>JBCEGF010001346.1:0-2446693 GCA_038501285.1 Penstemon eatonii
TCTATAACACTTGTGAGCACTCCATTCATTATTTACTTAACTTTTACCTATAGGCAGGTAAATCAGTTATAACCAGTGATCATGCTCTTAAGTTGGAATTTATTCCCGAATGGATAGCTATTGTTGGAAGTGGTTACATTGGACTTGAATTCAGCGATGAGTATACAACACTTGGGAGTGAGGTATGACATTTTATTTTTCGTATAGTGCTTCACTTCGTTATATTTTGCATATACATACAAAGCTTTACTTAAACCATATTTTCTTTTTTCCCTTTATTTCCACTTATGAGGATCTTCTTTCTATTTAAAAAGAAAATCAGTTACAAAACTTTCTGGTTTATCATTTAGTTTCCATAAATTCAACTTTTGACTTCTACTTAAGTGCCAAATGTACAACATGAAACTAGCTCCCGAATGTTTGTTTATTTCCTGTTAAGTTGCTCCCTTTTTCTTTTTATAGCTTCTGGAGACGATGGTCAAGAACTATGGTGATTATGTGCATTTCCAAATCGCAGAAAAGATAGCTAGTACATACTAAGGTACTTCTCTACTTTATTGCGTAAAAAAAATGGGATGAAATGGTTGTTGTGAGCTAGTTTTTTCATGAAAGAAAAGTTTCAGTTCTTTATTTTCTTGTTAATTTATCTCAACTGATAAATATGTTAATTTAACAAGAAGGTGTTAACCCATTATTTAAAATGATATTTGTCACAACTCCCAATGGAGTTGATAATTTGTATTGATTCAAAATTTACATTTTGAAAAGGTTGCTGTAAATGTGTTAACTCTCAATGTAGATATTTGTAAGCTAAGATATCAACTCCTTGATGTTTAATCCACTTGTTTGGATAATTTGACTCAGTGTGACCTTTTGCAATTATTTTGAGCTCTTTTAATGCATTATGAATAATTGGATCTTGAATTTGTATCTATCGATATTATGCTCTTAAAATTATGTGTAAAATTTCATTGTTATTGTATCATATACTCCTTCAATAGTATATTTACCTGAATTTGTAATTTGGAGCCTATTTATTACAGTTTAGTCTATCTTGTGTTTGCGCCTATTTTATTATGGAACTTTTGTTGACGATTGATATTAATTTGATTTTGTAAGATATTTTATGATTTTCGACATGTTTGTTGATTTATTTTGCGGAATTTTATGCGTGATTTAGTGATACTTTTGTGGGATTGCCTGATTTTTGTAAATTTTTGACTGGTCAACGTCGGAAATTTAAATAAAAAAATAAAAAAGAAAAAATTCCGACGGGTTGTTCCAGTCGGAAATTTACAAAAATAAAATATAAAATAATTAAAAATTAATATGCAAAAAATGACATTTTTATTTTTAAATTTATTTATTTTCCCTAATTTAAACCTTTATCAATTAAATCACCAAATACCATGTTTTCCTTTGCAATAGCAATCCGTATGCTTGACGAAGTGCCGAGTTGAGAGCCGAAAGGGTTCCGACGTCGGAATTTTTTCTTTTTTATTTTTTTATTTAAATTTCCGACGTTGACCAGTCAAAAATTTACAAAAAAAAAAAAAAGAAAAAATTTGCGACGGAATATCCTGTTGGAAATTAAAGTCAAGTAGTTGACCCGAGAGTAGTTTCTAACGGAACTGGCCGTTGGAAATTTTGTTAGAAGTTGTCCGTCGAAAAATTTTCGACGAACTTTCCAACGAACTTGGTCCATCGGATATATCCCGTCGGAAATTCTCCGACAAGCATATTTTCGATGACTTTTTCGACGAACATTTTCCGTCGGAATTTTCGAAAAATTCATCAGAAATTCTCGTTTTTCTTGTAGTGTAGTATGGTGCCAAAGGGTAGAGAAGAAACACTCTGTTGTTTGGCGTAAGTCTGGCATTTACGAAGCCATCCAGTTATGCAAAACGGTGTCATCTCTAAACCTCCCCTTGATTCGGGCTGCTGTCCAATTTTGGTGCAGGGCCCTCCCCTTAGTTCGGACTGCTGTCCAATTTTGGTGCAGGGCCGATAACACCTTCCACTTTGCGTATGGCCCGATGACACCCACTCTTCTCGACATCCTGGCTATTAGTGGTCTTGGCCCTACCGATTGTTACGTCGACCCACAGCCTTCTGTCGAATACGATGCTTTTTTTAATTTTCCTACTGCCACCGATGACAATGGCATGCCCCTTTTTTAATTATGGTCCTATTATAGGGAAGTACAAAGATCTAGCCGACGAAGTTGAAGTATCTCATACTGAGCATGTCCATTTCCTCACATTTTGGTTGTCGAGGTATATTTTCTGTACCTCTGCCCTCTCTGTTACAAAGAGTACAATGCCATCGCCCTTAGTCTTGCTAGAGGTGAGAAAGTAGTTTTGGGTCCTGTTGTCTTCTCAAGCTTCTGTGCCGGCGTCGAGGGATTTCTGCCATCGGGCTGTACCTTTCTTCAGGGCACTTCAGGGATCCCCTATCGAACCACCTAGTCATATGCACTGACATCAAAATGTTTTGTTCATGAAACAACAACAAATTCACTTCATGTGAATCATGCATAATCCTACAAGTCTTTGCGATTCCCTCGATACCCCGTCTCGATAGGAATCTATGACTTGGAACATTTTCGAGATCACGACCTTTGAGATTGTTTCATGATTAATCGCACCCAATACTGAAGTGAATAATCCCTTAGTCATGAGTGATCTCAGGGTTTCATCCAATCGCTTAAGTTATTCGCGAGAGATGAAGTTGGCCATTGTTTGATTTACATAGCATAAACAAACGATCGTATTAATTCATCTATACTAGAGAAAGCTTATCACATGATAGTCCTTATACAAGCTAAAATCTATTGGCTTGCAGGGCACTATCCCATCAGGCTAGATCTTTGTACTTCCCGATAATAGGACCATAATTAAAAAAGGGGCATGCCATTGTCATCGGTGGCAGTAGGAAAATGAAAAAAGCATCGTATTCGGCAGAAGGCTGTGGGTCGACGTAACAATCGGTAGGGCCAAGACCACTAATAGCCAGGATGTCGAGAAGAGTGGGTGTCATCGGGCCATACGCAAAGTGGAAGGTGTTATCGGCGTTGCACCAAAATTGGACAGTTAGCCCAAATCTAGGGGAGGTTTTAGAGATAACCCCATTTTGTAGAACTGGATGGCTTCGTAAATACCAGACTTACGCCAATCAGCAGAGTGTTTCTTCTCCACCCTTTGGCACCTTACTAGTCACTCAGAGTGAATAGTGTAAGTAGCCCATGGCCACCCACGCTTAGTGGACTTGAACACAGTAGAGCCATGGGAAAAGGCAAGGGCTTCTTGGGGATAGATCAGTGGATGATCGGTAGCAGGATGTACATCAGCGACCGAGTGAAAAGGGCCGATAGTGACGCCAAAGGGGGTTTCTTGTAGAGATTGGGTGAGGATAGTGACGTCCACCCGTACAGCGCGGTCGGTTGACATAGTGCAGAGAAAGAGGGGAACTTAATGACTGTTAATGGAGGAATTAGGGTTTTCTGTCGCGAGGAAGAATGGAAAGGAAGAAGAGAAGTGAGGAAAAAACGAGCAAATGAGGGTTTTTTAATAAGGGAGAAATCTTGGAAAGAGAGAAGTGATGATTGGACCCTTATGGCCAATCACAAATCAGTTGATAAGCACAAAAGTGCAGTTGAAGCCGAAAAAGGGGAGAGAGAGAGGCGATGATAGAAGTTTACACGTGGAAGCTATAAAGAAACGGCTAAATAGGGACTCTTGAGACTCCCCAAAAAAGCCAATGTCTTGAAAATGAGACCAATTATGTCTAGTAATTAATTATCAAAGTAAAAACACATAAGCATGCCCATTTAATGCTTATTAAATAGGAGTAAGATTCAAATTTATGAGTCAAGTTTAATCTGATCGAATTAATCTATCAGATAAATTCCATCAAATACGTCTTACGGGGGGCATTGTTTGTACCCAAAAAATCACCCTCGGTTATCGAGGAATAATGGCTCGATAATAGATTAACGAACAAATTGGGCCGAATAGGACATACCCAATGTAATAAGACTGAGACAACTCAGGTCAGCTTTGGCCCATTTGGCCAAAGAGGCTGATCCAGCCAAAAGGAAATTAATCAGTGGGTTACATGCCCAACATGAATAGGCCCGATTCATAAAGGTGAGCCCAATTAGCTCAGGAAATAAGTTCGGCCAAATAAGGACTAATTACTTAATGGCCCAGATTGAATAACTAATTAAGGGCCCATAATTAGATATGTGACTAATGACCCATACAAGTAATTGGGCCAATGGCCACGAAATTAATTAACTTGATTAATTATAATTAAGAGATAAGCATGAATGGCCCGCATGAGTTATCCGGCCAAAGAAATATAGTGTAAGTTAACCATTCCTTTAAATATCTCCAAGTTGGTCACAAACACAAAAGATTGAGAAACTGAGCCGAGTTCAAACAACTGCCAACTAAGTCTGTAATTGAACGTGGGAAAAAATTAGGGAAGACAACCGCCAATTGTGGAAATAGTGGAGAGCGTCAGTCGATCAAGTTGGCAAGCAACTATATGTACAGGAAGGCTGCCATACGCTCAAGGACACACACAATCAATCAATCAAATTCTCTTTCAGTCTTCACTGAATCCGGCATCATGCCCATCGGAAGTCCAGCAACGTTGCTTCTTTAAGTCAGTCAGCAAATACCAACTCCTCAAAATCAGCCGTTAGTTCTCAGCAAAATGCAGGACATGATAGCTCGAAGTTCAGCACCACCGCTCAAAGTACGCCACAAAGCTGATTCCGTTGTCAGCGAAGTCGTTCCTCAGGACAACCGTTAGTTTTCAAGCAAGTAGTACGCTGCACCCATCATGTAAGTTCCAACCTATTTACATGATAAACTCATCAAGTAGCCATCTGCTTGATGGGCTCGTTATCAAGTAGCCCTGCTTGACAGCTATCTGTCTAGTAGCCATATGCTCGATAGATGTCCTTTCCAATGGCCACCCGCTGGTTAGGAGCCCGATTGGTAGCCATCTGCCAAAGTTGGACGATCCATTGATGGCGGCCACCTGCTGTCAATGTTACTTTTACGTCAAGAAAGGTGGACAATTTATATATCAGCTCAATTGACGGGTTCCCCGCCAATCAAGGAGTCATTGATCAAATTAAGAGATTCATCAGTTAGTTTGGCAACTATATGCCAGCATATGAGTCTTTTTACAGTTTTGCATGCTCTTTAATATTTGTAAATCGTGAAAACAGTTGTAGGCTAAGATTTCATGTATCTTTATTAATCAACTCTATTTTTAATTAATATATGGAAGTATTTATCCTTCGTCTCCTGGATTTTATTAATGAGTATGTTTTACATCAAGTAATCTTTAAATGTCTCTGTTGATACATGATCAGCCTGTTTTTTCAGGTTTTAAAATTAAATTGACATAAGTTGGATTGCTTGGTACTTAACTCTGACAACTGGTTTGTTTGCAAATTCATTGATGCATCGAGTATGCCATTAATTGGCTACAACGTTTTGGCAACTAAGAAATATTATCATAAATTGTCAAGTCCTGCAGCCAGGAAGGCATGGAAAAGAATCAAGGGTAGTGTTTGCCTACTCCGCTGCAATCAATTGATTGGAAGTCAGCCTTATCAGGACATTCGAATTATATTTAATATCAATAATAATATGTCCATTTTAAACCGTTATGTTTGCATGCACAAACATTGGGATGCCCGCACTTACTTTATTTTGCATCGAGCCGATTGCACATCGAGGCAAGCCAGACAGAATTTTACATAAACAACGAGGTAGGCCGTTTAGTTTTTGATCTGGTTAATGAAGCTTTTGTTACGAGGAATTGAGTTAGGTTTTGACAAAGAATCAAGTCTGCGTTTAAACAATTTCAATAACGAAACTTTTTTTCCTCTTTCTTTTTTTATGAGTTTTTTTTAATTGATAAACGGTACTAAATCAAAAATTGTATCATAAATCCTATCTCTATTAAAGTAAAAAAGATAAATAAACTAGCAAGACTAATATCAAATTAAAGAAATACCCACAATTATGAAAGTCAAACCTAAGATGTCTTGCCCTATATAGCAAAACTAATTTCATATAGGTTTGGCCTAGTGTTAATGAAATTAATCAGGACTTAACCGAATTGGTCGAGGCTACCTGCTGGGTATTGCTTTCTGGGTTTCTATAAATGACACGTGTTCAAAGTGGACCAACTCATTCAACTTTTATATCCAACCAATAAGAGAGTGACACGGTGATATGGACTTGAATTTTTCCTCCTTTATGATTCTTTATCATCGGTATTTAATTTTTTGATTCTACCATAGTTTAACCACGATTCATGTTAAGATTTTACATTAAAAGAATACCTAAAAAGAAAATGTATAAACCTACCCAGAACCCTAATTACTCACATATTTGCTCTCAATTTTGTGTCCTCTCTCAACGCCAAACACTTTTGGCCACCACAACCACCGGTAACTTCGCTGGCTTTGAAAACACCGGGAACCTTCTTTTATCCTTTTCGCCCACTAAAGAAACCCTGTTTTCCATGCAACCACTGCCGAAGCCCCAACCACGACACCAACTACGACTGCTACACCGCCGCAGATTGTCTTTTCTTCCCAGCCACCAATAGTTATTTTCTTCCCATCCACCATTGCCGCAGCATTGCTGTCGCTCCTACCTCCGTCGTTCGGTAGTCATCTTCTCTACCCCAGATGACGTGCCTCCCTGACTTGTTAACTCTTGTCCACCGGAGCCAATACCAACTAGTTAAAATTTAAAGTTTTGTTTGGATCTATCCCATGAAACTAATGTTGATGAAAATATTTTTGGATAATTATTAGTTGAATTTTGCTGATAACAAAAAATATTCCGAATTCATTGTTAGTTGCATTTGTTGTAGTAACTTGTAGAAATAAAATTGGTTTGTATGTGTTAAAATCCTTTGTCAATGAGTTACAATTTGGCTGGGAAGAGAAGACATGAAAATCCTTTGTACATTGTTAACTGGAAATTGGTAAAATTGAAGTTATTGGGATAAAGTAGTGTAGAACAACAACACATTTTTTTTGGTAGAGTAGATATTAGCACATTATATACTTTAAATTAAAAAAAAAATAATGAATGCATACAAGCTTTAAAAGTGTTATTAGATTGTAATTATGAATAAATTATAAACAAGGATCTAACAACATACGTAGTACCGAGTTATGCCTACTTGTGAGGCCATCTTTGGATCCATTTGACACATTAAAAATTGTCATTCAAAGTTTCAAACGATACATTTACAATACATTATTTACATTTACAAAATTTAATTTTACCAACACTATTAAAATCCACCAACGCAACAAACCATTTTAAGTACACTTACAATAATAAGAACAACAATACCAAAAGTTAGGACATAAAAATATTGATAGATTTTTACAATGATTTTCTTCTTCTTTTCATCTTAACATCAATTTCTTTCTTTACATATTAATTTGCTATGACTTATATTACATATTTTGATTTCAAAATACTTAAATTCTTGAACCTGCAAACAAAAATTAAAATATTACTGTATTAGATTATTTTCAGGTTCCTGACCGACTCATCCAATCCATAACAAGCTCCATTTCTCAGCTAATGTTTGCTCATCTTCTGTTGGGTTTTACGGTGTACGATTGTCAAATTATATGCAGAATTTTAATTTTTTTCATACACATATAAAACCCGAAGCCAGGAAAAGTATATCTAACTCATACGAAATAGGATTGAATCAAAAATTCATTAATAGCAAGAATAGGTAATTCCGAAAATTACCTCACCACAGGCAAGGTGCTGGTTTTCTCCGGTCTTCTAATTGTTCACTAGAGCACCCAAGTGTTGTGCCTCTAGAGATAGTCGACACCATATGTATTGAGTAACTTTTTTAAACCTCAGGCTAAGAACTAGGGTTAAAGAATTGTCAAAAGGAACTGGATCTAGATCCAGATCTAGATGGAGAAGAAGCAAGGAGAACAAGGGGGGCGATTTTTGCAGGGTTCGGCCGATCAGGGATTTTCGGCTAGGGCTGATAATTTTCGGCCTCTCTTTTTCTTGTCTTAGGTCGAGCATTAGTTGTTCAGTTAGTTAGAGATTATGATATATGTATATATTTTTATGAGAAGACTCCTTTTTTCTAATAGATATATCATATATCATACATCTTTTGCATATCTTTCCTTATCACAAATTAGGAAACAAGATATGCTATATCTCTTCCCCACAAAATAAAGCCTTTTTCTAATTCCCCCCTAAAAAACGGCCATGCTCAACTAATTAATCCAAGATTAATCAATTTTTATTCCCTTAGCATAAGTCGGCCATATCTATACTAATTAAATAATCAACTATTATTTAATCAATATCACCTTTAGCATGAGCTCTGCCCATTTAGCTTGATTAATTAATCTACTATTTATGAATCATTCCTTAACTTAAAATCGGCCCTTGAAGATTAATTAATTAATCTACTATTAATCAATTAATCTTTCCTTTTAATTAACACTATAATTAATAACCTTAATCAATTAGATATTTTAATTGATTAATTAATTAGGCATTCTAATTAATAATTTTCCATTTTGAATTAACACTTTAATTCATGTTTAATTAATTAATTAGATTATTCTTCTCATTGAATTAACACTTTAATTCACTTATTGATTTAACTCCTTTAAATCAAATGTTTTCTTTTACGACTGTCACTGTCCAATTGTATTGTGTGTGACCTCTTGGTTCACCATCAATTGGCAGCAGACCCACGACTCTCGTGATTTAATTAATGAGCAATTAATAAGCAATTAATTGCTCCAATCAATTAAACACTTTCGATTGACCACTCCAGAATTAATCTCCCAGTAATTCAGGAGTACTCACACCTTATGGTCGATGTCAAGCCACAAGCCCATGAGGCCCAACTTCAGGTGAATTGATATTCGTGAACCTCACCTCTTATAAGTGCCATGTACATACGGTCCTTCTAGCGACTAATTTTCCCATTGAGACCTAGGGTGTGTGAATTGGTTGGCACCTCTAATTATCTCAATACTGTACTTTCTAATTCAGGATAATAATTTCAGTGTGACTGCTAAATTTGGAAACCCTTTCCAAATCCGTCACCGACCACGGCTGTGGGTTTCTCGGAATCTATTATCTTAGATCGTGCATGAAATTCTCTCATCTTATTAAGATGAGTCGATAGATTCTTTCTTAGTACTAACCATTCGTGTACACGATCGTACGTACCCAAAGTAGTCGCACAATAATCAGGCTACGTGATCGGCTCCTAAATCATAGTACGTATTCTCGTGTACCAAATTCGCCCTAGTACCTCAAGTCCGAGGACTAAATCGTACACTATTATAAGTATTGAGAAACATCCCATTACCGATATGCTTAATGCACTTCCACGATGGGTTTTTCTGTTCGGGTCGTTCGATCCCCTATCGAACCACCTAGTCATATGCACTGGCATCAAATGCCTTGTTCATGAAACTCTACAAATTCACTCCATGTGAATCATGCATAATCGTACAAGTCTTGGCGATTCCCTCGATACCCTGTCTCGATAGAAATCTATGATTTGGATCAGTTTTAAGATCACGACCTTAGAGACTGTTTCATGATTGCACTCAGTACTGAAGTGAGTCGTCCCATAGTTGAATGTGATCTGAATCGCTTAGATAAGTTCGCGAGAGATGAAGATGGCCATTGTTTAATTTACGTACTATAAATAAACGGGCGTATTTATCTTTTTAACCATAAGAATGTTGTCTTAGGTAGTCCTCTTATAAGCTCGTATTGTTGGCTTGTCGTGCACTATCCTTTCATCTTCAACCACTCCTTAACTGGTAAGGGCATCCAGCTAATTTGCCGCCGTCCAATAAGCAGCCAGTACCTCCGAGTTCAGTTTCAACCGTCGCTCCCTCTTTCTTTCATTAACTACCATACACAAATCTAAACAAGATTAGGACAAGCATATATATATATATATATATATATATATATATATATATATATATATATTCATCCCAGTACTAAAAATCAAAAAAATTCAAAGAAAATACGATGTAGCGGCAATAGAGATAGCAACAAAGAGGAAGAAAAAAACGAGCGGCGGTGGTGTTGTGGGCATGTGGCGGTGAACCAAGGTGTCTTGGTTTAGTATAGGAGAGAGGAAGACAAGAGTACTCAAAATTTCTTTATTAAAAGTATGAGTTTAAACCCTAAAATATTCTCTCTTTTCAAAATGTAAAATTCAAATGTTAAAATGACCACCTAGATTTTTATTTTCATATATGAAATATATCCTTCTTTTTTCAACTATGGTTGGTTAACCACGACCGCAGGAACGTAGAGAAGAAAAAATAATGAACTCCTTGTCCATGAGTCGCGTTGTTATTGGCGTAACATTACTGAACTAAGGACTGAAAAAGTAGACCCACTTAGGACACATGTCACCTAAATGGAGCAGAAGGCAATGCCCAACAGGTAGCCTCGACCAATTCAACTTAACCCCCTCGATGCTCTAAAAGAGGAAAAGCATCCCCCCACCCTATGTATATAGCATACAAAACTAGAACATTCAAATGTAAGATAAATGACTATATACCACAACAAAGTATGATATTAACTTTAGTAAAACAATTTGAAAAATCAAAAGAGAATTAAAGAAAAATTGATATTAACTTTGTCGTATATGATATCATGATTTGCAAGAGAAAAAGTCAATGAGGTCATATATAGCTCATATGGTAAAGCTAAGGTCCTAAGGATTAGGATGTGTAGAGTTCAACTCCAAGAACTAATATTGATTTTTTTTTTGTAATTTATAAATGTTTGGTGATTGATTTTATTTGTAATTTGATTGTAATTTTATTGTAATTCAGTAGATCTAGAGATATTGATTTAACGATCATTTATTTAAGAAAGAAAACATAATTTACAAGAAAAAAGTAACAAACTTTATTCCATAATAATTAGTAGGTATGGCTTTCTATTTTTCGATTAGAATCATCATCCATGATTCTATACATACTTGTTCAAACATAAAACATATTTTCATAAGATTACCCCCTCCAAGTAGTAATGGAGAGTATACTCATTCTCCTTCTTCTCCCTATCGTTATTCTCGTAATCACGAGATCGACAAAAATAAGTCAAAGGCCATCCTGACAGCCAAGTCTCCGTCCACAAAGAAGGAATTACAACAATTCCTTGGGAAGGTGAACTTTTTAAGGAGGATTATATCAAATTTGGCCGGACAAACAAAGGTATTTTCACCCTTATTAAAGCCAAAAGACAAGGAGTTCTACTGGCAAGCAGAACATGAGCAGGCGTTCCAAGAAATAAAGGACAAACTGACTACGCTGCCTGTAATGATGCCGCCAGTCAAGGGAAAACCCTTGAATTTGTACATATCTGCCACATAGGACACTGTTGGTGGATTTTTAGCACAAGATGATGAAAGTGGTTTTGAACGGGCCATATACTACCTGAGCAGACATCTGTCAGATACCGAACAGAGGTACACCCCGATAGAGAAGGTATGCCTAGCATTATTATTCTCTTGCAAAAAATTACGTCATTATAAGCTGCCTGATAAAGTATTAGTCATCTCTAGCATTGATTTCATTAAATATATGATAGCTAAGCCAGTTATGAGAGGAAGGATTGGCCGATGGGCTATCTAATTGATGGAGTACCAATTACAATACGTCCTTCAAAAAGCTGTCAAAGACCAATGATTAGTTGACTTTTTGGTTGAACACGCATGCATCGATATAGACCAGACCATGCTAAAGGAACTGGACTTGATGATAGTGGAAATCAAGCCGTGGACACTGGCTTTTGATGGGTCACGAACTGATAGGTTATGGCGGGCAGCTTGTAGGATTCCCAAGAAATTCTTCGATTTCTTCCAGAAGCAGATGATAGGTCGAATACGAAGCCTTAATTATTGGATTAGAGATGTTAAGGGAGTTACATATCAAATCCGTGACTATCATTAGAGACTCGCAGTTGGTTATCAGGCAAATCCAAGGTTCCCGATGACTGGAAAGAGCCGATTATGAAGTATCTGGCTAATCTGTCCGGAAAAAACATCCCGACAGACGAGGCTTAGGGCCATCAACTACGTTGATGGGGGCTATTTCGCACCCTACATACTGATCAGATCGAACAGAGATTATAAGACCGGTTCGACCAATTACAAAGGATCGGGATCTTCTTACTGACCCAGCCTGATGCCGCTCGCTCCGAGTAAAGATTACACTCCGGACCCAGGAAGGATAGGTTGGGCCGAGTCCAACTAGGACTATGATTCCTTGTAATACTAGGTTTAGCATAATATAAATACCTAGTTATTCGTTGTATAAGACAACTACGAATTCTCTTAATTCTGAGATTACACAAGAATACATTGATAACAATAGAACTCAATAATATCCATTATTGTTGCAGAACTTTACCTCCATATCATTGCGTTCTTAATTTCGTTAATGGTTTTACTTCTTGCCTTTGATTATTGCTTTTCTTTGTAAACGATCCATCCAGAATAAAGTAACAGAACCCAATATACTGAATAATTCAATATCCAAACCCCCGATATCACAAATTCACTGATATTAAATTAACCCGACGAAAAACGGTTAAATCAGTTGGCGCCCACCGTGGGGCTAGGTTAATTATTCGATCGACATATGGCTCGCCCAAGGAAAAGCGCTCGTATCGGAGCAAGAAGTAACACAACCACCGGTCATGACACATCTGAAGATCCACAGGAGAACGACAATAATAACGTTCCCAACACCGACGAGAATTTACAGAATACCCATCCCCGAGATCATGAACCCCTAGGAGGTCCTCCCGGCACGATACAGGAAGAGCCGGAAGTCCCCGAGATCCCTGCTCCTCTCCCGGGTGCTCAGGAGAAATTACGACAAATAGCGATGCTCTTTAAATCACTCTCCCCGGAAGAATTACTTGTGCTTGATCAAATTCCGCAAAACCCTAGGGCTGCCAGGACAATTCCTGCTCGGAGAACGCCCGGACAAAACGATCATGTATCTCAACAAGCTGATAGCCCACCAAGCGAGCACCGCTCGCTACACAGTCCACAACAGGACAATTCGAAACCCTCCGACAACAATCCTCGAAGGAAACGAGGTCACAGAAAAACCCCGGCGAGGCGTAGTAGATCCAGGGAACGAACAATTATCCCTATTGAGGATGATATAGATGATACAATCCCTGATCGACCACGAACGGCTCGACTGACGGAAAGAGAAATTGAAAGGATGGTGCAGGACCGACTTGAACAACGCTTACGGACTATTCAAAATCCGTGGGCCCGAACCACGGAACTCCAGGAAAGCCTTGCGGCCTGTTCTCCCTTCTGCAGGGAAATAAAAGAGGCACAATCGATCGGACAAGTCCCGGGCAGACTACCTCGCTACGATGGAACCACTGACCCGGATGATTATATTTTTAGCTTTACGAACATTATGAATCTATATGCCCACTCCGCCGAATACACTGCCAAGCTAATGGTGACAACATTCGAAGGACTCGCGTTGGATTGGTTTGCCAAACAGCCGGCCAATTCCATATTCAGTTTCCGAGAATTATGCAATAAACTAACACAGCAATTTGCCAGTCTGAAGAGACAAAAACTGCCGATGAGTTACCTAGGAACAATATACCAACAAGAGGGGGAATCCCTAAGAAATTGGTTGGCAAGATTCAACGTAGAGTTACTCAAAATCGACTCTCCGAATATCGATTACATAATTTCTATCCTCTTCGACCTCACTAAAAACAGGCAGTTTGGAAACGCCCTCAGCCGAAAACAACCAAGAACGTTCGCCGACATCATGAGCCTAGCATCTAAGTATATGACTCAAGAAGAGATGAATTCCTTTAAGGATAAAAACAAAAACAAAGTTACGGCTACAGGGTCTAAGCGGCATGATAGGATTCCCGCCCAAAGATCCTTGGATTACGAGCGATCTTCCAAGAGAGGTAACGTTTTCCAGCGACTGGAATACAGCGGAGCCGACCGAGAAAGGCAACCTAATTTCTACCAAAGACCAAGAAACCCTGAACCACCAATCAGAAGCAGAGTGAATCAAGTAGAACACCCAAGATTAAATGCTCCAATCGAAGAAATCTTGGAAGTTCTAGAAAGGAATAATTGGATTCCTGAGGCGAGGAAAATCGCTCAGCCCAGACCAGGGTCTAGAAACTATGATCAATACTGTAAGTACCATAGGGCACATGGGCATCGAACGGAAAATTGTTTTCACCTTAAGAGAGAAGTTGAAAAACTGATCGAGCAAGGATAACTAGACGAATACATAGAACGAGATAATCGCAAAAGGGAAAGAAGCAGAAGCCCCCGGAACGGAACTCAAAGGAGAAGTTCTCATCGAAGGTCACCAGAACATCGACCTACTCAGGAGTTGAATCACGACCAGATCAATGGAACTATCCACACTATATCCGGGGGGCCTGCGGGTGGAGATAGTCGCAATGCTCGACGAAGAATGGCCAGATCCTTAATTGCAAGTTCTAAATATCCAAATGAAATATGGACGTTAGAAAATAGGCCAACAAATCACGAGCCGATTAGCTTTAACGAAGGCGAAGTACCTAAAAACATTACTTGGGATACGAAAGAAGAAATAAGTACCAACCCTTAACCTTTTTCGAGCTGTGGTCTCTACCTATCACCAGAAAATAAAATTTCCGACCGATAGCGGCATTGGAGAAATAACGAATGACCACTGTATGGCGTGGGATTGCTACAGCACGTCGCTGACCTTGAGAGAACATCCTAACCCTATTACTCCGAGCAAGAGAAAGATCGAAGACGATCCAATTAGAAATGAGGACGAAATTCCTATTACTGATCGATTAGATAAAAAGGGGAAAGAACCACTAGATTTATCCTTGCAACCCCCAGAACATAAAGATATAATTCTAGTAGAAGGCGACTCGTCCAAAAGGACAAGAATTGGTACAGAATTGAGCAAAGAAGGAGAAGTAATGTTAATCGAATTTCTAAGAAATAACGTGGACGTTTTCGCTTGGAGTGCAAATGACATCGAAGGGATCGATCCTCGAGTAATCAAGCATACCCTAAAAATTGACCCTTCGGCGAAACCCGCCAGACAGAAGAAAAGAAATCATGGACCAGTGAAAGATAAAATCATTAAAGCCGAAGTTGAAAGACTGATGGAAGCAAAACAAATCCGAGAAATACATTTCTCGGAGTGGCTATGTAATGTTGTACTAGTAGCAAAGGGGGATAAAAAGGACAACAAATGGAGGATGTGTAATGATTTCACCGACCTTAACAAGTTATGTCCACGCGACCCTTACCCCCTCCCAAGAATCGACTTATTGGTCGACTCGACTGCTGGCTTTGCGCTGTTCAGCATGATGGACGCCTTCCAAGGCTTTTACCAAATATACATGGACGAGCGCGACCAAGAGAAGACCGCATTCATAACCGAACAGGGAGTATACTGCTTTATAGTAATGCCGTTCGGATTAAGGAACGCTGGGGCTACATACCAAAGATTGGTAAACCTAATGTTCAGGGAGTTAATCGGAGAAATAATGGAGGCCTATGTAGACGACATGTTAGTTAAAAGTATGAATGAAGCAGATCACGTAAAACATCTAGATCGATGTTTCCAAATCTTAAGAAAATATCGTATGAAGTTGAACCCCGCAAAATGCACCTTCGGTGTTAAGTCAGGAAAATTTTTGGGATATTTGGTACACCAGCGAGGAATAGAAGCCAACCCAGAAAAAATTCGAGCCATAACTGAAATGAAACCTCCCAAGACCATCTCTCAAGTGCAAAGCTTGGTTGGGAAAATCGTAGCGTTGAATAGATTTATATCTAAATCGGCGGATAGAAGCTTGCCCTTTTTCCAAACACTTCGAAAAGCGAAAAACTTCGTTTGGACCGAAGAATGTGAACGAGCTTTCGAACAACTCAAAGAATATTTAACATCCCCTCCGATGTTGGCCAAACCGACAGAAGGGGAACCATTGTACTTATACATCTCCATCTCCGATACGGCCGTTAGCTCAGTCCTAATTAAGATAGAGGGTTCAGAGCATAAGCCTGTCTATTATCTCAGCAAGTTATTACAAGGGGCGGAGAAGAATTACTTGGAAATAGAAAAATTCACGCTGGCCTTAGTAGTGGCTGCACGAAAACTCCGACCCTACTTCTTAACCTACAAAATCATCGTTTTGACGAATCAACCGTTAAGACAAATCCTAGCAAAACCAGAAGCCTCCGGACGACTAATCAAATGGGCCATCGAACTCAGCCAGTTCGAGGTAGACTACAAACCGAGGATTGCCATCAAGGCCCAGGTGTTGGCCGATTTTATACTAGAAACACCGACGCAGGCCACTGAATCGTCGAGATGCCACAACAACGATGTTTTGATGATCGAGGATCAAACTTGGTTAATGCATGTCGACGGTGCTTCATACCGAGAAGGGGGAGGCGCCGGAATTAACTTCACTGGACCAAATAAGGAAGATTTGAATTACGCGATAACATTGGACTTCGTCGTAACAAACAATGAAGCCGAATATGAAGCGTTAATCGCAGGAATGGAGATGGCGATAAAAGCCAACATAAAGAGTCTTAAGGTACTAACTGATTCGGAATTAGTACAAAGACAAATAGAAGGCCTATACGAGGCTAAAGAGTTCAATATGATCAAATACCTCGCCAAAGTGAAATCTCTAGCTGAGAAATTTGAAAGCTTCAGTATCCAGAACATCCCACGTTCGGAAAATAAATGGGCCGATCAGCTATCAAAATTCACAGGATCCCATGACGGAAAGACCGAACGGGTGATTAACTGGTTGATATCTAATACACCAGCAATCGATATCGATGAAATACCGATAATCGATATAATGGAAATCGAAGAAGCCGAAGAAAACTGGATGAACCCAATGAAAGACTATCTTCAAGATGGAAAACTACCATCTGATCAGAATGAAGCTCGGAAAATAAAATATCGAGCCCCAAAGTATACACTTATAGAAGGAAAACTCTACAGACGATCAGTATCGGGAATTCTCCTGAGATGCATCCCTGAATCACAAACCATGGATATACTGCGAGAAATACATGAAGGAGACGCAGGAAATCACAGTGGATCGAGGGCATTGGCCTTAAAATGTCTCAGAACAGGTTACTATTGGCCAACCATCAATAAAGATGCCGCTCAATATGTCCAAGAATGTCATCACTGCCAGATTCATGCTAACATATGCCATCGACCAGCAGAAAATATGCACCCTATCCCGATTTGTTGGCCATTCGATCAATGGGGAATGGACATCGTGGGACCTTTCCCAATAGCTAGATCAAAGAAATCCTATGTCCTGGTCGCTGTAGAATACTTTAGCAAATGGATAGAATGCGTCGCCCTCGCACGAATAACCCAATTCCAAGTTATTAACTTCCTCTGGAAATTCATAGTATGTCGATTCGGCATCCCAAGGGTCCTTATCTCCGATAATGGAACTCAATTCGCGGGAAAACAGATAATAGAATGGTGTACAAGACTCGGAATTCAACAAAATTTTACCTCGGTAGGACATCCTCGAGCAAATGGACAAACTGAAGTAGCAAACCGAGAGATAATAAAATCTTTGGAAAAAAGGTTAGGAGCCGCCAAAGGAAAATGGCTCGATGAGCTACCAGGAGTTTTGTGGGCTAATCGAACTACGGTAAGAAATTCAACTGGGGAAACCCCATTCAGCTTGATGTATGGGTCGGAAGCTGTTATCCCTGTGGAAACTTTAATTCCAACTCCAAGAATAGAGATGTTCAATAAAGAAGAAAATGAAAAGGCGAGGGAAAATGACGTTGATTTAACAGAAGCCTTAAGAGATAAAGCTGCTGTACGCCTACAAACCACTAAGGCAAATATGGAGAAAGCATACAATCAAAAAGTACGCGTCCGAACCTTCAAAGAAGGAGACTTGGTTTTGAAAAAGGTAGAAGTATCCAAGCATGTGGGAAAGTTACAACAAAATTGGGATGGACCTTACATCGTCATTGGCGTAGGAAAGAAAGGTTCATACAAAATTGCACACATGGATGGGACAGCCTTACCAAGAACCTGGAACGCAGTCAACCTTAGGAAATACTATGGTAAATAAATTTTAGCAGATTATACTGCATTGTTTTATTTTTACTTTATCAAGTTTTAATCCTTGTAACGAAGGCCCTAGCCTAGAGTTCAAATAGTAAAAATTTTAGCATTTTCTATACATCGATTATTTCGATTAACGCTCTGTGGAATTACACTAGCATATTGATAAATATTAGAACGAAACGAGTCGAGTATACATTGATCCGCTCAATAAACACTCCTCGATCTATATCAACAGCAACAAAGACTTTTTGGTGATAAACCTAAGTCTGAATTATAAATGAGTCGAGTATACATTGATCCGCTCAATAAACACTCCTCATCCCGACGACAAAAACGAGTTGAGTAAACATCGATCCGCTCGATAAAAACTCCTCGACAAATATATTCAACGATCAAAAAGACTTTTGGTACGAAAAACCTAAGTCTAAATTAAAACGAGTCGAGTATACATTGATCCGCTCAATAAAAACTCCTCGTTCAATTTTATTAACGAAAAAGACTTTTGGTACGAAAAACCTAAGTCTAAAACAAAACGAGTTGAGTAAACATCGATCCGCTCGATAAAAACTCCTCGACGTATATATTTAATGATCAAAAAGACTTTTGGTACGAAAAACCTAAGTCTAAAACAAAACGAGTTGAGTAAACATCGATCCGCTCGACAAAAACTCCTCGACAAATATATTCAACGATCAAAAAGACTTTTGGTACGAAAAACCTAAGTCTAAATTAAAACGAGTCGAAGTATACATTGATCCGCTCAATAAAAACTCCTCGTTCAATTTTATTAACGAAAAAACTTCAGGTACTAAAAACCTAAGTCTGAACAAAACGAGTTGAGTAAACATCGATCCGCTCGATAAAAACTCCTCGATATATCTATAATGATTAAAAGACTTCAGGTGCGAAAAACCTAAGTCTAAACAAAATGAGTTGAGTAAACATCGATCCGCTCGATAAAAACTCCTCGATATATCTATAATGATTAAAAGACTTCAGGTATTAAAAACCTAAGTCTGAACAAAACGAGTTGAGTAAACATCGATCCGCTCGATAAAAACTCCTCGATATATCTATAATGATTAAAAGACTTCAGGTACTAAAAACCTAAGTCTAAACAAAACGAGTTGAGTAAACATCGATCCGCTCGATAAAAACTCCTCGATATATGTTCAACGATCAAAGAGATTTTTGGGTTAAAAACCTAAGTCTAAACAAAACGAGTTGAGTAAATATTGATCCGCTCAATAAAAACTCCTCGATTAATTACAACGACAAAGAAGGATTTTGTTATGAAATCCTAAGTCTAAATTATAGCAAGATTGAGTACACATTGATACGCTCAATAAAAACTCCTCGATCTACTCCTAACGATCTAAATAAGATCCGCTGATACTCCTAAAGTTTTGAAAGGTAAATCAAGTATGAATTCATCTGCTCGGAAATTACTCCTCGTAAATAAAATTATCAAACGACAAAGAAGATGCAAGAAATAAATAATATTTTATTCATCAAATCAATTACATACAAATATTCTACGTTACAAAAATCTGCTTGCTATCTAAAGATCGTTACAATGATCTAGTTAAATTGATCCTACGGGATCGACTATCTTCACGACAATGTCCACGGAAACACCAATCTCCTCCCTAGTACCTCATCGATCATAATAAACCACCTAAGAAGCATGCTGCTCAGGATGGTCGACTTCTTTGGTTCGATGGCCAGGCTCTGAAGATCGGTATGTTCCTCCAGGTGAAATGAGCATTACCAACCAGATAACCAGCAGTACTCAATTCACCCACAAAAGATACTGCTTTTACATTATCTATAAAACATTTTACTCTGAAGCAGCATCTCTTCAGGACCGCCGTGAAACGGTAACTTTACCGGCCACCCCGGTGGTCTATCAATCCGGAAGTAACCTCCAAGGACGAGGATGGCCGGCAAGGTACGAACCCTCCATGTGCAGACGGAAACCACGGACCTCTAATGTGATGAAGACTAAGGCAGAGATCTCATGGGATCCGTCGATACAAGGAAGGGCTGACATGGGACCCGTCAATACAAGACTGGGGACAATTTCTTTACTGCGAAGGAACAAATCACGATAATGTGACTTCTTGAACATTATGGGATCTGAAGGCAAAATGAAATCTAAGGAAACCGAGATACCCATTGTTATGAATGGAAAATAAGGAAACTGCCTACTTATTTATAGGCGCCCGTGAGAATGATCCTACGGACGATAGGAGTTTAATCAAGGGATGAGAACGCGACCCTTTGACTTCCCGAATTAAATGCAAGTAAGTTGGAACGGCGCCCGTCTGATCGACTCAACTGATCGACGACAAACAAATCTACAGATCGAAGCGATCAACAAAATAATCCAAGAAAACTTAAAGAAGTTCAAAGACCAAAACGATCTGCACGATCATATATGAGGGTCGCCTAATAGAAAATATTAAGAACTCCTCAACGAAGGCATGCAAAGTTGGACCGTTGAAAGAGGATAATTGCTTAAAAACGACCAGAGCCTCCACCATATAGGGGTCGTAACTGCCTCATACATCATAGGGGGACTACTAAGTTGGCTATACAAGAATTCCATTTAGAATCCAAGAAATCTGACATCGAAATCAGGAGAATAGCCCTCCCTATTCGAAACTATAAGACCGTCACTGCCTAATTTTCCAAAGAATTGCTGAAGGAGGTCTGAACGGGTCAGATCTGGCCAGGACTGTTACATTTTCCAATTCCTCCCATATCAAGAGTATGATATACTGGCTAGGGATATGTATAGTTGAAAAGCTAATAATGGAAGACATGGATAGGTGAAAAGCACCTAAAGGAAAATTTCTCTCTGAGGAAAAGAAGAACTGAAATTCAACGGGAGGAACAATAACCTCCTTATATAAGATATATGTCATATAAGGACAAATTTATAAGGCATGAATCGAGCATCGACCAGACAGCTAAGGGTTTACACAACGACGATCGGCTGGATCGATCAACAAAGATTAAATATGCGAAGCAAATATTATACCGTTCAGTTATCTTACAAGCGACCAAAGCAAGATCAAGCTTACTTTCTCCATACTCAAATCTCTCCGCAGAAATAAAAATTCAGATAAGTAAAACTAATCTTTGTCAATTACTACATGATGGTATATTTGTGCGTAGCAATTACATATATGAAAAAGATATATCATTAGAATCAAGGCAAGAATCTGCCTACAGAAGAGATCATAATATTTCCATTTTAGTACTTCTCCCATTACAAAATTTCAGCCCAAACGAATGCGCAAATGTTGGGCGACAAAAAAAAAAAAAAAAAAAAAAAAAAAGAGACAGTCCAAGGTCTGCCAGATCGAATAAAGATCATTGAGAAGAATCGCCAGAGGGGCGACCAGCAGAAACAGGCCTCCGAGGAGTTAGGTTACCAGCAAACGCCATCAACTCCTCCTGGCGCTTAAGATAACCGGCATCATAACCATCATCATATGCCTGTTGACGAGATCCCTCTGCCGACGCGGCAGCCTGAACTAGGTCGCCTTTCTCTTTCTCAAGAATAACTTTGTCAGCCTCTAACTTTTGGAGATCATCTTTAGCAAGTTGCAGCTGCAGCTCCAAACCCCTGGTTTTAGCTTTCTCCGACTCCAGCTGACCTTGAAGAGCTCTCCGACTATTCCACAGTTCATCATTTTGCACACCCAGCTGGAGTGCAAAATACTTGCCCTAAAAACAGAAAGAGTAAGAAAAACCACTGTACAACAAAGAATTCAAAACAAAGAACAAAAATGTCTACCTGCTCACATATCTTCACCAAAGATTGAACAAGGCGAACATTGGAAGTACCTTCGAGCTTCCTCAATTCGCCGGGCAAAATAGTACTCATACCTAAGTCCCAAGACAAAGCATCAGGTTCAACAGAACCAGGCAGCTCGCTTGTCAAAGGGACACCGTCGGAACGTGGAGTCTCCGACAAAAGAATGTCATTAACCTGCATAAGCACACAGCGATCATCTAACGGACGAGGGGAATCCCGCTCGTTGGGACTAACAGAGGTCTCTTTGCCGGAAGCAGATATAACGGTCCGACGACCTGACCTCGACCCAGATCGACCCCCAGAAGGTCCCCCAGACTCAAAAGAAGCAGTCGTTACAGTTGTATCATGAAATAGATATTCAGGACCATATTGCGAAATAGACTGCGTTATGGAAGGATTGACAGAAAAACCATCACCGACTTGCCCTTCACTAACTAGCAGGGCAGTTGAAGTAGAAAAAGGAAGGGAACTAACAAAATCCCCTCCATGAGATCCATACTCGTAAGAAGAAAAACCTGAAGAAACAGGTATGTCGTAAACCGGTTCCATGTTGGATGGATCTCCGAAAGCTAATCGACCTGGGGAAGACCTATTACCTCCCGCGGGGGTAGAAGAAAAGTTTGGTTGGAGGAGCGACGAACTAACTTCTGATAAAGGTTGGGACGTGGTAATAGGAGTATCGATCATCGAGCTACTAACTGAGGACGAACGAGGAGGCTCCATCGAAGGCCCTTCTCTTCGAAATTTCTTCGATCTATTATCCCTAGCGCCCTCACGAGAAGGTCGCTTCGAAGTATTACCGAAAAGGTTACTCATGATCGGATTACGGAAAAATATAAATTAATATCGAGGAAGTTTATCGACTAGCTCAAGAAAGAGTATTATGTTAAGAGAGGAGTATAGCAGTAAAAAAGACAAGTCAAATTTTACCTCTCGTATTTATACTGCACGAAAAGACGCGACTAACCCGAAGAAAGGGCGCGAAACAGGAAAACTGACCTTGGAGCAAACGCTAGAATTTGAAAAGACACATACATAATGATTACGGCAAATTAAATGACTTGTCTGAATCATTACAGCGAATGTGAAAGGACACGACTGTCTGAATAAGAAACGTTTAGTGTACAAAGTAGGGAAAGCTAAGCTACAATTTAACCTACAAGCGGATAATTACAAAGATTATTTCAAAAATAAATCACTACTTTAAGAAGCCTGGTCGCTATCCGAAATCTTCTGCTCACTATTGACGACCTCAGTCATGCCTATATCGTCTTCGTCTTCTTCTTCATCTACTGGATCGATGAAAGTATTATCGAGCTCATCGTTAACATCAGAAGGAGGAATCGGCAATGGATTTCCAAATTCCTCGACAAGATGAGCCAGAGGAAAACCTTGATATTCGACATCTGGAACCTCAGAAGAAGAATAAAGCTCGCCATAACGGTTCAACCGGATATGAGCTGCCTTAAAATACTCCTTCCGACGATCCTCGATCATCTCCAAAGCGACCAGTTGATGAATCGATTTTTTAAAGGTATTCTCAAGAAGAGGACCGACCATCCGGTACACCAACGCCATATGAACAGGAGAGTTGAGGAATTCTCGAACTACTTGTTCGTCGGATTTCCTAACATATCGATCTCTTTGCCTAAGTGGGACGTCGTTTTCATAGTCCTCTAAAGAAGCTTCAAGGCTTGACACTTGAGATTCAAGCTCACTAATCCGAGTCGTGCTCTGCAACTGCAATTCTTCTAATTTTCTTGCCATTTGATTGGTTTGTTCCTGAGCGCGAGAAACCTCTATCGCTCTATCTAGCATTTCTTGGTCTTCGGTCCCGGCAGCACGAGTCTCTACGACAGGAATAGAGGAAGATGTTGAGGGACCAACTTCTGAACCAGAAGACTTGTGAAGTAAAGCTTTATACTTCTCTTCAAGGAAATCGCACTGTTGTTTCCAAAGAGAATTTTCATAGGCGTATGATGTCAGACAGGTGTTGACCTGAAATAACGAAAGGGTCAGAAAGAAACAAGTTAGCAAATTGAGAAAATCTTAAAAGATCACTTCATCAAAATAATAGAAAGAAAAAGGATCTCACCTTTTCAGCATAGAGAGAAGCTCGCTGGAATTTCTCCAAAGGATCCTTATGAAGAAGCTTATTAAGATCGCGAGTATGAACGCCAGATAAAAGAATACGGGTCGCCTTATCGACCGCATTCTCGTTATTATCATGAATAAGAGAATCCTTCTCGGAATAACCAGCGGCCCTCCTTCCCTCTAAATGATCCTCGATCATTTCGACCAGAGTAGGATTTGGATGTTTATCCCCGAGTAAAGAAAGGTCGTCACCAGAACGTCCATAGTAACTCCTCTTTCTATCAACTGGATTATTAGTGGGATGAGGCATCGACCAGCTACGACATCCTCGAATACCCAAAGATGTTCTAAGATGAAGCGGAGGATAACCGGATCCCATGCCCTGACGAATAGGGGACTCGCGTGGAGAATCCGGAGATTCCTCTCTATTCTCCTCGGATTCGTGACCCAATTCCAATTTCCTCTTTCGAGACGCCCTCTGCTCGATAGGATTATTCTCCACTGACTTGGAAGATTTCGACAGCACCATTTTTCCCTTCGAAGAGTGTCGGGAGCTTTCTACCATATGAGCTGAGAAAGAAACAAAATAAAGTTAGTTTCTCCATATAAAAAGTATAGTGACAATACTAAAGATCAAATAAAATGCTAACCTAGAGGCTCAGATGATGAACTGATGGGAAAATTATGGACGCTTAACCCCGCTTTACGAAGAAAAGATTCCCCAATCAGAAGAGCGCTTTGATATTTGTTTGTACGCATCTCGGGAATCTCAGTGATAAACTGTACATCGTCAGGAACAAGTTCACCAGTCGGTGAGCGACCTCCGGGAATCCACCTGGAACCATGATCCCACGAGAAAGGCGTGATCGAACCATCCGCCAAACGGAGATTAGGCGGAGGACGAACAAAGAAGAAATGAGATTTCCAAGAAGGATTACTAGAAACCGGAGCATCAAAGATTGCTCGGCTGGGCCGCTGACTAGCGAAGAAGTATCCACAGTTTGAAGAACTAGAAATATTAAAACGAAAAAGTTGCGTAAAATTACGGAAAGAAGGTTTAAATCCCTTTGCAATCATCAGAACGGAAAAACAAACCACAAAAGCAACAGAATTTGGAACCAGTTGTGTCAAGCACACGCTGAAAGTTTTTAGAACTTCCAGAAAAAGGGGAGATAAAGGAAGACGCAGTCCGCTATTAAAGTGAGCCGTGTAAAAGGCTCGACATCCCTCCGGTGGAGAAGTGACCCTATCAGTAGGGGATGGAAGAATCATTTCAGAACCTTCCGGAAAATATTTGGTATAGTTATTCACGACTTCAGGGAACGTTTCCTCTGTATATGCGCAAGCTACATCCTCAATTGGTTCAGAAATCTGAGGAACAGTACCTTTGCCCTTTTTGGCTCGGGCGGCTACATCCGCATCGGAAAGGATTCGTACCTTGTAAGTATCTTCTACAAGGATAACAAGGTCAGATACCGTAGTCTGTTCACCCAGAGGATTAGAATGTAACTCCTCCTCGTTATCGGGGGCAATGATCTCTCTAGGAGAAGAAGAAGATCTTCTAACGGAAGCCATCTATATTCTAGTTCTCGGAAGAAGAAGGTCGATGAAAGGAAAATTTTATACGACGAACGACCAAACTAGAAAATGACTGCGATCTAAAAGCAAATATAAAAGAGAAATGGCAAACTCGAAAGTCACCTATTTATAAGGAAATGAGAAAAGACGTTTCGAACTTATCACAGCTACTCAAATTCCCGCCAAAAACGGAAGGATACAAAAAGCCTCCTGAATAGACGCGTGGCGATCCACGATTAGACAGAAGAAACGACTATCTATGATACGTAGCACTCTTTTCCTTACTTAAGATTTTTTCCCACTGGGTTTTTTCTTAAGTAAGGTTTTTAACGAGGCTCCGTTCATAGAAAAGAAACAGTCGATCAGATTTATCTACTTCTACGAGCTCCTATTATCTATACGCTCGAAGAAGTGAGGGAGTACTGATGGGGGCTATTTCGCACCCTACATACTGATCAGATCGAACAGAGATTATAAGACCGGTTCGACCAATTACAAAGGATCGGGATCTTCTTACTGACCCAGCCTGATGCCGCTCGCTCCGAGTAAAGATTACACTCCGGACCCAGGAAGGATAGGTTGGGCCGAGTCCAACTAGGACTATGATTCCTTGTAATACTAGGTTTAGCATAATATAAATACCTAGTTATTCGTTGTATAAGACAACTACGAATTCTCTTAATTCTGAGATTACACAAGAATACATTGATAACAATAGAACTCAATAATATCCATTATTGTTGCAGAACTTTACCTCCATATCATTGCGTTCTTAATTTCGTTAATGGTTTTACTTCTTGCCTTTGATTATTGCTTTTCTTTGTAAACGATCCATCCAGAATAAAGTAACAGAACCCAATATACTGAATAATTCAATATCCAAACCCCCGATATCACAAATTCACTGATATTAAATTAACCCGACGAAAAACGGTTAAATCATACGTTTTGATAGGAAATCAATTGTTCAGAAAAGATCACGATGGTGTATTACTATTGTGCGTCGACCAACAGGAAGCCATGAGGGTTATGACGGAAGCACATGAGGGAATATGTGGTGCCCATCAAAACGGACACAAGTTAGCATGGTTGTTACGCCAATATGGCTATTACTGGCAAAAAATGGTGGGAGACACAAAGATGTGTTAAAAATGCCAACACTTTGGAGTAGTCCAGAGGATCCCCATTGAGGAAATGAACGTAATAATCAAGCCATGGCCTTTCAGATGCTGGGTCGTAGACATAATCGGGGAAATTCACCCATCATCATCCAAGCACCATCGGTATATCATAGTGGTCACAGATTATTTTACCCAGTGGGTAGAGGCCAAGCCACTAAAACAGGCCAATCAGGCCGAAGTGATGAAGTTCATTAAGGACTTAATTATACATAGGTTTGGCCTACCACAAACCATTGTCACTGATAGGGGACTAATGTTTGTTGGTCAGGAAATAAAAGAATTTGCCAGGTGTTGAGGATTTTACACACGCAATTAAACACAAGTGCACGTATCGAACAAGTAATAAAGAGTAAGTATAAGAGTATCATCTCCACATGGACTTGACTAAATATCTACCCAATTTCAATTCCTAATTTAATTTAAATCGATTCCAAATTCAAATATATTTTCGGGTTCAAATTAACTAGATTAACTAAATGAATTAACTAACCTAAGTACTTGGATTGAGTTCGAATAATGAGAAGAGAATCCTAGGGTTATAATCCACTATATTATCTATCGACTGCTCAATTGAGATTTTCGTAGTTATTGTGGTGACAAGATTGCTACCCAAGGATTCAAGTATACTCCTACGTATCTTCCGAATTACGTAAGAACCTAATGTATTATCTAAATTGACTCTATTCCTAGGTGATTCATAAATAACACAAAGCGTTAAACACGAACATCATGTAACGGATATAAACGCCTTAAGTATATTCCTAGCATGAGGGTCGTTTACTATTCAATTTCTATCTAATCATAATCTCCCTTTTCCAAGTTCAAAAAGAATATTATATCTAACAACTAGGTGATCAATCAAGTTGCAAGCACAACGAACGAAATTAAATCAAGCACAAGAATTGCCCCTAGCTACGAATAATCCTATAAAAATAATCAAAGTAACATAGTTTATAAAAATCCTAGATCCTAAAGAATAAGTTCATGATAAATATATGAAGAAAATACTAAAGGAAAACAAATCTGAGTTCATGTGGTATTATAGACAAAACGATGAATTCGAGATAAAGATCTTCAATATTGCGTTCTTCTTGCTTTGATGATCTTTAAAACTTCTCTCTTTCCTTCTTCAGTCTTTCTCCAAGTAGATCTTTGATGTACTAGGTGTATTCTATGAGAAAAGTATTTTTAGAGCTGATCAAAGATGTGTAATTTCGTGACCTAGAAGTCCTTATATAGATCTACCAAGTTGAGTCATAGTAGGAGACTTTTGGCCCAAGAATTCCCTTAAAACACCGCTGAAAATCGCGTAACAGTTTTTCAAGTGGCATAACTTTCAGCTCCGAACTCCAAATGACGATCCGTAAAATTTGTGGTGTAGCTAACTCATTCCTCTACATCATAGTCGAAATTCAACTTCATTGGAGCTTCCTTGAAAGAGTTGTGGTCCTAGGAGTGCATAATCAACATTTCTGACAACTTTTTCTTTCTTCGTTTGTTGCACTACTTGACTTCATTTGATCTTTAATTTGTCGTTCTTCACTTCCAATCATGTATTTAGGTCCACATTAGCTTATGCCTAAAAATATGAACACAATATATAAGAAAATACTTCAATTCATGCACAAAACTATCAAACCAATGACTCGAGCGAACAAAACACAAAACTAACTAAAATTGCCTAAGATTCTACCAAAATTCTAATAAAAGTAATCGAACGAGTTAAGGAAATAGACTTGATAACACTGTTTTCACAGAGTTATCACCAGGTCCATGGGTTTCGAATTGGTCCATTCAACACCTTATTATGCACAAGGAAATGGGCAAGCTGAAGCATCAAATCGAGTCCTCAAGGACATCGTTTCAAAGATGATTGAAGAGAACCCAAGGGCATGACATCTCATGCTGTCAGAGGCACTGTGGGCCTATCGGACCAGTAAAAGAACAAGTACTGGCACCACCCCAACAAATTGACTTATGGACAGGACGTCGTGCTACCAATGGAAATAAACATCCGATCACTTCGGGTAATGCAACAAAATGAGCTGACTGTTGGGATATCTCGGTTGACAGATCAACAAAAGTGCGAAATTTAAAAAATTTTCCGAGATACCCATCAGCCCCTTAAATCATAGATCCATCTTATATATGCGAAAAGGTTGAATCAAAACACAAACAATACAAAATTAAAGGGGGTATGCGAATTTTACCTCACCACAGGCAAGGTGGTGGCAACCTCCGGTTTTGTTTCTGATTTACAGACAGTGATCCAATTGTCTCACCTCCAGAGTTGATCCACACCAGTTGGATTGTAGTGACACCTTCAAGTCTTAGGCTACGAACTGGATCTTGAAGGCTGTCAGTAAAAGGATGTCTAGATCTACATGCAGAGCAAGATCTAGCACAAGAAGAACAAGAGAGAGGCGGCGGCACTAGGGCAGCTCACGGCCAAGGGTTTGGCGGCGGCTAGGGTTTGGCGGCGCAGGACTAGTCACTACAAGAAAAACTATTTTTAGTGACAAAAATCTTAGTGGCAAAAAAATTGTCATCACTAAAAGTTGCTATATAGTGATGACATTTTATGTTGTCACTAATTTTCGCAAGTAGTGAGAAATAGTTACAAGGTTTGTTTTTGTCACAATTTTTTGTCACTATTTTTATGGCGCCAAATTCTGAAGAATGCGGGAAATAGAAGTTGTCACTATTTCCTATAACATTAGTGTTAAGATAGGAAGTCGCCACTATTTGTCTTAGTCAAATTTTAGTGTCAGCACAAAGTTGTCACAAAAAAATCATTTACTATTGTGATAAGGAAATGTTGCCACTAAAAAACTTTCACCAATGAGTTCCACAATAATTTAGAATTAAATGAATACACTTTTGAGTGATTAAATTAAATTTATCTACACAAAAAGAAAAGATCATAATAAATCTAGCGTGAAAAATCTAATTTATTGTGTTTAGGCTTTGTAATTTTAAATAAGTTGTGATCAACTCTATAACACATCTTCATAAAGGAGAAGAAAGAATTAAACATTAATTTTATAAATTATCTTATAAGATTAATGTACGTAATTAAATTTTCTGACATTTTGAGAAAATATATGTTAGATTAAGTAATCTTTGGTACGGTTATCAATTTTCCTACACATGCACTTCAATTTTTTTGAGTGAAAAAAAATGTTATTATATTATCAAAAACCATCATTGTACTATTGTATCATAAAAAAACCCTCCCAAGTCAAAATAATTTTCCTATGATCATTTTGGCTATTAAAAAAGCGAACACATAATAGTTTTTGGTAATAAAAATTACAAAAAGACAATTTCACCATAGATAAAATACACGGGGTACTTTTACATTTATCTCATAAAAATATATATTAATCATGTGTTCCATAACTCATTTAGTGTAATTATAAAGAAAACCTCATTTAGTGTATATTTGTTCACGATCAAAATTTTCATTGTTTTGAAAACTTCAAAATGTTTCTATTGTTTAATAAATGGAAAGAAAATAATTAAGGTGTAATTTTGAAATTCTTTATAAGCTATATGAGACTCTTATATTTCTTTTAAATTTGATAATTTCCTAGTATTTTCAAAACATTTCAGAATTTTTTTCCCAAAACTACTCCATATTTGAACGAAACATGAACCAAAAACGAAATTGAACCATGTACTTGTTATTTCATAATTTTGGTCCAATTGACACGAAATACAGATTGATATATTGAAACAATGTGGCAAAATTTCAAAAATAGTCCTCAAACCTTGGGTTTCTTTTAAAAATAGTCCTCTAACTATATTAAATATATATTTAGTCCTTTAACTTTCACACAACTTCAATTTTAGTCCTATGCATAACAAATTTTGTCCTTTAACTTTTAATAATTTTTAATTTTCATCTTGTAGAAATCTCATCCTCTAATTTGAATAAGTTTCAATTTTGGTCTTGCGATTAAAAACTTTTAGGAACAAATTGTAATTGTACGGGGGTAATTGAAATTTATGGAAAGCAAGAGGACCATAATTAGAACTAAAATTGAAATTTGGTGAAAGTTAAAAGATTAAATGTACGTGCACAATAGTTACAGGACTACTTTTTAATAAACCCCAAAGTTACAGGACCATTATTGAAATTTTGCCAGTAATTACTTTAGAGTTTTAGTTTCGTTAATTACACCCAGCATAGGACTCTTCAAATTCTGGTTTCAGCTGCTGCATCCCTAGATCCAAAATTAGAACGATTTCTTTGTTCTTTCTTTTCTTTTCAATTCAAATACTAGCAATCGTTGGTTCATTAGCCATACTATATTCAGAATTTCAGAAAATAAAACCAAAATTTTGACTTTTTACCATCTAAATTAATCAACTAACGTCTTTCTCCAGAATCCTCGCTCTGGTTGTTTAACTCAGGCAGTGTTCTACTTCTTCTATACCACGTCTCTCATCTTTCTCCAAACATCTCCGATTCAATTCTATCTCAACATCTCCTGTGCACAAAAAAAAAAAAAAATTTAAAAAAGCAGAGTATCAACTACATTTTATATTTGTATTGGAACAACTTTGAGGTATTTACAATCCATTATTCTTTTCATTTTCATGTTATTATTGTTCTCTTTCTGTAATCTTCACATAATGAGATATCAAGAGAAGGAACTCTTTATATTATGAGTCCTACTGCAATGTTAATTAAATATGTTGATGTCACTTCTTTGAAAACCAGTAACTTCCAATTCTCGTGCAATAACTTCCAGAGATGAATTATATATTCAAAGTTGATTATTGGATGAAACCTAAAATAATTAACATGGTGAAAGTATTTTGGAATCAATTTGATTTCCATGCCTTTAAAATTTATCATTTTGTTCAGATAAATTTTACTTAATTGTAAATGTGTTTGGTGTAGTATGAATTAATTAGTTAGCTCATGTCTTGATATTGAACTTAATTAATTAATCGTATATGTACTATGTAAACATTGTGAATAGAATTGAACTATTAAGTGCCAGTTTTCGAGTTAGAGAACGATATAGGTAGTAAAATCATAGAAGTATTATTTATTAATTATACTGTGTTGTTTAATTTTCTATATGTGCTTCTTTCTACCCCTTATATAATATGTAACAGTAAATTCCTTTGAAGTTGATTACTGAGTAATGGTTTTAATAATGATGGACATTATATTACATAAAATAAGAAATGGTCTATAGTTAAGAGAAAAAGTGGACTAGAACTACAGTTTTAGTAAAGTTGTTTCTTTTGTGTAGTCAAAATTACATCTATGGTTAGAGAACTCAGGAGTAAAATTGTATTTATCTTCCTGTTTTTATGCTATAGCTGTTTTCTTTGTTCTCTATTATTCTATGTATTACTCAAGTCCATGACCTCAATTTGATCTCTAAGCCTTAGAATCTTCCAGCAAGGCTGTCAATTTTGTTTTGTTCCCTTTTGATTGAAATATGTTGTGTTCAGATGTTACTTTTTCAAATTTTCAGATACCATATATGTTTATGGTATATTTTCTTTTTGTTATAGACAATTTTTGGAACTAAAATTTACTTCTTAATACAAAATACATTGACTGACATGTTGAGTTTAGTTGTAAAACTTGAAAAACTTTGTTGTGATCGGAATTTTATGTTTCATAGTCCAAATATTCAGTAATTTTTTGTACTTCTTACATATTGACTGATTTTATTAATGTCCTTTAATAATATATAGATCTTCTATGCTAATGCAAATCATTTTATTTAATTTACATATATTTTCTCTTATTTCCTTAGGAACTAGCAATGGACAAAAGTTGGATATCACTTGATAATAGAACACTTCCAGATTATGAAAAAGGAGTTCAAGAGTTCTTAGAGTTCGCCTATTCTTCAATTGAACCACATGAGAAGATTAGATGCCCTTGTGTTAGATGCAACAATGTTTATTTTCACAATCGAGATCATGTAGAAGCTGATTTGTTTGAACATGGATTTATCAAGCATTACATTTCTTGGGTGTTACATGGTGAGGAATTTGTTGACTCTAGTATTGAGGACTTAGATTCTGATGATGAAGATAGTGAACTTGAGGATGAGCATTGTTCAAAGAGAAAAAAATCAGCAAACATGCAAGATATGCTAGAAGATTATTATGAAGCAGCGAAGACAAATGCTTGGAATGGACACGATTCTAGTGGGGAAAATAACCATGAGAGTAATGAAAATGCAGTGCCGAATTCAGAATCAGAAAATTTCATGAAGATGTTGAGAGATGCAGATCAACCATTATATCCGGAATGTGATAGTTTTAGCAAGCTCTCTTTCATTCTTACCCTAATGCACTTGAAGATCCTTAACAGATGGAGTAACAAGTCATTTTCTATGTTGCTTGAAGTATTGAGGAAAGCAATTCCTAGTGGCAAGAAGTTACCTAAGTCATATTATGAGGCCAAACAAGTCATTAGAAGTCTTGGTCTGCATTACAAAAAGATCCATGCATGTGTGAACGATTGCATACTATTTAGGAATGAATATGAAAAGGAAGAGCAATGCCCAATTTGTTTTTCTCCTCGTTATAAATTCAGCGAGGTTAACAATGACGTAAATGGCCATAAAAAGCTTAGCAAGATCCCCCAAAAGGTTCTTCGCTATTTTCCGTTGAAGCCTAGATTGCAAAGGTTGTTCATATCTAAAAAAACTGCTTTGGATATGAGATGGCACAAGGAAAGGCGTATTGATGATGGGGTGTTAAGGCATCCAGCTGACGCTAAAGAATGGAAAGATTTTGATAGAACACATGAATCTTTTGCAGAGGATCCTCGTAATGTTAGACTCGGGCTAGCGACAGATGGATTTAATCCCTTTTCAAACATGAGCACATCTCATAGTACATGGCCTATCATTCTTTTGCCCTACAACCTACCCCCATGGAAGTGTTTGAAGTCTCCTTTTTTCATATTGTCCATGATAATTCCAGGTCCAAGGTCTCCGGGAAATGACATAGATGTATATTTGGAACCATTGATTGAAGAACTAATTGACTTATGGGGTCCAGGCGTTGAGACTTATGATGCATCCACGGGTACTAGTTTCTTCCTACGAGCGGCGGTTTTATGGACAATTAATGATTTACCTGCATATGCCATTATATCGGGATGGTCCACTAAAGGATATTTGGCATGTCCGATATGTAATAAGGAAACATGTAGTTTCTGGTTAAAGAATGGAAAAAAAGTATGCTATATGAGACATCGGCGTTTCTTGCCACTTGATCATAAATGGCGAGACGTTAAAGGTGCTTTTGATGGTACAAAAGAACATCAAGACAAACCAATTCATTTGTCCGGGGATGATGTGCTTGATCAATTATCTGTCATTCAACCAGTGACATTTGGAAAGACTCAACCTAAAAAGAGAAAGCGCGATGAAGAATTAAACTGGAAGAAGTGTAGCATATTTTTCAAGCTACCTTATTGGAGAACTCTCAAGTTGCGACATAACTTAGATGTCATGCACATAGAGAAAAATGTGTGTGACAATATTTTGGGCACACTATTAGATATTAAGGGAAAAACCAAGGACAATGTTGAAGCTCGTTTTGATCTGCAAGAACTTGGTATAAGACATCAATTACACCCTAAATTAGATGGGAATTCATATGTGATCCCCCCAGCATGTCATACATTATCCACGGCTGAGAAGAAAAAAATGTGTGAATTCTTAGCCTCAGTGAAGTTTCCAGATGGCTACGCTTCAAACTTGTCAAAGTGTGTAAAAGTTAAAGAGTGTCGTCTTATAGGGATGAAAACTCATGATTGTCATGTAATATTGCAAAAGTTGCTGCCAATATCAATACGTGGAATGTTAAATGATAATGTATGTGATGCAATCCATGAATTAAGTGAGTTTTTTACAGAGTTGTGCTCAAAAGCTCTAAAGCCAGAAGAATTGGAGAATCTTGAGAGTAAAATATCTCTAACGCTGTGCAAGTTTGAAAGAATCTTTCCACCAGCATTTTTTGATATCATGATACATTTACCTATTCATCTTGCACGAGAGGCAATGTTAGGAGGGCCAGTGCAGTATCGGTGGATGTACCCCATTGAAAGGTACAACTTTACTAATTGTTTAAATATAGTTTTTAACACTAAATAACAAACAAGGATCCCACCATTTCAATCTTAGCAAGAGAACGAAAAAGAACTTATATTTTCATAGTTAGGGTCATATATATCCAATCATATTCTAATATGAATAAATTCTTTACTTTTTTTCTCTTTTTAACTAAAATCTGTTTTAAAGGTACTTGTGCAAGTTAAAGAGGTATGTAAGTAACAAGGCTTTTCCAGAAGGATCGATAGCTGAGGGTTACATTGCCGAGGAATGTTTAACATTTTGTTCGATGTATTTGGATGATATTGAAACACAGTTCAACAGAGTAGAACGCAATTATGAGAGTTGCGGAGAGAAATCACAAAAGTTGGAAGTGTTTTCGGAAGCTCCTCGTCTATTAGGAAAAGGAGTTTATAAATATATCGATTCAGAATCATGGAAGCAAGCGCATTCCTATATTTTGAAAAATTGTGACGAAGTTTTACCATTCATCAGGTATGTTAACACCAACACTAAAATTCATATTAGTTTTAGAATTCGGTGAAGAAGATTACCACACTAATTTATATTATGCACTTGTATTCTGGATATAAACTATAGTAGAAAGTTTGGTTTAATACATAACTTTATCAAATACGTATTCATGTGACTGTGCTTGTATATTGCTGGTAAATTTTGTATCTCATCATGGTTTAAACTATTCTATATTTTGATAACATATATGATAACAACACTTTCGGCTAAGTGAAATTTAATTGTATTCGTCTTTAGTGAACATTGGGAAGAACTAATGCAACAGGGCATGCCTAATGTGGAAAAGATGCATGAGGAGACATTCTCTAATTGGTTTGAAGATCAAGTAAGTACCTTTTTAGAACCTTTTTAAGTAATATTTATTTGTAATACCTGTCTAATACTCGTAATAAGTTATTTGTAGGTTACATCACTATCAAGTGAAGAAAAGGAAAAATTGCATCCGGATCTGGTGTACTTAGCATATCACCCTGATGAAAGAGTAACTCATTATGAGGCTTGTGTTGTGAATGGATTAAGATTTCACACCAAAAACCGTGACATGAATAAAAAAACTCAAAATTTTGGAGTTGTTGTGAAAGTTGAGGAAGAATCGGGATATAGAGACTACTATGGTATGCTCACTGATATAATTCAACTGGACTACTATGGAAATAATCATGTAGTGTTGTTTAAATGTGATTGGTATGAAGGTCGATCAATTCAAAAGGACAAATACAATTATACAAGCATCAACACATCAAAGCCATGGAAGACTAAGGAGCCATATGTGTTAGCATCCCAAGCACAACAGATTTTTTATGTAGATGACATTAAATTAGGCAGCCACTGGAAAATTGTGATTAAGGCAGATGCTCGAAGTTCATGGAATGTGCTTGAAAATAGTGATGAAAACTCCACGATGTTGAATGAGCCGTACCAGCAAAAAGAGCCACACAACACAAATACTATACCAGAAATTCCCGATGAAGATGTGCAATGGCAGAGAACTGATATTCCGGCAACATCAATTGATTCATATGGCATAACACCTGTGGAGGACTATGACTCTGAAGGATTTATTGAAGACGAAAGTGAAGATGGGGATGATGAAACATTAGCTGAGTATGACGAAGAAGATAAAGAAAAAGATGACAATGATGAAGCCACTGATATTGATGAACTCGAAGAAGATGATGATGGTTAGAATGGATCTCGAAATATTTATATCTATGAGATTTTAATCTTTTGCTAGTTGCATGTTATTTTACTTTCGAACTTTTGTAGGCCAGCTAAATATTCTATTTTTTTAAACTAATTTGGTTTAATTACATGGATGGTCTTATGCTCCTTCAAAGCTAATTATTTTTTTATGTAGTTTTTTCTGGTGCATAGTACAATTTTAGGTAGTTGTTTGAGCTTCTGATGAAGAATGAACTTGAATGACTAGCGTATATCTTATTGATTGCAGGTATATAAATTCTTTCAGGCTTAGAGATGATATTTATTGCCTTTTATTTCTTCTAATTATTACTTTATGCAAATAACCGAAAACGTAGGTATTGGAATTTTTGCTTGACTAGATTAGTTTACGTTGATTATTCTTGTTGAATTTTTTTGTTTTCTTTGTCAGTTTAAGGTTGATTCTTAATATCAGTGGTTCTTTGCAAGGTAAAAGGATGGTCTTCTATGATCTATTGTTCTTTTTCTTGATTGATGAATGGATTTTCACTAATTATCCTTTACACTGTTATGTTAACATTAAACTAGTTCCTTTCTATTTGATCATTGTTTCTTGAAAGCTCAATGTTATAGGAAAAATTCTTATCCTAACATTAAACTAGTTCCTTTCTATTTGATCATTGTTTCTTGAAAGCTCAATGTTATAGGAAAAATTATTATCCACATAGGGTTTGACCGAACCCAAAGTAACTACAAGGTAAGTGCAATATACTTGCTTTAGGATTGGATGTAACTCTCTGGAGAGTGACCAATCACAAAGCAAGTGCAATACACTTACTTGGTGGTTGGATGAGTTTGGCTAAGTCAGGCTTGGACAAGAACTTTATGAGGTGAAATAGTATTGCACTAATTATTAGCATGGATCAAAATTTTCATCTTTTCCATAAAAAACATCGAAAAGTTTTCGTTTTTGAATCAGGCGAAACAAAAACAAGATGTAATTCCGAAATTATTTATTTGACTAAAACTCTGTTATTTTCCTAAATTTAGTAACTTTTTTTTATAAATTTTCCTAAGTGTTTTCGAAATATTTTTGAATAGTGTCGAAAAGTTTTCAATATTTGACTGACCGAAACATACATTTGTACCAAAATTTTAATCCATGATTATTAGTAATATGATTACAAAATTATTATAAAATTTTGAGTACCACATCAATACATCCAAAAGTGTACAATTTCAATTAAATACAATACATTTTAAATTTGAACAATAATTTAATAGTGGGTGCTTTTTCTTGATTGAGACAAATTGTGAAGAATAGGATCGTATCATGAGTCCTTTTTTTTATAGATACGGTGATTTACACTCAAACTCCCTCATATTTAGTCATATTACGAGAAACCTTTTGAAGTTTAATAAATTATACAAAGATATCCCCTGTGATTCAATAAGTCTTACAAATACACTCCCTACAACTTCTAAAAATATTACAGAAAACACCCTATAATATTCCAATATCTTCATAAACACTATCAATCACGAGTCTTTTCTTTTATAAAAGTTAAAATATTTTCTTAGTTATATATTTTAATTTCAGACTTTGGGTAGATCAATAAATCAATACAAACATGATTGCAGTTTTACTCAAGTATGATATATATTTGGGAGCGAAATGCAAAGATATGTTTTTGTTGAATTAGCAAAATTTCTTTGTGATATTTTTATTACCAGAAACCCCTATGTGCTAAATTTTATTAGCAAATAATCTTTCCATTGATAAAATAACAATTATACCCCCACCAAAAAATGCAAAAATATTTCTATTCACTAATAAATTGACAATAGTCCATGTTAACTTTGAAAATTGACAATTACCCCTGAATTCACTAAAAGTTTACGAAAATCTCTCTAAGATTTATAAATTATATTTCAAATGAGATATTTTATTAATAGAAAAAGAAGGGGAGGGTATGCTAATAAAAATAACACATAGGGATTTTTGTTAATTACACAAAGCAAAATATTTTTTAATTTAGCTATATATTTTAAAGTGAACATGAATAAAATACTATAAATTGTTTGTAATGGACTATATGTATTATAATAAGGTTGAAAACTAAATCAATATGTAGAAATTAATTACTAATTTATATTTAATCACATTATGTTACGGCTGGTGCAAAAAAAATTGGAGACCCACCATATAAAAACGTTCATTACAATTTTTGCATATAATGAAAAAATTAGTTCAGTATTAACCTTAAAGTCGATTTAATTAGCTACCATATAACCACATTAGATTATTTCCTCAAATGTATAATTTTTTAAATAATTGTATATGCATATTTTTTTATTTTTTGTATATGTGTAAATTTCTTTTGGGAAGTATTAATTAGAGGGAATTATTTGGCGGCAATACTCAACACATTTTCCATTCCCACTTTGGTTTTACCTCCATTTTATCTCCCATTACAGGCGGTTTCTTCCAACTCTTTTTTCTTTTTCTTTTTTAATTTATTTTCCATGTGAAAAATATAAGAAACCCATTTTCTTCCCATATTAATTTCATTTTCTCCTTTTCTTTAGCTATTATTCTTCCCTCTCGAGCCTTCCCCCTGTACTTCAAATCTACCTGGTAAGAATTTCTTTTATTATACTAACTGAGCAAATGTATGTTTACCACAATTTGAGAAGTAAACAATTTTCTTTTTTAGGCCAAAAGATCATGTGAAAAATGCTCTTTTTTATGTTTATTATTAGATTATTTGTCATTTCTCTACCTCTGTTTTATGGTGTTAGAGAAAAATAAATTACATTCTGGTAAATTTTTTTTGGTTTTTTTTTTGGGCATCCATGTCAAATGTTTTTAATATCATCAAAATTATTATTTGTTGATTTCAATTATCCAAGAAGACACATGTAGTTGGTGTTAATTTACGAGTTTGATCATCGAAGCATAAAGGATATTGGCTTTACATTGTCTTGCGATTTTAGTCAACTAAGTGTGAGATTGTTAGCATATGTCATCATTGAAACTTGTTAAAAGTTGGGGGTTATATTGTTAACTCCTTCTAAGGATTTTATGTCTTGAATATTTCTTTGTTTCAGGATCATTATATGGTTATATTCATGTAGTTGATTATATATTATGTCCAATGCCCTGTAATTGTATTTAATATTTTAATTCATATTTATAATAATCGACGATTTTGTAATGGTAATATTTATTGACAGTTTTTACCCTACACATGGCTACCCGTGGTCGAGAGATGTCTACCCGTGGTCGAGGCAAGGGCCCACAGAACTTAGAGCAAGTTCAAGGACAACATTCTATTCAAAACTCCCAGGAGCAATCAACTGAAATAGCTACATCTCAAGCTGATGACATTGGTGGTTTTTTTAAGACTCATTGATTTAATCATGCATACTTTACTTTTATAAGTGATGAAATTATTTTATTTTCTCTTTGTATGATAATTCTTGAATGGCACTAATTTATAATAGAACCGTTTACTATGTTCTTGGGTTAGGCACATCTCGAAAAGGAGGAAGAGGGATAACAAATGGAAGTTCCGTAGAAAAGCAGCGGCGCCGAGCTGAAAAACTGGAGGTTGTTATACATCCACGCCGAAAGCGAGTTGTTGGTGATTATGCTAAACATTTGAAAACTGAGGCTTGTGTAATCTTCAAGCAACATGCACCCCTTCAATATGCCCACTGGAAGGATATTCCACTAGAAAACAAAAGAAAGATGTGGGTCGCAATGAAGGTACCTTCTTTATAATGATATCTATTGAACTTATATTGCATTTATATATGAAATGTTTGAAACTTCCCTTATATGTATTTCAAAACTGTAGCAAAAGTTTAATCTTGGAGAAAATCCTCAAACTAGAGAAGTTGTTGACAAACAATTAAATCGGCAATATAGAAATCGTCGCAGCAAGCTCCATTCATATTACCTTGATAATAAGTTCAACGAGGACATCTTCGAGCGACCTCCTGCTGGAGTAAAACTAGGTGACTGGGAACATCTTATCACTTACTTTGAAAGTGATGAATTTAAGGTATGTCCATAATTTATTTAACTTAATTTTTTGGACAAACATAAATTTACTTATATATTGGTTTTAACATTACTACTAGTACTAAATCGCAGATTAAATTAGCTAGATATTATTGGATTTTGTTGACTAAATTCCAAGCTTTAAGTATCTTAACCAAAGATTTCAGTTTTACTTCTTTGCTCTTAAGCATATGCTTTTGGTAAACTAAATGTGTTAAGTTTTGAACCCAAAAAAAAAAATGTGTTAAGTTTAAGTTGTTTGTGTATGTAATAGAGCTAAACCCTTCATATTAGATATTGTAAATTTTTGTGTACATCAAAAGCTACTTCTATAGTCTGTATTTAGATAAATTTTAATAAACGTATGGCCCAAAATTGAAAAACCGGATAGCTAATCTCAATATTAAATAGTATCCACGCAGCTGATCCGATAATCTCGAAAAGGGTCCGTGAGTCGGCATGTATCATTGAATCAGGGTGTATCTGCTCGTTTCAAGTCTAAATCAAACATCTGTCACCTCAATAATTTGTACTTAAAGAATTGTTATGACATAAAGTATGCACTTTAAATGTAGAAGACTGCCTTTGGCACAAGGAATCAACTTTGGTAGTAAAATCGAAAAATAATATACTCTGGTGGGTACGTCTATACGCATATATATAACTTTGGTGAGGTGTGTTTTCTTGTAATGGTGCTGAACTAGTTGAGGCTGCTATGCCAGTACTTTAAAAGAGCTTCTTGGTCAGCTTGGAATAATTTCAAAGACCTAGTACTAGTAGCTCTTGTACTTTTTTTTCTCTTTCTTATAAAGTAAGCAATTTCTTTGGGAAAAAAAGTAGATTCTATTAAGTATATTCTAATGTTAATGTTACATATTTGTTTATGCAGAAGGTAAGTGACAGAAACTCTGTGAATAGGAGCAAACTGAACATGCGTCATACGTGTGGGACAAAATCCATTGCACAATACTGTTACGAAAATGTAAGTAATCTTTAAATTAAAATTGGCTTTAAATGATATTTTTTATTCAGTTTAACAATGGAGTGTCTATTATTGACTATTCTAAGAAGAAATCTACGAATACGGCTTATTAATTAGAACTTATCATGTGGTATGTTATGTTGTGCAGTAGTGAAGCCTGCACTTATGTAATTGTTAAGCATGTTCCCCGCACATCGTATGTGATTTCAGTACAAGAGTCACTTTATGTATATATAAATTGAGTAATTAGAAGCTGACCAAATAAGCTTAATGAAGTTTGTAACACACTTTATCTTTGTATCAAAAATCATGTTTTACAATAAAATGAGTATCTACTATTAGAATATGCCAATCAATTCAAAATTGATGAGTGGATATTTTTATCCAGTAATGAATTGAAATCAGACATATTTCCGTTTTAGCTATATTAATATATAATGATTAAATTAAATGACTAACTTAACCACCTATTCGAATTAAGTTTTGTGGGCTAATTGGGGTCTCTACTCGAGCCCAATGCGTGGGACAATAAAATTATGGGTGACTAGTGTCTAACTAATTTTGATGAGGATGGTTGACTATGAATTGTTGTATTAAATTTGATAAGTTTATAAGTTAATTTTAAGTCTACTGATATTGAATTTGAATAAGGTTCAATTTAAAATAAATATATTAATAGTTACAATTACTTTAGTGTAATTTTTGTCAAAGAAAATAAAAACTTTTAAAGAGTGCATTAAGTGTAAATACCACTTTTGATCGTTCTTATGTACTTTTTTTTACATTTTGGTAATCCTTATGTTTTTCTATATATTTTAATCCCCAGTATTTATTATTTGTTTCTTATTCAAATAGCGAGACACTGAAACGGGAGAGGAGCCTACACGTACAGCCTCATGGAAGAAAACCCGTTTTAGTAAGAAGAAGAATGATTGGGTCGACCCAGAATCAGGCCGAGTTTATGTAAGTCAGTCAAAGTAATTTATGCCATAACTTCACTGTGCTTCTATGCTAAAAACTTATTTGGCAGGATCAAATAAATAGACTACAAAATCCGGTTGATGGCGATGACAAAGAACCGATGAGTGAGGATGAAGCTTTTATAGAAGCACTTGGGCCAGAAAAGTCAAGCCGATTACGTGCATGGTTGTGGAGATGGACTGAAGCCACCTTCTAAAAAAGGACAAAGAATCGATGAGAAGCTAGAAAAGGAGAATGAGGAATTGAAGAAAAGAGCCGAAGAAGATAAAGAATGCATGAAAGAGATGGCCCTGCGAATTGAAGCCCTGGAATCCCAATCCAACAATCAAGAGACTCAAGTCCAAGCTTACCTTAAAGCTCAATTTCCTGCTCTCTTTCAAAGTTTAGGGGAAGCTAGCCAAACTCATCCACCACAAACTACTGTGAGTCGTGACTAACTTAATATATCATTTTATAGGTTTTAGTTTCATATAATTATACTATCCTTGTTAGTTAAAGTCATACTAAGAGGTTTTATATCTTGCTAAAAGATTTAACTACTTCCATGTCTAGGGTGTTATGACACTTGGTGAATCAAAATATTTTAATTTATTGCATACGGAAAGGTTATTAAAGCAGATGTTTTTACTTGGTGATCATTTGATTCATTTTCCTTTTAAGTTTCTTTGGTGAATGTAGCAATATATTTCTGTCTATTATTGGTAGGATTTTAATATCTAGTTATTGGGTAACTTATGAGAAAGTAGATTAATTGTATGACCATTTATTTAATTTAATTGGTCATCGTCTTTACTTTTGAAAAATTTGTCTAGACTAATAATTGTTTATCGGTTTATCACTCTATGTAGGTGTGAAGAGCAAGGAAGGATTTTCCATGTAGAGACTATTGATTGTAGTAACTAAATATTAGTACTTCCATTATGTTTTCTTTTCTTGTTTTCTAGGGTGTTGCTTAGTATTTTCATAATGTTATATTTTCTTTCTATGGTGTTGCTTTGTCAAACAAGTACATAGTTTTGAATTCTATTGATTGTTAATATTATGGAAATATTATAGTTTTGATTAAATTAATGTATTGATTTTTCTAGTTTGTGTATGTATTTCATTTCGTTCATTGAGAAACTTTGATAATTCATTTGAACTTACTCAAATCGAAGTAGATAAAAATGAAAAATTACATGCATTGCTCTTAGCATCATATAATGTCGTCACAAATATATTATTTATTGATTATTTTGTTCAGAAATAATAATTAATTAGCCACAATATTTTTTGTCACAATATTATTTATTTATTTAATATTTAGATATTGTTAAAATAAATTAGTCACAAAATTGTTGTCACTAATGTATTTACTATTTATTATTTAGTTTAGAAATTAAATAAATAATTTGTAATTTATAAATTTATAGTGACAACTTGGGACTTCTGGTGACAACAATAATCCCCATTAGTGATAATGGAGTCGTTACTATTTGATGTGTTTTTAGTGACAAAATATTTTGTTGATGCTACAACATCGTGCTATAGTGACGATTTTAATAGTCGTGGCTAAAACTTTTAGCAACACCACTTGTAGCAACAACGTAGCGGCAACTCAAATTGTTGTCGCTAGAATCTTTTGTGACAACTTTTATACATATAGTGACAAAATATGTCGCGACTAAAACGTACATTTTTTGTAGTGTGGGCGGCTAGGGTTAGGTGGCGGCTAGGGTTTTGTGCAAAGGTGTTGTTCTTTTGAGGTTATGTTGTACTCTATTTATAAGCCTCCCATCTAACCTAGGTTTGCAAGACTTCTTATGGGCTTTTAATTAAAGGCTCATGTCTTGCAAGCCTCTTTAATTGACTCTTTAATTAATCAAGTCCATATTAATTAATAAATTAATATCTCTCTTAATTAATTAATTAACACTTTAATTAATCATTTAATTAATTAGTTCAACTAATTAATTAGTCTCCCACTTGAATTAACACTTTAATTCATTAATTGATTTAATTACCTTTAAATCAGTTATTTCCTTTTATAACTGTCACTGTCCAACTGTATTGTGTGTGACCCTCTAGGTTCACCATCAATTGGCAGCAGGCCCACAAATTCCTCGTGATTTAATTTATGAGCAATTAATTGCTTCGATCAATTAAACCCTTTTAATTGACCACTCCCAGAATCAATCTCCCTTATCAACTCAGGAGTACCCACACTTCATGGTCGATGTCTAGCCACGAGCCCATGAAGCCCAACTTCAGGTGAATTGATATTTGTGAACCTCACCTCTTATAAATGCCATGCACATACTGTCCTTCTATCGACTTAATTTCCCGATCAAGACTTAGGTTGTGTGAATTGATCGGCACCTCTAAATTTATCTCGATAACTATACTTTCTAATTCGGTATAATATTCCAGTGTGACTGCTAAATTTGGAAACCCCTTTCCAAATCCGTCACCGACTGCGGTCGCATATTCCTCGGATATATTATCTAAGAATCATATAGGAAATTCCCTCATCCATTACGATGAGTCGGTAGATTCCATATTGGTACTAACCACTCGCGTACATGACTATACGCACCCAACCTAGGCATGTTATGACCAGGCTACGTGATCTATACCTAGATCTAAGTACGCACACTCATGTACCGAATTCGCCCTAGCACCTCAAGTCTAAGGACTAAATCGTACACTATTATAAGTCTTGAGAACGGTCCCATCACCGATATTCGTCATGCGCTTCCACAATGGGTTTCTCTGTTCGGGTCGTTCGATGCTTTCGATCCTCTATCGAACCACCTACTCATATGCATTGGCCTCAAATGCCTTGCTCATGAAACGCTACAAATTCACTCCATGCGAATCTTGCATATTTGTACAAGTCTTGACGATTCCTACGATACCCTGTCTCGTTTCAGAATCTATGACTTGGAACGTGTTTTAAGATCACGACCTTAGAGACTGTTTCATGATTGCACTCAATGCCGAAGTGAATCGTCCCATAGTCAAATGTGATCTAAGGATTTCATCCAATCGCTTAAATGTATTCGCGAGAGATGAAGATGGCCATTGTTTATTCTATACATATATAAATAAACGTGCGTATTAATTATAGATTGTTATTTACAGAATACACCTATTACAAGCTAAAATGAACTGGCTTGCTGGGCACTATCCTATCACTGACACCCGAAGAATACACTGAAAGCATGCTCCAAGAACTTGATGCATTGGACGAAATCATCAGAGTTGCCGCGTTGGACAGAATCGAAGCACAAAAAATGCTAGTAGCCCGATGCTACGATAAAAAGATACGCAGGAAACAATTTGACATTGGGGACATGGTCTGGAAGACAATCTTGCCACTTCATCAACGCGAGAAAAAATATATCAAATGGAGTACAACGTGGCAAGGTCCATATGAAGTCTTCTCGATAACTTGAGGAGGGGGTTATATCTTGAAAAGGCCAGATGGGAATTTGCAGATACCCAATTAATGGAAGATATTTGAAGAAGTTCAGACCAACTCTTTGGGAAACAATGTGTCTGGAGCATCAGCGAGCCTTGGAGTTAGAAATTGAACTGCGCCAAGAGTATTTTATTACGCCGATACCTTTGTAAATATAAACAAATGCCTTGAAGAGAAGACTAATCATGGCTAATATTAAATACATGGACATGCTTAATTAAATGTAGGTTTGATTAAGCATAGAGGGGAAATTCAAAGGTATTAAAACTAAGTCTAATCTGGTCGAATTAATTTATCAGATTAATTCCATCAGATACAACTTACGGGGGGTATTGTTTGTACCCAAAAAATCACCCTCGAATTGTCGAGGAATAATAGCCCGATGATGGACTGACAATTAGTTTGGGCCCAATGGAACATGCCCAATAACATAAAACAGGCTCAATGAAATAAGGCTGAGGAGTTGGTTCGGTCAAAGTGAAATTAGCCAGTTTAATCATGGCCAAACATAAATGGGCCTGATGTGTGGAAGCGAGCCCAATTGTCCAAGAATTGATTTCCGCCAAATAAAAATGAATTAATTAATTATTGGCCTACGTCAATTAATTAATTAAGGGCCCAAGTTACATAAGCTGTTAGTGGCCCAATCCAAATATAATGTGAAGGCCCAATCCAAGGGCTTGAGGCTGACCCAGTGGCTAATGTGATGACTTAATTAATTATTTGTTAAAGATAATTAATTGGAGATAATTACAAGAAACAAGTAATTAGTTGGGTTAGTTAGGTTTGATACAAATAAACTCCCTTAAATATCTCAAAGTTAGTTGCAAGAGCTAAAGGGCTAGAATTCAAAACTCAACTGCCAAATTGCATCTGAAATTTAACGTGGGAAGAAAATAGGGAAGATAAAAACTACCAAGTAGTGGTGATAGTGGAGAGGATCAGCCGATCAGATTGTTAAGCACTTATAAATATAGAGGGGCTGCCATACGCGCAGGACACACACACAACTCAATTACTATAATTGTTATAGATCCAGGAGTCCCCGAAAATTTACCGCTCAACAATGGGAAACTCGAAATCAGGTTGATGAGCAACTGAATGGAGTGATAAACATGATTGCTGGTGGACCAGCGGGAGGGTATAGCATAAATGCAAGAAAAAGAAAGATGAGGTCGATAATGACGGTTGTCTCGACCAAGAAAGAGATCTTCTCTTTAGAACCTCCATCCATGGAAAATCAAGTTATAAGCTTCAGTGATGCGGATAGACCCGCATATGTTACTTGGGATGTGAATGATGATGATCCAGATTTTTCAATGGTCCTAACTCTGAGAGTTGCTAATTATGAGGTCAAAAGGGTTTTGATTGACAACGATAGTTCCGCAAACATTATTTCTTCCGAAGCTCTCGCTCGAATGAACCTCCAACATCCTCATTTGGATCGAGTGTCTACTCCTTTGGTCGGATTTGGCGGTTCGGAAATTGTCCCACTTGGGACCATTCTACTAAGCACAACTCTTGGAAAGAAGCCAAGTAGTGTAACTAGAACAGTAAAATTCTTAGTGGTAGAAACACCTTTCGCTTATAACGCCATATTGGGGAGGCCAGCTTTGAACGCCTTCAAGGTTGTGGTGTCAACATACCATCAAAAGGTGAAATTTCCGACTGATGGAGGAGTGGGAGAAATGTGGAACGATTAGTACATGGCATGGGAATGTCATAATTCATCTTTGAGCATAAAATGGAAGGTTGAACTCGAGATCCCAATGAAAAGAAGGTATGTTGATCTAGAATCAGGATCGGTTTCAAATTTATCAATCCCTGACTGTGATAAATTACAAGGAAAGAAGGGAAAGAACGTGGATATGAGTGTGCAAGCCCCCGACCATAAGAAGGTCGCCTTAGTTCCTGGTTCCCCAGAAAAGGTTACCAGGATCGGAACAGAACTAAGCGAGGGTATGGAGACTATGCTCATTGACTTTTTGCGTAAAAATGTAGATGTCTTCGCTTGGAGCTCCTATGATATAGTGGGAATCGACCCAAGAGTGATTACGCATTCATTGAACATAGACCCAAAGGCAAAACCGGTTCGACAGAAGAAATGAAATCACGGTCGAGAAAAGGATAAAATCATCAACGCTGAGGTTGATAGATTGTTGGCAGCTGGTCAGATAAGGGATATCAAATTTACCGAGTGGCTATGTAACGTAGTCTTGGTTTCCAAAGGGGAAAAGGTCGAAAATAAGTGGAGAATGTGGAATGAATTCACTGATTTGAATAAGTTGTGTCCAAGAGACCCTTACCCATTGCCTCGGATCGATATGCTAGTAGATTCCACTGCTGGATTTGTTTTCTTCAGCATGATGGATGCCTTCCAAGGATTCTACCAAATATTCATGAACGAGAGGGATCAGGATAAGACTGCATTCATTACCGAGCGTGGAGTTTATTGCTTCATTGTTATGCCGTTTGGGTTGAGAAACGCTGGAGCAACTTATCAGAGATTGGTGAACATGATGTTCAAAGAGTTGATAGAGGAAATCATGGAAGTTTACGTTGATGACATGCTCGTAAAAAGCATGACGGAAGAAGATCACATCAAGCACCTCGATAGATGTTTTGCAATTTTGAGGAAATATGGTATGAAATTGAACCCGGCGAAGTGTACCTTCGGGGTCAGGTCGGGAAAATTCTTGGGTTATCTTGTTCACGAGCGGGGAATTGAAGCTAATCCGGAAAAGATTCGAGCTATCACTGAGCTCAAACCACCAAGAAGGCTTTCGGACGTACAAAGCTTGGTAGGAAAAATCATCTCTTTGAACATGTTCATCTCCCGATTAGCGGACAAGAGTTTGCCTTTCTTCAAGTTGTTACGAAAATCAAAAGATTTCGAATGGACCGCTGAATGTGACAAAGCCTTTGAGGATCTCAAGGCTTATTTAACTTCTCTGCCGATGTTGGCCAAACCCTCCGATGGTGAACCTTTATACCTTTAGATAGCAGTTTCGGAGGAGGCTATTAGCTCGGTTCTGGTAAAAGTAGAAAAATCCGAGCACAAACCAGTATACTATCTGAGCAAGTTATTACAAGGCGCGGTAAAGAACTACATGGAGATTGAAAAGTTCGCACTTGCTTTAGTAGTGGATGCTCGAAGATTGAGGCCTTATTTTCAAACAGCGGTCAAGGCTCAAGTTTTGGCGGATTTTATCGTTGAAACAACAGGAGCAAAAATTCCAAACGAAGCAAGCTCATCGAAAGTCAATTCGATCGAGAAAATCGAGGAACCAATATGGTTAATGCATGTGGACGGATCCTCAACTAAAGAGGGAGGTGGAGCAGGGATTCATTTCCATGGTCCAAACAGGGAGGATTTGTTGTCACCTTAGACTTCGATATCACAAACAACAAAGCAGAATACGGAGCTCTAATTGTGGGACTGGAGATGGCCCTAAAGGCAAAGGTATAATCGCTTACTGTACTTACAAATTCTGAACTTGTACATAGACAGGTGAAGGGTATTTACGAAGCAAAGGAGTTCATGATGGTAATGGTCCTAAGGTCAGCCAAAAAGCAGCGGAAACCAAAGTTTAAATCGGGGACAAATCGGCCCAAAAATGCAACTACTTTGCAAGAAAACTTTGGAGACCTTCTACCATTATTATCCTAGGATCATCATGCATACAAAGTTCATATTAGAAGGAAAGATATCAAGTCATACCTCTCCCAATCTTGGGAGGTGAAGAGCCGCAAAGAATCGGGACAAGCAAGTCACACCCGAAACTGATCTTACGTAGTTTCGTTAGTTCGATCAAGGGTAGGATATATGACAATAATAACAATAAATAAAGTAAAAGTAAAGATCAAATGTAGTTGTATTCGAATTAATTGAGTACAAGTACAAGTATTTAGAGTCCTACTCGAGCATTATAGGATGCCGTACAAGCTAGAGGGTGAAATATGTATAAAGAAGCTTAAGGTAAACCCGAGCAGCAGTCTCAGGTTTTTTGTGCGCCTAGGAAGTTGTTCAGTATAATAAATGCATGGAGTATTTATAGCCAAATTGGAGGGCTTGGGCCTGGGCTTGGCCCAACAGTGTCCTTCGATCTATGGTTCTCTGATGTGCTCGAAACAATCATCTTCATGCTTTGGTTCGGCTTTTGGTCCCTGGCGACAGGGTTCGGTGCTATTCGAACCGTATTGAGGCTCGAAAAACAGGGGATCCGAATTACCCCTCATCAATACTCCCCCACTTCTCGAGTGTAAAGCGAAGCAAGCGCTCGAAGAAGTATAGAATACGTCTCCAAGCTACCGTGAGATGAACCGTTCGGATATCTTGAGGATATGCCTCGTTAAAAACCTAACTTGGAAAAACCCATTGGGATAAAAACCGAGCTAGGGAAAAAGAGTGCATATTCAAGAAAGCATGCACCGACGTGTTCTGTGGTTGCCCTTGTCGGAGGATGTTGAAGTAATAATATCTTTTTTGGTTCCAAGATGTGTCGTTCGATCCCCATATGTTTTCCCGAATTTCCGGTTATAATAAGCAGGGCCTCCGAGATCTTTAGGGACGAACCGTAAAGACAAATTCTGCAATTTTAGAAAGTGAAGGACCAAAAAGGCTGTTTTGAGTAGAATAACCCGAAGTTTTTACCCTTGGTAAGTTCAACCGTCGCGGTTACTCGGGGACCTCTTTGCAATTTACCTTTTTAACCCCGTATATATATGTTGACCCGTTGAAAAATTACTTCCATGTTATATTTTCTCTTGAGCTCGAAGTGTTTTAATCGAAGAGGTAGTTACTTAGTATATTCATCTCCGAATTCATAATGTCAAGTTCTAGAATTTCAAAGGGCAAGAATAAGGTCGAAGAGAGTCAAGAATCTGATCCCTTGTTTAAGCTTGTAGATGACTTCGAAGAAGGGGAATTTCATCAAGACGGTGAAGACGACGATCCGAGCGAGGATCTCGAAGAGAATGAGGTCGACAAACGTAGTATCGGCGAAGGTGCTTTTGTAAGGATCTTTCAACATACGCAAGCCCCACAAGCCGTAATTTCGGGTAAGTCAGAGCTTCCCGCTAGTGAAACTTCCTGTTGTTTTTCGAAAAAAGATTATGCTTGCCTCGAGGCGGATTTTGGGAAATTTCTTCCCAAAGGTTTTTCGATTATCGTTCCTTCTTATACCGAGCGTGCCACTGGGCCCCCCGCTGGATGTCAAGCTTTTTACGAGGGACAATTTTCCTGTGGCTTGCGTATCCCGTTCGTTCCTCTTATCAGAAACATCCTGAATTTCTTTTCGCTTTCCCCGGCTCAGCTTCTCCCACACTCCATTGCATACATACTTGCATTTAGCGTTCTTATGGAGAGCAAGGGGGAAGATGCTTCCTTCAGTAACTTTTGGCAGATTTTTCGAGTGGACCCCTGCAAGGGTTCGAACATGGGGTTTGTCTCCGTCCTTCCGCGGTCCAAACGGCCTTTTCTCACAAAGATAACAACAAAGAAGAGTATAGGTTGGAAAAGAAGATTTTTCTTCGTGAAGGGTCCTGATGTTCCTGTGTCGGAAGGTAGTTCGAAGACTAGACCGTATCGATGGGATGGTGCAGACTCTTGGTCGTATGGATCTCGTAAGATCAGAGAAAAGCTCAGACAACGTCTTTCTGATGAACTTCTCGAGCAGCTGAGGTCCAATCCTTACCATACCAGGTTCCTAGTTCAGGAAGGCGTTTTGCGATTAGCTGGATTGAGCCACTGTGTCTATCCTGCCCCCGTGATTAAATATCCCAGTCGAACTTCCAAAGGATCGCTTCAGCAGGTCAATGACCTTCTAATCCCTAGCGTTCCGTCCTTTGCCACTCCTTCCTTAGGTATGTCTATCCTCTTTTGTGTTTTAAGGTTTTATTGAATAGTTTAGATCATATGCCCCAATCGCGGTATTCCTGCAGGTCAAGTCGTTGAGAAATTTCGAGTGTCTGCCGCCGGTCTAACCGAAGACAAACCATTTTACTTTGACCCGCTATCTCATACTGTCGGAAATAGAACAGGTACAAGTACCCTGGGCGGAAATCCCGTTATTGTTCCGCTCACGATTCCCGACCTGAGAGGCGTTGGCACTATGAGTTCCTTAAACTCCGCCTCTGCTGGGCCACTGCGAGCCTTGTTTTCGCCTGATACTTCTGCTCTTTCGTCGGTCGGTTATAGTCAACATTCCTGGAACCGGGTTCAGGGTGTCCAGGAATATGAGAAGCTTTTGAGCCGCAAAAGAAATGCTGAACATCCTGGACCCTCTAGGAGTGTAAAGCCTTTTGGTGTGAGTTCCGACTCCGTTCCATGCCGAGAAGGCAGATCGGAACCTGATGTGGCTGATTTCATGGACGAGCACCTTCGGGGTGGCAGGGCTGCTGGGTACCCTGAAGATGGTACCATTCTAACTGATCTGGATTCAGGTGGCGAAAATGAGTTCGACAAAGCCACTAGAATTTATTTGGCTGGTCGGTTTAAGCGGGATATCTTGCTTCAAACCGTCAAAGGTGACTTCGAGGTTCTGAGTGATTTTTCCCGAACGTATCATGAGGTAAACGATTATCTTTTCTTTCTTCGGTGTTCTTGATATTTTGCTGACATGTTTTACTTACTCCGCAGATCGGGGACTTATTTGCTATCCAAACTTACCGCTTGGCCTTGCTGGAACAAGAATCGCAGGATGCTCATGATGCGTGTGCTCAAATTCTCGTTGATAACCAAAATCTTCGAGCTCAGTTAGCAGAAAACCAACGGGAATTATCTAAAACGAAGAAGGAGCTCGAAAAGGCTACTATGAAACATTCCTCATCCATGGAGGAAGATCTGCTGGCGTCCGTTAAAGAGAGAAGTGCTCTCGAGGAAGAGCTGAAGAAGGTAAAAATGGAACTGGAGCTGGCGAAGCAAGATTCCGAGCGTGCATATGCCCAAGGTCGGGAAGAAGCCGAGATCCCTGCCATTCGAGAGTTCCTGGAATCCCCTGTCATAGACCCCTTAGTTCAAAGGAAAACGGGGGAAATCCTTCAGACGATCTTTTATAAAGGGGTTCAACAGTTGATCGCAGCCAAGAAGATTCCAGATAATATGGAAGAATATTTCAAGTATATGGACCCTTTTAAGAATGCTGAAGGGAAGGATTACAAAGCTTCCTCTCTTCCCAAGGAGAATACTAACTGGCAGGGACATCGCTTTGCCCCCTTAGTCGAGGAGTATGGCATTCCTATGCCTAACCCTGATGTGCTCGAGTACTCTTGCGACGATCCTTCTAATGTGCCCGGAGAGGAAAATAAAAATGTCAGTATAGGCAATGCCCCGGATAAGGGAGACGGTCGATCTTTCGACCAAGCTGGGTAATTATCCAGCTTTAAATATGTATATATCGTTTGATCTTCAATTTTGCGAGTTATTGAGTAATCCGGAGGGGCGATCCGAGGTTCTCTAGTTAGGAAATCAATTGTATTTACTCGTGTAACCCCATTTTGTAAACGAGTTGACTTTATATTTCTTGATCTGATTTGTGTAATTTGTGAATTCTAACTTTATAAATATCGATGATTTTTCACACTTTCTGATCGAACTTTGTTTATCCGAGTGGGATTTTTCTCCATGGTCGCGTCGATTCACTATCACAATCGTAGTGTGTAGCGTCTATAAATATTAGGATTTCTTTTCATTATTCATACGATATCCTCCCTCACAGAGATCGGAGCTCTCCCCTTATTTTCTGCATTTTCTGAATTCCTTAGAAAGTAAAGATCCTAGCTTATCGATCCCAGATTTACCTATTATGGAGAACGTATTAGGCAAAGCTATCGATCCCAGATCGATATTTGGTGGTTCGAAGAATAAGAAATCGAACAAAGAGCGAAAGGCTGACAAGGAGGCCAAACCCTCCAAATCTTCTTCTAAGACCTCCGTGTCTTCCCCGAAAGCTCCTGAAGGGGGAGAAGATAAGAAAGAGAAAAGCGCCTCCTCGAAACCAAACAAGGGTGATGAAAAGCTCGAGGCTGAGCTCAGAGGTTCCTCCCCGAAAGTGATTGATTCTAAAAGTGAGAATCCTGCCCAAGAAAAGATTCCTGTTCCTTCTTCGAATAAGAGGCCTTATTCTGATGGGGTTACACCGATTGAGGCTTTGCAAAATCTTGTTATTGGTAACAAGTCACCGTCCGATACTTCGATCGTTCCTCCCTCAGGGAATCCTAGCAAAAAATCCAAGTTAGAGACTGAGACTGGTGGGGGGGCCTCTGCTGAAGCTTTAGGAATCGATAATCCTCCTCGACCTTTTGCCGATTCCACTCCTCAAAAGGTTACCTCTTCCCTGCACGAGGAGTTGAAAGATGGATCTCCTTCTAAGGTTGATCCCATGGGTAACTTGTTGCAAGCTACCTTTACTTCTTCAGAGACTGATATACCCAAGGAGAGAAACATGTCCAAAGAGAGAAACGTAGAAGAGTTGTTCGAGTCTGGGCAGCACTTCCTTTTTCAGGTGTACTCTCCTCTCTTTTTTTTTTTTTTTTTTTTTTTTTTTTTTTTTTTTTTTTTTTTAACGCTTCTGATCCATTTAACAGGCCGGACAAGATTTTATTGAGCTTAAAACATTTGCTGAGCGGGAGAGCAGCCAGCGTGCTGCTATTTCTCTCGAGCTGGAGGAGAAGAAAGTCGAGCTCGACCGCGTCCTCGCAGAGAAACTTGCTTTAGAGAGGGAGAAGACTGCTAACGAACGTGGAGAAGAGATCCATAATCAGCTGAACGAGAAAATCGAGAAATTGAAGAACCTTCATGAGCAGGAGAAGCAAGATTTCATACGTCAAGAGAAGGAGGCTTATGATCGTGGGTTCGCAACAGGATATGAGGCTCGTAGCGCTGAGCTTCGAAAGATTCTCTCTGATAATAAGCTTGTTTAGATGTCGTCTCTAATTTGCTCGGGCTTGTAATATTTCCGTACTGTTTTTTGTTTGTGCAATCCTGAATAATTTTCAGATATTTTATTCCCATGGCTTGTAATACCTTACTCTTCTTTTTCGAATCGTATGTTCTCCCTATGTGCTCTTTCTTTGATCATGCTTTAGTTTGCCTTCTTAGTTTTCGACCTTTAGCGTAGTAATTCCGCTTATTTTCCAAAAATAGTATCACTTTCTCTCCCCGGTGAAATTCTCGGGAAGCGCAACAGTCTTTTGATCTTGACCGTTCCTTTCATTTTTCGTTAGCCGTTGGATTTTGAGAATAGTACTTATAAATAGGGTTCTTCAATTTGTATCCTTATAAAATTATCTTTAAAGCAGACTCCTTCAACCATGCTGGTTAAACGATCTTGTTGTATGGCGCAATATTTTAAATTTCGAGTTAGGACCTATTCTGCATGTCATATACTAACTGGTACTTCGACCTCGACTAGGGTATCTGCAGGCGAACATTATTCCGACCTTGGAGTCCGGTCAGCTTTATTGCTGACCACTCACGACCCGGGCACTCCCCACGACCTTCCGTGGTTTAGGAGAAGTTCAAGCATCAAATCTTTTAGGGGTCTCCAACGGTTTGCTCGTTTCTTCCTCGAGGACGTATGGGGTGGAGCTTCGAGGGTCGAGGTCCTCAATAAAGTATTCACGTTACACCTAGAAAAGGATGCCTTACCCTTCTCCTTTTCGAGGAATCATAAATAAAGATAAAAGCCTGTTGGCTCGACAGGCTCCTCCAATCCGAGTAAGGATATTATCGTTCGCCGAAAATTTCGTAGGAAGCTTTTTAGGTGTTTGTAGAATTATAAAATGTAACAGGAGTTGATATTTTTGTAACTTGTAGCTTTTCAATGTATCGAACTCTGGAAATAATAATTTCTTGATTAATTCCTTACATTCGTTCTTATCTGCTTAGATAAAGCTCTTTACCGATCTTGGTCCATCCTCGGTCGAGTTCTTGACAATGGTTCCTTGATCAGTTATAGTCCGACTTTTTCTTTGTGACTTTCTTTAACAATCGGGAATTAAACTATAATTATTTCGAGCATTGTTGAATTTTACCGTTTCCTCATTTATCCGCACGGTTCCCGAATTTACGGGAAGTGGAACGGTCGCTGCATTTACTGCTTATATCTCAGCCGTTAGTACCATCAAATCTGAGTCGTTAGTTACCTTTTCCTTTCGCTATATATAGTTCCGTAGTTTCCTTCAAACTTTTCATTTCAGCAATATTTCTGATCGGCTCTATGATTGAGATTTTACTCTTTCTAGCCACCATGTACCGTTTGCTATCCCCGATTGAACTGTTCGAGGTTTTCCTCCGAACTATTTATAACTTTCGCTATCTCCTAATGGCTACTCATTTCGACTAGGGTATCGACAGGCGAAAATTAATGCGACTGGGGTACCGGCAGGCGACCAGCTCTCTTTGATTTCAAGTCTTTGAGGCAGGCTCGATCTCCTGTATCCTGTCAATCCACCCGGTCGGATAGTGGGTCAACTGCTGGAGGAGTTTTCCTGCACTCGATCTCTACTTCTTCAAGATATTCCTTGAAGAATGTTGCCTTCGAGATTGCGTGGAATAATTTCTCTAGGGATTGCCTCCCTGTCTTTTGGCCTGCTCCAGCACGGAGCGAATATTGAGGAAGCGATGGATTAAGGGTAGAAGTGTTATCCCAGCCTCGCCTTCCGTCTTCAGTTACGAGAACATTCTAGCGTAGGGTTGTTTTGTAATAGGGTTACATTAAAAGTAAAGTTTTTGCTCGATTTATCATTGTAATTTCGAACTCTTTTATAACCGTTTGTAATGTCATGAATGAGATATTTATTTCTCTCATCATCCTTACTTGTTATCTTATAGAATTGCTTTTATATACTGTTGTCGAGCACCCATCTCCCTGTCTCAAGAATACGAATCAGAGCTATCTTTAAAAACTTTGACAAATATTTAGACGATGGATGACAATCGACATTCCTCGACTTTGAATTTATTCTGTCGGAGACCTTCGTACCCCCATCAAATACATAATAATTAAGAGATCGAATATGAGACGCCCGACTAACTCAATTGATTTAACACTTGTAAATGTCGATTTAATTGAATTGGTCGTGTGTCAATTCTAACAGAACATTCAATGGTATAAGATAAGTATTATAATTTTAATCAATACAGCGGAAGTTCTAGACTTACAAAGTTTCAAAACAAAGAGTGACTCATATTTAAAGTAACGCATATTAGTCACTTTCTCCTACTTTACGTATTACAATCCAAAAGAGAATCCAAACCTAGCACTTAATATGTTGAAAACTAGCATATGATAATAAAGCGTTTACATGTATGACTTATGAAACTCAACAATTATCTCGCATTCTTCATCTCTTGATTCTTAGTTTCCAAAGTCAATCTGAGAAAAGAACAACAATAGAAAGAGGTGTAAGTCTTGTTCGACTTAGTGAGAAATTGTGATGCCAAAACAAAGTTATATACGTATTAACAAGAATATGGATAGTGAACTAGAAAGGAATAGAAAAATTAGAGAGTATATGAAGCATTATTTATAAGATCAAGAAGTAAGGAGAGCGAAATTCAGAATTTCATGTTCTTATTTGGTAAACAAAAAAAATTATCAAGTACAAATCTTATCCACCTTATACCTCCCTACGAGGAGCGACCTCGCCAAACAAAACAGTGGACATGCCCGGGTGCATGTCAGTTCAGTTCGGATCACTTACCCGTAACTAAACCACAGAGGGGTACTAATCAAAGAGATCATAAACCGACGACCCGATGTCGCCCAGCCGTCAACTTTGTTAGTCCCAGGGCCCAACTTCCCAAGGGCGTCCCCAAGGGTGATAGTAACATAACAAAAGATAGACATAATCCATAAATCGGGATAATATTACCTACTAGATCGAATGAAAGAAATGAGGGTTGTCATTGAAATGTCAAAATCGGTGTGAAGCACAATCAGAATCAACAAGAACATGTTATATCAAGAACGGGCTCAATCAAGTCAGAAAGTAGAACATATATATAATAGAATGAGTTTGTGCTTTGGAATAATATGAAATTTAGAATATCAAAGTTGTTCTTGTTCTCAGGGCGTTGTGCCAAGAGGGCTGAAGAAAGAACGAGAAGCCTCACCCGAAGTTCAATTCTATCTTGTTAACTTGGTTCGATCGTATTCTCCCGACCTAATTTAAGTAAGCACTTATTAAAATCTGTAGTATATTATAATCATCACTAAACTTGAAGTAAACTAAAAATAATAAAACTATAAGCCTAGGAGTTTCAGATAGTGTAAATAAATGAACAAACAAACCATCTCATTTAGTCGGCTTTTACTTTTAGTGTTGGCAGCAAAGCTTATTGTTTGAATAACTTTTTATATATGTAATGGAATGACATGAAACAAAATCCTATGGTTTCCTAACTCAAAATAGTTTCATTAGATTGAAGGACATAATTTTAAATGGTCAGAATCAATAGTATATAAAAGTTAGAAATTCCAGCAGAAGTTCTAAAGGAATTCATGATAGGTTGATTAACACTTTCTCTTTTCAACTAGTTAATAGAAGGTAAATACAAAGGTTAGTCCTTTTTCATAACATAAAAGCCATAAATTAACATAAGATATTATAAGGTTATGAAAAGTAAAATTATGTCATAAGATGAGTCAAAAATAAACATAAACATTCAAAACCCCAAAACAGTCCTAGTGATTCTAACTCCCCTGTTTGAACTGTTCTGAAATTGAGCCACCACCGGCATATGAACCGGACATGGCAGACCAAAATACTACTTGAATACACCAAATTTTGTCTTCTTTCCAACCCAACAAACAGATTCTAAAAATTCCAAACCGAACTCAACTTATACGCAAAATAATAACACTGCGCAGAATTGTGTAGATTGTAAGTTTACCTTAATAACTTCCTTTGTAAGTGATGGATTGATACAAGACTTGAACCTACTTCTTTCCAACTTTAAATTGATTCAAATATTAACTGGAATCAAAAGTTTTTCATTAGATTTTAGGTATTAAAGAGAAGAACTTCAGGTATATAAGTTAGTAGAAGAATTCTTACCTTGACTTGCTTCTATTTCTTCCTAGTGTTCTTAAGCTCCATGCTCTTATGGACGTTTTCTAAACTGATTTGGAGGAAAGTATGCCCTATTTAATGACTCTATAGTTATCTTAAATAGGAAGGAAGAGTGGCTTTCTTGTAATAATGTTAAGAGGTTGGGGTAAAAGTTTTCTTGACTAGATTTTTCTTGTCTAGATTTTTTTCTTACCTTAAGTCTTGTTTGGTGAAACAAAGTTTTCACCTATTTACTTATGAAATTTGTATAAACTATATTTATTTCTACCACTTCAATTAATTTATTTAGTAGGGATGTTACAATCTCCCCCTCTTAAAGAAATCTGGTCTCCAGATTCTAACCTGAAGTGAAGAGTTCAGGATGATGCTTCCTCATTTCTTCTTCTCGTTCCCATGTTGCTTCTTCTACATTTTGATTTCTCCATAATACTTTTACCAAAGGTATCTTGCGGTTGCGAAGCTCCTGGAATTTTTGATCAAGGATTTGAACTGGTATTTCTTGGTATGATAGGTCACTTTCTATTTGTAGATAATCGGGTTCTAAAATGTGGGATTCGTCTGGATGATATTTTCTCAGTTGTGATACGTGGAACACGTTATGAATTCCCGTAAGATTTGGGGGTAAATCTAATTTGTAGGCCAATTTACCTATTCGTTCAATGATTTCAAAAGGTCCTACATAACGTGGATTTAACTTTCCACCTTTCCCTATTCTTTTGAATCCCTTCCTTGGTGATACCTTAAGAAATACTTTATCCCCTATATCAAATTCCAGATCTCTTCTACGGCGATCGGCATAACTTTTTTGTCGGTCTTGTGCAGCTTTTATTCTTTGTTTGATTATTTGTACCTTATCAATGGCTTCCTGAATAATCTCTGGTCTTATCGCTCTACGTGAGCCGTCTGAAGTTGTTCTCCACTCGTCCAAATCCCAATGGATTGGGGAGCGACATTTTCTGCCATATAAAGCTTCGTATGGTGCCATTTGAATGGAAGCATGATAACTATTATTGTATGCAAATTCTATAAGTGGTAAATGCTGGTCCCAACTACCTTTGAAGTCCAACACGCATGCTCTCAACATGTCTTCTAAGAAGCCAATAACTCGCTCTGACTGTCCATCTGTTTCTGGATGTGCGGCTGTACTGAATTTCAGCTTAGTTCCAAGATTTTCCTGTAACTGTTTCCATAGCCTCGAAGTAAATTTAGGATCCCTGTCTGAAATTATACTAGATGGTAACCCATGTAGTCTAATGATCTCTTTCTTGTATAATTCAGCCAATGTTTCCACATTGTAGTTTGTCTTTACAGGAAGAAAGTGAGCCGACTTAGTAAGCCTATCCACAATAACCCAGATACTGTTGAATCCATTTCTTACAGTTGGTAGACCTGTTACGAAATCCATAGTAATTTGATCCCATTTCCAGTCAGGTATCGGTAGTGGTTGCAGTTTTCCGGCAGGATGTTGATGTTCAACTTTTACCAATTGGCAAGTCATGCATTTCTTTACATAGTCAGCAATGTCACGCTTCATCCCATTCCACCAAAATTGTTTCTTTAAGTCCTTGTACATTTTAGTACCCCCAGGATGAACTGTGTACCTTGCTCTATGCGCTTCCTCCATCAATTCCTTTCGCATAGTTTTTGGAACCCAAACTCGATTTTGGAATCGTAGTATACCTGATCGATCCATGTCAAATTTTGAATCTAATTTCTTGTCCACGAATTCCATTTGTTTTCGAATATCTTCATCTTCGTGTTGAGCTTTTCGAATTTGAGTGCACCATTCTGGTTGCATATCTAAGTTGGTCAATCGCCTATGAGCTTGCATACATATCATAGCTTTCACATATGTTTGTTCTTTCCCTTTGATATTTTGAATCTTTGCCTTTCGACTCAAGGCATCGGCTACTACATTAGCCTTTCCAGGATGATATAAAATTGAACAATCATAGTCTTCAAGGAATTCCATCCACCTGCGCTGCCTCATATTTAATTCTTTCTGAGTGAACAAGTATTTCAAACTTTTGTGGTCAGTGTATACTACAAAATTTGTCCCGTACAGGTAATGTCTCCATTTTGCCAAAGCAAACACGATTGCTCCCAATTCTAGGTCGTGAGTGGGGTAATTTTGTTCATGTAGTTTTAGTTTCCTTGAGGCATATGCAATTACCCTCTCATTCTGCATCAGTACACATCCAAAACCTTCTTTTGATGCGTCTGTATAGATAACAAATCCACACGGACCTTTGGGTAAAGCTAGTATGGGGGCGGTTGTCAATCTCCGCTTGAGCTCTTGAAAGCTTGATTCACATTTATCACTCCATATAAACTTACATTGCTTTTGGGTCAATTGTGTTAATGGTGCCGCAATTTTAGAGAAGTCCTTGACAAATTTGCGGTAATAACCAGCTAGTCCCAAAAAGCTACGTACTTCAGTAACATTTGTTGGTTGTTTCCAATTGACAATTGCTTCTACTTTGGAAGGATCAACTTCAATACCAGCATTGGATATCACATGTCCTAAGAACGTCACTCGTTCCAACCAGAACTCACATTTACTAAATTTGGCGTAAAGCTTATTCTCTTTCAAAGTCCTTAGTACTATCCTGAGATGATGTGCATGCTCTTCCTTCGTCTTTGAGAATACCAAGATATCATCTATGAATATTACAACAAAGTTGTCTAGAAAAGGTTTGAATATTCGGTGCATCATATCCATAAAAGCCGCTGGTGCATTTGTTAACCCAAATGGCATAACTAGAAATTCAAAATGGCCATATCTTGAGTTAAAAGCAGTTTTTGGAACATCTTTCTCTTGAATTTTCAATTGGTAGTAACCTTGTCTAAGATCCAACTTTGAGTACACATGTGATCCTTGTAATAGGTCAAATAGTTCATCGATATGTGGTAAAGGGTACTTATTCTTTATAGTGACACTATTCAGTCCTCGATAATCGATGCATAATCGAAGAGATCCATCTTTCTTTTTAACGAACAAGACTGGTGCTCCCCAAGGGGAAGAACTAGGTCGAATGAACCCTCGTTCAATCAGATCTTGTAACTGAGTTTTCAATTCTTTTAACTCGGCAGGAGCCATACGATAAGGGGTTTTTGAGATGGGTGCTGCCCCGGGTAGAGTTTCAATGACAAATTCAATTTCGCGATCCGGAGGTAAATTAATTAGTTCCTCAGGAAATACTTCCACGAACTCATTTACTACCGGAACTTCCTCTATTTGAATTATGTCTTTGGGCTTATTTATCAAATAAGCCAAGAATCCATAGCCTTCATCTTGTAGTATTTCCCTTGCTTCAATTGCCGAGATGATTGGTATTGGTTGTTGTTTCTTCTGGCTAACCTCGAGTTCTCTTGGTGTAATCTTGTTAAGTTTTATCTCTTTGGTATAACAATTTAGTTCGGCTTGATGTTGGTACAACCAATCCATCCCTAGGATGACATCGTATCCTTGGATGTTTAGTTGGATTAAGTCAGTCGGGTAATTAATACCGTCTATCATAATTGGGCATGCTTTACAAACCAAATCCGTAGTCATACTAATACCCATAGGTGTACTTACTTCAAAAGTGTAAGGCAATTTTTCAAATTCCAAGGACATGTTGGTTGAAAAAGAAGTAGCAATAAAAGAATGGGTAGCTCCAGGATCATATAGAGCTTTGCCAATTTTGCCAAGTATATGGATTTTACCTTCCACCACGGCCGTTGGGTCAGGTACTTCCTCATTGGCATCCAATGCGTAAACACGAGCAGGGACCTTAGGTCTTCCAGTTTGGCCAATTGATTGTCCACCTTGCTTCGCTTGTGGTGTTGTGCTGCTATTCTTCGCCCTTGGGCAGTCTTTGATAAGATGTCGGTCACTACCACATGCGATACATCGTCCACTCTTTTTCCAGCAAGCTTCCTCATTGTGACTTGGGTGGCCACAAAAGTTACATGGCCCTCTCACTATCGATCTCATTTGGTTAGTAGCAGATCTTGTCTTCGTATTATTATTCTTCTTGAGATCCCCATGAACTGTCTTTGAAATTTTATTCCCTTGATTGAATTTTCCTACATTATCCCATCTAGAGCTTGATGGACGATTTCGTTTGAGTTGTTCTTCAACCTTCATTAACTCTTTCATCTCCGACTCTACTTGCAATGCTTTTTCTACTGTATGGGTGTAACTAGTGGTGTCCGTAGAAATTATTGCCCATCGTAATTCCAAATTTAGTCCTTCAATAAATTTCCTCACCTTTCTGACCTCGTCATTTTGGTAATGTGGAGCATACCTAATAAGTTTAGTAAATCGATCTTCATATTGGGACACGGTCATTGTATCTTGGGTTAAGTCTAGGAATTCTCTTTCACGACGGGTTTGCACAACTTGAGGAATGTATTTAGAATTAAACTCTCTTACAAAATTCTCCCAAGTACGAAGGGTATTATCATGTTGCCATCGTTGTTCCACCGTTCTCCACCAATGTCTAGCTGTATCCTCTAACCGAAATGTGCCGAAACTTATTTTCTGCGCATCGGTGTAATCTAGTACATTAAAAATATTCTCTATTTCGGAAAGCCATAATTCCGCCTTGTGATCATTAGGTTCTCCAAAGAATTTTGGGGGTTGGAAACGAAGAAACCTTTCAAGTGTTTGATCCATAGTCGGATGAACTAATGCATTAGTGGAGCCGTTCGCATGTGTTTGTTGTTGACAAAATTGCATATATTGATGCATAAATGAAAACATTTGTGTGAGGTCTGGTACTCCATCTCTATGGAAAGGTTGTTGTGCCATGGCAGGTCCTATATTAGCAAAGTTTTGTCCTTGATTGGGATCATTTCCGTCTGGAGTTGGTGTCGGGTTTGCTTGAGTATTTAATGGTGGTGTAGCTCGTGGACTGGTGGGCGTAGTTTGATTCCTTGTTCGTGCCATTCTAAGAAATGTAGATATGTTAGTGTCTTAAATGTATTGTTACATATGATTTGATGCACACATATAATATTATAGCATAGTAAAATACAAAATGATAATGCAAAATGCATCCCTATGAAATATTGTGCCATAGTAACATACACGGATTACATAGCCAAAGTCATATATTCTAATGTTAACTCTAAGGATATTAAATTCCAAGACTAAGACAAAAAGAGTTAACTTGAGTACTTGCCTATATAGTTATACTAATATTAGTATATATCTAAAGAGTATCATTAAGGTTTTACAATAACTAGCCAAGTGTCTAAATATTATCTCATAACTTATAGTTAGTTCTAGAGATAATACTAGACAAAACAAAATTCTAACTTGTCACTAAAAGGGAAAACTAGTGACAAGCTAGTCGTGTAAAGATCATGGGTTGGTACGTGGTGGTGCGGGTATCTCCGCTCCACTAACCGTCCCATCATCTGCATTTCCCAAATTAGCCCCTTCTTCTGCATTCCTCAAATCAACCCCTTCTTCTTGATCTATATCAGTTAGTTCATACATCTAGGCTGGATCTTCCTCTGGTTCTTCCTCATTTTGAAAATTAGCCACGGGTGGTACAATTTGTCCAACTTCTCCTACTTCAACCCCTTCTCCAAGCAAAATACCTTGCTGCATATATTCCATTGATGGATCAAAAGCAGTATTTTGCTGACGGATGTTTGTAGAAGGTCCTTCTCCTGCTGCCACTTGTATCCCTGGAAAACTTACTTCATCATTTTGGCCAAACAATGCTCCGTAAGTTATCGTTTGAGCTCTAAGGCGAGCCGTATCGATCAGGTCATAATATTCGGAGTTTCTTCTTCTCAGTAACTCAATCAGATTTCCCAGATTATCATGTCCTTCGGCCAGAAACATAGTGTGCTCCACTTCGTTGCGCAAAATTCCTAGTATCGTATCTACGTACCTTTGAAGCTCGAATAATGTATGGTTTCTTTCTTGAGTGCGAGCATGTGTTTGGGCTTCCCAAGCTGCTGAAATTCCCATTAGATCACGCTGAAATTCGAGAAGTTTTTCTCGCATTGCTTGTACTTGGTCTTGGAGTAGTGTTCGTTCGTTTTGCAAATCTACTAACTGGGAGCCTTGTCTCACATATGCAGCGAGAATTTCTTCCTTTTCGTTCATTACTCTGTCTCTATCATTTTCCATGCTGCGTACAACATGATCGGGGTAATGCCCAATCAATTGGGTACCCTGGGGAGTGAAAGTCAGAATAGGAGCATTTCTACGGAGATGTACAGTACGTGCTGGTCCATAATGCCCATTAGTTAAAGGTAAGCCATTACTATAATTTCGATCAGCCATCCTGTGGTCATAGGAATCAAATCCTTAATATATCAGAATATAATTAACATGAGGTCATGATAGACTAAAAAAAAAAGTAACTTGGTACTGACTTTTGAAAACATAAAGTTTAACACATAAATGTCAAGTTCCAAATAATCAATCAGAATCTAATATCTACGTTTAACAAACCTTATTTTCCAAGAATCATATCCCTGACTTATAGCTTGTCGCTCTGATACCACTCTGAGACGCCCGACTAACTCAATTGATTTAACACTTGTAAATGTCGATTTAATTGAATTGGTCGTGTGTCAATTCTAACAGAACATTCAATGGTATAAGATAAGTATTATAATTTTAATCAATACAGCGGAAGTTCTAGACTTACAAAGTTTCAAAACAAAGAGTGACTCATATTTAAAGTAACGCATATTAGTCACTTTCTCCTACTTTACGTATTACAATCCAAAAGAGAATCCAAACCTAGCACTTAATATGTTGAAAACTAGCATATGATAATAAAGCGTTTACATGTATGACTTATGAAACTCAACAATTATCTCGCATTCTTCATCTCTTGATTCTTAGTTTCCAAAGTCAATCTGAGAAAAGAACAACAATAGAAAGAGGTGTAAGTCTTGTTCGACTTAGTGAGAAATTGTGATGCCAAAACAAAGTTATATACGTATTAACAAGAATATGGATAGTGAACTAGAAAGGAATAGAAAAATTAGAGAGTATATGAAGCATTATTTATAAGATCAAGAAGTAAGGAGAGCGAAATTCAGAATTTCATGTTCTTATTTGGTAAACAAAAAAAATTATCAAGTACAAATCTTATCCACCTTATACCTCCCTACGAGGAGCGACCTCGCCAAACAAAACAGTGGACATGCCCGGGTGCATGTCAGTTCAGTTCGGATCACTTACCCGTAACTAAACCACAGAGGGGTACTAATCAAAGAGATCATAAACCGACGACCCGATGTCGCCCAGCCGTCAACTTTGTTAGTCCCAGGGCCCAACTTCCCAAGGGCGTCCCCAAGGGTGATAGTAACATAACAAAAGATAGACATAATCCATAAATCGGGATAATATTACCTACTAGATCGAATGAAAGAAATGAGGGTTGTCATTGAAATGTCAAAATCGGTGTGAAGCACAATCAGAATCAACAAGAACATGTTATATCAAGAACGGGCTCAATCAAGTCAGAAAGTAGAACATATATATAATAGAATGAGTTTGTGCTTTGGAATAATATGAAATTTAGAATATCAAAGTTGTTCTTGTTCTCAGGGCGTTGTGCCAAGAGGGCTGAAGAAAGAACGAGAAGCCTCACCCGAAGTTCAATTCTATCTTGTTAACTTGGTTCGATCGTATTCTCCCGACCTAATTTAAGTAAGCACTTATTAAAATCTGTAGTATATTATAATCATCACTAAACTTGAAGTAAACTAAAAATAATAAAACTATAAGCCTAGGAGTTTCAGATAGTGTAAATAAATGAACAAACAAACCATCTCATTTAGTCGGCTTTTACTTTTAGTGTTGGCAGCAAAGCTTATTGTTTGAATAACTTTTTATATATGTAATGGAATGACATGAAACAAAATCCTATGGTTTCCTAACTCAAAATAGTTTCATTAGATTGAAGGACATAATTTTAAATGGTCAGAATCAATAGTATATAAAAGTTAGAAATTCCAGCAGAAGTTCTAAAGGAATTCATGATAGGTTGATTAACACTTTCTCTTTTCAACTAGTTAATAGAAGGTAAATACAAAGGTTAGTCCTTTTTCATAACATAAAAGCCATAAATTAACATAAGATATTATAAGGTTATGAAAAGTAAAATTATGTCATAAGATGAGTCAAAAATAAACATAAACATTCAAAACCCCAAAACAGTCCTAGTGATTCTAACTCCCCTGTTTGAACTGTTCTGAAATTGAGCCACCACCGGCATATGAACCGGACATGGCAGACCAAAATACTACTTGAATACACCAAATTTTGTCTTCTTTCCAACCCAACAAACAGATTCTAAAAATTCCAAACCGAACTCAACTTATACGCAAAATAATAACACTGCGCAGAATTGTGTAGATTGTAAGTTTACCTTAATAACTTCCTTTGTAAGTGATGGATTGATACAAGACTTGAACCTACTTCTTTCCAACTTTAAATTGATTCAAATATTAACTGGAATCAAAAGTTTTTCATTAGATTTTAGGTATTAAAGAGAAGAACTTCAGGTATATAAGTTAGTAGAAGAATTCTTACCTTGACTTGCTTCTATTTCTTCCTAGTGTTCTTAAGCTCCATGCTCTTATGGACGTTTTCTAAACTGATTTGGAGGAAAGTATGCCCTATTTAATGACTCTATAGTTATCTTAAATAGGAAGGAAGAGTGGCTTTCTTGTAATAATGTTAAGAGGTTGGGGTAAAAGTTTTCTTGACTAGATTTTTCTTGTCTAGATTTTTTTCTTACCTTAAGTCTTGTTTGGTGAAACAAAGTTTTCACCTATTTACTTATGAAATTTGTATAAACTATATTTATTTCTACCACTTCAATTAATTTATTTAGTAGGGATGTTACAGAATAGAAGAATCCCGAGATGATCCTTGAGTAACAAATTTAATCCGAGGGGCTAAATTCCCCAGTCAGACAAATAGTCGCTAAGTAATAATCGAAAAAGGTTTTGACCGATCTTGAATAATAATTTTGATATAAGCGTCGCGACAATGGCTGTTAGCCTGAGACGAATGAATAATTATGGAGAGAAAAGAATAGAAATGCTGGTTGATCTTGATTGATCGACGAAAATAATTTCGATCTAAGGGGCATAGCAGAGGCTTTTACCCTTGGTCGTTTTCAGAACACTTTTAGTTCTCGGGTCGTAGCAGAGGCTTTCACCCATTCAATAATTTCGATCTAAGGGGCATAGCAGAGGCTTTCACCCTTAGTCGTTTTCAGAACACTTTTAGTTCTTGGGCCATAGCAGAGGCTTTCACCCATTCAATATTTTCGATCTAAGGGGCATAGCAGAGGCTTTCACCCTTAGTCGTTTTCAGAACATTTTTAGTTCTTGGGTCATAGCAGAGGCTTTCACCCATTCAATATTTTCGATCTAAGGGGCATAGCAGAGGCTTTCACCCTTAGTCGTTTTCAGAACATTTTTAGTTCTTGGGTCATAGCAGAGGCTTTCACCCATTCAATATTTTCGATCTAAGGGGCATAGCAGAGGCTTTCACCCTTAGTCGTTTTCAGAGCATTTTTAGCCCTTGGGTCATAGCAGAGGCTTTCACCCATTCAATAATTTCGATCTAAGGGGCATAGCAGAGGCTTTCACCCTTAGTCGTTTTCAGAGCATTTTTAGCCCTTGGGTCATAGCAGAGGCTTTCACCCATTCAATAATTTCGATCTAAGGGGCATAGCAGAGGCTTTCACCCTAAGTCGTTTTCAGAGCATTTTTAGCCCTTGGGTCATAGCAGAGGTTTTCACCCATTCAATAATTTCGATCTAAGGGGCATAGCAGAGGCTTTCACCCTTAGTCGTTTTCAGAGCATTTTTAGCCCTTGGGTCATAGCAGAGGCTTTCACCCATTCAATAATTTCGAAAATAATTGAGATCGATATTAGATAAATGCTGATCTTGAGTACCAGAATAATTGCTAAATAGAGATAAATGCTGATCCTGAGCAGGTGGGCATACTTAGGAAATAAATTTCCAATAACCATGATTTCGATCGAAATATTCCTAAAGAAATGATAGTTTCCCTTGATTGAAATAATAGATAGGAAACCGGTAGACGAACGATAGATTACAAACAGGTCCAAGACTTAATGAGTAATTGTTCCGTCTTAATAGAAAATGTTCTTCGCGAACTTGTTCGAATTAATACTCTTTACTGTTCCAAATGTTTCCAATTCTTTAATAAGCGTTGACCTTCTTCAAGCGGTCCCACCTTTATCGGGAAACGCAACAGTTCTTAGATCTGGTTCCTTCGTGAAATCTCTGCCGTTAGATTCCCCTTATTTTTCCTATAAAAAGCTGTCATTCCTTAGAAGTCATCTTATTCATTGTATTGGCATCTCTTCCGTCCCCTCATGGCAACTAAGATTATTATTTCAATAACTCGCTTATTCGAGGTCAGATTTCGAACAATTTTTAAGTGGAGGGATATCCTAGCAGAGAGAATATCATTTCAACCTTCGCTTAGAGTATCGGCAGGCAAATATAATCTCCATCTAGAAGGCCAATAAGCCAGATTTATGGAGCTTGCAGGTTATGGCATAGGTCTTCGATTAGGGACCTATTGCCACTATGCATTTAGGAAGACGTACAGGGGTGGGAGTTTTGCAGAGCTCGCTTACTCGATGAATCGCACCCTGGAGTCTTCATCTTTGGAGAATCGTAAATAAAGTTAAGGGCCTGCGGATCCGAAGGAGATTCCATGGTCGGAGCTAAGTTACCCCTAATAAACGGTAGGAGAAAAGACCGAAAATTTCATAGGATTGTAGGGAGTAATAGTGTTCTTGATGTAATATGAACGTTTGATCTATGCTCGATATGTATTTCCCAGGTTTTGTATTTTCCAAGATAAATACACTTCCTCTTTGTTTTGTTGATAACATCGATTATAAATAGAATAGAGTTTATCTTTCGTAACTCCATTTTGATCTTCTAATATCGATAGAGGAATAATCGGATACCAGTTGCCTGATCGGATAATAGATAAATATTTTTAGCGGCCCTGAAATTGATAAGGGAAATGATGCCATAAATCCTTATCACTGCAGAACTTCCATAATTGTATAATTCCCAGGTCGAGAATTCTGTTCGACTAAACCGATTATATTTCTTCTCAGCTGATAATGTAAAAGTATAACAATAAATACTTGAGTGTAGAAACATCTAAATAAACCGTATACGAATCCGACATGCCGTCCTTCAATATAATGTTATGAACACGTCGTGACTGTTCGATATTTAGAATGTCGTAATTCTTCTATACTCCCCATTGAATTATGCCTCCTTCGTTACCAAACAGGACCCTATTTCTTGGGAAACGTAACGGTCCTTCCATTTATTACGGACATCAAACCGTTCGTAGCCTGTTATCTGAGCCGTTGATTAAAAATCCTTCATTACTATAAATAGGTCCCTTCGTGTATACATCACTTCTTGCTTTTTTCCTTATGCTCCTCCGATCACCATGGGTCGAATTTCAGATTTGATTCGTATTTTCTCCCAGATAAAAGAGTTTGAAATTAGAGTTCGAACTTTGTTTTTCGATCTTTTTTCCTTTTGTAAAAGCTTTTCGCTTAGAATATCGACAGGCAAAAGAAATTACGCCTAGAATACCGGCAGGCAACCTGTTTTCCCAGACATATCTTGTCTGTGACGGGTTAGAATTCCGGTCTTCTGGTGCAGTACCCGATCGGGCAGATGGTTACTGCGAGAGGAGTTCTTTAAATCTGAGGCACCAGCTTCCTCGAGGGCTTTCTTACGAGATAAGTTCTTCGAGTTCCTTTTGAGCGCCTCTGCTGGGATAAACCTCTGCCGCATCTGATCGGATTATCCTGTAAATAATGATTGAGGATTTCAATCATTATTTACAGATGAAGACCTAAGGTCGGTCTGAACCCCGGAGAAGAGTTCCGATCCGACTTTTATCCTGTACGAAGACGGATGTGCGACACGTGGCTAGTGATGATCATGAAGAATCACTGCCGAGTTCTGCATCTGGAGCTGTCTAATAGGGACGATGATCAAATATGTATTAGGATAGATTTACTCGCCGAATTTGTAATAGTGTAGGAGTGATTGTACTATATCTTTTGAGCTCGGAATTGATTTTGAGGCTTTTCTTTGTAATTTATCTGAAGAATATGAATAATAAGGCTTCATTTCTGATTGAACTTTGTTACTTGAATTCCGTTATTGGTCGAAATGATAGCCAATATTCCGTCCATTAGCTCGAGAATTTATCTAATTGATTGCAGATATTCAATCAATCAACTTATCCCGATTACTTTTGAGAAGAAATACCACAGTCGACCAATAGTACATAGAGATTTCGTAAATGGTCTTCTAAATAACCGATTCGAAAGAACTTGTCATTGAAGTTAATAAACGCGAAGATCGGAAAAATAAATTCCGATCGTCAATTGACAAGCTGCCATTTTATAGATCTTCTAAGCCTTCCATGATACTTGCTGAACTTCTTAATCGCTCCTAAAAACAAATTCGTTGAAGAAATAAAAAAGTTGTGCGACCATAGGCTTGACTATTATCCTTAAGCTTTTCTGGCATACATTTTTCTCCTCGTATTAGGCATATTTCGATCTAATACTCGAATAAGGCCCCTCGGTGGGCGCCAATTGATCTTACGTAGTTTCGTTAGTTCGATCAAGGGTAGGATATATGACAATAATAACAATAAATAAAGTAAAAGTAAAGATCAAATGTAGTTGTATTCGAATTAATTGAGTACAAGTACAAGTATTTAGAGTCCTACTCGAGCATTATAGGATGCCGTACAAGCTAGAGGGTGAAATATGTATAAAGAAGCTTAAGGTAAACCCGAGCAGCAGTCTCAGGTTTTTTGTGCGCCTAGGAAGTTGTTCAGTATAATAAATGCATGGAGTATTTATAGCCAAATTGGAGGGCTTGGGCCTGGGCTTGGCCCAACAGTGTCCTTCGATCTATGGTTCTCTGATGTGCTCGAAACAATCATCTTCATGCTTTGGTTCGGCTTTTGGTCCCTGGCGACAGGGTTCGGTGCTATTCGAACCGTATTGAGGCTCGAAAAACAGGGGATCCGAATTACCCCTCATCAGAAACCTTCAACAACCTCCAAGCTCACGGGTTCAACACCTCCAAGCTCCAAGCTAGAATCTCCTCCTTTGAAAATTCTTTCTCTTAGAACCTCAAGAATATCCACACCAAGATCTCCAAGTGTAGATCCTCCAAAGTTAGACCACACACACAAGTGATAGCACTTAAGGAGTAAAGAAGAAGAACTAGATCTTGCAAATACACCCTCAATCTATTAGCTAGAATGAAGTAGTACTTGAATCAAGTTAGAAACTTGATTAAGGAAGAGAAAGAAATGAAGAAAACAACTTTTCTTTCTAGGGTGAGAGAGAAATCCGAAGACACACTACAAGGTGTAGTGTGTGTTTTTGTCTTGCCTCTTCTACACTCTAGAATGAAGACAATATCTTATCTTATGTCTTGTAAAAAATACAATGTAGTTTATTGTAGGATCAAATCCACCAATAAGACTTGTAGCTTTATTGTGCTTCCAAAGCACACTACTTTTGATACAAGTTAGTGGTGGGGGCCACCACTAACACATGATAAGATATTTATTTCTCTCTAGTTATATATATACATATATCACACACACACACACACACACACACACACACATATATATATATATATATATATATATATATATATCAACATTATATCATATTAAATATGATCATCTCATAAGACCAATTTAAATTGGTCATGGGTTAATTGGACATTTATTTCCCAATTAATAAATCCAATCTCTAATTCAAAATTAGAAACCCATTTATTTCTTCCTTCAATTAATTAGACCCTTCTAATTAATTTTTGACTAAATTAATTTAACACTTAAATTAATAGAGTCCTTTAATTAATTAATCTCCATTAATTAATTACTACTTCTTGTCAAATCCAATTTGACTTTTAATAGATTGAACTAAGTTGCATCTTGTGCTATTGTGTGTGGCCCCTTGGGTTCACCATCAATTAGTCGTGGGCTCACAAACCATTTGTGATTTAATTAAAAGATAGCAACGGGTTCGGCAATGCTAGGAACCACACCCAACTCTTGGATGAAGTTTCGCATCCAAACACCTTCCTTAGCAGCATCACATGCGGCTATATATTCTGCTTCGATTGTGGAATCGGCTACAGTTTCCGGTTTGGAACTCTTCCAACTTACTGCACCTCCGTTCAAGCAAAATACAAATCCTGACATAGACTTAGAGTCATCTACATCACACTGAAAACTAGAGTCAGTGTGATCTCAAGTACTTAAGGATTGCTTTTACGGCACTCCAGTGACTCTCACCTGGATTGGATTGAAAGCGGCTTGTGACACTGAGAGCTTGTGCCACATCCGGCCTAGTACATAGCATGGCGTACATTATGCTCCCTATAGCGGACGCATAAGGTATCTTTGACATCCTTTCTCTTTCATCGTCAGTCTTGGGAGACATCGACTTGGAGAGATGGATTCCATGTCGTTTGGAAGAAACCCTTTCTTCGAATCATCCATACTAAACCTCTTTAGTATCTTTTCTATGTACAACATTTGGGATAGCCCTAGCAACCTTTTAGATCTATCTCTATAGATCCGTATTCCCAATACAAAGGAAGCTTCTCCCAAATCTTTCATGGAGAATTTTGTAGATAACCATGCTTTAGTCTTCTCTAATATTCCTACTTCATTCCCAATGAGAAGAATTTCATTGACATAAAGCACTATAAACTCTATCGAGCTCCCACTAACCTTCTTGTACACACAAGGTTTATAGATGCTGTTGATGAAGCCAAACGATTTGACAGTCCCATCAAAACGCTTGTTCCAATTTCGGGATGCTTGTTTAAGTCCATAAATGGACCTTTGTAGTTTGCAAAAGTTTTGCTCACTACCTTTGGGTATGAAACTTTTTGGTTGCTCCATATAAATTTCTTCTTCAATGTCTCCATTGAGAAAAGCGATTTTCACATCCATTTGCCATATCTCATAGTCGTACCATGCGGCTATGACAAGCAAGATCCGAATGGACTTCGGCATGGCCATCGGCGAGAAGGTTTCCTCAAAGTTGATGCCATGCCTTTGAGTGTATCCCTTCGCAACTAGCCTTGCCTTGTAGGTCGACATCTCTCCATTTACTCCAAGCTTTCGCTTATAGATCCACTTGCAACCAACGGGTAATACTCCCTTTGGTGGATCCACCAAGGTCCATACCTTGTTTGAGTACATGGAGCCCTTGGATCAATATCCAATTGCCCCGTTTCATGTATCAATCCAAACCGTTCGGGTTGTTTATGTTCACGAGTGGACCTACAAAGTTGTTGTGTATTAGTGGTTTCCTCATTACTCTCATTTGTTTCCATCTCTTGTGGTGATTTATCCGTCTCACGAACTTCCTCCAATTCTATCTCCACCTTTTCATTATCAAGAAGACGTTCTTCCATGAAAATGGCGTTCTTAGAAACAAACACATTTTGTTCCTTAGGATCATAGAATTGATATCCAATAGACTCTCTAGGATATCCCACAAATTTGCATAAGGTGGACTTGGCTTCCAACTTATCTCCCACTAGCTTCTTGATAAAAGCGGGATACCCCCAAATTCTCATGAATTTATAAGAGGGTGCTTTGCCGAACCACATCTAATGAGGAGTCTTAGGCACAATTTTCGAAGGTACTACGTTTAGTATCTTTGAGGCTGTAAGAAGCGCCAAACCCCAAAAGCTTCTAGGTAAATCCGTGAAACTCATCATGGATCGAATCATGTCCAACAGAGTTCTATTCCTTCTCTCCGATACTCCGTTCAATTGAGGAGTACCCGGAGGAGTCCACTTTGAGAGAATCCCATTCTCTTTCAAATAACCGAGGAATTCGCTACTCAAGTATTCTCCACCTCGATCGGATCGAAGTGACTTAATACTTTTACCGAGTTGCTTTTCTACTTCATTTCGAAACTCTTTGAACCTTCCAAAAGCTTCGGACTTATGTGTTATGAGATACACATATCCATACCGTGAATGGTTATCGGTAAAGGTTATGAAGTACTTATAACCTCCTCGAGCACTAACACTTAGTGGTCCACATATATCCGTATGGATCAAATCCAAAGTGCTTGAAGCACGTTCCGGTTTCCCAAGAAAATGGCAATTTGGTCATTCTTCCCTTTAAGCAAGATTCGCAAGTTGGGAACTCATCTAAGTCAACTATTTCTAGAGACCCATTTGAGACTAACCTTTGAATCCTCTTCTTGGAAATATGTCCAAGTCTAGCATGCGATAGATATGTGGAGTTATCTTTATTTGCCTTTCATGTCTTAATATTATCGTGAACATGCAATATAGTATTAGATGTTCTCGAAGTTTCAAGATTATACAATCCATTAGCTAGTGTACCATTTGCATATAAAGAACCATTCTTTGAGATGCTAAAAATTCCATTCATAATGGTAAAACAAAAACCTTCTTGATCCAAAACAGGAATGGAAATAAGGTTCTTGAATTAAGTAGGTACATAGAGACAATCTCTAAGGACTAGCTTACAATGTCCTATATCTAGTACTACGTCCCCTATTGCTTCGGCTGCAACTTTTACACCATTGCCCAAGCGGAGAATCCAATCTTTAGGTTCAAGGGGCCTTGTTGTTCTCATCACCTGTTTGTCATTACAAAGGTGAGAACCACAAGCGGTGTCCAACACCCAATTAGCATTATTCATGGAAATATTAACTTCAACGAAAAATATAACTTGATTCTTATTTGGGACGGTTTTAAGGTAAAGAGGACAATTCCTCTTCCAATACCCTTCTTTATTACAATGGAAACAAATACCCTTAGGCACCTTTCCCTTCGCAACTTTAGGAGTAGCCTTAAGAGGCTTCTTGTCCTTAGATGAACTTTTCCCCTTCTTTTTCTTTCCCTTTGCCTTTCGGCCCTTGGAAGAAGAGGGAGCAAACATCACATGTTTCTCCTTTACTAGAGAGCTTTGCGCCGTGTGAAGCATATTAACAAGTTCATGAAGTCCAACATCCATGTTATGCATGTTAAAGTTCATCACAAAGTTGTCAAATGAGCGGGACAATGATTGAAGGATCAAATCCATATAGAGTTCATTGTCCATAACCACGTTAAGATGAGCAAGCTTTTCAATGAGTCCAATCATTTTAAGCCCATGCTCACGAACCGATGAACCCTCAATCATGCGAGCTTGGAAAAACTCCTTACTTGCCAAGTAACGTTCTTGCCGACCCGGTGTCGAGTACAACTCGAACAAGTGAAGGTGGATATCCGAAGCATGAGACATGTTCTCATGTTGATTTTGAAGCTCACTTGACATTGAGGCCAACATGAGGCAACGGGCCTGAAGATCATCTTCGACCCATTTGTCAAAGGTGGCCCGCTCCTCATCCGACGAATCAGTCGGTAAGGCCACAGGGGGTGGGGCGGTGAGGACATAGCTCCTTTTCTCAGAATCAAGAACAATGCGAAGGTTGCGGAGCCAATCGGAGTAATTTAACCCGGTGAGTTTGTTTGAGTCAAGTATCGAATGAAGTTGGTTCTTTGTCATTTTAAAACACTTTTAAATCTACAAAGGCGAAAAAGATTATGTTTAGCGTTCATTCAATTTTTCAATATACTTTATGATCTTGGACTTCTAACCATAAAGGTCTCCCACTATTTTGTCGAATCCCTTGCCCCCACATGGTAAACGAGAAATCAAATTTCTTAGTAGGTTTCAAAGTCCTAAAGACATTTTCCACACCCAAGACTCGTGAGACGTGTGGTCAATTCAATAGGTAGACAACAAATTGCCAATGTTAATGGAAAACTCCTCTTTGTCCTTCAGCTTCAACAAAGGCGAGAAGACCTTCGTTTTTCCAGCCAAGTTAGAGATGAACCTCCGTAAAAAGTTGACCTTGCCAAGGAACTGCTGTAATTCCTTTTTCGTCGACGGGGGTCTGGCTGTCAGGATAGCCTTGGACTTGTTTTTATCGATCTCAATCCCTTTGCGGTGTACTAAAAAGCCAAGAAAATTGGCTGACTCAACTGCAAACACACACTTCAAGGGGTTAAGCTTTAGTTTATGTTTCCTCATTTTGGCAAATGACTTCGCCAAATGCGTTAAGTGTTCGTCGTAACTAGCCGATTTAATAATAATGTCATCGATGTAAATTTTTACAAAGTCATCGATGTACTCACTGAAAATGCAGTTCATGGCTCGTTGATAAGTGGCTCCGGCGTTTTTGAGTCCGAATGGCATCACTTTCCATTGGAAGGTGCCTATCCCGCCGGGACATTGAAAAGCCAACTTTGGTAAGTCGTCGACAGCCACAAAAATCTGATTGTAACCTGCACTTCCGTCGACGACTGTCAGGAACATATTGCCAGCGGCAGCATCGATTAGCATGTCCGCCATTGGCATCGGGTATTCGTCTTTCGGAGATGCAAGATTCAGGTCTCTGAAATCGATGCATATCCTGATTTTCCCGTTTTTCTTCATTACGGGAACTACATTCGCTACCCACTCCGGATATCGGGCCACCTCGATAAAACTGGCCTTTAACAGCTTCTCGATCTCCTCCCTGATCAGTCTGCAGACCTCGACAGACATCCTTCGCAGGGGCTGTTTCCGGGGTAAGTACCCTTCAAGTATCGGAATACGATGTTCTACCAACTCCCTGATTAACCCAGGCATCTCGTCGTAATTCCAGGCAAAACAGTCCTTGTACTCCGTCAATACTTGGATCAATCGATCCTTCTGGCCATCATCAAGCAATGCGCTGATGTAAGTTGGCCTATGATCTTCCTCGCTGCCTAACTCAACCTCGATAACAGGATCCTGTACTTGGATCTTGATGTCGTCAAGCTTGGCTGGCGCCGTTGCTAACTCTTCTAACTGAATTTCATCGCCGACCGACGGTGGTGCTTCTTCCTCGAAGATGAGATCTCCTGTATAGCATTCGGCCACGTAGGCCCAAAACCTTCTGATCAAATCGGCACATGCCTCTTGCTGCGGCCCGATAACAGCGATCTCATCGACTTCCAGTCTGTCGGCCTTGTAGGCCGATGGTCTTTCGTCATCAGGACAATTCATTAATCCTGACAGTGTTCTTCTTGCCTGACTCCTTGACGTTGCAGGGCCGACTTAGTTTCTTGGCTAAACAAGCCATTTCAAATTGTGTCAACTTCTTGCTTGAAGTGACTTTCTTCGGTCGTCCGTATTTGTCCTGCCCGATAAATCGATAAGGACCTACATCATCTCGATAATACGCTGCCTCGACAGCGTTGACCTTGGCGGTGAATGGCCTGTTGTCGGCCATAATAATTTCAGGTTCGGGGGAGTCTCCCCAGATTAACAAGCATTGATGAAGAGAGGACGGTACACAAAGGGCTGAGTGAATCCAGTCCCTTCCCAACAACGCGTTGTAAGAGGTGGCAGCATCTACCACGAAAAATGCAATTTTCAAGCTGGTCTTTCCGATCTTCACCTCGACAGGCAAGATTCCTAGTGTATCAGCCTTTCCCCCTGTGAAGTTACTGACGATTACTTTTGTCTCCATCAGGTCCTCGCTGACCTTACCCAGCTTGTACATCGTCGACGAGGGCATCACATTGACGGCTGCCCCGTTATCGACCAGCATTCTGTCAATGGGTTTTCCGTCGATATGCCCTGATACATACAATGGCCTGATATGTCTGGCCATAAAGGATGGTGGCTTTTGGAATATTGTCTCGATTTTTGTGTCCCAATCGGTCTCTTTCTCGTCGTCAACCGATAGCAGCTCTAGATCTTCTGCCATTTGTACCACTGGCATACCCTCATCCCAAAAACCATCAGTGGAATATTCCAACTCCTCGTTGACGAATTCAACAAGTTCTGAATCGACGGTGTTGCATTCCATCACTGTCGAGCTGTTCGTCGGCTGACTCGTGGCAGCATCTTCCACTGATTTTGTCTCTACTTCATTGATGGGTTGTTTCTCAACAGGCTATTTTTCAGCTTCCTGTTTCTCGACTTCCTGGCCAGATTTGGCCTCGACGGCTTGGCCAGGCTTGGCCTCGTTTTCCTTATCATTCTTGTTGTCGAAAATCTCGGCAAATTTTGCCTCGAGATCATTCCCATCCTCCTCGTCGGACAGTAGATCGTCTTCTTCTAAGTTGATAGTACCGAATTTAGCCTTTCCTGGGGTCCATTTGGAAGTGTCGATCTGCATCGAGCTCTTAGCCTCGATACTGTCGACCCCTTGACCAATTTTGGCCTCTATCGTTCCCTGTTTCAATTTTTGTTCCGCTGACTGAGGTTTCTTTACTGATTCTCTCATCGGGGCCTTCCCCTTAGCAACTTCCAGTCCCTTTCGTTGGCGTAAGTAACGCCTATACTGCGTCCGGGTCATCTGATCGACCCTTCGATCTCCAGGAAATTTCGGGTGCCTGACGGGAACCCATCGATCCACCTGTGTATCGGCGGGAGTGTGGACGGTTCGCGGCCTCGATGAGCCTGGCGGAGTAATCTTTGGTGACGGACCATGTGTCCTGTCTCTACGACTGGCGGTCGATCTGACCTGCCTAACTGGTGTCCTGTCAGGGGATCTCTCCCTGATCCTGCTGTTACGGCTAGTGCCTTCCTGATGTCGTCGAGGCATCATGGTTTTAGCCTGTTCCCGGCGTTGTTCCGCCGTTGATGTTGCACATTCAGTATTTTCCATCGTAGTTGGGACCGGATACGGCCCTATGGGTCGAGGTGGTGGTGGTGGTGGTATCGCCTGCGGCTGCGGCGCTGTTTGGGGGTTTGCCTGCGGTTGCGGCATCATTTGATATGGGTATCCTGTCGGCATTGCATTTATCCAGGGCATGTATGGGCTGTATAATGCTGGATTGAGGAACAATGGAATCGTTGCCAACTCTGTTTGGCATCTTGCGCACAAACCCATCTCCCTGATTGCCGGCGAGCGTTCTGGTTCCTCGTCAACGTATAGGTGTTCACTCGTTGACGGATCTGTGACCATTATCACATTAATCCCCACTTCATTTTGTTGGAAAGGGTTGGCGTCAACCGTCATCGGCTTTGTGATCTTCCAATCCGGGGCGAACCTCAAGATGCCCTTGTCAAGGTGATCCTGTACCATCCACCTGAAGACTAGACACTCGTTTGTTGCGTGAGTCCAAACATCATGATACTTACAATACGTTTTACCTGATATTTTCATTGATGGTGGAATCACGTGGTCTCCTTTGAGACGGAGGATCTTGTCGGCCAGCAACTGATCGAATATGGCCTCTGTTTTCGAGACGTCGAAAGAGTATCATCTTTCCCTGTCGGTTTTATATTCAGCGTCTCGACGCACCAAATTACTTGGCACTTTGATAGTAGGCTGAGGTTCTTTCGGCTTAGCGAGAGCCGGACAGACGGTGTTCTTAGGGCAGACCACTTCTGCCAGCCCTATCTCGATACCCTGCTGCTCAATCGGTCTGCTGACCTGATTGATCTGCTCCTCGCTAGAGTCGGCCATATTCACTTGATAATAGCTCCCTCTGGGTTGTCGGCCGTTCTCGTCTCTCAATACTCGTTCATATCGGACCGCGTGATCGGTCAGTTCGAACAAGTCTTCGTGGTATTGTGCCATCATGATCTTTCGTAATTCGAAATGCATGCCATGGATGGCAATTTTAATGCATTCCCTTTCTGGCAACGGGATGGCGCAGAACCCCCTGGCCCTGATGAACTTTTTCATGTATTCCTCGACAGTCTGCCCTGTCAGCTGCCTCATGTTTGACAGCTCGATGACGGACACCTCGAGTGGGGCTTGATAGTGGTTCATCATAAAAACTTTTTCCATGGATGGCCAATCGAGGACCGATCCAGGCTTAAGATTGGCGTACCAGTGGAACGCCATTCCCGTCAAGGAATTAGGAAACAGTTTCAATTTTAACTCGTTTGTCATGTTGCCACATTCCAAAGAAAATCGAGCCAGATGCTCTGTGGCAGATTGTGATCCCTCGCCTGAAAACAGTGTGAAATTCGGCGGTCTGTAGTTCAATGGGAATGGGATCTGATCGATATACTCCGGGTGAGGCTTATTATACCTTGCTGCCCTATTTCCCTGTCTCCTGACGAACATTTCTTCAGCTTGGTTCACCGTCAGGAGGTCCTCTTGACCCTCTACAGCTCGATGAGCAATCCTGTCATAGGCCATTGACTTGGCCTGATATCCATCTTGGCCGTATCCAGCGGCCTCTAATCGGTCCTCTTCGGACCTGCCCCCGAGTCTTGACGGGCGTTCCTTGCTTTGGAAGTGCTTCCTCTCTTATCCGGGACATTAGATTGTCCATTGCCTTGCTTGGAAGGCGTCTCGTCTCTCGATGAGCTTCCTCCGATATGGATCGCAGGGCCTTTGCCCTTGTCAACGGCAGTCTTCGGCGGCCCAGTCCAGGCCTGCGCTTGGATGCCATTGGCGAGCATGTTGATGCTTTCAGTGAGCGACGTCAATTTTGCCTCCAATTGTATCAAGGAGTTATTTACAGTGTGGCTGGCTTCTGTACTGGCCTGACTAGCAGCAGTGGCCGAGCCCAGCATATGTTCAAACTTGCTGACAACGTTAGACCATTCTTCCTGTTTGGTCTCAAGGTCCCTGGTGAAGTTACGGACCTCAGCAGTCAGCTCCTCGATTCTGTCGGCTCCTTCCATAGTCAATGGAACCGTTGATAGATTTTCCAAAGTATGCGTTAAGTCAGAGCGTGTCCTTGTCAAGGTTGATCGAGTCCTCCGTGGTACCTGTGATGTCATCTGATGACAACAAAACAATAACCACTTAGTATCAGCTGATTGACCGTTTGGCAAAGAGATAATCAAGTGTCAGCTAGCCAAAGTTGGCTGATAATCGTTTCATGGCAACTGAATTAAAACACAGAATCATTTTTATGCCCCCCGAGCCATAAAATGGTGTGGCTGGTGAGGTTTTTTGACAAAAATAACGCTGAGAAATTTTCAAGTCTCACTGGGCGTGCCAAAATATTGTTTGCATATAAATTTGGCCCGATTATACCCTGATGTCGTCGAGGGATTGGCATCGAGTCCCACTGGGCATCGAGAGTCCCACTGGGCGTGCCAAAATATTGTTTGCATATAAATTTGGCCCTGCTACGCCTTGATGTCAAGGGATTGGCAGCGAGTCCCACTGGGCAACGAGAGTCCCACTGGGCGTGCCAAAATATTGTTTGCATATAAATTCTGCATCGGACAATACATGGCATCAAGTGACTGCTTGCGTATAAATTTAACATCGAGGAACGCCTCAACGACATCGAGCAACCCTTGGCATCAAGAAGTGCCAAAAATATTGTTTGCGATAAAACTGACATCAAGGGGTGCTTGGCGTCGAGGGATCTACATCGAGGTATGCTTGGCATCAAGGTGTGCCAAAATATTGTTTGCTGTAAACCTGTCAGTGAATCCCTCGACGAGCCAATAGCTCGACGTGAAATACCTCGATATGATATAAAATAGATGCGGGCGTGCCAATGTTTGTGCGTGCAAACATAACGATTCAAAAATAGACATGTTGATATCAGTATAACAATAATACGAGTGTCCTGACAAAGACATATTGATATCAAAGTAAGTTGTCCTGATAAGGCTGACTTCTAAACGACTGTGACAGAGTAGGCAAACACTACCCCTAGTTCTTTTCTATGCCTTCCTGGCCGCAGGACTTAAATAATTTATGAAAATCTCTCTTAAGTGCCAAAAACTTATGACCAATCGATGGCCTGTTTAACATATCTCAGTGAATGCCTTGATAATCAATCAGTTTAATCATACACCTTGATAGAAGACATAATCTTGACAGAAAACAACATATCAATGGAAATTAACCGATGTAAAGCATATTTATGTAAAAGAGTCAAGATTTACGGGCCAAACTACTTCCATTAATAATAAAAGAATATTAACGAGTTCCCCGATGTACAAACATTACAAAAATATGCAAAACGGTAAAGTTCTCCTTTCTTGGCAAGGTCTGCCAACGAGTTGATAAGTCTATTAAGTTCTGAAAAATGACTCCTTGATCGGCAGGGAACCCGCCGATGAGCTGATGAAACATGACAATACATTAAGTTGACAGAAAGTAACATTGACGACGGGGGACCACCGTCAATGGTTCGCCCAACCTTGATGGATAACCACCAATCGGGCTCCTGATCAGCGGGTGGCCACTGACCAAGGCATCGACGAAGCAGATGGCTACTTAGCCGATAGCCGTCAAGCAGATGGCTACTTGACGACGAGCTCATCAAGCAGATGGCTACTCGATGAGTTTGTCACATAAATACGTGGGCACTTACATGACAGTTACCAGCGTGCTACTTGGTTGATACGAGTGGTTTTGCTCGAGTCAGTGTCAGCTGACGGCGGAAGAAAGCGGCGGCGGCGGCGGCTTATTGTGAGCGGCGGCGGCGGCAAGACTTCAGGCGGTCAGGGATCACTGGTGGCTGAGGAGGGACAGACTGATATCAACGAGTTGACAGACTGATAACTTGACAGAAAACAGCTTGTTAACTGCCTGCTATCAAGGGGTTTCGGTCGAGACAGCGTCTGGACAGCGGAAGCAGCGGCGGCGGCGGCTTATTTTTAGCCGCGGCTGCGGCGGACCTTGGGCGGCGGCGGCGGCGGATTTTGGGCGGCGGCGGCGGCAAGACTTCAGGCTGTCGAGGGTTGCTGGTGGTTGAGGAGTGACGGTTGATATCAGGGGTTCTACAGGGTGTTTGCTGAAAAAGAAGCAGCGGAGCGCTGGACTTCCGGAGAGGCGTTGAGCCGATCAGTGTTAGACTGAGAATTGTTGATTGATTGTGTGTGTGTCCCCCGCGAATGGCAGCTGCTGTATATTTATAGTTGCTGAAAAAACAAGCTGATGCCAGAAACTGCTCTCCTGATGGCCGAAAATCAAGGGGTTGATGGCCTTGTTCCCACTTCTCCCACTACTTTGCAATTGCCCACTACCTCCACTACTTTAATGGTGGTTGTTTCTTTATTTTTGCTGAAAATTTGTGTTTAATGGAGGTTCGAGAAGAAAGAACGTGTGTTTTATTTAATTTGAATTTGAATTAAAGATAACTAACTAGAGATATTTAAGGAAATTGTTATTTAAACCAACTAATATGGCTTTATCTATATCTCTTTAATTAATTATCTCTAACCAAATAAAACACAAGTGGGCCAAGAATTAGGGTTGGCCGATTGTGACTGGGCTGCGGGCGGCTCGGGCTGGTCGGACCGCGGTCAGCTGCTGGTCGATGGGCCAGGTCGGACCACAATTGGTCTTGGGTCGAGCCATGTTGGTTTTGCTTAATAATTACCCAATTAATTAATTAATGGCCTTATCTATTAAGTGGGCCAATTAATTAGACTTGGCCCAATTAATTAATTAACTTAATTAATTAATCCATAATAGCCAAAATAATATATTGGGCTCATTTGTGTTTAACCATAATTTGGCTTTAATTACTAATTAATTAAACTTGGCCGATAAATTAGTTAACTTTATCAATTAATTAATTTATGTTTGGCCCAAGATCAATTAATTGTGCAAATTGGGTCGAGTTTTCAAATTGGTCTCGTGGCTAAACCATTGTCTCGGTCGGATCAATTTTCGGATTAAAATTGGATCAGATCCGATCCGACCCGTTTGGATCCATTGAGTTCGGTTCTCTTGCCATTTTTGGCTTATCGTCGAGCCGTCATTCCTCGATCAATCGAGGGTGATTTTTTTGGTACAAACACTTTTCTATAACACTTGTGAGCACTCCATTCATTATTTACTTAACTTTTACCTATAGGCAGGTAAATCAGTTATAACCAGTGATCATGCTCTTAAGTTGGAATTTATTCCCGAATGGATAGCTATTGTTGGAAGTGGTTACATTGGACTTGAATTCAGCGATGAGTATACAACACTTGGGAGTGAGGTATGACATTTTATTTTTCGTATAGTGCTTCACTTCGTTATATTTTGCATATACATACAAAGCTTTACTTAAACCATATTTTCTTTTTTCCCTTTATTTCCACTTATGAGGATCTTCTTTCTATTTAAAAAGAAAATCAGTTACAAAACTTTCTGGTTTATCATTTAGTTTCCATAAATTCAACTTTTGACTTCTACTTAAGTGCCAAATGTACAACATGAAACTAGCTCCCGAATGTTTGTTTATTTCCTGTTAAGTTGCTCCCTTTTTCTTTTTATAGCTTCTGGAGACGATGGTCAAGAACTATGGTGATTATGTGCATTTCCAAATCGCAGAAAAGATAGCTAGTACATACTAAGGTACTTCTCTACTTTATTGCGTAAAAAAAATGGGATGAAATGGTTGTTGTGAGCTAGTTTTTTCATGAAAGAAAAGTTTCAGTTCTTTATTTTCTTGTTAATTTATCTCAACTGATAAATATGTTAATTTAACAAGAAGGTGTTAACCCATTATTTAAAATGATATTTGTCACAACTCCCAATGGAGTTGATAATTTGTATTGATTCAAAATTTACATTTTGAAAAGGTTGCTGTAAATGTGTTAACTCTCAATGTAGATATTTGTAAGCTAAGATATCAACTCCTTGATGTTTAATCCACTTGTTTGGATAATTTGACTCAGTGTGACCTTTTGCAATTATTTTGAGCTCTTTTAATGCATTATGAATAATTGGATCTTGAATTTGTATCTATCGATATTATGCTCTTAAAATTATGTGTAAAATTTCATTGTTATTGTATCATATACTCCTTCAATAGTATATTTACCTGAATTTGTAATTTGGAGCCTATTTATTACAGTTTAGTCTATCTTGTGTTTGCGCCTATTTTATTATGGAACTTTTGTTGACGATTGATATTAATTTGATTTTGTAAGATATTTTATGATTTTCGACATGTTTGTTGATTTATTTTGCGGAATTTTATGCGTGATTTAGTGATACTTTTGTGGGATTGCCTGATTTTTGTAAATTTTTGACTGGTCAACGTCGGAAATTTAAATAAAAAAATAAAAAAGAAAAAATTCCGACGGGTTGTTCCAGTCGGAAATTTACAAAAATAAAATATAAAATAATTAAAAATTAATATGCAAAAAATGACATTTTTATTTTTAAATTTATTTATTTTCCCTAATTTAAACCTTTATCAATTAAATCACCAAATACCATGTTTTCCTTTGCAATAGCAATCCGTATGCTTGACGAAGTGCCGAGTTGAGAGCCGAAAGGGTTCCGACGTCGGAATTTTTTCTTTTTTATTTTTTTATTTAAATTTCCGACGTTGACCAGTCAAAAATTTACAAAAAAAAAAAAAAGAAAAAATTTGCGACGGAATATCCTGTTGGAAATTAAAGTCAAGTAGTTGACCCGAGAGTAGTTTCTAACGGAACTGGCCGTTGGAAATTTTGTTAGAAGTTGTCCGTCGAAAAATTTTCGACGAACTTTCCAACGAACTTGGTCCATCGGATATATCCCGTCGGAAATTCTCCGACAAGCATATTTTCGATGACTTTTTCGACGAACATTTTCCGTCGGAATTTTCGAAAAATTCATCAGAAATTCTCGTTTTTCTTGTAGTGTAGTATGGTGCCAAAGGGTAGAGAAGAAACACTCTGTTGTTTGGCGTAAGTCTGGCATTTACGAAGCCATCCAGTTATGCAAAACGGTGTCATCTCTAAACCTCCCCTTGATTCGGGCTGCTGTCCAATTTTGGTGCAGGGCCCTCCCCTTAGTTCGGACTGCTGTCCAATTTTGGTGCAGGGCCGATAACACCTTCCACTTTGCGTATGGCCCGATGACACCCACTCTTCTCGACATCCTGGCTATTAGTGGTCTTGGCCCTACCGATTGTTACGTCGACCCACAGCCTTCTGTCGAATACGATGCTTTTTTTAATTTTCCTACTGCCACCGATGACAATGGCATGCCCCTTTTTTAATTATGGTCCTATTATAGGGAAGTACAAAGATCTAGCCGACGAAGTTGAAGTATCTCATACTGAGCATGTCCATTTCCTCACATTTTGGTTGTCGAGGTATATTTTCTGTACCTCTGCCCTCTCTGTTACAAAGAGTACAATGCCATCGCCCTTAGTCTTGCTAGAGGTGAGAAAGTAGTTTTGGGTCCTGTTGTCTTCTCAAGCTTCTGTGCCGGCGTCGAGGGATTTCTGCCATCGGGCTGTACCTTTCTTCAGGGCACTTCAGGGATCCCCTATCGAACCACCTAGTCATATGCACTGACATCAAAATGTTTTGTTCATGAAACAACAACAAATTCACTTCATGTGAATCATGCATAATCCTACAAGTCTTTGCGATTCCCTCGATACCCCGTCTCGATAGGAATCTATGACTTGGAACATTTTCGAGATCACGACCTTTGAGATTGTTTCATGATTAATCGCACCCAATACTGAAGTGAATAATCCCTTAGTCATGAGTGATCTCAGGGTTTCATCCAATCGCTTAAGTTATTCGCGAGAGATGAAGTTGGCCATTGTTTGATTTACATAGCATAAACAAACGATCGTATTAATTCATCTATACTAGAGAAAGCTTATCACATGATAGTCCTTATACAAGCTAAAATCTATTGGCTTGCAGGGCACTATCCCATCAGGCTAGATCTTTGTACTTCCCGATAATAGGACCATAATTAAAAAAGGGGCATGCCATTGTCATCGGTGGCAGTAGGAAAATGAAAAAAGCATCGTATTCGGCAGAAGGCTGTGGGTCGACGTAACAATCGGTAGGGCCAAGACCACTAATAGCCAGGATGTCGAGAAGAGTGGGTGTCATCGGGCCATACGCAAAGTGGAAGGTGTTATCGGCGTTGCACCAAAATTGGACAGTTAGCCCAAATCTAGGGGAGGTTTTAGAGATAACCCCATTTTGTAGAACTGGATGGCTTCGTAAATACCAGACTTACGCCAATCAGCAGAGTGTTTCTTCTCCACCCTTTGGCACCTTACTAGTCACTCAGAGTGAATAGTGTAAGTAGCCCATGGCCACCCACGCTTAGTGGACTTGAACACAGTAGAGCCATGGGAAAAGGCAAGGGCTTCTTGGGGATAGATCAGTGGATGATCGGTAGCAGGATGTACATCAGCGACCGAGTGAAAAGGGCCGATAGTGACGCCAAAGGGGGTTTCTTGTAGAGATTGGGTGAGGATAGTGACGTCCACCCGTACAGCGCGGTCGGTTGACATAGTGCAGAGAAAGAGGGGAACTTAATGACTGTTAATGGAGGAATTAGGGTTTTCTGTCGCGAGGAAGAATGGAAAGGAAGAAGAGAAGTGAGGAAAAAACGAGCAAATGAGGGTTTTTTAATAAGGGAGAAATCTTGGAAAGAGAGAAGTGATGATTGGACCCTTATGGCCAATCACAAATCAGTTGATAAGCACAAAAGTGCAGTTGAAGCCGAAAAAGGGGAGAGAGAGAGGCGATGATAGAAGTTTACACGTGGAAGCTATAAAGAAACGGCTAAATAGGGACTCTTGAGACTCCCCAAAAAAGCCAATGTCTTGAAAATGAGACCAATTATGTCTAGTAATTAATTATCAAAGTAAAAACACATAAGCATGCCCATTTAATGCTTATTAAATAGGAGTAAGATTCAAATTTATGAGTCAAGTTTAATCTGATCGAATTAATCTATCAGATAAATTCCATCAAATACGTCTTACGGGGGGCATTGTTTGTACCCAAAAAATCACCCTCGGTTATCGAGGAATAATGGCTCGATAATAGATTAACGAACAAATTGGGCCGAATAGGACATACCCAATGTAATAAGACTGAGACAACTCAGGTCAGCTTTGGCCCATTTGGCCAAAGAGGCTGATCCAGCCAAAAGGAAATTAATCAGTGGGTTACATGCCCAACATGAATAGGCCCGATTCATAAAGGTGAGCCCAATTAGCTCAGGAAATAAGTTCGGCCAAATAAGGACTAATTACTTAATGGCCCAGATTGAATAACTAATTAAGGGCCCATAATTAGATATGTGACTAATGACCCATACAAGTAATTGGGCCAATGGCCACGAAATTAATTAACTTGATTAATTATAATTAAGAGATAAGCATGAATGGCCCGCATGAGTTATCCGGCCAAAGAAATATAGTGTAAGTTAACCATTCCTTTAAATATCTCCAAGTTGGTCACAAACACAAAAGATTGAGAAACTGAGCCGAGTTCAAACAACTGCCAACTAAGTCTGTAATTGAACGTGGGAAAAAATTAGGGAAGACAACCGCCAATTGTGGAAATAGTGGAGAGCGTCAGTCGATCAAGTTGGCAAGCAACTATATGTACAGGAAGGCTGCCATACGCTCAAGGACACACACAATCAATCAATCAAATTCTCTTTCAGTCTTCACTGAATCCGGCATCATGCCCATCGGAAGTCCAGCAACGTTGCTTCTTTAAGTCAGTCAGCAAATACCAACTCCTCAAAATCAGCCGTTAGTTCTCAGCAAAATGCAGGACATGATAGCTCGAAGTTCAGCACCACCGCTCAAAGTACGCCACAAAGCTGATTCCGTTGTCAGCGAAGTCGTTCCTCAGGACAACCGTTAGTTTTCAAGCAAGTAGTACGCTGCACCCATCATGTAAGTTCCAACCTATTTACATGATAAACTCATCAAGTAGCCATCTGCTTGATGGGCTCGTTATCAAGTAGCCCTGCTTGACAGCTATCTGTCTAGTAGCCATATGCTCGATAGATGTCCTTTCCAATGGCCACCCGCTGGTTAGGAGCCCGATTGGTAGCCATCTGCCAAAGTTGGACGATCCATTGATGGCGGCCACCTGCTGTCAATGTTACTTTTACGTCAAGAAAGGTGGACAATTTATATATCAGCTCAATTGACGGGTTCCCCGCCAATCAAGGAGTCATTGATCAAATTAAGAGATTCATCAGTTAGTTTGGCAACTATATGCCAGCATATGAGTCTTTTTACAGTTTTGCATGCTCTTTAATATTTGTAAATCGTGAAAACAGTTGTAGGCTAAGATTTCATGTATCTTTATTAATCAACTCTATTTTTAATTAATATATGGAAGTATTTATCCTTCGTCTCCTGGATTTTATTAATGAGTATGTTTTACATCAAGTAATCTTTAAATGTCTCTGTTGATACATGATCAGCCTGTTTTTTCAGGTTTTAAAATTAAATTGACATAAGTTGGATTGCTTGGTACTTAACTCTGACAACTGGTTTGTTTGCAAATTCATTGATGCATCGAGTATGCCATTAATTGGCTACAACGTTTTGGCAACTAAGAAATATTATCATAAATTGTCAAGTCCTGCAGCCAGGAAGGCATGGAAAAGAATCAAGGGTAGTGTTTGCCTACTCCGCTGCAATCAATTGATTGGAAGTCAGCCTTATCAGGACATTCGAATTATATTTAATATCAATAATAATATGTCCATTTTAAACCGTTATGTTTGCATGCACAAACATTGGGATGCCCGCACTTACTTTATTTTGCATCGAGCCGATTGCACATCGAGGCAAGCCAGACAGAATTTTACATAAACAACGAGGTAGGCCGTTTAGTTTTTGATCTGGTTAATGAAGCTTTTGTTACGAGGAATTGAGTTAGGTTTTGACAAAGAATCAAGTCTGCGTTTAAACAATTTCAATAACGAAACTTTTTTTCCTCTTTCTTTTTTTATGAGTTTTTTTTAATTGATAAACGGTACTAAATCAAAAATTGTATCATAAATCCTATCTCTATTAAAGTAAAAAAGATAAATAAACTAGCAAGACTAATATCAAATTAAAGAAATACCCACAATTATGAAAGTCAAACCTAAGATGTCTTGCCCTATATAGCAAAACTAATTTCATATAGGTTTGGCCTAGTGTTAATGAAATTAATCAGGACTTAACCGAATTGGTCGAGGCTACCTGCTGGGTATTGCTTTCTGGGTTTCTATAAATGACACGTGTTCAAAGTGGACCAACTCATTCAACTTTTATATCCAACCAATAAGAGAGTGACACGGTGATATGGACTTGAATTTTTCCTCCTTTATGATTCTTTATCATCGGTATTTAATTTTTTGATTCTACCATAGTTTAACCACGATTCATGTTAAGATTTTACATTAAAAGAATACCTAAAAAGAAAATGTATAAACCTACCCAGAACCCTAATTACTCACATATTTGCTCTCAATTTTGTGTCCTCTCTCAACGCCAAACACTTTTGGCCACCACAACCACCGGTAACTTCGCTGGCTTTGAAAACACCGGGAACCTTCTTTTATCCTTTTCGCCCACTAAAGAAACCCTGTTTTCCATGCAACCACTGCCGAAGCCCCAACCACGACACCAACTACGACTGCTACACCGCCGCAGATTGTCTTTTCTTCCCAGCCACCAATAGTTATTTTCTTCCCATCCACCATTGCCGCAGCATTGCTGTCGCTCCTACCTCCGTCGTTCGGTAGTCATCTTCTCTACCCCAGATGACGTGCCTCCCTGACTTGTTAACTCTTGTCCACCGGAGCCAATACCAACTAGTTAAAATTTAAAGTTTTGTTTGGATCTATCCCATGAAACTAATGTTGATGAAAATATTTTTGGATAATTATTAGTTGAATTTTGCTGATAACAAAAAATATTCCGAATTCATTGTTAGTTGCATTTGTTGTAGTAACTTGTATAAATAAAATTGGTTTGTATGTGTTAAAATCCTTTGTCAATGAGTTACAATTTGGCTGGGAAGAGAAGACATGAAAATCCTTTGTACATTGTTAACTGGAAATTGGTAAAATTGAAGTTATTGGGATAAAGTAGTGTAGAACAACAACACATTTTTTTTGGTAGAGTAGATATTAGCACATTATATACTTTAAATTAAAAAAAAAATAATGAATGCATACAAGCTTTAAAAGTGTTATTAGATTGTAATTATGAATAAATTATAAACAAGGATCTAACAACATACGTAGTACCGAGTTATGCCTACTTGTGAGGCCATCTTTGGATCCATTTGACACATTAAAAATTGTCATTCAAAGTTTCAAACGATACATTTACAATACATTATTTACATTTACAAAATTTAATTTTACCAACACTATTAAAATCCACCAACGCAACAAACCATTTTAAGTACACTTACAATAATAAGAACAACAATACCAAAAGTTAGGACATAAAAATATTGATAGATTTTTACAATGATTTTCTTCTTCTTTTCATCTTAACATCAATTTCTTTCTTTACATATTAATTTGCTATGACTTATATTACATATTTTGATTTCAAAATACTTAAATTCTTGAACCTGCAAACAAAAATTAAAATATTACTGTATTAGATTATTTTCAGGTTCCTGACCGACTCATCCAATCCATAACAAGCTCCATTTCTCAGCTAATGTTTGCTCATCTTCTGTTGGGTTTTACGGTGTACGATTGTCAAATTATATGCAGAATTTTAATTTTTTTCATACACATATAAAACCCGAAGCCAGGAAAAGTATATCTAACTCATACGAAATAGGATTGAATCAAAAATTCATTAATAGCAAGAATAGGTAATTCCGAAAATTACCTCACCACAGGCAAGGTGCTGGTTTTCTCCGGTCTTCTAATTGTTCACTAGAGCACCCAAGTGTTGTGCCTCTAGAGATAGTCGACACCATATGTATTGAGTAACTTTTTTAAACCTCAGGCTAAGAACTAGGGTTAAAGAATTGTCAAAAGGAACTGGATCTAGATCCAGATCTAGATGGAGAAGAAGCAAGGAGAACAAGGGGGGCGATTTTTGCAGGGTTCGGCCGATCAGGGATTTTCGGCTAGGGCTGATAATTTTCGGCCTCTCTTTTTCTTGTCTTAGGTCGAGCATTAGTTGTTCAGTTAGTTAGAGATTATGATATATGTATATATTTTTATGAGAAGACTCCTTTTTTCTAATAGATATATCATATATCATACATCTTTTGCATATCTTTCCTTATCACAAATTAGGAAACAAGATATGCTATATCTCTTCCCCACAAAATAAAGCCTTTTTCTAATTCCCCCCTAAAAAACGGCCATGCTCAACTAATTAATCCAAGATTAATCAATTTTTATTCCCTTAGCATAAGTCGGCCATATCTATACTAATTAAATAATCAACTATTATTTAATCAATATCACCTTTAGCATGAGCTCTGCCCATTTAGCTTGATTAATTAATCTACTATTTATGAATCATTCCTTAACTTAAAATCGGCCCTTGAAGATTAATTAATTAATCTACTATTAATCAATTAATCTTTCCTTTTAATTAACACTATAATTAATAACCTTAATCAATTAGATATTTTAATTGATTAATTAATTAGGCATTCTAATTAATAATTTTCCATTTTGAATTAACACTTTAATTCATGTTTAATTAATTAATTAGATTATTCTTCTCATTGAATTAACACTTTAATTCACTTATTGATTTAACTCCTTTAAATCAAATGTTTTCTTTTACGACTGTCACTGTCCAATTGTATTGTGTGTGACCTCTTGGTTCACCATCAATTGGCAGCAGACCCACGACTCTCGTGATTTAATTAATGAGCAATTAATAAGCAATTAATTGCTCCAATCAATTAAACACTTTCGATTGACCACTCCAGAATTAATCTCCCAGTAATTCAGGAGTACTCACACCTTATGGTCGATGTCAAGCCACAAGCCCATGAGGCCCAACTTCAGGTGAATTGATATTCGTGAACCTCACCTCTTATAAGTGCCATGTACATACGGTCCTTCTAGCGACTAATTTTCCCATTGAGACCTAGGGTGTGTGAATTGGTTGGCACCTCTAATTATCTCAATACTGTACTTTCTAATTCAGGATAATAATTTCAGTGTGACTGCTAAATTTGGAAACCCTTTCCAAATCCGTCACCGACCACGGCTGTGGGTTTCTCGGAATCTATTATCTTAGATCGTGCATGAAATTCTCTCATCTTATTAAGATGAGTCGATAGATTCTTTCTTAGTACTAACCATTCGTGTACACGATCGTACGTACCCAAAGTAGTCGCACAATAATCAGGCTACGTGATCGGCTCCTAAATCATAGTACGTATTCTCGTGTACCAAATTCGCCCTAGTACCTCAAGTCCGAGGACTAAATCGTACACTATTATAAGTATTGAGAAACATCCCATTACCGATATGCTTAATGCACTTCCACGATGGGTTTTTCTGTTCGGGTCGTTCGATCCCCTATCGAACCACCTAGTCATATGCACTGGCATCAAATGCCTTGTTCATGAAACTCTACAAATTCACTCCATGTGAATCATGCATAATCGTACAAGTCTTGGCGATTCCCTCGATACCCTGTCTCGATAGAAATCTATGATTTGGATCAGTTTTAAGATCACGACCTTAGAGACTGTTTCATGATTGCACTCAGTACTGAAGTGAGTCGTCCCATAGTTGAATGTGATCTGAATCGCTTAGATAAGTTCGCGAGAGATGAAGATGGCCATTGTTTAATTTACGTACTATAAATAAACGGGCGTATTTATCTTTTTAACCATAAGAATGTTGTCTTAGGTAGTCCTCTTATAAGCTCGTATTGTTGGCTTGTCGTGCACTATCCTTTCATCTTCAACCACTCCTTAACTGGTAAGGGCATCCAGCTAATTTGCCGCCGTCCAATAAGCAGCCAGTACCTCCGAGTTCAGTTTCAACCGTCGCTCCCTCTTTCTTTCATTAACTACCATACACAAATCTAAACAAGATTAGGACAAGCATATATATATATATATATATATATATATATATATATATATATATATATATTCATCCCAGTACTAAAAATCAAAAAAATTCAAAGAAAATACGATGTAGCGGCAATAGAGATAGCAACAAAGAGGAAGAAAAAAACGAGCGGCGGTGGTGTTGTGGGCATGTGGCGGTGAACCAAGGTGTCTTGGTTTAGTATAGGAGAGAGGAAGACAAGAGTACTCAAAATTTCTTTATTAAAAGTATGAGTTTAAACCCTAAAATATTCTCTCTTTTCAAAATGTAAAATTCAAATGTTAAAATGACCACCTAGATTTTTATTTTCATATATGAAATATATCCTTCTTTTTTCAACTATGGTTGGTTAACCACGACCGCAGGAACGTAGAGAAGAAAAAATAATGAACTCCTTGTCCATGAGTCGCGTTGTTATTGGCGTAACATTACTGAACTAAGGACTGAAAAAGTAGACCCACTTAGGACACATGTCACCTAAATGGAGCAGAAGGCAATGCCCAACAGGTAGCCTCGACCAACTCAACTTAACCCCCTCGATGCTCTAAAAGAGGAAAAGCATCCCCCCACCCTATGTATATAGCATACAAAACTAGAACATTCAAATGTAAGATAAATGACTATATACCACAACAAAGTATGATATTAACTTTAGTAAAACAATTTGAAAAATCAAAAGAGAATTAAAGAAAAATTGATATTAACTTTGTCGTATATGATATCATGATTTGCAAGAGAAAAAGTCAATGAGGTCATATATAGCTCATATGGTAAAGCTAAGGTCCTAAGGATTAGGATGTGTAGAGTTCAACTCCAAGAACTAATATTGATTTTTTTTTTGTAATTTATAAATGTTTGGTGATTGATTTTATTTGTAATTTGATTGTAATTTTATTGTAATTCAGTAGATCTAGAGATATTGATTTAACGATCATTTATTTAAGAAAGAAAACATAATTTACAAGAAAAAAGTAACAAACTTTATTCCATAATAATTAGTAGGTATGGCTTTCTATTTTTCGATTAGAATCATCATCCATGATTCTATACATACTTGTTCAAACATAAAACATATTTTCATAAGATTACCCCCTCCAAGTAGTAATGGAGAGTATACTCATTCTCCTTCTTCTCCCTATCGTTATTCTCGTAATCACGAGATCGACAAAAATAAGTCAAAGGCCATCCTGACAGCCAAGTCTCCGTCCACAAAGAAGGAATTACAACAATTCCTTGGGAAGGTGAACTTTTTAAGGAGGATTATATCAAATTTGGCCGGACAAACAAAGGTATTTTCACCCTTATTAAAGCCAAAAGACAAGGAGTTCTACTGGCAAGCAGAACATGAGCAGGCGTTCCAAGAAATAAAGGACAAACTGACTACGCTGCCTGTAATGATGCCGCCAGTCAAGGGAAAACCCTTGAATTTGTACATATCTGCCACATAGGACACTGTTGGTGGATTTTTAGCACAAGATGATGAAAGTGGTTTTGAACGGGCCATATACTACCTGAGCAGACATCTGTCAGATACCGAACAGAGGTACACCCCGATAGAGAAGGTATGCCTAGCATTATTATTCTCTTGCAAAAAATTACGTCATTATAAGCTGCCTGATAAAGTATTAGTCATCTCTAGCATTGATTTCATTAAATATATGATAGCTAAGCCAGTTATGAGAGGAAGGATTGGCCGATGGGCTATCTAATTGATGGAGTACCAATTACAATACGTCCTTCAAAAAGCTGTCAAAGACCAATGATTAGTTGACTTTTTGGTTGAACACGCATGCATCGATATAGACCAGACCGTGCTAAAGGAACTGGACTTGATGATAGTGGAAATCAAGCCGTGGACACTGGCTTTTGATGGGTCACGAACTGATAGGTTATGGCGGGCAGCTTGTAGGATTCCCAAGAAATTCTTCGATTTCTTCCAGAAGCAGATGATAGGTCGAATACGAAGCCTTAATTATTGGATTAGAGATGTTAAGGGAGTTACATATCAAATCCGTGACTATCATTAGAGACTCGCAGTTGGTTATCAGGCAAATCCAAGGTTCCCGATGACTGGAAAGAGCCGATTATGAAGTATCTGGCTAATCTGTCCGGAAAAAACATCCCGACAGACGAGGCTTAGGGCCATCAACTACGTTGATGGGGGCTATTTCGCACCCTACATACTGATCAGATCGAACAGAGATTATAAGACCGGTTCGACCAATTACAAAGGATCGGGATCTTCTTACTGACCCAGCCTGATGCCGCTCGCTCCGAGTAAAGATTACACTCCGGACCCAGGAAGGATAGGTTGGGCCGAGTCCAACTAGGACTATGATTCCTTGTAATACTAGGTTTAGCATAATATAAATACCTAGTTATTCGTTGTATAAGACAACTACGAATTCTCTTAATTCTGAGATTACACAAGAATACATTGATAACAATAGAACTCAATAATATCCATTATTGTTGCAGAACTTTACCTCCATATCATTGCGTTCTTAATTTCGTTAATGGTTTTACTTCTTGCCTTTGATTATTGCTTTTCTTTGTAAACGATCCATCCAGAATAAAGTAACAGAACCCAATATACTGAATAATTCAATATCCAAACCCCCGATATCACAAATTCACTGATATTAAATTAACCCGACGAAAAACGGTTAAATCAGTTGGCGCCCACCGTGGGGCTAGGTTAATTATTCGATCGACATATGGCTCGCCCAAGGAAAAGCGCTCGTATCGGAGCAAGAAGTAACACAACCACCGGTCATGACACATCTGAAGATCCACAGGAGAACGACAATAATAACGTTCCCAACACCGACGAGAATTTACAGAATACCCATCCCCGAGATCATGAACCCCTAGGAGGTCCTCCCGGCACGATACAGGAAGAGCCGGAAGTCCCCGAGATCCCTGCTCCTCTCCCGGGTGCTCAGGAGAAATTACGACAAATAGCGATGCTCTTTAAATCACTCTCCCCGGAAGAATTACTTGTGCTTGATCAAATTCCGCAAAACCCTAGGGCTGCCAGGACAATTCCTGCTCGGAGAACGCCCGGACAAAACGATCATGTATCTCAACAAGCTGATAGCCCACCAAGCGAGCACCGCTCGCTACACAGTCCACAACAGGACAATTCGAAACCCTCCGACAACAATCCTCGAAGGAAACGAGGTCACAGAAAAACCCCGGCGAGGCGTAGTAGATCCAGGGAACGAACAATTATCCCTATTGAGGATGATATAGATGATACAATCCCTGATCGACCACGAACGGCTCGACTGACGGAAAGAGAAATTGAAAGGATGGTGCAGGACCGACTTGAACAACGCTTACGGACTATTCAAAATCCGTGGGCCCGAACCACGGAACTCCAGGAAAGCCTTGCGGCCTGTTCTCCCTTCTGCAGGGAAATAAAAGAGGCACAATCGATCGGACAAGTCCCGGGCAGACTACCTCGCTACGATGGAACCACTGACCCGGATGATTATATTTTTAGCTTTACGAACATTATGAATCTATATGCCCACTCCGCCGAATACACTGCCAAGCTAATGGTGACAACATTCGAAGGACTCGCGTTGGATTGGTTTGCCAAACAGCCGGCCAATTCCATATTCAGTTTCCGAGAATTATGCAATAAACTAACACAGCAATTTGCCAGTCTGAAGAGACAAAAACTGCCGATGAGTTACCTAGGAACAATATACCAACAAGAGGGGGAATCCCTAAGAAATTGGTTGGCAAGATTCAACGTAGAGTTACTCAAAATCGACTCTCCGAATATCGATTACATAATTTCTATCCTCTTCGACCTCACTAAAAACAGGCAGTTTGGAAACGCCCTCAGCCGAAAACAACCAAGAACGTTCGCCGACATCATGAGCCTAGCATCTAAGTATATGACTCAAGAAGAGATGAATTCCTTTAAGGATAAAAACAAAAACAAAGTTACGGCTACAGGGTCTAAGCGGCATGATAGGATTCCCGCCCAAAGATCCTTGGATTACGAGCGATCTTCCAAGAGAGGTAACGTTTTCCAGCGACTGGAATACAGCGGAGCCGACCGAGAAAGGCAACCTAATTTCTACCAAAGACCAAGAAACCCTGAACCACCAATCAGAAGCAGAGTGAATCAAGTAGAACACCCAAGATTAAATGCTCCAATCGAAGAAATCTTGGAAGTTCTAGAAAGGAATAATTGGATTCCTGAGGCGAGGAAAATCGCTCAGCCCAGACCAGGGTCTAGAAACTATGATCAATACTGTAAGTACCATAGGGCACATGGGCATCGAACGGAAAATTGTTTTCACCTTAAGAGAGAAGTTGAAAAACTGATCGAGCAAGGATAACTAGACGAATACATAGAACGAGATAATCGCAAAAGGGAAAGAAGCAGAAGCCCCCGGAACGGAACTCAAAGGAGAAGTTCTCATCGAAGGTCACCAGAACATCGACCTACTCAGGAGTTGAATCACGACCAGATCAATGGAACTATCCACACTATATCCGGGGGGCCTGCGGGTGGAGATAGTCGCAATGCTCGACGAAGAATGGCCAGATCCTTAATTGCAAGTTCTAAATATCCAAATGAAATATGGACGTTAGAAAATAGGCCAACAAATCACGAGCCGATTAGCTTTAACGAAGGCGAAGTACCTAAAAACATTACTTGGGATACGAAAGAAGATAACCCAGATTTCCCTATGGTAGTGTCGTTAGAAATAGCGAATTACAATGTGAAAAGAATCCTAATCGATAATGGAAGCTCAGCAAATATCATCTCCAGGGAGGTTTTAGCACAAATGAACCTCGGACAAATAAACCTACAAAAGGTAGCCACACCGTTAGTAGGCTTTGGAGGGTCCGAGATCATCCCCAGCGGAACAATATCTTTGAGTGTATCGCTCGGAAAGAAGCCACTTCGAACAGTGAAGCTGGTAAAATTCCTAGTGGTAGAAACACCCTTCGCTTATAACGCTATATTAGGGCGACCAGCCCTTAACCTTTTTCGAGCTGTGGTCTCTACCTATCACCAGAAAATAAAATTTCCGACCGATAGCGGCATTGGAGAAATAACGAATGACCACTGTATGGCGTGGGATTGCTACAGCACGTCGCTGACCTTGAGAGAACATCCTAACCCTATTACTCCGAGCAAGAGAAAGATCGAAGACGATCCAATTAGAAATGAGGACGAAATTCCTATTACTGATCGATTAGATAAAAAGGGGAAAGAACCACTAGATTTATCCTTGCAACCCCCAGAACATAAAGATATAATTCTAGTAGAAGGCGACTCGTCCAAAAGGACAAGAATTGGTACAGAATTGAGCAAAGAAGGAGAAGTAATGTTAATCGAATTTCTAAGAAATAACGTGGACGTTTTCGCTTGGAGTGCAAATGACATCGAAGGGATCGATCCTCGAGTAATCAAGCATACCCTAAAAATTGACCCTTCGGCGAAACCCGCCAGACAGAAGAAAAGAAATCATGGACCAGTGAAAGATAAAATCATTAAAGCCGAAGTTGAAAGACTGATGGAAGCAAAACAAATCCGAGAAATACATTTCTCGGAGTGGCTATGTAATGTTGTACTAGTAGCAAAGGGGGATAAAAAGGACAACAAATGGAGGATGTGTAATGATTTCACCGACCTTAACAAGTTATGTCCACGCGACCCTTACCCCCTCCCAAGAATCGACTTATTGGTCGACTCGACTGCTGGCTTTGCGCTGTTCAGCATGATGGACGCCTTCCAAGGCTTTTACCAAATATACATGGACGAGCGCGACCAAGAGAAGACCGCATTCATAACCGAACAGGGAGTATACTGCTTTATAGTAATGCCGTTCGGATTAAGGAACGCTGGGGCTACATACCAAAGATTGGTAAACCTAATGTTCAGGGAGTTAATCGGAGAAATAATGGAGGCCTATGTAGACGACATGTTAGTTAAAAGTATGAATGAAGCAGATCACGTAAAACATCTAGATCGATGTTTCCAAATCTTAAGAAAATATCGTATGAAGTTGAACCCCGCAAAATGCACCTTCGGTGTTAAGTCAGGAAAATTTTTGGGATATTTGGTACACCAGCGAGGAATAGAAGCCAACCCAGAAAAAATTCGAGCCATAACTGAAATGAAACCTCCCAAGACCATCTCTCAAGTGCAAAGCTTGGTTGGGAAAATCGTAGCGTTGAATAGATTTATATCTAAATCGGCGGATAGAAGCTTGCCCTTTTTCCAAACACTTCGAAAAGCGAAAAACTTCGTTTGGACCGAAGAATGTGAACGAGCTTTCGAACAACTCAAAGAATATTTAACATCCCCTCCGATGTTGGCCAAACCGACAGAAGGGGAACCATTGTACTTATACATCTCCATCTCCGATACGGCCGTTAGCTCAGTCCTAATTAAGATAGAGGGTTCAGAGCATAAGCCTGTCTATTATCTCAGCAAGTTATTACAAGGGGCGGAGAAGAATTACTTGGAAATAGAAAAATTCACGCTGGCCTTAGTAGTGGCTGCACGAAAACTCCGACCCTACTTCTTAACCTACAAAATCATCGTTTTGACGAATCAACCGTTAAGACAAATCCTAGCAAAACCAGAAGCCTCCGGACGACTAATCAAATGGGCCATCGAACTCAGCCAGTTCGAGGTAGACTACAAACCGAGGATTGCCATCAAGGCCCAGGTGTTGGCCGATTTTATACTAGAAACACCGACGCAGGCCACTGAATCGTCGAGATGCCACAACAACGATGTTTTGATGATCGAGGATCAAACTTGGTTAATGCATGTCGACGGTGCTTCATACCGAGAAGGGGGAGGCGCCGGAATTAACTTCACTGGACCAAATAAGGAAGATTTGAATTACGCGATAACATTGGACTTCGTCGTAACAAACAATGAAGCCGAATATGAAGCGTTAATCGCAGGAATGGAGATGGCGATAAAAGCCAACATAAAGAGTCTTAAGGTACTAACTGATTCGGAATTAGTACAAAGACAAATAGAAGGCCTATACGAGGCTAAAGAGTTCAATATGATCAAATACCTCGCCAAAGTGAAATCTCTAGCTGAGAAATTTGAAAGCTTCAGTATCCAGAACATCCCACGTTCGGAAAATAAATGGGCCGATCAGCTATCAAAATTCACAGGATCCCATGACGGAAAGACCGAACGGGTGATTAACTGGTTGATATCTAATACACCAGCAATCGATATCGATGAAATACCGATAATCGATATAATGGAAATCGAAGAAGCCGAAGAAAACTGGATGAACCCAATGAAAGACTATCTTCAAGATGGAAAACTACCATCTGATCAGAATGAAGCTCGGAAAATAAAATATCGAGCCCCAAAGTATACACTTATAGAAGGAAAACTCTACAGACGATCAGTATCGGGAATTCTCCTGAGATGCATCCCTGAATCACAAACCATGGATATACTGCGAGAAATACATGAAGGAGACGCAGGAAATCACAGTGGATCGAGGGCATTGGCCTTAAAATGTCTCAGAACAGGTTACTATTGGCCAACCATCAATAAAGATGCCGCTCAATATGTCCAAGAATGTCATCACTGCCAGATTCATGCTAACATATGCCATCGACCAGCAGAAAATATGCACCCTATCCCGATTTGTTGGCCATTCGATCAATGGGGAATGGACATCGTGGGACCTTTCCCAACAGCTAGATCAAAGAAATCCTATGTCCTGGTCGCTGTAGAATACTTTAGCAAATGGATAGAATGCGTCGCCCTCGCACGAATAACCCAATTCCAAGTTATTAACTTCCTCTGGAAATTCATAGTATGTCGATTCGGCATCCCAAGGGTCCTTATCTCCGATAATGGAACTCAATTCGCGGGAAAACAGATAATAGAATGGTGTACAAGACTCGGAATTCAACAAAATTTTACCTCGGTAGGACATCCTCGAGCAAATGGACAAACTGAAGTAGCAAACCGAGAGATAATAAAATCTTTGGAAAAAAGGTTAGGAGCCGCCAAAGGAAAATGGCTCGATGAGCTACCAGGAGTTTTGTGGGCTAATCGAACTACGGTAAGAAATTCAACTGGGGAAACCCCATTCAGCTTGATGTATGGGTCGGAAGCTGTTATCCCTGTGGAAACTTTAATTCCAACTCCAAGAATAGAGATGTTCAATAAAGAAGAAAATGAAAAGGCGAGGGAAAATGACGTTGATTTAACAGAAGCCTTAAGAGATAAAGCTGCTGTACGCCTACAAACCACTAAGGCAAATATGGAGAAAGCATACAATCAAAAAGTACGCGTCCGAACCTTCAAAGAAGGAGACTTGGTTTTGAAAAAGGTAGAAGTATCCAAGCATGTGGGAAAGTTACAACAAAATTGGGATGGACCTTACATCGTCATTGGCGTAGGAAAGAAAGGTTCATACAAAATTGCACACATGGATGGGACAGCCTTACCAAGAACCTGGAACGCAGTCAACCTTAGGAAATACTATGGTAAATAAATTTTAGCAGATTATACTGCATTGTTTTATTTTTACTTTATCAAGTTTTAATCCTTGTAACGAAGGCCCTAGCCTAGAGTTCAAATAGTAAAAATTTTAGCATTTTCTATACATCGATTATTTCGATTAACGCTCTGTGGAATTACACTAGCATATTGATAAATATTAGAACGAAACGAGTCGAGTATACATTGATCCGCTCAATAAACACTCCTCGATCTATATCAACAGCAACAAAGACTTTTTGGTGATAAACCTAAGTCTGAATTATAAATGAGTCGAGTATACATTGATCCGCTCAATAAACACTCCTCATCCCGACGACAAAAACGAGTTGAGTAAACATCGATCCGCTCGATAAAAACTCCTCGACAAATATATTCAACGATCAAAAAGACTTTTGGTACGAAAAACCTAAGTCTAAATTAAAACGAGTCGAGTATACATTGATCCGCTCAATAAAAACTCCTCGTTCAATTTTATTAACGAAAAAGACTTTTGGTACGAAAAACCTAAGTCTAAAACAAAACGAGTTGAGTAAACATCGATCCGCTCGATAAAAACTCCTCGACGTATATATTTAATGATCAAAAAGACTTTTGGTACGAAAAACCTAAGTCTAAAACAAAACGAGTTGAGTAAACATCGATCCGCTCGACAAAAACTCCTCGACAAATATATTCAACGATCAAAAAGACTTTTGGTACGAAAAACCTAAGTCTAAATTAAAACGAGTCGAAGTATACATTGATCCGCTCAATAAAAACTCCTCGTTCAATTTTATTAACGAAAAAACTTCAGGTACTAAAAACCTAAGTCTGAACAAAACGAGTTGAGTAAACATCGATCCGCTCGATAAAAACTCCTCGATATATCTATAATGATTAAAAGACTTCAGGTGCGAAAAACCTAAGTCTAAACAAAATGAGTTGAGTAAACATCGATCCGCTCGATAAAAACTCCTCGATATATCTATAATGATTAAAAGACTTCAGGTATTAAAAACCTAAGTCTGAACAAAACGAGTTGAGTAAACATCGATCCGCTCGATAAAAACTCCTCGATATATCTATAATGATTAAAAGACTTCAGGTACTAAAAACCTAAGTCTAAACAAAACGAGTTGAGTAAACATCGATCCGCTCGATAAAAACTCCTCGATATATGTTCAACGATCAAAGAGATTTTTGGGTTAAAAACCTAAGTCTAAACAAAACGAGTTGAGTAAATATTGATCCGCTCAATAAAAACTCCTCGATTAATTACAACGACAAAGAAGGATTTTGTTATGAAATCCTAAGTCTAAATTATAGCAAGATTGAGTACACATTGATACGCTCAATAAAAACTCCTCGATCTACTCCTAACGATCTAAATAAGATCCGCTGATACTCCTAAAGTTTTGAAAGGTAAATCAAGTATGAATTCATCTGCTCGGAAATTACTCCTCGTAAATAAAATTATCAAACGACAAAGAAGATGCAAGAAATAAATAATATTTTATTCATCAAATCAATTACATACAAATATTCTACGTTACAAAAATCTGCTTGCTATCTAAAGATCGTTACAATGATCTAGTTAAATTGATCCTACGGGATCGACTATCTTCACGACAATGTCCACGGAAACACCAATCTCCTCCCTAGTACCTCATCGATCATAATAAACCACCTAAGAAGCATGCTGCTCAGGATGGTCGACTTCTTTGGTTCGATGGCCAGGCTCTGAAGATCGGTATGTTCCTCCAGGTGAAATGAGCATTACCAACCAGATAACCAGCAGTACTCAATTCACCCACAAAAGATACTGCTTTTACATTATCTATAAAACATTTTACTCTGAAGCAGCATCTCTTCAGGACCGCCGTGAAACGGTAACTTTACCGGCCACCCCGGTGGTCTATCAATCCGGAAGTAACCTCCAAGGACGAGGATGGCCGGCAAGGTACGAACCCTCCATGTGCAGACGGAAACCACGGACCTCTAATGTGATGAAGACTAAGGCAGAGATCTCATGGGATCCGTCGATACAAGGAAGGGCTGACATGGGACCCGTCAATACAAGACTGGGGACAATTTCTTTACTGCGAAGGAACAAATCACGATAATGTGACTTCTTGAACATTATGGGATCTGAAGGCAAAATGAAATCTAAGGAAACCGAGATACCCATTGTTATGAATGGAAAATAAGGAAACTGCCTACTTATTTATAGGCGCCCGTGAGAATGATCCTACGGACGATAGGAGTTTAATCAAGGGATGAGAACGCGACCCTTTGACTTCCCGAATTAAATGCAAGTAAGTTGGAACGGCGCCCGTCTGATCGACTCAACTGATCGACGACAAACAAATCTACAGATCGAAGCGATCAACAAAATAATCCAAGAAAACTTAAAGAAGTTCAAAGACCAAAACGATCTGCACGATCATATATGAGGGTCGCCTAATAGAAAATATTAAGAACTCCTCAACGAAGGCATGCAAAGTTGGACCGTTGAAAGAGGATAATTGCTTAAAAACGACCAGAGCCTCCACCATATAGGGGTCGTAACTGCCTCATACATCATAGGGGGACTACTAAGTTGGCTATACAAGAATTCCATTTAGAATCCAAGAAATCTGACATCGAAATCAGGAGAATAGCCCTCCCTATTCGAAACTATAAGACCGTCACTGCCTAATTTTCCAAAGAATTGCTGAAGGAGGTCTGAACGGGTCAGATCTGGCCAGGACTGTTACATTTTCCAATTCCTCCCATATCAAGAGTATGATATACTGGCTAGGGATATGTATAGTTGAAAAGCTAATAATGGAAGACATGGATAGGTGAAAAGCACCTAAAGGAAAATTTCTCTCTGAGGAAAAGAAGAACTGAAATTCAACGGGAGGAACAATAACCTCCTTATATAAGATATATGTCATATAAGGACAAATTTATAAGGCATGAATCGAGCATCGACCAGACAGCTAAGGGTTTACACAACGACGATCGGCTGGATCGATCAACAAAGATTAAATATGCGAAGCAAATATTATACCGTTCAGTTATCTTACAAGCGACCAAAGCAAGATCAAGCTTACTTTCTCCATACTCAAATCTCTCCGCAGAAATAAAAATTCAGATAAGTAAAACTAATCTTTGTCAATTACTACATGATGGTATATTTGTGCGTAGCAATTACATATATGAAAAAGATATATCATTAGAATCAAGGCAAGAATCTGCCTACAGAAGAGATCATAATATTTCCATTTTAGTACTTCTCCCATTACAAAATTTCAGCCCAAACGAATGCGCAAATGTTGGGCGACAAAAAAAAAAAAAAAAAAAAAAAAAAAAAAAAAAAAGAGACAGTCCAAGGTCTGCCAGATCGAATAAAGATCATTGAGAAGAATCGCCAGAGGGGCGACCAGCAGAAACAGGCCTCCGAGGAGTTAGGTTACCAGCAAACGCCATCAACTCCTCCTGGCGCTTAAGATAACCGGCATCATAACCATCATCATATGCCTGTTGACGAGATCCCTCTGCCGACGCGGCAGCCTGAACTAGGTCGCCTTTCTCTTTCTCAAGAATAACTTTGTCAGCCTCTAACTTTTGGAGATCATCTTTAGCAAGTTGCAGCTGCAGCTCCAAACCCCTGGTTTTAGCTTTCTCCGACTCCAGCTGACCTTGAAGAGCTCTCCGACTATTCCACAGTTCATCATTTTGCACACCCAGCTGGAGTGCAAAATACTTGCCCTAAAAACAGAAAGAGTAAGAAAAACCACTGTACAACAAAGAATTCAAAACAAAGAACAAAAATGTCTACCTGCTCACATATCTTCACCAAAGATTGAACAAGGCGAACATTGGAAGTACCTTCGAGCTTCCTCAATTCGCCGGGCAAAATAGTACTCATACCTAAGTCCCAAGACAAAGCATCAGGTTCAACAGAACCAGGCAGCTCGCTTGTCAAAGGGACACCGTCGGAACGTGGAGTCTCCGACAAAAGAATGTCATTAACCTGCATAAGCACACAGCGATCATCTAACGGACGAGGGGAATCCCGCTCGTTGGGACTAACAGAGGTCTCTTTGCCGGAAGCAGATATAACGGTCCGACGACCTGACCTCGACCCAGATCGACCCCCAGAAGGTCCCCCAGACTCAAAAGAAGCAGTCGTTACAGTTGTATCATGAAATAGATATTCAGGACCATATTGCGAAATAGACTGCGTTATGGAAGGATTGACAGAAAAACCATCACCGACTTGCCCTTCACTAACTAGCAGGGCAGTAGAAGTAGAAAAAGGAAGGGAACTAACAAAATCCCCTCCATGAGATCCATACTCGTAAGAAGAAAAACCTGAAGAAACAGGTATGTCGTAAACCGGTTCCATGTTGGATGGATCTCCGAAAGCTAATCGACCTGGGGAAGACCTATTACCTCCCGCGGGGGTAGAAGAAAAGTTTGGTTGGAGGAGCGACGAACTAACTTCTGATAAAGGTTGGGACGTGGTAATAGGAGTATCGATCATCGAGCTACTAACTGAGGACGAACGAGGAGGCTCCATCGAAGGCCCTTCTCTTCGAAATTTCTTCGATCTATTATCCCTAGCGCCCTCACGAGAAGGTCGCTTCGAAGTATTACCGAAAAGGTTACTCATGATCGGATTACGGAAAAATATAAATTAATATCGAGGAAGTTTATCGACTAGCTCAAGAAAGAGTATTATGTTAAGAGAGGAGTATAGCAGTAAAAAAGACAAGTCAAATTTTACCTCTCGTATTTATACTGCACGAAAAGACGCGACTAACCCGAAGAAAGCGCGCGAAACAGGAAAACTGACCTTGGAGCAAACGCTAGAATTTGAAAAGACACATACATAATGATTACGGCAAATTAAATGACTTGTCTGAATCATTACAGCGAATGTGAAAGGACACGACTGTCTGAATAAGAAACGTTTAGTGTACAAAGTAGGGAAAGCTAAGCTACAATTTAACCTACAAGCGGATAATTACAAAGATTATTTCAAAAATAAATCACTACTTTAAGAAGCCTGGTCGCTATCCGAAATCTTCTGCTCACTATTGACGACCTCAGTCATGCCTATATCGTCTTCGTCTTCTTCTTCATCTACTGGATCGATGAAAGTATTATCGAGCTCATCGTTAACATCAGAAGGAGGAATCGGCAATGGATTTCCAAATTCCTCGACAAGATGAGCCAGAGGAAAACCTTGATATTCGACATCTGGAACCTCAGAAGAAGAATAAAGCTCGCCATAACGGTTCAACCGGATATGAGCTGCCTTAAAATACTCCTTCCGACGATCCTCGATCATCTCCAAAGCGACCAGTTGATGAATCGATTTTTTAAAGGTATTCTCAAGAAGAGGACCGACCATCCGGTACACCAACGCCATATGAACAGGAGAGTTGAGGAATTCTCGAACTACTTGTTCGTCGGATTTCCTAACATATCGATCTCTTTGCCTAAGTGGGACGTCGTTTTCATAGTCCTCTAAAGAAGCTTCAAGGCTTGACACTTGAGATTCAAGCTCACTAATCCGAGTCGTGCTCTGCAACTGCAATTCTTCTAATTTTCTTGCCATTTGATTGGTTTGTTCCTGAGCGCGAGAAACCTCTATCGCTCTATCTAGCATTTCTTGGTCTTCGGTCCCGGCAGCACGAGTCTCTACGACAGGAATAGAGGAAGATGTTGAGGGACCAACTTCTGAACCAGAAGACTTGTGAAGTAAAGCTTTATACTTCTCTTCAAGGAAATCGCACTGTTGTTTCCAAAGAGAATTTTCATAGGCGTATGATGTCAGACAGGTGTTGACCTGAAATAACGAAAGGGTCAGAAAGAAACAAGTTAGCAAATTGAGAAAATCTTAAAAGATCACTTCATCAAAATAATAGAAAGAAAAAGGATCTCACCTTTTCAGCATAGAGAGAAGCTCGCTGGAATTTCTCCAAAGGATCCTTATGAAGAAGCTTATTAAGATCGCGAGTATGAACGCCAGATAAAAGAATACGGGTCGCCTTATCGACCGCATTCTCGTTATTATCATGAATAAGAGAATCCTTCTCGGAATAACCAGCGGCCCTCCTTCCCTCTAAATGATCCTCGATCATTTCGACCAGAGTAGGATTTGGATGTTTATCCCCGAGTAAAGAAAGGTCGTCACCAGAACGTCCATAGTAACTCCTCTTTCTATCAACTGGATTATTAGTGGGATGAGGCATCGACCAGCTACGACATCCTCGAATACCCAAAGATGTTCTAAGATGAAGCGGAGGATAACCGGATCCCATGCCCTGACGAATAGGGGACTCGCGTGGAGAATCCGGAGATTCCTCTCTATTCTCCTCGGATTCGTGACCCAATTCCAATTTCCTCTTTCGAGACGCCCTCTGCTCGATAGGATTATTCTCCACTGACTTGGAAGATTTCGACAGCACCATTTTTCCCTTCGAAGAGTGTCGGGAGCTTTCTACCATATGAGCTGAGAAAGAAACAAAATAAAGTTAGTTTCTCCATATAAAAAGTATAGTGACAATACTAAAGATCAAATAAAATGCTAACCTAGAGGCTCAGATGATGAACTGATGGGAAAATTATGGACGCTTAACCCCGCTTTACGAAGAAAAGATTCCCCAATCAGAAGAGCGCTTTGATATTTGTTTGTACGCATCTCGGGAATCTCAGTGATAAACTGTACATCGTCAGGAACAAGTTCACCAGTCGGTGAGCGACCTCCGGGAATCCACCTGGAACCATGATCCCACGAGAAAGGCGTGATCGAACCATCCGCCAAACGGAGATTAGGCGGAGGACGAACAAAGAAGAAATGAGATTTCCAAGAAGGATTACTAGAAACCGGAGCATCAAAGATTGCTCGGCTGGGCCGCTGACTAGCGAAGAAGTATCCACAGTTTGAAGAACTAGAAATATTAAAACGAAAAAGTTGCGTAAAATTACGGAAAGAAGGTTTAAATCCCTTTGCAATCATCAGAACGGAAAAACAAACCACAAAAGCAACAGAATTTGGAACCAGTTGTGTCAAGCACACGCTGAAAGTTTTTAGAACTTCCAGAAAAAGGGGAGATAAAGGAAGACGCAGTCCGCTATTAAAGTGAGCCGTGTAAAAGGCTCGACATCCCTCCGGTGGAGAAGTGACCCTATCAGTAGGGGATGGAAGAATCATTTCAGAACCTTCCGGAAAATATTTGGTATAGTTATTCACGACTTCAGGGAACGTTTCCTCTGTATATGCGCAAGCTACATCCTCAATTGGTTCAGAAATCTGAGGAACAGTACCTTTGCCCTTTTTGGCTCGGGCGGCTACATCCGCATCGGAAAGGATTCGTACCTTGTAAGTATCTTCTACAAGGATAACAAGGTCAGATACCGTAGTCTGTTCACCCAGAGGATTAGAATGTAACTCCTCCTCGTTATCGGGGGCAATGATCTCTCTAGGAGAAGAAGAAGATCTTCTAACGGAAGCCATCTATATTCTAGTTCTCGGAAGAAGAAGGTCGATGAAAGGAAAATTTTATACGACGAACGACCAAACTAGAAAATGACTGCGATCTAAAAGCAAATATAAAAGAGAAATGGCAAACTCGAAAGTCACCTATTTATAAGGAAATGAGAAAAGACGTTTCGAACTTATCACAGCTACTCAAATTCCCGCCAAAAACGGAAGGATACAAAAAGCCTCCTGAATAGACGCGTGGCGATCCACGATTAGACAGAAGAAACGACTATCTATGATACGTAGCACTCTTTTCCTTACTTAAGATTTTTTCCCACTGGGTTTTTTCTTAAGTAAGGTTTTTAACGAGGCTCCGTTCATAGAAAAGAAACAGTCGATCAGATTTATCTACTTCTACGAGCTCCTATTATCTATACGCTCGAAGAAGTGAGGGAGTACTGATGGGGGCTATTTCGCACCCTACATACTGATCAGATCGAACAGAGATTATAAGACCGGTTCGACCAATTACAAAGGATCGGGATCTTCTTACTGACCCAGCCTGATGCCGCTCGCTCCGAGTAAAGATTACACTCCGGACCCAGGAAGGATAGGTTGGGCCGAGTCCAACTAGGACTATGATTCCTTGTAATACTAGGTTTAGCATAATATAAATACCTAGTTATTCGTTGTATAAGACAACTACGAATTCTCTTAATTCTGAGATTACACAAGAATACATTGATAACAATAGAACTCAATAATATCCATTATTGTTGCAGAACTTTACCTCCATATCATTGCGTTCTTAATTTCGTTAATGGTTTTACTTCTTGCCTTTGATTATTGCTTTTCTTTGTAAACGATCCATCCAGAATAAAGTAACAGAACCCAATATACTGAATAATTCAATATCCAAACCCCCGATATCACAAATTCACTGATATTAAATTAACCCGACGAAAAACGGTTAAATCATACGTTTTGATAGGAAATCAATTGTTCAGAAAAGATCACGATGGTGTATTACTATTGTGCGTCGACCAACAGGAAGCCATGAGGGTTATGACGGAAGCACATGAGGGAATATGTGGTGCCCATCAAAACGGACACAAGTTAGCATGGTTGTTACGCCAATATGGCTATTACTGGCAAAAAATGGTGGGAGACACAAAGATGTGTTAAAAATGCCAACACTTTGGAGTAGTCCAGAGGATCCCCATTGAGGAAATGAACGTAATAATCAAGCCATGGCCTTTCAGATGCTGGGTCGTAGACATAATCGGGGAAATTCACCCATCATCATCCAAGCACCATCGGTATATCATAGTGGTCACAGATTATTTTACCCAGTGGGTAGAGGCCAAGCCACTAAAACAGGCCAATCAGGCCGAAGTGATGAAGTTCATTAAGGACTTAATTATACATAGGTTTGGCCTACCACAAACCATTGTCACTGATAGGGGACTAATGTTTGTTGGTCAGGAAATAAAAGAATTTGCCAGGTGTTGAGGATTTTACACACGCAATTAAACACAAGTGCACGTATCGAACAAGTAATAAAGAGTAAGTATAAGAGTATCATCTCCACATGGACTTGACTAAATATCTACCCAATTTCAATTCCTAATTTAATTTAAATCGATTCCAAATTCAAATATATTTTCGGGTTCAAATTAACTAGATTAACTAAATGAATTAACTAACCTAAGTACTTGGATTGAGTTCGAATAATGAGAAGAGAATCCTAGGGTTATAATCCACTATATTATCTATCGACTGCTCAATTGAGATTTTCGTAGTTATTGTGGTGACAAGATTGCTACCCAAGGATTCAAGTATACTCCTACGTATCTTCCGAATTACGTAAGAACCTAATGTATTATCTAAATTGACTCTATTCCTAGGTGATTCATAAATAACACAAAGCGTTAAACACGAACATCATGTAACGGATATAAACGCCTTAAGTATATTCCTAGCATGAGGGTCGTTTACTATTCAATTTCTATCTAATCATAATCTCCCTTTTCCAAGTTCAAAAAGAATATTATATCTAACAACTAGGTGATCAATCAAGTTGCAAGCACAACGAACGAAATTAAATCAAGCACAAGAATTGCCCCTAGCTACGAATAATCCTATAAAAATAATCAAAGTAACATAGTTTATAAAAATCCTAGATCCTAAAGAATAAGTTCATGATAAATATATGAAGAAAATACTAAAGGAAAACAAATCTGAGTTCATGTGGTATTATAGACAAAACGATGAATTCGAGATAAAGATCTTCAATATTGCGTTCTTCTTGCTTTGATGATCTTTAAAACTTCTCTCTTTCCTTCTTCAGTCTTTCTCCAAGTAGATCTTTGATGTACTAGGTGTATTCTATGAGAAAAGTATTTTTAGAGCTGATCAAAGATGTGTAATTTCGTGACCTAGAAGTCCTTATATAGATCTACCAAGTTGAGTCATAGTAGGAGACTTTTGGCCCAAGAATTCCCTTAAAACACCGCTGAAAATCGCGTAACAGTTTTTCAAGTGGCATAACTTTCAGCTCCGAACTCCAAATGACGATCCGTAAAATTTGTGGTGTAGCTAACTCATTCCTCTACATCATAGTCGAAATTCAACTTCATTGGAGCTTCCTTGAAAGAGTTGTGGTCCTAGGAGTGCATAATCAACATTTCTGACAACTTTTTCTTTCTTCGTTTGTTGCACTACTTGACTTCATTTGATCTTTAATTTGTCGTTCTTCACTTCCAATCATGTATTTAGGTCCACATTAGCTTATGCCTAAAAATATGAACACAATATATAAGAAAATACTTCAATTCATGCACAAAACTATCAAACCAATGACTCGAGCGAACAAAACACAAAACTAACTAAAATTGCCTAAGATTCTACCAAAATTCTAATAAAAGTAATCGAACGAGTTAAGGAAATAGACTTGATAACACTGTTTTCACAGAGTTATCACCAGGTCCATGGGTTTCGAATTGGTCCATTCAACACCTTATTATGCACAAGGAAATGGGCAAGCTGAAGCATCAAATCGAGTCCTCAAGGACATCGTTTCAAAGATGATTGAAGAGAACCCAAGGGCATGACATCTCATGCTGTCAGAGGCACTGTGGGCCTATCGGACCAGTAAAAGAACAAGTACTGGCACCACCCCAACAAATTGACTTATGGACAGGACGTCGTGCTACCAATGGAAATAAACATCCGATCACTTCGGGTAATGCAACAAAATGAGCTGACTGTTGGGATATCTCGGTTGACAGATCAACAAAAGTGCGAAATTTAAAAAATTTTCCGAGATACCCATCAGCCCCTTAAATCATAGATCCATCTTATATATGCGAAAAGGTTGAATCAAAACACAAACAATACAAAATTAAAGGGGGTATGCGAATTTTACCTCACCACAGGCAAGGTGGTGGCAACCTCCGGTTTTGTTTCTGATTTACAGACAGTGATCCAATTGTCTCACCTCCAGAGTTGATCCACACCAGTTGGATTGTAGTGACACCTTCAAGTCTTAGGCTACGAACTGGATCTTGAAGGCTGTCAGTAAAAGGATGTCTAGATCTACATGCAGAGCAAGATCTAGCACAAGAAGAACAAGAGAGAGGCGGCGGCACTAGGGCAGCTCACGGCCAAGGGTTTGGCGGCGGCTAGGGTTTGGCGGCGCAGGACTAGTCACTACAAGAAAAACTATTTTTAGTGACAAAAATCTTAGTGGCAAAAAAATTGTCATCACTAAAAGTTGCTATATAGTGATGACATTTTATGTTGTCACTAATTTTCGCAAGTAGTGAGAAATAGTTACAAGGTTTGTTTTTGTCACAATTTTTTGTCACTATTTTTATGGCGCCAAATTCTGAAGAATGCGGGAAATAGAAGTTGTCACTATTTCCTATAACATTAGTGTTAAGATAGGAAGTCGCCACTATTTGTCTTAGTCAAATTTTAGTGTCAGCACAAAGTTGTCACAAAAAAATCATTTACTATTGTGATAAGGAAATGTTGCCACTAAAAAACTTTCACCAATGAGTTCCACAATAATTTAGAATTAAATGAATACACTTTTGAGTGATTAAATTAAATTTATCTACACAAAAAGAAAAGATCATAATAAATCTAGCGTGAAAAATCTAATTTATTGTGTTTAGGCTTTGTAATTTTAAATAAGTTGTGATCAACTCTATAACACATCTTCATAAAGGAGAAGAAAGAATTAAACATTAATTTTATAAATTATCTTATAAGATTAATGTACGTAATTAAATTTTCTGACATTTTGAGAAAATATATGTTAGATTAAGTAATCTTTGGTACGGTTATCAATTTTCCTACACATGCACTTCAATTTTTTTGAGTGAAAAAAAATGTTATTATATTATCAAAAACCATCATTGTACTATTGTATCATAAAAAAACCCTCCCAAGTCAAAATAATTTTCCTATGATCATTTTGGCTATTAAAAAAGCGAACACATAATAGTTTTTGGTAATAAAAATTACAAAAAGACAATTTCACCATAGATAAAATACACGGGGTACTTTTACATTTATCTCATAAAAATATATATTAATCATGTGTTCCATAACTCATTTAGTGTAATTATAAAGAAAACCTCATTTAGTGTATATTTGTTCACGATCAAAATTTTCATTGTTTTGAAAACTTCAAAATGTTTCTATTGTTTAATAAATGGAAAGAAAATAATTAAGGTGTAATTTTGAAATTCTTTATAAGCTATATGAGACTCTTATATTTCTTTTAAATTTGATAATTTCCTAGTATTTTCAAAACATTTCAGAATTTTTTTCCCAAAACTACTCCATATTTGAACGAAACATGAACCAAAAACGAAATTGAACCATGTACTTGTTATTTCATAATTTTGGTCCAATTGACACGAAATACAGATTGATATATTGAAACAATGTGGCAAAATTTCAAAAATAGTCCTCAAACCTTGGGTTTCTTTTAAAAATAGTCCTCTAACTATATTAAATATATATTTAGTCCTTTAACTTTCACACAACTTCAATTTTAGTCCTATGCATAACAAATTTTGTCCTTTAACTTTTAATAATTTTTAATTTTCATCTTGTAGAAATCTCATCCTCTAATTTGAATAAGTTTCAATTTTGGTCTTGCGATTAAAAACTTTTAGGAACAAATTGTAATTGTACGGGGGTAATTGAAATTTATGGAAAGCAAGAGGACCATAATTAGAACTAAAATTGAAATTTGGTGAAAGTTAAAAGATTAAATGTACGTGCACAATAGTTACAGGACTACTTTTTAATAAACCCCAAAGTTACAGGACCATTATTGAAATTTTGCCAGTAATTACTTTAGAGTTTTAGTTTCGTTAATTACACCCAGCATAGGACTCTTCAAATTCTGGTTTCAGCTGCTGCATCCCTAGATCCAAAATTAGAACGATTTCTTTGTTCTTTCTTTTCTTTTCAATTCAAATACTAGCAATCGTTGGTTCATTAGCCATACTATATTCAGAATTTCAGAAAATAAAACCAAAATTTTGACTTTTTACCATCTAAATTAATCAACTAACGTCTTTCTCCAGAATCCTCGCTCTGGTTGTTTAACTCAGGTAGTGTTCTACTTCTTCTATACCACGTCTCTCATCTTTCTCCAAACATCTCCGATTCAATTCTATCTCAACATCTCCTGTGCACAAAAAAAAAAAAAATTTAAAAAAGCAGAGTATCAACTACATTTTATATTTGTATTGGAACAACTTTGAGGTATTTACAATCCATTATTCTTTTCATTTTCATGTTATTATTGTTCTCTTTCTGTAATCTTCACATAATGAGATATCAAGAGAAGGAACTCTTTATATTATGAGTCCTACTGCAATGTTAATTAAATATGTTGATGTCACTTCTTTGAAAACCAGTAACTTCCAATTCTCGTGCAATAACTTCCAGAGATGAATTATATATTCAAAGTTGATTATTGGATGAAACCTAAAATAATTAACATGGTGAAAGTATTTTGGAATCAATTTGATTTCCATGCCTTTAAAATTTATCATTTTGTTCAGATAAATTTTACTTAATTGTAAATGTGTTTGGTGTAGTATGAATTAATTAGTTAGCTCATGTCTTGATATTGAACTTAATTAATTAATCGTATATGTACTATGTAAACATTGTGAATAGAATTGAACTATTAAGTGCCAGTTTTCGAGTTAGAGAACGATATAGGTAGTAAAATCATAGAAGTATTATTTATTAATTATACTGTGTTGTTTAATTTTCTATATGTGCTTCTTTCTACCCCTTATATAATATGTAACAGTAAATTCCTTTGAAGTTGATTACTGAGTAATGGTTTTAATAATGATGGACATTATATTACATAAAATAAGAAATGGTCTATAGTTAAGAGAAAAAGTGGACTAGAACTACAGTTTTAGTAAAGTTGTTTCTTTTGTGTAGTCAAAATTACATCTATGGTTAGAGAACTCAGGAGTAAAATTGTATTTATCTTCCTGTTTTTATGCTATAGCTGTTTTCTTTGTTCTCTATTATTCTATGTATTACTCAAGTCCATGACCTCAATTTGATCTCTAAGCCTTAGAATCTTCCAGCAAGGCTGTCAATTTTGTTTTGTTCCCTTTTGATTGAAATATGTTGTGTTCAGATGTTACTTTTTCAAATTTTCAGATACCATATATGTTTATGGTATATTTTCTTTTTGTTATAGACAATTTTTGGAACTAAAATTTACTTCTTAATACAAAATACATTGACTGACATGTTGAGTTTAGTTGTAAAACTTGAAAAACATTGTTGTGATCGGAATTTTATGTTTCATAGTCCAAATATTCAGTAATTTTTTGTACTTCTTACATATTGACTGATTTTATTAATGTCCTTTAATAATATATAGATCTTCTATGCTAATGCAAATCATTTTATTTAATTTACATATATTTTCTCTTATTTCCTTAGGAACTAGCAATGGACAAAAGTTGGATATCACTTGATAATAGAACACTTCCAGATTATGAAAAAGGAGTTCAAGAGTTCTTAGAGTTCGCCTATTCTTCAATTGAACCACATGAGAAGATTAGATGCCCTTGTGTTAGATGCAACAATGTTTATTTTCACAATCGAGATCATGTAGAAGCTGATTTGTTTGAACATGGATTTATCAAGCATTACATTTCTTGGGTGTTACATGGTGAGGAATTTGTTGACTCTAGTATTGAGGACTTAGATTCTGATGATGAAGATAGTGAACTTGAGGATGAGCATTGTTCAAAGAGAAAAAAATCAGCAAACATGCAAGATATGCTAGAAGATTATTATGAAGCAGCGAAGACAAATGCTTGGAATGGACACGATTCTAGTGGGGAAAATAACCATGAGAGTAATGAAAATGCAGTGCCGAATTCAGAATCAGAAAATTTCATGAAGATGTTGAGAGATGCAGATCAACCATTATATCCGGAATGTGATAGTTTTAGCAAGCTCTCTTTCATTCTTACCCTAATGCACTTGAAGATCCTTAACAGATGGAGTAACAAGTCATTTTCTATGTTGCTTGAAGTATTGAGGAAAGCAATTCCTAGTGGCAAGAAGTTACCTAAGTCATATTATGAGGCCAAACAAGTCATTAGAAGTCTTGGTCTGCATTACAAAAAGATCCATGCATGTGTGAACGATTGCATACTATTTAGGAATGAATATGAAAAGGAAGAGCAATGCCCAATTTGTTTTTCTCCTCGTTATAAATTCAGCGAGGTTAACAATGACGTAAATGGCCATAAAAAGCTTAGCAAGATCCCCCAAAAGGTTCTTCGCTATTTTCCGTTGAAGCCTAGATTGCAAAGGTTGTTCATATCTAAAAAAACTGCTTTGGATATGAGATGGCACAAGGAAAGGCGTATTGATGATGGGGTGTTAAGGCATCCAGCTGACGCTAAAGAATGGAAAGATTTTGATAGAACACATGAATCTTTTGCAGAGGATCCTCGTAATGTTAGACTCGGGCTAGCGACAGATGGATTTAATCCCTTTTCAAACATGAGCACATCTCATAGTACATGGCCTATCATTCTTTTGCCCTACAACCTACCCCCATGGAAGTGTTTGAAGTCTCCTTTTTTCATATTGTCCATGATAATTCCAGGTCCAAGGTCTCCGGGAAATGACATAGATGTATATTTGGAACCATTGATTGAAGAACTAATTGACTTATGGGGTCCAGGCGTTGAGACTTATGATGCATCCACGGGTACTAGTTTCTTCCTACGAGCGGCGGTTTTATGGACAATTAATGATTTACCTGCATATGCCATTATATCGGGATGGTCCACTAAAGGATATTTGGCATGTCCGATATGTAATAAGGAAACATGTAGTTTCTGGTTAAAGAATGGAAAAAAAGTATGCTATATGAGACATCGGCGTTTCTTGCCACTTGATCATAAATGGCGAGACGTTAAAGGTGCTTTTGATGGTACAAAAGAACATCAAGACAAACCAATTCATTTGTCCGGGGATGATGTGCTTGATCAATTATCTGTCATTCAACCAGTGACATTTGGAAAGACTCAACCTAAAAAGAGAAAGCGCGATGAAGAATTAAACTGGAAGAAGTGTAGCATATTTTTCAAGCTACCTTATTGGAGAACTCTCAAGTTGCGACATAACTTAGATGTCATGCACATAGAGAAAAATGTGTGTGACAATATTTTGGGCACACTATTAGATATTAAGGGAAAAACCAAGGACAATGTTGAAGCTCGTTTTGATCTGCAAGAACTTGGTATAAGACATCAATTACACCCTAAATTAGATGGGAATTCATATGTGATCCCCCCAGCATGTCATACATTATCCACGGCTGAGAAGAAAAAAATGTGTGAATTCTTAGCCTCAGTGAAGTTTCCAGATGGCTACGCTTCAAACTTGTCAAAGTGTGTAAAAGTTAAAGAGTGTCGTCTTATAGGGATGAAAACTCATGATTGTCATGTAATATTGCAAAAGTTGCTGCCAATATCAATACGTGGAATGTTAAATGATAATGTATGTGATGCAATCCATGAATTAAGTGAGTTTTTTACAGAGTTGTGCTCAAAAGCTCTAAAGCCAGAAGAATTGGAGAATCTTGAGAGTAAAATATCTCTAACGCTGTGCAAGTTTGAAAGAATCTTTCCACCAGCATTTTTTGATATCATGATACATTTACCTATTCATCTTGCACGAGAGGCAATGTTAGGAGGGCCAGTGCAGTATCGGTGGATGTACCCCATTGAAAGGTACAACTTTACTAATTGTTTAAATATAGTTTTTAACACTAAATAACAAACAAGGATCCCACCATTTCAATCTTAGCAAGAGAACGAAAAAGAACTTATATTTTCATAGTTAGGGTCATATATATCCAATCATATTCTAATATGAATAAATTCTTTACTTTTTTTCTCTTTTTAACTAAAATCTGTTTTAAAGGTACTTGTGCAAGTTAAAGAGGTATGTAAGTAACAAGGCTTTTCCAGAAGGATCGATAGCTGAGGGTTACATTGCCGAGGAATGTTTAACATTTTGTTCGATGTATTTGGATGATATTGAAACACAGTTCAACAGAGTAGAACGCAATTATGAGAGTTGCGGAGAGAAATCACAAAAGTTGGAAGTGTTTTCGGAAGCTCCTCGTCTATTAGGAAAAGGAGTTTATAAATATATCGATTCAGAATCATGGAAGCAAGCGCATTCCTATATTTTGAAAAATTGTGACGAAGTTTTACCATTCATCAGGTATGTTAACACCAACACTAAAATTCATATTAGTTTTAGAATTCGGTGAAGAAGATTACCACACTAATTTATATTATGCACTTGTATTCTGGATATAAACTATAGTAGAAAGTTTGGTTTAATACATAACTTTATCAAATACGTATTCATGTGACTGTGCTTGTATATTGCTGGTAAATTTTGTATCTCATCATGGTTTAAACTATTCTATATTTTGATAACATATATGATAACAACACTTTCGGCTAAGTGAAATTTAATTGTATTCGTCTTTAGTGAACATTGGGAAGAACTAATGCAACAGGGCATGCCTAATGTGGAAAAGATGCATGAGGAGACATTCTCTAATTGGTTTGAAGATCAAGTAAGTACCTTTTTAGAACCTTTTTAAGTAATATTTATTTGTAATACCTGTCTAATACTCGTAATAAGTTATTTGTAGGTTACATCACTATCAAGTGAAGAAAAGGAAAAATTGCATCCGGATCTGGTGTACTTAGCATATCACCCTGATGAAAGAGTAACTCATTATGAGGCTTGTGTTGTGAATGGATTAAGATTTCACACCAAAAACCGTGACATGAATAAAAAAACTCAAAATTTTGGAGTTGTTGTGAAAGTTGAGGAAGAATCGGGATATAGAGACTACTATGGTATGCTCACTGATATAATTCAACTGGACTACTATGGAAATAATCATGTAGTGTTGTTTAAATGTGATTGGTATGAAGGTCGATCAATTCAAAAGGACAAATACAATTATACAAGCATCAACACATCAAAGCCATGGAAGACTAAGGAGCCATATGTGTTAGCATCCCAAGCACAACAGATTTTTTATGTAGATGACATTAAATTAGGCAGCCACTGGAAAATTGTGATTAAGGCAGATGCTCGAAGTTCATGGAATGTGCTTGAAAATAGTGATGAAAACTCCACGATGTTGAATGAGCCGTACCAGCAAAAAGAGCCACACAACACAAATACTATACCAGAAATTCCCGATGAAGATGTGCAATGGCAGAGAACTGATATTCCGGCAACATCAATTGATTCATATGGCATAACACCTGTGGAGGACTATGACTCTGAAGGATTTATTGAAGACGAAAGTGAAGATGGGGATGATGAAACATTAGCTGAGTATGACGAAGAAGATAAAGAAAAAGATGACAATGATGAAGCCACTGATATTGATGAACTCGAAGAAGATGATGATGGTTAGAATGGATCTCGAAATATTTATATCTATGAGATTTTAATCTTTTGCTAGTTGCATGTTATTTTACTTTCGAACTTTTGTAGGCCAGCTAAATATTCTATTTTTTTAAACTAATTTGGTTTAATTACATGGATGGTCTTATGCTCCTTCAAAGCTAATTATTTTTTTATGTAGTTTTTTCTGGTGCATAGTACAATTTTAGGTAGTTGTTTGAGCTTCTGATGAAGAATGAACTTGAATGACTAGCGTATATCTTATTGATTGCAGGTATATAAATTCTTTCAGGCTTAGAGATGATATTTATTGCCTTTTATTTCTTCTAATTATTACTTTATGCAAATAACCGAAAACGTAGGTATTGGAATTTTTGCTTGACTAGATTAGTTTACGTTGATTATTCTTGTTGAATTTTTTTGTTTTCTTTGTCAGTTTAAGGTTGATTCTTAATATCAGTGGTTCTTTGCAAGGTAAAAGGATGGTCTTCTATGATCTATTGTTCTTTTTCTTGATTGATGAATGGATTTTCACTAATTATCCTTTACACTGTTATGTTAACATTAAACTAGTTCCTTTCTATTTGATCATTGTTTCTTGAAAGCTCAATGTTATAGGAAAAATTCTTATCCTAACATTAAACTAGTTCCTTTCTATTTGATCATTGTTTCTTGAAAGCTCAATGTTATAGGAAAAATTATTATCCACATAGGGTTTGACCGAACCCAAAGTAACTACAAGGTAAGTGCAATATACTTGCTTTAGGATTGGATGTAACTCTCTGGAGAGTGACCAATCACAAAGCAAGTGCAATACACTTACTTGGTGGTTGGATGAGTTTGGCTAAGTCAGGCTTGGACAAGAACTTTATGAGGTGAAATAGTATTGCACTAATTATTAGCATGGATCAAAATTTTCATCTTTTCCATAAAAAACATCGAAAAGTTTTCGTTTTTGAATCAGGCGAAACAAAAACAAGATGTAATTCCGAAATTATTTATTTGACTAAAACTCTGTTATTTTCCTAAATTTAGTAACTTTTTTTTATAAATTTTCCTAAGTGTTTTCGAAATATTTTTGAATAGTGTCGAAAAGTTTTCAATATTTGACTGACCGAAACATACATTTGTACCAAAATTTTAATCCATGATTATTAGTAATATGATTACAAAATTATTATAAAATTTTGAGTACCACATCAATACATCCAAAAGTGTACAATTTCAATTAAATACAATACATTTTAAATTTGAACAATAATTTAATAGTGGGTGCTTTTTCTTGATTGAGACAAATTGTGAAGAATAGGATCGTATCATGAGTCCTTTTTTTTATAGATACGGTGATTTACACTCAAACTCCCTCATATTTAGTCATATTACGAGAAACCTTTTGAAGTTTAATAAATTATACAAAGATATCCCCTGTGATTCAATAAGTCTTACAAATACACTCCCTACAACTTCTAAAAATATTACAGAAAACACCCTATAATATTCCAATATCTTCATAAACACTATCAATCACGAGTCTTTTCTTTTATAAAAGTTAAAATATTTTCTTAGTTATATATTTTAATTTCAGACTTTGGGTAGATCAATAAATCAATACAAACATGATTGCAGTTTTACTCAAGTATGATATATATTTGGGAGCGAAATGCAAAGATATGTTTTTGTTGAATTAGCAAAATTTCTTTGTGATATTTTTATTACCAGAAACCCCTATGTGCTAAATTTTATTAGCAAATAATCTTTCCATTGATAAAATAACAATTATACCCCCACCAAAAAATGCAAAAATATTTCTATTCACTAATAAATTGACAATAGTCCATGTTAACTTTGAAAATTGACAATTACCCCTGAATTCACTAAAAGTTTACGAAAATCTCTCTAAGATTTATAAATTATATTTCAAATGAGATATTTTATTAATAGAAAAAGAAGGGGAGGGTATGCTAATAAAAATAACACATAGGGATTTTTGTTAATTACACAAAGCAAAATATTTTTTAATTTAGCTATATATTTTAAAGTGAACATGAATAAAATACTATAAATTGTTTGTAATGGACTATATGTATTATAATAAGGTTGAAAACTAAATCAATATGTAGAAATTAATTACTAATTTATATTTAATCACATTATGTTACGGCTGGTGCAAAAAAAATTGGAGACCCACCATATAAAAACGTTCATTACAATTTTTGCATATAATGAAAAAATTAGTTCAGTATTAACCTTAAAGTCGATTTAATTAGCTACCATATAACCACATTAGATTATTTCCTCAAATGTATAATTTTTTAAATAATTGTATATGCATATTTTTTTATTTTTTGTATATGTGTAAATTTCTTTTGGGAAGTATTAATTAGAGGGAATTATTTGGCGGCAATACTCAACACATTTTCCATTCCCACTTTGGTTTTACCTCCATTTTATCTCCCATTACAGGCGGTTTCTTCCAACTCTTTTTTCTTTTTCTTTTTTAATTTATTTTCCATGTGAAAAATATAAGAAACCCATTTTCTTCCCATATTAATTTCATTTTCTCCTTTTCTTTAGCTATTATTCTTCCCTCTCGAGCCTTCCCCCTGTACTTCAAATCTACCTGGTAAGAATTTCTTTTATTATACTAACTGAGCAAATGTATGTTTACCACAATTTGAGAAGTAAACAATTTTCTTTTTTAGGCCAAAAGATCATGTGAAAAATGCTCTTTTTTATGTTTATTATTAGATTATTTGTCATTTCTCTACCTCTGTTTTATGGTGTTAGAGAAAAATAAATTACATTCTGGTAAATTTTTTTTGGTTTTTTTTTTGGGCATCCATGTCAAATGTTTTTAATATCATCAAAATTATTATTTGTTGATTTCAATTATGCAAGAAGACACATGTAGTTGGTGTTAATTTACGAGTTTGATCATCGAAGCATAAAGGATATTGGCTTTACATTGTCTTGCGATTTTAGTCAACTAAGTGTGAGATTGTTAGCATATGTCATCATTGAAACTTGTTAAAAGTTGGGGGTTATATTGTTAACTCCTTCTAAGGATTTTATGTCTTGAATATTTCTTTGTTTCAGGATCATTATATGGTTATATTCATGTAGCTGATTATATATTATGTCCAATGCCCTGTAATTGTATTTAATATTTTAATTCATATTTATAATAATCGACGATTTTGTAATGGTAATATTTATTGACAGTTTTTACCCTACACATGGCTACCCGTGGTCGAGAGATGTCTACCCGTGGTCGAGGCAAGGGCCCACAGAACTTAGAGCAAGTTCAAGGACAACATTCTATTCAAAACTCCCAGGAGCAATCAACTGAAATAGCTACATCTCAAGCTGATGACATTGGTGGTTTTTTTAAGACTCATTGATTTAATCATGCATACTTTACTTTTATAAGTGATGAAATTATTTTATTTTCTCTTTGTATGATAATTCTTGAATGGCACTAATTTATAATAGAACCGTTTACTATGTTCTTGGGTTAGGCACATCTCGAAAAGGAGGAAGAGGGATAACAAATGGAAGTTCCGTAGAAAAGCAGCGGCGCCGAGCTGAAAAACTGGAGGTTGTTATACATCCACGCCGAAAGCGAGTTGTTGGTGATTATGCTAAACATTTGAAAACTGAGGCTTGTGTAATCTTCAAGCAACATGCACCCCTTCAATATGCCCACTGGAAGGATATTCCACTAGAAAACAAAAGAAAGATGTGGGTCGCAATGAAGGTACCTTCTTTATAATGATATCTATTGAACTTATATTGCATTTATATATGAAATGTTTGAAACTTCCCTTATATGTATTTCAAAACTGTAGCAAAAGTTTAATCTTGGAGAAAATCCTCAAACTAGAGAAGTTGTTGACAAACAATTAAATCGGCAATATAGAAATCGTCGCAGCAAGCTCCATTCATATTACCTTGATAATAAGTTCAACGAGGACATCTTCGAGCGACCTCCTGCTGGAGTAAAACTAGGTGACTGGGAACATCTTATCACTTACTTTGAAAGTGATGAATTTAAGGTATGTCCATAATTTATTTAACTTAATTTTTTGGACAAACATAAATTTACTTATATATTGGTTTTAACATTACTACTAGTACTAAATCGCAGATTAAATTAGCTAGATATTATTGGATTTTGTTGACTAAATTCCAAGCTTTAAGTATCTTAACCAAAGATTTCAGTTTTACTTCTTTGCTCTTAAGCATATGCTTTTGGTAAACTAAATGTGTTAAGTTTTGAACCCAAAAAAAAAATGTGTTAAGTTTAAGTTGTTTGTGTATGTAATAGAGCTAAACCCTTCATATTAGATATTGTAAATTTTTGTGTACATCAAAAGCTACTTCTATACTCTGTATTTAGATAAATTTTAATAAACGTATGGCCCAAAATTGAAAAACCGGATAGCTAATCTCAATATTAAATAGTATCCACGCAGCTGATCCGATAATCTCGAAAAGGGTCCGTGAGTCGGCATGTATCATTGAATCAGGGTGTATCTGCTCGTTTCAAGTCTAAATCAAACATCTGTCACCTCAATAATTTGTACTTAAAGAATTGTTATGACATAAAGTATGCACTTTAAATGTAGAAGACTGCCTTTGGCACAAGGAATCAACTTTGGTAGTAAAATCGAAAAATAATATACTCTGGTGGGTACGTCTATACGCATATATATAACTTTGGTGAGGTGTGTTTTCTTGTAATGGTGCTGAACTAGTTGAGGCTGCTATGCCAGTACTTTAAAAGAGCTTCTTGGTCAGCTTGGAATAATTTCAAAGACCTAGTACTAGTAGCTCTTGTACTTTTTTTTCTCTTTCTTATAAAGTAAGCAATTTCTTTGGGAAAAAAAGTAGATTCTATTAAGTATATTCTAATGTTAATGTTACATATTTGTTTATGCAGAAGGTAAGTGACAGAAACTCTGTGAATAGGAGCAAACTGAACATGCGTCATACGTGTGGGACAAAATCCATTGCACAATACTGTTACGAAAATGTAAGTAATCTTTAAATTAAAATTGGCTTTAAATGATATTTTTTATTCAGTTTAACAATGGAGTGTCTATTATTGACTATTCTAAGAAGAAATCTACGAATACGGCTTATTAATTAGAACTTATCATGTGGTATGTTATGTTGTGCAGTAGTGAAGCCTGCACTTATGTAATTGTTAAGCATGTTCCCCGCACATCGTATGTGATTTCAGTACAAGAGTCACTTTATGTATATATAAATTGAGTAATTAGAAGCTGACCAAATAAGCTTAATGAAGTTTGTAACACACTTTATCTTTGTATCAAAAATCATGTTTTACAATAAAATGAGTATCTACTATTAGAATATGCCAATCAATTCAAAATTGATGAGTGGATATTTTTATCCAGTAATGAATTGAAATCAGACATATTTCCGTTTTAGCTATATTAATATATAATGATTAAATTAAATGACTAACTTAACCACCTATTCGAATTAAGTTTTGTGGGCTAATTGGGGTCTCTACTCGAGCCCAATGCGTGGGACAATAAAATTATGGGTGACTAGTGTCTAACTAATTTTGATGAGGATGGTTGACTATGAATTGTTGTATTAAATTTGATAAGTTTATAAGTTAATTTTAAGTCTACTGATATTGAATTTGAATAAGGTTCAATTTAAAATAAATATATTAATAGTTACAATTACTTTAGTGTAATTTTTGTCAAAGAAAATAAAAACTTTTAAAGAGTGCATTAAGTGTAAATACCACTTTTGATCGTTCTTATGTACTTTTTTTTACATTTTGGTAATCCTTATGTTTTTCTATATATTTTAATCCCCAGTATTTATTATTTGTTTCTTATTCAAATAGCGAGACACTGAAACGGGAGAGGAGCCTACACGTACAGCCTCATGGAAGAAAACCCGTTTTAGTAAGAAGAAGAATGATTGGGTCGACCCAGAATCAGGCCGAGTTTATGTAAGTCAGTCAAAGTAATTTATGCCATAACTTCACTGTGCTTCTATGCTAAAAACTTATTTGGCAGGATCAAATAAATAGACTACAAAATCCGGTTGATGGCGATGACAAAGAACCGATGAGTGAGGATGAAGCTTTTATAGAAGCACTTGGGCCAGAAAAGTCAAGCCGATTACGTGCATGGTTGTGGAGATGGACTGAAGCCACCTTCTAAAAAAGGACAAAGAATCGATGAGAAGCTAGAAAAGGAGAATGAGGAATTGAAGAAAAGAGCCGAAGAAGATAAAGAATGCATGAAAGAGATGGCCCTGCGAATTGAAGCCCTGGAATCCCAATCCAACAATCAAGAGACTCAAGTCCAAGCTTACCTTAAAGCTCAATTTCCTGCTCTCTTTCAAAGTTTAGGGGAAGCTAGCCAAACTCATCCACCACAAACTACTGTGAGTCGTGACTAACTTAATATATCATTTTATAGGTTTTAGTTTCATATAATTATACTATCCTTGTTAGTTAAAGTCATACTAAGAGGTTTTATATCTTGCTAAAAGATTTAACTACTTCCATGTCTAGGGTGTTATGACACTTGGTGAATCAAAATATTTTAATTTATTGCATACGGAAAGGTTATTAAAGCAGATGTTTTTACTTGGTGATCATTTGATTCATTTTCCTTTTAAGTTTCTTTGGTGAATGTAGCAATATATTTCTGTCTATTATTGGTAGGATTTTAATATCTAGTTATTGGGTAACTTATGAGAAAGTAGATTAATTGTATGACCATTTATTTAATTTAATTGGTCATCGTCTTTACTTTTGAAAAATTTGTCTAGACTAATAATTGTTTATCGGTTTATCACTCTATGTAGGTGTGAAGAGCAAGGAAGGATTTTCCATGTAGAGACTATTGATTGTAGTAACTAAATATTAGTACTTCCATTATGTTTTCTTTTCTTGTTTTCTAGGGTGTTGCTTAGTATTTTCATAATGTTATATTTTCTTTCTATGGTGTTGCTTTGTCAAACAAGTACATAGTTTTGAATTCTATTGATTGTTAATATTATGGAAATATTATAGTTTTGATTAAATTAATGTATTGATTTTTCTAGTTTGTGTATGTATTTCATTTCGTTCATTGAGAAACTTTGATAATTCATTTGAACTTACTCAAATCGAAGTAGATAAAAATGAAAAATTACATGCATTGCTCTTAGCATCATATAATGTCGTCACAAATATATTATTTATTGATTATTTTGTTCAGAAATAATAATTAATTAGCCACAATATTTTTTGTCACAATATTATTTATTTATTTAATATTTAGATATTGTTAAAATAAATTAGTCACAAAATTGTTGTCACTAATGTATTTACTATTTATTATTTAGTTTAGAAATTAAATAAATAATTTGTAATTTATAAATTTATAGTGACAACTTGGGACTTCTGGTGACAACAATAATCCCCATTAGTGATAATGGAGTCGTTACTATTTGATGTGTTTTTAGTGACAAAATATTTTGTTGATGCTACAACATCGTGCTATAGTGACGATTTTAATAGTCGTGGCTAAAACTTTTAGCAACACCACTTGTAGCAACAACGTAGCGGCAACTCAAATTGTTGTCGCTAGAATCTTTTGTGACAACTTTTATACATATAGTGACAAAATATGTCGCGACTAAAACGTACATTTTTTGTAGTGTGGGCGGCTAGGGTTAGGTGGCGGCTAGGGTTTTGTGCAAAGGTGTTGTTCTTTTGAGGTTATGTTGTACTCTATTTATAAGCCTCCCATCTAACCTAGGTTTGCAAGACTTCTTATGGGCTTTTAATTAAAGGCTCATGTCTTGCAAGCCTCTTTAATTGACTCTTTAATTAATCAAGTCCATATTAATTAATAAATTAATATCTCTCTTAATTAATTAATTAACACTTTAATTAATCATTTAATTAATTAGTTCAACTAATTAATTAGTCTCCCACTTGAATTAACACTTTAATTCATTAATTGATTTAATTACCTTTAAATCAGTTATTTCCTTTTATAACTGTCACTGTCCAACTGTATTGTGTGTGACCCTCTAGGTTCACCATCAATTGGCAGCAGGCCCACAAATTCCTCGTGATTTAATTTATGAGCAATTAATTGCTTCGATCAATTAAACCCTTTTAATTGACCACTCCCAGAATCAATCTCCCTTATCAACTCAGGAGTACCCACACTTCATGGTCGATGTCTAGCCACGAGCCCATGAAGCCCAACTTCAGGTGAATTGATATTTGTGAACCTCACCTCTTATAAATGCCATGCACATACTGTCCTTCTATCGACTTAATTTCCCGATCAAGACTTAGGTTGTGTGAATTGATCGGCACCTCTAAATTTATCTCGATAACTATACTTTCTAATTCGGTATAATATTCCAGTGTGACTGCTAAATTTGGAAACCCCTTTCCAAATCCGTCACCGACTGCGGTCGCATATTCCTCGGATATATTATCTAAGAATCATATAGGAAATTCCCTCATCCATTACGATGAGTCGGTAGATTCCATATTGGTACTAACCACTCGCGTACATGACTATACGCACCCAACCTAGGCATGTTATGACCAGGCTACGTGATCTATACCTAGATCTAAGTACGCACACTCATGTACCGAATTCGCCCTAGCACCTCAAGTCTAAGGACTAAATCGTACACTATTATAAGTCTTGAGAACGGTCCCATCACCGATATTCGTCATGCGCTTCCACAATGGGTTTCTCTGTTCGGGTCGTTCGATGCTTTCGATCCTCTATCGAACCACCTACTCATATGCATTGGCCTCAAATGCCTTGCTCATGAAACGCTACAAATTCACTCCATGCGAATCTTGCATATTTGTACAAGTCTTGACGATTCCTACGATACCCTGTCTCGTTTCAGAATCTATGACTTGGAACGTGTTTTAAGATCACGACCTTAGAGACTGTTTCATGATTGCACTCAATGCCGAAGTGAATCGTCCCATAGTCAAATGTGATCTAAGGATTTCATCCAATCGCTTAAATGTATTCGCGAGAGATGAAGATGGCCATTGTTTATTCTATACATATATAAATAAACGTGCGTATTAATTATAGATTGTTATTTACAGAATACACCTATTACAAGCTAAAATGAACTGGCTTGCTGGGCACTATCCTATCACTGACACCCGAAGAATACACTGAAAGCATGCTCCAAGAACTTGATGCATTGGACGAAATCATCAGAGTTGCCGCGTTGGACAGAATCGAAGCACAAAAAATGCTAGTAGCCCGATGCTACGATAAAAAGATACGCAGGAAACAATTTGACATTGGGGACATGGTCTGGAAGACAATCTTGCCACTTCATCAACGCGAGAAAAAATATATCAAATGGAGTACAACGTGGCAAGGTCCATATGAAGTCTTCTCGATAACTTGAGGAGGGGGTTATATCTTGAAAAGGCCAGATGGGAATTTGCAGATACCCAATTAATGGAAGATATTTGAAGAAGTTCAGACCAACTCTTTGGGAAACAATGTGTCTGGAGCATCAGCGAGCCTTGGAGTTAGAAATTGAACTGCGCCAAGAGTATTTTATTACGCCGATACCTTTGTAAATATAAACAAATGCCTTGAAGAGAAGACTAATCATGGCTAATATTAAATACATGGACATGCTTAATTAAATGTAGGTTTGATTAAGCATAGAGGGGAAATTCAAAGGTATTAAAACTAAGTCTAATCTGGTCGAATTAATTTATCAGATTAATTCCATCAGATACAACTTACGGGGGGTATTGTTTGTACCCAAAAAATCACCCTCGAATTGTCGAGGAATAATAGCCCGATGATGGACTGACAATTAGTTTGGGCCCAATGGAACATGCCCAATAACATAAAACAGGCTCAATGAAATAAGGCTGAGGAGTTGGTTCGGTCAAAGTGAAATTAGCCAGTTTAATCATGGCCAAACATAAATGGGCCTGATGTGTGGAAGCGAGCCCAATTGTCCAAGAATTGATTTCCGCCAAATAAAAATGAATTAATTAATTATTGGCCTACGTCAATTAATTAATTAAGGGCCCAAGTTACATAAGCTGTTAGTGGCCCAATCCAAATATAATGTGAAGGCCCAATCCAAGGGCTTGAGGCTGACCCAGTGGCTAATGTGATGACTTAATTAATTATTTGTTAAAGATAATTAATTGGAGATAATTACAAGAAACAAGTAATTAGTTGGGTTAGTTAGGTTTGATACAAATAAACTCCCTTAAATATCTCAAAGTTAGTTGCAAGAGCTAAAGGGCTAGAATTCAAAACTCAACTGCCAAATTGCATCTGAAATTTAACGTGGGAAGAAAATAGGGAAGATAAAAACTACCAAGTAGTGGTGATAGTGGAGAGGATCAGCCGATCAGATTGTTAAGCACTTATAAATATAGAGGGGCTGCCATACGCGCAGGACACACACACAACTCAATTACTATAATTGTTATAGATCCAGGAGTCCCCGAAAATTTACCGCTCAACAATGGGAAACTCGAAATCAGGTTGATGAGCAACTGAATGGAGTGATAAACATGATTGCTGGTGGACCAGCGGGAGGGTATAGCATAAATGCAAGAAAAAGAAAGATGAGGTCGATAATGACGGTTGTCTCGACCAAGAAAGAGATCTTCTCTTTAGAACCTCCATCCATGGAAAATCAAGTTATAAGCTTCAGTGATGCGGATAGACCCGCATATGTTACTTGGGATGTGAATGATGATGATCCAGATTTTTCAATGGTCCTAACTCTGAGAGTTGCTAATTATGAGGTCAAAAGGGTTTTGATTGACAACGATAGTTCCGCAAACATTATTTCTTCCGAAGCTCTCGCTCGAATGAACCTCCAACATCCTCATTTGGATCGAGTGTCTACTCCTTTGGTCGGATTTGGCGGTTCGGAAATTGTCCCACTTGGGACCATTCTACTAAGCACAACTCTTGGAAAGAAGCCAAGTAGTGTAACTAGAACAGTAAAATTCTTAGTGGTAGAAACACCTTTCGCTTATAACGCCATATTGGGGAGGCCAGCTTTGAACGCCTTCAAGGTTGTGGTGTCAACATACCATCAAAAGGTGAAATTTCCGACTGATGGAGGAGTGGGAGAAATGTGGAACGATTAGTACATGGCATGGGAATGTCATAATTCATCTTTGAGCATAAAATGGAAGGTTGAACTCGAGATCCCAATGAAAAGAAGGTATGTTGATCTAGAATCAGGATCGGTTTCAAATTTATCAATCCCTGACTGTGATAAATTACAAGGAAAGAAGGGAAAGAACGTGGATATGAGTGTGCAAGCCCCCGACCATAAGAAGGTCGCCTTAGTTCCTGGTTCCCCAGAAAAGGTTACCAGGATCGGAACAGAACTAAGCGAGGGTATGGAGACTATGCTCATTGACTTTTTGCGTAAAAATGTAGATGTCTTCGCTTGGAGCTCCTATGATATAGTGGGAATCGACCCAAGAGTGATTACGCATTCATTGAACATAGACCCAAAGGCAAAACCGGTTCGACAGAAGAAATGAAATCACGGTCGAGAAAAGGATAAAATCATCAACGCTGAGGTTGATAGATTGTTGGCAGCTGGTCAGATAAGGGATATCAAATTTACCGAGTGGCTATGTAACGTAGTCTTGGTTTCCAAAGGGGAAAAGGTCGAAAATAAGTGGAGAATGTGGAATGAATTCACTGATTTGAATAAGTTGTGTCCAAGAGACCCTTACCCATTGCCTCGGATCGATATGCTAGTAGATTCCACTGCTGGATTTGTTTTCTTCAGCATGATGGATGCCTTCCAAGGATTCTACCAAATATTCATGAACGAGAGGGATCAGGATAAGACTGCATTCATTACCGAGCGTGGAGTTTATTGCTTCATTGTTATGCCGTTTGGGTTGAGAAACGCTGGAGCAACTTATCAGAGATTGGTGAACATGATGTTCAAAGAGTTGATAGAGGAAATCATGGAAGTTTACGTTGATGACATGCTCGTAAAAAGCATGACGGAAGAAGATCACATCAAGCACCTCGATAGATGTTTTGCAATTTTGAGGAAATATGGTATGAAATTGAACCCGGCGAAGTGTACCTTCGGGGTCAGGTCGGGAAAATTCTTGGGTTATCTTGTTCACGAGCGGGGAATTGAAGCTAATCCGGAAAAGATTCGAGCTATCACTGAGCTCAAACCACCAAGAAGGCTTTCGGACGTACAAAGCTTGGTAGGAAAAATCATCTCTTTGAACATGTTCATCTCCCGATTAGCGGACAAGAGTTTGCCTTTCTTCAAGTTGTTACGAAAATCAAAAGATTTCGAATGGACCGCTGAATGTGACAAAGCCTTTGAGGATCTCAAGGCTTATTTAACTTCTCTGCCGATGTTGGCCAAACCCTCCGATGGTGAACCTTTATACCTTTAGATAGCAGTTTCGGAGGAGGCTATTAGCTCGGTTCTGGTAAAAGTAGAAAAATCCGAGCACAAACCAGTATACTATCTGAGCAAGTTATTACAAGGCGCGGTAAAGAACTACATGGAGATTGAAAAGTTCGCACTTGCTTTAGTAGTGGATGCTCGAAGATTGAGGCCTTATTTTCAAACAGCGGTCAAGGCTCAAGTTTTGGCGGATTTTATCGTTGAAACAACAGGAGCAAAAATTCCAAACGAAGCAAGCTCATCGAAAGTCAATTCGATCGAGAAAATCGAGGAACCAATATGGTTAATGCATGTGGACGGATCCTCAACTAAAGAGGGAGGTGGAGCAGGGATTCATTTCCATGGTCCAAACAGGGAGGATTTGTTGTCACCTTAGACTTCGATATCACAAACAACAAAGCAGAATACGGAGCTCTAATTGTGGGACTGGAGATGGCCCTAAAGGCAAAGGTATAATCGCTTACTGTACTTACAAATTCTGAACTTGTACATAGACAGGTGAAGGGTATTTACGAAGCAAAGGAGTTCATGATGGTAATGGTCCTAAGGTCAGCCAAAAAGCAGCGGAAACCAAAGTTTAAATCGGGGACAAATCGGCCCAAAAATGCAACTACTTTGCAAGAAAACTTTGGAGACCTTCTACCATTATTATCCTAGGATCATCATGCATACAAAGTTCATATTAGAAGGAAAGATATCAAGTCATACCTCTCCCAATCTTGGGAGGTGAAGAGCCGCAAAGAATCGGGACAAGCAAGTCACACCCGAAACTGATCTTACGTAGTTTCGTTAGTTCGATCAAGGGTAGGATATATGACAATAATAACAATAAATAAAGTAAAAGTAAAGATCAAATGTAGTTGTATTCGAATTAATTGAGTACAAGTACAAGTATTTAGAGTCCTACTCGAGCATTATAGGATGCCGTACAAGCTAGAGGGTGAAATATGTATAAAGAAGCTTAAGGTAAACCCGAGCAGCAGTCTCAGGTTTTTTGTGCGCCTAGGAAGTTGTTCAGTATAATAAATGCATGGAGTATTTATAGCCAAATTGGAGGGCTTGGGCCTGGGCTTGGCCCAACAGTGTCCTTCGATCTATGGTTCTCTGATGTGCTCGAAACAATCATCTTCATGCTTTGGTTCGGCTTTTGGTCCCTGGCGACAGGGTTCGGTGCTATTCGAACCGTATTGAGGCTCGAAAAACAGGGGATCCGAATTACCCCTCATCAATACTCCCCCACTTCTCGAGTGTAAAGCGAAGCAAGCGCTCGAAGAAGTATAGAATACGTCTCCAAGCTACCGTGAGATGAACCGTTCGGATATCTTGAGGATATGCCTCGTTAAAAACCTAACTTGGAAAAACCCATTGGGATAAAAACCGAGCTAGGGAAAAAGAGTGCATATTCAAGAAAGCATGCACCGACGTGTTCTGTGGTTGCCCTTGTCGGAGGATGTTGAAGTAATAATATCTTTTTTGGTTCCAAGATGTGTCGTTCGATCCCCATATGTTTTCCCGAATTTCCGGTTATAATAAGCAGGGCCTCCGAGATCTTTAGTGACGAACCGTAAAGACAAATTCTGCAATTTTAGAAAGTGAAGGACCAAAAAGGCTGTTTTGAGTAGAATAACCCGAAGTTTTTACCCTTGGTAAGTTCAACCGTCGCGGTTACTCGGGGACCTCTTTGCAATTTACCTTTTTAACCCCGTATATATATGTTGACCCGTTGAAAAATTACTTCCATGTTATATTTTCTCTTGAGCTCGAAGTGTTTTAATCGAAGAGGTAGTTACTTAGTATATTCATCTCCGAATTCATAATGTCAAGTTCTAGAATTTCAAAGGGCAAGAATAAGGTCGAAGAGAGTCAAGAATCTGATCCCTTGTTTAAGCTTGTAGATGACTTCGAAGAAGGGGAATTTCATCAAGACGGTGAAGACGACGATCCGAGCGAGGATCTCGAAGAGAATGAGGTCGACAAACGTAGTATCGGCGAAGGTGCTTTTGTAAGGATCTTTCAACATACGCAAGCCCCACAAGCCGTAATTTCGGGTAAGTCAGAGCTTCCCGCTAGTGAAACTTCCTGTTGTTTTTCGAAAAAAGATTATGCTTGCCTCGAGGCGGATTTTGGGAAATTTCTTCCCAAAGGTTTTTCGATTATCGTTCCTTCTTATACCGAGCGTGCCACTGGGCCCCCCGCTGGATGTCAAGCTTTTTACGAGGGACAATTTTCCTGTGGCTTGCGTATCCCGTTCGTTCCTCTTATCAGAAACATCCTGAATTTCTTTTCGCTTTCCCCGGCTCAGCTTCTCCCACACTCCATTGCATACATACTTGCATTTAGCGTTCTTATGGAGAGCAAGGGGGAAGATGCTTCCTTCAGTAACTTTTGGCAGATTTTTCGAGTGGACCCCTGCAAGGGTTCGAACATGGGGTTTGTCTCCGTCCTTCCGCGGTCCAAACGGCCTTTTCTCACAAAGATAACAACAAAGAAGAGTATAGGTTGGAAAAGAAGATTTTTCTTCGTGAAGGGTCCTGATGTTCCTGTGTCGGAAGGTAGTTCGAAGACTAGACCGTATCGATGGGATGGTGCAGACTCTTGGTCGTATGGATCTCGTAAGATCAGAGAAAAGCTCAGACAACGTCTTTCTGATGAACTTCTCGAGCAGCTGAGGTCCAATCCTTACCATACCAGGTTCCTAGTTCAGGAAGGCGTTTTGCGATTAGCTGGATTGAGCCACTGTGTCTATCCTGCCCCCGTGATTAAATATCCCAGTCGAACTTCCAAAGGATCGCTTCAGCAGGTCAATGACCTTCTAATCCCTAGCGTTCCGTCCTTTGCCACTCCTTCCTTAGGTATGTCTATCCTCTTTTGTGTTTTAAGGTTTTATTGAATAGTTTAGATCATATGCCCCAATCGCGGTATTCCTGCAGGTCAAGTCGTTGAGAAATTTCGAGTGTCTGCCGCCGGTCTAACCGAAGACAAACCATTTTACTTTGACCCGCTATCTCATACTGTCGGAAATAGAACAGGTACAAGTACCCTGGGCGGAAATCCCGTTATTGTTCCGCTCACGATTCCCGACCTGAGAGGCGTTGGCACTATGAGTTCCTTAAACTCCGCCTCTGCTGGGCCACTGCGAGCCTTGTTTTCGCCTGATACTTCTGCTCTTTCGTCGGTCGGTTATAGTCAACATTCCTGGAACCGGGTTCAGGGTGTCCAGGAATATGAGAAGCTTTTGAGCCGCAAAAGAAATGCTGAACATCCTGGACCCTCTAGGAGTGTAAAGCCTTTTGGTGTGAGTTCCGACTCCGTTCCATGCCGAGAAGGCAGATCGGAACCTGATGTGGCTGATTTCATGGACGAGCACCTTCGGGGTGGCAGGGCTGCTGGGTACCCTGAAGATGGTACCATTCTAACTGATCTGGATTCAGGTGGCGAAAATGAGTTCGACAAAGCCACTAGAATTTATTTGGCTGGTCGGTTTAAGCGGGATATCTTGCTTCAAACCGTCAAAGGTGACTTCGAGGTTCTGAGTGATTTTTCCCGAACGTATCATGAGGTAAACGATTATCTTTTCTTTCTTCGGTGTTCTTGATATTTTGCTGACATGTTTTACTTACTCCGCAGATCGGGGACTTATTTGCTATCCAAACTTACCGCTTGGCCTTGCTGGAACAAGAATCGCAGGATGCTCATGATGCGTGTGCTCAAATTCTCGTTGATAACCAAAATCTTCGAGCTCAGTTAGCAGAAAACCAACGGGAATTATCTAAAACGAAGAAGGAGCTCGAAAAGGCTACTATGAAACATTCCTCATCCATGGAGGAAGATCTGCTGGCGTCCGTTAAAGAGAGAAGTGCTCTCGAGGAAGAGCTGAAGAAGGTAAAAATGGAACTGGAGCTGGCGAAGCAAGATTCCGAGCGTGCATATGCCCAAGGTCGGGAAGAAGCCGAGATCCCTGCCATTCGAGAGTTCCTGGAATCCCCTGTCATAGACCCCTTAGTTCAAAGGAAAACGGGGGAAATCCTTCAGACGATCTTTTATAAAGGGGTTCAACAGTTGATCGCAGCCAAGAAGATTCCAGATAATATGGAAGAATATTTCAAGTATATGGACCCTTTTAAGAATGCTGAAGGGAAGGATTACAAAGCTTCCTCTCTTCCCAAGGAGAATACTAACTGGCAGGGACATCGCTTTGCCCCCTTAGTCGAGGAGTATGGCATTCCTATGCCTAACCCTGATGTGCTCGAGTACTCTTGCGACGATCCTTCTAATGTGCCCGGAGAGGAAAATAAAAATGTCAGTATAGGCAATGCCCCGGATAAGGGAGACGGTCGATCTTTCGACCAAGCTGGGTAATTATCCAGCTTTAAATATGTATATATCGTTTGATCTTCAATTTTGCGAGTTATTGAGTAATCCGGAGGGGCGATCCGAGGTTCTCTAGTTAGGAAATCAATTGTATTTACTCGTGTAACCCCATTTTGTAAACGAGTTGACTTTATATTTCTTGATCTGATTTGTGTAATTTGTGAATTCTAACTTTATAAATATCGATGATTTTTCACACTTTCTGATCGAACTTTGTTTATCCGAGTGGGATTTTTCTCCATGGTCGCGTCGATTCACTATCACAATCGTAGTGTGTAGCGTCTATAAATATTAGGATTTCTTTTCATTATTCATACGATATCCTCCCTCACAGAGATCGGAGCTCTCCCCTTATTTTCTGCATTTTCTGAATTCCTTAGAAAGTAAAGATCCTAGCTTATCGATCCCAGATTTACCTATTATGGAGAACGTATTAGGCAAAGCTATCGATCCCAGATCGATATTTGGTGGTTCGAAGAATAAGAAATCGAACAAAGAGCGAAAGGCTGACAAGGAGGCCAAACCCTCCAAATCTTCTTCTAAGACCTCCGTGTCTTCCCCGAAAGCTCCTGAAGGGGGAGAAGATAAGAAAGAGAAAAGCGCCTCCTCGAAACCAAACAAGGGTGATGAAAAGCTCGAGGCTGAGCTCAGAGGTTCCTCCCCGAAAGTGATTGATTCTAAAAGTGAGAATCCTGCCCAAGAAAAGATTCCTGTTCCTTCTTCGAATAAGAGGCCTTATTCTGATGGGGTTACACCGATTGAGGCTTTGCAAAATCTTGTTATTGGTAACAAGTCACCGTCCGATACTTCGATCGTTCCTCCCTCAGGGAATCCTAGCAAAAAATCCAAGTTAGAGACTGAGACTGGTGGGGGGGCCTCTGCTGAAGCTTTAGGAATCGATAATCCTCCTCGACCTTTTGCCGATTCCACTCCTCAAAAGGTTACCTCTTCCCTGCACGAGGAGTTGAAAGATGGATCTCCTTCTAAGGTTGATCCCATGGGTAACTTGTTGCAAGCTACCTTTACTTCTTCAGAGACTGATATACCCAAGGAGAGAAACATGTCCAAAGAGAGAAACGTAGAAGAGTTGTTCGAGTCTGGGCAGCACTTCCTTTTTCAGGTGTACTCTCCTCTCTTTTTTTTTTTTTTTTTTTTTTTTTTTTTTTTTTTTTTTAACGCTTCTGATCCATTTAACAGGCCGGACAAGATTTTATTGAGCTTAAAACATTTGCTGAGCGGGAGAGCAGCCAGCGTGCTGCTATTTCTCTCGAGCTGGAGGAGAAGAAAGTCGAGCTCGACCGCGTCCTCGCAGAGAAACTTGCTTTAGAGAGGGAGAAGACTGCTAACGAACGTGGAGAAGAGATCCATAATCAGCTGAACGAGAAAATCGAGAAATTGAAGAACCTTCATGAGCAGGAGAAGCAAGATTTCATACGTCAAGAGAAGGAGGCTTATGATCGTGGGTTCGCAACAGGATATGAGGCTCGTAGCGCTGAGCTTCGAAAGATTCTCTCTGATAATAAGCTTGTTTAGATGTCGTCTCTAATTTGCTCGGGCTTGTAATATTTCCGTACTGTTTTTTGTTTGTGCAATCCTGAATAATTTTCAGATATTTTATTCCCATGGCTTGTAATACCTTACTCTTCTTTTTCGAATCGTATGTTCTCCCTATGTGCTCTTTCTTTGATCATGCTTTAGTTTGCCTTCTTAGTTTTCGACCTTTAGCGTAGTAATTCCGCTTATTTTCCAAAAATAGTATCACTTTCTCTCCCCGGTGAAATTCTCGGGAAGCGCAACAGTCTTTTGATCTTGACCGTTCCTTTCATTTTTCGTTAGCCGTTGGATTTTGAGAATAGTACTTATAAATAGGGTTCTTCAATTTGTATCCTTATAAAATTATCTTTAAAGCAGACTCCTTCAACCATGCTGGTTAAACGATCTTGTTGTATGGCGCAATATTTTAAATTTCGAGTTAGGACCTATTCTGCATGTCATATACTAACTGGTACTTCGACCTCGACTAGGGTATCTGCAGGCGAACATTATTCCGACCTTGGAGTCCGGTCAGCTTTATTGCTGACCACTCACGACCCGGGCACTCCCCACGACCTTCCGTGGTTTAGGAGAAGTTCAAGCATCAAATCTTTTAGGGGTCTCCAACGGTTTGCTCGTTTCTTCCTCGAGGACGTATGGGGTGGAGCTTCGAGGGTCGAGGTCCTCAATAAAGTATTCACGTTACACCTAGAAAAGGATGCCTTACCCTTCTCCTTTTCGAGGAATCATAAATAAAGATAAAAGCCTGTTGGCTCGACAGGCTCCTCCAATCCGAGTAAGGATATTATCGTTCGCCGAAAATTTCGTAGGAAGCTTTTTAGGTGTTTGTAGAATTATAAAATGTAACAGGAGTTGATATTTTTGTAACTTGTAGCTTTTCAATGTATCGAACTCTGGAAATAATAATTTCTTGATTAATTCCTTACATTCGTTCTTATCTGCTTAGATAAAGCTCTTTACCGATCTTGGTCCATCCTCGGTCGAGTTCTTGACAATGGTTCCTTGATCAGTTATAGTCCGACTTTTTCTTTGTGACTTTCTTTAACAATCGGGAATTAAACTATAATTATTTCGAGCATTGTTGAATTTTACCGTTTCCTCATTTATCCGCACGGTTCCCGAATTTACGGGAAGTGGAACGGTCGCTGCATTTACTGCTTATATCTCAGCCGTTAGTACCATCAAATCTGAGTCGTTAGTTACCTTTTCCTTTCGCTATATATAGTTCCGTAGTTTCCTTCAAACTTTTCATTTCAGCAATATTTCTGATCGGCTCTATGATTGAGATTTTACTCTTTCTAGCCACCATGTACCGTTTGCTATCCCCGATTGAACTGTTCGAGGTTTTCCTCCGAACTATTTATAACTTTCGCTATCTCCTAATGGCTACTCATTTCGACTAGGGTATCGACAGGCGAAAATTAATGCGACTGGGGTACCGGCAGGCGACCAGCTCTCTTTGATTTCAAGTCTTTGAGGCAGGCTCGATCTCCTGTATCCTGTCAATCCACCCGGTCGGATAGTGGGTCAACTGCTGGAGGAGTTTTCCTGCACTCGATCTCTACTTCTTCAAGATATTCCTTGAAGAATGTTGCCTTCGAGATTGCGTGGAATAATTTCTCTAGGGATTGCCTCCCTGTCTTTTGGCCTGCTCCAGCACGGAGCGAATATTGAGGAAGCGATGGATTAAGGGTAGAAGTGTTATCCCAGCCTCGCCTTCCGTCTTCAGTTACGAGAACATTCTAGCGTAGGGTTGTTTTGTAATAGGGTTACATTAAAAGTAAAGTTTTTGCTCGATTTATCATTGTAATTTCGAACTCTTTTATAACCGTTTGTAATGTCATGAATGAGATATTTATTTCTCTCATCATCCTTACTTGTTATCTTATAGAATTGCTTTTATATACTGTTGTCGAGCACCCATCTCCCTGTCTCAAGAATACGAATCAGAGCTATCTTTAAAAACTTTGACAAATATTCAGACGATGGATGACAATCGACATTCCTCGACTTTGAATTTATTCTGTCGGAGACCTTCGTACCCCCATCAAATACATAATAATTAAGAGATCGAATAGAAGAATCCCGAGATGATCCTTGAGTAACAAATTTAATCCGAGGGGCTAAATTCCCCAGTCAGACAAATAGTCGCTAAGTAATAATCGAAAAAGGTTTTGACCGATCTTGAATAATAATTTTGATATAAGCGTCGCGACAATGGCTGTTAGCCTGAGACGAATGAATAATTATGGAGAGAAAAGAATAGAAATGCTGGTTGATCTTGATTGATCGACGAAAATAATTTCGATCTAAGGGGCATAGCAGAGGCTTTTACCCTTGGTCGTTTTCAGAACACTTTTAGTTCTCGGGTCGTAGCAGAGGCTTTCACCCATTCAATAATTTCGATCTAAGGGGCATAGCAGAGGCTTTCACCCTTAGTCGTTTTCAGAACACTTTTAGTTCTTGGGCCATAGCAGAGGCTTTCACCCATTCAATATTTTCGATCTAAGGGGCATAGCAGAGGCTTTCACCCTTAGTCGTTTTCAGAACATTTTTAGTTCTTGGGTCATAGCAGAGGCTTTCACCCATTCAATATTTTCGATCTAAGGGGCATAGCAGAGGCTTTCACCCTTAGTCGTTTTCAGAACATTTTTAGTTCTTGGGTCATAGCAGAGGCTTTCACCCATTCAATATTTTCGATCTAAGGGGCATAGCAGAGGCTTTCACCCTTAGTCGTTTTCAGAGCATTTTTAGCCCTTGGGTCATAGCAGAGGCTTTCACCCATTCAATAATTTCGATCTAAGGGGCATAGCAGAGGCTTTCACCCTTAGTCGTTTTCAGAGCATTTTTAGCCCTTGGGTCATAGCAGAGGCTTTCACCCATTCAATAATTTCGATCTAAGGGGCATAGCAGAGGCTTTCACCCTTAGTCGTTTTCAGAGCATTTTTAGCCCTTGGGTCATAGCAGAGGTTTTCACCCATTCAATAATTTCGATCTAAGGGGCATAGCAGAGGCTTTCACCCTTAGTCGTTTTCAGAGCATTTTTAGCCCTTGGGTCATAGCAGAGGCTTTCACCCATTCAATAATTTCGAAAATAATTGAGATCGATATTAGATAAATGCTGATCTTGAGTACCAGAATAATTGCTAAATAGAGATAAATGCTGATCCTGAGCAGGTGGGCATACTTAGGAAATAAATTTCCAATAACCATGATTTCGATCGAAATATTCCTAAAGAAATGATAGTTTCCCTTGATTGAAATAATAGATAGGAAACCGGTAGACGAACGATAGATTACAAACAGGTCCAAGACTTAATGAGTAATTGTTCCGTCTTAATAGAAAATGTTCTTCGCGAACTTGTTCGAATTAATACTCTTTACTGTTCCAAATGTTTCCAATTCTTTAATAAGCGTTGACCTTCTTCAAGCGGTCCCACCTTTATCGGGAAACGCAACAGTTCTTAGATCTGGTTCCTTCGTGAAATCTCTGCCGTTAGATTCCCCTTATTTTTCCTATAAAAAGCTGTCATTCCTTAGAAGTCATCTTATTCATTGTATTGGCATCTCTTCCGTCCCCTCATGGCAACTAAGATTATTATTTCAATAACTCGCTTATTCGAGGTCAGATTTCGAACAATTTTTAAGTGGAGGGATATCCTAGCAGAGAGAATATCATTTCAACCTTCGCTTAGAGTATCGGCAGGCAAATATAATCTCCATCTAGAAGGCCAATAAGCCAGATTTATGGAGCTTGCAGGTTATGGCATAGGTCTTCGATTAGGGACCTATTGCCACTATGCATTTAGGAAGACGTACAGGGGTGGGAGTTTTGCAGAGCTCGCTTACTCGATGAATCGCACCCTGGAGTCTTCATCTTTGGAGAATCGTAAATAAAGTTAAGGGCCTGCGGATCCGAAGGAGATTCCATGGTCGGAGCTAAGTTACCCCTAATAAACGGTAGGAGAAAAGACCGAAAATTTCATAGGATTGTAGGGAGTAATAGTGTTCTTGATGTAATATGAACGTTTGATCTATGCTCGATATGTATTTCCCAGGTTTTGTATTTTCCAAGATAAATACACTTCCTCTTTGTTTTGTTGATAACATCGATTATAAATAGAATAGAGTTTATCTTTCGTAACTCCATTTTGATCTTCTAATATCGATAGAGGAATAATCGGATACCAGTTGCCTGATCGGATAATAGATAAATATTTTTAGCGGCCCTGAAATTGATAAGGGAAATGATGCCATAAATCCTTATCACTGCAGAACTTCCATAATTGTATAATTCCCAGGTCGAGAATTCTGTTCGACTAAACCGATTATATTTCTTCTCAGCTGATAATGTAAAAGTATAACAATAAATACTTGAGTGTAGAAACATCTAAATAAACCGTATACGAATCCGACATGCCGTCCTTCAATATAATGTTATGAACACGTCGTGACTGTTCGATATTTAGAATGTCGTAATTCTTCTATACTCCCCATTGAATTATGCCTCCTTCGTTACCAAACAGGACCCTATTTCTTGGGAAACGTAACGGTCCTTCCATTTATTACGGACATCAAACCGTTCGTAGCCTGTTATCTGAGCCGTTGATTAAAAATCCTTCATTACTATAAATAGGTCCCTTCGTGTATACATCACTTCTTGCTTTTTTCCTTATGCTCCTCCGATCACCATGGGTCGAATTTCAGATTTGATTCGTATTTTCTCCCAGATAAAAGAGTTTGAAATTAGAGTTCGAACTTTGTTTTTCGATCTTTTTTCCTTTTGTAAAAGCTTTTCGCTTAGAATATCGACAGGCAAAAGAAATTACGCCTAGAATACCGGCAGGCAACCTGTTTTCCCAGACATATCTTGTCTGTGACGGGTTAGAATTCCGGTCTTCTGGTGCAGTACCCGATCGGGCAGATGGTTACTGCGAGAGGAGTTCTTTAAATCTGAGGCACCAGCTTCCTCGAGGGCTTTCTTACGAGATAAGTTCTTCGAGTTCCTTTTGAGCGCCTCTGCTGGGATAAACCTCTGCCGCATCTGATCGGATTATCCTGTAAATAATGATTGAGGATTTCAATCATTATTTACAGATGAAGACCTAAGGTCGGTCTGAACCCCGGAGAAGAGTTCCGATCCGACTTTTATCCTGTACGAAGACGGATGTGCGACACGTGGCTAGTGATGATCATGAAGAATCACTGCCGAGTTCTGCATCTGGAGCTGTCTAATAGGGACGATGATCAAATATGTATTAGGATAGATTTACTCGCCGAATTTGTAATAGTGTAGGAGTGATTGTACTATATCTTTTGAGCTCGGAATTGATTTTGAGGCTTTTCTTTGTAATTTATCTGAAGAATATGAATAATAAGGCTTCATTTCTGATTGAACTTTGTTACTTGAATTCCGTTATTGGTCGAAATGATAGCCAATATTCCGTCCATTAGCTCGAGAATTTATCTAATTGATTGCAGATATTCAATCAATCAACTTATCCCGATTACTTTTGAGAAGAAATACCACAGTCGACCAATAGTACATAGAGATTTCGTAAATGGTCTTCTAAATAACCGATTCGAAAGAACTTGTCATTGAAGTTAATAAACGCGAAGATCGGAAAAATAAATTCCGATCGTCAATTGACAAGCTGCCATTTTATAGATCTTCTAAGCCTTCCATGATACTTGCTGAACTTCTTAATCGCTCCTAAAAACAAATTCGTTGAAGAAATAAAAAAGTTGTGCGACCATAGGCTTGACTATTATCCTTAAGCTTTTCTGGCATACATTTTTCTCCTCGTATTAGGCATATTTCGATCTAATACTCGAATAAGGCCCCTCGGTGGGCGCCAATTGATCTTACGTAGTTTCGTTAGTTCGATCAAGGGTAGGATATATGACAATAATAACAATAAATAAAGTAAAAGTAAAGATCAAATGTAGTTGTATTCGAATTAATTGAGTACAAGTACAAGTATTTAGAGTCCTACTCGAGCATTATAGGATGCCGTACAAGCTAGAGGGTGAAATATGTATAAAGAAGCTTAAGGTAAACCCGAGCAGCAGTCTCAGGTTTTTTGTGCGCCTAGGAAGTTGTTCAGTATAATAAATGCATGGAGTATTTATAGCCAAATTGGAGGGCTTGGGCCTGGGCTTGGCCCAACAGTGTCCTTCGATCTATGGTTCTCTGATGTGCTCGAAACAATCATCTTCATGCTTTGGTTCGGCTTTTGGTCCCTGGCGACAGGGTTCGGTGCTATTCGAACCGTATTGAGGCTCGAAAAACAGGGGATCCGAATTACCCCTCATCAGAAACCTTCAACAACCTCCAAGCTCACGGGTTCAACACCTCCAAGCTCCAAGCTAGAATCTCCTCCTTTGAAAATTCTTTCTCTTAGAACCTCAAGAATATCCACACCAAGATCTCCAAGTGTAGATCCTCCAAAGTTAGACCACACACACAAGTGATAGCACTTAAGGAGTAAAGAAGAAGAACTAGATCTTGCAAATACACCCTCAATCTATTAGCTAGAATGAAGTAGTACTTGAATCAAGTTAGAAACTTGATTAAGGAAGAGAAAGAAATGAAGAAAACAACTTTTCTTTCTAGGGTGAGAGAGAAATCCGAAGACACACTACAAGGTGTAGTGTGTGTTTTTGTCTTGCCTCTTCTACACTCTAGAATGAAGACAATATCTTATCTTATGTCTTGTAAAAAATACAATGTAGTTTATTGTAGGATCAAATCCACCAATAAGACTTGTAGCTTTATTGTGCTTCCAAAGCACACTACTTTTGATACAAGTTAGTGGTGGGGGCCACCACTAACACATGATAAGATATTTATTTCTCTCTAGTTATATATATACATATATCACACACACACACACACACACACACACACATATATATATATATATATCAACATTATATCATATTAAATATGATCATCTCATAAGACCAATTTAAATTGGTCATGGGTTAATTGGACATTTATTTCCCAATTAATAAATCCAATCTCTAATTCAAAATTAGAAACCCATTTATTTCTTCCTTCAATTAATTAGACCCTTCTAATTAATTTTTGACTAAATTAATTTAACACTTAAATTAATAGAGTCCTTTAATTAATTAATCTCCATTAATTAATTACTACTTCTTGTCAAATCCAATTTGACTTTTAATAGATTGAACTAAGTTGCATCTTGTGCTATTGTGTGTGGCCCCTTGGGTTCACCATCAATTAGTCGTGGGCTCACAAACCATTTGTGATTTAATTAAAAGATAGCAACGGGTTCGGCAATGCTAGGAACCACACCCAACTCTTGGATGAAGTTTCGCATCCAAACACCTTCCTTAGCAGCATCACATGCGGCTATATATTCTGCTTCGATTGTGGAATCGGCTACAGTTTCCGGTTTGGAACTCTTCCAACTTACTGCACCTCCGTTCAAGCAAAATACAAATCCTGACATAGACTTAGAGTCATCTACATCACACTGAAAACTAGAGTCAGTGTGATCTCAAGTACTTAAGGATTGCTTTTACGGCACTCCAGTGACTCTCACCTGGATTGGATTGAAAGCGGCTTGTGACACTGAGAGCTTGTGCCACATCCGGCCTAGTACATAGCATGGCGTACATTATGCTCCCTATAGCGGACGCATAAGGTATCTTTGACATCCTTTCTCTTTCATCGTCAGTCTTGGGAGACATCGACTTGGAGAGATGGATTCCATGTCGTTTGGAAGAAACCCTTTCTTCGAATCATCCATACTAAACCTCTTTAGTATCTTTTCTATGTACAACATTTGGGATAGCCCTACCAACCTTTTAGATCTATCTCTATAGATCCGTATTCCCAATACAAAGGAAGCTTCTCCCAAATCTTTCATGGAGAATTTTGTAGATAACCATGCTTTAGTCTTCTCTAATATTCCTACTTCATTCCCAATGAGAAGAATTTCATTGACATAAAGCACTATAAACTCTATCGAGCTCCCACTAACCTTCTTGTACACACAAGGTTTATAGATGCTGTTGATGAAGCCAAACGATTTGACAGTCCCATCAAAACGCTTGTTCCAATTTCGGGATGCTTGTTTAAGTCCATAAATGGACCTTTGTAGTTTGCAAAAGTTTTGCTCACTACCTTTGGGTATGAAACTTTTTGGTTGCTCCATATAAATTTCTTCTTCAATGTCTCCATTGAGAAAAGCGATTTTCACATCCATTTGCCATATCTCATAGTCGTACCATGCGGCTATGACAAGCAAGATCCGAATGGACTTCGGCATGGCCATCGGCGAGAAGGTTTCCTCAAAGTTGATGCCATGCCTTTGAGTGTATCCCTTCGCAACTAGCCTTGCCTTGTAGGTCGACATCTCTCCATTTACTCCAAGCTTTCGCTTATAGATCCACTTGCAACCAACGGGTAATACTCCCTTTGGTGGATCCACCAAGGTCCATACCTTGTTTGAGTACATGGAGCCCTTGGATCAATATCCAATTGCCCCGTTTCATGTATCAATCCAAACCGTTCGGGTTGTTTATGTTCACGAGTGGACCTACAAAGTTGTTGTGTATTAGTGGTTTCCTCATTACTCTCATTTGTTTCCATCTCTTGTGGTGATTTATCCGTCTCACGAACTTCCTCCAATTCTATCTCCACCTTTTCATTATCAAGAAGACGTTCTTCCATGAAAATGGCGTTCTTAGAAACAAACACATTTTGTTCCTTAGGATCATAGAATTGATATCCAATAGACTCTCTAGGATATCCCACAAATTTGCATAAGGTGGACTTGGCTTCCAACTTATCTCCCACTAGCTTCTTGATAAAAGCGGGATACCCCCAAATTCTCATGAATTTATAAGAGGGTGCTTTGCCGAACCACATCTAATGAGGAGTCTTAGGCACAATTTTCGAAGGTACTACGTTTAGTATCTTTGAGGCTGTAAGAAGCGCCAAACCCCAAAAGCTTCTAGGTAAATCCGTGAAACTCATCATGGATCGAATCATGTCCAACAGAGTTCTATTCCTTCTCTCCGATACTCCGTTCAATTGAGGAGTACCCGGAGGAGTCCACTTTGAGAGAATCCCATTCTCTTTCAAATAACCGAGGAATTCGCTACTCAAGTATTCTCCACCTCGATCGGATCGAAGTGACTTAATACTTTTACCGAGTTGCTTTTCTACTTCATTTCGAAACTCTTTGAACCTTCCAAAAGCTTCGGACTTATGTGTTATGAGATACACATATCCATACCGTGAATGGTTATCGGTAAAGGTTATGAAGTACTTATAACCTCCTCGAGCACTAACACTTAGTGGTCCACATATATCCGTATGGATCAAATCCAAAGTGCTTGAAGCACGTTCCGGTTTCCCAAGAAAATGGCAATTTGGTCATTCTTCCCTTTAAGCAAGATTCGCAAGTTGGGAACTCATCTAAGTCAACTATTTCTAGAGACCCATTTGAGACTAACCTTTGAATCCTCTTCTTGGAAATATGTCCAAGTCTAGCATGCGATAGATATGTGGAGTTATCTTTATTTGCCTTTCATGTCTTAATATTATCGTGAACATGCAATATAGTATTAGATGTTCTCGAAGTTTCAAGATTATACAATCCATTAGCTAGTGTACCATTTGCATATAAAGAACCATTCTTTGAGATGCTAAAAATTCCATTCATAATGGTAAAACAAAAACCTTCTTGATCCAAAACAGGAATGGAAATAAGGTTCTTGAATTAAGTAGGTACATAGAGACAATCTCTAAGGACTAGCTTACAATGTCCTATATCTAGTACTACGTCCCCTATTGCTTCGGCTGCAACTTTTACACCATTGCCCAAGCGGAGAATCCAATCTTTAGGTTCAAGGGGCCTTGTTGTTCTCATCACCTGTTTGTCATTACAAAGGTGAGAACCACAAGCGGTGTCCAACACCCAATTAGCATTATTCATGGAAATATTAACTTCAACGAAAAATATAACTTGATTCTTATTTGGGACGGTTTTAAGGTAAAGAGGACAATTCCTCTTCCAATACCCTTCTTTATTACAATGGAAACAAATACCCTTAGGCACCTTTCCCTTCGCAACTTTAGGAGTAGCCTTAAGAGGCTTCTTGTCCTTAGATGAACTTTTCCCCTTCTTTTTCTTTCCCTTTGCCTTTCGGCCCTTGGAAGAAGAGGGAGCAAACATCACATGTTTCTCCTTTACTAGAGAGCTTTGCGCCGTGTGAAGCATATTAACAAGTTCATGAAGTCCAACATCCATGTTATGCATGTTAAAGTTCATCACAAAGTTGTCAAATGAGCGGGACAATGATTGAAGGATCAAATCCATATAGAGTTCATTGTCCATAACCACGTTAAGATGAGCAAGCTTTTCAATGAGTCCAATCATTTTAAGCCCATGCTCACGAACCGATGAACCCTCAATCATGCGAGCTTGGAAAAACTCCTTACTTGCCAAGTAACGTTCTTGCCGACCCGGTGTCGAGTACAACTCGAACAAGTGAAGGTGGATATCCGAAGCATGAGACATGTTCTCATGTTGATTTTGAAGCTCACTTGACATTGAGGCCAACATGAGGCAACGGGCCTGAAGATCATCTTCGACCCATTTGTCAAAGGTGGCCCGCTCCTCATCCGACGAATCAGTCGATAAGGCCACAGGGGGTGGGGCGGTGAGGACATAGCTCCTTTTCTCAGAATCAAGAACAATGCGAAGGTTGCGGAGCCAATCGGAGTAATTTAACCCGGTGAGTTTGTTTGAGTCAAGTATCGAATGAAGTTGGTTCTTTGTCATTTTAAAACACTTTTAAATCTACAAAGGCGAAAAAGATTATGTTTAGCGTTCATTCAATTTTTCAATATACTTTATGATCTTGGACTTCTAACCATAAAGGTCTCCCACTATTTTGTCGAATCCCTTGCCCCCACATGGTAAACGAGAAATCAAATTTCTTAGTAGGTTTCAAAGTCCTAAAGACATTTTCCACACCCAAGACTCGTGAGACGTGTGGTCAATTCAATAGGTAGACAACAAATTGCCAATAGTTTCTACCAACAACCTTTGAGAATATTTTACCTCACTTTTCGTATGGACCCACGACTCGTGCGACATCCATATTATTAAACGTTAAGTCTACACCATCAATCTTGATAAGACATACCCCAATCTTGGACGTTCCACGACTCGTGAGACAACGCCATGACCCAAATATGCCCTACCCTTGGCACTTTAAGTCGTGCATCAAGGAAACGATCATATTGCTCTAATTAAACCCATTCCACGACTCGTGAGACAACGGATGAATCGAATACAACTCATGACCGAGCCCTATTGATGGAAGGCATGGACTACGAAAACTCGCTTGTCCATTATGACTTAATTATTAAACTCGATTGGGTTGAGTGGAGGTTTTTAATTATTTGAAGTTGCAAGATCTCACCAAATTTTAGTTGTTTATCTTTGTTAGGTGATCTATTCTAACATGCATCACATACATCAAATGGATAAAATACCATCAAAGCATAAACGGCCCTAGCATGCTCCTATCGCGTGGAGGATGATCATGGGCCGATCCTATGCGGTCCATTCCGAGCCAAGGAATGCCCCAATTGGTCAATCTAGGGTAAGCAAACAAATGGAAATAGAATCCTATTCTATTACATATGCATCACCATGCATACATGGCCTTCAAGCTCTTCAAGTCCTCCAAGTCCTTCAAGTCCTTCACAAGTCCTTCAAGTCCTTCTTCTTGAATAAACCTCACAACCTAATGCCTACTCTCTTTACATTGACATAAGTCAAGAAATAAGAGGCATGCAAGCCCCATTTAATTACAAACCCAAATCATCAAATGAATTACAAGATTAATATCCAATCACATAAGGTCAAGGCCACTAGATCATCCACCCATACATTCATCACACAATGTTGCATCGATAAGGTAAATTTACCATGAAGATTATCTACCAATTTCTAAAGGATTAAGGCATGTTCATTGTGGTGTCCCAATTTAATGAGACCAAAGAACACAAATTTAGATAACTTGATGTAGGAGCTCGATAGGTGTTTGAATTTCGGTTTTATGACCAATCCGGCTCATCCTTAAGTTATCCATAAGTGAAGAGGCTTACCCACAGCCCTACATCACCTTAGGAAACCGTAGGACTCACAAGATTTAGGCAATTTTACCGGTGGGTGCGATTGTTCCACTACAACCCGACACTTACGGTCTTTTCACCAAAAACCAATTTTCAAACTTAAACCACCCTTACTCCATACATCCCTATATCCATTAAAGTGTCCACAAACATTATCTAACCATAATCAACCACAAAAACAGTCCCTAAATCCGAAAGCAAATCAGTTGATGCACTTCAAATTTTAACAAACCGTTTTCATCAAAACGTAAGGAAACATTCATAACACTTATGAATCACGAATTTAATATGAAATAGCATGATTTGGCTCTGATACCACTTGATGGTAATGGTCCTAAGGTCAGCCAAAAAGCAGCGGAAACAAAAGTTTTAATCGGGGACAAATCGGCCAAAAAATGCAACTACTTTGCAAGAAAACTTTGGAGACCTTCTACCATTACTATACTAGGATCATCATGCATACAAAGTTCATATTAGAAGGAAAGATATCAAGTCATACCTCTCCCAATCTTGGGAGGTGAAGAGCCTCAATGAATTGGGACAAGCAAGTAACACCCGAAACCTTCAACAACCTCCAAGCTCACGGGTTCAACACATCCAAGCTCCAAGCTAGATTCTCCTCCTTTGAAAATTCTTTCTCCAAGAACCTCAAGAATATCCACACCAAGATCTCCAAGTGTAGATCCTCCAAAGTTAGCCCCCACACACAAGTGATAGCACTTAAGGAGTAAAGAAGAAGAACTAGATCTTGCAAATACACCCTCAATCTATTAGCTAGAATGAAGTAGTACTTGAATCAAGATAGAAACTTGATTAAGGAAGAGAAAGAGATGAAGAAAACAACTTTTCTTTCTAGGGTGAGAGAGAAATCCGAAGACACACTAAAATGTGTAGTGTGTGTTTTTGTCTTGCATCTTCTACACTCTAGAATGAAGACAATATCTTATCTTATGTCTTGTAAAAAATGCAATGTAGTTTATTGTAGGATCAAATCCACCAATAAGACTTGTAGCTTTATTGTGCTTCCCAAGCACACTACTTTTGATACAAGTTAGTGGTGGGGGCTACCACTAACACATGATAAGATATTTATTTTTCTCTAGTTATATATATACATATATAACACACACACACACACACACACACACACACACACACACACACACACACATATATATATATATATATATATATATATATATATATATATATATATATATATATATATATATATATATATATATATATATATCAACATTATATCATATTAAATATGATCATCTCATAAGACCAATTTAAATTGGTCATGGGTTAATTGGACATTTATTTCCCAATTAATAAATCCAATCTCTAATTCAAAATTAGAAATCCATTTATTTCTTCCTTCAATTAATTAGACCCTTCTAATTAATTTTTGACTAAATTAATTTAACACATAAATTAATAGAGTCCTTTAATTAATTAATCTCCATTAATTAATTACTGCTTCTTTTCAAATCCAATTTGACTTTTAATAGATTGAACTAAGTTGCATCTTGTGCTATTGTGTGTGGCCCCTTGTGTAATGCCCCGTAAATTTCGGACCTCTTTAATCGTATTTTATTGGATTTTTAATCCAATTTCATGTGTTATATTTTATTTCGAAAATTTAAGTGTTAATTTGGGGTAAAATGTATAATTTAAATTATCTCATATGTTTTTATTAAATTAGAAATGATTTAGAAACACAAAAATACTTTGAAACAATAGTATACCTCTTTTGAAAAATACTTGGACTTGATTGTGCAAAATAAATAATTTTTGGGGCAAAAATGCACTTTACCAAAAGTTCAGGGGGCAAAGTACAAATTCCGCCCCTACTTGATTGCAGCTAATAGGAGAGCCTTTATAGCTCTCCTAGCCTGCCATAGGGAGTGGCCAAGCATGCCTCTTGGTTAGAGAGATTTCTCTATTCAAGATGAACATGCATTGGCTTGTTTTATGGGGAGTAATTATATCTTCCATCTTCACAAGGTCTATTTAAACACCCTTCTCTTAATTTTCAGATTTTCTCCACTTATTTTACACCTTAGAATTCATAGTTAAGTTAGAGTTTAAGATAAAAAGAGAGTTTGTGAGTAAAGGTGAGAGTTAGTGTGAAATAGTGAAAGAAGTTAGAAATGAGAAGTGTAGGAAGAGTAGGGCCACCACCACCACCACCACCGTGAAGCCGCCGGAGGACCACCAGCCCACTGCCGGACCACCACCAGTACGCCGCCGTGCTACCACCGTGTTTGGAGGAGTTCAAGTTTTGGGTAAAACCCCTTCCTTTATATTCCTTTTTGCCCACATTAGAATACCTTGTAGGTTTTTTTAAGTTCTCGAAAAATCTATTGAAAACCCTTAAAATTTTAGTTGATGCCATAACTTTAATTTTCAGATTTGTTGATGCTTATAATCTGAATTTTCGGGTGTTCTAATGATTTCTAAAAGAATTGGTTTTAAAAGTATTTTTGCATGTATGTGATTTATTAATTGATTTTCATTGGAGATTTTGTAGATCTATGTTTTTCCTTTCTAATTTAATATTTTGGTTATTTTTTTGAGATGAAAAGCATGTTTTTCCAATGAAATACATATTACATATATACTAAACTGACAAGAAAAGAAAAATAATGGGTCCTTTTTGCAATTTTCTACTGATGGCCCGAGCCACCTGTCGCCGGCCGTAGCCCAGCCAAGCTGGCCGACCAGCATGCTATGCCTGCTGTATGCAGGCAGGTCCTTTTGGGCCTGGTTTTGCAAGCAGGCCCAAAAATTTAAAAAAAAAAAATTCTTTAATTTGGATAAATAATATAGAATAAAAATAAAATATTAATACATACTAAAATTATAAAAATAAGTCTAGAAATTATTGAAATGATTTTTAAGTATATATTCTGAAAATATTAAATATTTTTTTTGAAGAATTATTTTAAATTGAAAAGGGTTTCAAATATATTTAATAATATTTGAAAAGGATATAATTAATGATAAGTATTTATAAATATGTATTACTGAAAATTAAATAGAATAAAATTCTAGATAACAAAGTAAACTTAGAAATACTTTTGAAAATAAATTTGAAAATATGAAAATAATTTTTATTAATTATTTAAAATAAAATATTGAAAAAAAAATAATAAATAATTTTAATTAATTATTTTCTAAGATATAAATAATAAATCAATTTTTTTTTGAAAATAAATATTTATTTAATTTAAATGATAAATATATTTTCGAAAATAAATATATTACTTGGATAATTTTGAAAAGAAAAGAGGGTTAAATAAAATGAAATAATTTCAAGGGAACTTTAATTCTTAATTAAAAATAATCCATAATTTGGGAAAATAAAATAAAATAATTTTGGATAATAATTTTCGGGAAATAAATAATTTGAAAATAAAATAAAATAGTTTTGATTAAATGATTTTCTAAATTTAATTAATCCGAAAATAAAATTAATAAATAAATAAAATTTTCAAAATTAAAAAAATAAGTAATTTTAAGATAAACTTTGATTTACTCAAATTAAATGAATGCCTATTATTAAAGAATTTCCTTGGATTTTTATAAATCCTTATTCGGGGCTTTCCTTACAAAGTAGCTCTATGAACCCCTAAATCGAGTTAATTAGTTTAAGTTGGATCATGGTCTCCTTTTGTCCATGCCACGACTATAATTGCGACTAAAGTATTTCTTTAGTCGTTCATAAGTTCTTGTTCGAGTTTAGATCCTTAAACGTTACGTAAATATGTACAGGATCTGGAATCGCCGTTCTACCGAGAAACTTTCAAGAACCGTAAGCAGAACAGGTGAGCGCTGTGTGTTCATTTGTGTGTCAGTCTAATATGCTAGTAGGTCGAGTTTAAGCAGGTGTTATATTCTAATTTCTCTTGCATGTTGCCACGAATAGATTGGACTTGTTATGTCGATATTACTCGCATGAAATCCTAAGAATATCAACATGATAATCCAATACATGCTACATCCGAATCTACTAGTTGGAAGTACAGTTTATTAAACTATCATGACACCTAAAATTGCATATTATAAGTTGTTAAATGTTGATAATATGTTAAATATGTTTGATATGTTATGTTTTCGTTTGTCTCCGATTATGTGTTTCCGATTTTGTGTGGGCCCTATTTGTTTGGTATATGGACCCGATGGCAACTTGGCCGGCAAGGGCCGGCATGATTGTCACGGTTACCCGTAGGCCTGGCCTTACAACCTAAGTGGGGAGGAACACTTGGGGAGTAAGGACGAACTCCGGCAAAGACATGTCGATGCATTTCAGATAGTAAGGTCGCTCCTTACTTGGTGAGTTTGGATGGAAATCAGATAAGGATGGAGGGTAAGTGGAGAACGGCATCAGCAACTCTTGCTTATTTGAACTCTATGCTTTGATTTTATGTATGTGATATATGCTTAATTCATTTATATGTTCACGATATATATTATGTTGCATCCATGTGTCACACGCACAGTGCACCACAGCCTCACTAAGTTGGACGATCAACTTACGCGTTCCTTTTATTAATCTTTTCAGATGCAGGAGTCTCGAGTTATGATGGTTGAGTCAGTTCCCGGGATCCAGTCGGTCGTTGAGGGATTGTCCTCCCTTTTGTTTGACTTGCTTTCGCAACTCTACTACTTTGTTGTCACCTTGTTATAAGGTTGAACGATGTATTTTGAATATTGTATTTATGTTTTCCGTAGGCTTGCGGGGTTACTCGTATGAACGTATATTTTGACTTCTCCGTATTTAACGGAGCTAGTGGGCCTTTTAAATTTTGAATTTGGATTTATCGCATGCTTTACTTTTGTCATCATGTTTCAAAAAAAAAAAAATTCAGCAACTCTGATGGGTTATCCCGCGCCGGGCGATCCCAAACTCGGGGATGGGCCACGTTGGACCCAACCCCGGGAGCGGGGCATCACAGATGGTATCAGAGCTTTTGGTTTTTAAAAATTGAGTCTTGGATCCTCGGAAGTCGTATGTTGAGTCATTTTCTAAGTCTTTTGGGTCATCATGCATAATATATTATGTGAATTTGTTTTGTTTTTGCCTTGAGTGTTTGATAGGGTTTCGTATTAAGATAGTTCTTGACGTTTTGGCATATTAATAAAATACACGACGTATGTTTAGTTTGGTTCGATTATATTTAGTTACTTCATGGGGTTTTGGGGTTGAGTCTCGATTAGCTACTGAGCCATTATCATGATCAGATGGCAGGCAATCAAGCTGATAGTCGTACTAGCCGACGGGTTACCTCTGACCCTTCTGAAGGGGCACCGGTAGTCCCACCAGTGACAACACCCGTTGATCAGGCTGAGCGCATCATTGCCGCTTTGGCCGAATTCACCCAAGCTCTGCAAGGCACTGCACGGGCCGTGCCTCCAACCCCAACACCACCCGCCTTGGACCAAACTTTGGAGCGTTTTCTACGGTTCCAACCACCCAAGTTTCTTGGAGAGCCAGATGATCGTAAGGCTGAAGCCTGGCTAGCTGAGATCGAAAACATTTTCCGAGCCCTGGACTATTCGGACACGTTGAAAATTTCATTGGCTACCTATCGCTTTGAGGATGCCGCTAGATCTTGGTGGCAGACGAGGGAGATAGTTTGGGAGCGAGACCAAATAGAAAGGACTTGGGTGAACTTTGTGAAGGAGTTTAACGACAAGTATGTTCCACATGTTGTTCGGGAACAACGTGAGGAGCAATTCAATGCTCTAAAGCAAGGGAGTATGAGGGTGCCGCAATTTGAGGCTGTTTTCTCCCGACTAGTCCGTTATACTCCCCACTTGATGACAGATGAACCCCGTCACACTCGCAGGTTCATAAAATGCTTGAGGCCAGAGCTCCAGCGAGCCCTTCTCTCTCACAACATGGTATCGTACGTTGAGGCGGTGGAGAGAGCCACACGAGTTGAGAACGGGTTGATTGAGCTCAACGATATGCAGTTTTCGGAGAAGAAGTCGAGGCCTCCTCAGGAGAACTGGCAGTTGGGGAAGAACGCAGGGAAGGTACCAAGGATAGTAGAATTGAACTCAGGAAATCCGAAGGGTCCTCAACAGAGTAACTGGCCACAGAATTATTCGGGAAAGACACATAATGGAGCTTGCACTTATTGTGGCTCGAAGGGGCATGGGGAGCCTAAGTGTTATAGGAAGGCTGGAAAGTGTCTGAGGTGTGGAAGTCTGGAGCACTTCATCAAGAATTGCCCCAAAGCATTTGTTACCTCAGCTCCGGGAAGCGAAGGATCATCTCAGGCTGCAAAAACACCAAAGTTAGGGATCCCCGGAAAAGCTTTTGCTATGACTGGAAATGAGCTTAATGAGCAAAATGTGAATGACGTGGTGGAAGGTAAACTTTATGTTTTTAGGCAATCATGTCGAGTTTTATTTGATGATTAGATCATCTCATTCATTCATAGTATTATAGTATTGTTCCAATTAAGTATGGTAGAAATACTCTGTGAATTGGAGGCTCATACTTTGTTAGTTACCTCGATTATAATAGGTTTAGTTCTCAAGGTAAACAAGGTTAATATCGAGGAAATGGTATTTTTACCGATCTAGTCACATCTCTGGCTCTAGGATTTGATATGATTCTAAGTATGGGCTTATGGTCCATGTATTTTGCCCCGATTAGAATGTTGTCATTTTGGAAGTGACGTTTTCTAGCCCAAACCTTCTGAATTCCACAATCGAATTTGGGGACCAAATTCTTTTAAGGGGGGAGGATTGTAACGCCCCGTAAATTTCGGACCTCTTTAATCGTATTTTATTGGATTTTTAATCCAATTTCATGTGTTATATTTTATTTTGAAAATTTAAGTGTTAATTTGGGGTAAAATGTATAATTTAAATTATCTCATATGTTTTTATTAAATTAGAAATGATTTAGAAACACAAAAATACTTTGAAACAATAGTATACCTCTTTTGAAAAATACTTGGACTTGATTGTGCAAAATAAATAATTTTTGGGGCAAAAATGCACTTTACCAAAAGTTCAGGGGGCAAAGTACAAATTCCACCCCTACTTGATTGCAGCTAATAGGAGAGCCTTTATAGCTCTCCTAGCCTGCCATAGGGAGTGGCCAAGCATGCCTCTTGGTTAGAGAGATTTCTCTATTCAAGATGAACATGCATTGGCTTGTTTTATGTGGAGTAATTATATCTTCCATCTTCACAAGGTCTATTTAAACACCCTTCTCTTAATTTTCAGATTTTCTCCACTTATTTTACACCTTAGAATTCATAGTTAAGTTAGAGTTTAAGATAAAAAGGGAGTTTGTGAGAAAAGGTGAGAGTTAGTGTGAAATAGTGAAAGAAGTTAGAAATGAGAAGTGTAGGAAGAGTAGGGCCACCACCACCACCACCACCGTGAAGCCGCCGGAGGACCACCAGCCCAGTGCTGGACCACCACCAGTACGCCGCCGTGCTACCACCGTGTTTGGAGGAGTTCAAGTTTTGGGTAAAACCCCTTCCTTTATATTCCTTTTTGCCCACATTAGAATACCTTGTAGGTTTTTTTAAGTTCTCGAAAAATCTATTGAAAACCCTTAAAATTTTAGTTGATGCCATAACTTTAATTTTCAGATTTGTTGATGCTTATAATCTGAATTTTCGGGTGTTCTAATGATTTCTAAAAGAATTGGTTTTAAAAGTATTTTTGCATGTATGTGATTTATTAATTGATTTTCATTGGAGATTTTGTAGATCTATGTTTTTCCTTTCTAATTTAATATTTTGGTTATTTTTTTGAGATGAAAAGCATGTTTTTCCAATGAAATACATATTACATATATACTAAACTGACAAGAAAAGAAAAATAATGGGTCCTTTTTGCAATTTTCTACTGATGGCCCGAGCCACCTGTCGCCGGCCGTAGCCCAGCCAAGCTGGCCGACCAGCATGCTATGCCTGCTGTATGCAGGCAGGTCCTTTTGGGCCTGGTTTTGCAATCAGGCCCAAAAATTTAAAAAAAAAAAATTCTTTAATTTGGATAAATAATATAGAATAAAAATAAAATATTAATACATACTAAAATTATAAAAATAAGTCTAGAAATTATTGAAATGATTTTTAAGTATATATTCTGAAAATATTAAATATTTTTTTTGAAGAATTATTTTAAATTGAAAAGGGTTTCAAATATATTTAATAATATTTGAAAAGGATATAATTAATGATAAGTATTTAGAAATATGTATTACTGAAAATTAAATAGAATAAAATTCTAGATAACAAAGTAAACTTAGAAATACTTTTGAAAATAAATTTGAAAATATGAAAATAATTTTTATTAATTATTTAAAATTAAATTTTGAAAAAAAAAATAATAAATAATTTCAAAAATAAAATTAAATAATTTTAATTAATTATTTTCTAAGATATAAATAATAAATCAATTTTTTTTTGAAAATAAATATTTATTTAATTTAAATGATAAATATATTTTAGAAAATAAATATATTACTTGGATAATTTTGAAAAGAAAAGAGGGTTAAATAAAATGAAATAATTTCAAGGGAACTTTAATTCTTAATTAAAAATAATCCATAATTTGGGAAAATAAAATAAAATAATTTTGAATAATAATTTTCGGGAAATAAATAATTTGAAAATAAAATAAAATAAATTTGATTAAATGATTTTCTAAATTTAATTAATCCGAAAATAAAATTAATAAATAAATAAATTTTCAAAATTAGAAAAATAAGTAATTTTAAGATAAACTTTGATTTACTCAAATTAAATGAATGCCTATTATTAAAGAATTTCCTTGGATTTTTATAAATCCTTATTCGGGGCTTTCCTTACAAAGTAGCTCTATGAACCCCTAAATCGGGTTAATTAGTTTAAGTTGGATCATGGTCTCCTTTTGTCCATGCCACGACTATAATTGCGACTAAAGTATTTCTTTAGTCGTTCATAAGTTCTTGTTCGAGTTTAGATCCTTAAACGTTACGTAAATATGTATAGGATCTGGAATCGTCGTTCTACCGAGAAACTTTCAAGAACCGTAAGCAGAACAGGTGAGCGCTGTGTGTTCATTTGCGTGTCAGTCTAATATGCTAGTAGGTCGAGTCTAAGCAGGTGTTATATTCTAATTTCTCTTGCATGTTGCCACGAATAGATTGGACTTGTTATGTCGATATTACTCGCATGAAATCCTAAGAATATCAACATGATAATCCAATACATGCTACACCAACAAGTGATTGGTCTAGTGGAAGGGACTAGTCACTATAAAGTAGCGGACTCAGGTTCGAATCCCTGTTGGGAGAGGTACCCACATAATGTGTCCGACCCGCCTCGAAAGGGATTAAACCCTTGGGAAACCAAAAAAAAAAAATAATCCAATACATGCTACATCCGAATCTACTAGTTCCAAGTACAGTTTATTAAACTATCATGACACCTAAAATTGCATATTATAAGTTGTTAAATGTTGATAATATGTTAAATATGTTTGATATGTTATGTTTCCGTTTGTCTCCGATTATGTGTTTCCGATTTTGTGTGGGCCCTATTTGTTTGGTATATGGACCCGATGGCAACTTGGCCGGCAAGGGCCGGCATGATTGTCACGGTTACCCGTAGGCCTGGCCTTACAACCTAAGTGGGGAGGAACACTTGGGGAGTAAGGACGAACTCCGGCAAAGACATGTCGATGCATTTCAGATAGTAAGGTCGCTCCTTACTTGGTGAGTTTGGATGGAAATCAGATAAGGATGGAGGGTAAGTGGAGAACGGCATCAGCAACTCTTGGTTATTTGAACTCTATGCTTTGATTTTATGTATGTGATATATGCTTAATTCATTTATATGTTCACGATATATATTATGTTGCATCCATGTGTCACACGCACAGTGCACCACAGCCTCACTAAGTTGGACGATAAACTTACGCGTTCCTTTTATTAATCTTTTCAGATGCAGGAGTCTCGAGTTATGATGGTTGAGTCAGTTCCCGGGATCCAGTCGGTCGTTGAGGGATTGTCCTCCCTTTTGTTTGACTTGCTTTCGCAACTCTACTACTTTGTTGTCACCTTGTTATAAGGTTGAACGATGTATTTTGAATATTGTATTTATGTTTTCCGTAGGCTTGCGGGGTTACTCGTATGAACGTATATTTTGACTTCTCCGTATTTAACGGAGCTAGTGGGCCTTTTAAATTTTGAATTTGGATTTATCGCATGCTTTACTTTTGTCATCATGTTTCAAAAAAAAAAAAAATTCAGCAACTCTGATAGGTTATCCCGCGCCGGGCGATCCCAAACTCGGGGATGGGCCACGTTGGACCCAACCCCGGGAGCGGGGCGTCACACCTTGGGTTCACCATCAATTAGCCGTGGGCTCACAAACCATTTGTGATTTAATTAAAAAAATTAATTAAACTACTTTTAATCAATCACTCTTAGATATGATCTCATCAAATCTAGAGTACCTAACACTCGAGGTAGTCGTCTAGTCACGGTCGACGAGTCCTAACTAATGATGAAAATAAAGTGTGAACCTTTCTTGAATTGATCTCATCAATCCTCTTACGCATACCATGCACGTACGCTCCTTCCAATAACTTATTTCCCGATCGAGGCCTAGGACATGGAGTTCAACGGATTCCTATTAGCCTTGATAACTATGCGTCTTTATTCTTTATGGTGATTCCATTTAGTGATTACCCATTTGGAAACTCCTTTCCAAATCTAACATCACTCACTTCGGCCGACAATTCCCGAAATCAATCTATACAAAAGAATTCATAGGAAATCGCCCAACCACATCACGGTGGGAGCTAATGGATCCTTTATTGACGTCATTAACCTCACTATGAAGCAATCTATACCCAACTTGAAACTATAATGACTCGCTAATTAGTAGTCGAGTAACACATCAAAGCATAAACGCTCCGCATGAAGTTCACTCTAACGTCTCAAGTCAAAGGACCAATTTACGTACACTATCGTAAGTAGAAGAAATCTTTATCTCCGATAAACTCCTAAGATGAGATTTTTCTAGCGGGGTTTCGATGCGCTTGATCTCATCAAGCCACCCACTCATATGCATTGATATTTACCATATCGATGTCCATGGAACTATCCATCCACATGCAAAAGAGAATGCATACTCGTGCAAGTCTTACCGAATGCAATGATGCCCTATCTCAATAGTATTCTACGACTTCGAAAGCTTTTAAGATCTTAAACCATAGTAGAACATATTCCATCGAGGTATGCACTATGTTCCATAGTTTCAACGATCTAAGGGCTTCATAAATTGCTTAGATGTATCACAATAAATGAAGAATTGCCAATGCGAACTTTTATTGATCATGAATAAGATTGATTACAAGAGTATTTACAAGACAACCGATTGGCTTGCAGGGCACTACTCTAACAATCTCCCACTTGCACTAAAGCCAATCGTTCATAACTTTAAGGCCCATCTTAAGGCGATGTCCTTCACATTGATTGGCAACGGATTAGTCAGTGGGTCCGCCACATTTTCTTTTGAGTCAACGCGCGCCACTCTCACGTCTCCTCTATCAGTGATATCTCGTATCAAATGATATCGCCTCAATACGTGCTTGGATCTTTTGATGAGATCTTGGCTCCTTTGCTTGCGCAATGGCCCCATTGTTATCATAGAAGATAGCAACGGGTTCGGCAATGCTAGGAACTACACCCAGCTCTTGGATGAAGTTTCGCATCCAAACACCTTCCTTAGCAGCATCACATGCGGCTATATATTCTGCTTCGGTTGTGGAATCGGCTACAGTTTCCTGTTTGGAACTCTTCCAACTTACTGCACCTCCGTTCAAGAAAAATACAAAACCTGACATAGACTTAGAGTCATCTACATCACACTAAAAACTAGATTCAGTGTGACCCTCAAGTTTTAATTCTCCATTATCGTAGACCAAGAACAAATCCTTAGTTATTCTCAAGTACTTAAGGATTGCTTTTATGGCACTCCAGTGACTCTCAACTGGATTGGATTGAAAGCGGCTTGTGACAGTGAGAGCTTGTGCCACATCCGGCCTAGTACATAGCATGGCGTACATTATGCTCCGTATAGCGGACGCATAAGGTATCTTTGACATCCTTTCTCTTTCATCGTCAGTCTTGGGAGACATCGACTTGGAGAGATGGATTCCATGTCGCATTGGAAGAAACCCTTTCTTCGAATCATCCATACTAAACCTCTTTAGTATCTTTTCCATGTACAACATTTGGGATAGCCCTTGCAACCTTTTAGATCTATCTCTATAGATCCGTATTCCCAATACAAAAGAATCTTCTCCCAAATCTTTCATCGAGAATTTTGTAGATAACCATGCTTTAGTCTTCTCTAATATTCCTACTTCCTTCCCAATGAGAAGAATATCATCGACATAAAGCACTATAAACTCTATCGAGCTCCCACTAACCTTCTTGTACACACAAGGTTCATAGATGTTCTTGATGAAGCCAAACGATTTGACAGTCTCATCAAAATGCTTGTTCCAATTTCGGGATGCTTGTTTAAGTCCATAAATGGACCTTTGTAGTTTGCAAACCTTTTGCTCACTACCTTTGGGTATGAAACCTTTTGGTTGCTCCATATAAATTTCTTCTTCAATGTCTCTATTGAGAAAAGCGGTTTTCACATCCATTTGCCATATCTCATAGTTGTACCAGGCGGCTATGGCAAGCAAGATCCGAATGGACTTCGGCATGGCCACCGGCGAGAAGGTTTCCTCAAAGTCCATGCCAGGCCTTTGTGTGTATCCCTTCGCAACTAACCTTAACTTGTAGGTCGACACCTCTCATTTACTCCAAGCTTTCGCTTATAGATCCACTTGCAACCAACGGGTACTACTCCCTTTGGTGGATCTACCAAGGTCCATACCTTGTTTGAGTACATGGAGTCCAATTCGGCTCTCATGGCTTCACGCCATTTTCCCGAATCTATGTCCAACATAGCTTCTTCATAAGTCCTTGGATCAATATCCAATTGCCCCGTTTTATGTATCAATCCAAACCGTTCGGGTTGTTCATGTTCATGAGTGGACCTACGAAGTTGTTGTGTACTATGATAGGATAGTGCCCAGCAAGCCAGTTCAATTAGCTTGTAATAGGTCTATTCTGTAAGAGATGATCTTTTGATTTTATAATAATACACACGTTTATTTATATGTGTATAAGGATAAACAATGGCCAACTTCATCTCTCGCGAATACATTTAAGAGATTAGATGAAACCCTTAGATTACATTAGACTATGGGACGATTCAATTCAATACTGAGTGCAATCATGAAACAGTCTCAAAGGTCGCAATCTTAAAACTGTTCCAAGTCATAGATTCCGAACGAGACGGGGTATCGTAGGAATCACCAAGACTTGTACAAGTATGCATGATTCACATGGAGTGAATTTGTAGCGTTTCATGAGCAAGGCATTTGAGGCCAGTGCATATGAGTAGGTGGTTCAATGGAGGATTGAACGCATCGAACGACCCGAACAGAGAAACCCATTGTGGAAGCGCATGCCTGATAACTCTGTGAAAATAGAGTTATTGCGTATACTTTTTAGGCTTAAATCAGTATCTTTCTTGAATAATTGTGAGTCGTTTGAGATTTTAGAGCATATTTCACTTTTTAGAGTCGATTCATGAAATTAGTCATGTTTCGAGAATAATCCTTGATTTTTGGTACTAATTCTATTTATTCCTTTGTAGGAGATGAAATGGGACAATAAAGTTTCTAATCAATTGAGAATGAGCAATTTCAAAGCTTAAGGGGGTAAAAGGATTCAAAAGCATAAGATCAAGGACTGAAAGTGCAATTAGAGTCCAACTTTGATGTATTTGCAAGGAATATGCGGCTGACTTCCTTTGAACCCTAATGGGCTGCGGCCCATTTGGAAATTTGAAGATTAAAAAGAATCCTACTTCACGTAGGATTCAAAGGAAAAATCTGAAAAAGAGGAAATAAAAAGACAGAAAGAGCAGAAAAAATCACAACACACCACATTAGAGAAAAAGAAAAGACACGCAAGATCAAGGAGAACAAGCGCATATCACACTTTTTGCTATTTTTCGTATTCCTTTATTAGAGAAGACTATGAACTCCTCTTTTATTGTTTATTTCGTTAATTTTAGCATGAACTAATTTCGTTTAGTCTAGGGTTTTTACGGATCCATGTTATGCGAATAATGTTTTAGTTTATTTTCTAGTTTTAATTTAGTGATTTTTCGATTTTTATTATCGAGATTTGTTTATCTAATTTTGTGCTAATTTACTGTCAAATTGACTGGCCACCTATTTGATTGTTTACTTTTCTTGATTGAACCTGGGAAGGGAATATTAAGAATAGAAGAAGGAATTAGGTAGTGGGTTGCTTGTTAGTATAGGAATATACCCAACACGCCCATATCCAAATTAGGTCATATAATTAATGCATGTTATTAATTCTACTAACTTAGGAATAAGAATAGTAAATTAATTGCATAGGTTCTTAGGTGATTCGGAAGACACTTAAGGATAGAAGTGAACCCTAGGACAGCGAATAAGAATCACTAGTTAAAATTAGGGAGTTAATTAACATTAGGAGCATAACATAGGTGAAGTTTAACTCTAGACCCTTGTCTCATTGATCGTCTTCTTAAGCACTTTAATCATCATTTTAGATTAGTTATTTCTTTAGTTTTAGTAGTTAGTTAATAAACTGCCCTTCAAATATTTTAGCCTAGTTGAATTAGAATAAGAATTTAGGTAGGGAATTTGGTACAAGTTTAGTTTCAAGTCCTCGTGGGTTCGACACTCAACTTACTCTTTATTACTTTTGCGATACGTGCACTTGCGTTTATTTGCGTGTGTAAAATCCGCAACAAGTTTTTGGCGCCGTTGCCAGGGACTTTGATAATTAATAATTTACCAAGTTTCAACTTTTATTTTTGTTTTAATTCGATTTATTTTTATAGTTCAAATTTTTCCTTGTAGGTACTCATACCTAGTTTATGCGTAGTGATAAAAAAGCTGAATTAGTAGCTTTTGATCCAGAGATCGAGAGGACTTTCAGATAACGAAGAGCGCTAAACAAGAATCAAGGAAAAGCTGATCTAATGGAGAATCCAAATAATGAAAATCAGGTGAATCCACAGTTAGTAAATCAACAAATAGGTCCACACGTTCCTGCCGAAATCGAAAGACCCATTAATGAATACATAACACCAATCTTGGGTGTTCTAGATTCAAGCATTGTCAGACCAGAGATTGAAGCAGCTCACTTTGAAGTGAAACCGGTAATGCTGAATCTGATCAATTCCTCTGCTATATTTTCGGGGTTGGCTATGCAAGATCCTCACGCCCATTTGAAGAGCTTTATGGAAATTTGCGATTCATTCAAATTGAATGGGGTTACAGCTGATCAACTACGAACGAAACTTTTCTCCTTTTCCTTAAGGGATCGAGCTCGAGTCTGGCTAAACTCAATGCCACCTAACTCCATCACATCTTGGACTGATTTGACTGAAAAATTCCTAAGGAAATATTTTCCACCCACCAAGAGTGCAAAAGTTCGAATGGAAATTCACTCATTCCAACAAATAGAGGGAGAGTCACTCTACGATGCATGGGAAAGGTTCAAGGGGCTAATGACACAGTGTCCACAACATGGAATCCCTGGTTGGGAACTGATAAATATCTTCTACACTGGACTAGGGGGACAAATCAGAACCATTCTGGATGCAGCAGCAGGAGGGACATTTTTGGGGAAGACATATACAGATGCCTACGATGTATTAGAAAGAATGACTTACAACAATTACCAATGGGCATCGGAACGCTCATCAGTGAAACTTGCACCTGGAAAATTTGAGTTAGATACAATGACAGCAGTGCAAGCACAATTAGCCGTTTTATCCAAGAAGATTGATGGTTTAAGTATGAGTAAACCGGGAGCTAACTCGTTTCAAGCTCAACCAGTCAATATGATTCACAACTCAGAGATTTTCTGTATCATTTGTGGAGGAGAGCATCCGTATGAAAACTGCCCTTCAAATTCGGAGTCAGCATGCTATGTGGGAAACAATCGAAACAATCAAGGGTATAATCCATACTCTAACAGATATAATCCCGGTTGGCGAAACCATCCCAACTTTTCATGGAGCAATAATCAGCACGTTGGACAGGGGTCAAACAACGCAAAAAATCAGCAAAACTCACCAGGGTTTCAGGGTCAACAAAAACAACCACCAACGGACAATAAGCCATCATTAGAAGAGACGTTGGCGCAGTTCATGAGCCAGACAAGTGCATCTATTCGCAACCTAGAAACTCAAGTGGCTCAATTAGCTCAAGATAGGCAGCACCGACCTCCAGGCTCACTCCCAAGTGACACTGAAAACCCAAGGACCAATCATAACGAACATTGCAAAGCAATCACTCTGAGAAATGGTAGAGAACTCGAAGAGCCTAGCAGAACACGAGTTCGAGTTGAGGATCCCAAGGAAGCTCAAGACAAACCTGAAGAATCCGAGCTAAACAAAGAAAAGGAGGTGGAAAATGAAATCGAGAAGAAAGATGTACCTAATCTACCGGAAATCAAACCTCCACCACCGTTTCCTCAAAGGTTTCAACAACAAAGGAAGAATGATCAATTCAGAAAATTCCTTGATATCCTGAAACAACTTCACATCAACATTCCATTAGTTGAAGCATTCGAGCAGATGCCAAATTACGTCAAATTCATGAAGGATGTACTGTCACGAAAGAAAAGATTAGGAGAATTCGAAACTGTAGCTCTCACCGAAGAATGCAGTGCAATTTTGCAGAATAAGCTCCCACCTAAGCTCAAGGATCCTGGCAGTTTTACCATTCCATGTAACATTGGCGACAAGTATGTGGGACAAGCATTATGCGACTTAGGGGCCAGCATCAATCTCATGCCCAAATCCGTCTTTCAGAAATTGGGAATTGGGGAAGCAAGGCCAACTACGGTAACTCTTCAATTAGCAGATCGTTCCATTACATACCCCGAAGGAAAAATTGAAGACGTTCTGGTAAAAGTAGACAAGTTTATCTTCCCTGTTGATTTTATTATGTTAGACTATGAAGCAGATTCGAATGTACCCATCATTTTGGGTAGGCCATTCTTAGCCACTGGAAGAGCATTAATTGACGTACAGAAAGGTGAATTAACCATGAGGGTGCAGGACGAGAAGATTACATTCAACGTGTTCCAAGCCATGAAACATCCCGACGACGAGGAAGAATGTTCATCAGTATGCATGATCGACTCATTGGTCGCTAAGACCTTTGAAACGTCTATGTACCGAGACCCGTTGGAGGCAGCCCTAAATTTGGATCCTGAGGAGATGGATGATAAAGAAATTGTACAAAGCGTGGCATTCTTACAAGCAAATTCGCGAGTCAATAAACCAGTCAACAAGATTGAAGGATTGGAACTACCCACGTGCAAGCCTCATCAACCATCAATCGAAGAACCACCATCGCTGGACTTGAAGCCACTGCCAGCACATCTGCAATATGAATATTTGGGGGAATCATCTACATTGCCAGTAATCATCTCTGCATATCTCTCCGAAACCCAAAAAGAGAAATTACTGAGAGTTCTTCGAAATCATATACGAGCCATTGGGTGGACTATTGCAGACAATAAGGGGATTAGTCCTGCATTTTGCATGCACAAGATCATACTCGATGATGAGAACAAGGGATCAGTCGAACATCAAAGGAGACTAAATCCAATCATGAAAGAGGTAGTCAAAAAGGAAATCATCAAGTGGTTGGATTCAGGAATTATCTTCCCTATTTCAGACAGTAGATGGGTTAGTCCAATTCAGTGTGTTCCCAAGAAGGGTGGTATGACAGTAGTGAAAAATAAAAACAATGAATTGATCCCTTCAAGAACTGTCACGGGATGGCGCGTTTGCATGGATTACCGAAAACTGAACAAAGCTACAAGAAAAGATCACTTCCCGCTACCATTCATAGATCAGATGTTAGACAGATTAGCAGGAAGGGCTTATTTTTGTTTTCTAGACGGATTTTCGGGATACAATCAGATTTTCATCACACCAGCGGATCAAGAAAAGACTACTTTCACATGCCCCTATGGCACATTTTCTTTTAGACGGATGCCTTTTGGATTATGCAATGCACCAGCCACGTTCCAACGTTGCATGATGGCAATCTTCACGGGCATGATAGAAAAATTTCTCGAAGTCTTCATGGATGACTTTTCTGTGTTTGGTGATTCGTATGATGAATGTCTTGATAACTTAGCCAAGGTTTTGCGCAGGTGCGAAGAAACTAACTTGGTGCTAAACTGGGAAAAGTGTCACTTCATGGTACAAGAAGGAATAGTTCTGGGACACAAAGTGTCTAGCAAGGGCATTGAAGTGGACAGAGCAAAGATAGAGACGATAGAGAAACTCCCTCCGCCTACATCAGTCAAGGGAATTCGTAGCTTCCTGGGACATGCTGGATTCTATCGACGTTTTATTAAGGATTTCTCTAAAATCTCTAAACCTTTATGTAATTTGCTTGAAAAAGATGCTAAGTTTATTTTTGATGATTTGTGTCTGCAGGCTTTCTAGACATTGAAGGACAAGTTGGTGACAGCCCCAATAATAGTTGCTCCAGATTGGAATCTTCCATTTGAAGTGATGTGTGACGCTAGCGATGTCGCACTTGGAGCTGTTCTGGGACAGAAAAGGGATAAGATCTTTCACTCAATATACTACGCCAGCAAAACTCTCACTGACGCTCAAGTGAACTACACCGTGACTGAGAAAGAATTGTTAGCAGTAGTGTTTGCTTTTGACAAGTTCCGAGCGTATCTGGTAGGAACAAAGGTGATAGTATATACAGACCACTCCGCAATCCGATATTTGATTGAGAAGAAGGATGCTAAGCCAAGGCTAATTCGATGGGTGCTCTTATTGCAAGAGTTTGATCTCGAGATAAAAGATAGGAAAGGAACCGAGAATCAAGTGGCTGATCACTTGTCAAGATTGGAGGGAGGAAACAAAGAGTCAGGCTCTGTGATGATCAATGAAGTCTTTCCAGATGAACAATTGTTTGCGGTAAATCAAACAAAACTTCCATGGTATGCCGACTATGTCAACTATCTAGTAAGTGGCCTACTTCCTCCCGACATTAATTTCCAGCAAAAGAAGAGATTTATGAATTATGTGAAGAACTTTATTTGGGATGAGCCATACTTGTTTAAGAAATGTGGGGATCAAATGATAAGGAGGTGTATTCCCGATGAAAATTTCGAGGAAATTCTGGGTAATTGTCACAATTCACCATACGGTGGGCATTTTAAAGGAGATCGCACAGCAGCTAAAATCCTACAATCTGGTTTTTTCTGGCCCACCTTACATAAAGATGCTCATGAGTTTGTGAAGCGTTGTGATCGATGCCAACGGGTTGGAAATTTAACGAAGCGTGATGAGATGCCACTGTCGACTATGTTGGAAGTAGAGCTTTTTGATGTTTGGGGGATTGACTTCATGGGACCATTCATTCCTTCATTTGGAAATCGGTACATCTTAGTTGCAGTTGATTACGTGTCTAAGTGGGTTGAGGCAGAAGCATTCCCAACTGATGATTCGAAGGTGGTGATGCAATTCATTAAGAAGCACATTTTCACAAGATTCGGAACACCTAGAGCCATCATTAGTGATCAAGGATCCCACTTTTGCAATAAGTATTTCAACGCTCTCTTAGCAAAATATGGTGTGCGGCATAAATTAGCAAATGCATACCATCCGCAGACAAATGGGCAGGCAGAGATCTCTAATCGTGAAATTAAGAAGATCTTAGAAAAAACAGTCAGTCCCACAAGAAAAGATTGGTCCAAGAAATTAGATGATGCTTTGTGGGCATACAGAACGGCTTTTAAGACGCCAATTGGAATGTCACCGTATAGGTTATGTTGGTCCCAAGTGGTCAGATGAGGTCTAGAGGGGGGGGGGGGTGAATAGACCTCTGAAAATTTTTGAACTTAAAAACTTTTCAGTCTTCTGTCAGCAGACTAAGCTGATGAAGAACAGTAAGCAGACTAAGCTGATCGTGAACAAATCTTGAACAGCAGACTGACCACTCTTCTTACAATGACTTAGCTGTTTTTCAGCAAAACAGTTTTCAAAGAGTATACTTGCAGCGGATTATTTGAAAGTGTTTTTCACAAGTAAACTAAGTTCTAAAAGATTTTATCCCCAGTTAGAAACTCCTTATAAAATCTTTTGATTGATTCAAAGTGTTTAAAATGCAAACTTTTTAAAATATGCAAGAAAACTTTAAATGCAAGATAACACAAAGAATTTTTATAGTGGTTATATGGATAAAAATCCTTTAGTCCACTCTTCCAGATCACTTAGATTCTGGGTTATACTATAATCACACAGATTACAATATTTCTCCACTTACACCAAGACAACAAATGAAAAGGCTGTAAGCTCACAATAGGAAATCACAAAGAAGACCTATTCTCCGAAGTAATATCACCCACAAAGACGGATATCTACTCCTCACAACACTCAGCTATTACAAAATCACTCAGATAATGTTTTTCTGATTTCTTCAACTGGGTTTCTGTCAACAGATGACTTCCACCAGACGAGTGAGCTGTTCGAGCTTTTGAGACTTAGAAAAATTCTGCTTCAAAATCGAAATCTCTGATTGTTGTTGTGTTTTTTGCTCGATTGAAATTCAACTCTATTTATACATGGAGATGAAAATATGACTGTTGAAGGCAAATCACAATTCAAATCCATCCTTCAGCTCTTTTGAAACGGCTCCCTGCAGCAATCCGTACAGTGTACAGTACTTTCTGTCCATCACATTTAATGCTGCATTAAATGCACTCTGCTGATACGAGGATATCTTCAATCATTTGCCATTACTACACTTCTCTTTCAGCATTTATTACACCAAGTGCATTTATTACCGTTGAACTGATCTCATGATCTCTTCCACTCTGCTGATCGAAGCAACCCTTCTGATAGGTACTCTGCTGATCAAATACTGAACTAATCTGATTTGACTCGGCTGATGACCTACCCTTCTGTTTGCTGTTTCAGCAAGAGATCACTAGTCTTCTGGTCTTTGAACTCTTCTGATATCTTCTATACTTGTTCAAAGATCCTTCTAAGGGAACTAAGCTTTCCATACTTAGCTGATTATGATGTTTTGGAAATCATCAAAACCTTCCCTTAAATTCTGACTTCTTTCATCTTCATCTTCATCCAACAATTTCCCCCTTTTTGATGATGACAAAACTCCAGCTAAGTACCTGTACCTAAACTAAAGTTTTGATCCTCAAAAATTTCTGAGATAGAAATAGTATGTTGGATTCAAACTTGCAATTTTATAGATGATTAAACTGATTACAGATTACAAGTTTTGAAGAATGAAAAGTGCAAAGTACTTTTTAAAAAGATTACAAGGATTTTAAGATAAAAAGGAAATCTAGCCTAAACTAGTCTTCTTCCTTCTTCTCTTCTTCTGAAGTTTTCTTCTCTTCTTCAGCATTTTCTTTCTTTTCTTCTTCAGCTTCCTTGTCTTCTTTTTCAGATTCTTCATCAGATAACATAGAAGTCTCAGCTTCCAGCTCTTCAAAGAACCTTTTTTCTTAGCAGCTCTATCTTTTTATATTTTACATCAGGGTCAAGCTGTTCTTCAGCTGAATCTTTGGCAGCAGCTAGTTCCTTATCAGACTTGGCTTTTGCTTCAGATTCTTCAAATTCAGCTTGCTCTTCTTCTGTAATTCTCTCATATGTTGGTCTGCTTGATTCTCCCATATTTCTTTCAGTGTCACCAGCAGATTCTTCCAACATTTCAGTTGCTTCAGCTTGGTTATCTTCTTCCTTTTCAAGAGAAGGACCAACTTTCTTCTGTCCAAATACCCTTTCTTCCCCCTTTTTGTCATCATCAGCAGGGTTGATTGGATATTGTGGCACAACTGATGTAATTAGAAGTGAATCACAGAGAAGCTTGATGTTCTCTTCCATAGCATTGATCTGAGCTTGCTGTCTGAGTTGATTGGCCTTGAAATCTCTCACTTCCTTGAGCAGATCTTCTCCTTGATCACCTAATTGAATTTGAGTTCCCAAAATCCAATTTGATGAAGCAGTGAAGTCTTTCATCATATTTTCCATGACTTCATCTTCTGCTCGAAGGGCCGTTTCAACTATTTGTTCAATCTGTCTCCAACCTTCAGTAGTGCTCTGAGTCCGTCTTCTAAGTATATCCATATCTTGACAGATGGATTTAACATTCTGAGCAGTGTCTTCTATCAGATCGGTTGGGACAGCAGCAGCTTTCTGATTTGGTTGTTTGACAGCAGCTAACACTTCTGCAGCTAATTCTTCCTTCATATCCTTCAAAGATTTGGTGATCATTTGTTGGATGGAGTCCAACAGATTTGTCTGAGCACTTTGAGAAGTTGAAGGCATATTTGTTGTAGCAGGAAGTGTTTCTTTGATAAGTTGCTCTGTTGGTTGAGTTATTAATGCAAGAGACTGATCTGCTGGACTACCAGCATGGCTTGGAGTGCTTTCCTTCTCCTTAGCTTGATCATCTCCTTCAGCAACAACTTCTTTGTCCTTGATATGATCTGCTGGAATTGCTTCTTCTTTCTTTGAATCATCAGCAGCATCAGACTTATCACCCTGTGCTTTGTTCTGATCAGATGGGTCTGATGTACCCTCTTTTTGCTCTGGTTGATCAGAAGACTCTTCTTTTTCTTTATCAGCAGGGGATATAATCTTCTTGACAGTCTCAACTGTCTTCATCATTCCTTCATTGTCCACAGCTGACCTGTTGGAAATCCAAGTAAAATTATCAAGAGGAATAAAAGTGGATGAAGGTTCCTCAGGCAGCTCTTCATAAGGTTTGATATTTGGCCCGTAGACAATGTGTTTGATGTTTGGAAGAGGGACCAATGAGCTTGGTTGTCCCCTTAACTTCCTTGATTTCTTTGCCCAAAGCTCCATTGCTTGAGCAATAGCCAACTTTATAGATCTTTCCTTGAGGTCTTCAGATTCCTCATAGTCTTCAGGAATTGATTGGAAGATCTTCTTGGCTTCAGCCTTTACTATGTGACTTATCTTTAGCCTCAACTTGTCCAGAAAGAATTCTGAATCAAGTGCTTGAATTAGAGAACCTGTCTCAAGCCACTTCAGTACCCATGCTTCTTCAGCATTAAAGGCTTTCCAATTTGTCATTTCAGCTGGACTCTTTGTCAGTCTGAATTCCCTCCACCTGTTGTATCTGATCTTTTCAGCATTGAACTGTGTCAGGCGGTTTATCCTTTCATTTTCAGCATCAAGCCTTCTGAGAAATTCTTCAAAAATTGCAGGATCATCCCTGACAATTTCAAGAGATAGTCTGACTTCTTCTCTTCTCTTTGGCTTTATTTTTGGTGCAGGCATAGCTGGTATTGGTTTGTTTGGATCTCTTTGTTCACCAATAACTATCCCACCACTATGCTGATGACCATGAGCATCTTTGGTGCTTGCTTTAGTGGCAGCAGCCAACTCTGCTGCCTCAATAGCATCCCTCTGCTCTTGAGTCATTTTGCTGGCTTCTTCCTCCAGCCTCTTAAGCTCTAAGCTTTTCTGCCTTTCTTCTTCTGCTTTCTCAGCAGCTATCCTCTGCTTTTCAGCAGCATCTTGTCTTTTCTTTTCTGCAGCAGTTAAGTAAGTGGCAATCTTGCCAGTCCTCTTTCTTCTGGATTCAGGACTCTCAACTGCTTGAATAGGGGTTGCAGCAACTGGAGTAGGGTGCAGCAACAGTGTAGCTCCTTCTTGTGTTGTACTAGTCTGCTGTGCTTCTTCAACTTCAGCAGATAGTGCAGCAGACGAGTCTTCTGTTGACATTCCAACTTCAGAAACAACTTCAGCTTCAGCAGCATCAATCTTAGCAGCTTGGACAGCAGGTTCTTCAATTGTTACAGGTCTTTCTGTTTCTGCTGTTGTTTCTCTAACAGTTGCAACAGGCTCTTCAGAGAAGGTGACCTTTCTCTTAGCCTTTGACTTTGCAATCCTTTTGGCAGGGGGGTTGGCAGTAGGAGGTCCCCTTGCCTCACTCTTTGTTCTCATCCTCTTCAACCTCTGAAGTGGAATTTCTTCCTCAGACTCTGTCCTTTCAGGAGAAGAGTCAGTCCTCATCTGCTCAATCTTCTTAGTAAAATCTTCAATTTCTTTTTCTGGAACTTCATCCTCAGGAAGTGCTGAATCAGCCTCAACAGCAGACTGTGCTGTTGGCTCAGCAACTTGGCTTGTCTGTCCCTCCTTTTTGCTCTTCTTAGAGGGGCCCTTCTTGGATTTGGCAGGGGCTTTTCTTTTAGGTTCTTCCACTATTCTTCTCACTGGTTCGTAAAGTTTGAACTCTTTGCTACCATGAGTAGTCTTCCCTGGTCCTAAGGGGCATTGCAGAGACGCAAACAGATTACTGAGTAAAATGGCATGAGAAAGCCTCTTATCACTCAGTAGCTCATAAACATGAGCAGCCCAGTTAACCTTTAAACCGTAGTAGATACACACCATTGTGTAGTATCTTTTCCTTGGAAGCCCATCCAAAGAACTTGTACTGCAGTCCAGCACCTTGGCTATAATATCAGCAAATCTCTGATATTCATCCTTCAGCTGGGTCTTCATCAAAGTCCCAGTCATCTTTTCTCCTTTCTTAGCACAAATAGCCCAGAACTCCTCTTCCTTTTCAGACCCAAGGTCTGTCACATCCCCTCCTTTGTTCGTCAATTTGTAGATCTCACTAAGAACGGCAGACGAGATAGCAATCTTCTTTCCACCAATTTCAGCAGACATAACAGTGTCATTTTTGGAGAATTTCCTGGTCTGATAGAAGTGTTCAACATCCTCCACGTAGACCATGTCTTCATGAGCCTCTAAAACAGGAACCAACGATGCCTCTTTGATCTTTTCCAGTAACGAGCGCATCAGATCAGTGCCAGAGAAATGGAATTTGCTGTAGTTAAAGTATCTTCCTTCGATAATCTTCTCCATTTCTGAATTTTAGAGAGTATAGATCTACAAAAAGCAGTTAACTTTCGCAACAGAAGGGTTTGAGAGTTAGAGAGTTTGAGAATATTTAGGTGCGTAAGACGACTATACTGTTTCAGATCGGATTTTATAGGTTTCCTTTTGGTTAGGTTTTCGTGATTTATCAGAACCGTTGATCTAATCTGACAATTTTTAATCGTGTGGATAGGAAAAGCGGATTTCAATTTTATTATTTTAATGTCAGATGGGCGGGAAACTCTATCGACACTAATCTGTTACTTATAAAAGCGCGTTTCTAATAATACGTTTTATGACCATGCTTATATAAGGTATCAGATGAGTAGAGTTAAACTTATCTGACCGACGAGTGATCTGTTATCTGATATTACTAGAGAATGCCAATAGCTAGTAATCTTCCTCTGCTGTTTGTCAATCCAACAAGATAAAATAATCTTCAATCTTCAAGAATTAAGAATACATCTTCATGATAACTTAACTTCAACTAACTGTTATTAACAGATTTCATCTTTCAGAACAGAAGTACCGCTAGTCTTACACGTTCCCCCTGACTTTAAGAATTCATAAGTTAACTAGTATGTTGAAGGTTAATCCTTGAATAAAATAGTGAATGACTAAGCTGTTGAACTTCAGTCTTCTTATGAGTTCCCCCTCAGCTTATGCATCCAAATTAAGTAGTCCTAACTCAGCTCTTAGAGTTGAGAACCTTGCTTCACTTAGAGGTTTAGTGAAGATATCAGCAATCTGATTATCAGTATGAACATACTCAATCACAACATTGCCTTTTTCCACATGATCTCTAATGAAATGATGTTTGATCTCAATATGTTTAGTCCTTGAATGACTTGTAGTGTTCTGAGTAAGTGAAATTGCACTTGTATTATCACAGTAGATTGGAATTCCACTGATCTTGATGTTGTAGTCTTCTAGTTGATGTTTCAACCAAAGTATCTGTGCACAGCAAGCTCCAGCAGCTATATATTCAGCTTCAGCAGTAGATATAGAAACTGAGGTCTGTTTCTTACTCATCCATGAGATCAGACGACTACCTAAGAACTGACAGGCACCTGTTGTGCTCTTTCTGTCAATCTTGCAGCCAGCAAGGTCTGAATCTGAATAACCAATAAGCTCAAATCCAGATTCTCTAGGATACCACAATCCCAATTCTTGAGTGCCTTTAACATATTTCAATATCCTCTTGGCAGCTAAGAGATGAGATTCTTTGGGGTTTGATTGAAATCTTGCACAGACTCCAACTGAGTACATTATGTCAGGTCTGCTTGCTGTTAGATACAACAATGAACCAATAATGCCTCTATATTTGGTTATGTCCACTGATTTGCCATCTTCATCTTTATCCAACCGAAGACTTGTAGACATATGAATTGTAGCAGTAGAGCTAGTTTCCATACCAAACTTCTTGAACAGATCTCTTGTGTATTTTGCTTGGCTGATGAATATTCCATCAGGCAACTGTCTAACTTGCAATCCAAGAAAATAATTAAGTTCACCCATCATGCTCATTTCAAACTTATTCTGCATCAGCTTGGAGAACTTATCACACATCTGTTGATTAGTTGAACCAAAAATAATATCGTCCACATATATTTGCACAAGTAATATATGATTTTCCCATTCAATTGTGAACAAGGTTTTATCTACCTTACCTTTTCAAAATCCTTTAATTAAAAGAAAATCAGATAGGGTATCATACCATGCTCTTGGAGCCTGTTTCAGTCCATAGAGGGCTTTCTTCAGACGATATACTTTGTCCTCTTCATGATAGACTTCAAATCCAGGAGGTTGCTCAACATACACTTCTTCTTGCAGTTCTCCATTGAGAAAAGCAGACTTCACATCCATCTGATAGACAGTGAAGTTCTTGTAAGCAGCATAGGCAAGAAACAGTCTGATTGCTTCAAGTCTTGCTACTGGTGCAAATGTCTCATCAAAGTCAATTCCTTCTTCTTGACAATAACCTTTGGCCACTAGTCTTGCTTTGTTTCTGGTGACAACACCATCTTCATTCATCTTATTTCTGAATACCCACTTAGTGCCAATTACTCTTTGATGACTTGGTCTAGGAACTAAGTACCAGACTTCATTCCTTTCAAATTGATTCAACGATCTTGCATAGCTTCTATCCAGAAGGAATCATTGAGAGCTTCTTCAATTTGCTTAGGCTCTATTTGAGATAGAAATGTGACAAACATGGCATCTTGTGCAGCAGCTCTTCTTGTTTTCACTCTATCTAAAGGATCACCAATGACTAATTCAGGTGGGTGATTCTTGAGCCATCTGAGATCAGGTTGTAGATCAGGATGTTGTCCTCTGTCTTGATCTTGCAACACTACTGTTGGAGTTCCAGTAGTAGTCTGTTGAACATTTGCAGTCTGTTGAACAGTCTCTGGTCTGTCAGCTGTTTGCAACTCGTCTGTTAGACAATCAGCACTGTGATTTTGAACAGCACTTGAGTTAGCAGCTGAATCAAGATTAGGTAGTATGATGGGAACATATTCTTCATTTCTTCCAATGTCTAACTTCTGTAAATCAGTAGACAGATCTTGATTAACACTTTGATTCTTTTCAGAAGATTGACTTGGCTCATCAAATACTACATGGATAGATTCTTCTATTAGTAATGTTCTTTTGTTAATAACTCTGTAAGCCTTACTAACAGATGAGTATCCTACAAAGACAGCTTCATCAGCCTTTTCTGCAAATGCAGTAAGGTGATTTTTCCCATTATTCAATACAAAACATTTACAACCAAAAATCTTAAAGTAATGAATGTTTGGTTTTCTGTTGTTCCAAACTTCATATGGAGTCTTGTTCTGATTTTTGTTGATCATACATCTGTTTTGGGTAAAGCATGCTGTGTTTGTTGCTTCTGCCCAAAATCTTTGTGGCAGCTTAGCTTCAGCTATCATGGTCCTGACAGCTTCTTTTAGTGTTCTGTTTCTCCTTTCAGCAACACCATTCTGTTGAGGGGTTCTAGCAGCTGAATACTCATGATGTATTCCTTTGATATTACAATACTCTTCAACAGTAGAGTTTGTAAACTCTGTCCCTCTATCTGATCTGATCTTTAATATTTTGATACTCTTCTCATTCTGGATCAGTTCCATCAGATTTGTAAGATGTTCCTTGGTTTCACTTTTCTTCTTCATGAAAATCACCCAAGTATATCTTGAATAATCATCCACCACAGCTAGGCAGTATTTCTTTCCACCATTGCTGACTGGATCAATGGGTCCAAATAAGTCCATATGTAGCAGCTCCAATATTCTTCCAGAAGATTGGTGCTTCTTGCCTTTAAATGATGACTTGATTTGTTTACCCTTCTGACATGCGTCACATAGCTTGTCCTTGCTCATGACAGCTTTTGGAATCCCTTCTACCAAATCATTCTTGATTAAACTGTTTATGGTCTTGAAGTTTAAATGATTCATTCTCTTCTGCCATAGCCAACTCACTTCACTTGGTGCAGATGCCACCAAACAAATACTTGAATTCTTATCAGCAGAATTCCAGTCGACTATGTAGATATTTCCCTGTCTTCTTCCAGATAAAATTACCTTCTTTGTACCAATCTGTTCAACATAACACTTATTTGTTGAGAAGATGACTGAATATCCTTTGTCACAAAATTGACTTATGCTCAGCAGATTATATTTGAGGCCTTTAACATATGAGACGTCAGATATCTCAATGTTTCCTCTGATCAGTTTCCCTTTAGCTTCTTGCCTTCTTTGCTGTCTCCAAAAGTTACTTTTGGACCATCCACAGCAACTGCATCAGTCAGCTCATGTATGTTTCCACACATGTGTCTTGAACATCCACTGTCCAAGTACCAGATCTTCTCTACTTTACTCCTACTCCTAATCCTAACCTACAAAACAAAATAAAAATTGTTTTAGGTACCCTTATTGAGAGGGTCCTGAAGGATTAGTTTCACCTTTGACAACCCAAGATGTTGATGTCTTAGGCTTCTTAGGCTTCTGAGTTTTGACAGGAGCATGAACAGCTTCATTTTTATCATAGTTATCAGATAAGTCATGTTGATGATCAGTATGATAAGGATAGTGTTCATAAGCAGGGTAAGGTGCATGATAAGCAGGGTATGCATGCATTGGATGAGCAGGGTAAGGTGCATAGTAACCTGGAAATTGAGGTGCATGATACATAGGATGATATGCAGCAGGTTGCACATAATATGACTCATTTCCATACCAAGCATTTTGATTTTTCTTGTTTTTATGCTTCTTTGGCTTACTAGATGCTTGCTCAGTTTGTTTTGACTTAGTTTTACCAACAGATTGATTCAATTTAGCTTTATCAGCAGACTTCTTAGGACTCTGTTGTTTGGTCTTACTAGTCTGATTTCCTACACTAGGCTCTTTGCTCATTTTAGCCTTAGGAGATTTCTTCTCCTTTAATTATTTCTCAGGTGAAGCAGGTTTAGTTGTCTGAACATAAAGAATGACCTTACTATTGTCAGCTGATATAAATTTTTCAGTATGTTTCAGTTCAATCTTATCCTGTTCTAAAGGTATCTTCTGTTTACTAGATGTATGCGTGGATGCAACAGATGATTTCTCATGAGACTCGATAATCTTTTCAAGTTCCATGATTTTTCCTTTATAGACTTCACATTCAGCTTTCAGAGATTCATGTTCTTGCTCAAGCTGTTTATATTCAGCTGATTCCCTTGGCTTTTCAGCTAAGAGTTTCAGTGAACTATTTTGCTCTTTTAGCAGGATCATCTCTTCCTTAAGCTTTTTATATGCTTCAGCAATACCAGTATTGTTAAGCATCATTTGTTCAAATGAATTAAATAATTCATCATTAAGAGGAGTTACCTCATCCTCAGAGTCATCAGAGTCCTTTGCCATCAGGCACAGGAGAGCAGGTTTTTCTTCATCAGAAGATTCTTCATCAGACGAGTCTGAATCTGAATCAGATGAGTAGACAGCAGTCAGCTTTTCTGCTTCAGCCATCATTGCTTTTCCTCTCTGATGCTTTCTTTCTTTTCTCACTTTCTTCTCCTCTTCAGTGTACTTTTCTGCTTTTGGATATGGGCAGTCTTTGATGAAGTGTCCCAATTTCCTGCAGTTGTAACACATTAGTTTTGATTTATAATCATCTTTATCTTGAGAAGAAAAGTTAGGTTTAGAAGTAGAAGCATTGTTGTATTTGTTCTTCATTTTTCTTTTGTAGAACTTCTTGAAATTATTCATCAACAGTTCAACATCTCCAGCCGTGTACTCCTTTTTGTTGAGTAGAGTGGCTTCATCAGATGAGTCCACTTCTTTGCTTTTCTGTGCTGGTCTTCTAGTGTTTTCAGCAGCAACCAGTGCAGCTGTGGGTCATGAAGTTGAGGTTTCTTCAATTCCCATTCTAGGCAGTTTATACTCGAATGCCTTGAGAACAGAAAACAGCTCAGTAAGAGAGATTTTTCCCAAATCCCTTGATTCTTCCATTGCTGTAACTTTCATGTTGAACTTTGGGGGTAGGGCCTTTAGTACTCTGACAGTGATCTCTTTGTCAGTGAAGGTCTTTCCCAACTTTAAAACTTCATTCAGAGTCCTGGTGAATCTGGTATCCATCTGATCAATGGTTTCTCCAGACTTCATCTTGAAGTTGTCAAGTTTCTCCAAGGCAACAGTGAGCTGATGCTCTTTAATAGCATCATTGCCTTCGCTCATATCTCTGACTTTGTCCCACATCTCCTTTGCAGTTTTGCAATGTCTGACCTTGTCAAACCGATCATTATCCAGGGCTTTAGTCATGATGAATCTCCCAACTTTATCTAGATTGTAAAGCTTTATTTCCTTTGGAGTCATCTCATGAAGGTCTTTTTCCACAACCGTATCCACTTCATTGATCTTTATGGTCTTTGTAAATCTGAATGGACCTTTAATGATACATGTGTACATGTTATCATTATAAGCAGCAAGGAAAATCTCCATTCTGATTTTCCAGTCCTCAAAGGACATACCAGCAATGTGGGGAACATGGCTGATACAATCCATTTTTCAAAAAGTTTTGATTTTTCAAAAAGATGCTCTTTTGAAAAGTTTTGAAAACCTTTGAAAAACAGTTGGATCAAGCTCGTTGATCAGGCAACTGATTCTAATGAACCACCTGCTCTGATACCACTTGTTGATCCCAAGTGGTCAGATGAGGTCTAGAGGGGGGGGGGGGTGAATAGACCTCTGAAAATTTTTGAACTTAAAAACTTTTCAGTCTTCTGTCAGCAGACTAAGCTGATGAAGAACAGTAAGCAGACTAAGCTGATCGTGAACAAATCTTGAACAGCAAACTGACCACTCTTCTTACAATGACTTAGCTGTTTTTCAGCAAAACAGTTTTCAAAGAGTATACTTGCAGCGGATTATTTGAAAGTGTTTTTCACAAGTAAACTAAGTTCTAAAAGATTTTATCCCCAGTTAGAAACTCCTTATAAAATCATTTGATTGATTCAAAGTGTTTAAAATGCAAACTTTTTAAAATATGCAAGAAAACTTTAAATGCAAGATAACACAAAGAATTTTTATAGTGGTTATATGGATAAAAATCCTTTAGTCCACTCTTCCAGATCACTTAGATTCTGGGTTATACTATAATCACACAGATTACAATATTTCTCCACTTACACCAAGACAACAAATGAAAAGGCTGTAAGCTCACAATAGGAAATCACAAAGAAGACCTATTCTCCGAAGTAATATCACCCACAAAGACGGATATCTACTCCTCACAACACTCAACTATTACAAAATCACTCAGATAATGTTTTTCTGATTTCTTCAACTGGGTTTCTGTCAACAGATGACTTCCACCAGACGAGTGAGCTGTTCGAGCTTTTGAGACTTAGAAAAATTCTGCTTCAAAATCGAAATCTCTGATTGTTGTTGTGTTTTTTGCTCGATTGAAATTCAGCTCTATTTATACATGGAGATGAAAATATGACCGTTGAAGGCAAATCACAATTCAAATCCATCCTTCAGCTCTTTTGAAACGGCTCCCTGCAGCAATCCGTACAGTGTACAGTACTTTCTGTCCATCACATTTAATGCTGCATTAAATGCACTCTGCTGATACGAGGATATCTTCAATCATTTGCCATTACTACACTTCTCTTTCAGCATTTATTACACCAAGTGCATTTATTACCGTTGAACTGATCTCATGATCTCTTCCACTCTGCTGATCGAGGCAACCCTTCTGATAGGTACTCTGCTGATCAAATACTGAACTAATCTGATTTGACTCGGCTGATGACCTACCCTTCTGTTTGCTGTTTCAGCAAGAGATCACTAGTCTTCTGGTCTTTGAACTCTTCTGATATCTTCTTTACTTGTTCAAAGATCCTTCTAAGGGAACTAAGCTTTCCATACTTAGCTGATTATGATGTTTTGGAAATCATCAAAACCTTCCCTTAAATTCTGACTTCTTTCATCTTCATCTTCATCCAACAGGTTAGTTTTCGGAAAAGCATGTCACTTACCATTAGAATTGGAGCATAAGGCTTTTTGGGCTGTTCGCTACTTGAACATGAGTTTGGACCTGTCGGAGAAGGAACGGTTGATGCAACTGAACGAACTCGATGAATTTCGATACATAGCCTATGAGAATGCCAAACTCTACAAGGAAAGAACAAAGAAATGGCATGACAAGACTATTACCACAAAGTTGTTTGAACCGGGTCAATTGGTACTCCTTTTCAATTCTCGTCTCAAACTTTTTCCTGGAAAACTAAAATCTCGATGGTCTGGACCGTTTATCGTCATAAACTCATTCCCACATGGTGCCGTGGAGATAGCCGAAGCTGAGACCGGTAGACAATTCAAAGTTAATGGACAACGTCTCAAACATTACTTGGGTGGAGAAATTGTGAATGAAAAGACCTCGGTGGTCTTAGAATGAAATAACCTGAGTATCATGTCGAGCTAAGGACATAAAACTAAGCGCTTCTTGGGAGGCAACCCAAGCTTTTACTTGTTTTTTGTTTTTCGTTTTTGTTTTGCTTTGTTTTAGTTTTAGTGTGATATGTGGTGTTTTGTTGGGTTTTGCAGGTGTATCGCGGTGCAAGGTAACGAGAAAATGAATATTTCATACACTGGGGCGTTTTGGAAAAGAAGAATAATCAAGCCATGGCACAATTTGAGCAAGGCCATGGCTCAATTGTGAGCAAAAAGAGTGCATAAATTCCAGAAGCTTGAAGCCATGGCACAACTCTAGTCAGGCCATGGCTCAATAAATTGCACAAATTTCAGCAGCCTTAAGCCATGGCACTACTTGAATACGGCCATGGCTTCACTTCAAGTGCCCAAAAGAGCCAATTTCCAGCAGCTTCAGGCCATGGCTCCAATTGGATCGAGCCATGGCCTAAAAAAAAAAAAAAAAATATTTCAGAATCAAAGAAACGGGTTGCATCTCTCTCACAAACAACCAAAATCTTTCTCCCCACGCCGCCGCACAAACCAACCGCGCCGCCGCGATACCCACTCGAGCTCAGCCCCCCGAAACCGCCGCACCTTCAGCTTTCTCCGCTGCCATCAGCAACACATAACCGAAACACGCCGCCGCGACCTTTTTTCCCGTGCGAACACAGCCGCGCGACCGGCCTCCTATCTCAGATCTGCCGCCGCCCGAAGCTGTCGTACCTACATCTCACTCCGCCGCGACCTGAAACCCAACCGCAACCACCGCGTCCAACCTCACGCACGCAGGCCTGCCGCTCTCTCTCCCTCAGATCTAACCCCGCCGCACCACTCCAACAACCACCGAAACCCTAACCTGCGCAAACCCTAACCCCAGCCACAACCAGCCGCACTTAACCACCAATCCGCCGCCCCTACCACAAAAACGTCACCAGCCGAAACCCTAACGCCGCCACATCAACCTCTATCTCCGTTGGGCATCTCTCAAGGGTCGGTAACAATGGATTCTTGCTTTTCTTGATTCAATTCTTGATTTTTGACTTCGATTGTATTTTGCTATTATTGGGATTTTGGTGTGTGATTATTTGCAAATTGTGGAGGATTGGATGCTTGAAAGTTGTGTGATTAATTGGGGTGTTGATTGATTGTGTGGGTAGTTGAGATAGATTATTTTCGATTCAGTGTGATATTTGGGAATTGATTGTTCGTGTGGAGTAAATTTTTTGGTGGAGTGTTTGTGTTGCTTACATTGTACCAAATGGCACCACGAAGTCGAACGGTCCATAAGAACCCCCCCCCCCCCCCCCCGTGAATAAATTAGCACTAACAACCACATCAACGAAAAAGCTTAGTGGTGCTAGGGATAAACAAGTGCGGACGGATGAGTTTGATAGTAGTACATACAAACTGGCTTTCAGCGAAATAAGGCGTTCCAAGCAGCTGAGTTGCAGAGTCGAGGTGTCCAACTGCCACCAATGCCACATTTTCCAACTATGGATGATTTCGAGAGGGGCCCCGCCGTTATTACTGATGATGCTGAGTCGGGTCCCGAGGATGATGCTTAGGATGGACAGACATATGGGAGACCGCCAGTTACCGGCTCGTAGGGACGTATTCTTTTTACTATTCTCTGTTTTATTTTGTTGGTGGTTTTCTTACTGTCTGCATATGCATTCTCTCGTATTTCCTGGTTGGTTACTCTGGCATGTTTCAACTCGTCTGTTTATGTCACAGTGAGGACACTGTTTGTTCTAAGTTTGGGGGGGTTGCATTTACTTCATGCATGCTAGGTCAACTTTAACTAATTTTTTCGAAATTTTATGTGTTTTTGAATGTTTTTTCCTGCACATTTTAAGCACGAATACATAATCGAGAATTTAGGATGACGTTAGAGAATTATAGTTAGAATAGAGCTTAAGAAATCCTTTCCTTGCCTACCTGATCTCTAGATTCGAGGATTAAAGTGCTAAGAGTCTAAGTGATAGTTTTGCCTAAGTTTGGGGGGAAGGATAACTTTAACGAGAACAAAATGAAGCAAATGAAAAAAAAAAAAAAATCTATAAGTAAGTTCAAAGAAAACAACCTCAATTGTATGAGACCTGAAAAACCTCATCGCTTGAGACTTATACTTGCACTCCTCTAACTTGACTGCGATAAGATGAACGCTATATGGGTGTTTTGATTTAACTATTCGGCACTCCGCTATTTTGACTGCTTCTTTAGAACGAGTTATGAATGTGAGTGGTGCTAAATATTACTAAAGTCGTGAAAAAGAAAAAAAAAAAATAAATTTGCTAAGTGAAAGTTCGAACTTAAAGGAGTCAATAACTTCGACTGAAAGCTTTGCTAGAACTTAGTGATTGGTATGATAACCCAAGAAAATAGAGAATTTGTTTGGCAAGTAAGGAATTCATGCAATTAGGCTCAATGATTTCGAAGCTATGGTGATCTAGGTGATTCCGACATTCTCGTATTATGTGTACACACACACGCATGAATTACATGATAAAGTGCATAACATTTTGAAAATATTGGTATGGAGTTAACTTTGAATGCATGAGGATAAATGCTTGAAGTTGGTTTGATTTTTGTTGAAAATAGTGTCATTACTCGAGGACGAGCAACAATTTAAGTTTGGGGGTGTGATAACTCTGTGAAAATAGAGTTATTGCGCATACTTTTTAGGCTTAAATCAGTATCTTTCTTGAATAATTGTGAGTCGTTTGAGATTTTAGAGCATATTTCACTTTTTAGAGTCGATTCATGAAATTAATCAAGTTTCGAGAATAATCCTTGATTTTTGGTACTAATTCGATTTATTCCTTTGTAGGAGATGAAATGGGACAATAAAGTTTCTAATCAATTGAGAATGAGCAATTTCAAAGCTTAAGGGGGTAAAAGGATTCAAAGGCATAAGATCAAGGACTGAAAGTGCAATTAGAGTCCAACTTTGATGTATTTGCAAGGAATATGCGGCTGACTTCCTTTGAACAATAATGGGCTGCGGCCCATTTGGAAATTTGAAGATTAAAAAGAATCCTACTTCACATAGGATTCAAAGGAAAAATCTGAAAAAGAGGAAATAAAAAGACAGAAAGAGCAGAAAAAATCACAACACACCACATTAGAGAAAAAGAAAAGACATGCAAGATCAAGGAGAACAAGCGCATATCACACTTTTTGCTATTTTTCGTATTCCTTTATTAGAGAAGACTATGAACTCCTCTTTTATTGTTTATTTCGTTAATTTTAGCATGAACTAATTTCGTTTAGTCTAGGGTTTTTACGGATCCATGTTATGCGAATAATGTTTTAGTTTATTTTCTAGTTTTAATTTAGTGATTTTTCGATTTTTATTATCGAGATTTGTTTATCTAATTTTGAGCTAATTTACTGTCAAATTGACTGGCCACCTATTTGATTGTTTACTTTTCTTGATTGAACCTGGGAAGGGAATATTAAGAATAGAAGAAGGAATTAGGTAGTGGGTTGCTTGTTAGTATAGGAATATACCCAACACGCCCATATCCAAATTAGGTCATATAATTAATGCATGTTATTAATTCTACTAACTTAGGAATAAGAATAGTAAATTAATTGCATAGGTTCTTAGGTGATTCGAAAGACACTTAAGGATAGAAGTGAACCCTAGGATAGCGAATAAGAATCACTAGTTAAAATTAGGGAGTTAATTAACATTAGGAGCATAACATAGGTGAAGTTTAACTCTAGACCCTTGTCTCATTGATCGTCTTCTTAAGCACTTTAATCATCATTTTAGATTAGTTATTTCTTTAGTTTTAGTAGTTAGTTAATAAACTGCCCTTCAAATATTTTAGCCTAGTTGAATTAGAATAAGAATTTAGGTAGGGAATTTGGTACAAGTTTAGTTTCAAGTCCTCGTGGGTTCGACACTCAACTTACTCTTTATTACTTTTGCGATACGTGCACTTGCGTTTATTTGCGTGTGTAAAATCCGCAACAATGCCGCATATCGGTGATGGGATGTTTCTCAAGGATTATAATAGTGTACGATTTAGTCCTTTGACTTGAGGTGCTAGGGCGAATTCGGTGCATGAAAGTGCGTACTTAGATCTAGGTATAGGCCACTTAGCTTGGTCATAACATGCCTAGGTTGGGTGCGTATGGACATGTACGCGAGTGGTTAGTACCGATATGGAATCTATTGACTCACTGTAATGGGTGAGAGAATTTCCTATACGATTCTTAGATAATATATCCGAGGAATCTACGGCCGTAGTCGGTGACGGATTTGGAAAGGGGTTTCCAAATTTAGGAGTCACACTGGAATATTATCCTGAATTAGAAAGTATAGTTATCGAGACAAATTTAGAGGTGCTGATCAATTCACACACCCTAAGTCTTGATCGGGAATATTAGTCGATAGAAGGACCGTATGTACATGGTAATTATATGAGATGAGGTTCACAAGTATCAATTCACCTGAAATTGGGCTTCATGAGCTTGTGGCTAGACATCGACCATGAAGTGTAGGTACTCCTAACTTAATAGATGATTTGATTCTAGGAGTGGTCAATTAAAGGTTGTTTAATTGACCGGAGCAATTTATTGTTCATAAATTAAATCACGAGGAATTCGTGGGCCTGCTACCAATTGATGGTGAACCCAGAGGGTCACACACAATACAATTGGACGGTGACTGTTGAAAAAGGACATGAAAGGAATTAATTGATTTAAAGGTAATTAAATCAATTAAATGAATTAAAGTATTTAATTCAAATAGGAGATTAATTAATTAGTTGACTTAATTAATTAAATACTTAATTAAGTTGCTAATTAATTATATAAAAGAAATATTGATTTATTTAGATTGGGCATTTAATTAAAGTAATTAATTAAATGAAAGGCTTGCAAACCTAGGTCAAAAGGGAGTCTATAAATAGGGTTCTTCTAGAGCTCAAAAGGCTGACACCCTAAGCAAAAACCCTAGCCTCCTTTGACCTAGTAGCCGCCGCCCCTCTCCCTGCGCAGCCAAGCCTAGTGCCGCTACCAACCTGCTGCCGTGAGCTGCCCTAGCGCCGCCGCCGCCTCTCCCTTGTTCCACCGTGCTAGATCTTGCCTTGCCAAGTTGATCTGCACAGTCCTGCAACAACAAATCTACTAGATCCAATTCTGAGCCTATGACTAGGAGGTGTCGCCAGAATCCAGTTGGTGTGGACTATCTTTGGAGGTGAGACGCTTGGATCACTTATGTGAACCAGATCCTGATCCAGATTCAGAATCAGAACTGAAGGTTGCCACCACTTTGCCTGTGGTGAGGTAAATCGTAAAAACCCCCTTGTTTAATTCAATGTGTGTTTTTGTTTCATGCTTGCGTATATATAATATGGAGATTCTTATATGGGACCTTGGGTGCTTCGAAAAATTTTAAATTCCGCACTTTCGTTGTTCTGACAATCGAGGCAACCCAACCACTATCCCAACAGTGGTATCAGAGCCAACTCTATCATTATTATACGAAAAGCCTGAACATAATGTGTTTTCATCGTACATGTTTAATTATATATATGTAAACACGTGATAATTATGTTCTGTAAATTGATTCTTACTTGTTATGACTAGATCTATGATTGGGTAAAACTGCTTTTTCAGATCTGTGCCGATTTTATAGTTTTTGAAAACTTCAGAACTTTTATGCATAGTAATCGCATATTAGGGTTTTAGGGGCTGAAAATTAAATTTTTTCGAATCTGGAAATTTCAAAATTATTGGACTGTTTTGCAAATCTGGTCGCACATATTTTTGGGGTCATTTTGTAATTTCCGAAAGTTTTGGGACTGTTTTGCAATTACCAAAAATTCAGGGAAAAATCAAAAATTTTCAGAATTCAAAATTTTATTTTCTGGAAGCTGCCCGAATCTTCTCAGGGGTGTTTTTTAACTTTTTAAAAGTTTTGGGGTCAAAGTGCAATTTTCAAAAGTTGAGGGGCGAAAATGCAATTTTGAAAAGTCGAAAAACAGAATCTGAATTTCAGCAGAAAATTTATTTTTGTTTACCCGAATATTCATTTTTTCATAATTAGTAGTGACTAAAAGGTAAGAATCATAGGAAATTAGTTTTAAAAGGTAGTTTTAAAATTGAGAAATAAATAGGTAAAGGATGTTTGCGTGTTTCTTGCTCTACGTGAAATGTTTACGTGGTTCTCGATCGAGCCGAGCCTTGACCTTAGGTTAGATGTGATTGGTTTAATTTATTGTTTGGTTTTTTATTGGGCCTGCGAGCCTATTATGTTTTTGGGCCACTTTGAGCCTTTGTAATAGAATAGGGCTTTACTGCTTTCCTAGTTTAGGATGAAGGCCCGTTTACAAGCAAGGTGGGAACCCAAGAAGATATGAAGGCCATGTATGCATGGTACATTGTGTAATAGCATAGGGCTTCATGAGAACCCTTTAGATTGACCAATAGGGCCAACATCATTGGCTCGATGATGGCCTGCATAGGGAGGCTCCCGATCGAAAACATATTGTTGTAGTATGCATGCTAGTCTTGTATGGCTTCCATTTATTTGTCGATTTATATTTAGCTTGTATGAGATGCGCGCTAGAATCTAGATCGTAATAAAAGATAAAGCATAACTGAATCGGTGAGATCTCGAGGAGAGTTAGTATAACTTTCAAACCAGAGATTCCCCTCTCGAATTAAATATTAAGTCATATTGGATTAAAATAAAATGAAGTATTTATATAAATCCAAGCCTTCCATCAATAGGGACTAGCGTATGTTGTCTACTTATCGATAGAGGTGATCCAGAGTCTGGCACCCGAGTCGAAGAAAGGGACAATACGTAAAATTCCTTGACTCCTGTTTTTAACTAAACACGACAAGGGTGAGGACTGGTCGGGATGTGAGGATCGACCGATAACTAGTTACAAAGAACTCACGACCGGGCCCGTTGCTCATCATGATTGATGGGTTAGACTTAACGATTAGTAACACTTATGATGTAGCAGTGCTAGATAAGTGCGAAAACCGAGGTAAAATAGCTTGAAGGTTGTGGAGTGACACAATTGGTAATAGTATACCTACCTGGAGAATTGGTTGTATGGCCACGAGTCGTGGGTGCAATTAATTGCTGCTGGGACGTCAAGACCTACTAGGAATTAAATTTCCCGAGCAATCAAAGGGGTGATTGTTTTGATAAAATAGTGGGAGAACTTTTTCGAAAACAAGTCCAAAATTCGATAATTATAAGTATTAGACATAAGATCAGTTAGCTAAACATTGTCTTCTTTCCATTTGTAGATATTAAGTACAATGTCTAAGAATTCATTATCTGTTATCCTCGACGCAAACAAATTGAATGGCTAAAATTTCGTTCACTGACTGAGAAATCTCAGAATTGTCCTCGACTCCGAGCGACGAAGCTATGTGCTCGACACACCCATGCCTGCTGCACCCGCAGCACGAGCTAGTGAGGAACAATGAACCGCCCATGCTAAAAGGGTTGATGATGATCTTCAGGTTCGCTGCCTCATGCTAGCCTCGATCTCGAATGAACTGCAGAAACAGCATGCTGAAATACCACTTGCTAGAGATATACTTCTCCACCTCCAGCAGATGTTTGGAGAGAGGTCTCGCACCGAAAGGTTCGCGACCACTAAGGAGTTGTTTCATCTCAAGATGGCTGAGGGAAGCAGTGTCAAGGATCACTGTCTGCGTTTCATCAACATGGTCGAAAAACTGGGGCGATTGGACGTGGATTTGCACGCTGATCTTAGCACTGACCTCCTCCTCCATACGCTGCCTCGTTCTTTTGACCAGTTCGTGTTGAACTTCAACATGGAGGATAGAACCCTCGCTCTTCACGAACTGACCAATTTGTTGGTAACGGCAGATCGACTCTGAAGAAAGAGAAACCGGTAATGATTGCACACCAATTGAAGGCTGCAAAGCCCAAGAGAGGTAGGAAGAAGAAGAAGGTGTTCTCTTCGAAGGCAGTCACAAAGGTGGTTGAAAAGAAGCGCAAGAGCCCAGAAGACGAATGTTTCCACTGCAAGAAAGCAGGGCACTGGAAAAGGAACTGCCCAGACTACCTAAAGATGAAACTGGTAGCCAAAGTTATTTTCTTGGTTGAAGTTAATATTTCTATTAACTGTGCATCGTGGGTGTTAGACACCGCAGCAGGTTCTCATATCTGCAATGATTTGCAGGTGATGGGAGCAGTAAGGTACCTGAAGCCCGGGGATAGAATTCTGCGTTTTGGAAACGGAGCTAGGATCGCCGCTGAGGCTATAGGGGACGTCGAATTGGTTTTAGGAAATTTTACTTTGGTTTTAAGGGATTGTCTGTACGTACCAAACATTATTAAGAACATCATTTCTATTCCTATGTTGGATATTGATGGTTTTAATTATTCCATTGAAAATGGAGCTTTTTGCATATTTAAAGGTGGTTTAATGTATGCTCGTGGTACTTTGATAGATGGTCTGTATTCCCTAGAACCTACTAATTCCGACGTCATGCACATTCAATCTAGAAAAAGAAAATATGATAATCAAACTCCACAACTTTGGCACGCTAGACTTGGACATATTTCCAAGAGTAGGATTCAAAAGCTGGTTTCATCTAAAGCTCTTGAAATAAGGAACTTAGATGAACTCCCAACTTGCGAGTCTTGTCTCAAAGGAAAGATGACCAAATCACCCTTCACAGGGAATCCCGAGCAAACCAAGCAAACATTGGATCTAATCCATACTGACGTTTGTGGACCATTGAGTGTCAATGCGAGAGGAGGATTCTCTTACTTCGTAACATTCACCGACGATTTTAGTCGTTAAGGATATGTGTATCTTATGAAACACAAATCCGAAACTTTTGAGAAATTCAAAGAGTTTCGAATGGAAGTTGAGAATCAACTTGGACATAGGATTAAAGCACTTCGTTCTGATAGAGGTGGTGAGTACTTAAGCCAAGAATTCCTTGATTATCTAAAAGATGATAGGATAGTGCCCAGCAAGCCAACAAATATAAGCTTGTTTAGGAACTTCCTTTAGAAGCAATCTTATGATTTATAAGATAATACGTCCGTTTATTCATAGTACGTGAATTAAACAATGGCCAACTTCATCTCTCGCGAACTTATCTAAGCGATTGGTTGAAACCCTGAGATCACTCATGACTACGGGATTATTCACTTCAGTATTGGGTGCGATTAATCATGAAACAGTCTCAAAGGTCGTGATCTCAAAAACGTTCCAAGTCATAGATTCATATCGAGATGGGGTATCGAATGAATCGTCAAGACTTGTAGGATTATGCATGATTCACATGAAGTGAATTTGTTGTCGTTTCATGAACAAGGCATTGAATGCTAGTGCATATGACTAGGTGGTTCGATAGGGGATCGAACGCATCGAACGACCCGAACAGAGAGACCCATAGTGGAAGTGCGTTAAGCATATCGGTAATGGGATGTCTCTCAAGACTTATAATAGTGTACGATTTAGTCCTTTGACTTGAGGTACTAGGGCGGATTCGGTACACGGGAATACGTACTTTGATTTAGGAGCCGATCACATAGCTTGGTCATTGTGCGACTACTTTGGGTACGTATGAACGTGTGCGCGGATAGTTAGTACTAATAAAGGATCTATCGACTCATCTTGATAAGAAGAGAGAATTTCCTGTACGTTCTTAGATAATAAATCCGAGGAATCTACGGCCGTAGTCGGTGACGGATTTGGAAAGGGGTTTCCAAATTTAGCAGTCACACTGGAATTATTATCCTGAATTAGAAAGTACAGAATTGAGATAATTAGAGGTGCCGACCAATTCACACACCCTAGGTCTCAATCGGGAAATTAGTTGATAGAAGGACCGTATGTACATGGCATTTATAAGAGTTGGAGGTTCACGAATATCAATTCACCTGAAGTTGGGCCTCATGGGCTTGTGGCTAGACATCGACCATGAGGTGTGGGTACTCCTGAATTAATAAGGAAATTAATTCTGGAGTGGTCAATTAAAGTGGTTAATTGATCGGAGCAATTAATTGCTCACTAATTAAATCACGAAAGTCGTGGGCCTGCTGCCAATTGATGGTGAACCTAGAGGGTCACACACAATACAGTTGGACAGTGACAGTCTGAAAGGATTCAATTGATTTAAGGAATTAAATCAATATATGAATTAAAGTATTAATTCATGAAGAAGAATAATTAATTAGAAGTAACTAATTAATTAATCAAGAATTAAAGTGTTAATTCAAAATGGAGAATCATTAATTAGGAGTAACTAATTAATGAATCAATTGGAATTTCTGATTGATTAAATCCTCAATTAAATTATTAATTGGAAAGGATTAATTAATTAATAGTAGATTAATTAATTAAAACACATGGGCCGATCCATATGAAAGCTAATTGATCTTTGATTAATTAATTTAAGCATATGGGCCAATCAATGTAAAGATAAATTAGTCTAGGATTAATTAATCTTACATGGGCCAATTTTGGGAACAATGATCAAAATAAGTTTAGGATTAATTAAAAAGCATTTGGGCCGATTTTGTTAATCAAAGTGGCCGATTTTTGCTTATATTAATTAATCTTGAATTTATGTTGATTGTGTATGATTATGATAGGGATTAAGAGTTTGTGTTATCTTGTGTAACTAGGAAAGAGATTGAAAGATATCTTGTTTCCTAAAGTGATAAGATTATGTATATCTTGTTTCTTGATAAGAAGATATTCTTTCAAGATTTAGATATCTATTAGGAGAAGGAGTCTTCTAATAGAAATATCTATAAATACTAGATACACATAATCTAAGAAAAGAAGAAGCTAACCCTAATTCTAAGCAAGAAAGAAAAACACAAGAAAACATAGGGCCAAAAATTTCAGCCCCTCTCTCGCCCTCTCTGCATAATCGAACCCTGTCAGAAAAATCGCCCCATCCCTGTGTAGGATTTTTCTCCAAGTCTTCTTCCCAGATCTGCATCCAATTCCTGACGAGACAATTCCTTAATCCTAGTTCTGAGCCTGGGGATTTCGCGAAGTCACTCAAATCCAACTGGTGTGGACTTTCTCTAGAGGCACAACACTTGGGGTGCTCCAGTGAACAATCGAAGACCGGAGGAAACCACCACCTTGCCTGTGGTGAGGTAAAATGGCTTTTACCATCTATTTAATTTTAGTATATGCATGCTTTAATTAAATTCAACCTTTATTCATATGTGCTAATAAGTGTTCCCTGGGATTTGGTGTATAAACAAAAATTTTAAATTCCGCACTGTTGTAGTTGACAATTATACCCATAAAATCCCAACAAAAGAGAATGGAATTCTCGCCCAGCGAACTCCCCCTAGGACGCCCCAACTCAATGGAGTGTCTGAGCGGAGGAATCGAACTTTGTTAGACATGGTTTGTTCCATGATGAGCTTCGCTGATCTTCCCTTTTCATTTTGGGGCTTAGCCCTATTAACTGCCTCGAAGATACTAAACATAGTACCTTCGAAGTCAGTGCCAACAACACCGCACCAAGTATGGTATGGTAAAGCACCCGTGTATTCGTATTTACGAGTATGGGGATCTCCAGCGTATGTAAAGAACAAGAAGGGAGATAAGCTAGATAGTAGATCTAGTTTGTGCAAATTTGTGGGGTATCCAAAGGAATCCATTGGATACCTGTTCTCCGATCCTAAAGAACGTAATACGTTCGTGTCTAGGAACGCCCACTTCTTGGAAGAGGATTTCCTCACCAACCGAAATGGGACAATCGTAGAACTTGATGAAGTCTAGGAATCGGACCCATCCCCACAAACAGTGGGAGCTGAACCAGAATTTATTGAACCTACTAGTACACCTACTCTTCAAAGGTCTGATCGAATTCGTAAGGAGCCAGAGCGATTTGGTTTCATTCACGAAAACGAGAAAGTTGATAGTGATCCAAAGACTTATCAAGAAGCGATGTTAGACATAGACTCAGGTGCGTGGCTTGAAGCCATGCAATCCGAAATGGATTCCATGCATTCCAACAAGGTTTGGACCTTGGTCAATCCACCTGAGGGAACTATCCCTGTAGGATGCAAATGGATCTTCAAGCGTAAGCTTGGAATGAAAGGAGAGGTATTAACTCATAAAGCTCGCTTAGTGGCGAAAGGGTATTCTCAAAGGCCTAGAATAGACTATGAGGAAACCTTCTCTCCCGTGGCGATGTCGAAATACATTCGGATACTACTTGCCATAGCCGCGTGGCATGACTACGAAATATGGCAAATGGACGTAAAGACCGCCTTTCTCAATGGAGACATTGTCAAGGAGATCTTTATACAACAACCTGAAGGTTTTGCGTCCAAAGGAAGTGAGCACAAATTGTGTAAGCTTCAAAGGTCAATCTATGGCCTCAAACAGGCGTCCCGAACCTAGAACATACGATTTCATGAGACAGTCAAAGCATTTGGCTTCATCAAAAATGTATATGAACCTTGTGTGTACAAGAAGAATAGTGGGAGCTCGATACAATTCATTGTTTTGTACGTCGATGACATTTTGTTAATCGGAGAAGATATCAAGATGTTAGCGCAGACTAAAGCGTGGTTATCCGCGCAGTTCTCCATGAAAGATATGGGAGACGCATCTTACGTATTAGGAATACGTATCTATAGGGATAGATCGAAGAAGATGATAGGACTCTCCCAATCTCAGTACATCATCACTATTTTGAAGAGATTCAAAATGGAAGAATCCAAGAGAGGATTGCTTCCAATGAGACATGGTATCTCTCTTTCTAAGTCAATGTGCCCTACAACCGATGAAGAAAAGACGAGAATGTCTCTCATACCTTATGCCTCTGTTATAGGGAGCATAATGTATGCGATGTTGTGTACTCGACCAGACATAGCACATGCTCTAAGTGTAACGAGCCTTTATCAGTCAAATCCAGGCGAAGAGCACTGGACTGCCGTAAAAGCAATCCTAAAGTACCTGCGAAGGACTAAGGATATGTTTTTGGTCTACGGTGGTAGTGGAGAACTGAAACTTGAAGGATTCACTGATTCAAGTTTCCAGTCTGATGTGGATGACTTTAAATCCAACTCTGGATACATATTCTGCATCAATGGTGGAGCGGTCAGTTGGAAAAGCTGTAAACAGTCTACCACTGCCGACTCAACCACAGAAGCAGAATATATCACAGCATCAGATGCGGCAAAAGAAAGTGTATGGATGAAAAACTTCATCCAAGAATTGGATGTTGTTCCTAGCATTGCTGAACCTGTAGTCGTCTTTTGTGACAACAACGGGGCAATAGCTCAAGCAAAGGAGCCGAGATCACACCATCAATCCAAACACGTACAGAGGAAATACCATGTGATCAGGGAGATCATTGGTAGATGAGACATGCACATGGAGTATGTCAGATCGGAAGACAACGTAGATGACCCACTAACTAAGCCACTTTCACAAAAGGAGTTCGATAGTCATCTAGAGAAGATGGGTCTTAGAACCATATGTGAATGGCTTTAGGGCAAGTGGGAGATTGACAGGATAGTGCCCAGCAAGTCAGTTCAATTAGCTTGTAATAGGTCTATTCTGTAAGAGACGATCTTTTGATTTTATAATAATACGCACGTTTATTTATATGTGTATAAGGATAAACAATGGCCAACACCCTTAGATTACATTAGACTATGGGACGATTCACTTCAATACTGAGTGCAATCATGAAACAGTCTCAAGGGTCGTAATCTTAAAACTGTTCCAAGTCATAGATTCCGAACGAGACGGGGTATCGTAGGAATCACCAAGACTTGTACAAGTATGCATGATTCACATGGAGTGAATTTGTAGCATTTCATGAGCAAGGCATTTGAGGCCAGTGCATATGAGTAGGTGGTTCAATGGAGGATTGAACGCATCGAACGACCCGAACAGAGAAACCCATTGTGGAAGCGCATGTCGCATATCGATGATGGGATGTTTCTCAAGGATTATAATGGTGTACGATTTAGTCCTTTGACTTGAGGTGCTAGGGCGAATTCGGTGCATGAAAGTGCGTGCTTAGATCTAGGTATAGGCCACGTAGCTTGGTCATAACATGCCTAGGTTGGGGACGTATGGAAATGTACGCGAATGGTTAGTACCGATATGTAATGGGTGAGAGAATTTCCTATACGATTCTTAGAGTCTGCTGCTGTTGGGTCTGTTGAAATCCCCGCTGTTGGAGAGTCTGCTGAGGAAAGAGTTGAACAGCAGACTAGCACAACAGGTGAAGGAGAAACACTCCTTCTGCATCCTACTCCTGTTGCTGCAACTCCACTTCAAGCTGTTGAGAGTCCTGAATCAAAGAAACAAAGGACTGGAAAGATTGTGATTCCTTATGTCTCTGCTGCTGCAAAGAAGAAACAAGAGGAAGCAGAAATGAAAAAGAAAACTGCAGAAAAGGCTAAGGAGGATAGTCTGAAGATCCTTGAGCTCAAAAGGCTGGAAGAGGAAGCCAGCAAGATGACTCAAGAACAAAGGGATGCCATAGAAGCAGCTGAGTTGGCTGCTGCTATTGAAGCAAGCACCAAGGATGCTCATGGTCCTAAGCAGACTGGTGGAATTATAATTGGTGAACGAAGAGACCCCACCAAACCCATACCAGTCATGCCTGCTCCAAAGATTCAACCAAAGAGAAGAGAAGAAGTAAAACTGGCTTTGGAGATTGTCAGAGATGATCCTGACATCTTTGAAGAATTTCTTAAAAGGTTGGATGCTGAGAATGCAAGAATCACCCATCTAACAATGTTCAACAAAGAGAAGATAAGGTACAACAGATGGAGAGAATTCAGATTGACCAAGAGTCCAGAACATATTGCAAATTTGAAAGGGTTTGCTACTGAAGAAGCTTGGGTGTTGAAGTGGCTTGAGACTGGATCTCTAACTCAAGCACTTGACTCAGAATTCTTTCTGGATAAGTTAAGATTAAGAATCAGTCACATTGCCAAGGCCGAGGCAAAGAAGATTCTTGAATCTGTTCCAGAGGAGTATGCTGAATCAGAAGATCTCAAGGAGAGATCCATCAAGCTGGCACTTGCTCAGTCTATGGAATTATGGGCTAAGAAGACTAGGAAGATGAAGGGACAGCCAAGCTCCATGATCCCTCTTCCTAATATCAAGCAGATTGTCTATGGTCCTAACATTAAACCATTTGAAGAATTACCTACGGACCCAATCTCCCCATTTATTCCTATTGATGATTTCACCTGGATTTCTCACAGAACTACTCTAGATAATGCAGGGTTGCTGATAACTGTCAAATCTATCAAGAAGATTGAACCCCCTGCTGACAAGGACAAAAAGAAAGATGTCACTGCTGATGTTGCTGATCAACAAAAGGAAAAAGAGGGTACATCTAACCCCACTGATCAGAACAAAAAAAAAGGATGACAAGTCTGAACCAGCTGATGAATCAAAGGGAGAAGAAACCATTCCAGCTGATCAGATTGTTGAAAAAGAGGCTACTGCTGAGGAAAATGATCAGACTAAGGAGAAGGAAAGCACTCCTTGTCAAGCTGATGAGACCATGAAAGAAGACTCTGCTTCTGGTCCAGCAGATCAGTTAACTGAAAAATCAACTCAAGCAGAAGAACAGCCCATTGAAGAGGAAGTTCTTGCCTTACCTCCAATCCGAACTGAAGTTGCTTCTACTTCTCAGAGCATACAACAACCATCATTGTTGGATTCTATTCAACAAATGATATCAAAATCAATGAAGGAAATGGAAGAGAAGTTAACTGCAAATCAGAAAACTGCTGCTGTTCCAATCTATCTGATAGAAGATACTGCTAAGGATGTCAAATCTGTTTGTCAAGAAATGGACATTATCAGAAGAAGGACTCAGAGCACTACTGCTGGTTGGAGACGAATTGAAGAAACAGTTGAGATGGCTATTCAAGCAGAAGATGAAGTTATGAGAAATATGATGAAAGACTTCACTGCTTCATCTAATTGGATTTTGGGAACTCAAATTCAGTTGGGTGATCAAGGAGAAGATATGCTCAAAAGAATGAAAGCTTTTGAGGCCAATCAACTAAATCAACAAGCTCAAATTAATGTCATAGAAGAAAACATCAAGCTTCTTTGTGATTCACTTCAGATTACACCAGTCTTACCACAATATCCAGTCAACCCTGTTGATGATGACAAAAAGGGGGAAGATAGGGTATTTGGACAGAAAAGAGTTGGAACTTCTTTTGATAAAATAGAAGACAGACTAGATGGTGCTGAAGCTGAAGAAACTGAAGTGTTCGAAGAATCTGCTGCTGAAGAAGTTGGAGCTGATGAAGAAAATGAAGGCACAAGCAGACCGACAGATGAGAAGATCACAGAAGAAGAAAGTGAAGCTGATGAAACTGAAGCTGAAGCAAAAGCTAAGTCTGATAAAGAAATAGCTGCTGCTAAGGAATCAGCTGAACAACAGCTTGATCCTAATGTCAAGTATAAGAAGATAGAGCTGCTGAAGAAAAGGTTCTTTGAAGAGTTGGAAGCTGAAACTTCCAAACCATCTGAGTAAGAATTTGAAAAAGAAGACAAGAAAACAGAAGAAGAGAAGAAGGAAGAAGACTAGTTTAGGCTAGTTCATTTATGTCTTAAAATCCTTGTAATCTTTTATCATTTTGTACTTTTCATTTCTCAAACTTGTAATCTGTAATCTTTTCAATATCTATAAAATTGCAAGTTTAAATCCAACAGACTATTTCTATCTCAGAAATTTTTGAGGATGAAAACTTTAGGTTAGGTACAGGTACTTAGCTGAAGTTTTGTCATCATCAAAAAGGGGGAAATTGTTGGATGAAGATGAAGATAGTTGCAAAAAGATAAGTAATTAAGGGATGGTTTTGATGATTTCCAAAACATCAGAATCAGCTAAGTATGGAAAGCTTAGTTCCCTTAGAAGAATTTTGAACAAGTGAAAGAAGACATCAGAAGAGTTCAAAGTTCAAAGCCCAGAAGACCAGTGATCTCATGCTGAAACAGCAATCAGAAGGGTAGACCATCAGCTGACTCAAATCAGATTAGTTCAGTATTAAATCAACAGAGTATCTATCAGCAGAGTTACTTTGATCAGCAGAGTAGATGAGATCATGAGAAGAGTCCAACGGTAATAAATGCACCGGATGTAATAAATGCTGGAAGAGAAGGGTAGTAATGGCAAATGATTGGAATTTACTCTCGGATCAGCAGAGTGCATTTAATGCAGCTATAGGAAAGTACAGCAAAAGGACTGTAGCAGGTAGCCGTTCTGAAATTGGGCTAAGGCTATGGATTTGAGATTTGATCTCCTTCAACGGTCATATTTTCAAATCCAAGTATAAATTGAGCTGAATTCGAAGTGAGACAATAACACAACAACATCTGAGATTTCGCATTCAAAGCAGAAATTTTTCTAAGTCTCAAGAAGCTCGAACAGCTCACTCGTCTGGTGGAAGTCATCTGTTGACAGAAACCCAGTTGAAGAAAACAGAAAAATACAATCTGAGTGTTTTGTATTAGCTGAGTGTTGTGCGAAGTTAGAATCCATCTTTGTGAGTGATTCTACTTTAGAGGATAGGTTTTCTGAGTGAATTCCTATTCTGAGCTTATAGCCTTTTCATTTGTTGTCTAGGTATAAGTGGAGAAAAATTGTAATCTGTGTGATTATAGTATAACCCAGAATCTAAGTGATCTGGAAGAGTGGACTAAAGGATTTTTATCCATATAACCTTGCATATTTCAACACTTTGAATTATCAAAAGATTTTATAAGGAGTTTTAAAACTGGGGATAAAATCTTTTTAAGGACTTAGTCTACTTGTGAAAAACACTTTCTAACATCCGCTGCAAGTATACTCTTGATAAAACTGATTTTCACTGAAATCAGCTAAGTAAACTGTAAGAATAGTGGTAACTCTGCTGTTCAAGATTTTTTCACGATCAGCATAGTTATCTTACTGTTCTTCATCAGCTTAGTCTGCTGACAGAAGAGTAAAAAGTTTTTAAGTCTAAAATTTTCAGAGGTCTATTCACCCCCCCTCTAGACCTGATCTGACCACTTGGGACCAACAAGTGGTATCAGAGCAGGTGGTTCATTAGAATTAGCTGCCTGATGAACAAGCTTGATCCAAGTGTTTTTCAAAGGTTTTCAAAACATTTCAAAAGAGCATCTTTTTGAAAATTTAAAACTTTTTGAAAAATGGACTGTATCAGCCATGTTCCCCACATTGCTGGTATGTCTTTTGAAGATTGGAAGATTAGAATGGAAATCTTTCTAGCTGCCTACAATGACAACATGTATACATGTATTATTAAAGGTCCATTCAGATTCACAAAGACCATAAAAATCAATGAAATTGATATGGTTGTGGAAAAAGACCTTCATGAGATGACTCCAGAGGAAATAAAGCTATTTAATCTGGATAAGGTCGGAAGATTCATCATGACTAAAGCCCTGGACAATGATCGGTTTGACAAAGTCAAACATTGCAAGACTGCAAAGGAGATGTGGGATAAAGTCAGAGATATGAGCGAAGGAAATGACGCCATTAAGAAGCATCAGCTGAGTGTTGCTCTGGAAAAGCTGGACAATTTCAAAATGAAATCTGGAGAGACCATTGATCAGATGGATACTAGGTTCACCAGAACATTGAATGAAGTCTTAAAGCTTGGAAAAACCTTCACGGACAAGGAGATAACCATCAGAGTGCTGAAGGCTCTACCTCCAAAATTCAACATGAAGGTGACAGCAATGGAAGAATCATGGGATTTGGGAAAAATCTCTCTTACAGAGCTGTTCTCAGTACTCAAGGCATATGAGTATAAACTGCCTAGAATGGGAATTGAAGAAACCTCAACTTCAGGACCCACAGCTGCCTTAGTTGCTGCTGAAAATACCAGAAGACCAGCACAATAAAAGCAAAGAAGTGGACTCATCTGATGAAGCCACTCTACTCAACAAAAAGAAGTACACTGCTGGAGATGTAGCATTGCTAATGAACAATTTCAAGAAGTTCTACAAGATAAAAATGAAGAACAAATACAACAATGCTTCTACTTCTAAACCTAACTTTTCTTCTCAAGATAAAGAGGATTATAAAGCCAAACTAATGTGTTATAACTGCAGGAAATTGGGACACTTCATCAAAGATTGTCCATATCCAAAGGCAGAAAAATACACTGAAGAAGAAAAGAAGATCAGAAAAGAAAGAAAGCATCAGAGAGGCAAGGCAATGATGGCTGAAGCAGAGAAGCTGACTGCTGTCTACTCATCTGATTCAGATTCAGACACATCTGATGAAGAATCGTCTGATGAAGAAAAACCTGCTCTCCTCTGCCTGATGGCAAAGGAATCTGATGACTCTGAGGAAGAGCTAACTCCTCTTGACAATGATTTATTTAATTCATTTGAACAAATGATGCTTAACAATACTACTATTGCTGAAGCATACAAAAAGCTTAAGGAAGAGATGATATTGCTAAAATAGCAAAATAGTTCACTGAAACTCACAGCTGAAAAGCCTAGAGAATCAGCTGAATATAAACAGCTTGAGCAAGAACATGAATCTCTGAAAGCTGAATGTGAAGTCTATAATCATGGAACTTGAAAAAGTTATTGAGTCTCATGAAAAATCATCTGTTGCATCCACTCACATGTCTAGTAAACAGAAGATGCCTTTAGAACAGGATAAGCACGATTTGAATCATACTGAGAAATTTATATCTGCTGACAATAGTAAGGTCATTCTGTATGTTCAAACTGCTAGACCTACTTCACCTGAGAAAGTTGTAAAGGAGACGACAACTCCTAAGGCTAAAAAGAGCAAAGAGCCTAGTTTAGGTAAACAGACTAGTAAGACCAAACAGCAAAGTCCTAAGAAGTCTGCTGATAAAGCTAAAATCAATCAGACTAGTGGTAAAACTAAGTCGTCTGTTAATGAGCAAGCTACTAGTAAGCCAAAGAAGCATAAGAATAAGAAAAATCAAAATGCTTGGTATGGAAATGAGTCATATTATGTGCAACCTGCTGCATATCCTCCTATGTATCATACACCTCAATTTCCTAGTTACTTTCCACCTTACCCTGCTCATCCAATGCATGCATATCCTGCTTATCATGCATCTTACCCTGCTTATGAACACTATTCTTATCATACTGATCATCAACATGACTAGTCTGCTAATTATGATAAAAATGAAACTGTTCATGCTCCTGTCAAAACTCAGAAGCCTAAGAAGCCTAAGACATCAACATCTTGGGTTGTCAAAGGTGGAACTAATCCTTCAGGACCCTCTCAATAAGGGTACCTAAAACAATTTTATTTTTGTTTTGTAGGTTAGGATTAGGAGTAGGAGTAAAGTAGAGAAGATCTGGTACTTGGACAGTGGTTGTTCAAGGCACATGTGTGGAAACATACATGAGCTGACTGATGCAGTTGCTGTGGATGGTCCAAAGGTTACTTTTGGAGACAGCAAAGAAGGCAAGATTAAAGCTAAAGGAAGACTGATCAGAGGAAACATAGAGATATCTGACGTTTCATATGTTAAAGGCCTCAAATATAATCTGCTGAGCATAAGTCAATTTTGTGACAAAGGATATTCAGTCATCTTCTCAACAGATAAATGCTACGTTGAACAGATTGGTACAAAGAAGGTAATTTTATCTGGAAGACGACAAGGGAATGTCTACATAGTCGACTGGAATTCTGCTGATAAGAATACAAACATTTGTTTGGTGGCATCAACACCAAGTGAAGTTAGCTGGCTATGGCACAAAAGGATGAATCATTTAAACTTCAAGACCATAAACAGACTGATAAAGAATGATTTGGTAGAAGGGATTCCAAAAACAGTCATGAGCAAAGACAAGCTCTGTGACGCCTGTCAGAAGGGTAAACAAATCAAGTCATCTTTCAAAAGCAATAAGCACCAATCTTCTGAAAGAATTTTGGAGCTGCTACACATGGACTTATTTGGACCCATTGATCCAGTCAGCAATGGTGGAAAGAAATACTGCCTAGCTGTTGTGGATGACTATTCAAGATATACTTGGGTGATATTCATGAAAAAGAAGAGTGAAACCAAGGAACATCTTACTAATCTGATGGAACTGATCCAGAATGAGAAAAGTACAAAGATATTGAAGATCAGATAAGATGGAGGGACAGAGTTCACAAACTCTAATGTTGAAGAGTATTGTAACATCAAAGGAATACATCATGAGTATTCATCTGCTAGAACCCCTCAACAAAACTGTGTTGCTGAAAGGAGAAACAGAACACTAAAAGAAGCTGTCAGAACCATGATAGCTGAAGCTAAGCTGCCACAAAGATTTTGGGCAGAAGCAACAAATACAGCCTGCTTTACCCAGAACAGATGCATGATCAACAAAAATCAGAACAAAACTCCATATGAAGTTTGGAACAACAGAAAACCAAACATTCATTACTTCAAAATTTTTGGTTGTAAATGTTTTGTATTAAATAATGGGAAAAATCACCTTACTGCATTTGCAGAAAAGACTGATGAAGCTGTTTTTGTAGGATACTCTACTGTTAGTAAAGCTTATAGAGTTTTTAACAAAAGAACATTACTAATAGAATAATCTATCCATTTAGTATTTGATGAGCCAAGTCAATCTTCTGAAAAGAATCAAAGTACCAATCAAGATCTGTCTACTGATTTACAGAAGTTGGATATTGGAAAGAATGAAGAATATGTTCCCATCATACTACCTAATTTAAATTCAGCTGCTAGCTCATGTGCTGTTCAAAATCACAGTGCTGATTGTCTAACAGACGAGTTACAAACAGCTGACAGACCAGAGGATGTTCAACAGACTACAACTGTTCAACAGACTACTACTGGAACTCCAACAGTAGTGTTGCAAGATCAAAACAGAGGACAACATCCAGACCTGCAACCTGATCTTAGATGGCTCAGAAATCACCCACCAGAGTTAGTGATTGGTGATCCATTAGATAGTGAAAACAAGAAGAGCTGCTGCACAAGATGCTATGTTTGTCAACTTTCTATCTCAAATAGTGCCTAAACAAATTGAAGAAGCTCTCAGTGATTCCTTCTGGATTGAAGCTATGCAAGAAGAGTTGAATCAATTTGAAAGGAATGAAGTCTGGTACTTAGTTCCTAGACCAAGTCATCAAAGAGTAATTGGCACTAAATGGGTTTTCAGAAATAAAATGAATGAAGATGGTATTGTTACCAGAAACAAAGCAAGATTAGTGGCCAAGGCCCAAGGGTTATTGTCAAGAAGAAGGAATAGACTTTGTTGAAACATTTGCACCAGTAGCAAGACTTGAAGCAATCAGACTGTTTCTAGCTTATGCTGCTTACAAGAACTTCACTGTTTATCAGATGGATGTGAAGTCTGCTTTTCTCAATGGAGAACTGCAAGAAGAAGTATATGTTGAACAACCACCTGGATTTGAAGCTTATCAACAAGAAGACAAGGTGTATCGTCTGAGGAAAGCTCTCTATGGACTGAAACAGGCTCCAAGAGCATGGTATGACACTTTATCTGATTTTCTTTTAATTAAAGGATTTCGCAAAGGTAAAGTTGACAAAACCTTGTTTACAATTGAATGGAAGAATCATATATTAATTGTGCAAATATATGTGGACGATATTATTTTTGGTTCAACTAACCAACAGATGTGTGACAAGTTCTCCAAGCTCATGCAGAATAAGTTTGAAATGAGCATGATGGGTGAACTCAATTATTTTCTTGGATTGCAAGTTATACAGTTGCCTGATGGTATTTTCATCAACCAAGCAAAATACACAAGAGATCTGTTCAAGAAATTTGGTATGGAAACTAGCTCTACTGCTACTATTCCTATGTCTACAAGTCTTCTTTTGGATAAAGATGAAGATGGCAAATCAGTGGACATAACCAAATACAGAGGCATTATTAGGTCACTGTTATATCTAACAGCAAGTAGACTGATATCATGTACTCAGTTGGGGTCTGTGCAAGATTCCAATCAAATCTTAAAGAATCTCATCTCTTAGCTGCCAAGAGGATACTGAAATATATTAAGAGCACTCAAGAATTGGGATTGTGGTATCCTAGAGAATCTGGATTTGAACTTATTGGTTATTCAGATTCAGACCTTGCTGGCTGCAAGATTGACAGAAAAAGCACAACAGGTGCCTGTCAGTTCTTAGGTAGTCGTCTGATCTCATGGATGAGTAAGAAACAGACTTCAGTTTCTATATCTACTGCTGAAGCTGAGTATATAGCTGCTGGAGCTTGTTGTGCACAGATACTTTGGTTGAAGCATCAACTAGAAGACTATAATATCAAAATCAGAGGAATTCTAATCTACTGTAACAATACAAGTGCAATCTCACTTACTCAGAACACTACATGTCATTCAAGGACTAAACATATTGAGATCAAGCATCATTTCATTAGAGATCATGTGGAAAAAGTAAATGTTATGATTGAGTATGTGCATACTGACAATCAGATTGCTGATATTTTCTCTAAACCTTTAAGTGAAGTAAGGTTCTCAACTCTAAGAGCTAAGCTAGGACTACTAAATTTGGATGCATAAGCTGAGGGGGAACTTATCAGAAGACTAAAGTTCATCAGCACAGTCATCCGTTATCATATTCAAGGATTACCTTTTAACAGACTAGTTAACTTATGAATTCTTAAAGACAGGGGGAACGTGTAAGACTAGCGGTACTTCTGCTCTAAAGATGAAATTGATTAATGACAGTTAGTTGAAGTTATATTATCAGAAGATGTGTTCTTAATTCTTGAAGACTGAAGATTATCTTGCTGGATTGACAAACAGCAGAGGAAGATTACTAGCTATTGGCCTTCTCTAGTAATATCAGATAACAGATCACTCGTCTGTCAGATAAGTTAAACTCTACTCATCTGATACATTATATAAGCATGGTTATGAAATCGCATCTCTAGAAACACGCTTTTATAAGTAACAGATAAGTGTCGATTGAGTTTCCCGCCTTTCTGACATTAAAATAATAAAATTGAAATCTGCAACTCCCACCCACACGATTAATAAACTGTCAGATTGATCCAACGTCTCAGATTAATCACGATAACCTAAACAATGGAAAACGTATAAAATTCGATCTGAACAGTACAGTCGTCTTACGCACACTCAAAATCTCAAATTCTCTAACTCTCAATCTCTCTTTCAAAAGTTTACTGCTTTCACAGATTCTACTCAGTAATCCCAGAAATGGAGAAGATTATTGATGGAAGATACTTGAACTACAGCAAATTCCATTTTTTTGGTACTGATCTGATGCGCTCAATCTTGGAGAAAATCAAAGAGGCATCTTTAGTTCTAGTTCTTGAAGCCCACGAAGACAGGGTTTACTTAGAAGATGTTGATCACTTCTACAAGACCAGGAAATTCACCATAGATGACACTGTTATGTCAGCTGTCATTGGGGGTAAGAAAATCGCTGTCTCTGCTGCTGTTTTAAGTGAGGTTTATAAACTGAAAAATGAAGGAGGAAACGTAACAGACCTAGGGTCTGAAAAGGAGGAAGAATTTTGGGCAATTTGTGCTCAGAAGGGAGAAGAGATGACTGGGACTCTGATGAAGACTCAGTTAAAAGATGAGTATCAGAGGTTCGCAGACATCATTGCGAAGATATTGGATTGCAGTACGGGCTCTTTAGATGGGTTACCAAGAAAGAGGTACTACACAATGATTTGCATCTACTACGGACTAAAGGTGAACTGGGCAGCTCATGTCTATGATCTGCTGAGTGACAAAAGGACTTCGCATGCCATCTTGCTTAGTCATCTGTTCATGTCACTAAACTGTCCTATGGCTGGTGGAAAGACTACCCACGGTAGCAAAGAGTTCAAGTTGTATGAACCAGTAAGGAAAGTAGTGGCTGCTCCTAAAAGAAAAGCTGCTGCAAAGTCTAAGAAGACCCCTTCTAAGAAGAGCAAGAAGGAGGGTCAGACAAGCCAATCTGCTGATCAAACAGCAAGCCCTGCTGTTTAAGCTGGATCAGCACAACCTGAAGTTGTAATCCCTGAAAAGGTGATTGATGACTTCACCAAGGAGATTGAACAAATGGAGACAGGTTCCTCTCCTGAAAGAACTGAATCAGAAGAAGAAGTTCCTCTTCAAAGACTGAAGAGAATGAGAACAAAAAGAGAAGCAAGGGGACCTCCCCAAGCTAAGCATCAACCTGAAGTTTCAAAGAGAATTCCTAAGTCTAAAGCAAAAAGAAAAGTGACATTCTCCGAGGAAACAACAGAAACAGTAAGGGAAACAACAGCATCAGCAGAGAGACCTATTACTATTGAAGAACCCTCAAATGAAGCTGCTGTTGGGTCTGTTGAAATCCCCGCTGTTGGAGAGTCTGCTGAGGAAAGAGTTGAACAGCAGACTAGCACAACAGGTGAAGGAGAAACACTCCTTCTGCATCCTACTCCTGTTGCTGCAACTCCACTTCAAGCTGTTGAGAGTCCTGAATCAAAGAAACAAAGGACTGGAAAGATTGTGATTCCTTATGTCTCTGCTGCTGCAAAGAAGAAACAAGAGGAAGCAGAAAGGAAAAAGAAAGCTGCAGATAAGGCTAAGGAGGATAGTCTGAAGATCCTTGAGCTCAAAAGGCTGGAAGAGGAAGCCAACAAGATGACTCAAGAACAAAGGGATGCCATAGAAGCAGCTGAGTTGGCTGCTGCTATTGAAGCAAGCACCAAGGACGCTCATGGTCCTAAGCAGACTGGTGGAATTATAATTGGTGAACGAAGAGACCCCACCAAACCCATACCAGTCATGCCTGCTCCAAAGATTCAACCAAAGAGAAGAGAAGAAGTAAAACTGGCTTTGGAGATTGTCAGAGATAATCCTGACATCTTTGATGAATTTCTTAAAAGGATGGATGCTGAGAATGCAAGAATCACCCATCTAACAATGTTCAACAAAGAGAAGATAAGGTACAACAGATGGAGAGAATTCAGATTGACCAAGAGTCCAGAACAGATTGCAAATTGGAAAGTGTTTGCTACTGAAGAAGCCTGGGTGTTGAAGTGGCTTGAGACTGGATCTCTAACTCAAGCACTTGACTCAGAATTCTTTCTGGATAAGTTAAGATTAAGAATCAGTCACATTGCCAAGGATGAGGCAAAGAAGATTCTTGAATCTGTTCCAGAGGAGTATGCTGAATCAGAAGATCTCAAGGAGATATCCATCAAGCTGGCACTTGCTCAGTCTATGGAATTATGGGCTAAGAAGACTAGGAAGATGAAGGGACATCCAAGCTCCATGATCCCTCTTCCTAATATCAAGCAGATTGTCTATGGTCCTAACATTAAACCATTTGAAGAATTACCTACGGACCCAATCTCCCCATTTATTCCTATTGATGATTTCACCTGGATTTCTCACAGAACTACTCTAGATAATGCAGGGTTGCTGAAAACTGTCAAATCTATCAAGAAGATTGAACCCCCTGCTGACAAGGACAAAAAGAAAGATGTCACTACTGATGTTGCTGATCAACAAAAGGAAAAAGAGGGTACATCTAACCCCACTGATCAGAACAAAGAAAAGGATGACAAGTCTGAACCAGCTGATGAATCAAAGGGAGAAGAAACCATTCCAGCTGATCAGATTGTTGAAAAAGAGGCTACTGCTGAGGAAAATGATCAGACTAAGGAGAAGGAAAGCACTCCTAGTCAAGCTGATGAGACCATGAAAGAAGACTCTGCTTCTGGTCCAGCAGATCATGTTAACTGAAAAATCAACTCAAGCAGAAGAACAGCCCATTGAAGAGAAAGTTCTTGCCTTACCTCCAATCCGAACTGAAGTTGCTTCTACTTCTCAGAGCTTACATCAACCATCATTGTTGGATTCTATTCAACAAATGATATCAAAATCAATGAAGGAAATGGAAGAGAAGTTAACTGCAAATCAGAAAACTGCTGCTGTTCCAATCTATCTGATAGAAGATACTGCTAAGGATGTCAAATCTGTTTTTCAAGAAATGGACATTATCAGAAGAAGGACTCAGAGCACTACTGCTGGTTGGAGACGGATTGAAGAAACAGTTGAGATGGCTATTCAAGCAGAAGATGAAGTTATGAGAAATATGATGAAAGACTTCACTGCTTCATCTAATTGGATTTTGGGAACTCAAATTCAGTTGGGTGATCAAGGAGAAGATATGCTCAAAAGAATGAAAGCTTTTGAGGCCAATCAACTAAATCAACAAGCTCAAATTAATGCCATAGAAGAAAACATCAAGCTTCTTTGTGATTCACTTCAGATTACACCAGTCTTACCACAATATCCAGTCAACCCTGTTGATGATGACAAAAAGGGGGAAGATAGGGTATTTGGACAGAAGAGAGTTGGAACTTCTTTTGATAAAATAGAAGACAGACTAGATGGTGCTGAAGCTGAAGAAACTGAAGTGTTGGAAGAATCTGCTGCTGAAGAAGTTGGAGCCTATGAAGAAAATGAAGGCACAAGCAGACCGACAGATGAGAAGATCACAGAAGAAGAAAGTGAAGCTGATGAAACTGAAGCTGAAGCAAAAGCTAAGTCTGATAAAGAAATAGCTTCTGCTAAGGAATCAGCTGAAGAACAGCTTGATCCTAATGTCAAGTATAAGAAGATAGAGCTGCTGAGGAAAAGGTTCTTTGAAGAGTTGGAAGCTGAAACTTCCAAACTATCTGAGGAAGAATCTGAAAAAGAAGACAATGAAACAGAAGAAGAGAAGAAGGAAGAAGACTAGTTTAGGCTAGTTCATTTATGTCTTAAAATCCTTGTAATCTTTTATCATTTTGTACTTTTCATTTCTCAAACTTGTAATCTGTAATCTTTTCAATATCTATAAAATTGCAAGTTTAAATCCAACAGACTATTTCTATCTCAGAAATTTTTGAGGATGAAAACTTTAAGTTAGGTACAGGTACTTAGCTGAAGTTTTGTCATCATCAAAAAGGGGGAAATTGTTGGATGAAGATGAAGATAGAGTGCAAAGAAGATAAGTAATTAAGGGATGGTTTTGATGATTTCCAAAACATCAGAATCAGCTAAGTATGGAAAGCTTAGTTCGCTTAGAAAAATTTTGAACAAGTGAAAGAAGACATCAGAAGAGTTCAAAGTTCAAAGCCCAGAAGACCAGTGATCTCATGCTGAAACAGCAATCAGAAGGGTAGACCATCAGCTGACTCAAATCAGATTAGTTCAGTATTTGATCAGCAGAGTATCTATCAGCAGAGTTGCTTTGATCAGCAGAGTAGAAGAGATCATGAGAAGAGTCCAACGGTAATAAATGCACCGGATGTAATAAATGCTGGAAGAGAAGGGTAGTAATGGCAAATGATTGGAATTTACTCCCGGATCAGCAGAGTACATTTAATGCAGCTACAGGAAGTACAGCAGAAAAAGAACTGTAGCAGGTAGCCGTTCTGAAATTGGGCTAAGGCTATGTATTTGAGATTTGATCTCCTTCAACGGTCATATTTTCAAATCCAAGTATAAATAGAGCTGAATTCGAAGTGAGACAATAACACAACAACATCTGAGATTTCGCATTTGAAGCAAAAAATTTTCTAAGTCTCAAGAAGCTCGAACAGCTCACTCGTCTGGTGGAAGTCATCTGTTGACAGAAACCCAGTTGAAGAAAACAGAAAAATACAATCTGAGTGTTTTGTATTAGCTGAGTGTTGTGCGAAGTTAGAATCCATCTTTGTAAGTGATTCTACTTTAGAGGATAGGTTTTCTGAGTGAATTCCTATTGTGAGCTTATAGCCTTTTCATTTGTTGTCTAGGTATAAGTGGAGAAATATTGTAATCTGTGTGATTATAGTATAACCCAGAATCTAAGTGATCTGGAAGAGTGGACTAAAGGATTTTTATCCATATAACCACTATAAAAATTCTTTGTGTTATCTTGCATTTAAGTTTTCTTGCATATTTTGAACCTTGCATATTTCAACACTTTGAATTATCAAAAGGTTTTATAAGGAGTTTTAAAACTGGGGATAAAATCTTTTTAAGGACTTAGTCTACTTATGAAAAACACTTTCTAACATCCGCTGCATGTATACTCTTGATAAAACTGATTTTCACTGAAATCAGCTAAGTAAACTGTAAGAAGAGTGGTCACTCTGCTGTTCAAGATTTGTTCACGATCAGCATAGTTATCTTACTGTTCTTCATCAGCTTAGTCTGCTGACAGAAGAGTAAAAAGTTTTTAAGTCTAAAATTTTCAGAGGTCTATTCACCCCCCCCTCTAGACCTCATCTGACCACTTGGGACCAACAATGGGCCTTTAATTAAAAGCCCATAAAGAGTCTTGCAAACCTAGGTCAAAAGGGAGTCTATAAATAGGGTTCTTCTAGAGCTCAAAAGGCTAACACCCTAAGCAAAAACCCTAGCCTCCTTTGACCTAGTAGCCGCCGCCCCTCTCCCTGCTCCGCCAAGCCTAGTGCCGCCGCCAACCTGCTGCCCTAGCTCCGTCGCCGCCTCTCCCTTGTTCCACCGTGCTAGATCTTGCCTTGCCAAGTTGATCTGCACAGTCCTGCAACAACAAATCTCCTAGAGCCAGTTCTGAGCCTAAGACTAGGAGGTGTCGCCAGAATCCAGTTGGTGTGGACTATCTTTGGAGGTGAGACGCTTGGATCACTTCTATGAACCAGATCCAGATCCAGATTTAGAATCAGAACTGAAGGTTGCCACCACCTTGCCTGTGGTGAGGTAAATCGCGAAACCCCCTTGTTTAATTCAATGTGTGTTTTTGTTTCATGCTTACGTATATATAATATGGAGATTCTTATATGGGACCTTGGGTGCTTCGAAAAATTTTAAATTCCGCACTTTCGTTGTTCTGACAATCGAGGCAACCCAACCCCTATCCCAACATACTAGTGGTTTCCTCATTACTCTCATTTGTTTCCATCTCTTGTGGTGATTCATCCGTCTCACGAACTTCCTCCAATTCTATCTCCACCATTTCATTATCAAGAAGACGTTCTTCCAAGAAAATTGCGTTATAAATAGGGTTCTTCTAGAGCTCAAAAGGCTAACACCCTAAGCAAAAACCCTAGCCTCCTTTGACCTAGTAGCCGCCGCCCTTCTCCCTGCGCCGCCAAGCCTAGTGCCGCCGCCAACCTACTGCCCTAGCGCCGCCGCCGCCTCTCCCTTGTTCCACCGTGCTAGATCTTGCCTTGCCAAGTTGATCTGCACAGTCCTGCAACAACAAATCTCCTAGATCCAGTTCTGAGCCTAAGACTAGGAGGTGTCGCCAGAATCCAGTTGGTGTGGACTATCTTTGGAGGTGAGACGCTTGGATCACTTCTATGAACCATATCCAGATCCAGATTTAGAATCAGAACTGAAGGTTGCCACCACCTTGCCTGTGGTGAGGTAAATCGCGAAACCCCCTTGTTTAATTCAATGTGTGTTTTTGTTTCATGCTTGCGTATATATAATATGGAGATTCTTATATGGGACCTTGGGTGCTTCGAAAAATTTTAAATTCCGCACTTTCGTTGTTCTGACAATCGAGGCAACCCAACCCCTATCCCAACATACTAGTGGTTTCCTCATTACTCTCATTTGTTTCCATCTCTTGTGGTGATTCATCCGTCTCACGAACTTCCTCCAATTCTATCTCCACCATTTCATTATCAAGAAGACGTTCTTCCAAGAAAATTGCGTTCCTAGAAACAAACACATTTTGTTCCTTAGGATCATAGAATTGATATCCAATAGACTCTCTAGGATATCCCACAAATTTGCATAAGGTGGACTTGGCTTCCAACTTATCTCCCACTAGCTTCTTGACATAAGCGGGAGACCCCCAAATTCTCATGAATTTATAAGAGGGTGCTTTTCCAAACCACATCTCATGAGGTGTATTAGGCACAGTTTTTGAAGGTACTACGTTTAGTATCTTTGAAGCTGTAGGAAGAGCCAAACCCCAAAAGCTTCTAGGTAAATCCGTGAAACTCATCATGGATCGAACCATGTCCAACAGAGTTCTATTTCTTCTCTCCGATACTCCGTTCAATTGAGGAGTACCCGGAGGAGTCCACTTTGAGAGAATCCCATTCTCTTTCAAATAACCGAGGAATTCGCTACTCAAATATTCTCCACCTCGATCGGATCAGAGTGACTTAATACTTTTACCGAGTTGCTTTTCTACTTCATTTCGAAACTCTTTGAACCTTTAAAAAGCTTCGGACTTATGTGTTATGAGATACACATATCCATATCATGAATGATCATCGGTAAAGGTTTTGAAGTACTTATAAACTCCTCGAGCACTAACACTTAGTGGTCCACATATATCCGTATGGATCTAATCCAAAGTGCTTGAAGCACGTTCCGGTTTCCCAGAAAATGGCAATTTGGTCATTTTTCCCTTTAAGCAAGATTCGCAAGTTGGGAAATCATCCAAGTCAACTATTTCTAGAGACCCATTTGAGACCAACCTTTGAATCCTCTTCTTGGAAATATGTCCAAGTCTAGCATGCCATAGATATGCGGAGTTATCGTTATTTGCCTTTTGTTTCTTAATATTATTGTGAACATGCAATATTGTATTAGATGTTATGGACGTTTCAAGATTATACAATCCATTAGCTAGTGTACCATTTTTGCATATAAAGAACCATTCTTTGAGATGCTAAAAATTCCATTCATAATGGTAAAACAAAAACCTTCTTGATCCAAAACAGGAATGGAAATAAGGTTCTTGATTAAAGTAGGTACATAGAGACAATCTCTAAGGACTAGCTTACAATGTCCTACATCTAGTACTACGTCCCCTATTGCTTCGGCTGCAACTTTTGCACCATTGCCCAAGCGGAGAATCCAATCTTTAGGTTCAAGGGGCCTTGTTGTTCTCATCACCTGTTTGTCATTACAAAGGTGAGAACCACAAGCGGTGTCCATCACCCAATTAGCATTATTCAAGGAAATATTAACTTGAACAAAAACTATACCTTGATTCTTATTTGGGACGATTTTAAGGTAAAGAGGACAATTCCTCTTCCAATGCCCTTCTTTATTACAATGGAAACAAATACCCTTAGGCACCTTTCCCTTCGCAACTTTAGGAGTAGCCTTAAGAGGCTTCTTGTCCTTAGAGGAACTTTTCCCCTTCTTTTTCTTTCCCTTTGCCTTTCGGCCCTTGGAAGAAGAGGGAGCAAACATCACATGTTTCTCCTTTACTAGAGAGCTTTCCGCCGTGTAAAGCATATTAACAAGTTAATGAAGTCCAACTTCCATGTTATGCATGTTAAAGTTCATCACAAAGTTGTCAAATGAGCGGGGCAATGATTGAAGGATCAAATCCATATAGAGTTCATTGTCCATAACCACGTTAAGATGAGCAAGCTTTTCAATGAGTCCAATCATTTTAAGCCCATGCTCACTGAAAGATGAACCCTCAATCATGCGAGCTTGGAAAGGCTCCTTATCTCAGAATCGAGAACAATGCGAAGGTTGTGGATCCAATCGGAGTAATTTGACCCGGTGAGTTTGTTTGAGTCAAGTATCAAATGAAGTGGGTTCTTTGCCAAATTAAAACACTTTTAAATCTACAAAGGCGAAAAAGATTATGTTTAGTGTTCATTCAATTTTTCAATATACTTTATGATCTTTGTCTTCTAACCATAAAGGTCTCCCACTATTTTATCGAATCCCATGCCCCCACATGGTAAACGAGAAATCAAATTTCTTAGTAGGTCTCAAAGTCCGAAAGGCATTTTCCACACCCACGACTCGTGAGACGTGTGGTCAATTCAATAGGTAGATAACAAATTGTCAATCGTTTCTACTAAACGACCTTTGAGAATATTATGCCTCGCTTTTCGTATGGACCCACGACTTGTGCGACATCCATATTATTAAACGTTAAGTCTACACCATCAATCTTGATAAGACATACCCCATTCATGGACGTTCCACGACTCGTGAGACAACGCCATGACCCGAATATGCCCTGTCTTCAAGTCCTCCAATTCCTTCACAAGTCCTTCAAGTCCTTCTTCTTGAATAAACCTCACAACCTAATGCCTACTCTCTTTACATTGACATAAGTCAATAAATAAGAGGCATGCAAGCCCCATTTAATTACAAACCCAAATCATCAAATGAATTACAAGATTAATATCCAATCACATAAGGTCAAGGCCAATAGATCATCCACCCATACATTCATCACACAATGGGGCATCGATAAAGTAAATTTACCAAGAATATTATCTACCAATTTCTAAAGGATTAAGGCATGTACTTTGTGGTGTCCCAATTTAATGAGACCAAAGAACACAAATTTAGATAACTTGATGTAGGAGCTCGATAGGTGTTTGAATTTCGGTTTTATGACCAATCCGGCTCATCCTAAAGTTATCCATAAGTGAAGAGGCTTACCCACAGCCCTACGTCACCTTAGGAAACCATAGGACTCACAAGATTTAGGCAATTTTACTGGTGGGTGCGATTGTTCCACTACAATCCGGCACATACGGTCTTTTCACCAAAAACCAATTTTCAAACTTAAACCACCCTTACTCCATACATCCCTATATCCAATAAAGTGTTCATAAACATTATCTAACCATAATCAACCACAAAAACAGTCCCTAAATCCGAAAACAAATCGGTTGATGCACTTCAAATTTTAACAAACCGTTTTCATCAAAACGTAAGGAAACATTCATAACACTTATGAATCACGAATCTAATATGAAATAGCACGATTTGGCTCTGATACCACTTGATGGTAATGGTCCTAAGGTCAGCCAAAAAGCAGCAGAAACAAAAAATTTTAATCGGGGACAAATCGGCCCAAAAATGCAACTACTTAGCAAGAAAACTTTGGAGAACTTCTACTATTACTATCCTAGGACCATCATGCATACAAAGTTAGTTCATATTAGAAGGAAAGATATCAAGTCATACCTCTCCCAATATTGGGAGGTGAAGAGTCGCAAAGAATCGGGACAAAAGAGTAACACCCGAAACCTTCAAGCACCTCCAAGCTCACGGGTTTTGTACTTCCTACGAAATTTCTTTCTCCAAGCTCACGGATTTCGTATCTTCTTCGAAACTCCTTGCTCCGAGCTCACGGATTTCGTACCTCCTACGGAACTTCTTGCTCCGAGAACCTTAAGAAAAACCACACCAATATCTCCAAGTGTAGATCCTCCAAAGCTAGCCCACACACACACAAGTGATAGCACTTAAGGAGCAAAGAAGATGAACTAGATCTTGCAAATACACCCTCAATCTATTAGCTAGAATGAAGTAGTACCTGAATCAAGTTAGAAACTTGATTAAGGAAGAGAAAGAGATGAAGAAAACAACTTTTCTTGCTAGGGTGAGAGAGAAATCCGAACACACACTAAAAGGTGTAGTGTGTGTTTTGTCTTGCATCTTCAACTCTACCTAGAATGAAGACAATATCTTATCTTATGTCTTGTAAAAAATGCAATGTAGTTTTTTGGAGGATCAAATCCACCAATAAGACTTGTAGCTTTATTGTGCTTCCCAAGCACACTACTTTTGATACAAGTTAGTGGTGGGGGCCACCACTAACGCATGATAAGATATTTATTTCTCTCTAGTTATATATATATATATATATATATATATATATATATATATATATATATATATATATATATATCAACATTATATCATATTAAATATGATCATCTCATAAGACCAATTTAAATTGGTCATGGGTTAATTGGACATTTATTTCCCAATTAATAAATCCAATCTCTAATTCAAAATTAGAAACCCATTTTTTTCTTCCTTCAATTAATTAGACCCTTCTAATTAATTTCGACTAAATTAATTTAACACTTAAATTAATAGAGTCCTTTAATTAATTAATCTCCATTAATTAATTATTACTTCTAGCTTACAGGTTTTGTACCTCTTACGAAACTTCTTGTCAAATCCAATTTGACTTTTAATAGATTGAACTAAGTTGCATCTTGTGCTATTGTGTGTGGCCCCTTGGGTTCACCATCAATTAGCCGTGGGCTCAAAAACCATTTGTGATTTAATTAAAAAGATTAATCAAACTACTTTTAATCAATCACTCTTAGGTATGATCTCATCAAATCTAGAGTACCCAACACTCGAGGTAGTCGTCTAGTCACGGTCGACGAGTCCTAACAAATGATGAAAATAAAGTGTGAACCTTTCTTGAATTGATCTCATCAATCCTCTTACGCATACCATGCACGTACGCTCATTCCAATAACTTATTTCCCGATCGAGGCCTAGGACATGGAGTTCAAGGGATTCCTATTAGCCTTGATAACTATGCGTCTTTATTCTTTATGGTGATTCCTTTTAGTGATTACCCATTTGGAAACTCCTTTCCAAATCTAACATCACTCACTTCGGCTGAAGATTCCCGAAATCAATCCATACAAAAGAATGCATAGGAAATCGCCCAACCACATCACGGTGGGAGTTAATGGATCCTTTATTGACGTCATTAACCTCACTACGAAGCAATCCATACCCAACGTAAAACTATAATGACTCGCTAATTAGTAGTCGAGTAACACATCAAAGCATAAACGCTCCGCATGATGTTTACTCTAACGTCTCAAGTCAAAGGACCAATTTACGTACACTATCGTAAGTAGAAGAAATTTTCATCTACGATAAACTCCTAAGATGAGATTTTTCTAGCGGGGTTTCGATGCGCTTGATCTAATCAAGCCACCCACTCATATGCATTGATATCTACCATATCGATGTCCATGGAACTATCCATCCCCATGAAAAAGAGAATGCATACTCGTGCAAGTCTTACCGAATACAATGATGCCCTATCTCAATAGTATTCTACGACTTGGAAAGCTTTTAAGATCTTAAACCATAGTAGAACATATTCCATAGAGGGAGGCACCATGTTCCATAGTTTCAACGATCTAAGGGCTTCATAAATTGCTTAGATGTATCATAATAAATGAAGAATTGCCAATGCGAACTTTTATTGATCATGAATAAGATTAATTACAAGGGTATTTACAAGACAACCGATTGGCTTGCAGGGCACTACTCTATCAGAACCTTGTTCGTATCTGGAACGTTCAGCCCATCTCTCCAAGGCAGTATAAACAGCAATTTGCACAACCCTCTTTATAGGATCATCTTGCTTTCTTCTCTTGGCTGGCAATGCATCAGAGATGATTTTGGCTTCAGCAGCAACAAACTCTTGTGCATATTTATGCATAACATCTCTAACATAATCAGCATTCAGTGCTTTGTAGACTGAAGTAGTCTGCAACCAGCTGAGGACCCATTTCTCCTCATTTGCAAACTCCTTCCAGCTCTGGATCTCTTCAACAGATTTGTTCATCCTGTAATCCCTCCATCTTATATATCTCTCCTTTTCTTGGATAAACAGGGTTTTACGCTGCAGCTTCTCATCAATATGAGCCAAGGCAGCTTCGAATCTGTTGAAAACAGAAAGGTCAGAATTGACAATTTCAAAGACTTTTCTTACTTCAAACCTTCTCTTTTTTGGTATCAGGCCAGCAGGCATTTTCAGCTTGGCCTTCTTTGATTCACCAATCTTGATGGCACCAGCTATGTTTGGACCATGAGAGTCCTTCTTGCTTAATTCAATAAACAGTGCCAATTCTGCATCTTCAGCAACTTTACGCTCTGCAGCAGCCATTTTTCTCCTTTGTTCATCCTTTTCAGCTGCAATTTTGCTAAGCTCAGCAGCTCTTTGAAATTTCTGTTCATCCATTTTTCTTTGCTCTGCATCTTCTCTCTTTTTCTTATCAGCAGCAGACACCTTCTTTCTCCATATAAATATTTTTCTTTTTCCTTTCTTTTTAACAGTTGTCTGTGCGTCTTCAGTAGCAGGTTCAGGGGCAGCAGATGCAAGTGGTGCAACTGCAACAGGATTGATGATCTGCACGTCAGGATCATCTTGAGGTTGAACTACCTCAGCTGTTGGTGCGGTGGAAGTAGTCTGTTGGGCAGCTTGATCAGTAGCTGACTCCTTAGCAACAGACTCTTCTTCAGCTCCAGCAGGCCTCTTTGCTGATTGAGGACTTTCTATGACCAAGTCAGAAAGTTCAGTAGGAGATGACACGAAGTTCATCCTCTTTCTGACTGTGCTTCTTTTCTTTCCTTCTTGAACGGGTTTGGATGCTGCTGTATCCTTTAATTGACTTCTTGTCCGGTGAGTAACATTTTCAGCCGGTTCAGCAGAAATAGTTCTTGAAGGTGAAGCAGGAGACATATTCTCTATCTCCTTTGTTGTCTGATTGATGATGTCATCAACAACAATCTTCGCAGCAGGTTCACCTGTTCTGGCTTCAACAGCTGGCTCGGTTGTTTGAACAAATGCCTTTTTCTTCTTACTGGGATCCATCTCCTTTGGCTCAGCAATAACTTGCTTCTTCTTTTCTGTTCTAGCTTGAACATCAGGTTTAGCTGTTTGAACAGGCTTCTTTTGTTTCTTTGCAGGAACCTTTTCCTTAAGTTCCTCAGCCTCTTCTTCATCATCATTCTTCCTTTTCGTCCCTCCCTTAACAGCTTGATAGGTTGCCATAGCCTTGGCATTATGAATTTCCTTCCCATGCGTCATTCCACAACTCAGATTATAGAACAGATAACTTAGGGTAATCATGTTGTTGGTTTGCTTCTTCTGGTGAAAGTTCGCCAGAATGTACCAAATGTCAACAGACCAGTTCACCTCATAGCCATAATAAACAACCATCCTTATGCAGTATCTTTTCACGGTGACACTTTCTAAGGAAAAATTGCAGTTTTCTATCAGCTTCGATACCATATCAGCCATGCGCTAATATTCATCCTTGAGCTGCTTCTTCTTGAGGTTGCCAGACATAACTTCTCCCTCTTTGGCACAGATAGCCCAGAATTCTTGGATTTTGTCTTCTGCCATAGAAGTAACATCAGTCCTTCCTTGATTTAACAGCCCAAACTTCTCTTGTAGCTGGGCAGGAGTGATGACAACTGCTTGTCCTCCGACGGTAGCTTTGATTTCAAGTTTCTCAAAATCAACCGCGTCCTTAGCATTGTAGTACTCCATTACTTGGTCTTTCCATACCATCTCTGCGTGAGCTTCCATGAATTTCACGAGGGTTGCAGCTTTGAATTTTTCCTAGATTTCTTTCATCACGGTGGTGCCATAGTGGTGATATGTATCATAGATTAGATACATACCCTCTGCCTTAGCTTCTTGTTGAGGAGTCATGATGATTCTATGAAAGATTAGTGAAGAAAAACAAGAGAATTTTGCAGAAACTGGAAGCAAGAATTCTTAGAATGCTTTTGAAAGTATTTGGGTGCGTAAAGAGTTACTGAGCTGATCAGATCTGGTTTTATTTCATGTTACACGCTAACCGTTTGATCCGTTTTGTGTCAGCTTTGATCGTGGGGCGTCAGTTACGCATTTTCAAAATTCAAAAAGCATTTAGTGTCATGCGGGAATACGAACCGCCTTAGTTTACTAGTAAAAGCGCACTTTAGATAAAACATTTTTTTAAACAATAGAGCTTTTACGTAAACGATAAGACGAGTAAAATAAATACTTATCTGATGGGACTAGTGTCCTGATGACAGATTGTTACTAGTGAAAGCCAATAACTAGTAATCTTCCTCGGTTGTTTGTCAATCCAGCTAGATAATTAATCTTCAGCCTTCAAGAATTAAGGTCTTCTCTTGAGAACATAACTTCAACTAACTTTCATTAACAAATTTCATCTTTTAATCAGAAGTACTGCTAGTCTTACACGTTCCCCCTGACTTTAAGAATCCATAAGTTAACTAGTCTGTTGAGAGTTAACCTTGAAGATAATAAAATGAGTAAGCTGAGAAACTTCAGTCTTCTGTTGAGTTCCCCCTCAGCTTATGCATCTAAATTCAGTAGACCTAGTTCAGCTCTTAAAGTTGAAAATCTTGCATCAATTAGAGGTTTGGTGAAAATATCAGCGATCTGATTTTCAGTATGAACATATTCTATCATGACATTTGCTTTTTCCACATGATCTCTTATGAAGTGATGTTTGATCTCTATATGCTTAGTCCTTGAATGACTTGTAGTATTTTGAGTAAGGGAGATTGCATTTGTATTATCACAGTAGATAGGTATTCCACTGATTTTAATGTTGTAATCTTCTAGTTGATGCTTCAACCAAAGTATTTGTGCACAACAAGCTCCAGCAGCTATGTACTCAGCTTCAGCAGTAGATATGGATACTGAAGTCTGTTTCTTACTCATCCATGAGATCAGACGACTGCCTAAAAATTGACAGGCACTTGTTGTGCTCTTCCTATCAGTTTTGCAGCCAGCAACGTCAGAATCAGAATAACAAATAAGTTCAAAGCCAGATTCTCTAGGGTACCATAATCCTAATTCTTGAGTGCCTTTAAGATATCTAAGTATCCTTTTGGCAGCTAGAAGATGAGATTCCCTAGGATTTGATTGATATCTCCCACAAACCCCAACAGAGTACATGATATCAGGTCTGCTAGCTGTTAAGTATAACAGTGACCCAATAATTCCTCTGTATTTGGTTATATCCACTGATTTGCCATCTTCATCTTTATACAAACGAAGTCCAGTAGACATTGGAACACTAACAGTAGAGCTAGTTTCCATACCAAATTTCATGAACAGATCCTTTATGTATTTTTCTTGGTTAATGAATATTCCATCAAGCAACTGTCTTACTTGCAAACCAAGAAAATAATTTAGTTCACCCATCATGTTCATTTCAAATTTGTTTTGCATCATCTTGGAGAACTTGTCAAACATCTGTTGATTTGTTGAACCAAAAATAATATCGTCCACATATATTTGCACAAGCAATATATGATCCTCCCATTCAACAATGAACAGAGTCTTATCTACCTTACCTTTACAAAATCCTTTAATTAAGAGAAAATGAGATAGAGGATCATACCATGCTTTTGGAGCCTGTTTCAGTCCATAGAGGGCTTTCTTCAGACGATACACCTTGTCTTCTTCCTTGTAAGCTTCAAATCCAGGTGGTTGTTCAACATAAACTTCTTCTTGCAATTCTCCATTGAGAAAAGCTGATTTCACGTCCATTTGATAGACTGTGAAATTTTTATGAGCAATATAGGCGAGAAACAATCTGATTGCCTCTAATCTTGCAACTGGTGCAAAGGTTTCATCAAAGTCAATGCCTTCTTCTTGGCAATAACCCTTGGCCACTAATATTGCTTTATTTCTGGTGACAATACCATCTTCATTAATTTTATTCCTGAATACCCATTTAGTGCCAATTACCCTTTGATGACTTGGTCTAGGAACTAAGTACCAGACATCATTCTTTTCAAATTGATTCAACTCTTCTTGCATAGCTTCAATCCTATTTGAATCACTAAGAGCTTCTTCAATCTGGTTAGACTCTATTTGAGATAGGAAGCAGACAAACATGGCATCATTTGCAGCAGCTCTCCTTGTCTTTACTCTATCCAAAGGATCACCAATCACCAGCTCTGGTGGGTAATTCTTGAGCCATCTGAGATCAGGTTGCAAATCTGAATGTTGTCCTCTGTTTTGATCTTGCAACACAACTGTTGGAGTTCCAGTAGTAGTTTGTTGAACATCAATTGTCTGTTGACAGTCTCTGGTCTGTCAGCTGTTTGCAACTCTTCTGTTAGACAATCAACAATGTGATTTTAAACAGCACTTGAGTTAGCAGCTGAGTTGAGATCAGGTAGTACTCTTCATTTCTTTCAACACTCAATTTCTGAAAATCAGTAGATAGATTTTGATCAGTACTTTGATTCTTTTCAGAAGATTGATTTGGTTCATCAAATACTACATGAATAGATTCTTCTACAAGTAAAGTTGTTTTGTTAAAGACTCTATATGCTTTACTGACTGTAGAGTAACCTACAAAAACAGCTTCATCAGCCTTTTCTGCAAAGGCTGTAAGGTGATTTTTCCCATTATTTAAAACAAAGCATTTACAACAAAAAATTCTAAAGTAATGAATGTTTGGCTTCCTGTTGTTCCAAACTTCATATGGAGTCTTGTTTTGGTGCTTGTTGATCATGCATCTATTTTGGGTAAAGCATGCTGTATTTGTTGCTTCTACCCAGAATCTTTGAGGCAGTTTTGCTTCAACTATCATAGTTCTGGTAGCTTCTTTTAGAGTTCTGTTTCTCCTTTCAGCAACTCCATTATGTTGAGGGGTTCTGGAAGCAGAGTACTCATGGCTGATTCTTCTGGCATTACAATACTCTTCAACAGTTGAGTTTGTAAATTCAGTCCCTCTATCTGATCTGATCTCCAATATCTTCATGCTCTTTTCATTCTGGGTCAGCTCCATCAGATTTGTAAGATGCTCCTTGGTTTCACTTTTCTTTTTCATGAAAATCACCCAAGTGTATCTTGAATAATCCTCCACAACAACTAGGCAGTACTTCTTTCCACCATATGTAGCAGCTCCAAGATCCTTCCAGATGATTGGTGCTTCTTGCTCTTGAAAGATGACTTGATTTGTTTACCCTTCTGACAGGCGTTATCTTTGCTCATGACTGTTTTAGGAATTCCTTCTACCAGGTCATTCTTGATAAGTCTGTTTATGGTCTTGAAATTCACATGATTCATTCTTTTGTGCCACAGCCAACTGACTTCACTTGGTGTTTATTCCACCAAACAAATATTAGAACTCCTGTCAACAGAATTCCAGTTCACTGTGTAGACATTTCCTTGTCGTTTTCCAGATAAAATTACCTTCTTTGTACCAATATGTTCAACGTAGCACTTATCTGATGAGAAGATGATTGAAAATCACTTGTCACAAAATTGACTTATGCTCAGCAAATTGTATTTGAGGCCTTTAACATAAGAGACGTCAGATATCTCAATGTTGCCTTTGATTAATCTTCCACTTGCTACAATCTTGCCTTCCTTGCTGTCTCCAAAAGTAACTTTAGGAACATCCACAGCAATATCATCAGTCAGCTCATGTATGTTTCCACACATGTGTCTTGAACAGCCACTGTCCAAGTACTATATTTTCTCTACTTTACTCGTACTCCTAATCCTAACCTACAAAACAAAAATAAAAATTGTTTCAGGTACCTTTATTGAAAGGGTCCTGAAGGATTAGTTCCACCTTTGGCAACCCAAGATGTTGAAGTCTTAGGCTTCTTAGGCTTCTGAGTTTTGACAGGAGCATGAACATGTTTATCTTCATCACGTTCATCAGATTTGCTATGTTGTTGATAATCAGCATGATAAGGATAATGTTCATAAGCAGAATAAGATGCATGATAAGCAGGATATGCATGCAATTTATGAGCAGGATATGGTGCATAGTAAGTTGGAAATTGTGGTGCATGATACATAGGAGGGTATGCAGCAGGTTGCACATAATATAACTCATTTCCATACCAAGCATTTTGATTTTTCTTGTTCTTATGCTTCTTTGGTTTACTAGATGCTTGCTCATTAACAGACGACTTAGTTTTACCACTAGTCTGATTGGCTTTACCCTTATCAGCAGACTTCTTAGGACTTTGCTGTCTAGTCTTACCATTCTGTTTTCCTACACTAGGCTCTTTGCTCTTTTTAGCCTTGGGAGTTTTATTCCCCATTAATTCTTTCTCACGTGAAGCAGGTTTAGTAGTCTGAACATACAATATGACCTTACTATTGTCAGCTGATACAAATTTTTTAGTATGGTTCAGTTCTAACTTATCATGTTCTAAAGGTATCTTCTATTTACTAGAGATATGAGTGGATGCAATAGATGATTTTTCATGTACTTCACATTCAGCTTTCAGAGATTCATTCTCTTGCTCAAGCAGTTTATATTCAGTTGATTCTTTTGGCTTTTCAACTTTAAGTTTCAGTGAATTGTTTTGCTCTCTTAGCAATATCGTCTATTCCTTAAGCTTAGAAAATGCATCAAAAATACTTGTATTATTAACTACCATTTGCTCAAATGAATTGAATAATTCATTCTCAAGAGGAGTTACCTCATTTATGAGTGTGTTTTTGGTGGATTATAGTATTTAGAATAATCGAGTGGTGCGGTATCGGGTTTAACACATCTCTTCAATGTGAAGGTAGGTAGATCGATCAAACCTCTCTTCTATTTGTTCTCGGGGATCGAAACCTGCAATCAAAGACAACCACGTCAGGTTAATGCCGGTGGTTACCCGGCGATAACCCTCCGATGCTTAAGTAAGTGTCGAGTTCGAGATAGATGAAATGGGTAGTTAATGCTCAGGTCAGAGAAAATGCCTATCTTTTCTGTAATTAATGAGTGTTATTTATAGTTTTTCGCACAGGTTAATGGATCTGATCCTGACAAGACATTTCGGTTATAGCAAATGGGTTGCAATAGGACATTTTAGGTCCGGATAGGATCTTCTATATTTGATTCGACCCTTATGGGTAAATAGTATGGCAGACGTCGACGTTATCCATGTCGATAGAAGAGATATCGATAAGGAGACGAATAGGTATTTTCATATGAGAAGATCGACGTCTCTCGATATCTTCATACGACTGGATCAACATATTTCGATACATAATATAATAATTGATCTTCGTCGAAGACATGGTAATCGATTGTCGATGTGGACTTATGATCTGTGAAGACTTGGTACATCAAGAGTCCCCCAAGTTCTAGAGTTCGAGTGAAGGTCGAAGTCTGGAAGTTTTGATGCTTTTCGTTGGTTTTGAATTTTTCGAACATAGTATAGTGGTAGTCCCCCAAGTTCTAGAGTTCGAGTGAAGGTCGAAGTCTGGAAGTTTTAATGTTTTTCATTTAGCAAAAGATGTCGGAAGTGCCTTCTAGTCCAGATAGTGGCTATGTCGATGCCTTTGTTGATGAGGTTTTTAATGAATATGTCGATGCCAATGCGGGGGAGAGGGAAGAATCAGGCGACGACGAGAATACCCAACAATATCAGACCGAGGTGGCGTATCATGAGTTTAAGGCTGGTGGTCATAAGAGATCAGCCGTTTCTATGTTGTCTGTTGTTGGTCCCAAGTAGTCAGATGAGGTCTAGGGGGTAGTGAATAGACCTCTAAAAATTTTTAGACTTAAAAACTTTTCAATCGTCTGTCAGCAGACTGAGCTTACAAAGAACAGTAAGCTGACTATGCTGATCGTGAACAAATCTTGAACAGCAGAGTGACCACTCTTCTTACAGTAACTTAGCTGATTTCAGCAAAATCAGTTTTATCAAGATTATACTTGCAGCGGATGTTTGAAAGTGTTTTTCACAAGTAGACTAAGTCTTTTTAAGATTTTATCCCCAGTTTAAAAACTCCTTTTAAAATCATTAAATCGATTCAAAGTGTTTACTTATACAATTTTGAAATATGCAAAAAACTTAAATGCAAAAACAACACAAAGAATTTTTATAGTGGTTATATGGATAAAAATCTTTTAGTCCACTCTTCCAGATCACTTAGATTCTGGGTTATACTATAAACACAAAGTTTACAATATGTCTCCACTTACACCTAGACAACAAATGAAAAGGCTATAAACTCGCAATAGGAAATCACTCAGAAAACCTATCCTCTGAAGTTAGATCACTCACAAAGATGGATCTATACATCGCACAACACTCTGTTTTACAAATTCACTCAGAAGATGTGTTTAGCTTTGTTCTTCAACTCTGCTTCGTCAACAAATGACTAAGCTGATAAGTGAGCTGTTCTTGAGACTTAAGAGATTTTGCTTCGGAAATTTTCTCAGAGATTGTGTTGTTGTTCTCTCTTCGTCTCATTCAGCTATTTATACTTGAGGTTTGAAAAATGTCCGTTGAAGAGAGACAAGATTCAAATTCCTCGAGTTCTGGTCCTTAATTTCCGCGAACGGCTCTCTGCAGCTGTCCGTACTGTTAACAGACTTTTCTGCAGGCAGCATTAAATGCACCCAGCTGATACGAAGCATTTCTTCACTCATTTGTCTTTAATAACCTTGTACATCAGCATTTATTACTTCTAGGGGCATGTATTACCGTTAGGGAGACTTTATGATCCTTTCACTTGGCTGTCGAAAGTGCAAGTCTGATGGCGAACTAAGCTGATCCCAAATTTGAACAAATCTGATTTGAGTCGGCTGATCTTCATCAGTCTGATATCTTTCCTTCAGCAGATCAAAAGTCTTGGACCTTGAAATTTTGACTCTTCTGATGTCTTCTTTTCTTTACTCAAAATTCCTTCAAAGGGACATCAGCTAAGTTAATCAATACTTAGCCGATTTTGAAGTTTTGGAATGCATCAAAACCTCCCTTATCAAATTGTCTTAAGTGCCTTCATCTTCATCCTTATCCAACAATTTCCCCCTTTTTGATGATGACAAAACTTCAGCTAAGTACCTGTTAATACCTATACTAAAGAATGTAATCCTCATAATTTTCTGAGATAGAAAAGATATGTTGGAGTAAACTTTACTTTTTATTGATAGTGAAATTATTACAAGTGCAAGTTTATCATATGAGATGTCTGAAGAATAGATAAAGTACACTGATTACAAAGATATTTATATTTTCTAACTATCAGCTCCTTCATCAGATCCTTCTAACACTTCCTCATATTCATAAGAAGACTCTTCATCATCTTCTTCTTCTTCTTCTTCATCTTCATCAGCTTCTTCATCCAGGAGTATGTTTGCTTTGGCAGCGTCCATCTTTTCTTTAAGTTGCTGCTCCTTCAATAGCTCCATTGCCGTCCTGGCTGATTCAGTGTTCTTGTACTTGGTAGGTTCTTCTTCAGGCTTCTCTTTTTCTTCTACCTTTCCAAGTTCTTCAGCAGTCTTATCAGTAGTTTCTTCAGGCTTCTTAGCTTCACCAGCAGCATCAGTTTCCTTAGTTGATTCTTCCCTTCTATCTTCCCCCTTTTTGTCATCATCAGACTTGGTGATAACATTAGGTTTAGCAGCTGGGTTGAGTGCAACAGTAGGAATCTTCATTGCAACACACAAAGCTTTCAGATTCTGATTTACTACGTCATGACTTGCTGTTAAATGATGAAGAATGGTACTGATGTTGTCAGTTTGATCATTGAAGCAGTCAATATTGAGTTGCATTGTTGAAAGTTCTGCATGAATAACATCTACAGCTTTTTGAAGTTCCTGCAATAACCCAACATTGATAGACGCCTCTTCTTCATTGATCTTGATGAAGTTAGCAGTTAGATCAGCTATTTTATGCTCAGCTCTTTGTAAGGCACTGTGAAGAGGATTTACATCGGCCTTCACATCTTCAACATTTCTGTTCATTTCATTTAGGCTTTGCACTAACTGCTTGGAATTATCTTGAGGCATTGGGAAACTATCAATTTCAGTCTTGATGATTTTTGCAGTTGATTGTTGCATAGTTTCCAGCTGAACTCTGTTGGATTCGACCAACTCTGCTTTCAGTTCTTCCTTCAGCTCCTCTTTCATCTTTGTCAGCTGCTGACTATGCTTCTTCTCCAGTTCCTTCACAGAATTTTCCATCAGCATCTGGAAGGCTTCCATCAGGGATGAGTGCTGATCACCTGATGAAGCAGAAGTAGCAGCTTCCTTTTCTTCAGTCTCCTGGTGGACAGGGACATCTTTCATTTCAGTCTCCTGATTTGCTTCAGTCGCCTTAGCATTCCACTCAAGTGCTAAGGGTTCAACATCTTTCTTATGATCATCAGTGACGTCTTCATAAACTAAATTTGTGATAGTGCCATCATCATTGAATGATGTTGTTTGACGAATTTGTCGCACAATTATCCAAGGATTCACAAAGGCATTGTTACCCTTGGGCACTTCACAGTAATCCTTCACTTCTTTGCCAAAAATAATTTGCTGAATGCTTGGCAGCTGAGGTATTTCACTTGAACATCCCTGCTGATATCTTGACATTTCTGCCCATCTCTTCAAGGCGGTCATAACAGCTATGTTCCTTGCCCGTTCTTCAGCATTGTCAGACTTTCTTCTCTTGTTTGGCAAAGAGTTGTTTATGATTTTGGCTTCCTCTAGGGCAAACTCCCTTGCATAGAGATGCATAATATCTCTGACATGGTGAGGATCCAAAGCTTTCTGAATAGAGTCTGTCCTTAACCAATTCAGAACCCATTGTTCTTCATCAGCTAACTCCTTCAGACTTTGAAGTTCTGCTATAGATATGTTCATCCTATTATCTCTCCATCTGATGTATCTTGGCTTCTCAAGAGTGAACAGAGTCTTCAGCTTATGCTTCTGGTCATAATATGCCAAGGACTTCTCAAATCTCTTGAAGAGCTCTTTATCAGCATAGACAACTTCAAAGGCTCTTCTCACTTCATATTTACCCTTTGGCTTGACTTCTGCAGCAGGCATTTTAGGCTTCTTTTTAGCTTCTTCATTGATTTTAATGTCTTCACCATGAACAGGTCCATGAGCATCAGTCTTGCTGAGCTCAATGACCATTGCCAGTTCTGCATCTTCAGCAGCTTTTCTTTCTTCCTCAGTCATTTTTCTTCTGGCCACATCCTTTGCTTCCTGAACTTTGCTCAGTTCAAGAGCCTTTTTCTCCTCCATCTCATCCTGCTTTCTTTGTTCAGCTTCTTCCCTTTTCCTTTTATCAGCTTTGGAAACCTTCTTTCTCTTGAGCACAATCTTTCTCTTTCCTTTATCAGCTGGGGCAGGGGCTGGACCAGCAGACGAGATAGGTGCAGCAGCAATGGGATGGATGATCATAACATCTGGATCATCCTGAGGTTTTGCCGCCTCAACTGTTGGAGTAGCTTGATCAGGTTGTTACACATCCATCTTTTCAGCAACAGGAGCCTTATCAGCTCCAACTGGTCTTTCAGCAGATTTGGGGCTCTGTCTTACTAAGTTCTCCACTTCAGTAGGCTCTTCAATGAAAGACATCTGTTTTCTTGCTGTCTTCTTTGTTCTCCCTTGAACAATTCTTGAAGCAGCAGTGTCCTTTTGCTGACTCCTTCTCCTGTAAGAGACATTCCCAGCAGGCATTTCAACAAAAGGAGTCCTAGAAGGTGATGCAGGAGACATTCCCCTTACATCAGAAGTGGTTTGACTTATGATTTGATCAACAGCAACGTCAGCCACAGTCTTCACCTTTTTAGAAACTTTCTCCTTTGGTTTATCAGCAACCTTCTTCTTATGTGTCTCAACAGCTAAGTCAGCTGTTTTGACCAATCTCCTTGGCCTATTGGAAGGAACCTCCTTTGATTACTCGTCTTCATCCTCTTCAGGCTCATCAGCCTTTCTCTTCAGAACAGGCAAGTACTTGGACATTGCCTTGGATTTATGGATCTCCTTACCATTGAGCATAGCACAACCCAGTTTGAACAGCAGATAACTGAGCGTGATTCTGTGGTTGGTCTGAGGAGTTTTGCTTTTCTTTGCTTCATGAAAACCAGCCAAAATATACCAAACTATTACGGACCAATTGACTTCTAATCCATAATATATGGCAGCCATGATGCAGTTTTCGATCAGCTTCGAGACCATATCAGCCATCCGCTGATATTCGTCCTTTAATTGTTTCTTCTTGATGTTGCCAGACATCATTTCCCCTTCTTTGGCGCAGATCGCCCAGAACTGTCGGTGCTTATCTTATGTCAACACAGTGACGTCATGTCGTCCATTGTTTGAAAGCCCAAATTGTTCATGAAGAATAGCAGGAGTGATGACAATGGATTTTTCACCACCAGAGTTGTAATCAACAGTTGCGGTCTTGTAGTACTCTAGAACCTGGTCAGTCCAGATTACACCTTCATTCTATTCCATGAAATTTACCAGTGAGGCCGTCTTGAACTTCTCCAGCGGTTCTTTCATCAGATCGGTACCGGACTGATAATATGAGTCGTAGACTAAGTACATACCTTCAGCAGCCATTGAATTCTGTAGGAAGTAAAAAGAAACAAGAAGGATTTTGCAAAAAGTTGCAAGTAATTTCTCACAAGTGCTCTTTGAAAGATTAGGGTGCGTAAAGAACTACACGGCTGATCAGATTGGGATTTATAGAGTTAGGGTATTTCGATTTCCGTGATACCAGCTAACCGTTAGATCCGTTTTCTTGTCAGTGCTGATCGTGCGGCGTCAGTTACGACCTTTCAAATTCAAATTGCATTAAATGAGGAGCGGGAATATGTACCGCTCTTTTATCACTTGTAAAAGCGTGTTTTTTAGATAAAACGATTTAAATAGTTCAGCTTTTACTCAAGCGATCAGATGAGTCAAATGAATACTTATCTGATGGACTACTGTCCTGATGACAATGTTGTTATCAGTGAAAGCCAATAGCTGATAACCTTCCTCGGCTGTTTGTCAATCCAGCTAGATAAATTAATCTTCAATCTTCAAGAATTATGAACATATCTTCTGATAACATAACTTCAACTAACTGTCATCAACAAATTTCATCTTTTAATCAGAAGTACTGCTAGTCTTACACGTTCCCCCTGACTTTAAGAATTCAAAAGTTAACTAGTCTGTTGAGAGTTAATCCTTGAAAATAATAACGGATGACTATGCTGATGAACTTCAGTCTTCTGATAAGTTCCCCCTCAGCTTATGCATCCAAATTTAGTAATCCTAGTTCAGCTCTTAGAGTTTAAAACCTTACTTCACTTAAAGGTTTAGTGAAAATGTCAGCAATCTGTTTATCTGTATGAACATACTTAATCATAACATTGTCTTTTTCCACATGATCTCTAATGAAGTGATGCTTGATCTCAATATGTTTAGTCCTTGAATGACTTGTAGTATTCTGAGTAAGGGATATTGCACTTGTATTGTCACAGTAGATTGGAATTCCACTGATCTTGATATTGTAATCTTCTAGTTGATGCTTCAACAATAAAATCTGTGCACAGCAAGCTCCAGCAGCTATATACTCAGCTTCAGCAGTAGATATAGAGACTAAAGTCTGTTTCTTGCTCATCCATGAGATTGTTGGGATTCAGTAAGATAAACAGCCCTAGGCACAGCGGAATATAAAATTTTTTTAGGACCCCTTACGGAATCTTGCCAGGATACTCTCTAGTTGTATATATATGAATATAAATAAAAACGATAGTATAAGTTTACACGTTATACCTATCTCCTTGCAAATCCTCGGCTAGCAAAACGAACTCTTATTTCTTCTCCAGCAAATCGACCCAGGCTTTTCAAGGAGCGCCCCACGTGTTGCGCCTCTACGAGTTGATACACCACAATATCACGAAAATAATATATCTCGATCGACTAGAACACAAGATATATTATGATCTAGGAATTAGGAACGATTTAGGAACAATGTCGAAAAACGAAAAATTCATCCAAAAGGAAGACAGGTTTGGTCGACTACACAGGGAGAGGTGAGAGAATTTTTGCTCTGCTCAATTTTTGCTTGTTGAGTTGTGTGAAAAATAACTACAAGATAGCTACTTATAGTTATCTCCCTAACCTAGTCCTAATAAGACTAGGTTTCCTCTCTCCTACATGGGCCATGGCCCTCTTTAATTAGAAGACCAAGTCTTATAATTAATTCATGGCCCAGTTAATTAATTTGACCAGGCTTTATTTAATCTTCCAATTAAATAGCCCAATTAATTAACTTAATCTCCCATTTAATTAAATCAGACTCTAAGCCCATTTAATTAAAATCCCTTCTAATAATTAAATCCAACTTAATTAATTAATCCACAAATTAAATTCCAATTTAATTTATGATCCTGATCCAATTCCAATTGGATCCCATTTCGTTCCAATTGGGTCGACCCAGTCGACCCACCCATAATAATCGACCCAGTCGATTATTCACCCAGTCGACCCAGTCGACTCGGTTGTTCTTATTTCCTCGCTTTCGCTTCATGTGTATTGTGTATGCCCCCGTAGGTTCACCACATAATTGGCCGTGGGTTATAATTAAATATAATTTAATTATTCGAGTAAGACTTACTCTAAATCAATCGAACACTCTGTCGATTGACCATTCCAAAATTAGCACCCCTGCCAATTTGGGAATTCTCCCACACTTCACGGTCGATGTTCAGCCACAAGCCCATGGTGCCCAATCACTGGTGAATTAATTCGGTGAACCTTTTATCATTTACAATTTCCATATACGACATAATCTCTCCATCGATCAATCTCCCAGTCGAGACTTAAGGGTATGGTCTTTCATCGGTTTCCCTTTTCTTTTGTCTTGACCTTATACATTCTGGTCTCGAAATAATTCTCTTTGACTTAACCTTTATGGTCTACTTACATAAAGCCGTCAGATACCTCGGCCGAGGATTTTACCAGAATTAATTTCTCACAGAAATCCATAGGAGAATTTCCCAACCTATCAAGTCGGGTCAATGGATCCTTTGTTGATGATATGAACCTGCATACGAGTCCCTCTATACCCAACATGAATCCACAGAGACTTTCTGGCGATCCCCAGTCTGTCGGAACTCATATCAAAGCATAGATGTTCTCGTACCAGATAAACCCTATCATCTCAAGTAGTTAGGGACCGTTCCTCGTATACTATTGTAAATTGGAATAACTTCAACCCCGATATGCGACTACCGCTTCCATGGTGAGTTATTTCCTAATTGGGGTATTCAGTGCACTTGCCATCCCAGCAAGCCACCCACTTATGTGTATCGACTATCCCAGTCACGCTCGTGGACCCCAGCGTTCTCCAGTTCATCGGAGTATACACATTAGTGAGAGTCTAACCGAATCCAACGATGTCCTATCTCGATTAGATTCTACGACTCTTGAATATATTCTAGATCACGGCCTTGGAGATCAGTCCACGGGTTGTCCCATAGCCCTGTGATCTAAGGATTTCTATCCTTATGCGTAGATAATTATTACATAAGATAAAGATGACCATATAATAATATAATGCATTTATTAATCCAATTGAATGGTCCTTTCAATTAAATGCAGCCAAAATAGTTGGCTTGCAGGACACTATTCTATCAATCTTCCACTTGTACTAAAGCCAACTTTTCATACTTCTGATTCCCATCTTAGACAGATGTTTTTCGGATGCCTTTGAGGCAATGCCTTAGACAGCGGATTCGTCGTATTATCCCTTGAGGTGACGTGTTCCATCTTTATGTCTCCTCTACCAATGATATAACATATCAAATGGTATCGTCTTAGTTCGTGCTTGGATTCTGATGAGATCTCGACTCCTTCGCTTGTGAGATAGCTCCATTATTATCACAGAAGATAGTAATGGCTCGACAATGCTAGGTATCACATCCAATTCCTGGATGAAGTTTTTCATCCAAATACCTTCCTTTGCTGCTTCACTCGCGGCAATGTATTCTGTCTCGGTGGTTGAATCTGCGGTAGTGTTTTGCTTGGAGCTCTTCCAGCTTACCGCACCACTATTGAGGCAGAACACGTATCCAGATGTCGACTTGAAGTCGTCTACATTACATTGGAAGCTAGAATCAGTATAGCCTTCCAATTTCAATTCTCTTCCACCGTATACCAAGAACAATTCCTTAGTCCTTCTCAGGTACTTCAGAATTGTCTTTACGGCTATCCAGTGCTGCTCACTTGGATCAGACTGGTAGCGACTTGTAACGCTTAAGGCGTATGCTACGTCTGGTCTCGTACATAACATACCATACATTATGCTTCCTATAGCGGATGCATATGGTACTTGAGACATATTGCTTCTCTCTTAAGGCGTCTTTGGGGCCATAGACTTAGAGAGTGCAATTCCATGTCTCATTCGAAGCAATCCTCTCTGTGATTCTTCCAGGCTAAATCTTTTCAAGATTTTATCTATGTACTGGGATTGGGAGAGGCCCAGCACTCCTTTTGATCTATCTCGGTAGATCCTTATACCTAGTACAAAGGATGCTTCTCCCAAATCCTTCATTGAGAATTGTGTAGATAACCATGCTTTAGTTTCGGACAACACCTTTACATTGTTTCCAATAAGAAGAATGTCGTCAACATAAAACACCAAAAATTCAACTGTACTCCCACTGATCTTCTTGTACACGCAAGGTTCGAACACGTTTTTGCTGAATCCAAAAGTTTGGATTGTTTCATCGAAATGGATGTTCCAACTTCGGGAAGCTTGCTTCAGCCCATAAATGGACCTCTGGAGTTTGCACACCTTGTGTTCATCTCCTTTGGATGCATATCCTTTTGGTTGCTCCATGTAGATCTCCTTGTCAATGTCCCCATTGAGAAAGGCAGTCTTTACATCCATCTGCCATATCTCGTAGTTATACCACGCAGCTATGGCCAGCAAGATTCGAATGGATTTAGGCATTGCGACGGGCGAGAAGGTCTCCTCAAAGTCGATGCTTGGCCTTTGAGTGTATCATGTTGCCACTAGTCGCGCCTTGTAGGTTATTACCTCTCCGTTCACTCGAAGCTTTCGCTTATAGATCCACTTGCAACCCACGGGAGCTACTCCCACTGGTGGATCTACCAAGGCCCAGACCTTGTTCGAGTGCATGGATTCCAATTCGAATTCCATGGCTTCACGCCACTTTCCCGAGTCTATGCCTAGCATAGCCTCTTCGTAAGTCCTTGGGTCGGTTAGAGACTGTCTAGTCTCACGCAGCAGATCGTAGTACCTCTCGGGTTCTCTACGTTGTCTTTCTGACCTACGAAGTAGCGGTGTACTTTCTGGTGCACTTTCATGCTCTTGTTCTCCCACTGCCTGTGGTGATGGGTCATCTTGATCGACCTCGTTGGCCTTTTCAGCTTCAGTGACCTCATCTAGTTCTACGTTGTGTTCCTTCTTGCCTAGCAATAAATCCTTCTCCAAGAAGTGTGCGTTCCTTGAGACAAACGTAGTTTATCTTGTAGGATCGTAGAACTTGTATCCTATAGAGTTTTCTGGATACCCCACGAATTGCATAAGATGGACTTTATATCCAACTTATCTCCCACCAGCTTATTCACATAAGCGGGAGACCCCATATGCGCATGAATGCATATGAAGGTACAATACCAAAACTCATATCACGTGATATGTTTTGGATCTGGCTTCAGATATACTTAGCTCAGTATCTTCGATTTTCTCGATCAAGTTTTTATTTGATTGGATAAGGAATTTCATGTAAAATTTCTTAATGGACATTTACATGTCCAGAATGCTCAACAACTGACAATGTTTTGAGCGAGTCTTACATTTCGAGAATCCAATTCTCCATTAAATAATCAATGGCGTAATGCCAATGCATGTTTGATTTTGAATCGATCCAAATCTCTTACATGCTTTCATTGATTAGGCTCTCTTTATTTTATTCCAAAAGTAATTTGGAATTGTACATCACAACGTACTACCCATGAGGGTACTAGAGACGCCTTATCTCCCACTAATCCTTTAGTGTTTCTACACACTTTTAAATGGATTAAATCCATTCCAGTTTGTTTATCCCTCTTGGTTGTCTAGCAACCAACTACTAAATCTAATTTCCATTAAGTAAGATTCGAAAGTCGGTTACTATGTACAACATCCCAGTCAAGCTCGACCCAGTCGAGCTCAGTCTTTGAATCTTTTAATTCAGAAATATGTTTTAGTATTCGTGTATCGCCTTTCGGTTTTTACAACGACTCAAGTGTGTGAAATCTTGATTATTTATATTTTATTGACTATGCATATTATATTTAGTCGATATATGAGTATCCATACTCATTTGCTTATGTACACCTTTTGCGTATAAATCTTATAGCGCAATCAGTTCCAACCATTATGGAACTATCACATCCCTTAAGACAAGGGATGGTATAAGCAAATTCTAATGATCTAAATAATTCATGGCTTTATATGCATTGAATGCATCAATGAGTGCTTCATCGGGCATCCAACACCCTTATGCATTACTTTAACCATAAGGTTAAGTTCAATAAATTTGATCATCCCTTATGGGATGAATAGGTTCAATTCCCTCTTTCCCTTGATCTTAATCCATGGAAGAACAATTTTGATTGACTTTTCAACTTATCATCCTTACAGAAAAACCTCTAAGGTTATTTCCCTTCAGAGAGGATTCATTCCTCTTCTACCATCTCATAAGTCTTTTGAGCTTTTCAACGAGATGTTACTTCCCATTCATGGGAGACTTCATGTTTGCCTTCAAGAAAATTTGGGCTTGAGAACCATCCTCAACCTCTGGTGAAACTTATCACCTTTCTTATTTGAAGAGTAATTTCAAAAAAAGGCAGCTTGGTGAAACCTATCACCATTCCAGTCGAAGTGTAACTTCGAAAGGAAAACAAATGAAATCTTTGTGAGGAGATTAGTCCTTTCTTGGACTCGAGAATAATTTCTCAAGTTTCGAAGTCATTCAAAAATTCATTTGGGTTCAGTCAATTTATTTGATTCAAGTATGATGGTAAAATATTCAAGGATACATTATTTATGAAAAACTATCATAAACATGACGATAAATACGCGACAGATTAATATCAATGCATAGTTTACAAACATGGTTTTCATTTGTAAATTACTCCCACTATTTTTGTCGAATACTTATGCCCCCACATAAGGTTCGGGAAATAAAAATTTCCTAATGGGCTCAAGGCCCAAATGCAATCGCTCAGTACCAACGACTCGTTGGCCATACCAATCGATCCACTTGGTGGGCGATCACGTCGCCGGTTAACCATCCCAGCTAACCCTTGAGTTCATTCAGCCTCGGTTTTCGTTATGGACCCACGACTCGTGAGACATCCATACTTACTCGCGTTAAATCATGTCCAATACTCGTGAAGAGAAATAGTTCAATCCTAGACGCCCCACGACTCGTGAGACAGCGCCTAGAACCTTGCTATCCCCTCCCTTGACACTAAACTGTGCATCGAGGCAATAGACATATCATCTTCCTATAGCTCGACCCATGACTCGTGAGACATCGAGATATATTTGTACAATATGCCTAAGACCTAGTAATTGGATAGGCCCGGACCATAGACACCATTCATATGCGCCCGTTAATCGATTTAATATTCTAATTGAGTTTTTAAGTTCAATTGGAGGTTTTAAGTTTTCTTCGTGCGAGGTCTCATCAGATTATGCTTTATCTTGTTTACGTGATCTATTCTAAGCATGCAAGACATACATCAAAGAATAATAGTAAACATATATCACCTAGCATTGCACATATGATTGATCGATTGCCCATCCTATGCGATCCATCACGAGCCACATGATGGACCAATTGGTCAGTCTAGGGTGGAAATTAAATGTCCTAACTATTACAATTTTCAAACACATACATCATGGGCCTTCTTGTAATATCCACCTTGATTGGGCCTCCATGTAATGAATTGGGCCTCCATGTCCTCCAAGGTAATGGGCCTCCATGTGGATCTCCAAGTCTTCATGAGGTCTTCTCGGCTCCAAGCCTAATCTAAGCCTAAATTATAAAAATAAATGCCCTATTCTATTACATTAGTTTGCGCAAGCAAGGGCACCAATCAGGCCCATTTAATTACAACCCATAAAATAAATAAACCAAAACTACACAGGGCTTAAGGGCAAAATCGACCAATCCACATATTCACTCAAGAACATGCATAAATTCACATAAGGGCATAAATGTAAATTTACCGGCTCCTTTAATTTTAATTCACAAAAATTATCCAAGTTAATTTAATTTTGAATTAACAATTAATCTCTAAGATTAATTAACTCTTACTTGAGTTCTAAGTAATCTACAACTCTTATCTTGATAAAGTTGGTTAATTAAGATAGTTACGAATCTTCCAAGATTACTATCTTATCCAAAACTCTAAGTTTCCCAATTTCACAAATCTCCAAGATTCTCAAGATAATACTATTTTGAATAGATTAGTTTAACTAAGGTAGTGTCCAAATCCACCAAGATTTCTACCTTATCCAAAACTCCAAGTTTCCTAATTTAATAAGATCTCTAAGATCTTTAATCTTGGTAACTTACTAGAAGAGATTAATTTTAATTAAATCTCTTCTTACAATTGAAACTCTAAGTTTCCTTGTTTAATAAGATCTCTAAGATCAATCCAAGATTCACCAAGATTCCATAACAACCAAATCTCCAAGATTTTATCCAAGATTATCCAAAATTCTGCCACGAAAATTTTGAACCACCATGTATCGTAAATCGTTGGCTTCAAATTGACAAGAATCCAACATTTTGCAATTAACAAAAATTCAATTGCAATTTAACACATAACATGGCTTCAAATCTTACGTAACACCTTTTCCAAATTAAAACAACATGCCTACAAAGACACATATGGTCACGCATGGTCACGTTAACAAAGGGAAAAAAAAAATGCGCCGAGCACTAATTAATTCTCACCAAGAGAATAGAGTGTCGATACAATAATTTGTTTTTTTTTTGTTTTGTTTTAATTTGTGTTTGATTCCTTAATTAATTAAAATCAACAGTTTTAATTAATTCAATCCAAAATAAAAATTAACACGATAAAATTTCGAATCAAAAATTTTACATTAACTCTAAGTTAATTGATCTACGTCCTAAAACATACACAGTTAAAGAACTAGCCATACATAAATCAAACATATGATTTATAACACAGAATTTGCAAATTCATATATATACAAAGCCTAGAGTTGGCTCTGATACCACTGTTGGGATTCAGTAAGATAAACAGCCCTAGGCACAGCGGAATATAAAATTTTTTTAGGACCTCTTACGGAATCTTGCCAGGATACTCTCTAGTTGTATATATATGAATATAAATAAAAACGATAGTATAAGTTTACACGTTATACCTATCTCCTTGCAAATCCTCGGCTAGCAAAACGAACTCTGATTTCTTCTCCAGCAAATTGACCCAGGCTTTTCAAGGAGCGCCCCACGTGTTGCGCCTCTACGAGTTGATACACCACAATATCAATAAAATAATATATCTCGATCGACTAGAACACAAGATATATTATGATCTAGGAATTAGGAACGATTTAGGAACAAAGTCGAAAAACGAAAAATTCTTCCAAAAGGAAGACAGGGTTCGGTCGACTACACAGGGAGAGGGGAGAGAATTTTTGCTCTGCTCAATTTTTGCTTGTTGAGTTGTGTGAAAAATAACTACAAGATAGCTACTTATAGTTATCTCCCTAACCTAGTCCTAATAAGACTAGGTTTCCTCTCTCCTACATGGGCCATGGCCCTCTTTAATTAGAAGACCAAGTCTTCTAATTAATTCATGGCCCAGTTAATTAATTTGACCAGGCTTTATTTAATCTTCCAATTAAATAGCCCAATTAATTAACTTAATCTCCCATTTAATTAAATCAGACTCTATGCCCATTTAATTAAAATCCCTTCTAATAATTAAATCCAACTTAATTAATTAATCCACAAATTAAATTCCAATTTAATTTATGATCCTGATCCAATTCCAATTGGATCCCATTTCGTTCCAATTGGGTCGACCCAGTCGACCCACCCATAATAATCGACCCAGTCGATTATTCACCCAGTCGACCCAGTCGACTCGGTTGTTCTTATTTCCTCGCTTTCGCTTCATGTGTATTGTGTATGCCCCCGTAGGTTCACCACATAATTGGCCGTGGGTTATAATTAAATATTATTTAATTATTCGAGTAAGACTTACTCTAAATCAATCGAACACTCTGTCGATTGACCATTCCAAAATTAGCACCCCTACCAATTTGGGAATTCTCCCACACTTCACGGTCGATGTCCAGCCACAAGCCCATGGAGCCCAATCACTGGTGAATTAATTCGGTGAACCTTTTATCATTTACAATTTCCATATACGACATAATCTTTCCATCGATCAATCTCCCAGTCGAGACTTAAGGGTATGGTCTTTCATCGGTTTCCCTTTTCTTTTGTCTTGACCTTATGCATTCTGGTCTCGAAATAATTCTCTTTGACTTAACCTTTATGATCTACTTACATAAAGCCGTCAGATACCTCGGCCGAGGATTTTACCAGAATTAATTTCTCACAGAAATCCATAGGAGAATTTCCCAACCTATCAAGTCGGGTCAATGGATCCTTTGTTGATGATATGAACCTGCATACGAGTCCCTCTATACCCAACATGAATCCACAGAGACTTTCCGGCGATCCCCAGTCAGTCGGAACTCATATCAAAGCATAGATGTTCTCGTACAAGATAAACCCTATCATCTCAAGTAGTTAGGGATCGTTCCTCGTATACTATTGTAAATTGGAATAACTTCAACCCCGATATGCGACTACCGCTTCCATGGTGAGTTATTTCCTAATTGGGGTATTCAGTGCACTTGCCATCCCAGCAAGCCACCCACTTATGTGTATCGACTATCCCAGTCACGCTCGTGGACCCCAGCGTTCTCCAGTTCATCGGAGTATACACATTAGTGAGAGTCTAACCGAATCCAACGATGTCCTATCTCGATTGGATTCTACGACTCTTGAATATATTCTAGATCACGGCCTTGGAGATCAGTCCACGGGTTGTGCCATAGCCCTGTGATCTAAGGACTTCTATCCTTATGCGTAGATAATTATTACATAAGATAAAGATGACCATATAATAATATAATGCATTTATTAATCCAATTGAATGGTCCTTTCAATTAAATGCAGCCAAAATAGTTGGCTTGCAGGACACTATTCTATCAGAGATCAGACGACTACCCAAAAATTGACAAGCACCTGTTGTGCTCTTCCTATCAATTTTGCAGCCAGCAAGGTCTGAATCTGAATATCCAATAAGCTCAAATCCAGATTCTCTAGGATACCACAATCCCAAATCTTGAGTGACCTTAATATATTTCAGTATTCTCTTGGCAGCTAAGAGATGAGATTCCTTAGGATTTGATTGTAATCTCGCACAAACCCCAACTGAGTACATGATATCAGGTCTGCTTGCTGTTAGATATAACAGTGACCCAATAATGCCTCTGTATTTGGTTATGTCCACTGATTTGCCATCTTCATTTTTATCCAAACGAAGACTAGTAGACATTGGAACAGTAGCAGTGGAGCTAGTTTCCATACCAAATTTCTTAAACAGATCTCATGGTATTTTGCTTGGTTGATGAAAATTCCATCAGGCAACTGTCTAACTTGCAAACCAAGAAAATAGTTGAGTTCACCCATCATGCTCATTTCAAACTTGTTCTGCATCAGCTTGGAGAACTTGTCACACATCTTTTGGTTAGTTGAACCAAAAATATTATCGTCTACATATATTTGCACAATTAATATATGATTTTCCCATTCAATTGTGAACAAGGTTTTGTCTACCTTACCTTTACGAAATCCCTTAATTAAAAGAAAATCAGATAGGGTATCATACCATGCTCTTGGAGCCTGTTTCAGTCCATAGAGGGCTTTCTTTAGACGATACACCTTGTCTTCTTATTGATAAGCTTCAAATTCAGGCGGTTGTTCAGCATACACTTCTTCTTGCAATTCTCCATTGAGAAATGCTGACTTCACATCCATCTGATAGACAGTGAAGTTCTTGTAAGCAGCATAGGCAAGAAACAGTCTGATTGCTTCAAGTCTTGCTACTGGTGCAAATGTTTCATCAAAGTCAATTCCTTCTTCTTGACAATGACCCTTGGCCGCTAATCTTGCTTTGTTTCTGGTGACAACACCATCTTCATTCATTTTATTTCTGAAAACCCATTTAGTGCTAATTACTCTTTGATGACTTGGTCTTGGAACTAAGTACCATACTTCATTACTTTCAAATTGATTTAACTCTTCTTGCATAGCTTCAATCCAGAAGGAATCTGTTGGATAAGGATGAAGATGAAGGCACTAAAGGAAATTTGTTAAGGGAGGTTTTGATGCATTCCAAAACTTCAAAGATTGGCTAAGTATGGAGTAACTTAGCTGATAAACTTATCAAGGAATTTTGACTAAGTAATGAAGACATCAGAAGAGTCAAAGTTTCAAGGTCCAAGACTTCTGATCTGCTGAAGTAAAGTTATCAGACTAGTGAAGATCAGCCGACTCAAATCAGATTTGTTCAAGTTTGAGATCAGCCGAGTTCACCATCAGACTTATACTTTCGTCAGCCAAGTGAAGAAGATCATGAAGTGTTCCCAACGGTAATAAATGCCCCTTGGTGTAATAAATGCTGAAGTACGAGGATATTTAAGACAAATGATTGAAGAAAAGCTTCGCATCAGCCGAGTGCATTTAATGCTGCCTGCAGAATAGTACTGTTTACAGTACGGACAGACTGCAAAAGAGCCGTTCGCGGATTTTAAGGACCAGTACTCGAGGAATTTGAATTCTGTCTCTCTTCAACGGACACTTTTCAATCCTCAAGTATAAATAGCTGAAAGAGACGAAGAAGAAATAAGCAACACACTTTCTGAGAGAAATTTCCGAAGCAGAATTCTTTAAGTCTCAAGAACAGCTCACTCATCAGCTGAGTCATTTGTTGACGAAAGCAGAGTTGAAGAATCAAGAAAAATACATCTTCTGAGTGATTTTGTAAACAAGAGTGTTGTGCGGAGTTGTGATCCATCTTTGTGAGTGATCAAACTTCAGAGAATAGGTTTTCTGTGTGATTTCCTATTGCGAACTTGTGGTCGTTTCATTTGTTGTTCGACGCAAGCAGAGTATACTGTAAACCTTGTGATTATAGTATAACCCAAGATCTGTGTGACTTGGAAGAGTGGACTAAAGGATATTCAAATCCATATAACCACTATAAAAATTACTTGTGTTTTTACATTGTTTTAAATCTGCATATTTTCTGTTTGCATAAAAACACATTAACTTAACTGTTTGAAAAAGAGATAAAAAGGAGTTTATAAAACTGGGGAAGCATTTTTCAAACTGCTAAGATTACTTGTGAAAAACACTTTGAAAATCCGCTGCAAGTACTCTAAGTATTAAAACTGATTTTAACAGAATCAGCTAAGTAACTATCAGACGAGTGGTCAACAGACTTGTTCAAAGATTTGTTCGCGAACAGAATTGTAACTTACTAATCTGATCAGCTTAGTCTGTTCAATTAAAGTAAAGTTTTAAAGTTAAAATTGAAAGAAAATTTTAAAGAGGTTTATTCACCCCCCCCCTCTAAACCTCTTCTGACCACTTGGGACCAACAGAATCATTGAGAGCTTCTTCAATTTGTTTAGGCTCTATTTGAGATAGAAAGCTGACAAACATAGCATCTTGTGCAGCAGCTCTTCTTGTTTTCACTCTATCTGAGAATCACCAATCACTAACTCTGTTGGGTGATTCCTGAACCATCTAAGATCAGGTTGCAGATCTGGATGTTGTCCTCTGTTTTGATCTTGCAACACTACTATTGGAGTTCCAGTAGTAGTCTGTTGAACAGTTCTTGTCTGTTGAACAGTCTCTGGTCTGTCAGCTGTTTGCAACTCGTCTGTTAGACAATCAGCAATGTGATTTTGAACAGCACTTGAGTTAGCAGCTGAATTGAGATTAGGTAGTATGATGGGAACATATTCTTCATTCTTTCCAATATCCAACTTCTATAAATCAGTAGAAAGATCTTGATTTGTACTTTGATTCTTTTCGGAAGATTGACTTGGCTCATCAAATACTACATGAATGGATTCTTCTGTTAGCAATGTTCTTTTGTTAAAAACTCAATAAGCCTTACTAACAGTAGAGTATCCTACAAAAACAGCTTCATCAGCCTTCTCGGCAAATGCAGTAAGGTGATTTTTCCCATTATTTAACACAAAGCATTTACAACCAAAAATTTAAAAGTAATGAATGTTTGGCTTCCTGTTGTTCCAAACTTCATATGGAGTCTTGTTCTGATTTTTGTTGATCACGCATCTGTTTTGGGTAAAGCAGGCTGTATTTGTTGCTTCTGCCCAAAATCTTTGTGGCAGCTTAGCTTCAGCTATCATAGTTCTGACAGCTTCCTTTAGTGTTCTGTTTCTCCTTTCAGCAACACCATTATGTTGAGGGGTTCTAGCAGCTGAATACTCATGATGTATTCCTTTCATGTTACAATACTCTTCAACAGTAGAGTTTGTGAACTTTGTCCCTCTATCTGATCTGATCTTCAATATTTTTATGCTTTTCTCATTCTGGATCACTTCCATCAAATTAGTAAGATGTTCCTTGGTTTCACTTTTCTTTTTCATGAATATCACCCAAGTACATCTTGAATAATCATCCACAACAGCTAAGCAGTATTTCTTTCCACCATTGCTGACTGGATCAATGGGTCCAAATAAGTCCATGTGTAGCAGCTCCAAGATTCTTTCAGAAGATTGGTGCTTCTTGCTTTTGAACGATGACTTGATTTTTTTCCCTTTCTGACAGGCGTAACGGAGCTTATCTTTGCTCATGACTGTTTTTGGAATCCCTTCTACCAAATCATTCTTTATCAATCTGTTTATGGTCTTGAAGTTTAAATGATTCATCATTTTTGTGCCACATCCAACTGACTTCACTTGGTGTTGATGCCACCAAAAAATGCTTTAATTCTTGTCAGCAGAATTCCAGTCGACTATGTAGACATTTCCTTGTCGTCTTCCAAATAAAATCACCTTCTTTGTGCCAATCTGTTCAACATAGCACTTATCTGTTGAGAAGATGACTGAATATCCTTTGTCACAAAATTGACTTATGCTCAGCAGGTTGTACTTTAGGCCTTTAACATATGAGACGTCAGATATCTCTATGTTCCCTTTGATTAATATTCCTTTAGCTACAATCTTGCCTTCTTTGCTGTCTCCAAAAGTAACCTTTGGACCATCCCCAGCAACAACATCAGTCAGCTCATGTATGCTTCCACACATGTGCCTTGAACAGCCACTGTCCAAGTACCAAATCCTCTTTACTTTACTCCTACTCCTAATCCTAACCTACAAAACAAAAATAAAATTGTTTTAGGTACCCTTATTGAGAGGGTCCTGAAGGATTAGTTCCACCTTTGACAACCCAAGATGTTGATGTCTTAGGCTTCTGAGTTTTGACAGGAGCATGAACAGTTTCATCTTTATCATAATTAGCAGATAAGTCATGTTGATGATGAGTATGATAAGAATAATGTTCATAAGCAGGGTAAGGTGCATGATTAGCAGGATATGCATGCATTGGATGAGCAGGAAATGGTGCATAGTAACTTGGAAATTGAGGTGCATGATACATACGAGGATATGCAGCAGGTTGCACATAATAAGACTCATTTCCATACCAAGCATTTTGATTTCTCTTATTCTTATGCTTCTTTGGTTTACTAGAGGCTTGCTCATTAACAGACGACTTAGTTTTACCACTAGTCTGATTCAATTTAGCTTGATCAACAGACTTCTTAGGACTCTGCTGTTTGGTCTTACTAGTTTGTTTACCTACACTAGGCACTTTGCTCTTTTTATCCTTAGGAGTTTTTGTCTCCTTTAACACTTTCTCAGGTGAAGCAGGTTTAGTAGTTTGAACATACAGAATGACCTTACTATTGTCAGCATATATAAATTTTTCAGTATGATTCAATTCTAACTATCCTGTTCTAAAGGCATCTTCTGTTTACTAGATATGTGAGTTGATGCAACAGATGATTTCTCATGAGACTCAATAACTTTTTCAAGTTCCATGATTTTTCCTTTATAAACTTCACATTCAGCTTTCAGAGATTCATGTTCTTGCTCAAGCTTTTTATATTCATCTGATTCTCTTGGCATTTCAGTTGTGAGTTTCAGTGAACTATTTTGCTCTTTTAGCAATATCATCTCTTCCTTAAGCTTTTTATATGCTTCAGCAATACCAGTATTGTTAAGCATCATTTGTTCAAATGAATTAAATAATTCATTACCAAGAGGAGTTACCTCATCCTCCGAGTCATCAGATTCCTTGGCCATCAGGCAGAGGAGAGCAAGTTTTTCTTCATCAGAAGATTCTTCATCAGACGTGTCTGGGTCTGAATCAGATGAGTAGACAGCAGTCAGCTTTTCTGCTTCAGCCATCATTGCCTTGCCTCTCTGGTGCTTTCTTTCTTTTCTGATTCTCTTCTCTTCTTCAGTGTATTTTTCTGCTTTTGGATATGGACAATCTTTGATGAAGTGTCCCAATTTCCTGCAGTTATAACACATTAGTTTGGCTTTATAATCATCCTTATCTTGAGAAGAAAAATTAGGTTTAGAAGTAGAAACATTGTTGTATTTGTTCTTCATTTTTCTCTTGTAGAACTTCTTGAAATTGTTTATCAGCAATGTTACATCTCCAGCTGTGTACTCCTTTTTGTTGAGTAATGTGGCTCCATCAGATGAGTCCACTTCTTTGCTTTTTTGTGCTGGTCTTCTGGGATTTTCAGCAGCAACTAAGGCGGTTGTGGGTCCTAAAGTTGAGGTTTCTTCAATTACCATTCTTGGCAGTTTATACTCATATGCCTTGAGTACTGAGAACAGCTCTGTAAGAGAGATTTTTCCCAAATCTCTTGATTCTTCCATCGCTGTCACCTTCATGTTGAATTTTGGAGGTAAAGCCTTCAGCACTCTGATGGTTATCTCCTTATCAGTGAAGGTTTTTCCAAGCTTTAAAACTTCATTTAGTTTTCTGGTGAACCTAGTATCCATCTGATCAATGGTCTCTCCAGACTTCATTTTGAAGTTGTCCAGCTTTTCCAGAGCAACACTCATCTGATGCTCTTTAATGGCGTCGTTTCCTTCGCTCATGTATCTGACTTTATCCCACATCTCCTTTGCAGTTTTGCAATGTTTGACTTTGTCAAACCGATCATTATCCAGGGCTTTAGTCATGATAAATCTTCCGACTTTGTCAAGATTGAACAGCTTTATTTCTTCGGCTGTCATCTCATGCAAGTCTTTCTCCATCACGGTATCAACTTCATTGATTTTTAGCGTCTTGGTGAATCTGAATGGACCTTTGATAAAACATGTGTACATGTTATCATTATAAGCAGCTAGGAAAATCTCCATCCTGATTTTCCAGTCTTCAAAAGACATACCAGCAATGTGGGGAACATGGATGATACAATCCATTTTTCAAAAAGTTTTTCTTTTTCAAAAAGATGCTCTTTTGAAAAGTTTTGAAAACCTTTGAAAAACACTTGGATCAAGCTCGTTGATCAGGCAGCAGATTCTAATGAACCACCTGCTCTGATACCACTTGTTGGTCCCAAGTGGTCAGATGAGGTCTAAAGGGGGGGGGGGGGTGAATAGACCTCTGAAAATTTTTAGACTTAAAAACTTTTCAATCGTCTGTCAGCGGACTGAGCTTACAAAGAACAGTAAGCTGACTATGCTGATCGTGAACAAATCTTGAACAGCAGAGTGACCACTCTTCTTACAGTAACTTAGCTTATTTCAGCAAAATCAGTTTTATCAAGAGTATACTTGCAGCGGATGTTTGAAAGTGTTTTTCACAAGTAGACTAAGTCTTTTAAAGATTTTATCCCCAGTTTAAAAACTCCTTTTAAAATCTTTAAATCAATTCAAAGTGTTTACTTATGCAATTTTGAAATATGCAAGAAAACTTAAATGCAAAAACAACACAAAGAATTTTTATAGTGGTTATATGGATAAAAATCCTTTAGTCCACTCTTCCAGATCACTTAGATTCTGGGTTATACTATAAAAACAAAGTTTACAATATGTCTCCACTTACACCTAGACAACAAATGAAAAGGCTATAAGCTCGTAATAGGAAATCACTCAGAAAACCTATCCTCTGAAGTTATATCACTCACAAAGATGGATCTATACTTCGCACAACACTCTGTTTTACAAATTCACTCAGAAGATGTGTTTAGCTTTGTTCTTCAACTCTGCTTTTCGTCAACAAATGACTAAGCTGATAAGTGAGCTGTTCTTGAGACTTAAGAGATTTTGCTTCAGAAATTTTCTCAGAGATTGTGTTGTTGTTCTCTCTTCGTCTCTTTCAGCTATTTATACTTGAGGTTTGAAAAATGTACATTGAAGAGAGACAAGATTCAAATGCCTCGAGTTCTGGTCCTTAATTTCCGCGAACGGCTCTCTGCAGCTGTCCGTACTGTTAACAGTACTTTTCTGTAGGCAGCATTAAATGCACCCAGCTGATACGAAGCATTTCTTCAATCATTTATCTTTAATAACCTTGTAGTTCAGCATTTATTACTTCCAGGGGCATTTATTACCGTTGGGGAGACTTTATGATCCTTTCCACTTGGCTGTCGAAAGTGCAAGTCTGATGGCGAACTAAGCTGATCCCAAATTTGAACAAATCTGATTTGAGTCGGTTGATCTTCATCAGTCTGGTATCTTTCCTTCAGTAGATCAAAAATCTTGGACCTTGAAATTTTGACTCTTCTGATGTCTTCTTTTCTTTAGTCAAAATTCCTTCAAAGGGACATCAGCTAAGTTAATCAATACTTAGCCGATTTTGAAGTTTTGGAATGAATCAAAACCTCCCTTATCAAATTGTCTTAAGTGCCTTCATCTTCATCCTTATCCAACATCTGCCTTCGCGATACCACCGGGCTTATATTTGTTTGTCGATTATTTGTCATTCTTGACTTTTGAATCGTGTTTATCTTGTGCATGTGGTCCTTCTTGTCAATATCTCTTTGAGATGTCGTTGATCCCGAGGTATACTCGGTTATTGATCGTTGGATTAAATTTATGATCTCCCATTTATATCGCTTTAGAGAAGTTGGAAATTTTCTAATTTCCATGTGGCTCTTCATCGTTAAATCGTCTGTCGAGTTTTCGACTCGTGGATATCAAATTGCTATTATGCACGACGTGTATACCACCCCATTAGCCAAACAGGAAATACCAAATCAGATCGATGCACGGGGCGAGTATCTCAATACTAGTTAGTCTGGATCGAAACATTAGTCTGTCAATTTGGTTTACTAGAGGCTTGCTCATTAACAGACGACTTAGTTTTACCACTAGTCTGATTCAATTTAGCTTGATCAACAGACTTCTCAGGACTCTGCTGTTTGGTCTTACTAGTCTGTTTACCTACACTAGGCACTTTGCTCTTTTTATCCTTAGGAGTTTTTGTCTCCTTTAACACTTTCTCAGGTGAAGCAGGTTTAGTAGTTTGAACATACAGAATGACCTTACTATTGTCAGCAGATATAAATTTTTCAGTATGATTCAATTCTAACTATCCTGTTCTAAAGGCATCTTCTGTTTACTAGATATGTGAGTTGATGCAACAGATGATTTCTCATGAGACTCAATAACTTTTTCAAGTTCCATGATTTTTCCTTTATAAACTTCACATTCAGCTTTCAGAGATTCATGTTCTTGCTCAAGCTTTTTATATTCATCTGATTCTCTTGGCATTTCAGTTGTGAGTTTCAGTGAACTATTTTGCTCTTTTAGCAATATCATCTCTTCCTTAAGCTTTTTATATGCTTCAGCAATACCAGTATTGTTAAGCATCATTTGTTCAAATGAATTAAATAATTCATTATCAAGAGGAGTTACCTCATCCTCCGAGTCATCAGATTCCTTGGCCATCAGGCAGAGGAGAGCAAGTTTTTCTTCATCAGAAGATTCTTCATCAGACGTGTCTGGGTCTGAATCAGATGAGTAGACAGCAGTCAGCTTTTCTGCTTCAGCCATCATTGCCTTGCCTCTCTGGTGCTTTCTTTCTTTTCTGATTCTCTTCTCTTCTTCAGTGTATTTTTCTGCTTTTGGATATGGACAATCTTTGATGAAGTGTCCCAATTTCCTGCAGTTATAACACATTAGTTTGGCTTTATAATCATCCTTATCTTGAGAAGAAAAGTTAGGTTTAGAAGTAGAAACATTGTTGTATTTGTTCTTCATTTTTCTCTTGTAGAACTTCTTGAAATTGTTTATCAGCAATGCTACATCTCCAGCTGTGTACTCCTTTTTGTTGAGTAATGTGGCTTCATCAGATGAGTCCACTTCTTTGCTTTTTTGTGCTGGTCTTCTGGGATTTTCAGCAGCAACTAAGGCGGTTGTGGGTCCTGAAGTTGAGGTTTCTTCAATTACCATTCTTGGCAGTTTATACTCATATGCCTTGAGTACTGAGAACAGCTCTGTAAGAGAGATTTTTCCCAAATTTCTTGATTCTTCCATCGCTGTCACCTTCATGTTGAATTTTGGAGGTAAAGCCTTCAGCACTCTGATGGTTAGCTCCTTATCCGTGAAGGTTTTTCCAAGCTTTAAAACTTCATTTAGTGTTCTGGTGAGCCTAGTATCCATCTGATCAATGGTCTCTCCAGACTTCATTTTGAAGTTGTCCAGCTTTTCCAGAGCAACACTCAGCTGATGCTCTTTAATGGCGTCGTTTCCTTCGCTCATGTATCTGACTTTATCCCACATCTCCTTTGCAGTTTTGCAATGTTTGACTTTGTCAAACCGATCATTATCCAGGGCTTTAGTCATGATAAATCTTCCGACTTTGTCAAGATTGAACAGCTTTATTTCTTCGGCTGTCATCTCATGCAAGTCTTTCTCCATCACGGTATCAACTTCATTGATTTTTAGCGTCTTGGTGAATCTGAATGGACCTTTCATAATACATGTGTACATGTTATCATTATAAGCAGCTAGGAAAATCTCCATACTGATTTTCTAGTCTTCAAAAGACATACCAACAATGTGGGGAACATGGCTGATACAATCCATTTTTCAAAAAGTTTTTATTTTTCAAAAAGATGCTCTTTTGAAAAGTTTTGAAAACCTTTGAAAAACACTTGGATCAAGCTCGTTGATCAGGCAGCTGATTCTAATGAACCACCTGCTCTGATACCACTTGTTGGTCCCAAGTGGTCAGATGAGGTCTAAAGGGGGGGGGGGGTGAATAGACCTCTGAAAATTTTTAGACTTAAAAACTTTTCAATCGTCTGTCAGCGGACTGAGCTTACAAAGAACAGTAAGCTGACTATGCTGATCGTGAACAAATCTTGAACAACAGAGTGACCACTCTTCTTACAGTAACTTAGCTTATTTCAGCAAAATCAGTTTTATCAAGAGTATACTTGCAGCGGTTGTTTGAAAGTGTTTTTCACAAGTAGACTAAGTCTTTTAAAGATTTTATCCCCAGTTTAAAAACTCCTTTTAAAATCTTTAAATCAATTCAAAGTGTTTACTTATGCAATTTTGAAATATGCAAGAAAACTTAAATGCAAAAACAACACAAAGAATTTTTAAAGTGGTTATATGGATAAAAATCCTTTAGTCCACTCTTCCAGATCACTTAGATTCTGGGTTACACTATAAAAACAAAGTTTACAATATGTCTCCACTTACACCTAGACAACAAAAAAAAGGCTATAAGCTCGTAATAGGAAATCACTCAGAAAACCTATCCTCTGAAGTTATATCACTCACAAAGATGGATCTATACTTCGCACAACACTCTGTTTTACAAATTCACTCAGAAGATGTGTTTAGCTTTGTTCTTCAACTCTGCTTTTCGTCAACAAATGACTAAGCTGATAAGTGAGCTGTTCTTGAGACTTAAGAGATTTTGCTTCAGAAATTTTCTCAGAGATTGTGTTGTTGTTCTCTCTTCGTCTCTTTCAGCTATTTATACTTGAGGTTTGAAAAATGTCCGTTGAAGAGAGACAAGATTCAAATGCCTCGAGTTTTGGTCCTTAATTTCCGCGAACGGCTCTCTGCAGCTGTCCGTACTGTTAACAGTACTTTTCTGTAGGCAGCATTAAATGCACCCAGCTGATACGAAGCATTTCTTCCATCATTTGTCTTTAATAACCTTGTACTTCAGCATTTATTACTTCCAGGGGCATTTATTACGGTTGGGGAGACTTGATGATCCTTTCCACTTGGCTGTCGAAAGTGCAAGTCTGATGGCGAACTAAGCTGATCCCAAATTTGAACAAATCTGATTTGAGTCGGCTGATCTTCATCAGTCTGATATCTTTCCTTCAGCAGATCAAAAATCTTGGACCTTGTAATTTTGACTCTTCTGATGTCTTCTTTTCTTTAGTCAAAATTCCTTCAAAGGGACATCAACTATGTTAATCAATACTTAGCCGATTTTGAAGTTTTGGAATGCATCGAAACCTCCCTTATCAAATTGTCTTAAGTGCCTTCATCTTCATCCTTATCCAACATCTGCCTTCGCGATACCACCGGGCTTATATTTGTTTGTCGATTATTTGTCATTCTTGACTTTTGAATCGTGTTTATCTTGTGCTTGTGGTCCTTCTTGTCAATATCTCTTTGAGATGTCGTTGATCCCGAGGTATACTCGGTTATTGATCGTTGGATTAAATTTATGATCTCCCATTTATATCGCTTTAGAGAAATTGGAAAGTTTTCTAATTTCCATGTGGCTCTTCATCGTTAAATCGTCTGTCGAGTTTTCGACTCGTGGATATAAAATTGCTATTATGCACGACGTGTGTACTACCCCATTAGCCAAACAGGAAATACAAAATCAGATCGACGCACGGGGCGAGTATCTCAATACTAGTTAGTCTGGATCGAAACATTAGTCTGTCAATTTGTTGTCGCAAGTTGTATGCTAATGGATTGGCTTATTTCGAGCATTTATGGGGCTTCGAAAGTTTCAGATCTCAGCCGTTGATCATGACGCTTGGTTTTTACGGTTAGATCTAATCCAGGTGGATTTCCTCGGGGAATGCAACGGGCGTCGATCAATTTTCCTGATCCTGACCATTGATCGCTATACATCCCAGCCGTTGGATCATCATCTGATGATCTATAAAAAAGGAGGGGGGGCCATAATCTTTTATCCATCTATCCTTTTCCAAATATGGAAAATTACACATATTCTCTGACATATCCACTTCTCGGGTTCTTAATATCGATTAGGAATGCTTTTTCGTCCTACACATTCTTTCATCGAGTTCGCCCTCCTGATAAAAAAAATGGCGATATTTACTTATCATTTCGATTGGGTGGTATCGGTAAAAGGGAGGCCCCTGTGTGTTGGCCTCGTTGTTCGAATGGGTGGGATCGGTAAGAACAATGAGGTCAGCATCGATGCTTGCTCATCCTCTCGGTGTACGGCTATGGAAACCCTTCATGCCTGCACCCGAGAGCTTGAGTAATCGTCTGCTGTCGAGGATATGTGGTGTTGTGGAAGCAACAGTCGACGAACAGATGGTGAAAGGTTGAAATTGTGGATCATCGATCTGCAATTTTCCCTCTTCTGCCGTTTGGCTCTTTCACTATGGTAACATAGTCGATGAGCTTCCTCGTGGCCGTTGCTGATGGTGACATTAACTGTCCTTCGCTAACACCATCTTGATTCAAAGAGTAGGCTGCATCAACGCACCGATCAATGAGAGAAAATCTTGATCGATGCATTTAGGAAGACATGCTCAGGTATTGAGGAAGATCTGTTCGTCCATCAATATGCCTCGAGCTGGCGACAAATATATTGACGAAGTGGATGATGTGAAGACATAGTTGTAGGCTTTTATTCTTTTGTAATAGATCGAGGAAGTATTTGTAATAGCCTTGTATTTGTACGTTTGATTGATTCAAATCCTTCCGATAATATTCTCAATGGCAAATCTATTTTCGTACTTATTATTCGATCTCGAAGGAGCCGAATACTTTGAATTTGTCGCGAACATTGATAAAATAATTCCTTAATAATTTCGAATATTTGAATTAATATTCGTTTTGTATCGAATCATAAGCTTGTCGGTGAATGTTGAATTCAGCCTTCTTATTCGAACGTCGAGAAACTTTATTTCCGTCAAGGAATTTCATCGGTATTTTTGTCTTATTTTGTTTCATCTCAATGCCACTGCGGCTGTCGAGGGATAGTATAGTAGCTTATAAATAGCTTTTTGATTTTCGATTTCATCTTGATGCCTTTGCGGCCGTCGAGGAATGCTTGCAGTTTAGCTTATTAATAGCTTTCATGTTTATCGCGACTCAATGCCCGCGGCTTTCGAGGAGTGCTTGAAATGAGCTTATTAATAGCTTTCATATTTGATCTCGACTCGATGCCCGCGGCTTTCGAGGAGTGCTTGAAGTGAGCTTTTTAATAGCTTTCATGTTGATCTCGACTCGATGCCCGCAGCTTTCGAGGAGTGCTGGAGTGAGCTTTTTAATAGCTTTCATGTTGATCTCGACTCGATGCCCGCGGCTTTCGAGGAGTGCTGGAGTGAGCTTTTTAATAGCTTTCATGTTGATCTCGACTCGATGCCCGCGGCTTTCGAGGAGTGCTATTGTGTGCTTTTTAATAGCTTTCATATTTGATCTCGACTCGATGCCCGCGGCTTTCGAGGAGTGCTGGAGTGAGCTTTTTAATAGCTTTCATATTTGATCTCGACTCGATGCCCGCGGCTTTCGAGGAGTGTTGGAGTGAACTTATTAATAGCTTTCATATTTGATCTCGACTTGATGAGGGATATTTTGGGCTCTACTTTTCTTTACAATCATGCGAGATCGAACAGTACATATCTCGGAAGATCAAGTTCGACCCCGATGTCCAAGTACCATAAGTACAGACGGCCCTGGATCCAAAGTTACTGTTGGGCCGAGCTCTAATATGAACTTATGGGCCGAAGAATTGCATGTCTGCAGATAGATCACCTAGACCCCGATTTCAGCTATAAATACCCCATGCATTTATGATACCAGACGCGATTTCCCAGGTGCTCCCTCCTCGAAGCTACAGCTCGGAACCGCTTGGGAATATAGGCATAGAATCATGTGTATTTCGCCCTCTAGCTTGTACGGCATCCAATAGGGCTCGGATAGGACTCTAAACCTTTGTATTCTTATAGCATTGTAATCGAGCCATTTTGAATACAATATTGTTGATCTTTACTTTCCTTTTAAATATTGTTATTAGTGCACTACGACCCACCCTTGATCGAACAAACGAAATCGCGTAAGATCAATTGGCGCCCACCGTGGGGCCTTGTTCGAGTCTTAGATCGAAATATGCCTACTACGAGGAGAAATACATACGTTAGAGGAGAGCCTTCCCATGCAGTGGGAGCACAAAATTCTGTCAACAATGAACCCGATAATCTATCGCGCGCCGCTCAACAACCACCAAAGGTGCCACCGGCGGTTCCGCAAGATAACATCCCAATACACACGACCATTGGTGATTTAAGATCTATAATAGGCACAATGTGCAGGGAATTCATGAATAGCGGAAGGGCAGATCAATCACCTGTCGACCAGCCAGGGGTTCAGGGAAGACCAGAGATACCTTCATCGAACTTACAGAAGGAAAACGATATGTCGCATGCCCCATCGACGCATCCACGTCGGGCTGCACCCTCGAAAGTCAATGCCCGATCTGAAACCCACCCGCACGGGTGCACGATATAGAGGATTCTATTGTGGGAGAAAGTCATACCGCCAGCGCTGTGATAAAAAACAAGCCTACTTACAAGAGAATTACCGAATCAGAATTGGAGAAGATAGTACAGGAAAGGGTGACTAAAAAATTGGAAGAGCAAGATACTATGATAGAGATTCCCTTCACTAATCAGGCTGCCAGGCAAGCGGGGAATGCTCTGATTAGAGAAAACCTACGAGAGAGGGAGGTCTCGAATAATATCATGCGCTGCTCACCCTTTTGTCGAGAGATACGCGAAGCTCGAAACACAGAAATGGTGCCGACCAGGCTCCCACTGTATAACGGGACTACCGACCCCGGAGAACACATTAATAGCTTTGTTAATGTGATGAACCTATACGGACACTCGGAAGATTTCTGTTGCAAGATTATGGTCACCACTTTTGAAGGGATTGCTCTCGATTGGTTCGGGAAATTACCTCCGAACTCCATATTTTCTTTTGAAGAATTCTGCGATAAGCTGAAACATCAGTTCGCTAGCCAAAGGAAGCCAAGATTGCCAGCGAATCACCTGGGCACTGTGAAACAATTGGAAGGAGAGACGTTGAGGCAATGGCTAGCAAGATTTAGTATCGAGCTCTTGAAGGTGGATACCCCGCAGATCGAGTATCTGTCCTCCCTGATGTTTAAGCTGACTAGGAGCACCCAGTTTGGAAATGCATTATGTAGAAAGCAACCAAAATCCTTCGAACGGATAATGGAAATTGCTGAAAAGTATATGATACAGGAAGAGATGAACAAATTAAAGAGTTCACATGTAGATAAGTCTCATCTCAACAAGAAACAAGATCGGGCTCCGATCCCAAAACCGGGTGATTATGGAGGATCGAACAAAGGATCCGTTTGGCAGCGAATCAACACTTTTAAGCCGCATATGCCGCCCGAAGGTCCGAATTCATACGGACCTCCTTATGATCGAAATCGAGCTCCGAGACCGGGTAAAATTCAATTTACTGAGCTTAACAGTTCAAAAGAAGAAGTGCTGACCGTGTTGGAAGAAGGGAATTTAATTCCGGAAGCCCAGAGGATCACACAGGCAAGGCCGGGTGCGCCTGGATATGACCAATACTGTCGATATCATCGAGCTCGAGGACATAGTACCGAAAACTGTTACCAATTGAAGGTCGAAATAGAAAAATTGATTGCCCAAGGAAAATTAAAAGAATTTGTCAAAAATGGCAACTATAACAATCGTTATAGATCCCGAAGTCCGCAAAAATTTAGCAATCAGCAAAGGCAAATTCGAAGCCAAGCGGAAGAGCGATCGAATGGAGTGATAAACATGATCGCAGGTGGACCAGCAGGAGGCGATAGCAGAAATGCTAGAAAAAGAACTATGAGGTCGATAAAAGCGGGAGTCTCTGCTAAAAAGGAGATTCTGTCCTTAGAATCCCCCTCCATGGAAAATCAAGTTATAATCTTCAGTGAGGCCGATCGACCCTCGGATGTTAGTTGGGATACGAGTGAGGATGACCCAGACTTTTCCATGGTATTGACGTTGAGAATTGCTAATTTCGAGGTCAAGAGGGTGTTGGTCGACAATGGAAGCTCGGCAAATATTATTTCGTCAGAAGCTCTCACAAGAATGAATCTTTGTCACCCACGTTTAGATAAAGTAACCACTCCTTTGGTCGGATTTGGTGGATCAGAGATTGTTCCGCTTGGAACCATTCTTTTAAGCACGACTCTAGGAAACAAACCGATGAATGTAACAAGAATGGTTAAATTCCTGGTAGTAGATACGTCGTTCGCCTATAACGCCATACTAGGGAGACCAGCCCTAAATATCTTCAAGGTTGTCGTATCTACTTATCATCAAAAGATAAAATTCCCGACCGTGGGAGGAGTGGGAGAGATGAGAAACGATCAATACATGGCATGGGAATGTTATAATTCGTCTCTAAGTATCAAAAAGAAGGTGGAGCCCGAACTCCCAGTTAAGAGAAAGATAACTGATTTAGGGACTGAATTAAAAACGCCAATTCCCGACTACGAAAAATTTCAAGGAATGAAAGGAAAAAACGTTGACATGAGCGTGCAAGCGCCCGACCACAAAAAAGTGACTTTGGTTTCAGGTTCCCCCGAAAAGTTCACTAGAATTGGAACGGAATTAAGCGAAGGCATGGAAACTATGCTCATAGAATTTTTACAAAAAAATGTGGATGTTTTTGCCTGGAGCTCGGATGATATCGTGGGAATCGACCCGCGTGTGATAACACATTCACTTAACATTGATCCGAAAGCAAAACCAGTAAGGCAGAAAAAACGCAATCACGGTCGCGAAAAGGACAAGATAATCAATGCAGAGGTTGATAGGTTATTAGCGGCAGGTCAGATCAGGGAGATCAAATTCACAGAATGGCTATGTAATGTGGTCCTGGTCTCTAAAGGCGAAAAGGTCGAAAACAAATGGAGTATGTGCAATGACTTTACCGACCTAAACAAATTATGCCCTAGAGACCCGTATCCACTGCCTCGGATCGATATGCTGGTAGATTCAACCGCAGGTTTTGTCTTATTTAGTATGATGGATGCGTTCCAAGGATTTTACCAAATTTTCATGAACGAAATAGACCAGGATAAAACAGCATTCATCACTGAGAGGGGAGTGTACTGTTTCATTGTTATGCCTTTTGGCTTAAGGAATGCAGGTGCAACCTATCAGAGACTAGTTAACATGATGTTCAAAGAACTGATAGGCGAAATAATGGAAGTCTATGTAGACGACATGCTCGTAAAGAGTATGACGGAGGAGGATCACATTCGCCACCTGGACAGGTGTTTCGAAATCTTGAGAAAGTATGGAATGAAGCTGAACCCAGCCAAGTGCACTTTTGGTGTACGATCGGGAAAATTCCTCGGATATTTGGTCCATGAAAGAGGAATCGAAGCAAATCCAGAAAAAATTCGAGCAATCACCGACCTCCAGCCGCCACGGAAGCTCTCAGACGTCCAAAGTTTGATTGGAAAAATTATTTCATTGAATAGATTCATTTCCCGATCCGTTGACAAAAGTTTACCATTCTTCAAACTTCTGCGGAAATCTAAGAACTTTGAATGGAGTGCAGAATGTGATAAGGCCTTTGAAGAACTGAAAGTGTACCTGACCTCCCCACCCATGCTGGCCAAACCATCTGAAGGAGAACCTCTGTATTTATATATAGCAGTATCGGAAGAGGCCATTAGTTCGGTTTTGGTGAAACTTGATAAAACTGACCATAAACCAGTTTATTATCTAAGTAAGTTATTGCAAGGTGCCGAAAAGAACTACATGGAGATCGAAAAATTTGCACTAGCATTGGTGGTAGCTGCCCGAAGGCTAAGGCCTTATTTTCAAACATACAAAATCATTGTTTTAACAAATCAACCTTTGAGACAGGTCCTGTCAAAACCAGAAGCATCAGGCAGATTGATCAAATGGGCGGTCGAGCTTGGTCAGTTCGAAATCGAGTATCAACTGCGGGTCGCCATAAAAGCACAGGTACTAGCTGACTTCGTACTCGAATCAACTGGCTTATCAGAAGGAGCAATCTCCGAGCTAAGTATGGTCGAAGAAGCCAAAAATCAAATCTGGCTGATGCATGTGGACGGATCCTCTACCAAGGATGGAGGTGGAGCAGGAATTCATTTCCAAGGGCCCAATGGTGAAGACTTGAGTTATGCTATAACTTTAGATTTCGTCGTGACCAACAACGAGGCCGAATATGAGGCATTGATCGCAGGGCTAGAGATGGCTCTTAAAGCAAAGGTAAGGTCAATTGTTGTCTTAACCGATTCAGAACTTGTTCATAGACAGGTGAAAGACACGTACGAGGCCAGGGAGTTCAATATGATCAAATACCTGAGCAGAACGAAGAAATTGATCTCTGAATTCAACAAGTTTGATATTCAACCTGTACCACGAGAGGAAAATTTATGGGCAGATATATTATCAAAATTCACAGGTTTGGCTGATGGGAAGAATGAGAGGATAATCACGTGGCTGCTATCGAATACGTCTGCTATCGAACTGGACGCAGCCCCTACAATCGATATCATGGAGATCGATGAACCAAGCAACTCATGGAGCAACCCTCTTATTGCCTATCTTAAAGAAGGAAAACTTCCGAAAGATCAAAATGAGGCTCGGAGGATCAAGTATAGAGCGCCATCGTTTACTCTGATCAGTGATCAACTCTACAAACGATCCTCCTCAGGAATTCTATTAAAATGTGTCCATGAAAGGTACTACAATGCTATTTTAAAATAAGTTCACGAGGGGGAGGCGGGAAACCATTGTGGCGCTAGGGCCTTAGAACTTAAATGCTCGAGGTCGGGATATTATTGGCCTACTCTTTTCTCTGATTCTGTCGATTATGTGAAAAAATGCCACCATTGTCAAATCCATTCGAACTTGATTCATCAACCGGCTGAGCATATGCATTCTATTCCAATCTGTTGGCCCTTTGACAAATGAGGCATTGATATTGTTGGACCTTTCCCAACTGCACGAGCCAGAAAAAATTATGTGCTAGTGGCGGTGGAATATTTCAGCAAATGGGTCGAATGTGTTGCCTTGACCAAGATCACCCAGTTTCAAGTTATCAATTTCTTATGGAAAAATATAGTCTGCAGGTTCGGAATCCCCAGGGTTCTGATATCAGATAACGGAACACAGTTTGCAGGAAAAAGGATCACGGATTGGTGTGAAAAGTTCGGAATACAACAGAATTTCGCGTCTGTTGGCCACCCTCAGGCTAATGGACAAACTGAAGTAACAAATCGGGAAATTGTTCGATCTCTGGAGAAGCGCTTATCGGAGGCAAAGGGAAAATGGCTGGATGAACTGCCAGGAGTAGTATGGGCCAATAGGACAACAGTTAAAGCGGCAACCGGGGAAACTCCATTCCGTTTGGTTTATGGGTCGGAGGCTGTTATCCCAGTAGAGAATCTTATACCTTCTCCCAGGGTCGAATTATATGATCCAGAAGAAAACCAATCTCTGAGGCAAATGGAAGTTGATCACGCGGATGGTCGAAGGGACCGCGCGAAATTGAAAATTCAAGCCACCAAGGCCAACATGGAAAAGTCTTATAATCGAAATGTGAGGATTCGATCTTTCAACGTTGGAGATCTGGTGCTCAAAAAAATGGAAGTATCAAAGCACGTCGGGAAACTACAGCCCAATTGGGAGGGCCCCTTTGTGATCATGGAAGTTGGAAGGAAAGGTTCTTACAAGATTGCTCACCCTAACGGAGAGATACTACCTCGAGCATGGAATGCGGTTAATTTAAGAAGATATTATGGAAGATAGTTACATTCAAGGCTTCTACTTTTTAGTCATCTTGTTCTGTTTTCTTTGTCTCTAGCGATTTAGTAAAATACGTGTTCAATGAAGATTTATTCCGACTGAGTTATTCGAGGAATGTTTATTCAGACTGAGTATTTATTCAATGAAAGTTTATTTCGCCTAAATTCTTATTTATTCGTCATATTCAGGATATTTTTTATCTATATCCATCTATTATCGATCTCTATTTTTCGCCATCAACTATAAACGGGTGAAAGCTGTTGCTACGACCCTCGAAAATCGACCAAGGGTGAAGGCCGTTGCTATGCCCCTTGGATCGAAAAGGATAAAAATGGGTGACGACCCTAGAGCTAAAAATGCTCTGATACGACTAAGGGTGAAAGTCGTTGCTATGCCCCTTAGATCGAAAATATTGAATGGGTGAAAGCCTCTGCTATGACCCTCGAGCTAAAAATGCTCTGATACGACTAAGGGTGAAAGCCGTTGCTATGCCCCTTAGATCGAAAATAATGGGTGAAAGCCTCTGCTATGACCCTCGAGCTAAAAATGCTCTTGTACGACTAAGGGTGAAAGCCGTTGCTATGCCCCTTAGATCGAAAATATTGAATGGGTGAAAGCCTCTGCTATGACCCTCGAGCTAAAAATGCTCTGATACGACTAAGGGTGAAAGCCGTTGCTATGCCCCTTAGATCGAAAATAATGGGTGAAAGCCTCTGCTATGACCCTCGAGCTAAAAATGCTCTGGTACGACTAAGGGTGAAAGCCGTTGCTATGCCCCTTAGATCGAAAATATTGAATGGGTGAAAGCCTCTGCTATGACCCTCGAGCTAAAAATGCTCTGATACGACTAAGGGTGAAAGCCGTTGCTATGCCCCTTAGATCGAAAATAATGGGTGAAAGCCTCTGCTATGACCCTCGAGCTAAAAATGCTCTGATACGACTAAGGGTGAAAGCCGTCGCTATGCCCCTTAGATCGAAAATAATGGGTGAAAGCCTCTGCTATGACCCTCGAGCTAAAAATGCTCTGGTACGACTAAGGGTGAAAGCTGTTGCTATGCCCCTTAGATCGAAAATATTGAATGGGTGAAAGCCTCTACTATGAACCTCGAGCTAAAAACGCTCTGAAATGACCAAGGGTGAAAACCGTCGCTATGCCCCTTAAGTCAAGAGTATATTCAAAATCGATCTAAATCCTATCATATTATTTCTCCACAACGACTATTGTCCCGAGAAGAACCTAAACTATGAGAAATATCTCGCGAAAGATTCAAGAGTTGTAAAGATCGAACTTCAAATTAATTATGAATCTCAAAAATTATCTCGCAAATGTTGCAAATTACGGAGAATAAATTCAAAGATCGACAACAATATAAAAGAAAATTTTCATTCATAAACTTTCAGATAAATTACATGTGAACTCTTGGTTACATTCAAGAAATTGAGCTAATCGGAATATTTTACAACCCTACTACAAATGGTTATTCCTATGGATGCCCGAAGAAGGAAAGTGAGGCTGATACACTTCTACCCTTCATCCAATGCTTCCTTGCAAATAAGTCCGTGAAGGACCAAATCGAGAGACAGGGAAGCAACTCCAGTTGGGGGCGCTTCTAGTAAATTCGAAGATCACATCCTTCAACAAGCCGCCTCGAAGACGTGGAGATCGAGCGTAGAATAACCCCTCCAGCAGTAGACCCACTATCCCGACTGAATGAAGGACAGAGTACAGGAAGTCGAGCCCGCCTCAAAGACTAGGAATCAGAGAGAGCAGGTCGCCTGCCGGTACCCTAATCGTAATTATTTTCGCCTGTCGATACCCTAGCCGAGAGATTTTTATAAGGGAATTCCAAGAAAGTTTGGAAAGAAGGTTCGGATAAAAACCTCGAACGCTTCAATTACTGACATTGAACGGAACATGGAGCCGATCAACAATGGTAAAAACACAACCATATCGATCGAATGAAACATTTAGGAAGCTATATATAGGGGAAAGAATTCCGTAACAACGGTGTAGATCTCTTGGACTGAACGGCCACGATACGAGCATTAAGAGCTTTGACCGTTACACTCCCCAACAAATGAGGGACGGTAATTAAAAAAAAAAAAAAAAAAAAAAAAAAAAATATATCGTTACAACAAGTGTGGTGTTACAACAAAGAAAAATCTTAGCAAACTCATGATACAAAGGAAAACCACAGTATTACTGAACGAAATTATTTCCAAAAAGGACTTTTCGAACTTCAGCACTACGATCAGCATATCCGCGGATATAAGCCTCCCTCTCACGAAGCTCGGAGTTTCTTTTCTCACGTTCGGAGATATCTTTGAGCCTCTCCAATTCCAAGCTTAACTTATCCTGAGACAATCTCTCCTTGAAAAATCTATTAGCTTCCAGTACGCGTTCCAGCTCAGTCTTCTTCCTGATCAGCTCGAGCGAAATAGAAGCACGTTGTTCGATCTCATGTTTGGCCAACGCATAAAGCCTAGAAAAATCTTTGCCAGCCTGAACTTATAAAAGATACGTCATGGCAGGAATAAAGAAATTAGAAAATCATGGTAAAGAGGTTACGAAGAATTACCTGGGCAAGGGATTCCAACCCAGACTGAAACAGGAACGAGGAATATTCTCCAGTCGAGAGAACCGCCTCGGAGATAGAGACATTGGCCCGAAGAAGGGTCACGTCGGATTTCTCATGTAACACTGTATCAAAAGAAGCTATGTTTCTCTTAAATGAAGAGACACCAGAAGGAAACGACGAATCAAAAGATTCTCCGACCAATGAAGGGGCGGATTGGAAACGAGTGCGCTCAATTACATCCTCCACAAAAGAAACCTTTTTAATTTTCTTGTTTGAACCCCTGGATTTCAAGCACGAAGAAAAACCAATAGTCGAAGATTTATTTCCTTCATAAGAGTTTAGCTGATCGGAACTAAGGGACTTGATTGGTGTTCGACTTCTTTTCCTTATATTTATGCCGTCACTGGGCTTGGAGAAAGGCGCGGAAGAAATCACGAAAACGTTCGAATTTTTATTCATCTCTTGATTTTCAGGTAAAGATTCAACCGAAGTAATTTTCTAAAAGCTCCGATCACTGTGAGCAATGTTATTGTGAAACAAACGTAAAACGGCCTTGGTATTTATAAGAGACACGACATCATGCGAATTGCAATAATTGGTAAATCACTACTCCCAAAAAAGATTCAATGACGTAGCTGAGTACGCAAGAGTGACGTTATAAAATTCAACAGAAAGTTCAAACAGACGATAGCCTAAAAATAGCATCAAGGAAAGAAATTCAAATTCGAGCATACACTAAATAGGCAAGAGCAGAAGATTATAAGAATACAAGTACATTGGTTCGCTGAGTAAATCCTATTACATAGTAATCGTTACTGGTTGGATTCTTTCACGCCGGAACCATGGTCCGATCTGTCTTGTTCCTCTGTTTCGCTAGAACCGCTTTCCGAGCCATCGAAATCACCTTTACTCGAGCTGCTCCCTTCTCCATCATTACTTTGTGCATCGGCCACAGATTTACTCAAATCGGAAGAAGAGATGCCTTGCTCCCCATGATCCCGAGAATCCCCTTCAATATTCACGTCTTCATTCTCAGATTGTGCTTCGAGCGCATCAGGATTTGGCATCGGCACTCCAAATTCCTCAAGAAAAGGAGCGAACTCATGAGCGGCCAAATCCTCGAGCTTGGGAGGAAGGGAAGACGCTTTATAATCTTTACCGAAGATATTCTTATAAGGATTCATGTTAGGAAGGTAGTCATCAAGGGCGCCTTCGATCTTGGCAGCTGTAAGGAGGTGCTGAGCTCCTTTATAGTAGAAGGCTTGGTTAATTTCACCTGACCGCAAGAGAACTAAGGCATCAAGGATCGGAGACTCCAGGAACTCCCTTATGGCGGGAAGCCTGGCTTCGGCTCGACCTCCCTCATAAAACTATTCGGTGGACACCTTGGTTTGCTCAAGCTCCAGCTTTAATTTCTCCACTTCACCCTCTAAGGCCCTCTTCGCCTCCAACTCCTCCTTAGTCTTCTCGAGTTCTATCTCGACCTCAGACAGCTTAATTTTGCATCCTCTAGCTGACTGGTCTTTGCAGCTTCATCCTTTAGAACATTGTATAGGGCTTTCTATACCGCCTGAGATTCTTCGCTCAATACGGCCAGTCGAAGAGCAGTTTGAGTAAACAGGTCTCCGGCCTGCAAAGAAAAAGATATGTAAAACACAAAATAAGAATTATAAGGAAAAGGCTAGAAACTTTCAGAATAGACAGTACCCTTTGGTGAGCGTGGGCGTAATCGCCTACTATCTCAAAATCCTGCTTAACAAAAGATTGGATAGTATCATCCTTGAACCTCCCGGCCAAGAACATCCGAAGAGATTTATCCACCGTATGCTCGCCCTCGGGACCTAAGTCAGATTCAATTGTCCCACCCTCGGGGTATCCAGCAGACCTGGGCCCTTGCAGATGATCCTCGATGAAGTCAGCCAGATCCGGTTCGGAGTGGCCAGTCCGACAAGAAATCGAATCCGGTCCTCGACCAAAGGGTTTGACTCTCCTGGAGGACTCAGGGGCATCGCTACTTCTTTTGCGAGACGTCCTGGCCTGCAAAATCTCCCTGGCACGATTCTCCATCAAAGTGTAGTTACTATACCCCGCATCATTCGGGTTAGAAGTGCCAGTTGGAAAAACAGACCGAAGGACGCCGGAAGCTTGGAAATTAGGAGTCCCCTCCGCCTCAACCCGAGAGCGAGAGGTTCCTACTTCGGTAATTGGGGGAATAGCCACTAAGGCATTTGAGGTCGACGTGATCCCAACCTGAGCCTTGGACTTTTTCGCTTTCCGAGATGTTGTTGACGTTTGAGGACGAGGCCGACCTTTATTACCCTTTGAAAAGGAAGCAACATGTGGACCAGCTACTGATGTACGGAATTTATCAACAATATCAGCTAACGTGGAAGGGGGGTTAGCGGGATCGATCCGAGCCTTCCCATACTCAATCGGATCGGCAGGAAAAGTGCAATTACTGAGCTCGGCCAATCGCAAGACCGCCTCCTGAGTCATCAACGCGGTCTGATGAGGGTCAGCACGAAGAGATTGCAGAAATTTATCTGTTATCTCATTTTTCATACTTCCCACGAGACGGCGTTTACCGTATATCCATGTCTTTGCTCCAGGCCAATTGAATGGAGTAGGCTCGGGATTATCTTCAGAAGGCGGGGACTCTGGTCCTCGAACAAAGAAGAACTCTTGCTTCCATCCTTCAAATTGCTGCTGACGTTGGCTGATAAGATCGAAATCTTTGGTCTCTGAGAAAAATATACATAACCTGCGTTCGAAGACGTGGAAGCACTCATCTGGAATATCCGCCAAAAGTTCTGAAAGACCGCCTTTTTCCCTTTGGCTTTCATCAGCACGCAAAAGGCTATAATTAGACCGATTGAGTTTGGCAAAATCTGGCAAGGAGTCAACTCAAAAGCATCCAGAATGTTTTCTATCAGAGGAGGGAAGGGGATGCGTAGGCCGTAATGGAAATGTTTGGAATAGAAGGCTTGACAGCCCGCGGGAGGGTCTGTAACCCGTTGATCAGAGGTAGGAAGCACAATCGAGAAACCGGCCCCTAGATATTGGCTGAATTCTTCCTGCAATTGGCCCAGATCTTTCTCCGTATAGGAACAGACGATCTCATCGGCCCTCTCCTCAGTCATGTTTAGACCTGCGCTGGTCGAAGGCTCTTCCCAGTCAAAGATCGTGACCACAACATTACGGTTCAACCTATATTTCTTTTGCTCGTTTTTCCCCAAGGGAAGGTCCCCACCCTCTACGTCTTCCTCATCAGAGACTGTTGCTTCGCCCGAATTTTCATCTTTGCTATCTTCCGTTCCAGAATTCGATTCCCACCCCTCCTCGCTGGAATCGGAGGCGGAACTCGAGTTTTGCGAATTCTCGGTCTCAGATGATCGAGCTTCTACAACTTCTTTCTCTTTCCGATTATCGGCCTCATTCTCCTCTAAAGGAGATTTTCCCTTCAAGTCTACCGAACTCGACATAACGAATATATGAAGACTGCTCGAAAAAGGCTGCTAGAACTTACTTATCGATCTGTCTGCTCCGATCTGAAGTTTTCTCCTCAGAATCTTTGATGAATAGCGACCCTCCGTATAACTATATATACAGGGACAAAATGGGAAATTGCAAATCGGTCCCCGAGTAACCGCAACGGTTGAACTCCCTTAAGGTAGATTTAAAATCATATTTGCGAAAAATTACACCTACAGCCCTAGTACTTTCCGGAATTCCTAAATTGGAGATCCACATAGCGAGCGACGCATTCCAGAGATGTAAACTCCATATTTTCACACCAACCCTTGGGATAAGGAGGTTAAAATAGATAAAATGGCAATGAAATATCCAAATCACGAGCTCCTATTCCAACAACGAACAACAAGGACGATATCAGGACGGCGCTATTATGAGGTTTCTTAGGTATGCACTCTTTTTCCCTGACCCGGTTTTTATCCCAGAAGGGTTTTTTCGAGTCAGGTTTTTAATGAGGCATACCCGAAACATTATGCCGAGATCGATTCATCCTATCGTCCTTGGCTATGCATACTTCTTCGAGCTTAAGCTCCACTTTACGCTCGAGAAGTGGGGGAGTATTGATGAGGGATATTTTGGGCTCTACTTTTCTTTACAATCATGCGAGATCGAACAGTACATATCTTGGAAGATCAAGTTCGACCCCGATTTCCAAGTACCATAAGTACAGACGGCCCTGGATCCAAAGTTACTGTTGGGCCGAGCTCTAATCCAAACTTATGGGCCGAAGAATTGCATGTCTGCAGATAGATCACCTAGACCCCGATTTCAGCTATAAATACCCCATGCATTTATGATACCAGACGCGATTTCCCAGGTGCTCCCTCCTCGAAGCTACAGCTCGGAACCGCTTGGGAATATAGGCATAGAATCATGTGTATTTCACCCTCTAGCTTGTACGGCATCCAATAGGGCTCGGATAGGACTCTAAACCTTTGTATTCTTATAGCATTGTAATCGAGCCATTTTGAATACAATATTGTTGATCTTTACTTTCCTTTTAAATATTGTTATTAGTGCACTACAACCCACCCTTGATCGAACAAACGAAATCGCGTAAGATCACGACTCAAAGCCCGTGACTTTCGAGGAGTGCTTGAAGTGAGCTTCTTAATAGCTTTCATATTTGATCTCGACTCGATGCCCGCGGCTTTCGAGGAATGCTTGAAGTGAGCTTATTAATAGCTTTCATATTTGATCTCGACTCGATGCCCGCGCTTTTGAGTAGTGCTTGAAGTGAGCTTATTAATAGCTTTCATATTTGATCTCGACTCGATGCCCGTAGCTTTCGAAGAGTGCTTGAAGTGAGCTTATTAATAACTTTCATATTTGATCTCGACTCGATGCCCGCGGCTTTCGAAGAGTGCTTTGAGTGAGCTTTTCAGTACGATCTGTCGATTTCGCTGCAATATATGTAACTTCAACAGAATTCACGGATTAGATTAAAGTAAAGTAGGGAGTTTTATAAAAGCTTATCAAAACATAAATGCAGGGCAATCTTATGCATAGAATTTCCTCAGGTTTCTTCCATTCAATGTTCGTTTGACAGGCTCCCCGTTCATCGTTTCTAGTCGATAGGCTCCTTTTCTGCCGACTTCTATCACCTTAAACGGCCCTTCCCAGTTGCTATCAAGCTTTCCCTTTTCTTTCGAGATGTCAATTCGCTTGAGCACCAGGTCCCCCACTTGGCCCAGATTACCCAAGGCAGCGTGCTGGCAGCACGCTGGCCGCACAAGCTGAGCGCAGCAGCAGCCTTCGGGCTGCTGTTTACGCGCTGCTGTGCGCGGCTGCTCGCTGCCGCACGCAGCCGCGTGCAACGGCTGCTGTCGCAGGCAGCTCACGCGCCGACCTGGTGGTCGCACGTGGGCTGTCCTACGTGGCAGTCCTGATTGGTCTCGACTAGTCGTTTTTGGGTTGGACTCTAATTCTGCCTATTTTGAAAATCCTGAAAATCTTGGAGAATTTTGGAAGATTAGGAAACTTAGAGTTTTTGGATAAGGTAGTTATCTTGTTAGATGTGAACACTACCTTAATTAAACTAATCTAGTCAAAATAGGATTATCTTGAAAATCTTGGAGATTTGGGAATTTTGGGAAACCTAGAGTTTTGGATAAGGTAAGAATCTTAGAGATTTAGATTACCTTAATTAACCAATTTAATCAAGATAAGAATTGTAGATTACTTAGAGCTCAAGTAAGAGCTAATTAATCTTAGAGATTAATTGTTAATTCAAAATTAATTAACTTGGATGAATTTTAGCGAATTAAAATTAATGAAGCCGGTAAATTTACATTTATGCCCTTATGTGAATTTATGCATGTTCTTGAGTGAATGTGTGGATTGATCGATTTTGCCCTTAAGCCCTGTGTAGTTTTTGGTTTATTTATTTTTGGGTTGTAATTAAATGGGCCTGATTGGTGCCCTTGCTTGCGCAAACAAATGTAATAGAATAGGACCATTTAAATTATGTAAGCTAGGCTTAGATTAGGCTTGGAGCCGAGAAGACCTCATGAAGACTTGGAGATCCGCATGGAGGCCCATTTACCTTGGAGGACATGGAGGCCCAATTCATTACATGGAGGCCCAATCAAGCTGGATATTACAAGAAGGCCCATGATGTATGGGTTTGAAAATTGTAATAGTTAGGACATTTAATTTCCACCCTAGACTGACCAATTGATTCATCACTTGGCTCGTGATGAATCGCATAGGATGGGCATTCGATCAATCATATCCTGCTAGGTGTTGTATGTTTACTTATATTCTTTGATGTATGTCATGCATGCTTAGAATAGATCACGTAAACAAGATAAAGCATAATCTGATGAGACCTCGCACAAGAAAACTTAAAACCTCCAATTAAACATTAAAATTCAATTAGAATATTAAATCGAATAACGGGCGCATAAGAATAGTGTCTATGGTCCGAGCCTATCCAATTACTAGGTCTTAGGCATATTGTACGAATATATCTCGATGTCTCACGAGTCGTGGGTCGAGCTATAGGAAGATGATATGTCTATTGCCTCGATGCACGAGTTTAGTGCCAAGGGAAGGGATAGCAAGGTTTTAGGCGCTGTCTCACGAGTCGTGGGGCGTCTAGGATTGAACTATTTCTCTCCACGAGTATTGGACATGATTTAACGCTAGTAAGTATGGATGTCTCACGAGTCGTGGGTCCATATAGAAAACCGAGGCTAAATGAACTTAAGGGTTAGCTGCGATGGTTAACCGTCGACGTATTCACCACCAAGTGAATCAAATAGTATGGCCAACGAGTCGTGGGTACTAGGAGATTGCATTTGGGCCTTAAGCCCTCTAGGATATTTTAAATTCCCGAAACTTATGTGGGGGCATAAGATTTTGATTAAAATAGTGGGAGTAATTTACAAATAAAAACCATGTTTGTAAATTGTGCATTTTAAATTAATCTTTCGCGTATTTATTTCTTCTCTCGTCATTTTATAGATATAATGTCTAAGAATCCAATTTCCATCATACTTGAACAAAACAAATTAACTGGACCTAACTTCCATGACTGGGTCAGGAACCTTAAGATCATTCTCGCTTCTGAAAAGCGAGGTTTTGTCCTTGATGGGCCCCATCCCGAACTTGCTAAGGATGCCGATGATACTGAGAAAGAAGCCGTGGATTTATGGCTTGACGATGACTTGCAGTCACGTTGTCTCATGTTGGCATCCATGACGAATGAGCTTCAAAAGCAGCACGAGCATATGAAGTCTTCTTTTGAAATCTACACGCACCTGAATGGTTTATTTGGGGTGCAAAGGAGATATGAGCGGTATGAAACTGCTAAGGCTTTGCAACAAACGAGGATGGCTGAAGGTGCTGATGTTCGATCTCACTGCATCAAGATGATTGGGCTTATTGAAAAGCTTGGTCATCTTGACGTAAAGATGGACAAGACCTACTGCCAGGATATAATCCTCCAGACATTGCCAAGATCATTCGAGCAATTCGTAGTGAACTACAAAATGCACAAGATGAATGTTGAACTTCACAAGTTGGCTAATATGCTCGCCATTGCCGAGGCTTCCATGAGAAGAGAGAAGCCAGTGATGGTTGCTACCTCGACCCAATCCAAGTCCAAAAGGACAAAGAAAAGAAAGGGGAAAGGAAATGCTTCTTCAAGCAAAGACAAAGCACCATCTGGGCCCATAGGGAAGAGAAAGAAGCGTAAAGCTTCGTCTGGTGAACAGAAATGTTTCTACTGCAAGAAACCTGGACACTGGAAGAGGAACTGCAAAGAGTTCTTGGAAAGCTCGAAAGGTATATTCCTTGTTGAAGTTAATTTATCAATTAACTGTGCATCATGGGTGCTAGACACTGCTTGTGGTTCTCATCTTTGTAATGATTTAAAGGTGATGGGCGCAACAAGGCCACTTAGGCCAGGGGATTGGATCCTAAGATTTGGCAATGGAGCTAGAGCTGCTGCCGAGGCCATAGGCGAAGTGGAGTTAGATTTAGGTGGTAATAGATTAGTCCTTAGGAACGTTCTTTATGTACCTGGTTTGGTGAAAAACATTATTTCAATTCCTGTTTTGGATAATGAAGGTTTTAATTTTACTATTAATAAAGGTTCCTTTTCGTTATTCATGAATGATAATATGTTTTTCACTGGTACATTAAAAGATGGACTATATACCATTGAACCACCTAAGTTAGTGATGCATGTACAACAAAACAAAAGGAAACAAGATAATGAAATATCTGCCCAATAATGGCACGCTCGACTTGGACATATATCTAAGTCAAGGATTCAAAAGTTAGCATCATCTGGCGCGATAGAAATCAATCGCATTGATGAAATGCCAACATGTGAACCATGTGTAAAGGGAAAAATGGCTAAGTTGCCGTTTAAGGGAAACCCTAAGCGAGCCAAGCAAACATTGGACTTAATACATACTGACGTATGTGGAACACTAAGAAAAAGCGCCCGAGGTGGCTATGACTACTTCATCACTTTCACTGACGACTTTAGTCGTTATGGATATGTGTTCTTGATGAAACACAAGTCTGAAGCCTTTGAGCGATTCAAAGAATTCAAGATGGAAGTAGAGAATCAACTTGGTCATACGATAAAGGCTCTTCGTTCTGACCGAGGTGGAGAATTTCTTAGTAATGAATTTCTGAATTATCTTGTAGAGCATGGAATATTATCGCAGTGGACTCCTCCTGCAACACCCCAATTAAATGGAGTAGCAGAGAGAAGGAATCGAACTTTGATGGACATGGTTCGATCCATGATGAGTGCCACTGACCTTCCTCTTTCATTTTGGGGACATGCCCTCCTCACGGCAACGAAGATACTGAACATAGTACCTTCTAAATCCGTAGAAAAGACACCATACGAATTATGGTTTGGCAAGGCAACCTCGTACGCATTCATGCGCATATGGGGATCTCCCGCTTACGTTAAAAAGCTAGTGGGAGATAAATTGGAAACTAAATCCACTTTGTGCAAATTCGTGGGGTATCCGGAAAACTCGATAGGATACGAGTTCTACGATCCTACAAGACAAACTACGTTTGTCTCGAGGAACGCTCACTTCTTGGAGAAGGATTTCTTGGTTGACAAGAAGGAAAATAACGTAGAACTGGATGAGGTCACTGAAGCTGAAAAGACCGAAGAGGTCGATCAAGCTGACCCGTCGCCACAGGCAGTGGGGATATGAGCATGAAAGTGCACCAGAAGGTACACCGATTCTTCGTAGGTCAGAAAGACAACGTAGAGAACTCGAGAGGTACTATGGTCTGCTGCATGAGATTGGACAGTCTCTAACCGACCCAAGGACTTACGAAGAGGCTATGCTAGACATAGACTCGGGAAAGTGGCGCGAAGCCATGGAATCCGAATTGGACTCCATGCACTCAAACAAGGTCTGGGCCTTGGTAGATCCACCAGTTGGAGTGGCTCCTGTGGGTGGCAAGTGGATCTATATGCGAAAGCTTGGAGTGAACGGAGAGGTAATAACCTACAAGGCGCGATTAGTGGCAGAAAGATATACTCAAAGACCTGGAATTGACTTTGAGGAGACCTTCTCGCCCGTCGCAATGCCTAAATCCATTCGAATCTTGCTGGCCATAGCTGCGTGGTATAACTACGAGATATGGCAGATGGATGTAAGACTGCCTTTCTCAATGGGGACATTGATAAGGAGATCTACATGGAGCAACCAAAAGGATATGCATCCAAAGGAGATGAACACAAGGTGTGTGATAGGATAGTGCCCTGCAAGCCAATATGTTTAGCTTGTATTGGAACTATCATTATCTTTCTTTAGTATAAATGTAATAATACGCATGTTTATTTATACGAGTATAAGGATAAACAATGGCCAACTTCATCTCTCGCAAATACATTTAAGCGATTGGTTGAAACCCTTAGATTACATTTGACTATGGGACGATTCACTTCAGTACTGAGTGCAATCATGAAACAGTCTCAAAGGTCGTAATCTTAAAATTGTTCCAAGTCATAGATTCCGAACGAGACGGGGTATCGTAGGAATCGCCAGGACTTGTACAAGTATGCATGATTCACATGGAGTGAATTTGTAGCGTTTCATGAGCAAGGCATTTGAGGCCAGTGCATATGAGTAGGTGGTTCAATGGAGGATTGAACGCATCGAACGACCCGAACAGAGAAACCCATTGTGGAAGCGCATGTCGCATATCGGTGATGGGATGTTTCTCAAGGATTATAATAGTGTACGATTTAGTCCTTTGACTTGAGGTGCTAGGGCGAATTCGGTGCATGAAAGTGCGTACTTAGATCTAGGTATAGGCCACGTAGCTTGGTCATAACATGCCTAGGTTGGGTGCGTATGGACATGTACGTGAGTGGTTAGTACCAATATGGAATCTATTGACTCACTGTAATGGGTGAGAGAATTTTCTATACGATTCTTAGATAATATATCCGAGAAACCCGTGGCCACGGTCGGTGACGAATTTGGAAAGGGGTTTCCAAATTTAGCAGTCACACTGGAATATTATCCTGAATTAGAAAGTATAGTTATCGAGACAAATTTAGAGGTGCCGATCAATTCACACACCCTAAGTCTTGATCGGGAATATTAGTCGATAGAAGGACCGTATGTACATGATAATTATATGAGACGAGGTTCACAAGTATAAATTCACCTGAAGTTGGGCTTCATGGGCTTGTGGCTAGACATCGACCATAAAGTGTAGGTACTCCTGAGTTAATAGAGGATTTGATTCTAGGAGTGGTCAATTAAAGGTTGTTTAATTGACCGGAGCAATTTATAGTTCATAAATTAAATCACGAGGAATTCGTGGGCCTGCTGCCAATTGATGGTGAACCCAGAGGGTCACACACAATACAATTGGACGGTGACTGTTATGGAAGGATACAAAAGGAATTAATTGATTTAAAGGTAATTAAATCAATTAAATGAATTAAAGTATTTAATTCAAATGGGAGATTAATTAATTAGTTGACTTAATTAATTAAATACTTAATTAAGTTGCTAATTAATTATATAAAAGAAATATTGATTTATTTGGATTGGGCATTTAATTAAAGTAGTTAATTAAATGAAAGGCTTGCAAGACATGGGCCTTTAATTAAAAGCCCATAAGGAGTCTTGCAAACCTAGGTCAAATAGAACTCTATAAATAGAGTTCTACCAGAGCTCAGAAAGAGAACACCCCAGCACAAAACCCTGGCCTCTTTTCTCTGACCTAGCCGCCCCTCCCTGCGCCGCCAAGAGCATAGCCGCCGCCCCTAGCTGGCCGTGAGCTGCTGCAACGCCGCCGCACATCCTCCCTCGTTCCTTCGTGCTGGATCTTGCTCTGCCAAGTAGATCTGCACAGTCCTCCATTGACAAATCTCCTGAATCCAGTTCTGAGCCTAAGATCTTGAGGTGTTGCCAGAATCCAATTGGTGTGGACTAACTTTGGAGGTGAGACGCTTGGATCACTTCTGTGAACCAGATCCAGATCCAGATTCAGAATCAGAACTAAAGGTTGCCACCACCTAGCCTGTGGTGAGGTAAATCACAAAACTCCCTTTGTTTTATTACTTTGTGTGTTTTGCTTCTTGCTTACGTATATGTAATATGGAGAATCTAATATGGGACCTTGGGTGCTTCGAAAAATTTTAAATTCCGCACTGTCGTTGTTCTGACAATCGAGGCATCCCAACCACTATCCCAACAGTGGTATCAGAGCCAACTCCATCATTATTATACGAAAAGCCTGAATATAATGTGTTTTCACCATATATGTTTAATTATGTATATGTAAACACGTGATAATTATGTTCTGTAAATTGATTCTTACTTGTTATGACTAGATCTATGATTGGGTAAAACTGCTTTTTTAGATCTGTGCCGTTTTTATAGTTTTTGAAAACTTCAGGACTTTTATGCAAAGAAATCGCATATTAGGGTTTTTGGGGCTGAAAATTTGAAATTTTTGAAATCTGGAAATTTGAAAATTCTGGACTGTTCTTGCAATTCTGGTCACACGGTTTTTGGGGTCGTTTTGCAATTTCTGAAAACTTAGGGGCTGTTTTGCAATTGTCGAAACTTGAGGGGTCAATTTGAAAAATCGAAAATTTTCAAAATTCAAAATTTTATTTTCTGGTAACTGCCAGAATCTGCCCAGGGGTGTTTTTGTAACTTTTTAAAAGTTTTGGGGTCAAAGTGCAATTTTCGAAAGTTGAGGGGCGAAAATGCAATTTTCAAAAGTTGAAAAACAGATTCTGAAATTGAGCAGAAAATTAATTTTTTGTTTACCCGGATATTTATTTTGTCATAATTAGTAGTGACTAAAAAGCAAGAATCATAGGAAGTTAGTTTTAAAAGGATGTTTTAAAATTAAGATAGAAGAAAGTGAAAGAAGTTTACATGTTTCTTGCTCTACGTGAACTGTTTACGTGGTTTTCGATCGAGACGAGCCTTGACCCTAGGGTAGATGTGATTGGTTTAATTTATTGCTTGTTTTTCATTGGGCCTGTGAGCCTATTATTGTTTTTGGGCCACTTTGAGCCTTTGTAATAGAATAGGGCTTTACTGCTTTCCTAGTATAGGATAGAGGCCCATTTACAAGCAAGGTGGGAGCCCAAGAAGATAAGAAGGCCATGAATGCATGGTACATTGTGTAATAGCATAGGGCCCGTTTGAAAACCCTTTAGATTGACCAATTGGGCCAACATCATTGGCTCGATGATGGCCCACATAGGAGGCTCCCGATCGAAAACATATTGTGGTAGTATGCATGCTAGGCTTGTATGGCTTTTATTTATTTGTCGATTTATATTTAGCTTGTATGGTATTACGCGCTAGAATATTAGATCGTAATAAAAGATAAAGCATAACTGAATCGGTGAGATCTCGAGGAGAGTTAGCATAACTTTCAAACCAGTAAATCCCCTCTCGAATTAAATATTAAGTCATATTGGATTAAAATAAAATGAAGTATTTATATAAATCCAAGCCTTCCATCAATAGGGACTAGCGTATGTTGTCTACTTATCGATAGAGGTGATCCAGAGTCTGGCACCCGAGTCGAAGAACGGGACAATACGCGAAATTCCTTGACTCCTGTTTTTAACTAAACACGGCAAGGGTGAGGACTGGTCTGGATGTGAGGATCGACCGATAACTAGTTACGGAGAACTCACGACCGGGCCCGTTGCTCATCATGATTGATGGGTTAGACTTAACGATTAGTAACACTTATGATGTAGCAGTGCTAGATAAGTGCGAAAACCGAGGCAAAATAGCTTGAAGGTTGTGGAGTGACACAATTGGCAATAAGTATGCCTACCTGGGGAATTGGTTGTATGGCCACGAGTCGTGGGTGCAATTAATTGCCGCTGGGACGTCAAGACCTACTAGGAAATAGAATTTCCCGAACAATTTAAGGGGTAATTGTTTCGATAAAATAGTGGGAGAACTTCTACGATAGAGAGTCCAACCTTCGTAGATTATAAGTATTATTCATTAACTAGTCCACTGAATGTTTGTCTTCTCTTTAGATACTGAGATATCTGTGATTATCCATTTTAATATTTATCCTCGACTAATAAAATAACTGGATCAAAATATAGACTAGGCAAGAAACTTGAGAATTGTCTTAAATTCCAGAAGTGGGAATGATGTTCTTAAACCACGAGTCTATGCCTTATGCGCTTCTGAGATAAGTCAATATATAAGAAACGAATCACCCGTAGAGTATGGAATATTAATGATCGTTTCTCATATAAAGATAAATCTCAAAAGTGAAACGAATCACCTATGAAGTATGGGAATCTTAATGATCGTTTCCTCAAATAAGCATCAAGATTGAACGAGCTATGGAAGCAACATGAGGAGCATGTCTGATGCTTCCACCTCAAAAGGCCCGTTTTGAGGACCAGTCTTCTGAAACAGACCTCCACGTCAAAAGGCTTGTTTTGAGGAGTAGTTTTGAATCAATATGATTCGAGACTTCTAAGGAATTGTTTCAAAACTCGAGAATAATTGAAGGAACTAGTGTCAAGGATCACTGTCTTTGTTTTATCAATCTAGTTGAAAACTGGATCAATTAAACGTAGGCCTGCAAGTGATCTTAACATTAACTTCCTCCTAAATTCTCCTCCCGCTCATTCAAATGACTCTTGAAATAAACTGATCTTATTTGATAAGTTGATCACATTTCATGAATCAACCAAAGTAATGGTTAAAGGCAAATAGGATAAACCTGTCATGATCGTTCACACTTCATGGACTGCAAAGTCATAGAAGAGTAAAATGAAGAAGAATTAATTCTCTTCAAAATTCGACCATAAAGGTAGTCAAAAGAACACAAGTAGCCTAAAAGTCGAATTATCCCACTGGATCTAAGAAAGGCACTGATATGTTTAATTGATTAGATGATCTAATTAATCAAGCAACGTTTCAATTAAAGGGTTAATTGAAAAGGAAAAAGGAAGCAATTAAAGTAGTTAATTGAAAGAAAGTAAATTAATTGAATTAAACCATTAACTCAATTTTATTGAATTAATGTGTGAAATTCAATTAATACAAAGATAATAATCCATAACTTTGGTACGCTAGACTTGGACACATCTCCAAGAGTAGGATTCAAAAGTTGGTTTCACCTAAGTTTCTTGAAAAATAGAACTTGGACGAACTTCCAACCTGCGAATCATGTCTCAAAGGAGATATGACCAGATCTCCCGTCATAGGGAATCCGGAGCGAACCAAACAAAATTTGGATTTAATCCATGAATATGGATCACTAAAAGTTACTGTGAGAGGAGATTACTTATACTTCGTGTTTTTTACTAATGACCTTGGTCGTTAGTGAAAAATGAATCTAGTGAGATGAAAATCCGAAAAACCAAGAAAGGTATTTCAATGCGAAGTAGAGAATCAACAAAGGCATGGTATTATTTGATCTAATTGAGATAGTAAATACTTGTCAAGGATTCCTCAATTATCTCATTGAGAATATGGTTCTCATACAACAAACTCCTCCTAAGACGTCACGACTTATTGAAGTGTCTAAAGAGATGGAATCTAACATTGTTTAACATTGTTTAACATTGTTCGATCCATATTGAGTTTTGTTAAGCTTCCTTATGCATTCTAGGAGTTCGTTCTCCTGACTGCATCGAAGATACTAAGCAAAGTACCTTCAAAGTTCGTGCCTACAAAGCTTTACCAAGAAAGGTATGGCAAAATACCTCTATGCTCTTACCTCTGAGTATGGAGATCTCCTGCCGATGGTAGAAACGATAAAGGAGATAAATTGGCTAGTAGATCCAATTTGTATATAATTGTGGGGTATCCAACGAAATCCATTGGATACCTGTTCCACGAAAATGAGAAACAATCTTTTCTCCTAGATACCCGTTCCTCTGTTGATGAAGTTCTCGTCAAAGGAAATGGAAACGTCATGGAACTTGATGAAGTCCAAGATTTGGACCCGTCCCCGCAAACAGTGGGAGTTAATCCAGAATTTACTAAACCTACTAGTACACCTACTCTTCAAAGGTCTGATCGAATTCGTAAGGAGCCAGAGCGATTTGGTTTCATTCACGAAAACGAGAATGTGGAAAGTAATCCAAAGACCTATCAAGAAGCGATGTCAAACATAGACTCGGGTGCGTGGCTCGAAGCCATGCAAACCGAAATGGATCCCATCCATTCCAACAAGGTATAACCTTGATTGATCCACCCAAGGGATTTATCCCTATAAGTTGGTTATAAGTTATAAATGGATCTTCAAACTTGGAATGAATGGAGAGGTGTTGCCTCTAAGAATTGACTAGTGGTAAAAAGGGCTATTCACAATGTTCTGTAACAGACTTTGATGAAACCTTTTCTCCATTAGCAATGTCTGAATCCATTTAGATTCACATTTATTCTGATGAGATAGTCAAGACATTTGACTTCATCAAAACGAGTATGAACCATGAGTGTACAAAAGGAATAGTGGGAGCGCGATGAAGCTCATATTTTATATGTCGATAATGTTCTGAATATCTGGTATGATATCAGAATGTTAGCACAGATGAAAGCATGGTTATCCATGCAATTCTCCATGAAAGATTTAGGAGAAGCATCTTGCCTATTGGGATACGTATCTATAGAATAGATCGGAAAGAGATGCCGACACTCTCTAAATCTAAGTACATAGAAATTAATACTGAAAATATTCAGTATGAAGAATCCAAGAAAGGATTGCTTCCAGTGAGACACTGTATCCCTTGTTCCAAAATTGATGTGCCCTACATCAAATGAGAATAAAGGAGAATGTCTCAAATACCTTATGTTTCAAACAAAAGGTTGCATGTGGCATGCTTTACTATGTACTAGACCAGACGTAGAACTTGCTCAAGTATCGCGAGCAGTTGCTAGTCAAAATCCAGTGAAGAAGTACTGGACCACCGTAATAGATATCCTTAAGCTCTTGACAAAGACTAAGGATTTGTTCTTGGTCTACGGTGGTAGTGGAGAATTAAAATTCGAAGGATTCACTGATTCGAAATTTAGTCTGATGTGGATGAATTAAATATATCCATTTTTGGATACATATCCTGCCTCAATGGGGTAACGGTGAATTTGAAAGGGTTCCAAGCAAATCACCGTAAACATCTAAACCACTGAAGCAAGATATATTGCAGCATTAAATGTAGTATTAAATGCGGCTTAAGAAAGTGTTTGGATATGAAACTTGATCCTTCGGTTGGATGTAGTGCCTAGCATTGCGAAGCTCGTGATTATCTTCTATGATAACATTGGAGCTATTGCTAAAGCAAAGCATTCGAGATCTTACCAGAAATCTAAACACATTTGAAAGAAAGGTACCATTTGATTAAAAAAAATCATTGGTAGAGTTAACGCGCGTAATGGATCGCGTCGACTCAGAAGACAACTTAGCGGATCCACTAAAAGGAGGCTATATCATGAAATGAGTTCGAAGAATATCTTTAAAAAGATGGGTCCTAGAAACGTTTGTGATTGGCTTTAGGGCAAGTGGGAGATTGATAGGATAGTGCCCTGCAAGCCAATATGTTTAGCTTGTATTGGAACTATCACTATCTTTCTTTAGTATAAATGTAATAATACGCATGTTTATTTATACGAGTATAAGGATAAACAATGGCCAACTTCATCTCTCGCAAATACATTTAAGCGATTGGTTGAAACCCTTAGATTACATTTGACGATGGGACGATTCACTTCAGTACTGAGTGCAATCATGAAACAGTCTCAAAGGTCGTAATCTTAAAACTGTTCCAAGTCATAGATTCCGAACGAGACGGGGTATCGTAGGAATCGCCAAGACTTGTACAAGTATGCATGATTCACATGGAGTGAATTTGTAGCGTTTCATGGGCAAGGCATTTGAGGCCAGTGCATATGAGTAGGTGGTTCAATGGAGGATTGAACGCATCGAACGACCCGAACAGAGAAACCCATTGTGGAAGCGCATGTCGCATATCGGTGATGGGATGTTTCTCAAGGATTATAATAGTGTACGATTTAGTCCTTTGACTTGAGGTGCTAGGGCGAATTCGGTGCATGAAAGTGCGTACTTAGATCTAGGTATAGGCCACGTAGCTTGGTCATAACATGCCTAGGTTGGGTGCGTATGGACATGTACGTGAGTGGTTAGTACCAATATGGAATCTATTGACTCACTGTAATGGGTGAGAGAATTTCCTATACGATTCTTAGATAATATATCCGAGAAACCCGTGGCCACGGTCGGTGACGGATTTGGAAAGGGGTTTCCAAATTTAGCAGTCACACTGGAATATTATCCTGAATTAGAAAGTATAGTTATCGAGACAAATTTAGAGGTGCCGATCAATTCACACACCCTAAGTCTTGATCGGGAATATTAGTCGATAGAAGGACCGTATGTACATGGTAATTATATGAGACGAGGTTCACAAGTATCAATTCACCTGAAGTTGGGCTTCATGGGCTTGTGGCTAGACATCGACCATGAAGTGTAGGTACTCCTGAGTTAATAGAGGATTTGATTCTAGGAGTGGTCAATTAAAGGTTGTTTAATTGACCGGAGCAATTTATTGTTCATAAATTAAATCACGAGGAATTCGTGGGCCTGCTGCCAATTGATGGTGAACCCAGAGGGTCACACACAATACAATTGGACGGTGACTGTTATGGAAGGATACAAAAGGAATTAATTGATTTAAAGGTAATTAAATCAATTAAATGAATTAAAGTATTTAATTCAAATGGGAGATTAATTAATTAGTTGACTTAATTAATTAAATACTTAATTAAGTTGCTAATTAATTATATAAAAGAAATATTGATTTATTTGGATTGGGCATTTAATTAAAGTAGTTAATTAAATGAAAGGCTTGCAAGACATGGGCCTTTAATTAAAAGCCCATAAGGAGTCTTGCAAACCTATGTCAAATAGAACTCTATAAATAGAGTTCTACCAGAGCTCAGAAAGAGAACACCCCAGCACAAAACCCTGGCCTCTTTTCTCTGACCTAGCCGCCCCTCCCTGCGCCGCCAAGAGCATAGCCGCCGCCCCTAGCTGGCCGTGAGCTGCTGCAACGCCGCCGCACATCCTCCTTCGTTCCTTCGTGCTGGATCTTGCTCTGCCAAGTAGATCTGCACAGTCCTCCATTGACAAATCTCCTGAATCCAGTTCTGAGCCTAAGATCTTGAGGTGTTGCCAGAATCCAATTGGTGTGGACTAACTTTGGAGGTGAGACGCTTGGATCACTTCTGTGAACCAGATCCAGATCCAGATTCAGAATCAGAACTGAAGGTTGCCACCACCTAGCCTGTGGTGAGGTAAATCGCAAAACTCCCTTTGTTTTATTACTTTGTGTGTTTTGCTTCTTGCTTACGTATATGTAATATGGAGAATCTAATATGGGACCTTGGGTGCTTCGAAAAATTTTAAATTCCGCACTGTCGTTGTTCTGACAATCGAGGCATCCCAACCACTATCCCAACAGTCTGCAAACTCCAGAGGTCCATTTATGGACTAAAGCAAGCTTCCCGATGTTGGAACATTCGTTTCGATGAGACAATCCAAACTTTTGGATTCATCAAAAACATGTTCGAACCTTGCGTGTACAAGAAGATCAGTGGGAGTACAGTTGAATTTTTTGTGCTTTACGTTGACGATATTCTTCTCATTGGAAACAATGTGAAAGCGTTGTCCGAAACTAAAGCATGGTTATCTAAACAATTCTCAATGAAGGATATGGGAGAAGCATCCTTTGTACTAGGTATAAGGATCTACCGAGATAGATCAAAAGGACTGCTGGGCCTCTCCCAATCCCAGTACATAGACAAAATCTTAAAAAGATTTAGCATGGAAGAATCCAAGAGAGGATTGCTTCCAATGAGACATGGGATTGCACTCTCTAAGTCTATGGCCCCAAAGACGCCAGAAGAGAGAAGCAATATGTCTCGAGTACCATATGCATCCGCGATAGGAAGCATAATGTATGGTATGTTATGTACGAGACCAGACGTAGCGTACGCTTTAAGCGTTACAAGTTGCTACCAGTCTGATCCAGGTGAGCAGCACTGGATAGCCGTAAAGGCAATTCTGAAGTACCTGAGAAGGACTAAGGAATTGTTCTTGGTATACGGCGGAGGAGAATTGAAATTGGAAGGCTATACAGACTCGAGCTTCCAATGCGATGTAGACGACTTCAAGTTGACATCAGGATACGTATTCTGCCTCAATGGTGGTGCGGTTAGCTGGAAGAGCCCCAAGCAAGAAACAACCGCGGATTCAACCACCGAAGCTGAATACATTGCTGCGAGTGATGCAACAAAGGAAGGTGTTTGGATGAGGAACTTCATCCAGGAACTGGATGTGATACCTAGCATCGCTGAGCCCATTACTATCTTCTGTGATAACAATGGGGCAATAGCGCAAGCGAAGGAGCCGAGATCTCATCAGAAATCCAAGCACGTACAAAGACGATACCATGTGATAAGAGATATCATTGGTAGAGGAGACATTAAGATGGAACGTGTCGACTCAGAAGATAATACGGCGGACCCGCTAACGAAGCCTCTGCCTCAAAAGGCATTTGAGAAACATCTGCTAAAGATGGGACTCAAGAACATAAAAGACTGGCTTTAGGACAAGTGGGAGATTGATAGAAATAGTGTCCTGCAAGCCAGCTGTATGGCTAGTATTTATTGTAATAAATGCGAAACTATTCAATTTCGATTAATAAATGCACTTTATTAAAATGGTCATCTTTATCTTATGTAATAATTATCTACGCATAAGGATAGAAGTCCTTAGATCACAGGGCTATGGGACAACCCGTGGACTGATCTCCAAGGCCATGATCTAGAACATATTCAAGAGTCTTAGAATCCAATCGAGATAGGACATCATTGGATTCGGTTAGACTCTCACTGTTGTGTGTACTCCGATGAACTGGAGGACACTGGGGTCCACGAGCGTGACTGGGATAGTCGACACACATAAGTGGGTGGCTTGCTGGGATGGCAAGCGCACTGAATACCCCAATTAGGAAATAACTCACCATGGAAGCGGTGGTCGCATATCGGGGTTGAAGTTATTCCAAATTTATAATAGTATACGAGGAACGATCCCTAACTACTTGAGGTGATAAGGTTTATCTGGTGCGAGAACGTCTATACTTTGATATGAGTTCCGACTGACTGGGGATCACCAGAAAGTCTCTGTGGACTCATGTTGGGTATAGAGGAACTCGTATGCAGATTCATATCATCAACAAAGGATCCATTGACCCGACTTGATAGGTTGGGAAATTCTCCTATGGATTTCTGTGAGAAATTAATTCTGGTAAAATCCTTGGCCAAGGTATCTGACGAATTTATGTAAGTAGCTCATAAAGATTAAGTCAAAGAGAATTTATTTCGAGACCAGAGTAAATAAGGTCAAGACAAAAGAAAAGGAGATCTGATAAAACACCATACCCTTAAGTCTCGACTGGGAGATTGATCGATGGAGATATTATGTCGTATATGGAAATTATAAATGATAAAAGGTTCACTGAATTTATTCACCAGTGATTGGGCTCCATGGGCTTGTGGCTGGACATCGACCGTGGAGTGTGGGAGAATTCCCAAATTGGCAGGGGTGCTAATTTTGGAATGGTCAATCGACAGAGTGTTCGATTGATTTAGAGTAAGTCTTACTCGAATAATTAAATAATATTTAATTATAACCCACGGCCAATTATGTGGTGAACCTACGGGGGCATACACAATACTCAAGTAGCGAAAGCGAGGAAATAAGAACGACCGAGTCGACTGGGTCGATTATATTGGGTGGGTCGACTGGGTCGACCCAATTGGAATTGGATCAGGATCATAAATTAAATTGGAATTTAATTTGTGGATTAATTAATTAAGTTGGATTTAATTAATTAGAAGGGATTTTAATTAAATGGGCTTAGAGTCTGATTTAATTAAATGGGAGATTAAGTTAATTAATTGGGCTATTTAATTGGGAGATTAAATAAAGCCTGGTCAAATTAATTAACTGGGCCATGACTTAATTAGGAGACTTGGTCTTCTAATTAAAGAGGGCCATGGCCCATGTAGGAGAAAGAAGACCTAGTCCTAATAGGACTAGGTTAGAGAGAAAACTATAAGTAGCTTTCTTATAATTGAATTTCACAGAACTCCATATGCAATATTGAGCAAGAGCAAAAATTCTCTCTCCCTCTCCCTAGCTATATCGACCGAACCCTTCTTCCACTTGGAAGAATTTTTCGTTTTCGAGTTTTGTTCCTAAATTGTTCCTAATTCCTAGTTTATAATATATCTCGTGTTCTAGCTGATCGTGATATATTATTTTCGTGATATTGTGGTGTATCAACTCGTAGAGGCGCAACACGTGGGGCGCTACTCAAAAGGTCTGGGTCGATTTTGCCAGAGCAGAATTCAGAGCTCGTTTTGCTAGCCGAGGATTTGCAAGGAGATAGGTATAAACGAGAAAACTTATACTATCGTTTAATTAATATTTATATATATACACCTAGAGTAGTATCCTGGCAAGATTCCGTAAGAGGTCCTAAAATTTTTATATTCCGCTGTGCCTAGGGCTGTTTGTCTTACCGAATCCCAACAGTGGTATCCGAGCCAGCTCTAGGCTTTGTATATATATGAATTTGCAAATTCTATGTTTATTACATCATATGTTTGATTTATGTGGCTAGTTCTTTAACTTTGCATGTTATAGGACGTATGTTTAATTAAATTGGAGTTAATGTTTAATTTAGGATTCGAAAATTTTTATCATATTGGTTTTCAATTTTGGATTGGGATTTAATTAACTGGGTTTGTTGAATTAAATCTGTGAGTAATCGAAACAAAAAAAATTTTTTTAGATCCGACTCGCGGTGGCATGCGGCGGTGCGCGGCAGCGTGCTGGCAGCACGCTGGCCGCACACGCTGCGCGCAGCAGCAGCCTTCGGGTTGCTGTTTACGCGCTGCTGTGCGCGGCTACTCGCTGCTGCACGCAGCCGCGTGCAACGGCTGCTGCCGCAGGCAGCTCACGCGTCGACCTGGTGGTCGCGCGTGGGCTGTCCTACGTGGCAGTCCTGATTGGTCTCGACTAGTCGTTTTTGGGTTGGACTCTAATTCTGCCTATTTTGAAAATCCTGAAAATCTTGGAGAATTTTGGAAGATTAGAAAATCTTGGGAATTTTGGGAAACCTAGAGTTTTGGATAAGGTAAGAATCTTAGAGATTTAGATTACCTTAATTAACCAATTTAATCAAGATAAGAATTGTAGATTACTTAGAGCTCAAGTAAGAGCTAATTAATCTTAGAGATTAATTGTTAATTCAAAATTAATTAACTTGGATGAATTTTTGCGAATTAAAATTAATGAAGCCGGTAAATTTACATTTATGCCCTTATGTGAATTTATGCATGTTCTTGAGTGAATGTGTGGATTGATCGATTTTGCCCTTAAGCCCTGTGTAGTTTTTGGTTTATTTATTTTTGGGTTGTAATTAAATGGGCCTGATTGGTGCCCTTGCTTGCGCAAACAAATGTAATAGAATAGGACCATTTAAATTATGTAAGCTAGGCTTAGATTAGGCTTGGAGCCGAGAAGACCTCATGAAGACTTGGAGATCCGCATGGAGGCCCATTTACCTTGGAGGACATGGAGGCCCAATTCATTACATAGAGGCCCAATCAAGCTGGATATTACAAGAAGGCCCATGATGTATGGGTTTGAAAATTGTAATAGTTAGGACATTTAATTTCCACCCTAGACTGACCAATTGATTCATCACTTGGCTCGTGATGAATCGCATAGGATGGGCATTCGATCAATCATATCCTTCTAGGTGTTGTATGTTTACTTATATTCTTTGATGTATGTCATGCATGCTTAGAATAGATCACGTAAACAAGATAAAGCATAATCTGATGAGACCTCGCACAAGAAAACTTAAAACCTCCAATTGAACATTAAAATTCAATTAGAATATTAAATCGAATAACGGGCGCATAAGAATAGTGTCTATAGTCCGAGCCTATCCAATTACTAGGTCTCAGGCATATTGTACGAATATATCTCGATGTCTCACGAGTCGTGGGTCGATCTATAGGAAGATGATATGTCTATTGCCTCGATGCACGAGTTTAGTGCCAAGGGAAGGGATAGCAAGGTTTTAGGCGCTGTCTCACGAGTCGTGGGGCATCTAGGATTGAACTATTTCTCTCCACGAGTATTGGACATGATTTAACGCTAGTAAGTATGGATGTCTCACGAGTCGTGGGTCTATATAGAAAATCGAGGCTAAATGAACTTAAGGGTTAGCTATGATGGTTAACCGTCGATGTATTCGACCACCAAGTGAATCAAATAGTATGGCCAACGAGTCGTGGGTACTAGGAGATTGCATTTGGGCCTTAAGCCCGCTAGGATATTTTAAATTCCCGAAATTTATGTGGGGGCATAAGATTTTGATTAAAATAGTGGGAGTAATTTACAAATAAAAACCATGTTTGTAAATTGTGCATTTTAAATTAATCTTTCGCGTATTTATTTCTTCTCTCGTCATTTTATAGATATAATGTCTAAGAATCCAATTTCCATCATACTTGAACAAAACAAATTAACTGGACCCAACTTCCATGACTGGGTCAGGAACCTTAAGATCATTCTCGCTTCTGAAAAGCGAGGTTTTGTCCTTGATGGGCCCCCTCCCGAACTTGCTAAGGATGCCGATGATACTGAGAAAGAAGCCGTGGATTTATGGCTTGACGATGACTTGCAGTCACGTTGTCTCATGTTGGCATCCATGACGAATGAGCTTCAAAAGCAGCACGAGCATATGAAGTCTTCTTTTGAAATCTACACGCACCTGAATGGTTTATTTGGGGTGCAAAGTAGATATGAGCGGTATGAAACTGCTAAGGCTTTGCAACAAACGAGGATGGCTGAAGGTGCTGATGTTCGATCTCACTGCATCAAGATGATTGGGCTTATTGAAAAGCTTGGTCATCTTGACGTAAAGATGGACGAGACCTACTGCCAGGATATAATCCTCCAGACATTGCCAAGATCATTCGAGCAATTCGTAGTGAACTACAACATGCACAAGATGAATGTTGAACTTCACGAGTTGGCTAATATGCTCGCCACTGCCGAGGCTTCCATGAGAAGAGAGAAGCCAGTGATGGTTGCTACCTCGACCCAATCCAAGTCCAAAAGGACAAAGAAAAGAAAGGGGAAAGTAAATGCTTCTTCAAGCAAAGACAAAGCACCATCTGGGCCCATAGGGAAGGGAAAGAAGCGTAAAGCTTCGTCTGGTGAACAGAAATGTTTCTACTGCAAGAAACCTGGACACTGGAAGAGGAACTGCAAAGAGTTCTTGGAGAGCTCGAAAGGTATATTCCTTGTTGAAGTTAATTTATCAATTAACTGTGCATCATGGGTGCTAGACACTGCTTGTGGTTCTCATCTTTGTAATGATTTACAGGTGATGGGAGCAACAAGGCCACTTAGGCCAGGGGATTGGATCCTAAGATTTGGCAATGGAGCTAAAGCTGCTGCCGAGGCCATAGGCTATTTGGATCCTAAGATTTGGATCCTACGATTTGGAATTGGATCAGGATCATAAATTAAATTGGAATTTAATTTGTGGATTAATTAATTAAGTTGGATTTAATTAATTAGAAGGGATTTTAATTAAATGGACTTAGAGTCTGATTTAATTAAATGGGAGATTAAGTTAATTAATTGGGCTATTTAATTGGGAGATTAAATAAAGCCTGGTCAAATTAATTAAATGGGCCATGAATTAATTAGGAGACTTGGTCTTTTAATTAAAGAGGGTCATGGCCCATGTAGGAGAAAGAAGACCTAGTCCTAATAGGACTAGGTTAGAGAGAAAACTATAAGTAGCTTTCTTATAGTTGAATTTCACAGAACTCCATATGCAATATTGAGCAAGAGCAAAAATTCACTCTCCCTCTCCCTAGCTATATCGATCGAACCCTTCTTCCAATTGGAAGAATTTTTCGTTTTCGAGTTTTGTTCCTAAATTGTTCCTAATTCCTAGTTTATAATATATCTCGTGTTCTAGCTGATCGAGATATATTATTTTCGTGATATTGTCGTGTATCAACTCGTAGAGGCGCAACACGTGGGGCGCTACTCAAAAGGTCTGCGTCGATTTTGCCAGAGCAGAATTCAGAGCTCGTTTTGCTAGCTGAGGATTTGCAATGAGATAGGTATAAACGAGAAAACTTATACTATCGTTTAATTAATATTGATATATTGTTGGGATATCTTGGCTAGGGCTCGATTGTCAATACAACGAAGTGCGGAATTTTAAAATTTTTCGAGTTCCTAATAGTCCCATGAATTCTTTCTCCATAGTTATTATACGAATAAGGATGAATCAAACATCAATAAAAACACAAGGGGGTTAATCGCAAATTACCTGACCACCAAGTCGTGGTTGTGTCCTCCAGGTGTTTGGTTTGATTCACAATTTGAGTGATCCATGTGTCTCACCTCCAAAGCTAGTCCACACCAATCGGATTGTAGTGACGTCTACAAGTCTTAGGCTACGAACTGGATCTTGCAGGTTTGTCAGCAAAGGAACGGGAGATACCAATGGAAGAATCGACTCACAGAGCTTGTGTGATCGAGCAGGGTTCGGCCAGGGTCAGATCTGGTCCGATTTGGGTTCGGCCAAGACTAGGTTGGACGATTAGGGTTAGGGGCGGAAAAACTATAGGGGGCGATTTTGTAATTAAAATATCTTGTTCGAAAAATCTAATCTCACTCGATTTTTCTCTCTAAATATTCAGCAAAAACCTTTTTCTCTCAAAAGCTTTTTAGGGTTTTTCAATACTTGTGCAAAAACATCTACTCTTTAATGAAGAGAAGAGAAGGAGTATTTATAAGAGAAGAGTCCTTCTCTAAAAAGATATCTCCTTCCCTTATTTATCAAATCTTCATTCCTTATCAACTTAGGAATGTGAGATTTGATAAATCTCTTCAAACTTGTTTTTCAAGAAACAAAACTCCTTTTCCTTTTAATCACCAAAATCGCCCCTAGCCCCTAATTTTAGATAATTCCAAAATCAACCCATAATTATCCAATACTCAAATTGGTTAATTATTTATTCTTTCAATTAATTAACTACTTTAATTAATTCCATAATTAATCAGATAACTCTAATTAATTAATTATCAATTAATCAATTAGTCATCTAATTAATAATCTCCAATTGAATTAATACCATAATTCAATTACCTTGATTTAACAACTTTAAATCATTTTCTTTCCTTTAAGACAGTCACCGTCCAATTGTATTGTGTGTGACCCTCTGGGTTCACCATCAACTGGCAGCAGGCCCACGACTTTCGTGATTTAATTAACGAGCAATTAAATGCTCCGATCAATTAAACTAATTTTAATTGACCACTCCTAGAATTAAATCCTCTATTAATTCCGGAGTACCCACACTTCATGGTCGATGTCTAGCCACAAGCCCATGAAGCCCAATCAAAGGTGAATTGATTTATTGTGAACCTCACCTCTTATAATTGCCATGTACATACGGTCCTTCTACGACTGATTTCCCGATCGAGACCTAGGGTGTGTGAATTGATCGGCACCTCTAATTATCTCGATAACTATACTTTCTAATTTTCCGACAATGATTTCAGTGTGACAGCCAAATTTGGAAACTCCTTCCAAATGCATCACCGACTATGGCCATAGATTCCTCGAAATCAATTATCTAAGAAACGTATAGGAAATTCTCTCATCTTATCAGGATGAGGCGTTAGATCCTCTCTTAGTACTAACCACTCGCGTACACTTTTGTACGCACCCAACTTAGGCACTTTGTGGCCATGCTACGTGACCAGTACCTAAATCTAAGTACGCACATTCATGTACCGAATTCGCCCTAGTACCTCAAGTCTAAGGACTAAATCGTACACTATTATAAGCCTTGAGAAACATCCCATCACCGATATGCGTCATGCGCTTCCACAATGGGTTTCTCTGTTCGGGTCGTTCGATGCGTTCAATCCTCCATTGAACCACCTACTCATATGCACTGGACTCAAATTCCTTGCTCATGAAACTCTACAAATTCACTCCATGTGAATCATGCATATTTGTACAAGTCTTGGCGATTCCTACGATACCCCGTCTCGTTTGGAATCTATGACTTGGAACGGTTTTAAGATCACGACCTTTGAGACTGTTTCATGATTGCACTCAGTACTGAAGTGAATCGTCCCATAGTCTATTGTGACCTTAGGATTTCATCCAATCGCTTAGATAGGTTCGCGAGAGATGAAGTTGGCCATTGTTCAGTTTCACATATTATGAATCAACGACGTATTAATTATAAACCATAAGAAAATAGTACTTCAACAAGCTAATTAATATTGGCTTGCTGGGCACTATTCCATCAATCTCCCACTTGCCCTAAAGCCAATCACAACATTTCTACGACCCATCTATACCAAGATGTCCCTCGAACCATTTGTGAGAGAGCTTAATTAGTGGATCTGCTAAGTTGTCTTTGTCGAGATGAAGTAATACTTCTACTCGTCTCAACTACCCATGACTGGTTCAATCATACGGTATTGTGTTCAGATTATAGGTGAGATCTCGATTTCCTTTCATTGAGCAATCGCCTTATCTAAATCGGTTAAGATTACGATAGGCTTTTGTCATGCTAGGTATTTCATCTAATGGATGAAAGTTTCTCATCTAAACACCTTCTTTTGTGCAGCATCATAATGGTGCCTCTTTATTCTTGTTTGAATCGGCAATGGTATATTATTGGAATCTCTTCCAATTTACCTTTGCTCTATCGAGACAGAATAATTTATTCACTTCAGACTGGGAATCTCGAATTTCTAAATCTTTCGAGTATTCAATTTTCCACTTACTACCACCGACCAGCATTATATCCTTTAATTATCTTCGAGGATTGCTTTTTATGGTAGACCAGTGTCCTTGACTGGCGTTTGACTATCAGTAGCTCGTGAATGATAAGAGTATTTTGATGAGTCAGGTCTAGTACAAGACTTTGCATGCTACATGCAACCCAAATGCCAAGCATAAGGCTTCTTGAGACAGTTACTTCTTTACTTATTAATTTAGGGCTCATTAAATAAGTGAGATGGTTTCTGTCTCTTTGGAAACAATCTTTCTTGGATTCTTCCATATTGAATTCAATCAATATATAGTCTTTGTACTTAGATTTGGTGAATTGCAACATCTACTTCCTTCTATCTACCATAGATACGTATTGCTAGTACGTGAGATGTAATTCCAAATCTTATCATGGAAAATTGCGTGAAGAACACGCTTTCGTCTGTGCTTCTCTGATATGCTTATATCTTGTTTGATGTACAGAACATCATCTCGTTGCGCTTCGAACTCAACTACACTCCCACTGATTCTTTTGCACAATTGGAATCCATATGCCTTTTGACAAATTCAACATTCTTGATTGACTTATCAAGTTGCATGTTCCAAGTTTGGGAAAAAATCATAGATTGACCCTTGGATTTGAATAGAGATCTTCTCATCAACTTTCAATTGTGAGATGCAGGATTCATATCCAATAGTCATGTCTTGGTAGTCAAAACCACCTTTCTATGGCTAATAGTTTCGAAATGAATTTTGACGTAGCTAATGGATATAAGGCATTTTCATCAATCCTAAAAGGACTTTTGAATAATGACATATTGCCATTTAAGTGAGTCAAAGTTTTCAATTTCGAATCTTATGGCTATGTGCCATATCCCTTAGATCACGTTTAACATAATCTCTTTGTAATCTTTGATTAGAATCCAATTTCTCAATTTCGTAAAATGGAATTTTTGAGTTCCTTACGAATTTGATCAGATTACGATTTCTTTGTGCGTGGATTGATTCAGCAGTTTCTTTTAGTGTTTACTCCCACTGTTCATGGGGACGGGTCCAATCCTTGGACTTCACCAAGTTCAACGACATTCCTTATTTCCTTTGACAAGGTCTTGTCAACAGAGGAACAAGCTACTTACGAGATGCTTTTCGTTTCTCATTGTCGTGGAACAGGTATTCAATGGGTTTTGTTGAATACCCCATAAACATTATATGAACTAGATCTACCATCTAATTTCTCATATAAGGGTGTTCTGCTATGTCTTAAAAGACATGGCGATGTAAGGACTTACTTCGAAATATACTATACCAAGTATTTTGAAGAGTTAAGGGAAGGTATCCCCTAAAGTGAATGAAGGAAACTCAGCAAGATCAGAGTCGAGAATCAAACAAAGTTCGATTTCTTCTTTGATTTGCTTCATGAGAATTCTATTCTCGTCTTAGATAATCGAAGTGTTAAGTTTGCTTATGTTTCAGCAGGTTTGATTAAATCAAATTGCATTTGACATAATGCATCTAGTTACTTCATTTCCAAAGCTTCTATTGAATTACTTCAATAGTTTCAGAATTGTACTTCAATATAGTAAACATAAACTTTGACGATTAAAAATCGCATGTATATATGAAGTAGATTTCTTTTGAACTAGTGCTTTTAGTTCATGTCGATCGAAATGTTTTGGAATTCCTTAGCAATCCTTCACTTTGGTTATTATTCCTTCAAGATTTGAAAGTTCCGAATTTACCTAAGTTCATTATTTCAGGAATCAGTAAATAAAAACTTTCCTTTCGCATCTCTCTTTAGGAAGAATGTCCAGAGTGAACATTTCAAGCGCGGACGATTATCCAGTTTGTCTTACTCGTTTTCGATTTAGCATATAGTCTTCAAAGTTTCGATTCGTTTATCATTGTTTATTTCTATGTTTCAAAACATCAACATTTGTACAAAGTTAAATTGCTCTAATTAAATAAATTCCATTTCTCAATGGTAAAGCAATAAGGTCTCGTACAAAATGTGAAATAATACTCAAAGTAAACTAAAACTTAAAACTCATGCTAATACGAAAAACTAAGAAAAACTTCTTTGCTAAAAAGGAATGTCTAGGTACAATTCTTCCTTGACCCAGTCCCGGAATTCCAGTTTCCTCATCTCGCTCTGCACTACTTGCATCTCCCTTTCAAGGATTTTCCTCCTTTTAGGTTGAGCGGGAAGACTATCATCGCCTGTAAATGCTTTTACAGAAATGAAAGTTTTAATTAGATGTCTTACATCAAAAAGATTCAACAAGTGTATAACTTAAAAAGTCATACCGTAGTCAAGTCTTTCCAAGAAATCCTTTTCAACAAGCTTCCTTATTTTCTCTTCGTACTTACACAGAGGGCAATTCCAATCATATAGACCAAAACCACGTTGATGAGCTTCTTCATATTTGTCTAACAACTCATGCAATTGCTTTGTTTGTATTCCATCAGGCGGAATAATGCAATGTTGCATAAAATGAGTGAAGGTCTCAGATAATCCTTGAAGGGTTATCGTTATCTCATCTTCGAGAGTCAATTGGGCTCCAAACCCTTTGATCAGCTCGAATGTCTTGCTTAAGTAAGAACAATATTCCCTAACATTGTCAAACTTAGCCATGTCGGTTTCGTATAGGAAATTGCACATCACCTTTTTCAAAGTTGGTTCGGTTCTCAAACGCATCGAGTATCGGACAGTGGATGGTAAATGGCTAACATTTAAAAACAAACGACTATAAGCAGACAGGTTTAATATTAATACTTATAATTAACGAAATTTGGACTTTTTATCGAAAAAGTTCTCCCACTATTTTTATCGAAACAGTAACCCCTTCTAGTTTCGGGAAAAATTTATTTCCTAGTAGGTCTTGACGTCCCAGCAGCAATTAGTTGCACCCACGACTCGTGGCCATACAATTAATTCCCTAGGTAGGTATACATATTACCAATTGTGTCTACTACACAACCTTCAAGTTATTTTGCCTCGTTTTTCGCATTTATCTAGCACTGCTACATCATAAATGTTACTACGCGTTAAGTCTAACCCATTAATCATGATAAGCAACAGGCCCGGTCATGAATTCTCCGTAACTAGTTATCGGTCGATTTTCACGTCCCGACCAGTCCCTACCCTTGTCGAGTTTTAAGAAAAACTAGAATCAAGGAATTTCGTGCATTGCCCCTTTCTTCGACTCGGGTGCCAGACTCTGGATCACCTCTATCGATAAGTAAACAACATACACTAGTCCCTATTAATGGAAGGCTTGGATTTTATAAAACCTCATTTTATGTTTAACCCAATATGACTTACTATTTGTTCGAGAGGGGAATTTTCGGTTTTGAAAGTTTAAGGAAACTCTCCTCGAGATCTCACCGCTTCAATTATGCTTTATCTTTTATTTACGATCTAGATTCTAGCGCGCAAACACACAAGCAATCATAATCGACTAATAAATAAAAGCCATACAAGCCTAGCATGCATACTACCACAATATATTTTCGATCGGGAGCCTCCTATGCGGGCCATCATCGAGCCAATGATGTTGGCCCAATTGGTCAATCTAAAGGGTTCTCAAAGAACCTATGCTATTACACAATGTACCACGCATACATGGCCTTCAATTCTTCTTGGGCTCCCACCTTGCTTGTAAATGGGCCTCCATCCTAAACTAGGAAAGCAGTAAAGACCTATTCTATTACAAAGGCTCAAAGTGGCCCAAAAATAATAACAGGCTCGCAGGCCCAATAAAAACCATGCATTAAATTAAAACCAATCACATCTAAACTAAGGTCAAGGCTCGGCGCGATCGAAAACCACGTAAACAATTCACGTAGAGCAAAGAAACATGTAAACAACTTTTACTTTCTTCTATCTTAATTTTAAAACACCTTTTAAAACTAACTTCCTATGATTCTTGCTTTTTAGTCAATACTAATTATGACAAAATAAATTCTCGGATAAACAAAACAACTTTTCTGCCTTAATTTCAGATTCTGATTTTTCAACTTTTGAAAATTGCAGTTCGGCCCCTATATTTTCGGAAATTGCACTTTTGACCCCAAAACTTTTGAAAAGTTACAAAATACCCCCAAAACAGTTTTCGGACAGAAGGACCAGAAAATAAAATTTTGATATCCAGAAAATTTTCGAATTTGCAAACAGACCCCTGAAGTTTCGGAAATTACAAAATAGTCCTCGAATTTTCGAAAATTGCAAAATGGTCCAAAATTGCGTGCGATCAGATTTTCAGAAATAACCCAGATTTTTCAAAAATTTCCAGAAATAGAAAATTCAATTTTCAGCCCTAATTTTCATGTTTTGCGATTTTTGCATAAAAGCCCTGATTTTTTGAAAAACTATAAATTCGCCACAGATCTAAAAAAGCAGTTTTACCCAAACATAGATCCAGTCATAACAAGCAAGAATCAATCACTAGAACATAATTAACATGCGTTCTCATACATACAATCAAGCATATACAGTGAAAACACATTATGTTCAGGCCTTTTCGTATAAAAACGTATGGAGTTGGCTCTGATACCACTGTTGGGATATCTTGGCTAGGGCTCGATTGTCAATACAACGAAGTGCGGAATTTTAAAATTTTTCGAGTTCCTAATAGTCCCATGAATTCTTTCTCCATAGTTATTATACGAATAAGGATGAATCAAACATCAATAAAAACACAAGGGGGTTAATCGCAAATTACCTGACCACCAAGTCGTGGTTGTGTCCTCCAGGTGTTTGGTTTGATTCACAATTTGAGTGATCCATGTGTCTCACCTCCAAAGCTAGTCCACACCAATCGGATTGTAGTGACGTCTACAAGTCTTAGGCTACGAACTGGATCTTGCAGGTTTGTCAGCAAAGGAACGGGAGATACCAATGGAAGAATCGACTCACAGAGCTTGTGTGATCGAGCAGGGTTCGGCCAGGGTCAGATCTGGTCCGATTTGGGTTCGGCCAAGACTAGGTTGGACGATTAGGGTTAGGGGCGGAAAAACTATAGGGGGCGATTTTGTAATTAAAATATCTTGTTCGAAAAATCTAATCTCACTCGATTTTTCTCTCTAAATATTCAGCAAAAACCTTTTTCTCTCAAAAGCTTTTTAGGGTTTTTCAATACTTGTGCAAAAACATCTACTCTATAATGAAGAGAAGAGAAGGAGTATTTATAAGAGAAGAGTCCTTCTCTAAAAAGATATCTCCTTCCCTTATTTATCAAATCTTCATTCCTTATCAACTTAGGAATGTGAGATTTGATAAATCTCTACAAACTTGTTTTCAAGAAACAAAACTCCTTTTCCTTTTAATCACCAAAATCGCCCCTAGCCCCTAGTTTTAGATAATTCCAAAATCAACCCATAATTATCCAATACTCAAATTGGTTAATTATTTATTCTTCCAATTAATTAACTACTTTAATTAATTCCATAATTAATCAGATAACTCTAATTAATTAATTATCAATTAATCAATTAGTCATCTAATTAATAATCTCCAATTGAATTAATACCATAATTCAATTACCTTGATTTAACAACTTTAAATCATTTTCTTTCCTTTAAGACAGTCACCGTCCAATTGTATTGTGTGTGACCCTCTGGGTTCACCATCAACTGGCAGCAGGCCCACGACTTTCGTGATTTAATTAACGAGCAATTAAATGCTCCGATCAATTAAACTAATTTTAATTGACCACTCCTAGAATTAAATCCTCTATTAATTCCAGAGTACCCACACTTCATGGTCGATGTCTAGCCACAAGCCCATGAAGCCCAATCAAAGGTGAATTGATTTATTGTGAACCTCACCTCTTATAATTGCCATGTACATACGGTCCTTCTACGACTGATTTCCCGATCGAGACCTAGGGTGTGTGAATTGATCGGCACCTCTAATTATCTCGATAACTATACTTTCTAATTTTCCGACAATGATTTCAGTGTGACTGCCAAATTTGGAAACTCCTTCCAAATGCATCACCGACTATGGCCATAGATTCCTCGAAATCAATTATCTATGAAACGTATAGGAAATTCTCTCATCTTATCACGATGAGGCGTTAGATCCTCTCTTAGTACTAACCACTCGCGTAAACTTTTGTACGCACCCAACTTAGGCACTTTGTGGCCATGCTACGTGACCAGTACCTAAATCTAAGTACGCACATTCATGTACCGAATTCGCCCTAGTACCTCAAGTCTAAGGACTAAATCGTACACTATTATAAGCCTTGAGAAACATCCCATCACCGATATGCGTCATGCGCTTCCACAATGGGTTTCTCTGTTCGGGTCGTTCGATGCGTTCAATCCTCCATTGAACCACCTACTCATATGCACTGGACTCAAATTCCTTGCTCATGAAACTCTACAAATTCACTCCATGTGAATCATGCATATTTGTACAAGTCTTGGCGATTCCTACGATACCCCATCTCGTTTGGAATCTATGACTTGGAACGGTTTTAAAATCACGACCTTTGAGACTGTTTCATGATTGCACTCAGTACTGAAGTGAATCGTCCCATAGTCTATTGTGACCTTAGGATTTCATCCAATCGCTTAGATAGGTTCGCGAGAGATGAAGTTGGCCATTGTTCAGTTTCACATACTATGAATGAACGACGTATTAATTATAAACCATAAGAAAATAGTACTTCAACAAGCTAATTAATATTGGCTTGCTGGGCACTATTCCATCATATATATACACCTAGAGTAGTATCCTGGCAAGATTCCGTAAGAGGTCCTAAAATTTTTGTATTCCGCTGTGCCTAGGGCTGTTTATCTTACCGAATCCCAACAGGTGTTCCTCGGGGTCCTCGGTACCGAAGTATCGAGGGAGCTGGGTCAGTAATCTGTTATCTAAAGGTAATTTCTCGAAGAATATTTCATCGCAGAAAGGAGATTTCCTAAGTCGGGAATTAGACACAGGTGTTTCGTTCTTCTTCTCGTGTCTTTCCAACTTCTGATGTAATGATCTTACTTCGGAAGCTAAATTGTTCACTTCTCTTACAGAATGCTCTTCTAAGCCATGTCGATGAAGATCCCTTTCATTATCTCGATCATTACTGTTGTTGGCTTCCTCCATGTCAATCCTTGCTTCTGCGATTGGTCCTTTTTTCTTTGGTCGTCCTCGAGGAACCTCGACATTCCCTTTAGCAGCTTGAGCTGTCCATTCTTTTCTAGCTTCGTCGAGTAGGGCTTTCACATCTTTCCTCGTCATATGGACGACCTCGGGCGCAGCGGGTCTGGACGGTTGTCTATCTTCCCCCGATAAGCGATCTTGATTTCTGGGAGGCATGCTATCTCTTGACCTTCCCTAAGTCGGTCTTGGTTTCCATTTCATCCTCGAGCAAGAGCGATCATCGAACGCGTGGTCATCTTTATTCGATTCAGAGTTATTGTTTCCCACAGACGACGCCAATTGATGAGTGTGTTTTGGGTGGATTATAGTATTTAGAATAATCGAGTGGTGCGGTATCGGGTTTAACACATCTCTTCAATGTGAAGGTAGGTAGATCGATCAAACCTCTCTTCTATTTGTTCTCGGGTATCGAAACCTGCAATCAAAGACAACCACGTCAGGTTAATGCCGATATTTAGCCGACGATAAGCCTCCGATGCTTAAGTAAGTATCGAGTTCGAGATGGATGAAATGGGTAGTTAATGCTCAGGTCAGAGAAAAAGCCTACCTTTTCTGTAATTAATGAGGGTTATTTATAGTTTTTTTGCACGGTTTAATGGATCGAATCCTGACAAGACATTTTGGTTATAGCAAATGGGTTGCGATAGGACATTTTAGGTCAGGATCGGATCTTCTGTATTTGATTCGACCCTTATGGGTAAATAGTATGGCAGACGTCGACGTTATCCATGTCGATAGAAGAGGTATCGATAAGGAGACGAATAGGTATTTTCATATGAGAAGATCGACGTCTCTCGATGTCTTCATACGATTGGATCGACGTATTTCGATACATAATATAAGTAATTGATCTTCGTCGAAGACATGGTAATCGATTGTCGACGTGGACTTATGATCGGTGAAGACTTGGTACATCACTCATCATCCTTAGAGTTATCAGATTCCTTGGCCATCAGGCAGATGAGTGCAGGACTCTATTCTTCAATAGACTCTTCATCAGAAGTGTCTGAATCTGAATCAGATGATTAGATAGCAGCCAGCATCTCTGCTTCTTCTAACAACACCTTGCCTTTCTGATGTTTTCTTTCTTTTCTGATTCTCTTTTCCTCTTCAGTGTACTTCTCAGCTTTAGGATATAGGCAGTCTCTGATGAAATGTCCCAATTTCCTGCAATTATAGCACATCATTTTGGATTTATATGAATCCTTATCTTGAGAAGAAGAAGTAGGGTTAGAAGTAGAAGCATTGTTGTATTTGTTCTTCATTTTTCTTTTGTAGAACTTCTTGAAGTTGTTCATCAGCAATGCAACGTCTCTAGTCGTGTACTCCTTTTTGTTGAGTATTGAGGCTTCATCAGATGAGTCCACTTCTTTGCTTTTGTATGCTGGTCTTCTCGGATTTTCAGCAGCAACCAGGGCAGTTGTGGGACTTGAAGTTGAAGTTTCTTCAACACCCATTCTTGGCAGTTTATACTCATACGCCTTGAGTACTGAGAACAGCTCGGTGAGTGAGATCTTTCCCAAATCTCTTGACTCTTCCATGGCTGTCACCTTCATGTTGAACTTTGGAGGTAGAGCCTTCAGCACTTTCCAAGCTTGAGAACTTCATTTAGCGTCCTTGTAAACCTTGTATACATCTGATCAATGGTTTCCGCAGACTTCATCTTGAAGTTGTCCAGCTTTTCCAGAGCAACACTCAGCTTATGTTCTTTGATGGCGTCGTTTCCTTCGCTCATGTCACGAACCTTATCCCACATTTCCTTGGCAGTCTTGCAATGCTTGACTTTATCAAATCTGTCATTGTCCAGGGCTTTGATCATGATAAAACGGTCAACTTTGTCCAGATTGAACAACTTGATTTCTTCAGCTGTCACCTCATTTAGATCTTTTTCCTCCACTATATCTACTTCATAAACCTTTATAGTCTTGGTGAATTTGAATGGACCTTTTATGATACATGTGTACATGTTATCATTGTAGGCAGCTAAGAAGATCTCCATTCTGATCTTCAAGTCCTCAAAACTCATACCAGCTATGTGGGAAACATGGCTGATACAATCAATTTTCAAAAAGTTTTAATTTTTCAAAAATATGCTCTTTTGAAAAAGTTTGAAAACCTTTGAAAAACACTAGGATCAAGCTCGTTGATCAGACAGCTGATCCTAATGAACCAACCTGCTCTGATACCACTTGTTGGTCCCAAGTGGTCAGATGAGGTCTAGAGAGGGGGGGGGGTGAATAGACCTCTTCAAAATTATAACTTTAAAACTTTTACTCGACTGTCAGCAGACTAAGCTGATATAGAACAGTAGGCTGACTAAGCTGATCGCGAACAAATCTTTGAACAGCACAGTTGACCACTAATCTGATAATTACTTAGGTGATTTAGTCAAAATAAGTTTTAACACCAGTATACTTGCAGCTGATATTTTAAGTGGTTTTCACAAGTAAGCTTGGTAGATCGATAGATTTTATCCCGAGTTTTATCAAACTCCTTTAAAAATCTTTTCAAACAGTTTTTCAAGTGTTCTTATGCAGTTTAGTAAATATGCTAAGAAATAATGCAAGTTTGAACACACAGAATTTTTATAGTGGTTATATGGATTTAAATCCTTTAGTCCACTCCTTCAAGTCACTTAGATCTTGGGTTATACTATAATCACAAAGTTTACAGTATACTCTGCTTGCGCCAATCAACAAATGAAAAGGCCACAAGTGCGCAATAGGAAATCACAAAGAAGACCTATTCTACAGAGTCTTATCACTCACAATGACGGATAAGAACTCCTCACAACACTCTCTTAACACAGATTCACTCAGAAAATGTATTCGTTTTGCTTCAACAAGCTTCTGGCAAGAAATGACTTCAGCAGGCGAGTGAGCTGTTCTTGAGCTTCTTGAGACTTAGAAGATATTCTGCTTTGTAGATAATCTCTCAGTAGTTGTGTTCTCGTTTTTCTTCGTGTCTTCAGCTATTTATACTCACCCATTTGAAAAATGTTCGTTGAAGTGAGACAAGATTCAAATTCCTCGGGTACTGGTCCTTAATTTCCGCGAATGTCTTTCTGCACAGTGACAGTACTGCAGACTGTACTTTCTGTCAGGCAGCATTTAATGCACCAAGTTGATACGAGGTTTTCCTTCAATCATTTGTCTTTAATACCCTCAGACTTCAGCATTTATTACTCCAAGTGCATTTATTACAGTTGGGCAGACTTTCTGATCCTTCCACTTGGCTGATGAGAACACAAGTCTGATGATAAACATAGCTGATCCCAAACTTGAACAAATGTGATTTGAGTCGGCTGATCTTCAGCAGTCTGATTTCTTTCTTCAGAAGATCAATAGTCTTCTGGACCTTGAACTGCTGATCTGCTGCTGAAGGAATAAATCAGTTTGGTGAAAATTAGCCGACTCAAATCAGATTAGTTCAAGATTGAGATCAGCATAGTACATCATCAGACGAGATATTCTAATCAGCCAAGTGAAGACGATCAGGAAGTCTCCTCAACGGTAATAAATGCACTTGGAGTAATAAATGCTGAAGAAGGAGGGTATTTATGGCAAATGATTGGTGAATTCCTCGTATCAGCTCGGCGCATTAAATGCTGCTGACAGAAAGTACTGTAGACAGTATTGTAGCAGTACAGAGAGTCGTTTGCAGAGTTTAAGGACCAGTACTCGATGCATTTGAATTCTGTCTTTTCTTCAACGGACACTTTTCAAATCCAAGAGTATAAATAGTTCGCGAGTTTGAGAGAGAAGATATACAACACACAACTGAGATCAATCCTGCGAAGCAAAATCTTCTAAGTCTCAAAAACTCAAGAACAGCTCACTACCCTACTGAAGTTATTTGTTAACTGAAGCTAAGTTGAAGCAAAAGAAATCATTTTCTGGGTGAATCTGTAATTGAAGAGTGCTGTGAGAAGTAGATATCCATCTAAGTGACTTGGAAGAGTGGACTAAAGGATTTTTATCCATATAACCATTATAAAAATTCTTTGTGTTTTAACTTGCATTGTTCTCCTGCATATCTTCAAAGTTGCGTTAAACACTTTAGAAAACTGTTTGGAAAGATTTTAAAAAGGAGTTTTGTTAAATCTGGGGATAAAATCTTTCAAAAGATTAAGTTTACTTGTGAAAAACACTTTAAACATCCGCCGCAAGTATTTTGTTTTTAAAAACTGATTTTATTGAAATCAGCTAAGTAATTTTCTAAAGAGTAGTAAACTCTGCTGCTCAAACTTTGTGTGCGAACAGCTTAGTCAGCATACTGTTTACGATCAGCTTAGTCTGCTAACAGTTAAGTGAAATGTTTCTAAGTCTTAAATTTTCAGAGGTCTATTCACCCCCCCCCCCTCTAGACCTCATCTGACCACTTGGGGCAAACAAGTGGTATCAGAGCTGGTGGTTCATTAGAATCAGCTGCCTGATCAACGAGCTTGATCCGAGTGTTTTTCAAAGGTTTTTAAACTTTTTCAAAAGAGCATATTTTTGAAAAATCAAAACTTTTTGAAAATGGATTGTATCAGCCATGTTCCCCACATTGGCGGTATGAGTTTTGAGGACTGGAAGATCAGGATGGAGATCTTCTTAGCTTCTTACAATGACAACATGTATAAATGCATTACCAAGGGTCCATTCAAATTCACCAATACTATAAAGGTTGATGAAGTAGATATAGTGGTGGATAATGATTTACAAGAGATGACAATTGAAGAAATCAAGTTGTTCAATCTTGATAAAGTTGGCCGTTTCATCATGACCAATGCCCTGGACAACGACAGATTTGATAAAGTCAAGCATTGTAAGACTGCAAAAGAGATGTGGGACAAGGTTCGTGACATGAGCGAAGGAAACGACGCCATAAAAGAGCATCAACCAAGTGTTGCTCTGGAACAGCTAGACAACTTCAAGATGAAGTCTGAGGAAACCATTGATCAAATGGATACACGGTTTACAAGGACGCTGAATGAAGTTCTCAAGCTAGGAAAAACCTTCACTGACAAGGAGATAACTGTCAGAGTGCTAAAGGCTTTGCCTCCAAAGTTCAACATGAAGGTAACAGCCATGGAAGAATCAAGAGATTTGGGAAAGATCTCTCTTACCGAGCTGTTCTCAGTACTCAAGGCATACGAGTATAAACTGCCAAGAATGGGTATTGAAGAAACCTCAACTTCAGGCCCCACAGCTGCCCTGGTTGCTGCTGAAAATCCAAGAAGAACATCACACAAAAGCAAATAAGTGGACTCATATGATGAAGCCACAATACTCAACAAAAGAGAGTACACTGCTGGAGACGTTGCATTGCTAATAAACAACTTCAAGAAGTTCTATAAAAGAAAAAGGAAGAACAAATACAACAATGCTTCTACTTCTAAGCCTACTTCTTTTTCTCAAGATAAGGATGCTTATAAATCCAAACTAATGTGTTACAATTGCAGGAAATTGGGACACTTCATTAAAGACTGCCCATATCCTAAAGCTGAGAAGTACACAGAAAAAGAAAAGAGAATCAGAGAAGATAGAAAGCATCAGAAAGGCAAAGCGCTAATGGCTGAAGCAGAAAAGCTGGCTGCCATCTACTCATCTGATTATGACTCAGACACGTCTGAAGAAGAGTCTACTGAAGATGAGAACCCTGCTCTTATCTGCCTGATGGCTAAGGAATCTGATGACTCTGAGGATGAGGTAACTCCTCTTGAAAATGAATTGTTTAATTCATTTGAGCAAATGATGGTTAATAATACTAGTATTGCTGACGCATTTGCTAAGCTTAAGGAAGAGATGATAATGCTAAGAGAGCAAAATAGTTCACTGAAACTTAAGGTTGAAAGGCCAAAAGAATTAGCTGAATATAAACTGCTTGAGCAAGAAAATGAGTCTCTGAAAGCTGAATGTGAAGTCTATAAAGGAAAAATCATGGAACTTGAAAAGATTATTGAGTCTCATGACAAGTCTTCTGTTGCATACACTCATATGTCTAGTAAAGAAAACTACCTTTAGAACAGGAAAAATTAGAACTGAATCATACTGAGAAATTTGTATCAACTGACAATAGTAAGGTCATACTGTATATTCAGACAACTAAACCTGCTTCACCTGAGAAAGAATTAAAGGAAAAGAAATCTCTTAAGGCTAAAAAGAGCAAAGAGTCTAGTTTAGGAAAACAGACTGGTAAGACTAAACAACAGAGTCCTAGGAAGTATGCTGAAACTAGTAAAACCAATCAGACTAGTAACAAAACTAAGTCGTCTGTTAATGAGCATGTAAAGAGTAAGCTAAAGAAGCATAAGAACAAGAAAATCAAAATGCTTGGTATGGAAATGAGTCATCATATTATGTACAACCTGCTGCATATCCTTCTATGTATCGTGCACCTCAATTTCCAACTTACTATGCACCCTACCCTTCTCATCCAATGCTTGCATACCCTGCTTATCATGCATCATATCCTGCTTATGAACATCATTCTTGTCATACTGATTATCAACATAACACATCTGCTGAATATGATAAAGATAAAATTGTTCATGCTCAGACTTCAACATCTTGGGTTGTCAAAGGTGGAACTAATCTTCCAGGACCCTCTCAATAAAGTGTACCTAAAACAATATTATTTTGTTTTGTAGGTTAGGATTAGGAGTAGGAGTAAAGTAGAGAAGATCTGGTACTTGGACAGTGGATGTTCAAGACACATGTGTGGCAACATACATGAGCTGAATGATGCAACTACTGTGGATGGTCCTAAAGTAACTTTTGGAGACAGCAAGGAAGGCAAGATTGTAGCATGTGGAAGATTAATCAAATGCAACATTGAGATATCTGACGTCTCTTATGTTAAAGGCCTCAAATACAATTTGCTGAGCATAAGTCAATTTTGTGACAAGGGATTTTCGGTTATCTTCTCATCAGATAAGTGCCATGTTGAACAGATCGGTACAAAGAAGGTCATCTTATCGAGAAGATGACAAGGAAATGTCTACATAGTCGACTGAAATTCTGTGGACAAGAATTCAAGCATTTGTTTGGTGGTATCTACACAAAGTGAAGTTAGTTGGCTGTGGCACAAAAGAATGAATCATGTGAATTTCAAGACCATAAATAGACTAATCAAGAATGATCTGTGATTTAACCGGATTTCGTCGGGTTAATTGTATCAATGAATATGGTTATTGGGGATTCTCAATATATATGATTTATAGGGCTCTGTTACTTTATTCAGGATGGATCAATCACAAGGAAGAACAACTTTGAAGGAACAACAAGTAATTATCCTAACCAACGTAAAAACAACATGAATATGAAGAGAAAGCTCTTTTCTTTATTGAATAATATTGGGTTCTGCTGTTTATGCAGAATTCAGTGGCGTATTTGCCGTGTAATCAAAGTGTGTGTAATACAATGACAAACTAGGTATTTATATCATACAAAACCTAGCTTTACAATGAAATATAATCCTAAAAGGACTCGGCCTAATTGTCCTTCTCGAGTCCGAAATGTAGTCCTCTTGTCGAAGAGAGTTGTATTCGGCCGGGTTGATAAGATAATTCCGAACTGACTTGTCTGGTCGAACCGATCCTTTATTCTTCAGTCGATCCGTTCATTATAAGGGGTGCGAAATAGCCCCCATCAGTATTCCCTCACTTCTTCGAGCGTATAAGTAGTAGAAGCTCGTAGAAGTAGACAATTTTTTTACGACTGTCATATTCTATGACTGGTGCCTCGTTAAAAACCTTTCTTAAGAAAAAACCCAGTGGGAAAAAATCTTAAGTAAGGAAAAGAGTGCTACGCATCATAGATAGTCGTTTTCTCTTTCCAATTATGAATCGCCACGCGTCCCTTCGGGGAGGCTTTTTATCTTCTTCCGTTTTTGGCGGGAATGGGGTTAGTTGTGACGAGTTCGAAACGTATTTTCTCTTCTCAATATAAATAGGTGACTATTGAGTTTGTCATTTCCCCTTTATACTTCCTTATAGTTCGTAGTCATTCTCTTGCTTAGTCGTTCATCATATAAAGTTTTCCTTTTATCGACTTATATCCTCCGAGAGTCCAAAAAACATGGCCTCTTTAAGAAAATCTTCTTCCCCTTCTAGGGAGAATGTCGCTCCTACTAACGAGGAAGAGTTGCATTCTAATCCTTCGAGCGAGCAAACTGGAGTTTCTGAATTTGTTGTTCCTGTTGAAGATACCTTTAAGGTACAAATTCTTTCCGATACAGATGTTGCTGCCCGAGCCAAAAAGGGCAAAGGTACTGTCCTCAAATTTCTGAACCAATTGAGGACCTGGCTTGTGCTTACACGGTGGATACTTTCCCCGAGGTTGTGAACAACTATGCCAAATATTTCCCGGAGGGTTCTGAGATAGTTCTCCCTTCTCCTTCTGATAGGGTTACATCACCACCGGAAGGATGTCGAGCATTTTACACGGCCCATTTTAATAGTGGTCTGCGTCTTCCGTTGTCTCCCCTCTTTCTTGATATTCTAAAAATATTCAGTGTGTCCTTGACACAATTAGTTCCTAATTATGTGGCCTTCGTGGTTTGTTTTTCTGTCTTAATGATCGCGAAAGGGTTCAAACCTTCCTTTCGTAACTTTACACAACTTTTTCGGTTTAATATTTCCAGTTCCTCCAATCGCGGATATTTCTTCGCTAGTCAGAGGCCTGGTCGAGCAATCTTTGATTCCCCAATTTCTAGCAACCCTTCTTGGAAATCTCATTTTTTCTTTGTTCGCCCCCCACCTCGTCTTCGTTTGTCGGATGGTTCGACCATGCCCTTCTCGTGGGACCATGGCTCCAAATGGGTTTACGGAGGTCGCCTGCCGACTGGTGAACTTATTCCTGATGATGCTCAGTTTATTAGCAAAATCCATGCTATGCGTACCAACAAATATCAGAGTGCTCTTCTGATTGGGGAAACTTTCCTTCGTAAAGCGGGATTGAGTGGTCATGATTTTCCAATAAGTTCATCATCTGAATCACTTGGTAAGCATTTTATTTCAGCTTAGTGTTGAGATGATACCTTTTCTACAGAGAATCTAACTTTTATCTTGTTTCTTTTTCAGCTCATATGGTAGAAAATTCCCGACATTCTTCAAAGGGAAAAATGGTGTTGTCCAAATCCTCCAAATCCATAGAGAACGTCCCTATCGAGCAGAGAGCGTCTAGGAAGAGAAAGCTGGAGTTGAGTCATGAGTCCGAGGAGAATGGAGAGGAATCTCCAGATTCTTCTCAAGAGTCCCCTATTCGTCAGGGGACAGGATCCGGTTATCCCCCCCCTTCAGCTTAGAACATCCTTGGGTGTTCGTGGATGTCGCAGCTGGTCGATGCCTCATCCTAATAATAATCCAGTGGAGAGAAAGAGGAGCTACTATGGTCGTTCTGGTAACGATCTTTCTTCACTCGGCGACAATCATCCAAAACCTACTTTGGTCGAAATGATCGAGGATCATTTAGAGGGAAAGAGGGCCGCTGGCTACTCCGAGAATGATTCACTTGTCCATGGTGATAGCGAGAATGCGGTTGATAAGGCAACTCGTGTTCTTTTGTCCGGCGTTTTTACTCGTGATCTGAATAAGCTTCTTCGGAAGGATCCTCTGGAGAAATTTCAGCGAGCTTCTCTTTATGCTGAAAAGGTAACCTCTTTTTAAGTTTGCTTTATAGGATATTTTCCTTCGAAGATCTTTTCAGTTTCCTAACTTATTTCTTGTTTTACCCCTTTCCTTTTTCAGACTAAGACTTGTTTAGCCTCATATGCCTATGAAACTGCTCTCTGGAAACAACAATGTGAGTTTCTGGAAGAGAAATACAAAGCTTTACTTCATAAGTCTTCTGGTTCAGAGGTAGGTCCATCAACGTCTTCTTCCGTTCCGGTCGTAGAGACTAGGGCTACGGGGACTCAAGACCAGGAGATTATAAACAAGGTTCTAGAGATTTCCCGTGCACAAGAACAAGCTAACCAAATGGCTAAAAAGTTAGAGGAGTTCCAATTTCAGAGTACTGCTCGGATTAGCGAGTTGGAATCTCAAGTATCAAGTCTTCAAGCCTCTTTAGAGGAGTATGAGGAGGATACTCCTCTTAGTGGACTCAGGGATCGCTATGGTAGGAATTCTGACGAAAAAGTGAGTCGGGAATTCCTTAATTCTCCTGTCCATACGGCGTTGGTACACCAAATGGTCGTTCCGCTCCTAGAAAGTACTTTCAAGAAGGCGGTTCATCAGTTGGTTGCTTTCGAAATGATAGAGGATCGTCGAAAAGAATATTTTAAAATGGCACACATCAGGTTAAACCGTTATGGCGAAGTATACTCTCCTTCCGAGCTTCCAGACGTCGTATATCAAAATTTTCCTTTGGCCCACCTCGTCAAAGAGTTCGGAAACCCATTGCCGATTTCTCCTTCTGATGTTAATGATGAGCTCGATGACAATTTTATCGATCCAGAGGAAGAGGAGGAGGTTGTTGAGCCAGCCAAAGAAGGACATGTCGTTAGCGAACAGGAGATTCCGGAGGGCGATCAGGAAGCATGATATATTGATCCATGAAGATGTCTTTGTAATTATCTATCGTATGACTAAATGTAATTTTACACTTTTACCCCTTTGTACGTTAAACGTTTCATATTCTGACAGTCACGTCATTTCATCTTCGCCGTAATAATTCAGACAAGTCATTAACTTCACCGTAATCATTATGCGTGTGTCTTTTCACATTCTAGTGTTTACTTCAAGGTCAGTTTTTCTATTTCGCGCCCTTTCCTTGGGTCTGTCGCGTCTTTTCGTATAGTATAAATATAAAAGGTAAAAATTTGTCTCGCTATTTACCGCTTTGCTTATCTCCCAACAGAATACTCCTTCTTTATTAGGTCGATAAGCTTTCTCGATATTTTAAATTTACTTCTTGTATTCCGATCATGACTAATCTTTTCGGTAATACATCAAAGCGTCCCTCTCGTGAGAACGCTAGAAATCCCAGACTGAAAAAGTCTCGAACAGAAGGATCCTTGATGGAACCTCCTCGTTCATATTCTGTTAGTAGGTCGGTGACCGATTCCTTTGTCGTCCCCTCCGAACCTTTTCTTGTAGTTAGTTCATCGTTTGCAGAACCAATCTTTCCTTCTTCCGCTGACGTTGGAAGTATGCCTTCCCCTGGTCGGGTGGCTTTTGGCGATATGTCCAATGAGGTGTTTCTTCCTTTTAGCATGCTTTTCACGGAGAGGTTCCTAACAGCTCCGTTTCTTGCTCTCTTTCTTCCGCCCAGCTTGTGAGCGGACCCTTAAGGGGAGATGCAGCGGGGGCAGTTGGTGAAGATTCTTATTTGAATTCGTCTACGACACAATCTGTGTCTCATGATTTTTCTGATTTTTTATTCCATGATACAACTATTGTTAATGCCTCCTTTGAATCTGGCGGATCTTCTGGAGGTCGAACTGAGTCAAGGCCTGGTCGTCGGACCGTTATATCTGCTTCGGGTAAGGAAACCTCGGTTAGCCCCAACAAGAGGGAATCCCCTCGTCTGTTAGATGATTGTTGTATCCTTGAGCAGGTTAAGAATATCTTGTGGTCAGCGACTCCCCGGCCTTACAATGTCCCTCTTCTTAGTGAACTGCCGGGCTCTGTTAAGCCCGATGCTTTGTCCTGGGATCTGGGCTTGAGCACTATTTTGCCTGGTGAGTTGAGGAAGCTTGAGAGCACTTCCAATGTACGCCTTGTACAGTCGCTAGTGAAGTTGTGCGAGCAGGTAGACCTATCTTTCATTATTTTTCCCGCTTTCATTTTGATTGCCCTGTTAGATAAGGACTGCTTTCTTTTTCCAGGCTAAGTACTTTGCACTCCAGCTGGGTGTGCAAAATGACGATCTGTGGATGAGCAGAGATGCTTATCAACGTTGTTTAGAATCAGAGTCGGCCAAGGTCAGAGGGCAGAGTCTCCAACTGCAGCTTGCCAATGATGATCTGCAAAAATTGCAAGAAGAAAAGTCTGTCTGGGAGAAAGAGAAAAGTGACTTGTTTCAGGCTGCCCTAGCAGAGGAGTCTCGACGGCGGTCCTTTGAGGAAGGTTATGATGCCGGTTATCTAAAGCGTCAAGAGGAGTTGATGGCGTTTGCTGGTAACTTGACTCCTCGGAGGACTGTTTCTGCTAGTCGGCCTGTTGACAACTCTTCGCAGTGATCTGTTCGACCTGGCAGGCCTTGGACTGTTTTTTTTTTTTTTTTTTTTTTTTTTTTTTTTTTTTTTTTAGTGCCCAACTATTTTGTGTAGCTGTTTGGGCTGAATTTTTTGTATTGGGAGAACGACTCAATTAAAAACTATGATCTCTTGCAGGCAGATCCTTGCCTTGATCAATTTTATTCTGTAGATATATTTTGTTATGCACATTATGCTGTTATGCATAAATATAACATCATGAAATAATCAGCATAGATTAGCATACTTATCTGATATTGATCTTCGCGGAGAATATTCAGAACAGAGAAAAAAGGTAGCTTAATCTTGCTCAGTCAGTGTTTAAGTAACTGAATGATATAATGTTTGTTCTGCAAATCAAACTTTCTGATGATCAACCCAGTACGGTCCCTTGGGTCATATCCAAAGTCACATTAGACGTTAAAATGTAGACAGTAGGCAACTCGTATCGATAATCGATTAAATAACTGTTAAGGAACGCTCAGTATCTTGGTCGATGTTTAATCCATGCCTTGTAAATTTGTCTTTTTGTGATGTATATCTTATATAAGGAGGATATTATTCCTTTTGTTGAACTCTGCTTTTCATTCCATAGGACTAAGTTTGAGGAGAAGATATCCCTCTAAGTATCTTCCTAAACTTTATGTTTCTTTGTATTGAGTGTGAGTTATGTGTTCCTCAAACAGAACAACCCGTGTATCATTATATCATTTCTTTGATATGGGAGGAATTGGAAAACGTAGAATTATTAGCCAGATCTGGCCTGCTCAGACCTCCTTCAGCAATTCTTTGGAATATTAGGCAGTGACGATAGTGTAGTCTAGCGTGGTGGTATTTACCGTCCCAGTACCGACGTTAGATTTCTTGGACTCCAATGGAGTTCTTGTATGGCTAATTTAATAGTTCCCCATATGATGTATAAGGCATTGACGACCCTCGTATGGTGGAGGGTTTGGTCTTATATCTCTATGCGAGCAAGTATCCTTTTTACAACGGTTTAAACTTGCATGCCTTCGTTGAGGATCTTAAGTTTTCTGCTGAGCGACTATCATATGTGATCGTGCAAACCATTCTGTCCGGAGCTCCTTTAGGTCCGCTTGGAATATCCTTTGATCGCTTCGATCTAAGGTTTCTTTTGTTATCGATTGGTTGAGTCGATCAGGGAGGCTCCGTTCCAACTTACTTGCATTAATTATGGGAAGTCAAACGGTCACATTTCCTTCCCTTGATCAAATACTTTTTCAGCCGTTGGATTGCTTAGATCTATCCCTATAAATAGGGAGGTGGTTTGCATATCTCATTTGCAATTCTCAAAAATGATGGAGATCTCAGTTTCCTTAGATTTCATTTTGCCTTCTGATCCCATAATATTCAAAAAGTCACATTATCGCGATTCATATCACAATAACTTAAATTTCATCTGCCTTGTACTGACGGGTCCCATGGAAGCCCTACCTTGTACTGACGGGTCCCATGAGGCCTCAATCTTTGTCTTCACAGATTTGAGGTCCGTGGTTTCTGTTTGCACATGGAGGGTTCATATTTGCCAGTCACCCCCGCTCTTCGATGTTACTTTCGAAGTGATAGACTACCGGGGTGTGCTGGTTAATGCGCTCACCGCGACGGTCCTTGCGAGATGCTGCTTCAGAGTAAAATGTTTTAACTCCTATTGTAAAAGCAGTATCTTGTTGTGGGTGAATGAGTATTGCTGGTTATCGGGCTGGTAATTGTTGGATGAAGATGAAGATGAAGTGCAAAGAAGATAAGTAATTAAGGGATGGTTTTGATGATTTCCAAAACATCAGAATCAGCTAAGTATGGAAAGCTTAGTTCCTTTAGAAGAATTTTGAACAAGTAAAAGAAGACATCAGAAGAGTTCAAAGTTCAAAGCCCAGAAGACTACTGATCTCGTGCTGAAACAGCGAACAGAAGGGTAGGTCATCAGCTGACTCAAATCAGATTAGTTCAGAGTTTGATCAGCAAGTGCCTATCAGAAGGGTTGCTTTGATCAGCAGAGTAGAAGATATCATGAGAGAAGCCAACGGTAATAAATGCACCGGGCGTAATAAATGCTGGAAGAGAAGGGTAGTAATGGCAAATGATTGGAATTTACTCTCGGATCAGCAGAGTGCATTTAATGCAGCTACAGGAAAGTACAGCAGAAAAAGTACTATAGCAGGTAGCCGTACTGAAATTGGGCTAAGGCTATGGATTTGAGATTTGATTTCCTTCAACGGTCATAATTTCAAATCCAAGTATAAATAGAGCTGATTTCGAAGTGAGAGAAGAACACAACAACATCTGAGATTTCGCATTCGAAGCAGAAATTTATCTAAGTCTCAAGAAGCTCGAACAGCTCACTCGTCTAGTGGAAGTCATCTGTTGACAGAAACCCAGTTGAAGAAAACAGAAAAATACATTCTGAGTGTTTTGTATTAGCTGAGTGTTGTGCGAAGTTAGAATCCATCTTTGTGAGTGATTCTACTTTAGAGGATAGGCTTTCTGAGTGAATTCCTATTGTGAGCTTATAACCTTTTCATTTGTTGTTTAGGTATAAGTGGAGAAATATTGTAATCTTTGTGATTATAGTATAACCCAGAATCTAAGTGATCTGGAAAGTGGACTAAAGGATTTTTATCCATATAACCACTATAAAAATTCTTTGTGTTATCTTGCATTTAAAGTTTCTTGCATATTTTGAACCTTGCATATTTCAACACTTTGAATTATCAAAAGATTTTACAAGGAGTTTTAAAACTGGGGATAAAATCTTTTTAAATACTTAGTCTACTTGTGAAAAACACTTTCAAACATCCGCTGCAAGTATACTCTTGATAAAACTGATTTTCACTGAAATAAGCTAAATAAACTGTAAGAAGAGTGGTCACTCTGCCGTTCAAGATTTGTTCACGATCAGCACAGTTATCTTACTGTTCTTCATCAGCTTAGTCTGCTGACAGAAGAGTAAAAATTTTTTAAGTCTAAAATTTTCAGAGGTCTATTCACCCCCCCCCCCTCTAGACCTCATCTGACCACTTGGGACCAACAAGTGGTATCAGAGCAGGTGGTTCATTAGAATCAGCTGCCTGATCAACGAGCTTGATCCAAGTGTTTTTCAAAGGTTTTTCAAACTTTTCAAAAGAGCATCTTTTTGAAAAATTAAAACTTTTAGAAAATGGATTGTATCAGTCATGTTCCCCACATTGTTGGTATGTCCTTTGAGGACTGGAAAATCAGAAAGGAGATTTTCCTAGCTGCTTATAATGACAACATGTACACATGTATCATTAAAGGTCCATTCAGATTCACAAAGACCATAAAAATCAATGAAGTTGATACGGTTGTGGAAAAAGACCTTCATGAGATGACTCCAGAGGAAATAAAGCTATTTAATCTGGATAAGGTCGGAAGATTCATCATGACTAAAGCAATGGACAATGATCGGTTTGACAAGGTCAAACATTGCAAAACTGCAAAGGAGATGTGGGACAAAGTCAGAGATATGAGTGAAGGAAATGATGCCATAAAAGAGCATCAGCTAACTGTTGCTTTGGAGAAACTTGACAACTTCAAGATGAAGTCTGGAGAAACCATTGATCAGATGGATACCAGATTCACCAGAACACTGAATGAAGTTCTAAAGTTGGGTAAAACCTTTACTGACAAGGAAATCACCGTCAGAGTACTAAAGGCATTACCTCCCAAGTTCAACATGAAGGTGACAGCAATGGAAGAATCAAGAGATTTGGGAAAGATCTCTCTTACAGAACTGTTTTTCGTACTCAAGGCATTCGAGTATAAACTGCCTAGAATGGGAATTGAAGAATCCTCAACTTCAGGACCCACAACTGCCTTGGTTGCTGCTGAAAATCAAAGAAGACCAGCTCAGAGAAGTAAAGAAGTGGACTCATCTGATGAAGCCACTCTACTCAACAAAAAGGAGTACACTGCTGGAGATGTAGCATTGCTAATGAACAATTTCAAGAAGATCTACAAGAGAAAAATGAAGAACAAATACAACAATGTTTCTACTTCTAAACCTAACTTTTCTTCTCAAGATAAAGAGGATTATAAAGCCAAACTAATGTGTTATAACTGCAAGAAATTGGGACACTTCATCAAAGACTGTCCATATCCAAAAGCAGAGAAATACACTGAGGAAGAGAAGAAAATCAGAAAAGAAAGAAAGCATCAGAGAGGCAAGGCAATGATGGCTGAAGCAGAAAAGCTGGCTGCTGTCTACTCATCTGATTCAGATTCAGACACGTCAGATGAAGAATCGTCTGATGAAGAAAATCCTGCTCTCCTCTGCCTGATGGCAAAGGAATCTGATGACTATGGGGAAGAGGTAACTCCTCTTGATAATGAATTATTTAATTCATTTGAACAAATGATGCTTAGCAATACTGGTATTGCTGAAGTATATAAAAAGCTTAAGGAAGAAATGATATTGCTAAAAGAGCAAAATAGTTCACTGAAACTTTTAGCTGAAAAGCCAAATGAATCAGCTGAATTTAAACAGCTTGAGCAAGAACATGAATCTCTGAAAGCTGAATGTGAGGTTTATAAAGGAAAAATCATGGAACTTGAAAAGATTATTGAGTCTCATGAGAAATCATCTGTTGCATCAAATCACATGTCTTGTAAACAGAAGATGCCTTTAGAACAGGATAAGCACGAATTGAATCATACTGAGAAATTTATATCTGCTGACAATAGTAAGGTCATTCTGTATGTTCAAACTGCTAGACCTGCTTCACCTGAGAATGTATTAAAGGAGACGAAAACTCCTTAGGCTAAAAAGAGCAAAGAGCCTAGTTTAGGTAAACAGACTAGTAAGACCAAACAACAGAGTCCTAAGAAGTCTGCTGATAAAGCTAAAGTCAATCAGACTAATGGTAAAACTAAGTCGTCTGTTAATGAGCAAGCTACTAGTAAGCCAAAGAAGCATAAGAATAAGAAAAATCAAAATGCTTGGTATGGAAATGAGTCATATTATGTGCAACCTGCTGCATATCCTCCTATGTATCATGCACCTCAATATCCAACTTACTATGCACCTTACCTTGCTCATCCAATGCATGCATATCCTGCATATCATGCACCTTACCCTGCTTATGAACATTACTCTGATCATACTGATCATCAACATGACTTATCTGATAACTATGATAAAAATGAAACTGTTCATGCTCCTGTCAAAACTCAGAAGCCTAAGAAGCCTAAGACATCAACATCTTGGGTTGTCAAAGGTGGAACTAATCCTTCAGGACCCTCTCAATAAGGGTACCTAAATCAATTTTATTTTTGTTTTGTAGGATAGGATTAGGAGTAGGAGTAAAGTAGAGAATATTTGGTACTTGGACAGTGGATGTTCAAGGCACATGTGTGGAAGCATACATGAGCTGACTGATGCAGTTGCTGTGGATGGTCCAAAAGTTACTTTTGGGGACAGCAAAGAAGGCAAGATTAAAGCTAAAGGAAGACTGATCAGAGGAAACATTGAGATATCTGACGTTTCATATGTTAAAGGCCTCAAATATAATCTGCTGAGCATAAGTCAATTTTGCGACAAAGGATATTCAGTCATCTTCTCAACAGATAAGTGCTACGTTGTACAGATTGGTACAAAGAAGGTAATTTTATCTGGAAGAATACAAGGGAATGTCTACATAGTCGACTGGAATTCTGCTGATAAGAATTCAAATGTTTGTTTGGTGGCTTCTACACCAAGTGAAGTTAGGTGGCTTTCTCTAGTAATATCAGATAACAGATCACTCGTCTGTCAGATAAGTTAAACTCTACTCATCTGATATCTTATATAAGCATGGTTATAAAATCGCATCTCTAGAAATACGCTTTTATAAGAAACAGATAGGTAACGTTTGAGTTTCCCGCCTGTCTGACATTAAAATAATAAAATTGAAATCCGCAGCTCCCACCCACACGATTAATAAACTGTCAGATTGATCCAACGTCTCAGATTAATCACGATAACCTAAACAATGGAAAACGTATAAAATCCGATCTGAACAGTACAGTCGTCTTACGCACACACAAACTCTCAAATTCTCTAACTCTCAAACTCTCTCGCCTTCAAAAGTTTATTGCTTTCACAGATTTACACTTAGTAATCTCAGAAATGGAGAAGATTATCGATGGAAGATACTTGAACTACAACAAATTTCATTTCTCCGGTACTGATCTGATGGGCTCCATCATGGAAAAGATCAAAGAGGCATCTTTAGTTCCAGTTCTGGAAGCACACGAAGACAGGGTCTACTTAGAAGACGTAGATCACTTCTACAAGACCAGGGAATTCACCAAAAATGACACTGTTATGTCAGCTGTCATTGGGGGTAAGAAAATTGTTGTCTCTGCTGCTGTTTTGAATGAGATTTACAAATTGAAAAATTAAGGGGGAAACGTAACAGACCTAGGGTCTAATAAGGAGGAAGAATTTTGGGCAATTTGTGCTAAGAAGGGAGAAGAGATGACTGGGACTCTGATGAAAACTCAGTTAAAAGACTAGTATCAGAGGTTCGCAGACATCATTGCGAAGGTATTGGATTGCAGTACGGGCTCTTTAGATGGGTTACCAAGAAAGAGGTACTACACCATGATTTGTATCTACTATGGACTGAAGGTGAACTGGGCAGCTCATGTCTATGATTTGCTGAGTGACAAAAGGACTTCGCATGCCATTTTGCTTAGTCATCTGTTCATGTCACTAAGCTGTCCCATGGGAAATGGGAAGGCTACCCATGCCAGTAAAGAGTTCAAGTTGTATGAGCCAGTAAGGAGTGTGGCTACTCCCAAAAGAAAGGCTCCTACTAAGTCTAAGAAGACCCCTTCTAAGAAGAGCAAGAAGGAGGGTCAGACAAGTAAGTCTGCTGATCAAACAGCAAGCCCTGCTGTTGAAGCTGGATCAGCACAGCCTGAAGTTGTAATCCCTGAAAAGGTGATTGATGACTTCACCAAGGAGATTGAACAAATGGAGACGGGTTCCTCTCCTGAAAGAACTGAATCAGAAGAAGAAGTTCCTCTTCAAAGACTGAAGAGAATGAGAACAAAAAGAGAAGCAAGGGGACCTCCCCGAGCTAAGTCTCAACCTGAAGCTTCAAAGAGAATTCCTAAGTCTAAAGCAAAAAGGAAAGTGACATTCTCTGAAGAATCAACAGAAACAGTCAGAGAATCACCATCAGCAGAGAGGCCAGTTATCAATGAAGAACCTTTGGTTGAGGCTGCTGTTGAACAAGTTGAAGAGCCTGTTCAAGAGGCCGCTGCTGACATGTTTGAAGAGCCTGCTGGAGAGGCTGCTGCTGAAAAGAATGGAGAGTCTGCTGTAGAAGCGGTTGAACAGCAGACTGGCACAGAAAGTGAAGGGATTGTACCTCTTATACACCCTACTCCTGTTGCTGCCACTCCCATTCAAGTGATTGAGAGTCCTGAAGCTAGGAAGCTAAGGACTGGAAAGATTGTGCTTCCTTACATTTCTGCTGCTGAGAAAAAGAAGATTGATGATGCTGAAAAGCAGAGAAAAGCTGCAGAAAAGGCAGAGGAAGATAGGTTGAAAAGCCTTGAGCTTAAGAGGCTGGAAGAAGAAGCCAGCAAACTAACTCAAGCAGAAAGGGATGCTATTGAAGCAGCTGAATTAGCTGCTGCAATAGGGGCCAGCACCAAGGACGCCCATGGTCCAAGGCAGGCTGGAGGAATCAGAATTGGGGAACCAAGAGACCCAAATCAATCCAAGCAGATGATGCCTGCTCCCAAGGTCCAATCTAAGGAAAGATCTGAGTTGAAATTGGCTCTGGAGATTGTGAGAGATAATCCAGAAGCATTTGATGAATTTGTTCAAAGGTTGGATACCGAGAATGCCAAGCTGACTCGTCTGACAATGTTCAATAAAGAAAAGGTTCGTTGCAACAGATGGAGAGAATATCGCCTGACTAAGAGCAAGGAGCAGATTAATAGTTGGAGAGCCTTCAATGATGAAGAGGCCTGGGTCCTCAAGTGGCTTGAAACAGGATCAATCACACAAGCACTTGATTCAGAGTTCTTCTTGGATAAGCTAAGGCTGCTGATCAGCAAGGTTGCCAAAGCTGAAGCCAAAAAGATCTACAACTCTGTGCCAGAGGACTATGCTGTAGATGAAGATTTGAAGGAAAGGTCCATAAGATTGGCCATCTCTCAAACTATGAAATCATGGGCAAAGAAGACTAGAAAGATGGAGGGAAAACCAAGCTCACTAATTCCCCTCCCTAGTCTAAAGCAGATAGTATAAGGTCCAACAATCGGACCATATGAAAATCTTCCTGAGAATCCAGTTTCACCATTTATTGCCATTGATGACCTGACATGGATCACTCACAGGACTGCCTTAGATGAGGCTGGTAACGTCCACACCATCACAGAGGTGAAGAAGATCAAAGCCCCTGCTGGTGATCAAGGGAAAGAGCAAGATAAGTCTACTGAGCAAGAAAAGAAAGACAAAGAAACAGAAGACTCATCTGACCGTGCTGATCAAAGTAAGGACTCAGAGGAGAAAAAGGAAGACGAGACTGCTGATCAAACTGAGGAGAAGGAAAGCACTCCCAGTCATGCTAATGAAGCCAAAGTGCAGGAGATTGCCTCTGGTTCAGCTGATCAGACCACAGAAAATGAAGTTCTTGCCTTACCTCCTATCCCTACTGATGTTGCTTCTACTTCTCAGAGCTTACATCAAACATCTTTGTTGGATTCTATTCAACAAATGATATCAAGATCAATGAAGGAAATGGAAGAGAAGTTAACTGCTAATCAGAAAACTGCTGCTGTTCCAATCTATCTTATAGAGGATACTGCTCAGAATGTCAAGTCTGTCTGTCAAGAAATGGACATTATCAGAAGAAGAACCCAAAGCACAGCTGCTGGTTGGAGAGACATTACAGAAACAGTTGAGTTGGCCATCCAAGCTAAGGATGAAACCTGGGAAAATATGATGAGATACTTCAAGGCATCTGCTGATTTGCTGCTGGCAACTCAAATTCAGTTAGGTGATCAAGGTGAAGCTGTTCTCAACAGAATTAATGCCTTTGAAGCCAATCAACTGCGTCAACAAGCTCAACTGGATGCATTTGGAGCAAATCAACTAAGACAACAAGCTCAAATGGATGCTATGGAAGAAAACATCAAGCTTCTCTGTGACTCACTTATGATTACACCAATCTTACCAAATTATCCAATCATCCTTGCTGATGATGACAAAAAGGGGGAAGATAGGGTACTAAGGGAAGAAAGGGAAGATAAGGTACCTTCTGATGAAGAAGAAAATGCTGAAGCTGAAGGAACTGAAGTGTTGGAAGAATCTGCTGATAATGAAAAGAATGATGAAGATAATGAAGGCACAAGCAGACCAACAGATGAGAAGATCACAGAAGAAGAAAGTGAAGCTGAAGAAACTGAAGCTGAAGCAAAAGCTAAGTCCGATAAAGAGATAGCTGCTGCTAAGGACTCAGCTGAAGAACAGCTTGACCCTGATGCTAAACGGAAGAAGTTAGAGCTGTTACAACAAAAACTCAAGGAAACTGATGAAGACAAGGAAGAAGAAGACAAGCTAGAAGACTAATCTTGTTTAGATCACTTATGTATTTCCTTGTATTTTTTTTTCATATCTCATCTGAACAGACTTGTAATATGTAATACTTCTCAATATCTATAGAATTGCAAGTTTAAATCCAACAGACTATTTCTATCTCAGAAATTTTTGAGGATCAAAATTTAGTTTAGGTACAGGTACTTAGCTGAAGTTTTGTCATCATCAAAAAGGGGGAAATTGTTGGATGAAGATGAAGATGAAGTGCAAAGAAGATAAGTAATTAAGGGATGGTTTTGATGATTTCCAAAACATCAGAATCAGCTAAGTATGGAAAGCTTAGTTCCCTTAGAAGAATTTTGAACAAGTAAAAGAAGACATAAGAAGAGTTCAAAGTTCAAAGCCCAGAAGACTACTGATCTCGTGCTGAAACAGCGAACAGAAGGGTAGGTCATCAGCTGACTCAAATCAGATTAGTTCAGAGTTTGATCAGCAGAGTGCCTATCAGATGGGTTGCTTTGATCAGCAGAGTAGAAGAGATCATGAGAGAAGTCCAACGGTAATAAATGCACCGGGCGTAATAAATGCTGGAAGAGAAGGGTAGTAATGGCAAATGATTGGAATTTACTCTCGAATCAGCAGAGTGCATTTAATGCAGCTACAGGAAAGTATAGCAGAAAAAGGACTGTAGCAGGTAGCCGTTCTTAAATTGGGCTAAGGCTATGGATTTGAGATTTGATTTCCTTCAACGGTCATAATTTCAAATCCAAGTATAAATAGAGATGATTTCGAAGTGAGAGAAGAACACAACAACATCTGAGATTTCGCATTCGAAGCAGAAATTTATCTAAGTCTCAAGAAGCTCGAACAGCTCACTCGTCTGGTGGAAGTCATCTGTTGACAGAAACCCAGTTGAAGAAAACAGAAAAATACATTCTGAGTGTTTTGTATTAGCTGAGTGTTGTGCGAAGTTAGAATCCATCTTTGTGAGTGATTCTACTTTAGAGGATAGGCTTTCTGAGTGAATTCCTATTGTGATCTTATAGCCTTTTCATTTGTTGTTTATGTATAAGTGGAGAAATATTGTAATCTTTGTGATTATGGTATAACCCAGAATCTAAGTGATCTGGAAGAGTGGACTAAAGGATTTTTATCCATATAACCACTATAAAAATTCTTTGTGTTATCTTGCATTTAAAGTTTCTTGCATATTTTGAACCTTGCATATTTCAACACTTTGAATTATCAAAAGATTTTACAAGGAGTTTTAAAACTGGGGATAAAATCTTTATAAATACTTAGTCTACTTGTGAAAAACACTTTCAAACATCCGCTGCAAGTATACTCTTGATAAAACTGATTTTCACTGAAATCAGCTAAGTAAACTGTAAGAAGAGTGGTCACTCTGCCGTTCAAGATTTGTTCACGATCAGCACAGTTATCTTACTGTTCTTCATCAGCTTAGTCTGCTGACAGAAGAGTAAAAATTTTTTAAGTCTAAAATTTTCAGAGGTCTATTCACCCCCCCCCCTCTAGACCTCATCTGACCACTTGGGACCAACAAGTGGTATCATAGCAGGTGGTTCATTAGAATCAGCTGCCCGATCAACGAGCTTGATCCAAGTGTTTTTCAAAGGTTTTTCAAACTTTTCAAAAGAGCATCTTTTTGAAAAAATAAAACTTTTAGAAAATGGATTGTATCAGTCATGTACACATGTATCATTAAAGGTCCATTCAGATTCACATGTACACATGTATCATTAAAGGTCCATTCAGATTCACAAAGACCATAAAAATCAATGAAGTTGATACGGTTGTGGAAAAAGACCTTCATGAGATGACTCCAGAGGAAATAAAGCTATTTAATCTGGATAAGGTCGGAAGATTCATCATGACTAAAGCCTTGGACAATGATCGGTTTGACAAGGTGAAACATTGCAAAACTGCAAAGGAGATGTGGGACAAAGTCAGAGATATGAGTGAAGGAAATGATGCCATAAAAGAGCATCAGCTAACTGTTGCTTTGGTGAAACTTGACAACTTCAAGATGAAGTCTGGAGAAACCATTGATCAGATGGATACCAGATTCACCAGAACACTGAATGAAGTTCTAAAGTTGGGTAAAACCTTTACTGACAAGGAAATCACCGTCAGAGTACTAAAGGCATTACCTCCCAAGTTCAACATGAAGGTGACAACAATGGAAGAATCAAGAGATTTGGGAAAGATCTCTCTTACAGAACTGTTTTCCGTACTCAAGGCATTCGAGTATAAACTGCCTAGAATGGGAATTGAAGAAACATCAACTTCAGGACCCACAGCTGCCCTGGTTGCTGCTGAAAATCAAAGAAGACCAGCTCAGAGAAGTAAAGAAGTGGACTCATCTGATGAAGCCACTCTACTCTGTTGGGTTTGTGCCTCGATTGTCAATACAACAGAGTGCGGAATTTAAAATTTTTCAAGACACACCCACAGTCCCATAAATAAAGTCTCCATATTATGTATACGAAAAGCAAGAAACGAACGCAAGCATAAATAAAACATAGGGGGTTAATCGAAATTACCTCACCACAGCTCGGTGGTGGTTACCTCCAGGCTTCATGTTCGATTCACAATATAGTGATCCAAGTGTCTCACCTCCAGAATGTATCCACACCAAGTGGATTGTAGCAACACTTCCAAGTCGTAGGCTAAGAATTGGAACTTGAAAGTTTGTCAACAAAGGTACTTCTGAACTTGATCAGGACTTTGATCTAGGTTCGGGTTTGGAGATCAACTGGAAGAAGACCAAACACGCAGGGCTTATGCGGCTGGATTTGGTTCGGCCAAGCTTGGATCGGCCAGGTTAGGTTCGGCCGAGCTAGGATGAGCGACTAGGGTTCGGGGCGAAATAGTTTGGGGCGGATATGCAATTTCTAAAACTTATTTTCGAAAATCAGATTTTTCTCTCAAAAATCGGCTATAACTTTCTCTCAAAAGTTTTGCAGAGTTTTCTCTCAAAAGTTTTCAGTCTCCCTTTTTTTTAAATGAAGAGAGGAGAAGAAGTATTTATAGGAGAAGAGTCCTACTCCTATAAGATATCTTCTTCCTTGTCTATCAAATCTTTTCTTCCTTATCTTATTAGGAATCTAAGATTTGATATATCTCTTCTTGCTTATCTTCCAAGATTAAAAACTTCCTTTTCCTTATCTTCAAAAAATCGCCCCCTATCACTTCTATTTGTGATAATTACAAATCGACCCCTTTGTCATTTAATTGGCTAATCCGAAAAATTACCAATTAAATTTATTCTTCCAACTTAATTAATTAACCACTTTAATTAATTTCATAATTAATCAGATAACCCTTAATTAATTAATTGAACACTAATTAATTAAATATCTAATTAATAATCTCTTACTTGAATTAATGCTTTAATTCAATAACTTTGATTTAACAACTTTAAATCATTCACATTTCCCTTAATGACTGTCACTGTCCAATTGTATTGTGTGTGACCCTCTGGGTTCACCATCAATTGGCAGTAGGCCCACGACTCTCGTGATTTAATTAACGAGCAATTAAATGCTCCGATCAACTTTAAACTATCTTTAATTGACCACTCCAGAATTAATTTCCTTATTAATTCAGGAGTACCTACACTTCATGGTCGATGTCTAGCCACAAGCCCATGAAGCCCAACTTCAGGTGAATTGATATTTGTGAACCTCACCTATTATAACTGCCATGTACATACGGTCCTTCCATGACTGATTTCCCGACCGAGACCTAGGGTGTGTGAATTGATCGGCACCTCTAATTATCTCGATTCTGTACTTTCTAATTCAGGATAGTAATTCCAGTGTGACTGCTAAATTTGGAAGTCCCTTCCAAATTCGTCACTGACCGTGGCCACGGGTTTCTCGGAACTATTATCGAAGAACGTACAGGAAATTCTCCCACCTTATCAGGATGAGTCGATGGATCCTTTCTTAGTACTAACCACTCGCGTACACTTCCGTACGCACCCAACTTAGGCATGTTATGACCAAGCTAAGTGGCCTATACCTAAATCAAAGTACGCACTTTCATGCACCGAATTCGCCCTAGCACTTCAAGTCTAAGGACTAAATCGTACACTATTATAATCCTTGAGAAACATCCCATCACCGATATGCGACATGCGCTTCCACAATAGGTTTCTCTGTTCGGGTCGTTCGATGCATTCGATCCTCTATCGAACCACCTAGTCATATGCACTGGCCTCAAATGCCTTGTTCATGAAACTACAACAAATTCACTCCATGTGAATCATGCATAATCGTACAAGTCTTGACGATTCATTCGATACCCCGTCTCGATATGAATCTATGACTTGGAACGTTTTCGAGATCACGACCTTTGAGACTGTTTCATGATAAGTGCACTCAGTACTGAAGTGTATAGTCCCATAGTCTATTGTGAACTCAGGATTTCGTCCAATCGCTTAGATAGGTTCGCGAGAGATGAAGTTGGCCATTGTTTAATTCACGTACTATGAATAAACGGGCGTATTAATTATAAACCATAAGAAGATAGTCCTCAAACAAGCTAATTTAGATTGGCTTGCCGGGTACTATTCTATCAATCTCCCACTTGCCCTAAAGCCAATCACAACATTTCTAAGACCCATCTATACCAAGATGTCCCTCGAACCATTTGTGAAAGAGCTTCATTAGTGGATCTGTTAAGTTGTCTTGTTGAGATGACGTAGTACTTTTACTCGTCTCAACTACCTATGATTTTTTCAATCATTTGGTTTTGTGTTTAGATTCTTGATGAGATCTCGATTTTCTTTCATTGAGCAATAGCTTTGTTTAAATCGGTTAGGATTATAACAAGCTTTCGTCATGCTAGGTAATTCATCCAATGGATGAATGTTTTCTCATCTAAACACCTTTTGTGTGTGTGCAGCATCACAATGGTGCTTTTATTCTGATTGAGTTGGCAATGGTATACTATTGGAATTTCTTCCAATATACCTCTGCTCCATCGAAACAGAATAAATCATCCACTTTTGACTTTGAAAATCTCGAATTAAGAAATCCTTCGAGTTTCAATTCTCCACTATTACCATAGACCAGCAACACATCCTTTAATTATCTTCGAGGATTGCTTTATGGTAGTCCAGTGTCCTTGACTGGAGTTTGACTTATCAGTAGCTCGTGAAATATCAGAGCTTTTGATGAGTCAGGTCATGTACAAGACTTTGCATGCTACATGCAATCCAAACGCTTAAGCATAAGGCTTCTTGAGACAATTTCTTCTTTACTTATTAAATGCAGGGCATTCACATTAAATAAGACAGAGAAATTCATATTTCTATGGAATTGATCCTTTCTTGGATTTTCCATATAGTCTTTGTACTTAGATTTGTGAATTTCAACATCTACTTTTCTTTATCCACTTTAGATACGTATCGCCAGTACGTGAGATGCAATTCCAAATCTATTCATGGAGAATTGCGTGATTAACACGCTTTCGTCTGTGCTTCTCTGATATTCTTATATCAATCTTGATGTATAGAACATCTTCTCGTTACTTTTCGAACTCAACTGTACTCCCACTGATCCTTTTGCACAAATGGAATCCATATGCCTTTTGACAATTCAACATTCTTGATTGACTTATCAAGTTGCATGTTCCAATTCGGAAAAAGTCATAGATTGACCTTTGGATTTGAATAGAGATCATCTCATCAATCGTGAGATGCAGAATCCATTTCCAATAGTCATATCTCGGTAGTCAACAACCACCTTTCTATGGCTAATAGTTTCAAAATGGGTTTTGACGTTTTAAATGGAGAGAAGGTATATTCATAGATCTTTTAAAGGACTTTTGAATAATCACCTATCGCCATTTAGCGAGTCAAACTTATCACTTTGAATCTTATGGCTTCATGCCATATCCCTTGATTTATGTCTAAACATATTTTTCTTTGTAATCTTGGATTAAATATCTAATCACTCAATTTCGTAAAACGGAATTGTGAGTTCCTTACGAATTTGATTAGATTACTAAGAATTTGTGCAAAAATCGGTTCATTGGGTTTCGGGGTTTACTCCCACTATTTGTGGGGATGGGTCCAATGTCTTTTGGACTTCATCAAGTTTTATGACATTCCCTTATTTCCTTTGACAAAAGATTCGTCAACATAGGAATAAGCTACTCACGAGATACTTTCGTTTCTCGTTGTCATAGAACAGGTATCCAATGGATTTCTTTGGATACCCCACAAATATTTGTATGAATCGGATCTACCATCGAATTTCTCATACATGGGTATTCTCTCATTTCATAAATGATTTGGTAGTGTAAGAACTTTCTTCGGAAGGCACTACACCAAGTTTCTTGAAGAGTCAGGAGAGGCTATCCCCTTAATGTGAATGAAGGAAGTTTAGCAAGATCATAGTTGTGAATCGAACTAGGTTCGACCCCCTTCTTGATTTGCTTCATGAGAATTCTATTCTCGTTTTAGATAATCGTGGAATTAATTGCTTATGTTTCAGCAAGCTTGATTAGATCAAAAGTGCTTTCGTCATAATGCATTTAGTTGCTTCATTTCCAAGACGTCTGTTGAATTGCTTCAATAGTCTCAGAATTGTACTTCAATTAAGACACATATACTTTGACGATTAAGAAATCGTAAGCATATCTGAAGTAACGTTCTTCTTGAACTAGTGCTTTTAGTTCTTCCACGTTTGTCCTAATGGATTGAATCCATTCGGTTGAATTGTTTGGAATGCTAAATATTCCATTAATTTCGGTTATCATTCCTTCAAGATTTGAAAGTTATGAATTTATCCAAGTTCCTTATTTCAAGAACAATAGATAAAAGCTTCCCTTTCGTATCTATCTTCAGGAAGAATGTCCAAAAAGAACATTTCAATCGTGGACGATTATTTTTGCCACGTTTTTCGATTCAGCATATAGTTTTTCGTAGTTTTGATTTGTTTATCATTGTATTTATTTCTATGCTTTAAAGCATCAATATTTGTACAAAGTTAAATAGCTTTAATTAAATAAATTCCATTCTCAATGGTAAAGCAATAATGTCTTGTACAAAAATTTGAAATAAAATCTCAAAGACAAACTAAAACTAAAGACTTATGCTAATACGAAAAACTAATATCTCTTTATGCAAAGTTCTAGGTCTAGATAGTCCTTGACCCAATCCCTGAAGCGATTCTCCCTTATCTCTCTATGCATTGATTGCATCCTCCTTTTAAGGAATTTCTTCCTTTTAGGTCGAGAGGGAACACCATCATCACCTGCAAACACTTTTACAGACATGAAAGTTTTATCAGATGTCTTACATCATAAAGAATTTAACAGGTGTATAACTTAAAAGTCATACCATTGTTAATTCTGTTCAGGAATTTCTTTCCAGCATAATCCTTCATTTGTTCTTCGTAGTCACATATATGGCAGCCCCACTCATATAGACCATATCCAAGTAGATGGACATCCTCATATTTGTCTAACAACTGATGCAAGTGTTTTGTTTCAATTCCATCAAACGGAATATCACAATGTTGCAAGAAATGATCGAAGTCTTCAGACAAGCCATTGAGAGTAATGGTTATCTCATCTTCTTTAGATATTCGAGTTCCAAACTTTCTGAGTCGTTTGAACATCTTGGCTAAGTAAGAACAATATTCTCTAACATTGTCAAACTCATCCATGTTTGTCTCATAGAGTGAATTGCTCATAATGTTCCCCAAAGTTTGTTCGGTTTGAAAACGTAACACAACTTGTTTGAATGGGACAGTGGATGGTGAATGGCTAACAAAAATAGACAACATATAAGCAGACAGGTTTAACATTAATACTTATAATTAACGAAATTTGGACTTTTTATCGAAAAAGTTCTCCCACTATTTTATCGAAACTGTGACCCCTTCTAGTTTCGGGAAATTCTATTTCCTAGTAGGTCTTGACGTCCCAGCAGCAATTAATTGTACCCACGACTCGTGGCCATACAATTAATTCCCTAGGTAGGTATACATATTACCAATTGTGTCTACCACACAACCTTCAAGCTATTTTGCCTCGTTTTTCGCATTTATCTAGCACTGCTACATCATAAATGTTACTACGCGTTTAAGTCTAACCCATTAATCGTGATAAGCAACGGGCCCGGTCGTGAACTCCCCGTAACTAGTTATCGGTCGATATTCACATCCCGACCAATCCCTACCCTTGTCGTATTTAGTTAAAAATAGGAATCGAGGAATTTCGTGTATTGCCCCTTTCTTCGACTCGGGTGCCAGACTCTGGATCACCTTTATCGATAAGTAGACAACTCACACTAGTCCCTATTAATGGAAGGCTTGGATCTATAAAACTTCATTTTATAGTTTACCCAATATGACTTAATATTTATTCGAGAGGGTATTTTCGATTTTGAAAGTTTGAAGAAACTCTCCTCGAGATCTCACCGTTTCAATTATGCTTTATCTTTTATTACGATCTAGATACTAGCGCGCATACACACAAGCAATCATAAATCGACAAATAAATAAAAGCCATACAAGCCTAACATTCATGCTACCACAATATGTTTTCGATCGGGAGCCTCCTATGCAGGCCATCATCGAGCCAGTGATGTTGGCCCTATTGGTCAATCTAAAGGGGTTCAAACAGGCCTATGCTATTACACAATGTACCACGCATACGCGGCCTTCAATTCTTCATGGGCTCCCACCTTGCTTGTAAACGGGCCTCCATCCTAGACTAGGAAAGCAGTAAAGCCCTATTCTATTACAAAGGCTCAAAGTGGCCCAAAACAATAACAGGCTCGCAGGCCCAATAAAACCAAACATTAAATTAAACCAATCACATCTACCCTAAGGTCAAGGCTCGGCGCGATCGAAAACAACGTAAACAGTTCACGTTGAGCAAGAAACATGTAAACATCTTTCACTTTCTTTCTTAATTTTAAAACTACCTTTTAAAACTAACTTCCTATTGATTTCTTACTTTTAGTCACTACTAATTATGACAAGAAAAATTCTCGGATAAACAAAACAAGTTTTCTGCTTTAAAACAGATCCGGATTTTCAGCTTTTGAAAAATTGCAGTTCGGCCCCTGTACTTTCGGAAATTGCACTTTTAACCCCAAAACTTTTGAAAAGTTACAAAACACCCCCAAAACAGTTTTCGGACAGAAGGACCAGAAAATAAAAATTTTGAATCCAGAAAATATTTCGAATTGCAAACTGACCCCTGAAATTTCGGAAATTACAAAATAGCCCATAAATTTTCGAAAATTGCAAAATGGTCCAAAAACCCGTGCGATCAGAATTTCATAATCAGCCCATAAATTTCTAAAATTTCCAGAAACAGAAAATTAATTTTCAGCCCTAATTTTCAAGATTTGCGATTATTGCAAAATAGTCCTGATTTTTCGAAAAACTATAAAAACGCCACAGATCTGAAAAAGCAGTTTTACCCAATTATAGATCCAGTAATAACAAGTAAGAATCAATCGACAGAACATAATTCTAAAGTGTTTTCATACACATAATCAAACATATACGATAAACACATTATGTTCAGGCTTTTACGTATAATAAGTATGGAGTTGGCTCTGATACCACTGTTGGGTTTGTGCCTCGATTGTCAATACAACAGAGTGCGGAATTTAAAATTTTTCAAGACACACCCACAGTCCCATAAATAAAGTCTCCATATTATGTATACGAAAAGCAAGAAACGAACGCAAGCATAAATAAAACATAGGGGGTTAATCGAAATTACCTCACCACAGCTCGGTGGTGGTTACCTCCAGGCTTCATGTTCGATTCACAATATAGTGATCCAAGTGTCTCACCTCCAGAATGTATCCACACCAAGTGGATTGTAGCAACACTTCCAAGTCGTAGGCTAAGAACTGGAACTTGAAAGTTTGTCAACAAAGGTACTTCTGAACTTGATCAGGACTTTGATCTAGGTTCGGGTTTGGAGATCAACTGGAAGAAGACCAAACACGCAGGGCTTATGCGGCTGGATTTGGTTCGGCCAAGCTTGGATCGGCCAGGTTAGGTTCGGCCGAGCTAGGATGGGCGACTAGGGTTCGGGGCGAAATAGTTTGGGGCGGATATGCAATTTCTAAAACTTATTTTCGAAAATCAGATTTTTCTCTCAAAAATCGGCTATAACTTTCTCTCAAAAGTTTTGCAGAGTTTTCTCTCAAAAGTTTTCAGTCTCCCTTTTTTTTAAATGAAGAGAGGAGAAGAAGTATTTATAGGAGAAGAGTCCTACTCCTATAAGATATCTTCTTCCTTGTCTATCAAATCTTTTCTTCCTTATCTAATTAGGAATCTAAGATTTGATATATCTCTTCTTGCTTATCTTCCAAGATTAAAAACTTCATTTTCCTTATCTTCAAAAAATCGCCCCCTATCACTTCTATTTGTGATAATTACAAATCGACCCCTTTGTCATTTAATTGGCTAATCCGAAAAATTACCAATTAAATTTATTCTTCCAACTTAATTAATTAACCACTTTAATTAATTTCATAATTAATCAGATAACCCTTAATTAATTAATTGAACACTAATTAATTAAATATCTAATTAATAATCTCTTACTTGAATTAATGCTTTAATTCAATAACTTTGATTTAACAACTTTAAATCATTCACATTTCCCTTAATGACTGTCACTGTCCAATTGTATTGTGTGTGACCCTCTGGGTTCACCATCAATTGGCAGTAGGCCCACGACTCTCGTGATTTAATTAACGAGCAATTAAATGCTCCGATCAACTTTAAACTATCTTTAATTGACCACTCCAGAATTAATTTCCTTATTAATTCAGGAGTACCTACACTTCATGGTCGATGTCTAGCCACAAGCCCATGAAGCCCAACTTCAGGTGAATTGATATTTGTGAACCTCACCTATTATAACTGCCATGTACATACGGTCCTTCCATGACTGATTTCCCGACCGAGACCTAGGGTGTGTGAATTGATCGGCACCTCTAATTATCTCGATTCTGTACTTTCTAATTCAGGATAGTAATTCCAGTGTGACTGCTAAATTTGGAAGTCCCTTCCAAATTCGTCACTGACCGTGGCCACGGGTTTCTCGGAACTATTATCGAAGAACGTACAGGAAATTCTCCCACCTTATCAGGATGAGTCGATGGATCCTTTATTAGTACTAACCACTCGCGTACACTTCCGTACGCACCCAACTTAGGCATGTTATGACCAAGCTAAGTGGCCTATACCTAAATCAAAGTACGCACTTTCATGCACCGAATTCGCCCTAGCACTTCAAGTCTAAGGACTAAATCGTACACTATTATAATCCTTGAGAAACATCCCATCACCGATATGCGACATGCGCTTCCACAATGGGTTTCTCTGTTCGGGTCGTTCGATGCATTCGATCCTCTATCGAACCACCTAGTCATATGCACTGGCCTCAAATGCCTTGTTCATGAAACTACAACAAATTCACTCCATGTGAATCATGCATAATCGTACAAGTCTTGACGATTCATTCGATACCCCGTCTCGATATGAATCTATGACTTGGAACGTTTTCGAGATCACGACCTTTGAGACTGTTTCATGATAAGTGCACTCAGTACTGAAGTGTATAGTCCCATAGTCTATTGTGAACTCAGGATTTCGTCCAATCGCTTAGATAGGTTCGCGAGAGATGAAGTTGGCCATTGTTTAATTCACGTACTATGAATAAACGGGCGTATTAATTATAAACCATAAGAAGATAGTCCTCAAACAAGCTAATTTAGATTGGCTTGCCGGGTACTATTCTATCATACTCAACAAAAAGGAGTACACTGCTGGAGATGTAGCATTGCTAATGAACAATTTCAAGAAGATCTACAAGAGAAAAATGAAGAACAAATACAACAATGTTTCTACTTCTAAACCTAACTTTTCTTCTCAAGATAAAGAGGATTATAAAGTCAAACTAATGTGTTATAACTGCAGGAAATTGGGACACTTCATCAAAGACTGTCCATATCCAAAAGCAGAGAAATACACTGAGGAAGAGAAGAAAATCAGAAAAGAAAGAAAGCATCAGAGAGGCAAGGCAATGATGGCTGAAGTAGAAAAGCTGGCTGCTGTCTACTCATCTGATTCAGATTCAGACACGTCAGATGAAGAATCGTCTGATGAAGAAAAACCTGCTCTCCTCTGCCTGATGGCAAATGAATCTGATGACTCTGGGGAAGAGGTAACTCCTCTTGACAATGAATTATTTAATTCATTTGAACAAATGATGCTTAGCAATACTGGTATTGCTGAAGCATATAAAAAGCTTAAGGAAGAGATGATATTGCTAAAAGAGCAAAATAGTTCACTGAAACTTTTAGCTGAAAAGCCAAATGAATCAGCTGAATTTAAACAGCTTGAGCAAGAACATGAATCTCTGAAAGCTGAATGTGAGGTTTATAAAGGAAAAATCATGGAACTTGAAAAGATTATTGAGTCTCATGAGAAATCATCTGTTGCATCAAATCACATGTCTAGTAAACAGAAGATGCCTTTAGAACAGGATAAGCACGAATTGAATCATACTGAGAAATTTATATCTGCTGACAATAGTAAGGTCATTCTGTATGTTCAAACTGCTAGACCTACTTCACCTGAGAAAGTATTAAAGGAGACGAAAACTCCTTAGGCTAAAAAGAGCAAAGAGCCTAGTTTAGGTAAACAGACTAGTAAGACCAAACAGCAGAGTCCTAAGAAGTCTGCTGATAAAGCTAAAGTCAATCAGACTAATGGTAAAACTAAGTCGTCTGTTAATGAGCAAGCTACTAGTAAGCCAAAGAAGCATAAGAATAAGAAAAATCAAAATGCTTGGTGTGGAAATGAGTCATATTATGTGCAACCTGCTGCATATCCTCCTATGTACCATGCACCTCAATATCCAACTTACTATGCACCTTACCCTGCTCATCCAATGCATGCATATCCTGCATATCATGCACCTTACCCTGCTTATGAACATTACTCTTATCATACTGATCATCAACATGACTTATCTGATAACTATGATAAAAATGAAACTGTTCATGCTCCTGTCAAAACTCAGAAGCCTAAGAAGCCTAAGACATCAACATCTTGGGTTGTCAAAGGTGGAACTAATCCTTCAGGACCCTCTCAATAAGGGTACCTAAAACAATTTTATTTTTGTTTTGTAGGATAGGATTAGGAGTAGGAGTAAAGTAGAGAAGATTTGGTACTTGGACAGTGGATGTTCAAGGCACATGTGTGGAAGCATACATGAGCTGACTGATGCAGTTGCTGTGGATGGTCCAAAAGTTACTTTTGGGGACAGCAAAGAATGCAAGATTAAAGCTAAAGGAAGACTGATCAGAGGAAACATTGAGATATCTGACGTTTCATATGTTAAAGGCCTCAAATATAATCTGCTGAGCATAAGTCAATTTTGCGACAAAGGATATTCAGTCATCTTCTCAACAGATAAGTGCTACGTTGAACAGATTGGTACAAAGAAGCTAATTTTATCTGGAAGAAGACAAGGGAATGTCTACATAGTCGACTGGAATTCTGCTGATAAGAATTCAAATGTTTGTTTGGTGGCTTCTACACCAAGTGAAGTTAGGTGGCTTTCTCTAGTAATATCAGATAACAGATCACTCGTCTGTCAGATAAGTTAAACTCTACTCATCTGATATCTTATATAAGCATGGTTATAAAATCGCATCTCTAGAAATACGCTTTAATAAGTAACAGATAGGTAACGTTTGAGTTTCCCGCCTGTCTGACATTAAAATAATAAAATTGAAATCCGCAGCTCCCACCCACACGATTAATAAACTGTCAGATTGATCCAACGTCTCAGATTAATCACGATAACCTAAACAATGGAAAACGTATAAAATCCGATCTGAACAGTACAGTCGTCTTACGCACACACAAACTCTCAAATTCTCTAACTCTCAAACTCTCTCGCCTTCAAAAGTTTATTGCTTTCACAGATTTACACTTAGTAATCTCAGAAATGGAGAAGATTATCGATGGAAGATACTTGAACTACAACAAATTTCATTTCTCCGGTACTGATCTGATGGGCTCCATCATGGAAAAGATCAAAGAGGCATCTTTAGTTCCAGTTCTGGAAGCACACGAAGACAGGGTCTACTTAGAAGACGTAGATTACTTCTACAAGACCAGAGAATTCACCCAAAATGACACTGTTATGTCAGCTGTCATTGGGGGTAAGAAAATTGCTGTCTCTGCTGCTGTTTTGAATGAGATTTATAAATTGAAAAATTAAGGGGGAAACGTAACAGACCTAGGGTCTGATAAGGAGGAAGAATATTGGGCAATTTGTTAAAAGACTAGTATCAGAGATTCGCAGACATCATTGCGAAGGTACTGGATTGCAGTATGGGCCCTTTAGAAGGGTTACCAAGAAAGAGGTACTACACCATGATTTGTATCTACTATGGACTGAAGGTGAACTGGGCAGCTCATGTCTATGATTTGCTGAGTGACAAAAGGACTTCGCATGCCATTTTGCTTAGTCATCTGTTCATGTCACTAAGCTGTCCAATGGGAAATGGGAAGGCTACCCATGCCAGTAAAGAGTTCAAGTTGTATGAGCCAGTCAGGAGTGTGGCTGCTCCCAAAAGAAAGGCTCCTACTAAGTCTAAGAAGACCCCTTCTAAGAAGAGCAAGAAGGAGGGTCAGACAAGTAAGTCTGCTGATCAAACAACAAGCCCTGCTGTTGAAGCTGGATCAGCACAGCCTGAAGTTGTAATCCCTGAAAAGGTGATTGATGACTTCACAAAGGAGATTGAACAAATGGAGACGGGTTCCTCTCCTGAAAGAACTGAATCAGAAGAAGAAGTTCCTCTTCAAAGACTGAAGAGAATGAGAACAAAAAGAGAAGCAAGGGGACCTCCCCGAGCTAAGTCTCAACCTAAAGCTTCAAAGAGAATTCCTAAGTCTAAAGTTAAAAGGAAAGTGACATTCTCTGAAGAATCAACAGAAACAGTCAGAGAATCACCATCAGCAGAGAGGCCAGTTATCAATGAAGAACCTTTGGTTGAGGCTGCTGTTGAACAAGTTGAAGAGCCTGTTCAAGAGGCTGCTGCTGACATGTTTGAAGAGCCTGCTGGAGAGGCTGCTGCTGTAAAGAATGGAGAGTCTGCTGTAGAAGCTGTTGAACAGCAGACTGGCACAGCAAGTGAAGGGATTGTACCTCTTATACACCCTACTCCTGTTGCTGCCACTCCCATTCAAGTGATTGAGAGTCCTGAAGCTAGGAAGCTAAGGACTGGAAAGATTGTGCTTCCTTACATTTCTGCTGCTGAGAAAAAGAAGATTGATGATGCTGAAAAGCAGAGAAAAGCTTCAGAAAAGGCAGAGGAAGATAGGTTGAAAAGCCTTGAGCTTAAGAGGCTGGAAGAAGAAGCCAGCAAACTAACTCAAGCAAAAAGGGATGCTATTGAAGCAGCTGAGTTAGCTGCTGCAATAGAGGCCAGCACCAAGGACGCCCATGGTCCAAGGCAGGCTGGAGGAATCAGAATTGGGGAACCAAGAGACCCAAATCAATCCAAGCAGATGATGCATGCTCCCAAGGTCCAATCTAAGAAAAGATCTGAGTTGAAATTGGCTCTGGAGATTGTGAGAGATAATCCAGAAGCATTTGATGAATTTGTTCAAAGGTTGGATACTGAGAATGCCAAGCTGACTCGTCTGACAATGTTCAATAAAGAAAAGGTTCGTTGCAACAGATGGAGAGAATATCGTCTGACTAAGAGCAAGGAGCAGATTAATAGTTGGAGAGCCTTCAATGATGAAGAGGCCTGGGTCCTCAAGTGGCTTGAAACAGGATCAATTACACAAGCACTTGATTCAGAGTTCTTCTTGGATAAGCTAAGGCTGCTGATCAGCAAGGTTGCCAAAGCTGAAGCCAAAAAGATCTACAACTCTGTGCCAGAGGACTATGCTGTAGATGAAGATTTTAAGGAAAGGTCCATAAGATTGGCCATCTCTCAAACTATGAAATCATGGGCAAAGAAGACTAGAAAGATGGAGGGACAACCAAGCTCACTAATTCCCCTCCCTAGTCTAAAGCAGATAGTATATGGTCCAACAATCAGACCATATGAAAATCTTCCTGATAATCCAGTGTCACCATTTATTGCCATTGATGACCTGACATGGATCACTCACAGGACTGCCTTAGATGAGGCTGGTAAAGTCCACACCATCACAGAGGTGAAGAAGATCAAAGCCCCTGCTGGTGATCAAGGGAAAGAGCAAGATAAGTCTACTGAGCAAGAAAAGAAAGACAAAGAAACAGAAGACTCATCTGACCCTGCTGATCAAAGTAAGGACTCAGAGGAGAAAAAGGAAGACGACACTGCTAATCAAACTGAGGAGAAGGAAAACACTCCCAGTCATGCTAATGAAGACAAAGTGCAGGAGATTGCCTCTGGTTCAGCTGATCAGACCACAGAAAATGAAGTTCTTGCCTTACCTCCTATCCCTACTGATGTTGCTTCTACTTCTCAGAGCTTACAGCAAACATCTTTGTTGGATTCTATTCAACAAATGATATCAAGATCAATGAAGGAAATGGAAGAGAAGTTAACTGCTAATCAGAAAACTGCTGCTGTTCCAATCTATCTGATAGAGGATACTGCTCAGAATGTCAAGTCTGTCTGTCAAGAAATGGACATTATCAGAAGAAGAACCCAAAGCACAGCTGCTGGTTGGATAGACATTACAGAAACAGTTGAGTTGGCCATCCAAGCTAAGGATAAAACCTGGGAAAATATGATGAGAGACTTCAAGGCATCTGCTGATTTGCTGCTGGCAACTCAAATTCAGTTAGGTGATCAAGGTGAAGCTGTTCTCAACAGAATGAATGCCTTTGAAGCCAATCAACTGCGTCAACAAGCTCAACTTGATGCATTTGGAGCAAATCAACTATGACAACAAGCTCAATTGGATGCTATGGAAGAAAACATCAAGCTTCTCTGTGACTCACTTATGATTACACCAATCTTACCAAATTATCCAATCATCCTTGCTGATGATGACAAAAAGGGGGAAGATAGAGTACTAAGGGAAGAAAGGGAATATAAGGTACCTTCTGATGAAGAAGAAAATGCTGAAGCTGAAGGAACTGAAGTGTTGGAAGAATCTGCTGATAATGAAAAGAATAATGAAGATAATGAAGGCACAAGCAGACCAACATATGAGAAGATCACAAAAGAAGAAAGTGAAGCTGAAGAAACTGAAGCTGAAGCAAAAGCTAAGTCCGATAAAGAGATAGCTACTGCTAAGGACTCAGCTGAAGAACAGCTTGACCCTGATGCTAAACGGAAGAAGTTAGAGCTGTTACAACAAAAACTCAAGGAAATTGATGAAGACAAGGAAGAAGAAGACAAGCTAGAAGACTAGTCTTGTTTAGATCACTTATGTATTTCCTTGTATTTTTTTTTCATATCTCATCTGAACAGACTTGTAATATGTAATACTTCTCAATATCTATAAAATTGCAAGTTTAAATCCAACAGACTATTTCTATTTCAGAAATTTTTGAGGATCAAAACTTTAGTTTAGGTACAGGTACTTAGCTGAAGTTTTGTCATCATCAAAAAAGGGGAAATTGTTGGATGAAGATGAAGATGAAGTGCAAAGAAGATAAGTAATTAAGGGATGGTTTTGATGATTTCGAAAACATCAGAATCAGCTAAGTATGGAAAGCTTAGTTCCCTTAGAAGAATTTTGAACAAGTAAAAGTAGACATCAGAAGAGTTCAAAGTTCAAAGCCCAGAAGACTACTGATCTCGTGCTGAAACAGCGAACAGAAGGGTAGGTCATCAGCTGACTCAAATCAGATTAGTTCAGAGTTTGATCAGCAGAGTGCCTATCAGATGGGTTGCTTTGATCAGCAGAGTAGAAGAGATCATGAGAGAAGTCCAACGGTAATAAATGCACCGGACGTAATAAATGCTGGAAGAGAAGGGTAGTAATGGCAAATGATTGGAATTTACTCTTGGATCAGCAGAGTGCATTTAATGCAGCTACAGGAAAGTATAGCAGAAAAAGGACTGTAGCAGGTAGTCGTTCTTAAATTAGGCTAAGGCTATGGATTTGAGATTTGATTTCCTTCAACGGTCATAATTTCAAATCCAAGTATAAATAGAGCTGATTTCGAAGTGAGAGAAGAACACAACAACATCTGAGATTTCGCATTCGAAGCAGAAATTTATCTAAGTCTCAAGAAGCACGAACAGCTCACTCGTCTGGTGAAAGTCATCTGTTGACAGAAACCTAGTTGAAGAAAACAGAAAAATACATTCTGAGTGTTTTGTATTAGCTGAGTGTTGTGCGAAGTTAGAATCCATCTTTGTGAGTGATTCTACTTTATAGGATAGGCTTTCTGAGTGAATTCCTATTGTGAGCTTATAGCATTTTCATTTGTTGTTTATGTATAAGTGGAGAAATATTGTAATCTTTGTGATTATGGTATAACCCAGAATCTAAGTGATCTGGAAGAGTGGACTAAAGGATTTTTATCCATATAACCACTATAAAAATTCTTTGTGTTATCTTGCATTTAAAGTTTCTTGCATATTTTGAACCTTGCATATTTCAACACTTTGAATTATCAAAAGATTTTACAAGGAGTTTTAAAACTGGGGATAAAATCTTTTTAAAGACTTAGTCTACTTGTGAAAAACACTTTCAAACATCCGCTGCAAGTATACTCTTGATAAAACTGATTTTCACTGAAATCAGCTAAGTAAACTGTAAGAAGAGTGGTCACTCTGCCGTTCAAGATTTGTTCACGATCAACACAGTTATCTTACTGTTCTTCATCAGCTTAGTCTGCTGACAGAAGAGTAAAAAGTTTTTAAGTCTAAAATTTTCAGAGGTCTATTCACCCCCCCTCCCCTCTAGACCTCATCTGACCACTTGGGACCAACAAGTGGTATAAGAGCAGGTGGTTCATTAGAATCAGCTGCCTGATCAACGAGCTTGATCCAAGTTTTTTCAAAGGTTTTTCAAACTTTTCAAAAGAGCATCTTTTTGAAAAATTAAAACTTTTTGAAAATGGATTGTATCAGTCATGTTCCCCACATTGCTGGTATGGCCTTTGAGGACTGGAAAATCAGAATGGAGATTTTCCTAGTTGCTTATAATGACAACATGTACACATGTATCATTAAAGGTCCATTCAGATTCACAAAGACCATAAAAATCAATGAAGTTGATACGGTTGTAGAAAAAGACCTTAATGAGATGACTCCAGAGGAAATAAAGCTATTTAATCCGGATAAGGTCGGAAGATTCATCATGACTAAAGCCCTGGACAATGATCGGTTTGACAAGGTCAAACATTGCAAAACTGCAAAGGTGATGTGGGACAAAGTCAGAGATAGTGAGTGAAGGAAATGATGCCATAAAAGAGCATCAGCTAACTGTTGCTTTGGAGAAACTTGACAACTTCAAGATGAAGTCTGGAGAAACCATTGATCAGATGGATACCAGATTCACCAGAACACTGAATGAAGTTCTAAAGTTGGGTAAAACCTTTACTGACAAGGAAATCACCGTCAGAGTACTAAAGGCATTACCTCCCAAGTTCAACATGAAGGTGACAACAATGGAAGAATCAAGAGATTTGGGAAAGATCTCTCTTACAGAACTGTTTTCCGTACTCAAGGCATTCGAGTATAAACTGCCTAGAATGGGAATTGAAGAAACATCAACTTCAGGACCCACAGCTGCCCTGGTTGCTGCTGAAAATCAAAGAAGACCAGCTCAGAGAAGTAAAGAAGTGGACTCATCTGATGAAGCCACTCTACTCAACAAAAAGGAGTACACTGCTGGAGATGTAGCATTGCTAATGAACAATTTCAAGAAGTTCTACAAGAGAAAAATGAAGAACAAATACAACAATGCTTCTACTTCTAAACCTAACTTATCTTCTCAAGATAAAGAGGATTATAAAGCCAAACTAATGTGTTATAACTGCAGGAAATTGGGACACTTCATCAAAGACTGTCCATATCCAAAAGCAGAGAAATACACTGAGGAAGAGAAGAAAATCAGAAAAGAAAGAAAGCATCAGAGAGGCAAGGCAATGATGGCTGAAGCAGAAAAGCTGGCTGCTGTCTACTCATCTGATTCAGATTCAGACACGTCTGATGAAGAATCGTCTGATGATGAAAAACCTCCTCTCCTCTGCCTGATGGCAAAGGAATCTGATGACTCTGAGGAAGAGGTAACTCCTCTTGACAATGAATTATTTAATTCATTTGAACAAATGATGCTTAACAATACTGGTATTGCTGAAGCATATAAAACGCTTAAGGAAGAGATGATATTGCTAAAAGAGCAAAATAGTTCACTGAAACTTTTAGCTGAAAAGCCATAAGAATCAGCTGAATATAAACAGCTTGAGCAAGAACATGAATCTCTGAAAGCTGAATGTGAGGTTTATAAAGGAAAAATCATGGAACTTGAAAAGATTATAGTTCAAATGTTTGTTTGGTGGCTTCTACACCAAGTGAAGTTAGGTGGCTTTCTCTAGTAATATCAGATAACAGATCACTCGTCTGTCAGATAAGTTAAACTCTACTCATCTGATATCTTATATAAGCATGGTTATAAAATTGCATCTCTAGAAACACGCTTTTATAAGTAACATATAGGTAACGTTTGAGTTTCTCGTCTGTCTGACATTAAAATAATAAAATTGAAATCCGCAACTCCCACCCACACGATTAATAAACTGTCAGATTGATCCATCGTCTCAGATTAATCACGATAACCTAAACAATGGAAAACGTATAAAATCCTATCTGAACAGTACAGTCGTCTTACGCACACACAAACTCTCAAATTCTCTAACTCTCAAACTCTCTCGCCTTCAAAAGTTTATTGCTTTCACAGATTTACACTTAGTAATCTCAGAAATGGAGAAGATTATCGATGGAAGATACTTGAACTACAGCAAATTTCATTTCTCCGGTACTGGTCTGATGCGCTCCATCATGGAAAAGATCAAAGAGGCATCTTTAGTTTCAGTTTTGGAAGCACACGAAGACAGGGTCTACTTAGAAGACGTAGATCACTTCTACTAGACCAGGGAATTCACCAAAAATGACACTGTTATGTCAGCTGTCATTGGGGGTAAGAAAATTGCTGTCTCTGCTGCTGTTTTGAATGAGATTTATAAATTGAAAAATTAAGGGGGAAACGTAACAGACCTAGGGTCTGATAAGGAGGAAGAATTTTGGGCAATTTGTGCTAAGAAGGGAGAAGAGATGACTGGGAAGACATCATTGCGAAGGTACTGGATTGCAGTACGGGAACTTTAGATGGGTTACCAAGAAAGAGGTACTACACCATGATTTGTATCTACTATGGACTGAAGGTGAACTGGGCAGCTCATGTCTATGATTTGCTGAGTGACAAAAGGACTTCTCATGCCATTTTGCTTAGTCATCTGTTCATGTCACTAAGCTGTCCCATGGGAAATGGGAAGGCTATCCATGCCAGTAAAGAGTTCAAGTTGTATGAGCCAGTCAGGAGTGTGGTTGCTCCCAAAAGAAAGGCTCCTACTAAGTCTAAGAAGACCCCTTCTAAGAAGAGCAAGAAGGAGGGTCAGTCAAGTAAGTCTGCTGATCAAACAGCAAGCCCTGATGTTGAAGCTGGATCAGCACAGCCTGAAGTTGTAATCCCTGAAAAGGTGATTGATGACTTCACCAAGGAGATTGAACAAATGGAGACGGGTTCCTCTCCTGAAAGAACTGAATCAGAAGAAGAAGTTCTTCTTCAAAGACTGAAGAGAATGAGAACAAAAAGAGAATCAAGGGGACCTCCCCGAGCTAAGTCTCAACCTGAAGCTTCAAAGAGAATTCCTAAGTCTAAAGCAAAAAGGAAAGTGACATTCTCTGAAGAATCAACAGAAATAGTCAGAGAATCACCATCAGCAGAGAGGCCAGTTATCAATGAAGAACCTTTGGTTGAGGCTGCTGTTGAACAAGTTGAAGAGCCTGTTCAAGAGGCCGCTGCTGACATGTTTGAAGAGCCTGCTGGAGAGGCTGCTGCTGAAAAGAATGGAGAGTCTGCTGTAGAAGCTGTTGAACAGCAGACTGGCACAACAAGTGAAGGGATTATACCTCTTATACACCCTACTCCTGTTGCTGCCACTCCCATTCAAGTGATTGAGAGTCCTGAAGCTAGGAAGCTAAGGACTGGAAAGATTGTGCTTCCTTACATTTCTGCTGCTGAGAAAAAGAAGATTGATGATGCTGAAAAGCAGAGAAAAGCTGCAGAAAAGGCAGAGGAAGATAGGTTGAAAAGCCTTGAGCTTAAGAGGCTGGAAGAAGAAGCCAGCAAACTAACTTAAGCAGAAAGGGATGCTATTGAAGCAGCTGAGTTAGCTGCTGCAATAGAGGCCAGCACCAAGGACGCCCATGGTCCAAGGCAGGCTGGAGGAATCAGAATTGCGGAACCAAGAGACCCAAATCAATCCAAGCAGATGATGCCTGCTCCCAAGGTCCAATCTAAGAAAAGATCTGAGTTGAAATTGGCTCTGGAGATTGTGAGAGATAATCCAGAAGCATTTGATGAATTTGTTCAAAGGTTGGATACTGAGAATGCCAAGCTGACTCGTCTGACAATGTTCAATAAAGAAAAGGTTCGTTGCAACAGATGGAGAGAATATCATCTGACTAAGAGCAAGGAGCAGATTAATAGTTGGAGAGCCTTCAATGATGAAGAGGCCTGGGTCCTCAAGTGGCTTGAAACAGGATCAATCACACAAGCACTTGATTCAGAGTTCTTCTTGGATAAGCTAAGGCTGCTGATCAGCAAGGTTGCCAAAGCTGAAGCCAAAAAGATCTACAACTATGTGCCAGAGGACTATGCTGTAGATGAAGATTTGAAGGAAAGGTCCATAAGATTGGCCATCTCTCAAACTATGAAATCATGGGCAAAGAAGACTAGAAAGATGGAGGGACAACCAAGCTCACTAATTCCCCTCCCTAGTCTAAAGCAGATAGTATATGGTCCAACAATCAGACCATATGAAAATCTTCCTGATAATCCAATGTCACCATTTATTGACATTGATGACCTGACATGGATCACTCACAGGACTGCCTTAGATGAGGCTGGTAAAGTCCACACCATCACAGAGGTGAAGAAGATCAAAGCCCCTGCTGGTGATCAAGGGAAAGAGCAAGATAAGTCTACTGAGCAAGAAAAGAAAGACAAAGAAACAAAAGACTCATCTGACCCTGCTGATCAATGTAAGGACTCAGAGGAGAAAAAGGAAGACGAGACTGCTGATCAAACTGAGGAGAAGGAAAGCACTCCCAATCATGCTAATGAAGCCAAAGTGCAGGAGATTGCCTCTGGTTCAGCTGATCAGACCACAGAAAATGAAGTTCTTGCCTTACCTCCTATCCCTACTGATGTTGCTTCTACATCTCAGAGCTTACAGCAAACATCTTTGTTGGATTCTATTCAACAAATGATATCAAGATCAATGAAGGAAATGGAAGAGAAGTTAACTGCTAATCAGAAAACTGCTGCTGTTCCAATATATCTGATAGAGGATACTGCTCAGAATGTCAAGTCTGTCTGTCAAGAAATGGACATTATCAGAAGAAGAACCCAAAGCACAGCTGCTGGTTGGAGAGACATTACAGAAACAGTTGAGTTGGCCATCCAAGCTAAGGATGAAACCTGGGAAAATATGATGAGAGACTTCAAGGCATCTGCTGATTTGCTGCTGGCAACTCAAATTCAGTTAGGTGATCAAGATGAAGGCACTAAAGGAAATTTGATAAGGGAGGTTTTGATGCATTCCAAAACATCATAAGATTGGCTAAGTATGGAGTAACTTAGCTGATAAACTTATCAAGGAATTTTGACTAAGTAATGAAGACATCAGAAGAGTCAAAGTTTCAAGGTCCAAGACTTCTGATCTGCTGAAGTAAAAGTATCAGACTAGTGAAGATCAGCCGACTCAAATCAGATTTGTTCAAGTTTGAGATCAGCCGAGTTCACCATCAGACTTATACTTTAGTCAGCCAAGTGAAGAAGATCATGAAGTGTTCCCAACGGTAATAAATGCCCCTTGGTGTAATAAATGCTGAAGTACGAGGATATTTAAGACAAATGATTGAAGAAAAGCTTCGTATCAGCCGAGTGCATTTAATGCTGCATTTAATGCTGCCTGCAGAATAGTACTGTTTACAGTACGGACAGACTGCAAAAGAGCCGTTCGCGGATTTTAAGGACCAGTACTCGAGGAATTTGAATTTTGTCTCTCTTCAACGGACACTTTTCAATCCTCAAGTATAAATAGCTGAAAGAGACGAAGAAGAAGCAAGCAACACACTTTCTGAGAGAAATTTCCAAAGCAAGATTCTTTAAGTCTCAAGAACAGCTCACTCATCAGCTGAGTCATTTGTTGACGAAAGCAGAGTTGAAGAATCAAGAAAAATACATCTTCTGAGTTATTTTGTAAACAAGAGTGTTGTGCGGAGTTGTGATCCATCTTTGTGAGTGATCAAACTTCAGAGAATAGGTTTTCTGTGTGATTCCCTATTGCGAACTTGTGGTCGTTTCATTTGTTGTTCGACGCAAGCAGAGTATACTGTAAACTTTGTGATTATAGTATAACCCAAGATCTGAGTGACTTGGAAGAGTGGACTAAAGGATATTCAAATCCATATAACCACTATAAAAATTACTTGTGTTTTTACATTGCTTTTAAATCTGCATATTTTCTGTTTGCATAAAAACACATTAAGTTAACTGTTTGAAAAAGTATTAAGAAGGAGTTTATAAAACTGGGGAAACGTTTTTCAAACTACTAAGATTACTTGTGAAAAACACTTTGAAAATCCGCTGCAAGTACTCTAAGTATTAAAACTGATTTTAACAGAATCAGCTAAGTAACTATCAGACGAGTGGTCAACAGACCTGTTCAAAGATTTGTTCGCGAACAGAATTGTAACTTACTAATCTGATCAGCTTAGTCTGTTCAATTAAAGTAAAGTTTTAAAGTTAAAATTGAAAGAAAATTTTAAAGAGGTTTATTCACCCCCCCCCTCTAAACCTCTTCTGACCACTTGGGACCAACAAGTGGTATCAGAGCAGGTGGTTCATTAGAATCAGCTGCCTGATCAACGAGCTTGATCCAAGTGTTTTTCAAAAGTGTTTAAAACTTTTCAAAAGAGCATCTTTTTGAAAAACCAAAACTTTTTGAAAAATGGATTGTATCAGTCATGTTCCCCACATTGCTGGTATGTCCTTTGAGGACTGGAAAATTAGAATGGAAATCTTTCTAGCAGCCTACAATGACAACATGTACACATGTATCATTAAAGGTCCATTCAGATTCACAAAGACCATCAAAATAAATGAAGTAGATACGGTTGTGGAGAAAGACCTTCATGAGATGACTCCTGAAGAAATAAAGCTTTACAATCTAGATAAAGTTGGGAGATTCATCATGACTAAAGCCCTGGATAATGATCGGTTTGACAAGGTCAAACATTGCAAGACTGCAAAGGAGATGTGGGACAAAGTCAGAGATATGAGCGAAGGCAATGATGCTATTAAAGAGCATCAGCTCACTGTTGCATTGGAGAAACTTGACAACTTCAAGATGAAGTCTGGAGAAACCATTGATCAGATGGATACCAGATTCACCAGGACTCTGAATGAAGTTTTAAAGTTGGGAAAGACCTTCACTGACAAAGAGATCACTGTCAGAGTACTAAAGGCTCTACCTTCCAAGTTCAACATGAAGGTGACAGCAATGGAAGAATCAAGAGATCTGGGCAAGATTTCTCTTACAGAGCTGTTCTCCGTACTCAAGGCTTATGAGTATAAACTGCCTAGAATGGGAATTGAAGAAACCTCAACTTCAGGACCCACAGCTGCACTAGTTGCTGCTGAAAACCAAAGAAGACCGGCTCAAAGAAATGCTGAAGTGGACTCATCTGATGAAGCCACTCTACTCAACAAAAAGGAGTACACTGCTGGAGATGTTGCACTGTTGATGAACAACTTCAAGAAGTTCTACAAGAGAAAAATGAAGAACAAATACAACAATGCTTCTACTTCTAAACCTAACTTTTCTTCTCAAGAAAAAGATGATTATAAAGCAAAACTAATGTGTTATAACTGCAGGAAATTGGGACACTTCATCAAAGACTGCCCATATCCAAAAGCAGAGAAGTACACTGAGGAAGAGAAGAAAATGAGAAAAGAAAGAAAGCATCAGAGAGGAAAAGCAATGATGGCTGAAGCAGAAAAGCTGACTGCTGTCTACTCATCTGATTCAGATTCAGACTCGTCTGATGAAGAATCTTCTGATGAAGAAAAACCTGCTCTCCTGTGCCTGATGGCAAAGGACTCTGATGACTCTGAGGATGAGGTAACTCCTCTAAATGATGAATTATTTAATTCATTTGAACAAATGATGCTTAACAATACTGGTATTGCTGAAGCATATAAAAAGATTAAGGAAGAGATGATCCTGCTAAAAGAGCAAAATAGTTCACTGAAACTCTTAGCTGAAAAGCCAAGGGAATCAGCTGAATATAAACAGCTTGAGCAGGAGCATGAATCTCTGAAAGCTGAATGTGAGGTCTATAAAGGAAAAATCATGGAACTTGAGAAAATCATTGAGTCTCATGATAAGTCAACTGTTGCATCCATGCATACATCTAGTAAACAGGAGACACCTTTAGAAAAGGATAAACTAGAATTGAATCATACTGAAAAATTCATATCAGCTGACAATAGTAAGGTCATTCTGTATGTTCAAACTTCTAAACCTACCTCATCTGAGAAAGTGGTAAAGGAGAAGAAATCTCCTAAGGCTAAAAAGAGCAAAGAGCCTAGTGTAGGAAATCAGACTAGTAAGACCAAACAGCAGAGTCCTAAGAAGTCTGCTGATAAAGCTAAATTGAGTCAATCTGTTGGTAAAACTAAGTCGAAATCAAATGAGCAAGCATCTAGTAAACCAAAGAAGCATAAGAACAAGAAAAATCAAAATGCTTGGTATGGAAATGAGTCATATTATGTGCAACCTGCTGCATATCATCCTATGTATCATGCACCTCAATTTCCTAGTTACTATGCACCTTATCCTGCTCATCCAATGCATGCATATCCTGCATATCATGCACCTTACCCTGCTTATGAACATTATTCATATCATACTGATCATCAACATGACTTATCTGATAACTATGATAGAAATGAAACTGTTCATGCTCCTAAAACTCAGAAGCCCAAGAAGCCTAAGACTTCAACATCTTGGGTTGTCAAAGGCGGAACTAATCCTTCAGGACCCTCTCAATAAGGGTACCTAAAACAATTTTACTTTTGTTTTGTAGGTTAGGATTAGGAGTAGGACTAAAGTAGAGAAGATCTGGTACTTGGACAGTGGATGTTCAAGGCACATGTGTGGAAACATACATGAGTTGACTGATGCAGTTGCTGTGGATGGTCCAAAAGTTACCTTTGGAGACAGCAAAGAAGGCAAGATTAAAGCTAAAGGAAGATTACTCAAAGGAAACATAGAGATATCTGACGTCTCCTATGTTAAAGGCCTAAAGTATAATCTGCTGAGCATAAGTCAATTTTGTGACAAGGGATATTCAGTCATCTTCTCAACAGATAAGTGCTATGTTGAACAGATTGGTACAAAGAAGGTAATTTTATCTGGAAGACGACAAGGAAATATCTATATAGTTGACTGGAATTCTGTTGACAAGAATTCAAGTGTTTGTTTGGTGGCATCTGCACCAAGTGAAGTCAGTTGACTATGGCACAAGAGATTGAATCACTTAAACTTCAAGACCATAAACAGATTAATCAAGAATGATTTGGTAGAAGGGATTCCAAAAGCAGTCATGAGCAAAGACAAGCTCTGTGATGCATGTCAGAAGGGTAAACAAATCAAGTCATCATTCAAAGAAAAGAAGCACCAATCTTCTGGAAGAATATTGGAGCTGTTGCATATGGACTTATTTGGACCCATTGATCCAGTCAGCAATGGTGGAAAGAAATACTGCCTAGCTGTTGTGGATGATTATTCAAGATATACTTGGGTGATTTTCATGAAAAAGAAAAGTGAAACCAAGGAACATCTTACAAATCTGATGGAACTGATCCAGAATGAGAAGAGTATCAAAATATTGAAGATCAGATCAGATAGAGGGACAGAGTTTACAAACTCTACTGTTGAAGAGTATTGTAATATCAAAGGAATACATCATGAGTATTCAGCTGCTAGAACCCCTCAACAGAATGGTGTTGCTGAAAGGAGAAACAGAACACTAAAGGAAGCTGTCAGAACCATGATAGCTGAAGCTAAACTGCCTCAAAGATTTTAGGCAGAAGCAACAAATACAGCATGCTTTACCCAAAACAGATGTATGATCAACAAAAATCAGAACAAGACTCCATATGAAGTTTGGAACAACAGAAAACCAAACATTCATTACTTTAAGATTTTTGGTTGTAAATGTTTTGTATTGAATAATGGGAAAAATCACCTTGCTGCATTTGCAGAAAAGGCTGATGAAGCTGTCTTTGTAGGATACTCATCTGTTAGTAAGGCTTACAGAGTTTTTAACAAAAGAACATTACTAATAGAAGAATCTATCCATGTAGTATTTGATGAGCCAAGTCAATCTTCTGAAAAGAATCAAAGTATTAATCAAGATCTGTCTACTGATTTACAGAAATTAGACGTTGGAAGAAATGAAGAATATGTTCCCATCATACTACCTAATCTAAGTTCAGCTGCTAACTCAAGTGCTGTTCAAAATCACAGTACTGATTGTCTAACAGACGAGTTGCAAACAGCTGACAGACCAGAGACTGTTCAACAGACTGCAAATGTTCAACAGACTACTACTGGAACTCCAACAGTAGTGTTGCAAGATCAAGATAGAGGACAACATCCTGATCTACAACCTGATCTCAGATGGCTCAAGAATCACCCTCCTGAATTAGTTATTGGTGATCCTTTAGATAGAGTGAAAACAAGAAGAGCTGCTGCACAAGATGCTATGTTTGTCACATTTCTATCTCAAATAGAGCCCAAGCAAATTGAAGAAGCTCTCAATGATTCCTTCTGGATAGAAGCCATGCAAGAAGAGTTGAATCAATTTGAAAGAAATGAAGTCTGGTACTTAGTTCCTAGACCAAGTCATCAAAGAATAATTGGCACTAAGTGGGTTTTCAGAAATAAAATGAATGAAGATGGTGTTGTCACCAGAAACAAAGCAAGATTAGTGGCCAAAGGTTATTGTCAAGAAAAAGGAATTGACTTTGATGAAACTTTTGCACCAGTAGCAAGACTTGAAGCAATCAGACTGTTTCTAGCCTATGCTGCTCATAAGAACTTCACTGTCTATCAGATGGATGTGAAGTCTGCTTTTCTCAATGGAGAATTGCAAGAAGAAGTGTATGTTGAACAACCTCCAGGCTTTGAAGTCTATCAAGAAGAGGATAAAGTATATCGTCTGAAGAAAGCCTTATATGGATTGAAACAGGCTCCCAGAGCATGGTATGATACCCTATCTGATTTTCTTTTAATTAAAGGATTTCGAAAAGGTAAGGTAGATAAAACCTTGTTCACAATTGAATGGGAAAATCATATATTACTTGTGCAAATATATGTGGACGATATTATTTTTGGTTCAACTAATCAACAGATGTGTGATAAGTTCTCCAAGCTGATGCAAAATAAGTTTGAAATGAGCATGATGGGTGAACTTAATTATTTTCTTGGATTGCAAGTTAGACAGTTGCCTGATGGAATATTCATCAGCCAAGCAAAATACACAAGAGATCTGTTCAAGAAATTTGGTATGGAAACTAGCTCTACTGCTACAATTCCTATGTCTACAAGTCTTCGTTTGGATAAAGATGAAGATGGCAAATCAGTGGACATAACCAAATATAGAGGCATTATAGGGTCATTGTTGTATCTAACAGCAAGCAGGCCTGACATAATGTACTCAGTTGGAGTCTGTGCAAGATTTCAATCAAACCCCAAAGAATCTCATCTCTTAGCTGCCAAGAGTATATTGAAGTACATTAAAGGCACTCAAGAATTGGGATTATGGTACCCTAGAGAATCTGGATTTGAACTTATTGGCTATTCAGATTCAGACCTTGCTGGCTGCAAGATTGACAGAAAGAGCACATCAGGTGCCTGTCAGTTCTTAGGCAGTCGTCTGATCTCATGGATGAGTAAGAAGCAAACCTCAGTCTCTATATCTACTGCTGAAGCTGAATATATAGCTGCTGGAGCTTGCTGTGCACATATACTTTGGTTGAAACATCAACTAGAAGACTACAACATCAAGATCAGTGGAATACCAATCTACTGTGACAATACAAGTGCAATCTCTCTTACTCAGAACACTACAAGTCATTCAAGGACTAAGCATATTGAGATCAAGTATCACTTCATTAGAGATCATGTTGAAAAAGGCAATGTTTTGATTGAGTATGTTCATACAGACAATCAGATTGCTGATATTTTCACTAAACCTTTAAGTGAAGTGAGGTTTTCAACTCTAAGAGCTGAGCTAGGACTACTTAATTTGGAAGCATAAGCTGAGGGGGAACTCATCAGAAGACTAGAGTTCAACAGCTTAGTTATTCGTTATTATCTTCAAGGATTAACTCTCAACAGACTAGTTAACTCATGAATTCTTAAACTCAGGGGGAACGTGTAAGACTAGCGGTACTTCTGAATTAAAGATGAAATTTGTTAATGACAGTTAGTTGAAGTTATGTTCTCATCAGAAGACTCAACTTTCGAAGATTAAAGACATTTTATCTAGCTGGATTGACAAACAGCTGAGGAAGGTTATCAGCTATTGGCATTCTCTGATAACAACTATGTCATCAGGACAGTAGTCCATCAGATAAGTATTTATGTTACTCATCTGATTACTTTAATAAAAGCTGAACTATTCAAAACATTTTATTCAAAATACGCTTTTATAAGTAACTGTTGGGCGGTACATATTCCCGCTCTTCATTAAACATCTTTTGAATTCGAAAAGTCGTAACTGACGCCGCACGATCAGCACTGACAGAAAAACGGATCTAACGGTTGGCGGATATCACGAAATTCAAGACACCCCAACTCTATAAATCCCCATCTGATCAGTCGAGTCGCTCTTTACGCACTCTAAGCATTCAAAAGTACTTGTGAGAAAAATATCTGCAATTCTCTGCATACCTCTCTCTGTTTTTCTAACTTTCAACAGATCAACAATGGCCGCTGAAGGTATGTTTCTCGTCTATGACTCTTACTACCAATCCGGTACGGATCTGATGAAAGAACTGCTCGAAAAGTTCAAAGCTGCTTCGCTGGTAAACTTCATGGAATACCACGAAGGAATTATCTGGACTGACCAAGTGATGGAATACTACAACACTGCGAAAGCTGACTATAACTCACTAGCAATTAAGGCTTTTGTGGGAGACAAATCTATCACTATCACTCCTGCTGTTCTTCACGAGACGTTTGGGCTTCCTAACAGTGGACGACATGACGTCACTGTGCTGACAGAGGACAAACACCAACAGTTCTGGGCGATCTGCGCCAAAGAGGGAGAAACGTTGTCTGGAAATATAAGGAAGAAGCAACTGAAGGATGAATATCAGCGGATGGCTGATATGGTGTCCAAGCTGATTGAGAACTGCACATTCTCACTGGATGCTGTCACCATGAAGAGGTTCAGCATCATGGCTGCCATATACTATGGACTGGAGATCAACTGGTCAATCATAGTCTGGTACATATTAGCTGACTTTCTTGATGATAAGAAAGGAAAAGACCCCACCACCAACCACAGAATCACTCTCAGTTATCTGCTGTCAAAACTGGGTTGTGATATGAAGAATGGAAAAGAGATCCATAAATCCAAGGCAGTATCCAAGTACTTGCCTGTTCAAAAGAGGAAGGCTGGTGAACCGGAGGAAGCTGATGTTGAGGAACCAAAAGAGGTTCCTGCCAAAAGGCAAAGGAAACTGGTCAAGACTGCTGACTTAGCTGTTGAGACCAAAAAGAAGAAGGCTGCTGATGAGCCTAAGAGGAAAGTTTCCAAGCAGATGGAGAAAGTGACTTCTGCTGCTGAAGCCACTAAGATTGTTGAAAACATAATTGCTGATGTAAGGACTGGATTCCCTGCATCACCATCAAGAACTCCATCAGCAGAGAGGCCTGCTGAAGGGATCTCTCAATGAACAAGAAGTCAACAGAGAGATACAGCTACAACCACTTACCGTGAAGGGAGAACCAAGAAGACTGCTAGAAAGCAGATGACTTTCATAGAAGAACCAACGGTTTTGGAAAATGTAGCTAGGGAAGACCCTGAAGCTGCTGAAAGGCCTGCTGAAACAGTTAAGACTGTTGAGACTGACAAAGCTGATGAGCAACAGCCAAGTCAAGTCACATCAACAGCTGAGGTTGCTCAACCTCAAGAAGATCCAGACGTCCAAATCATCTATCCTATTGCTGCTGCTCCCATATCATCTGCTGGACCAGCCCCTGCTGATAAAGGCAAGAGAAAAATAGTGCTGAGGAAAAAGAAAGTTTCCAAAGCTGACAAGAAGGCAAGGGAGGAGGCTGAACAAAGAAAACAGGATGAGTTGGAGGAAAAGAAGGCACTTGAGCTAAGCAAAGCTCAAGAAGCAAAGGATGAAGCCAGAAGACGCATGTCTGAAGCAGAGAGGAAAGCTGCTGAAGATGCTGAATTTGCAATGGTTTTGGAATTGAGCAAAGTTGATGCCTATGGACCTGTCCATGGAGGTGGCATCAAAATTGGAGAAGGCAAGAATGAAGAAGACAAAAAGAAGATATTACTGCCTGCCCCCAAAGTCAAGACAAAAGACAAGTTTGAAGTCAGAAAAGCATTTGAAATAGTATATGCTGATAAGGAGCTTTTCAAGAAGTTTGAGAAGTCTCTAGCTTACTATGATCAGAAGCTTATGTTGAAGACTTTGTTCAACCAAGAGAAACCAAGATATATCAGTTGGAGAGACAACAGGCTGAACAAGTCAATAACAGAACTTCAAAGCATGAAGGAGTTAGCTGATGAAGAACAATGGGTTCTAACTTGGCTGAAGACAAACTCCATTCAAAAGGCCCTTGATCCCGGCTATGTAAGAGACATCATGCATAGTTATGCAAAAGGTTTTGCATTGGAGGAGGCCAAGAAAATTCAAAACACCTTGTCTGATAAGAAGAAAAAGTCTGAAGATGCTGAAGAAAGAGCAATTAAGTTTGCTGTTATGACCCCCCTGAAGAGATGGGCTAAAAAGTCAAAGTATCAGCAAGGATGTTCAAGTGACTTGCCACTGCTGCCAAGTATTCAACAAATCATTTTTGGCAAGGAAGTACAGCCGTACTATGAAGTCCCAAAGGGTAACAATGCCTTTGTCAACCCTTGGATTATTGTAAGGCAGATTAGACAGACAACTTGCTTCAACGATGATGGAACCATTACTAATCTGTTCTACGATGATGTCACTGATGAGCACAAAGAAGCTGATAAGTCCTTAGCTATTGAGCTGCTAGCTAAGACTTCTGAAGACCATCAGATGACAGACATGAAGGAAGTCCCTGTTCAACAGGCGACTGAAGAAAAGGAAGCTGATGCTGATGCTTCCACCTCATCAGGTGATGAACACTCATCACTAATGGAAGCCTTCCAATTACTTATTGAAAATCAAATAAAAGAGATGGAAGAGAGGAACAGTCTGCAGTTACAGAAGATGAAGAAAGAATTGGTTGAATCAAACACTCAACAGATGGAAAGAACGCACCTTCTAACTGCCAGTACTATCAAATTGGCTATTGATAGTCTACCTATTCCTCAAGATCATTCCTTGCAGTTGGTACACAGCTTAAGAGAACTGAACCAAAACGTAGAAGATGTGAAGGGTGATGTCAACCATCTTCACACTGCATTAAAAACAGCTGAGCACAAGATTGCTGATCTGACTGCAACCTTCATTAAAGTCAGTCAAGAAGAGAAGGAAATCAATCTTGGGATGTTGCATGAAGTGGCAAAGGCCTCACAGGAAGTTCAAAATGAAATTGCAACTATCAACCTTAACATTGACTACTTCAATGACAAGACTGACGTCATCAGCACTGATATTCATCATCTAACAGCTAGTCATGACGTTGTTAATCAGAATCTAAAGGCTTTATGTGCTGGAGTGAAGATTCCAACAGTTGCTCTCAACCCTGCTGTTGAACCTTCTAATGTCATCAGAGTTGATGATGACAAAAAGGGGGAAGATAAAAGGGAAGAACCAGCAAAGGAATCTGCTGCTGAAGAATCAACTAAGGAGGAAACTACTGCTGCAACAACTGAAGCCAAAGAAATTGAAGAAACAGCTGACAAGACTGAAGATGAAGCTGACAAGATTGCAGAGCTTGGAACGGTAGAAGAAGAAGAAAGGACTGAAAAAGAAGATACCAAGTACAAGAATACAGAATCTGCAAGGAAGGCCATGGAAGCTTTGAAAGCTCTTCAAGAACAGCAACTCAAAGAAAAGATGGAAGCTGCCAAAGCAACCTTGGAAGAAGAAGCTGATGATGAAGAAGATGATGAAGAATCATCTTATGAGTATGAGGAAGTGCTTGAAGGATCAGATGAAGAAGCTGATAGCTAGAAATTGTAAAATCTTTGTAATCAGTTTACTTTTATCTATTCCTCAGAAATCTCATCTGATGAACTTGTACATGTAATACTTTTTCAATATTAATGAAAAGTCAAGTTCAATCCAATAAACTTTTTCTATCTCAGAAAATTTTGAGGATTACAATCTTTAGTTTAGGTATTCAACAGGTACTTAGCTGAAGTTTTGTCATCATCAAAAAGGGGGAAATTGTTGGATAAGGATGAAGATGAAGGCACTAAAGGAAATTTGATAAGGGAGGTTTTGATGCATTCCAAAACTTCATAAGATTGGCTAAGTATGGAGTAACTTAGCTGATAAACTTATCAAGGAATTTTGACTAAGTAATGAAGACATCAGAAGAGTCAAAGTTTCAAGGTCCAAGACTTCTGATCTGCTGAAGTAAAAGTATAAGACTAGTGAAGATCAGCCGACTCAAATCAGATTTGTTCAAGTTTGAGATCAGCCGAGTTCACCATCAGACTTATACTTTAGTCAGCCAAGTGAAGAAGATCATGAAGTGTTCCCAACGGTAATAAATGCCCCTTGGTGTAATAAATGCTGAAGTACGAGGATATTTAAGACAAATGATTGAAGAAAAGCTTCGCATCAGCCGAGTGCATTTAATGCTGCCTGCAGAATAGTACTGTTTACAGTACGGACAGACTGCAAAAGAGCCGTTCGCGGATTTTAAGGACCAGTACTCGAGGAATTTGAATTCTGTCTCTCTTCAACGGACACTTTTCAATCCTCAAGTATAAATAGCTGAAAGAGACGAAGAAGAAGCAAGCAACACACTTTCTGAGAGAAATTTCCAAAGCAAGATTCTTTAAGTCTCAAGAACAGCTCACTCATCAGCTGAGTCATTTGTTGACGAAAGCAGAGTTGAAGAATCAAGAAAAATACATCTTCTGAGTGATTTTGTAAACAAGAGTGTTGTGCGGAGTTGTGATCCATCTTTGTGAGTGATCAAACTTCAGAGAATAGGTTTTCTGTGTGATTCCCTATTGCGAACTTGTGGTCGTTTCATTTGTTGTTCGACGCAAGCAGAGTATACTGTAAACTTTGTGATTATAGTATAACCCAAGATCTGAGTGACTTGGAAGAGTGGACTAAAGGATATTCAAATCCATATAACCACTATAAAAATTACTTGTGTTTTTACATTGCTTTTAAATCTGCATATTTTCTGTTTGCATAAAAACACATTAAGTTAACTGTTTGAAAAAGTATTAAGAAGGAGTTTATAAAACTGGGGAAACGTTTTTCAAACTACTAAGATTACTTGTGAAAAACACTTTGAAAATCCGCTGCAAGTACTCTAAGTATTAAAACTGATTTTAACAGAACCAGCTAAGTAACTATCAGACGAGTGGTCAACAGACCTGTTCAAAGATTTGTTCGCGAACAGAATTGTAACTTACTAATCTGATCAGCTTAGTCTGTTCAATTAAAGTAAAGTTTTAAAGTTAAAATTGAAAGAAAATTTTAAAGAGGTTTATTCACCCCCCCCCTCTAAACCTCTTCTGACCACTTGGGACCAACAACTAAGTTAAAAGACGAGTATCAGTGGTTCGCAGACATCATTGCGAAGGTACTGGATTGCAGTACGGGCTCTTTAGATGGGTTACCAAGAAAGAGGTACTACACCATGATTTGTATCTACTATGGACTGTGATGAGGGGTAATTTAGATTCCTTGCCTCTATGGGCCCAATGCTGTTCGAATAACACTAGATACTATCCCCAGAAAGCAAGAAGTTGGCCCAGGACATAGTATTAACTGTTCCGAGCTCGTTTCAGAACCCAGGATCGAAGGGTACTAATGGGCCGAGCCCAGGCCCAAGCCCATCAGTTCAGCTATAAATACCCATGCATTTATGACAACACACAACTTCCAAAGAGCTGTTGTTTCGTGACTGCTACTCGGACACATATGGGAAATATAGCATAGCTTTGGTCATTTGTATTTCGCTCCTCAAGTTTGTACGGCATCCAATAATGCTCGAGTAGGACCCTAAATACTTGTATTTGTACTCAGTGAATTCGAATACAACTACTTTGGTCTTACTTTCCTTTATTTATTATTATTATTGCATTACATCCCACCCTTAATCGAACGAACGAAATCACGTAAGATCAATTGGCGCCCACCGTGGGGCCTTATTCGAGCATTAGATCGAAATATGCCTACCACGAGAATCTTCCCAGGCAGCAGGAGCACAGAATCCGATCGACATCGAGCCAGACGATCTGTCGTGTGGGACTCACCAACCGCCATTTGTTCTTAGCAAATATCCTCCGACCAGCGGTGTAAAGGTAAAATTTCTATGTTTATAAATGAATAAATTTCACGAATATTATTCTCGACTAGCCAAGATCAGATTAATCCGATCATCGGTCAACGTCAAAAGATCGTGAAAAGTCTGAGTTGCAACTTATTAAGGCTCGGAATTTATCTGTCCGATCTTCATATTTAGTGATCTCAGGCTAAATTATGCGAGTAAAATTATTATCAATTATCTGATGGTTTTCTTGATCAGTTGGAATAGAAGTAGTTACATTCTATTGCTCGATGATAATCTCTAAATATGAATATCAATAAATGTTCGTACCACGGCAACAAGTCATCGAAGTCGAGATCAAGGGTGTGCTATTGTTCGATCGATAAAAGAAATTTACAATCCCAAAGGGAATATATATATAACCTCACGATAAATCCCATCGAGCCTCACTCAAATTCGATGAGAGAAGTAGAAAAGATAGGAATAAAACAAGAAAATTCGAGCAAGAAACAAAGCTTATTTATTGGTATTCTTCGAACAAGTTACAAGCGAAACTTCGGATATAATATCAAATTTCGAGCTCAAAAGATACAGTACAATCACTCCTACACTATTACAAGTAAGTCTATCCTGATACATGTTCGGTCATCGTCCCTATTAGATCGCTCCAGATGCAGAACTCAGCAGTGATTCTTCATGATCATCACTAGCCACATGTCGCACATCCGTCTTCGTACGGGATGAAAGCTGGATCAAAACTCTTCTCCGGGGATTCAGACCGACCTTAGGTCTTCATCTGTAAATAATGTTTGAAATCCCCAATCATTATTTACAGGTTAATCCGAACCGGTGCAGCAGAGGGTTATCTCAGCGGAGGCGCCCCAAGTAAGCTCGAAGGAACTATACTTCAAGAAAGCCCTCGAGGAAGCTAATGCTTCAGATTTAAAGAACTCCTCTCAGATTAACCAGCTGCCCGATCAGATGCTACACTAGAAGACCGGAGCTCTAACCTGCACCAGATAAGATATGTCTGGGAAAAAAGGTTGCCTGCCGGTATTCTAGGCGCATTTTCTTTTGCCTGTCGATATTCTAAGCGGAAAAGGTTACACCTAAAAGACCAGGGTCGGGAAATAAAGTTCGAATCCTTATCTCAAATTCCTCTATTTTGGAAATAATGCGAGTCAAAAGCAAAATTCGATCCACGATGGTCGGACGAAACATGATGACAAAAAATGAAGAATATCAAATAAACAAGGGGGAACTATTTATAGCGGTAAAGTTTTTGAATCAATGGCCCAGATAACAGATCGTGGACGGTTACGATGAACGCAATAAATGAGCTGACCGATACGTTTTCTCGAGAAATAGGGTCCTGTTTGGTTAGAGGAACATACAGTTTAACAATGTGCAAAGGAGGGCTTATTTGAAAAGTTTCGCTCGAACAATTTTTTTATTTGTTACCTTGCTCAAAAGACAGCAAAGGAATTGGGAGCACTTGTCTGAAAGTTCAACCTTCGTTCACATGATATTGAAGCCGTTATTCTTACAATAGACTAATGGAACTCGAATCGAAAAAGTTATGATCAGTCTATTCGGATAAAACTCTCGAACTTGAAAGTTTGACGATTATGGAAAGTCAGCACTATGAGGATCAATTACAACATATTTCTTATTAATTTAGGGTCTACCAAAAATATTTATGTAATACTTACTCGGACAAATGGTGTTCGGTTATTCCTTTATTGATATTAGAGGAAGGAAGTTGGGTTATTGAAGATGGGAACTTATCTAAATATTTTTAATTTATCGACAAGGTAAAGAGGAAAAACATTTATATTATTTCGGGAAATACAAGATGTGTGACATACATTTCGAACATAGCACAAGCTAAATATGTTACATAAGAATCCCTTTACTTTCTACAATCCTATGAAATCTTCGGTCTCTTCTCCTACTGCTTTTTCGGAATAATTTGGCTCCGACCGGGGAAATCTCCTTAGGACCCGCAGGCTTTTAACTTTATTTACGATTCTCCGAAGACGAAGGATTGAGCACATGGTTCATCGAGTAAATGAATTCTTCAGTACTCCCGCTCCTATACGTCTTTCTAAATGCATTGTACCTGCGAACTCCATAGGCCTGGCTTATTGGCCTTCCAGATGGAGATTATATTTGCCTGCCGATACTCTAAGCGAAGATCGAAATAGTTTTTCTTCCGCTCGGAAATTTCAATGCTTAAAAATCGTTCGAAATCCGAGCTCAAATAAGTGAATTAGTGAAAGAACGGTCTTAGTCACCATGATCGGACGAATTGAGTACTAATGCAACAAATGAGATGGTTTTTAAGGAATGATGGCCTTTTATAGAGAAAATTGAAAGGAATCCAACGGCAGGTAATTCGCATAACGAAGGGATAAGATCTAAGAACAGTTGCGATTCCCGATAAAAGAGGAACCAGTCGGAAAAGGACAATACTTATCGAAAATTGGAAACATTGACAACAGCCAAAGAAAACAAGGGGTATTAGTCCGAACGAAATTAGAACCTCGCAAGAAATATTTTCTATTAAGACAGAAGGATTGTTTATTAAGTCTTAGATTTATGTGTTATCTATTATCCGTCTATTTATTTTCCATCTAACGGAAGACTATCATTTCGTCAGAAGTTATTTTCGATCAAAATTATATTTAATGGAAATTCGTTTCACCAATGTGCCTATCTGCTCGTCGTATGCTGGCATTATCAATCTCTACTCATCTATTATTCTGATATTCTCGATCTACACTCATTTAATATCAGTCTATATTTATCTCCGTTTGTTACTAAGGGTGAAAGCCGTTGCTATGCCCCTTAGATCGAAATTATTAAATGGGTGAAAGCCTCTGCTAGGACCCAAGGGCTAAAAATGCTCTGAAACGACTAAGGGTGAAAGCCGTTGCTATGCCCCTTAGATCGAAATTATTAAATGGGTGAAAGCCTCTGCTAGGACCCAAGGGCTAAAAATGCTCTGAAACGACTAAGGGTGAAAGCCGTTGCTATGCCCCTTAGATCGAAATTATTAAATGGGTGAAAGCCTCTGCTAGGACCCAAGGGCTAAAAATGCTCTGAAACGACTAAGGGTGAAAGCCGTTGCTATGCCCCTTAGATCGAAATTATTAAATGGGTGAAAGCCTCTGCTAGGACCCAAGGGCTAAAAATGCTCTGAAACGACTAAGGGTGAAAGCCGTTGCTATGCCCCTTAGATCGAAATTATTAAATGGGTGAAAGCCTCTGCTAGGACCCAAGGGCTAAAAATGCTCTGAAACGACTAAGGTTGAAAGCCGTTGCTATGCCCCTTAGATCGAAATTATTAAATGGGTGAAAGCCTCTGCTATGACCCTGGGGCTAAAAATGCTCTAAAACGACTAAGGATGAAAGTCGTTGCTACGCCCCTTAGATCAAAATTACTAAATGGTTGAAAGCCTTTGCTACGATCCAAGGTGTAAATTATCAATCGTACGAGATTCCAATATACGTCCTATTTCGAACTACAGCAATCACAATCCGACAAGAGGGCCTATCATTATTGTTCCAGTATTATCAAATTTTGATCGGTGTACAAAGATCAACTGTTACTTATATCTGAATATCAGAGAAAGAAGAATGTCAATTATTCTTTTTTATCGGTACACTTATTAAAATCATTCGAAAATGATATTTGATGATCATATTTTTGGGACGAAGAAGTCGGTGCTCGGTAACAATATACGGAAACAGTTTTGCAGTAAGGGTAAGGGAGAAAATAAGTATTCTTATTCATGATCTTTCGAACGATTACAAAAAATTTCGTGATTACAATAATAAAGAAAATCGAGCTAAGCTGAAAATCTACATTCAGCATGATCCTATTACAAATTAACCATACCCCAAACACTTTCATGATCAAAGGAGGAAGGCGGAGCTAGGATAACACTTCTACCCTTCATCCTTCGCTTCCTCAATGGTCGTCCCATGTCGGACCGGATCGAGAAACAGGGAAGCAATCTCTAGAAAGATTATTCCACGCAATCTCGGAGGTAACATTCTTCAAAGAACCTCTTGAAGAAGTGGATATTGAGTGCGGGAAAACTTCCCCAGCAGTCGACCCACTATCCGACTGGGTGGATTGACAGGATACAGGAATTCTAACCAGTCTCAAATGGATGGCATCAGAGAGAGCTGGTCGCCTGTCGGTACCCCAGTCGCAATCCTTTTCGCCTGTCGATACCCTAGTCGAAATTATTCCCCATACAGGGACGCCGAAGAGATCAAAGAAGAGAGTTCGAGTCCGAATTTCGAACGCTTTTATTGCTGAGACCGAATCGAAAATAAAGATGGTTGATGGAGGTAAAAATGCAACCATATTGATCGAACGAAATGTTTACAGACAAGTAAAAATATGAAGGTAAATTTAGAAGTATTTATAGGGGGAAGAATTCCGTATCAACGGTGTAGATCTCTTCAGATGAACGGTGGCAATATGTATATTAAAAGCGCTCTGACCGCTCAGATTCCCGATAAATCAGGGATTGTTTTCAAAAGCTGAACAGAACTAGTGGCCGAAATGCGAGCAATAAATACAGCGACCGTTCCACTTCCCGAAAATTCAGGAACCGTGCGGATAAATGAAGAAACGGTAAAATTCAACAGTGCTCGAAATAATTATAGTTTAATTCCCGATCGTTAAAGAAAGTTACAAAGAAAAAGTCAGACTATAACTGATCAAGGAACCATTATCAAGAACTCGTCCGAAGATGGACCAAGATCGGTAAAGAGCTTTATTTAAGCAGATAAGAACGAATGTAAGAAATTAATCGAGAAATTATTATTTCCAGAGTTCGATACATTGAAGAGTTACAAGTTACAAAGATATCAACTCCTATTACATTTTATAATTCTACAAACACCTACAAAGCTTCCTATGAAATTTTCGGCGAACAATAATGTCCTTACTCGGATTGGAGGAGCCTGTCGAGCCAACAGGCTTTTATCTTTATTTATGATTCCTCAAAAAGGAGAAGGGTAAGGCATCCTTTTCTAGGTGTAACGTGAATACTTTATTGAGGGCCTCGACCCTCGAAGCTCCACCCCTTACATCCTTGAGGAAGAACCGAACAAACCCTGGAGACCCCTAAAAGATTTGATGCTTGGACTTCTCCTAGACCACGGGGGGTCGTGGGTGGTCAGCAATAAAGCTGACCGGTCTCCAAGTTCGGAATGATGTTCGCCTGCAGATACCCTAGTCGAGGTCGAAGTACCAGTTAGTCTATGACCTGCAGAATAGGTCCTAACTCGAAATTTAAAATATTGGGCCATGCAACAAGATCTTTTAACCAGCATGGTTGAAGGAGTCTACTTTAAAAAATAATTTTATAAGGATACAAATTGAAGAACCCTATTTATAGGTACTATTCTCAAAATCCAACGGCTAGCAGAAAACGAAAGGAACGGTCAAGATCGAAAGACTGTTGCGCTTCCCGAGAATTTCACCGAGAAGAGAAAGTGATATATTCTGGAAATCGAGCAGAAGTAATATACCAAGATCGAAGAACGAAGATTACGAGCATAAGACCAAGCGAAGAAAGCAAACAAAAGCATGGACAGAAGAGAGTACATTAAATTATGGACAAACTTGTAATCCGAGAAACTAATAGATTATTACAAACCATAGAGGATAAAAATGTCTGAAATTATTTATGATCACATGAGTAAAAACAATATAGCCATACTACAAGCCCGGGTAAATGAAAAGCAACATCTAGAGAAGTTTGTTGTCGGAGAAAATCTTTCGAAGCTCGGCATTCCGAGCCTCATATCCAGCTTCATATCCACGGTCATAAGCCTCCTTTTCTAGACACGTGAATTCTTGCCTCTCCTGCTCATGAAGACTTTTCAGTTTGTCAAGCTCCTCATTCAGCTGCTTGTGGATCTCCTCTCCTTTTTCTTTAACAGACTTCTCCTTCTCTAGAGCAAGCTTCTCCGCGAAGACACGGTCGAATTCGGCTTTCTTCTCCTCCAGCTCGAGGGAAATAGCGGCACGATAATTGGTCTCCCGCTCAGCAAACGTTTTAAGCTCAATAAAATCTTGCCCGGCCTGTCAAAACGATTTGATCTAAAAAAAAAAAAAAATAAATAAATAAATAAATAAATATATACCTGAAACAGGAAATGCTGCCCAGACTCAAACAACTCTTCTATGTTTCTCTCCTTGGACATATTTCTCTCCTTGGGCATGTTAGTTTCTGAAGAAGTAAAGTTAGCTTGCAACAGACTATCCATGGGATCAGCCTTAAGAGGAGACCTAATTTTCGACCCTTCAGGCGCGGAAGAAGTAATTTTTGGAGGAATGGAGTCAACAAGGGGTTTGGGAGGATTATCAATTTCTAAGGATTCAGCAGAAACCCCTCCACCAATCGTTGACTTGGGTTTTTTGCTGAGATTCCCTGTGGGAGGAACGGTCGAAACATCGGAAGATGACTTGCTACCAATAGCAAGATTTTGCAATGCCTCAACAGGAGTAACCACGTCAGAATAAGGCCTTTTATTCGAAGAAGGAACATAAATATTTTCTCTCACAAGATCTTCGTTCGAAGAATCGACAACTTTCGGGGGAGAAACCCCAGGCGCAGCCTCGAGTTCTTCGTCCAAAATGGACTTGCTAGAACTGCCTTTATTTTGTTTTAAAGAAGTACTTTTCTCTTTCTTGTTGTCTTTCCCTATAGGAGCTTTCGGGGAAGACACTGAGGTCTTAGAAGAAGATTTGGAGGTTTTGGCCTCCTTGGCAATCTTCTGCTCTTTGCTCGGATTCTTATTCCATGGTAAGTGGATTTGGGGTTGATAGCTTTCCCTAGTACATTTTCCATGGTAAGTGGATTTGGGGTCGATAATTCGGATTCTTACTCTTTGAAGGATTCGAAGAAGGCGGAAAATATGGCAAGAGCTCCGATCTCTATAAGCAAAGATGTCGTATGGATAATGAAAAGAAATCCTAATATTTATAGACACTACGCCTTGCGATTACGATAGTGGATCGACGCAACTTTTAAAGAAAAATCCCTAGGGAATGGGTGATGTCCGAGCATAGATAGTTATCGAACCTCAAAAATTTAATATGGTTATTAGTAAGATTGGAATTTACAAGTTACACGAATCAGATAAAGGAAGAAAACAGATCCGTTTACAAAAATGAGTTACATGGGTGATCTACGATTAATTCCTGACTACAAAACTATGAATCGCCCTTTTCATCACGTTCGACTCCGGCAACTTGCTAGATAGAAAATCAGGCGGTGTATGTTAGAAGTGAAGAAGTTACTCGATTTGATCTTGAGTTCGATCGTCTTCTCTATCCGGTACGTCGCCCATGTCGACATCTCCGCCTTTTCCCCCCGGCACATGAGGATCGTCGGAGGAATACTCGAGCACGTCGGGGTTAGGCATCGGAATGCCATACTCCTCGACTAGGGGGGCAAAGCGATGATCCTGCCAATTAGCATCCATCTTGGGTAGAGAGGAAGCTTTGTAATCCTTCCCTTCAGCGTTCTTGAAAGGGTTCATATACTTATAGTACTCATCCATATCATCCGGGATTTTCTTGGCCGCGACCAATTGTTGAACCCCTTTATAGAAGATCGTCTGAAGAATTTCTCCCATTTTCCTTTGAACTAAAGGATTCAAGGCAGGGGATTCCAAAAATTCTCATATGGCAGGAATCTCAGCTTCTTCCCGGCCCTGAGCATATGCACGCTCGGAATCTTGTTTTGCCAACTCAAGTTCTATCTTTACCTTCTTCAACTCTTCCTCGAGGGCACTTCTCTCTTTAACGGATGCCAGCAAGTCCTCCTCTACAGACGAGGAACGTTTCATAGTTGCCTCATCGAGCTCTTTCTTTACTTGGGATAATTCTCGTTGAGTTTCTGCCAGTTGAGACCGAAGAACTTGGTTGTCAGAAAAAATTTGCGCATACGCATAATGAGCGTCCTGCGACTCCTGCTCTAATAGCGCCAAACGATAGGTTTGGAGGGCGAACAAATCCCCGACCTATAACACATTCTCAGATATCAGCAAGGGTTAGGGACTTTAAAAGGGAATAAATAAGAGACAAATTATCACCTCATGATACGTTCGGGAGAAATCGCTCAAAACCTCAAAATCGCCTTTGAAAAAATGGAACAGCATATCCCTCTTAAACCGACTAGCCATAAAAATTCTAGCGGCTTTATCGAATTCGTTCTCCCCATTCACATCCAAATCAGTCAGAATGGTACCGTCCTCAGGATATCCAGCAGTTCTGCTACTACGAAAATGCTCGTCCATGAAGTCTGCCACATCAGGCTCCGACCTACCTTCTCGACAAGGGACAGAAGCAGAACTCACGCCAAAGGGTTTTATCCTCCTCGAGGGCCCTGGGTGTTCAGCGTTTCTTTTCTGGCCCAGAAGCTTCTCGTATTCTTGAATACCCTGAATCCGATTCCAGGAATGTTGACTGTAGCCGACAGACGAAAGAGCGGAAGTATCAGGGAAGAACAAGGTTCGAAGAGGTCCGGCCGTGGCGGAATTCAGGGAACTCATAGTGCCAACCCCTCTTAAATCAGGAATCAAAGATGGTATGACAACTGAACTCCCACCAAAATTGCTTATGTCCATTTTTCTTTCGGAGGAACAAGGTAACGGATCGAAATAAAATCGCTTATTTTCAACCGGGCCGGCCGCGGATACTCGAAATTTCTCAACAACTCGACCTGCAAGGATAATACGAATCGGGCACGAGTTTAAACAAGGAGAATTGTTTAATAAAACCTAAAAGTAAGCTGAAGATAAGAAGCATACCTAAAGAGAGAGGAGCAAGGGTCGGAGCGCTAGAGGTTCGCAGAAGGGATCCTTCGGAGGATTGGCTAGGGTATTTAATCGCAGGAGTAGGATAATTACAATGGCTCAACCCGGCCAATCGCAAAACGCCTTCCTGAATCAGGAATCTAGTCTGGTAAGGGTTAGACTGCAACTGCTCCAGCAGTTCATCAGAAAGACGATGGCTGAGCTTCTCTTTGATTCTGCGAGAACCGTATGTCCAAGTATTTGCACCATCCCATCGATACGGTCTTGTTTTCGAACTACCTTCAGACATTGGAAGATCAGGACCCTTCACAAAAAAGAATCTCCTCTTCCAACCTATACTCTTATCCGTTGTTATTTTCTTAAGAAAAGGCCGTTTCGACCGCGGGCGGATGGACACGAACCCCAAATTCGAACCCTTACATGGGTCCATTCGGAATACCTGCCAAAAATTGCTAAAAGAGGCATCTTCCCCTTTTGCCTCCATAAGAGTGCTAAACGCTGCTAAATACGCTACAGAATGCGGGAGAAGCTGAGCAGGGGAAAGCGAAAAGAAGTTCAAGACATTTCTAACAAGGGGAATAAACGGGATACGCAAACCATAAGAAAATTGATCCTCGTAAAAGGCTTGACAACCAGCCGGGGAATCGGTAGCACGTTCGGTGTAAGAGGGAATGACGATTGAAAACCCTTTAGGAAGAAATTTCCCGAACTCCGCCTCGAGGAAAGAGAGATCCTTCTTCGAAAAACAGCAGGAAGTCTGGCTGGCAGGAAGCTCTGACTTGTTCGAGATGGTGGCGGTAGAGAGTTGTGTATGTTTGAAAATCCTGACAAAAGCACCCTCGCCGATGCTGCGTTTCTCGACCTCATTTTCTTCGAGATCCTCATTCGGATCCTCATCCTCGCGTCCTTGAAAAAACTCCCCATCCTCATAATCATCAACAAGCTTCAGCAAAGGATCGGACTCTGGGTTTTCTCCGACCTTATTCTTGCCCCTTACACTTCTAGAGCTCGACATTATGGATTGAGAAACAAATATGCAAAAGGCAAATGCTGTTTCGAACTAAAACGCTTCGAGCTCAAGAGAGGACCTAATATGTAAATAATTTTTCAACGAGTCAACATATATATACGGGGTTAAAAAGGTAAAATTGCAAACAGGTCCCCGAGTAACCGCGACGGTTGAACTTACCCTGGGTAAAAACTCAGGGTTATTCCTCACAGAATAGCACTTTGATCCTTCATTTTCTAAGATTACGGAATAAGTCCTTTGCAAATTTCTCCTTAGAATCTCGTGGGTCCTCTTTGTTATGATCGGAAAATTTGGGAAGCATTCATTAAGAGAACGAACAACACATCACAGAACCATAAAGGATATAACAATTTCAAGATCCTCCGACAAGGTTATCTTTACAATGCGCCGGCACATGTCTTCTTATATATGCACTCTTTTTCCCTGGCTCGGTTTTTATCCCAATGGGTTTTTCCGGGCTAGGTTTTTAACGAGGCATATCCTAAAGACATTATGAATGGCTCATCTCATAATAGTGTGGGACGCAACTTGTACTTCTTCGAGCGCAAGCTCCACTTCACGCTCGAGAAGTGGGGGAGTATTGATGAGGGGTAATTTAGATTCCTTGCCTCTATGGGCCCAATGTTGTTCGAATAACACTAGATACTATCCCCAGAAAGCAAGAAGTTGGCCCAGGACATAGTATTAACTGTTCCGAGCTCGTTTTAGAACCCAGGATCGAAGGGTACTGATGGGCCGAGCCCAGGCCCAAGCCCATCAGTTCAGCTATAAATACCCATGCATTTATGACAACACACAACTTCCAAGGAGCTGTTGTTTCGTGACTGCTACTCGGACACATATGGGAAATATAGCATAGCTTTTGTCATTTGTATTTCGCTCCTCAAGTTTGTACGGCATCCAATAATGCTCGAGTAGGACCCTAAATACTTGTATTTGTACTCAGTGAATTCGAATACAACTACTTTGGTCTTACTTTCCTTTATTTATTATTATTATTGCATTACATCCCACCCTTAATCGAACGAACGAAATCACGTAAGATCAGACTGAAGGTGAACTGGGCAGCTCATGTCTATGATTTGCTGAGTGACAAAAGGACTTCGCATGCCATTTTGCTTAGTCATCTGTTCATGTCACTAAGCTGTACCATGGGAAATGGGAAGGCTACCCATGCCAGTAAAGAGTTCAAGTTGTATGAGCCAGTCAGGAGTGTGGCTGCTCCCAAAAGAAAGGCTCCTACTAAGTCTAAGAAGACCCCTTCTAAGAAGAGCAAGAAGGAGGGTCAGACAAGTAAGTCTGCTGATCAAACAGTAAGCCTTGCTGTTGAAGCTGGATCAGCACAGCATGAAGTTGTAATCCCTGAAAAGGTGATTGATGACTTCACCAAGGAGACTGAACAAATGGAGACGGGTTCCTCTCCTGAAAGAACTGAATCAGCAGAAGAAGTTCCTCTTCAAAGACTGAAGAGAATGAGAACAAAAAGAGAATCAAGGGGACCTCCCCGAGCTAAGTCTCAACCTGAAGCTTCAAAGAGAATTCCTAAGTCTAAAGCAAAAAGGAATGTGACATTCTCTGAAGAATCAACGGAAACAGTCAGAGAATCACCATCAGCAGAGAGGCCAGTTATCAATGAAGAACCTTTGGTTGACGCTGTTGTTGAACAAGTTGAAGAGCCTGTTCAAGAGGCCGCTGCTGACATGTTTGAAGAGCCTGCTGGAGAGGCTGCTGCTGAAAAGAATGGAGAGTCTGCTGTAGAAGCTGTTGAACAGCAGACTGGCACAGCAAGTGAAGGGATTGTACCTCTTATACACCCTACTCATGTTGCTGCCACTCCCATTCAAGTGATTGAGAGTCCTGAAGCTAGGAAGCTAAGGACTGGAAAGATTGTGCTTCCTTACATTTCTGCTGCTGAGAAAAAGAAGATTGATGATGCTGAAAAGCAGAGAAAAGCTTCAGAAAAGGCAGAGGAAGATTGGTTGAAAAGCCTTGAGCTTAAGAGGCTGGAAGAAGAAGCCAGCAAACTAACTCAAGCAGAAAGGGATGCTATTGAAGCAGCTGAGTTAGCTGCTGCAATAGAGGCCAGCACCAAGGACGCCCATGGTCCAAGGCAGGCTGCAGGAATCAGAATTGGGGAACCAAGAGACCCAAATCAATCCAAGCAGATGATGCCTGCTCCCAAGGTCCAATCTAAGAAAAGATCTGAGTTGAAATTGGCTCTAGAGATTGTGAGAGATAATCCAGAAGCATTTGATGAATTTGTTCAAAGGTTGGATACTGAGAATGCCAAGCTGACTCGTCTGACAATGTTCAATAAAGAAAAGGTTCGTTACAACAGATGGAGAGAATATCGTCTGACTAAGAGCAAGGAGCAGATTAATAGTTGGAGAGCCTTCAATGATGAAGAGGCCTGGGTCCTCAAGTGGCTTGAAACAGGATCAATCACACAAGCACTTGATTCAGAGTTCTTCTTGGATAAGCTAAGGCTGCTGATCAGCAAGGTTGCCAAAGCTGAAGCCAAAAAGATCTACATCTCTGTGCCAGAGGACTATGCTGTAGATGAAGATTTGAAGGAAAGGTCCATAAGATTGGCCATCTCTCAAACTATGAAATCATGGGCAAAGAAGACTAGAAAGATGGAGGGACAACCAAGCTCACTAATTCCCCTCCCTAGTCTAAAGCAGATAGTATATGGTCCAACAATCAGACCATTTAAAAATTTTCATGAGAATCCAGTGTCACCATTTATTGCCATTGATGACCTGACATGGATCACTCACAGGACTGCCTTAGATGAGGCAGGTAAAGTCCACACCATCACAGAGGTGAAGAAGATCAAAGCCCCTGCTGGTGATCAAGGGAAAGAGCAAGATAAGTCTACTGAGCAAGAAAAGAAAGACAAAGAAACAGAAGACTCATCTGACCCTGCTGATCAAAGTAAGGACTCAGAGGAGAAAAAGGAAGACGAGACTGCTGATCAAACTGAGGAGAAGGAAAGCACTCCCAGTCATGCTAATGAAGCCAAAGTGCAGGAGATTGCCTCTGGTTCAGCTGATCAGACCACAGAAAATGAAGTTCTTGCCTTACCTCCTATCCCTACTGATGTTGCTTCTACTTCTCAGAGCTTACAACAAACATCTTTATTGGATTCTATTCAACAAATGATATCAAGATCAATGAAGGAAATGGAAGAGAAGTTAACTGCTAATCAGAAAACTGCTGCTGTTCCAATCTATCTGATAGAGGATACTGCTCAGAATGTCAAGTCTGTCTGTCTAGAAATGGACATTATCAGAAGAAGAACCCAAAGCACAGCTGCTGGTTGGAGAGACATTACAGAAACAGTTGAGTTGGCCATCCAAGCTAAGGATGAATCCTGGGAAAATATGATGAGAGACTTCAAGGCATCTGTTGATTTGCTGCTGGCAACTCAAATTCAGTTAGGTGATCAAGGTGAAGCTGTTCTCAACAGAATGAATGCCTTTGAAGCCATTCAACTGCGTCAACAAGCTCAACTGGATGCATTTGGAGCAAATCAACTAAGACAACAAGCTCAAATGCATGCTATGGAAGAAAACATCAAGCTTCTCTGTGACTCACTTATGATTACACCAATCTTACCAAATTATCCAATCATCCTTGCTGATGATGACAAAAAGGGGGGAAAATCATGGAACTCGAAAACATCATAGTTCAAATGTTTGTTTGGTGACTTCTACACCGAGTGAAGTTAGGTGGCTTTCTCTAGTAATATCAGATAACATATCACTCGTCTGTCAGATAAGTTATACTCTACTCATCTGATATCTTATATAAGCATGGTTATAAAATCGCATCTCTAGAAACACGCTTTTATAAGTAACAGATAGGTAACGTTTGAGTTTCCTGCCTGTCTGACATTAAAATAATAAAATTGAAATCCGCAGCTCCCACCCACACGATTAATAAACTGTCTGATAAGGAGGAAGAATTTTGGGCAATTTGTGCTAAGAAGGGAGACGAGATGACTGGGACTCTGATGAAAACTAAGTTAAAAGACGAGTATCAGAGGTTCGCAGACATCATTGCGAAGGTACTGGATTACAGTACGGGCTCTTTAGATGGGTTACCAAGAAAGAGGTACTACACCATGATTTGTATCTACTATGGACTGAAGGTGAACTGGGCAGCTCATGTCTATGATTTGCTGAGTGACAAAAGGACTTCGCATGCCATTTTGCTTAGTCATCTGTTCATGCCACTAAGCTGTACCATGGGAAATGGGAAGGCTACCCATGCCAGTAAAGAGTTCAAGTTGTATGAGCCAGTCAGGAGTGTGGCTGCTCCCAAAAGAAAGGCTCCTACTAAGTCTAAGAAGACCCCTTCTAAGAAGAGCAAAAAGGAGGGTCAGACAAGTAAGTCTGCTGATCAAACAGCAAGCCCTGCTGTTGAAGCTGGATCAGCACAACCTGAAGTTGTAATCTCTGAAAAGGTGATTGATGACTTCACCAAGGAGATTGAACAAATGGAGACGGGTTCCTCTCCTGAAAGAACTGAATCAGCAGAAGAAGTTCCTCTTCAAAGACTAAAGAGAATGAGAACAAAAAGAGAATCAAGGGGACCTCCCCGAGCTAAGTCTCAACCTGAAGCATCAAAGAGAATTCCTAAGTCTAAATCAAAAAGGAAAATGACATTCTCTGAAGAATCAACAGAAACAGTCAGAGAATCACCATCAGCAGAGAGGCCAGTTATCAATGAAGAACTTTTGGTTGAGGCTGCTGTTGAACAAGTTGAAGAGCCTGTTCAAGAGGCCACTGCTGACATGTTTGAAGAGCCTGCTGGAGAGGCTGCTGCTGAAAAGAATGGAGAGTTTGCTGTAGAAGCTGTTGAACAGCAGACTGGCACAGCAAGTGAAGGGAATGTACCTTTTATACACCCTACTCCTGTTGCTGCCACTCCCATTCAAGTGATTGAGAGTCCTGAAGCTAGGAAGCTAAGGACTGGAAAGATTGTGCTTCGTTACATTTCTGCTGCTGAGAAAAAGAAGATTGATGATGCTGAAAAGCAGAGAAAAGCTGCAGGAAAGGCAGAGGAAGATAGGTTGAAAAGCCTTGAGCTTAAGAGGCTGGAAGAAGAAGCCATCAAACTAACTCAAGCAGAAAGGGATGCTATTGAAACAGCTGAGTTAGCTGCTGCAATAGAGGCTAGCACCAAGGACGCCCATGGTCCAAGGCAGGCTGGATGAATCAGAATTGGGGAACCAAGAGACCCAAATCAATCCAAGCAGATGATGCCTGCTCCCAAGGTCCAATCTAAGAAAATATCTGAGTTGAAATTGGCTCTGGAGATTGTGAGAGATAATCCAGAAGCATTTGATGAATTTGTTCAAAGGTTGGATATTGAGAATGCCAAGCTGACTCGTCTGACAATGTTCAATAAAGAAAAGGTTCGTTACAACAGATGGAGAGAATATCGTCTGACTAAGAGCAAGGAGCAGACTAATAGTTGGAGAGCCTTCAATGATGAAGAGGCCTGGGTCCTCAAGTGGCTTGAAACAGGATCAATCACACAAGCACTTGATTCAGAGTTCTTCTTGGATAAGCTAAGGCTGCTGATCAGCAAGGTTGCCAAAGCTGAAGCCAAAAAGATCTACAACACTGTGCCAGAGGACTATGCTGTAGATGAAGATTTGAAGAAAAGGTCCATAAGATTGGCCATCTCTCAAAATATGAAATCATGGGCAAAGAAGACTAGAAAGATGGAGGGACAACCAAGCTCACTAATTCCCCTCCCTAGTCTAAAGAAGATAGTATATGGTCCAACAATCAGCCCATATGAAAATCTTCCTGAGAATCCAGTGTCACCATTTATTGCCATTGATAACCTGACATGGATCACTCACATGACTGCCTTAGATGAGGCTGGTAAAGTCCACACCATCACAGAGGTGAAGAAGATCAAAGCCCCTGCTGGTGATCAAGGGAAAGAGCAAGATAAATCTACTGAGCAAGAAAAGAAATACAAAGAAATAGAAGACTCATCTGACCCTGCTGATCAAAGTAAGGACTCAGAGGAGAAAAAGGAAGACGAGACTGCTGATCAAACTGAGGAGAAGGAAAGCACTCCCAGTCATGCTAATGAAGCCAAAGTGCAGGAGATTGCCTCTGGTTCAGCTGATCAGACCACAGAAAATGAAGTTCTTGCCTTACCTCCTATCCCGACTGATGTTGCTTCTACTTCTCAGAGCTTACAGCAAACATCTTTGTTGGATTCTATTCAACAAATGATATCAAGATCAATGAAGGAAATGGAAGAGAAGTTAACTGCTAATCAGAAAACTGATGTTGTTCCAATCTATCTGATAGAGGATACTGCTCAGAATGTCAAGTCTGTCTGTCTAGAAATGGACATTATCAGAAGATGAACCCAAAGCACAGCTGCTGGTTGGAGAGACATTACAGAAACAGTTGAGTTGGACATCCAAGCTAAGGATGAAACCTGGGAAAATATGATGAGAGACTTCAAGGCATCTGCTGATTTGCTGCTGGCAACTCAAATTCAGTTAGGTGATCAAGGTGAAGCTGTTCTCAACAGAATGAATGCCTTTGAAGCCAATAAACTGCGTCAACAAGCTCAACTGGATGCATTTGGAGCAAATCAACTAAGACAACAAGCTCAAATGCATGCTATGGAAGAAAACATCAAGCTTCTCTGTGACTCACTTATGATTACACCAATCTTACCAAATTATCCAATCATCCTTGCTGATGATGACAAAAAGGGGGAAGATAGGGTACTAAGGGAAGAAAGGGAAGATAAGGTACCTTCTGATGAAGAAGAAAATGATGAAGCTGAAGGAACATAAGGGTAGGTCATCAGCTGACTCAAATCAGATTAGTTCAGAGTTTGATCAGCAGAGTGCCTATCAGATGGGTTGCTTTGATCAACAGAGTAGAAGAGATCATGAGAGAAGTCCAACGGTAATAAATGCACCGGGCGTAATAAATGCTGGAAGAGAAGGGTAGTAATGGCAAATGATTGGAAATTACTCTCGGATCAGCAGAGTGCATTTAATGCAGCTACAGGAAAGTATAGCAGAAAAAGGACTGTAGCAGGTAGCCGTTCTGAAATTGGGCTAAGGCTATGGATTTGAGATTTGATTTCCTTCAACGGTCATAATTTCAAATCCAAGTATAAATAGAGCTGATTTCGATGTGAGAGAAGAACACAACAACATCTGAGATTTCGCATTCGAAGCAGAAATTTATCTAAGTCTCAAGAAGCTCGAACAGCTCACTCGTCTGGTGGAAGTCATCTGTTGACAGAAACCCAGTTGAAGAAAACAGAAAAATACATTCTGAGTGTTTTGTATTAGCTGAGTGTTGTGCGAAGTTAGAATCCATCTTTGTGAGTGATTCTACTTTAGAGAATAGGCTTTCTGAGTGAATTCCTATTGTGAGCTTATAGCCTTTTCATTTGTTGTTTAGGTATAAGTGGAGAAATATTGTAATCTTTGTGATTATAGTATAACCCAGAATCTAAGTGATCTGGAAGAGTGGACTAAAGGATTTTTATCCATATAACCACTATAAAAATTCTTTGTGTTATCTTGCATATTTTGAACCTTGCATATTTCAACACTTTGAATTATCAAAAGATTTTACAAGGAGTTTTAAAACTGGGGATAAAATCTTTTTAAAGACTTAGTCTACTTTTGAAAAACACTTTCAAACATCCGCTGCAAGTATACTCTTGATAAAACTGATTTTCACTGAAATCAGCTAAGTAAACTGTAAGAAGAGTGGTCACTCTGCCGTTCAAGATTTGTTCACGATCAACACAGTTATCTTACTGTTCTTCATCAGCTTAGTCTGCTGACAGAAGAGTAAAAAGTTTTTAAGTTTAAAATTTTCAGAGGTCTATTCACCCCCCTCCCCTCTAGACCTCATCTGACCACTTGGGACCAACAAGTGGTATCATAGCAGGTGGTTCATTAGAATCAGCTGCCTGATCAACGAGCTTGATCCAAGTGTTTTTCAAAGGTTTTTCAAACTTTTCAAAAGAGCATCTTTTTGAAAAATTAAAACTTTTTGAAAATGGATTGTATCAGTCATGTTCCCCACATTGCTGGTATGTCCTTTGAGGACTGGAAAATCAGAATGGAGATTTTCCTAGTTGCTTATAATGACATCATGTACACATGTATCATTAAAGGTCCATTCAGATTCACAAAGACCATAAAAATCAATGAAGTTGATACGGTTGTAGAAAAAGACCTTCATGAGATGACTCCAAAGGAAATAAAGCAATTTAATCTGGATAAGGTCGGAAGATTCATCATGACTAAAGCCCTGGACAATGATCGGTTTGACAAGGTCAAACATTGCGAAACTGCAAAGGAGATGTGGGACAAAGTCAGAGATAGTGAGTGAAGGAAATGATGCCATAAAAGAGCATCAGCAAACTGTTGCTTTGGAGAAACTTGACAACTTCAAGATGAAGTCTGGAGAAACCATTGATCAGATGGATACCAGATTCACCAGAACACTGAATGAAGTTCTAAAGTTGGGTAAAACCTTTACTGACAAGGAAATCACCGTCAGAGTACTAAAGGCATTACCTCCCAAGTTCAACATGAAGGTGACAGCAATGGAATAATCAAGAGATTTGGGAAAGATCTCTCTTACAGAACTGTTTTCCGTACTCAAGGCATTCGAGTATAAACTGCCTAGAATGGGAATTGAAGAAACATCAACTTCAGGACCCACAGCTGCCCTGGTTGCTGCTGAAAATCAAAGAAGACCAGCTCAGAGAAGTAAAGAAGTGGACTCATCTGATGAAGCCACTCTACTCAACAAAAAGGAGTACACTGCTGGAGATGTAACATTGCTAATGAACAATTTCAAGAAGTTCTACTAGAGAAAAATGAAGAACAAATACAACAATGCTTCTACTTCTAAACCTAACTTTTCTTCTCAAGATAAAGAGGATTATAAAGCCAAACTAATGTGTTATAACTGCAGGAAATTGGGACACTTCATCAAAGACTGTCCATATACAAAAGCAGAGAAATACACTGAGGAAGAGAAGAAAATCAGAAAAGAAAGAAAGCATCAGAGAGGCAAGGCAATGATGGCTGAAGCAGAAAAGCTGGCTGCTGTCTACTCATCTGATTCAGATTCAGACACGTCTGATGAAGAATCGTCTGATGATGAAAAACCTGCTCTCCTCTGCCTGATGGCAAAGAAATCTGATGACTCTGAGGAAGAGGTAACTCCTCTTGACAATGAAATATTTAATTCATTTGAACAAATGATGCTTAACAATACTGGTTTTTCTGAAGCATATAAAAAGCTTAAGGAAGAGATGATATTGCTAAAAGAGCAAAATAGTTCACTGAAACTTTTAGCTGAAAAGCCAAAAGAATCAGCTGAATATAAACAACTTGAGCAAGAACATGAATCTCTGAAAGCTGAATGTGAGGTTTATAAAGTAAAAATCATGGAACTTGAAAAGATTATTGAGTCTCCTGAGAAATCATCTGTTGCATCAAATCACATGTCTAGTAAACAGAAGATGCCTTTAGAACAGGACAAGCACGAATTGAATCATACTGAGAAATTTATATCTACTGACAATAGTAAGGTCATTCTGTATGTTCAAACAGCTAGACCTGCTTCACCTGAGAAAGTATTAAAGGAGACGAAAACTCCTAAGGCTAAAAAGAGCAAAGAGCCTAGTTTAGGAAACAGACTAGTAAGACCAAACAGCAGAGTCCTAAGAAGTCTGCTGATAAAGCTAAAGTCTATCAGACTAATGGTAAAACTAAGTCGTCTGTTAATGAGCAAGCTACTAGTAAGCCAAAGAAGCATAAGAATAAGAAAAATCAAAATGCTTGGTATGGAAATGAGTCATATTATGTGCAACCTGCTGCATATCCTCCTATGTATCATGCACCTCAATATCCAACTTACTATGCACCTTACCCTGCTCATCCAATGCATGCATATCCTGCATATCATGCACCTTACCCTGCTTATGAACATTACTCTTATCATACTGATCATCAACATGACTTATCTGATAACTATGATAAAAATGAAACTGTTCATGCTCCTGTCAAAACTCAGAAGCCTAAGAAGCCTAAGACATCAACATCTTGGGTTGTCAAAGGTGGAACTAATCCTTCAGGACCCTCTCAATAAGGGTACCTAAAACAATTTTATTTTTGTTTTGTAGGATAGGTTTAGGAGTAGGAGTAAAGTAGAGAAGATTTGGTACTTGAACAGTGGATGTTCAAGGCACATGTTTGGAAGCATACATGAGCTGACTGATGCAGTTGCTGTGGATGGTCCAAAAGTTTCTTTTGGGGACAGCAAAGAAGGCAAGATTAACGCTAAAGGAAGACTGATCAGAGGAAACATTGAGATATCTGACGTTTCATATGTTAAAGGCCTCAAATATAATCTGCTGAGCATAAGTCACTTTTGTGACAAAGGATATTCAGTCATCTTCTCAACAGATAAGTGCTACGTTGAACAGATTGGTACAAAGAAGGTAATTTTATCTGGAAGAAGACAAGGGAATGTCTACATAGTCGACTGGAATTCTGCTGATAAGAATTCAAATGTTTGTTTGGTGGCTTCTACACCAAGTGAAGTTAGTTGGCTATGGCACAAAAGAATGAATCATTTAAACTTCAAGACCATAAACAGACTGATAAAAAATGATTTGGTAGAAGGGATTCCAAAAACAGTCATGAGCAAAGACAAGCTCTGTGACGCATGTCAGAAGGGTAAACAAATCAAGTCATCCTTCAAAAGCAAGAAGCATCAATCTTCTGAAAGAATATTGGAGCTACTACATATGGACTCATTTGGACCCATTGATCCAGCCAGCAATGGTGGAAAGAAATACTGCCTAGCTGTTGTGGATGATTATTCAAGATATACTTGGGTGATATTCATGAAAAAGAAAAGTGAAACCAAGGAACATTTTACTAATCTGATGGAACTGATCCAGAATGAAAAGAGTACAAAAATATTGAAGATCAGATCAGATAGAGGGACAGAGTTCACAAACTCTACTGTTGAAGAGTATTGTAACATCAAAGGAACACATCATGAGTATTCAGCTGCTAGAACCCCTCAACAGAACGGTGTTGCTGAAAGGAGAAACAGAACACTGAAGGAAGCTGTCAGAACCATGATAGCTGAAGCTAAACCGCCACAAAGATTTTGGGCAGAAGCAACAAATACAGCCTGTTTTACCCAGAACAGATGCATGATCAACAAAAATCAGAACACAACTCCATATGAAGTTTGGAACAACAGAAAACCAAACATTCATTACTTTAAAATTTTTGGTTGTAAATGTTTTGTTTTGAATAATGGGAAAAATCACCTTACTGCTTTTGCAGAAAAGGCTGATGAAGCTGTTTATGTAGGATATTCTATTGTTTGTAAGGCTTATAGAGTTTTTAACAAAAGAACAATACTAATAGAAGAATCTATCCATGTAGTATTTGATGAGCCAAGTCAATCTTCTGAAAAGAATCAAAGTACTAATCAAGATCTATCTACTGATTTACAGAAGTTGGATATTGGAAAAAATGAAGAATATGTTCCCATCATACTACCTAATTTAAATTCAGCTGCTAGCTCAAGTGCTGTTCAAAATCACAGTGTTGATTGTCTAACAGACGAATTACAACCAGCTAACAGACCAGAGACTGTTCAACAGACGGCAAATGTTCAACAGACTACTACTGCAACTCCAACAGTAGTGTTGCAAGATCATAACAGAGGACAACATTCAGACCTGCAACCTGATCACAGATGGCTCAGAAATCACCCACCTGAGTTAGTGATTGGTGATCCTTTAGATAGAGTGAAAACAAGAAGAGCTGCTGCACAAGATGCCATGTTTGTCACTTTTTTTATCTCAAATAGAGCCTAAGCAAATTGAAGAAGCTCTCAGTGATTCTTTCTGGATAGAAGCTATGCAAGAAGAGTTGAATCAATTTGAAAGGAATGAAGTCTGGTACTTAGTTCCCAGACCAAGTCATCAAAGAGTCATTGGCACTAAATAGGTATTCAGAAACAAGATGAATGAAGATGGTATTGTTACCAGAAACAAAGCAAGATTAGTAGCCAAAGGATATTGTCTAGAAGAAAGAATTGACTTTGATGAAACATTTGCACCTGTAGCAAGACTTGAAGCAATCAGACTGTTTCTTGCCTATGCTGCGTATAAGAACTTCACTGTCTATCAGATGGATGTGAAGTCTGCTTTTCTCAATGGAGAACTGCAAAAAGAAGTATATGTTGAACAACCTCCTGGATTTGAAGTCTACCAAGAAGAGGATAAGGTATATCGTCTGAAGAAAGCTCTCTATGGACTGAAATAGGCTCCAAGAGCATGGTATGATACCCTATCAGATTTTCTTTTAATTAAAGGATTTCATAAAGGTAAGGTAGATAAAACCTTGTTCACTATTGAATGGGAGAATCATATATTGATTGTGCAAATATATGTAGACGATATTATTTTTGGTTCAACTAATCAACAGATGTGTGACAAGTTCTCTAAGCTGATGCAGAATAAGTTTGAATTGAGCATGATGGGAGAACTTAATTATTTTCTTGGTTTACAAGTTAAACAGCTGCCTGATGGAATCTTTATAAATCAAGCTAAATACACAAGAGATCTGTTTAAAAAGTTTGGTATGGAAACTAGCTCTACTGCTACTATTCCTATGTCTACAAGTCTTCGTTTGGATAAAGATGAAGATGGCAAATCAGTGGACATAACCAAATACAGAGGCATTATAGGGTCACTGTTATATCTAACAGCAAGCAGACCTGACATAATGTACTCAGTAGGGGTTTGTGCAAGATTTCAATCAAATCCCAAGGAATCTCATCTCTTAGCTGCCAAGAGGATATTGAAATATGTTAAAGGCACTCAAGAATTGGGATTGTGGTATCCTAGAGAATCTGGATTTGAGCTTATTGGTTATTCAGATTCAGACCTTGCTGGCTGCAAGATTGACAGAAAAAGCACAACAGGTGTCTGTCAGTTCTTAGATAGTCGTCTGATCTCATGGATGAGTAAGAAACAGACTTCAGTGTCCATATCTACTGCTGAAGCTGAGTATATAGCTGCTGAAGCTTGCTGTGCACAGATACCTTGGTTGAAGCATCAACTAGAAGACTACAATATCAAAATCAGTGGAATTCCAATATACTGTGACAATACAAGTGCAATCTCACTTACTCAGAACACTACATGTCATTCAAGGACTAAACATATTGAGATCAAGCATCACTTCATTAGAGATCATGTGGAAAAAGGAAACATTATGATTGAGTATGTTCATACTGACAATCAGATTGCTGATATTTTCACTAAACCTTTAAGTGAAGTAAGGTTTTCAACTCTAAGAGCTGAACTAGGACTACTTAATTTGGATGCATAAGCTGAGGGGGAACTCATCAGAAGACTGAAGTTTAACAACTTAGTTATCCATTATTCTATTCAAGGATTAACTTTCAACAGACTAGTTAACTTATGGATTCTTAAAGATAGGGGGAACGTGTAAGACTAGCGGTACTTCTGCTCTAAAGAAGAAATTGGTTAATGGCAGTTAGTTGAAGTTATGTTATCAGAAGATGTGTTCTTAATTCTTGAAGACTGAAGACTATTTTATCTTGCTGGATTGACTAACAGCAGAGGAAGATTACTAGCTATTGGCTTTCTCTAGTAATATCAGATAACAGATCACTCGTCTGTCAGATAAGTTAAACTCTACTCATCTGATATCTTATATAAGCATGGTTATAAAATCGCATCTCTAGAAACACGCTTTTATAAGTAACAGATAGGTAACGTTTGAGTTTCCCGCCTGTCTGACATTAAAATAATAAAATTGAAATCCGCAGCTCCCACCCACACGATTAATAAACTGTCAGATTGATCCAACGTCTCAGATTAAACACGATAACCTAAACAATGGAAAACGTATAAAACCCGATCTGAACAGTACAGTCGTCTTACGCACACACAAACTCTCAAATTCTCTAACTCTCAAACTCTCTCGCCTTCAAAAGTTTATTGATTTCAAAGATTTACACTTAGTAATCTCAGAAATGGAGAATATTATCGATGGAAGATACTTGAACTACAACAAATTACATTTCTCCGGTAGTGATCTGATGCGCTCCATCATGGAAAAGATCAAAGAGGCATCTTTAGTTCCAGTTCTGGAAGCACACGAAGACAGGGTCTACTTAGAAGACGTAGATCACTTTTACAAGACCAGGGAATTCACCAAAAATGACACTGTTATGTCAGCTGTCATTGGGGGTAAGAAAATTGCTGTCTCTGCTGCTGTTTTGAATGAGATTTATAAATTGAAAAATGAAGGGGGAAACGTAACAGACCTAGGGTCTGATAAGGAGGAAGAATTTTGGGCAATTTGTGCTAAGAAGGGAGAAGAGATGACTGGGACTCTGATGAAAACTCAGTTAAAAGACGAGTATCAGAGGTTCGCAGACATCATTGCGAAGGTACTGGATTGCAGTACAGGCTCTTTAGATGGGTTACCAAGAAAGAGGTACTACACCATGATTTGTATCTACTATGGACTGAAGGTGAACTGGGCAGCTCATGTCTATGATTTGCTGAGTGACAAAAGGACTTCGCATGCCATTTTGCTTAGTCATCTGTTCTTGTCACTAAGCTGTCCCATGGGAAATGGGAAGGCTACCCATGCCAGTAAAGAGTTCAAGTTGTATGAGCCAGTCAGGAGTGTGGCTGCACCCAAAAGAAAGGCTCCTACTAAGTCTAAGAAGACCCCTTCTAAGAAGAGCAAGAAGGAGGGTCAGACAAGTAAGTCTGCTGATCAAACAGCAAGCCCTGCTGTTGAAGCTGGATCAGCACAGCCTGAAGTTGTAATCCCTGAAAAGGTGATTGATGACTTCACCAAGGAGATTGAACAAATGGAGACGGGTTCCTCTCCTGAAAGAACTGAATCAGAAGAAGAAGTTCCTCTTCAAAGACTGAAGAGAATGAGAACAAAAAGAGAAGCAAGGGGACCTCCCCGAGCTAAGTCTCAACCAGAAGCTTCAAAGAGAATTCCTAAGTCTAAAGCAAAAAGGAAAGTGACATTCTCTGAAGAATCAACAGAAACAGTCAGAGAATCACCATCAGCAGAGAGGCCAGTTATCAATGAAGAACCTTTGGTTGAGGCTGCTGTTGAACAAGTTGAAGAGCCTGTTCAAGAGGCCGCTGCTGACATGTTTGAAGAGCCTGCTGGAGAGGCTGCTGCTGAAAAGAATGGAGAGTCTGATGTAGAAGCTGTTGAACAGCAGACTGGCACACCAAGTGAAGGGATTGTACCTCTTATACACCCTACTCCTGTTGCTGCCACTCCCATTCAAGTGATTGAGAGTCCTGAAGCTAGGAAGCTAAGGACTGGAAAGATTGTGCTTCCTTACATTTCTGCTGCTGAGAAAAAGAAGATTGATGATGCTGAAAAGCAGAGAAAAGCTGCAGAAAAGGCAGAGGAAGATAGGTTGAAAAGCCTTGAGCTTAAGAGGCTGGAAGAAGAAGCCAGCAAACTAACTCAAGCAGAAAGGGATGCTATTGAAGCAGCTGAGTTAGCTGCTGCAATAGAGGCCAGCACCAAGGACGCCCATGGTCCATGGCAGGCTGGAGGAATCAGAATTGGGGAACCAAGAGACCCAAATCAATCCAAGCAGATGATGCCTGCTTCCAAGGTCCAATCTAAGAAATGATCTGAGTTGAAATTGGCTCTGGAGATTGTGAGAGATAATCCAGAAGCATTCGATGAATTTGTTCAAAGGTTGGATACTGAGAATGCCAAGCTGACTCGTCTGACAATGTTCAATAAAGAAAAGGTTCGTTACAACAGATGGAGAGAATATCGTCTGACTAAGAGCAAGGAGCAGATTAATAGTTGGAGAGCCTTCAAAGATGAAGAGGCCTGGGTCCTCAAGTGGCTTGAAACAGGATCAATCACACAAGCACTTGATTCGGAGTTCTTCTTGGATAAGCTAAGGTTGCTGATCAGCAAGGTTGCCAAAGCTGAAGCCAAAAAGATCTACAACTCTGTGCCAGAGGACTATGATGTAGATGAAGATTTGAAGGAAAGGTCCATAAGATTGGCCATCTCTCAAACTATGAAATCATGGGCAAAGAAGACTAGAAAGATGGAGGGACAACCAAGCTCACTAATTCCCCTCCCTAGTCTAAAGCAGATAGTATATGGTCCAACAATCAGACCATATGAAAATCTTCCTGAGAATCCAGTGTCACCATTTATTGCCATTGATGACCTGACATGGATCACTTATAGGACTGCCTTAGATGAGGCTGGTAAAGTCCACAACATCACAGAGGTGAAGAAGATCAAAGCCCCTGCTGGTGATCAAGGGAAAGAGCAAGATAAGTCTACTGAGCAAGAAAAGAAAGACAAAGAAACAGAAGACTCATCTGACCCTGCTGATCAAAGTAAGGACTCAGAGGAGAAAAAGGAAGACGAGACTGCTGATCAAACTGAGGAGAAGGAAAGTACTCCCAGTCATGCTAATGAAGCCAAAGTGCAGGAGATTGCCTCTGGTTCAGCTGATCAGACCACAGAAAATGAAGTTCTTGCCTTACCTCCTATCCCTACTGATGTTGCTTCTACTTCTCCGAGCTTACAGAAAACATCTTTGTTGGATTCTATTCAAGAAATGATATCAAGATCAATGAAGGAAATGGAAGAGAAGTTAACTGCTAATCAGAAAACTGCTGCTGTTCCAATCTATCTGATAGAGGATACTGCTCAGAATGTCAAGTCTGTCTGTCAAGAAATGGACATTATCAGAAGAAGAACCCAAAGCACAGCTGCTGGTTGGAGAGACATTACAGAAACAGTTGAGTTGGCCATCCAAGCTAAGGATGAAACCTGGGAAAATATGATGAGAGACTTCAAGGCATCTGCTAATTTGCTGCTGGCAACTCAAATTCAGTTAGGTGATCAAGGTGAAGCTGTTCTCAACAGAATGAATGCCTTTGATGCCAATAAACTGCGTCAACAAGCTCAACTGGATGCATTTGGAGCAAATCAACTAAGACAACAAGCTCAAATGCATGCTATGGAAGAAAACATCAAGCTTCTCTGTGACTCACTTATGATTACACCAATCTTACCAAATTATCCAATCATCCTTGCTGATGATGACAAAAAGGGGGAAGATAGGGTACTAAGGGAAGAATGGGAAGATAAGGTACCTTCTGATGAAGAAGAAAATGCTGAAGCTGAAGGAACTGAAGTGTTGGAAGAATCTGCTGATAATGAAAAGAATGATGAAGATAATGAAGGCACAAGCAGACCAACAGATGAGAAGATCACTATAAGAAGAAAGTGTAGCTGAAGAAACTGAAGCTGAAGCAAAAGCTAACTCCGATAAAGAGATAGCTGCTGCTAAGGACTCAGCTGAAGAACAGCTTGACCCTGATGCTAAACGGAAGAAGTTAGAGCTGTTACAACAAAAACTCAAGGAAACTGATGAAAACAAGGAAGAAGAAGACAAGCTAGAAGAATAGTCTTGTTTAGATCACTTATGTATTTCCTTGTATTTTTTTTTCATATCTCATCTGAACAGACTTGTAATATGTAATACTTCTCAATATCTATAAAATTACAAGTTTAAATCCAACAGACTATTTCTATCTCAGAAATTTTTGAGGATCAAAACTTTAGTTTAGGTACAGGTACTTAGCTGAAGTTTTGTCATCATCAAAAAGGGGGAAATTGTTGGATGAAGATGAAGATGAAGTGCAAAGAAGATAAGTAATTAAGGGATGGTTTTGATGATTTCCAAAACATCAGAATCAGCTAAGTATGGAAAGCTTAGTTCCCTAAGAAGAATTTTGAACAAGTAAAAGAAGACATCAGAAGAGTTCAAAGTTCAAAGCCCAGAAGACTACTGATCTCGTGCTGAAACAGCGAACAGAAGGGTAGGTCATCAGCTGACTAAAATCAGATTAGTTCAGAGTTTGATCAGCAGAGTGCCTATCAGATGGGTTGCTTTGATCAGCAGAGTAGAAGAGATCATGAGAGAAGTCCAACGGTAATAAATGCACCGGGCGTAATAAATGCTGGAAGAGAAGGGTAGTAATGGCAAATGATTGGAAATTACTCTCAGATTAGCAGAGTGCATTTAATGCAGCTACAGGAAAGTATAGCAGAAAAAGGACTGTAGCAGGTAGCCGTTCTGAAATTGGGCTAAGGCCATGGATTTGAGATTTGATTTCCTTCAACGGTCATAATTTCAAATCCAAGTATAAATAGAGCTGATTTCGAAGTGAGAGAAGAAAACAACAACATCTGAGATTTCGCATTCGAAGCAGAAATTTATCTAAGTCTCAAGAAGCTCGAACACCTCACTCGTCTGGTGGAAGTCATCTGTTGACAGAAACCCAGTTGAAGAAAACAGAGAAATACATTCTGAGTGTTTTGTATTAGCTGAGTGTTGTGCGAAGTTAGAATCCATCTTTGTGAGTGATTCTACTTTAGAGGATAGGCTTTCTGATTGAATTCCTATTGTGAGCTTATATCCTTTTCATTTGTTGTTTAGGTATAAGTGGAGAAATATTGTAATCTTTGTGATTATAGTATAACCCAGAATCTAAGTGATCTGGAAGAGTGGACTAAAGGATTTTTATCCATATAACCACTATAAAAATTCTTTGTGTTATCTTGCATTTAAAGTTTCTTGCATATTTTGAACCTTGCATATTTCAACACTTTGAATTATCAAAAGATTTTACAAGGAGTTTTAAAACTGGGGATAAAATCTTTTTAAAGACTTAGTCTACTTGTGAAAAACACTTTCAAACATCCGCTGCAAGTGTACTCTTGATAAAACTGATTTTCACTGAAATCAGCTAAGTAAACTGTAAGAAGAGTGGTCACTCTGCCGTTCAAGATTTGTTCACGATCAACACAGTTATCTTACTGTTCTTCATCAGCTTAGTCTGCTGACAGAAGAGTAAAAAGTTTTTAAGTCTAAAATTTTTAGAGGTCTATTCACACCCCCCCTCCCCTCTAGACCTCATCTGACCACTTGGGACCAACAAGTGGTATCAGAGCAGGTGGTTCATTAGAATCAGCTACCTGATCAACGAGCATGATCCAAGTGTTTTTCAGATGTTTTTCAAACTTTTCAAAAGAGCATCTTTTTGAAAAATTAAAACTTTTTGAAAATGGATTGTATCAATCATGTTCCCCACATTGCTGGTATGTCCTTTGAGGACTGGAAAATCAAAATGGAGATTTTCCTAGCTGCTTATAATGACAACATGTACACATGTATCATTAAAGGTCCATTCAGATTCACAAAGACCATAAAAATCAATGAAGTTGATACGGTTGTAGAAAAAGACCTTCATGAGATGACTCCAAAGGAAATAAAGCAATTTAATCTGGATAAGGTCGGAAGATTCATCATGACTAAAGCCCTGGACAATGATCGGTTTGACAAGGTCAAACATTGCGAAACTGCAAAGGAGATGTGGGACAAAGTCAGAGATAGTGAGTGAAGGAAATGATGCCATAAAAGAGCATCAGCTAACTGTTGCTTTGGAGAAACTTGACAACTTCAAGATGAAGTCTGGAGAAACCATTGATCAGATGGATACCAGATTCACCAGAACACTGAATGAAGTTCTAAAGTTGGGTAAAACCTCTACTGACAAGGAAATCACCGTCAGAGTACTAAAGGCATTACCTCCCAAGTTCAACATGAAGGTGACAGCAATGGAAGAATCAAGAGATTTGGGAAAGATCTCTCTTATAGAACTGTTTTCCATACTCAAGGCATTCGAGTATAAACTGCCTAGAATGGGAATTGAAGAAACATCAACTTCAGGACCCACAGCTGCCCTGGTTGCTGCTGAAAATCAAAGAAGACCAGCTCAGAGAAGTAAAGAAGTGGACTCATCTGATGAAGCCACTCTACTCAACAAAAAGGAGTACACTGCTGGAGATGTAGCATTGCTAATGAACAATTTCAAGAAGTTATACAAGAGAAAAATGAAGAACAAATACAACAATGCTTCTACTTCTAAACCTAACTTTTCTTCTCAAGATAAAGAGGATTATAAAGCCAAACTAATGTGTTATAACTGCAGGAAATTGGGACACTTCATCAAAGACTGTCCATATCCAAAAGCAGAGAAATACACTGAGGAAGAGAAGAAAATCAGAAAAGAAAGAAAGCATCAGAGAGGCAAGGCAATGATGGCTGAAGCAGAAAAGTTGGCTGCTGTCTACTCATCTGATTCAGATTCAGACACGTCTGATGATGAAAAACCTGCTCTCCTCTGCCTGATGGCAAAGGAATCTGATGAATCTGAGGAAGAGGTAACTCCTCTTGACAATGAATTATTTAATTCATTTGAACAAATGATGCTTAACAATACTGGTATTGCTGAAGCATATAAAAAGCTTAAGGAATAGATGATATTGCTAAAAGAGCAAAATAGTTCACTGAAACTTTTAGCTGAAAAGCCAAAAGAATCAGCTGAATATAAACAGCTTGAGCAAGAACATGAATCTCCGAAAGCTGAATGTGAGGTTTATAAAGGAAAAATCATGGAACTTGAAAAGATTATTGAGTCTCATGAGAAATCATCTGTTGCATCAAATCACATGTCTAGTAAACAGAAGATGCCTTTAGAACAGGATAAGCACGAATTGAATCATACTGAGAAATTTATATCTGCTGACAATAGTAAGGTCATTCTGTATGTTCAAACTGCTAGACCTGCTTCACCTGAGAAAGTATTAAAGGAGACGAAAACTCCTAAGGCTAAAAAGAGCAAAGAGCCTAGTTTAGGTAAACAGACTAGTAAGACCAAACAGCAGAGTCCTAAGAAGTCTGCTGATAAAGCTAAAGTCAATCAGACTAATGGTAAAACTAAGTCGTCTGTTAATGAGCAAGCTACTAGTAAGCCAAAGAAGCATAAGAATAAGAAAAATCAAAATGCTTGGTATGGAAATGAGTCATATTATGTGCAACCTGCTGCATATCCTCCTATGTATCATGCACCTCAATATCCAACTTACTATGCACCTTACCCTGCTCATCCAATGCATGCATATCCTGCATATCATGCACCTTACCCTGCTTATGAACATTACTCTTATCATACTGATCATCAACATGACTTATCCGATAACTATGATAAAAATGAAACTGTTCATGCTCCTGTCAAAACTCAGAAGCCTAAGAAGCCTAAGACATCAACATCTTGGGTTGTCAAAGGTGGAACTAATCCTTCAGGACCCTCTCAATAAGGGTACCTAAAACAATTTTATTTTTGTTTTGTAGGATAGGATTAGGAGTAGGAGTAAAGTAGAGACGATTTGGTACTTGAACAGTGGATGTTCAAGGCACATGTGTGGAAGCATACATGAGCTGACTGATGCAGTTGCTGTGGATGGTCCGAAATTTACTTTTGGGGACAGCAAAGAAGGCAAGATTAAAGCTAAAGGAAGACTGATCAGAGGAAACATTGAGATATCTGACGTTTCATATGTTAAAGGCCTCAAATATAATCTGCTGAGCATAAGTCAATTTTGTGACAAAGGATATTCAATCATCTTCTCAACAGATAAGTGCTACGTCGAACAGATTGGTACAAAGAAGGTAATTTTATCTGGAAGAAGACAAGGGAATGTCTACATAGTCGACTGGAATTCTGCTGATAAGAATTCAAATGTTTGTTTGGTGGCTTCTACACCAAGTGAAGTTAGTTGGCTATGGCACAAAAGAATGAATCATTTAAACTTCAAGACCATAAACATACTGATAAAGAATGATTTGGTAGAAGGGATTCCAAAAACAGTCATGAGCAAAGACAAGCTCTGTGACGCATGTCAGAAGGGTAAATAAATCAAGTCATCCTTCAAAAGCAAGAAGCATCAATCTTCTGAAAGAATATTGGAGCTACTACATATGGACTTATTTGGACACATTGATCCAGTCAGCAATGGTGGAAAGAAATACTGCCTAGCTGTTGTGGATGATTATTCAAGATATACTTGGGTGATATTCATGAAAAAGAAAAGTGAAACCAAGGAACATATTACTAATCTGATGGAACTGATCCAGAATGAAAAGAGTACAAAAATATTGAAGATCAGATCAGATAGAGGGACAGAGTTCACAAACTCTACTGTTGAAGAGTATTGTAACATCAAAGGAATACATCATGAGTATTCAGCTGCTAGAACCCCTCAACAGAACGGTGTTGCTGAAAGGAGAAACAGAACACTGAAGGAAGCTGTCAGAACCATGATAGCTGAAGCTAAACCGCCACAAAGATTTTGGGCAGAAGCAACAAATACAGCCTGCTTTACCCAGAACAGATGCATGATCAACAAAAATCAGAACACAACTCCATATGAAGTTTGGAACAACAGAAAACCAAACATTCATTACTTTAAAATTTTTGGTTGTAAATGTTTTGTTTTGAATAATGGGAAAAATCACCTTACTGCTTTTGCAGAAAAGGCTGATGAAGCTGTTTTTCTAGGATACTATATTGTTTGTTAGGCTTATAGAGTTTTTAACAAAAGAACATTACTAATAGAAGAATCTATCCATGTAGTATTTGATGAGCCAAGTCAATCTTCTGAAAAGAATCAAAGTACTAATCAAGATCTATCTACTGACTTATAGAAGTTGGATATTGGAAAAAATGAAGAATATGTTCCCATCATCCTACCTAATTTAAATTCAGCTGCTAGCTCAAGTGCTGTTCAAAATCACAGTGCTGATTGTCTAACAGACGAATTACAACCAGCTAACAGACCAGAGACTGTTCAACAGACGGCAAATGTTCAACAGACTACTACTGCAACTCCAACAGTAGTGTTGCAAGATCATAACAGAGTACAACATTCAGACCTGCAACCTGATCTCAGATGGCTCAGAAATCACCCACCTGAGTTAGTGACTGGTGATCCTTTAGATAGAGTGAAAACAAGAAGAGCTGCTGCACAAGATGCCATGTTTGTCACTTTTTTTTATCTCAAATAGAGCCTAAGCAAATTGAAGAAGCTCTCAGTGATTCCTTCTGGATAGAAGCTATGCAAGAAGAGTTGAATCAATTTGAAAGGAATGAAGTCTGGTACTTAGTTCCCAGACCAAAAGTCATCAAAGAGTCATTGGCACTAAATAGGTATTCAGAAACAAGATGAATGAAGATGGTATTGTTACCAGAAACATAGCAAGATTAGTAGTCAAAGGATATTGTCTAGAAGAAAGAATTGACTTTGATGAAACATTTGCACCTGTAGCAAGACTTGAAGCAATCAGACTGTTTCTTGCCTATGCTGCGTATAAGAACTTCACTGTCTATCAGATGGATGTGAAGTCTGCTTTTCTCAATGGAGAACTGCAAGAAGAAGTATATGTTGAACAACCTCCTGGATTTGAAGTCTACCAAGAAGAGGATAAGGTATATCGTCTGAAGAAAGCTCTCTATGGACTGAAACAGGCTCCAAGAGCATGGTATGATACCCTATCAGATTTTCTTTTAATTAAAGGATTTCATAAAGGTAAGGTAGATAAAACCTTGTTCACTATTGAATGGCAGAATCATATATTGATTGTGCAAATATATGTAGACGATATTATTTTTGGTTCAACTAATCAACAGATGTGTGACAAGTTCTCTAAGCTGATGCAGAATAAGTTTGAAATGAGCATGATGGGAGAACTTAATTATTTTCTTGGTTTACAAGTTAAACAGCTGCCTGATGGAATCTTTATAAATCAAGCTAAATACACAAGAGATCTGTTTAAAAAGTTTGGTATGGAAACTAGCTCTACTGCTACTATTCCTATGTCTACAAGTCTTCGTTTGGATAAAGATGAAGATGGAAAATCAGTGGACATAACCAAATACAGAGGCATTATAGGGTCACTGTTATATCTAACAACAAGCAGACCTGATATAATGTACTCAGTAGGGGTTTGTGCAAGATTTCAATCAAATACCAAGGAATCTCATCTCTTAGCTGCAAAGAGGATATTGAAATATGTTAAAGGCACTCAAGAATTGGGATTGTGGTATCCTAGAGAATCTGGATTTGAGCTTATTGGTTATTCAGATTCAGACCTTGCTGGCTGCAAGATTGACAGAAAAAGCACAACAGGTGCCTGTCAGTTCTTAGGTAGTCGTCTGATCTCATGGATGAGTAAGAAACAGACTTCAGTGTCCATATCTACTGCTGAAGCTGAGTATATAGCTGCTGGAGCTTGCTGTGCACAGATACTTTGGTTGAAGCAGCAACTAGAAGACTACAATATCAAAATCAGTGGAATTCCAATCTACTGTGACAATACAAGTGCAATCTCACATACTCAGAACACTACATGTCATTCAAGGACTAAACATATTGAGATCAAGCATCACTTCATTAGAGATCATGTGGAAAAAGGAAACATTATGATTGAGTATGTTCATACTGACAATCAGATTGCTGATATTTTCACTAAACCTTTAAGTGAAGTAAGGTTTTCAACTCTAAGAGCTGAACTAGGACTACTTAATTTAGATAAATAAGCTGAGGGGGAACTCATCAGAAGACTGAAGTTCAACAACTTAGTTATCTATTATTCTATTCAAGGATTAACTTTCAACAGACTAGTTAACTTATGGATTCTTAAAGATAGGGGGAACGTGTAAGACTAGCGGTACTTATGCTCTAAAGATGAAATTGGTTAATGGCAGTTAGTTGAAGTTATGTTATCAGAAGATGTGTTCTTAATTCTTGAAGACTGAAGACTATTTTATCTTGCTGGATTGACAAACAGCAGAGGAAGATTACTAGCTATTGGCTTTCTCTAGTAATATCAGATAACAGATCACTCGTCTGTCAGATAAGTTAAACTCTACTCATCTAATATCTTATATAAGCATGGTTATAAAATCGCATCTCTAGAAACACGCTTTTATAAGTAACAGATAGGTAACGTTTGAGTTTCCCGCCTGTCTGACATTAAAATAATAAAATTGAAATCCGCAGCTCCCACCCACACGATTAATAAACTGTCAGATTGATCCAATGTCTCAGATTAAACACGATAACCTAAGCAAGTGAAAAGGTATAAAACCCGATCGGAACAGTACAGTCGTCTTACGCACACACAAACTCTCAAATTCTCTAACTCTCAAACTCTCTCGCCTTCAAAAGTTTATTGCTTTCACAGATTTACACTTAGTAATCTCAGAAATGGAGAAGATTATCGATGGAAGATACTTGAACTACAACAAATTACATTTCTCCGGTAGTGATCTGATGCGCTCCATCATGGAAAAGATCAAAGAGGCATCTTTAGTTCCAGTTCTGGAAGCACACGAAGACAGGGTCTACTTAGAAGACGTAGATCACTTCTACAAGACTAGGGAATTCACCAAAAATGACACTGTTATGTCAGCTGTCATTGGGGGTAAGAAAATTGCTGTCTCTACGGCTGTTTCGAATGAGATTTATAAATTGAAAAATGAAGGGGGAAACGTAACAGACCTAGGGTCTGATAAGGAGGAAGAATTTTGGGCAATTTGTGCTAAGAAGGGAGAAGAGATGACTGGGACTCTGATGAAAACTCAGTTAAAAGACTAGTATCAGAGGTTCGCAGACATCATTGCGAAGGTACTGGATTGCAGTACGGGCTCTTTAAATGGGTTACCAAGAAAGAGGTACTACACCATGATTTGTATCTACTATGGACTGAAGGTGAACTTGGCAGCTCATGTCTATGATTTGCTGAGTGACAAAAGGACTTCGCATGCCATTTTGCTTAGTCATCTGTTCATGTCACTAAGCTGTCCCTTGGGAAATGGGAAGGCTACCCATGCCAGTAAAGAGTTCAAGTTGTATGAGCCAGTCAGGAGTGTGGCTGCTCCCAAAAGAAAGGCTCCTACTAAGTCTAAGAAGACCCCTTCTAAGAAGAGCAAGAAGGAGGGTCAGACAAGTAAGTCTGCTGATCAAACAGCAAGCCCTGCTGTTGAAGCTGGATCAGCACAGCCTGAAGTTGTAATCCCTGAAAAGGTGATTGATGACTTCACCAAGGAGATTGAACAAATGGAGACGGGTTCCTCTCCTGAAAGAACTGAATCAGAAGAAGAAGTTCCTCTTCAAAGACTGAAGAGAATGAGAACAAAAAGAGAAGCAAGGGGACCTCCCCGAGCTAAGTCTCAACCTGAAGCTTCAAAGAGAATTCCTAAGTCTAAAGCAAAAAGGAAAGTGACATTCCCTGAAGAATCAACAGAAACAGTCAGAGAATCACCATCAGCAGAGAGGCCAGTTATCAATGAAGAACCTTTGGTTGAGGCTGCTGTTGAACAAGTTGAAGAGCCTGTTCAAGAGGCTGCTGCTGACATGTTTGAAGAGCCTGCTGGAGAGGCTGCTGCTGAAAAGAATGGAGAGTCTGCTGTAGAAGCTGTGGAACAGCAGACTGGCACAGCAAGTGAAGGGATTGTACCTCTTATACACCCTACTCTTGTTGCTGCCACTCCCATTCAAGTGATTGAGAGTCCTGAAGCTAGGAAGCTAAGGACTGGAAAGATTGTGCTTCCTTACATTTCTGCTGCTGAGAAAAAGAAGATTGATGATGCTGAAAAGCAGAGAAAAGCTTCAGAAAAGGCAGAGGAAGATAGGTTGAAAAGCCTTGAGCTTAAGAGGCTGGAAGAAGAAGCCAGCAAACTAACTCAAGCAGAAAGGGATGCTATTGAAGCAGCTGAGTTAGCTGCTGCAATAGAGGCCAGCACCAAGGACGCCCATGGTCCAAGGCAGGCTGGAGGAATCAGAATTGGGGAACCAAGAGACCCAAATCAATCCAAGCAGATGATGCATGCTCCCAAGGTCCAATCTAAGAAAAGATCTGAGTTGAAATTGGCTCTGGAGATTGTGAGAGATAATCCAGAAGCATTTGATGAATTTGTTCAAAGGTTGGATACTGAGAATGCCAAGCTGACTCGTCTGACAATGTTCAATAAAGAAAAGGTTCGTTGCAACAGATGGAGAGAATATCGTCTGACTAAGAGCAAGGAGCAGATTAATAGTTGGAGGGCCTTCAATGATGAAGAGGCCTGGGTCCTCAAGTGGCTTGAAACAGGATCAATCACACAAGCACTTGATTCAGAGTTCTTCTTGGATAAGCTAAGGCTGCTGATCAGCAAGGTTGCCAAAGCTGAAGCCAAAAAGATCTACAACTCTGTGCCAGAGGACTATGCTGTAGATGAAGATTTGAAGGAAAGGTCCATAAGATTGGCCATCTCTCAAACTATGAAATCATGGGCAAAGAAGACTAGAAAGATGGAGGGACAACCAAGCTCACTAATTCCCCTCCCTAGTCTAAAGCAGATAGTATATGGTCCAACAATCAGACCATATGAAAATCTTCCTGAGAATCCAGTGTCACCATTTATTGCCATTGATGACCTGACATGGATCACTCACAGGACTGCCTTAGATGAGGCTGGTAAAGTCCACACCATCACAGAGGTGAAGAAGATCAAAGCCCCTGCTGGTGATCAAGGGAAAGAGCAAGATAAGTCTACTGAGCAAGAAAAGAAAGACAAAGAAACAGAGGACTCGTCTGACCCTGCTGATCAAAGTAAGGACTCAGAGGAGAAAAAGGAAGACGAGACTGCTGATCAAACTGAGGAGAAGGAAAGCACTCCCAGTCATGCTAATGAAGACAAAGTGCAGGAGATTGCCTCTGGTTCAGCTGATCAGACCACAGAAAATGAAGTTCTTGCCTTACCTCCTATCCCTACTGATGTTGCTTCTACTTCTCAGAGCTTACAGCAAACATCTTTGTTGGATTCTATTCAACAAATGATATCAAGATCAATGAAGGAAATGGAAGAGAAGTTAACTGCTAATCAGAAAACTGCTGCTGTTCCAATCTATCTGATAGAGGATACTGCTCAGAATGTCAAGTCTGTCTGTCAAGAAATGGACATTATCAGAAGAAGAACCCAAAGCACAGCTGCTGGTTGGAGAGACATTACAGAAACAGTTGAGTTGGCCATCCAAGCTAAGGATGAAACCTGGGAAAATATGATGAGAGACTTCAAGGCATCTGCTGATTTGCTGCTGGCAACTCAAATTCAGTTAGGTGATCAAGGTGAAGCTGTTCTCAACAGAATGAATGCCTTTGAAGCCAATCAACTGCGTCAACAAGCTCAACTGGATGCATTTGGAGCAAATCAACTAAGACAACAAGCTCAAATGGATGCTATGGAAGAAAACATCAAGCTTCTCTGTGACTCACTTATGATTACACCAATCTTACCAAATTATCCAATCATCCTTGCTGATGATGACAAAAAGGGGGAAGATAGGGTACTAAGGGAAGAAAGGGAAGATAAGGTACCTTCTGATGAAGAAGAAAATGCTGAAGCTGAAGGAACTGAAGTGTTGGAAGAATCTGCTGATAATGAAAAGAATGATGAAGATAATGAAGGCACAAGCAGACCAATAGATGAGAAGATCACAGAAGAAGAAAGTGAAGCTGAAGAAACTGAAGCTGAAGCAAAAGCTAAGTCCGATAAAGAGATAGCTGCTGCTAAGGACTCAGCTGAAGAACAGCTTGACCCTGATGCTAAACGGAAGAAGTTAGAGTTGTTACAACAAAAACTCAAGGAAACTGATGAAGACAAGGAAGAAGAAGACAAGCTAGAAGACTAGTCTTGTTTAGATCACTTATGTATTTCCTTGTATTTTTTTTGCATATCTCATATGAACAGACTTGTATTATGTAATACTTCTCAATATCTATAAAATTGCAAGTTTAAATCCAACAGACTATTTCTATCTCAGAAATTTTTGAGGATCAAAACTTTAGTTTAGGTACAGGTACTTAGCTGAAGTTTTGTCATCATCAAAAAGGGGGAAATTGTTGGATGAAGATGAAGATGAAGTTCAAAGAAGATAAGTAATTAAGGGATGGTTTTGATGATTTCCAAAACATCAGAATCAGCTAAGTATGGAAAGCTTAGTTCCCTTAGAAGAATTTTGAACAAGTAAAAAAAGACATCAGAAGAGTTCAAAGTTCAAAGCCCAGAAGACTACTGATCTCGTGCTGAAACAGCGAACAGAAGGGTAGGTCATCAGCTGACTCAAATCAGATTAGTTCAGAGTTTGATCAGCAGAGTGCCTATCAGATGGGTTGCTTTGATCAGCAGAGTAGAAGAGATCATGAGAGAAGTCCAACGGTAATAAATGCACCGGGCTTAATAAATGCTGGAAGAGAAGGGTAGTAATGGCAAATGATTAGAATTTACTCTCGGATCAGCAGAGTGCATTTAACAGTCATAATTTCAAATCCAAGTATAAATAGAGCTGATTTCGAAGTGAGAGAAGAACACAACAACATCTGAGATTTCGCATTCGAAGCAGAAATTTATCTAAGTCTCAAGAAGCTCGAACAGCTCACTCGTCTGGTGGAAGTCATCTGTTGACAGAAACCCAATTGAAGAAAACAGAAAAATACATTCTGAGTGTTTTCTATTAGCTGAGTGTTGTGCGAAGTTAGAATCCATCTTTGTGAGTGATTCTACTTTAGAGGATAGGCTTTCTGAGTGAATTCCTATTGTGAGCTTATAGCCTTTTCATTTGTTGTTTATGTATAAGTGGAGAAATATTGTAATCTTTGTGATTATGGAATAACCCAGAATCTAAGTGATCTGGAAGAGTGGACTAAAGGATTTTTATCCATATAACCACTATAAAAATTCTTTGTGTTATCTTGCATTTAAAGTTTCTTGCATATTTTGAACCTTGCATATTTCAACACTTTGAATTATCAAAAGATTTTACAAGGAGTTTTAAAACTGGGGATAAAATCTTTTTAAAGACTTAGTCTACTTGTGAAAAACACTTTCAAACATCCGCTGCAAGTATACTCTTGATAAAACTGATTTTCACTGAAATCAGATAAGTAAACTGTAAGAAGAGTGGTCATTCTGCCGTTCAAGATTTGTTCACGATCAACACAGTTATCTTACTGTTCTTCATCAGCTTAGTCTGCTGACAGAAGAGTAAAAAGTTTTTAAGTCTAAAATTTTCAGAGGTCTATTAACCCCCCCCCCCCTCCCCTCTAGACCTCATCTGACCACTTGGGACCAACAAGTGGTATAAGAGCAGGTGGTTCATTAGAATCAGCTGCCTGATCAACGAGCTTGATCCAAGTGTTTTTCAAAGGTTTTTCAAACTTTTCAAAAGAGCATCTTTTTGAAAAATTAAAACTTTTTGAAAATGGATTGTATCAGTCATGTTCCCCACATTGCTGGTATGTCCTTTGAGGACTGGGAGATTTTCGTAGTTGCTTATAATGACAACATGTACACATGTATCATTAAAGGTCCATTCAGATTCACAAAGACCATAAAAATCAATGAAGTTGATACGGTTGTAGAAAAAGACCTTCATGAGATGACTCCAGAGGAAATAAAGCTATTTAATCCAGATAAGGTCGGAAGATTCATCATGACTAAAGCCCTGGACAAAGATCGGTTTGACAAGGTCAAACATTGCAAAACTGCAAAGGTGATGTGGGACAAAGTCTGAGATAGTGAGTGAAGGAAATGATGCCATAAAAGAGCATCAGCTAACTGTTGCTTTGGAGAAACTTGACAACTTCAAGATGAAGTCTGGAGAAACCATTGATCAGATGGATACCAGATTCACCAGAACACTGAATGAAGTTCTAAAGTTGGGTAAAACCTCTACTGACAAGGAAATCACCGTCAGAGTACTAAAGGCATTACCTCCCAAGTTCAACATGAAGGTGACAGCAATGGAAGAATCAAGAGATTTGGGAAAGATCTCTCTTACAGAACTGTTTTCCGTACTCAAGGCATTCGAGTATAAACTGCCTAGAATGGGAATTGAAGAAACATCAACTTCAGGACCCACAGCTGCCCTGGTTGCTGCTGAAAATCAAAGAAGACCAGCTCAGAGAAGTAAAGAAGTGGACTCATCTGATGAAGCCACTCTACTCAACAAAAAGGAGTACACTGCTGGAGATGTAGCATTGCTAATGAACAATTTCAAGAAGTTCTACAAGAGAAAAATGAAGAACAAATACAACAATGCTTCTACTTCTAAACCTAACTTATCTTCTCAAGATAAAGAGGATTATAAAGCCAAACTAATGTGTTATAACTGCAGGAAATTGGGACACTTCATCAAAGACTGTCCATATACAAAAGCAGAGAAATACACTGAGGAAGAGAAGAAAATCAGAAAAGAAAGAAAGCATCAGAGAGGCAAGGCAATGATGGCTGAAGCAGAAAAGCTGGCTGCTGTCTACTCATCTGATTCAGATTCAGACACGTCTGATGAAGAATCGTCTGATGATGAAAAACCTCCTCTACTCTGCCTGATGGCAAAGGAATCTGATGACTCTGAGGAAGAGGTAACTCCTCTTGACAATGAATTATTTAATTCATTTGAACAAATGATGCTTAAAAATACTGGTATTGCTGAAGCATATAAAAAGCTTAAGGAAGAGATGATATTGCTAAAAGAGCAAAATAGTTCACTGAAACTTTTAGCTGAAAAGCCAAAAGAATCAGCTGAATATAAACAGCTTGAGCAAGAACATGAATCTCTGAAAGCTGAATGTGAGGTTTATAAAGGAAAAATCATGGAACTTGAAAAGATTATAGTTCAAATGTTTGTTTGGTGGCTTCTACACCAAGTGAAGTTAGGTGGCTTTCTCTAGTAATATCAGATAACAGATCACTCGTCTGTCAGATAAGTTAAACTCTACTCATCTGATATCTTATATAAGAATGGTTATAAAATTGCATCTCTAGAAACACGCTTTTATAAGTAACAGATAGGTAACGTTTGAGTTTCTCGCCTGTCTGACATTAAAATAATAAAATTGAAATCCGCAACTCCCACCCACACGATTAATAAACTGTCAGATTGATCCAACGTCTCAGATTAATCACGATAACCTAAACAATGGAAAACGTATAAAATCCTATCTGAACAGTACAGTCGTCTTACGCACACACAAACTCTCAAATTCTCTAACTCTCAAACTCTCTCGCCTTCAAAAGTTTATTGCTTTCACAGATTTACACTTAGTAATCTCAGAAATGGAGAAGATTATCGATGGAAGATACTTGAACTACAGCAAATTTCATTTCTCCGGTAGTGATCTGATGCGCTCCATCATGGAAAAGATCAAAGAGGCATCTTTAGTTCCAGTTCTGGAAGCACACGAAGACAGGGTCTACTTAGAAGACGTAGATCACTTCTACTAGAACAGGGAATTCACCAAAAATGACACTGTTATGTCAGCTGTCATTGGGGGTAAGAAAATTGCTGTCTCTGCTGCTGTTTTGAATGAGATTTATAAATTGAAAAATTAAGGGGGAAACGTAACAGACCTAGGGTCTGATAAGGAGGAAGAATTTTGGGCAATTTGTGCTAAGAAGGGAGAAGAGATGACTGGGACTCTAATGAAAACTCAGTTAAAAGACGAGTATCAGAGGTTCGCAGACATCATTGCGAAGGTACTGGATTGCAGTACGGCTCTTTAGATGGGTTACCAAGAAAGAGGTACTACACCATGATTTGTATCTACTATGGACTAAAGGTGAACTGGGCAGCTCATGTCTATGATTTGCTGAGTGACAAAAGGACTTCGCATGCCATTTTGCTTAGTCATCTGTTCATGTCACTAAGCTGTCCCATGGGAAATGGGAAGGCTATCCATGCCCGTAAAGAGTTCAAGTTGTATGAGCCAGTCAGGAGTGTGGCTGCTCCCAAAAGAAAGGCTCCTACTAAGTCTAAGAAGACCCCTTCTAAGAAGAGCAAGAAGGAGGGTCAGACAAGTAAGTCTGCTGATCAAACAGCAAGCCCTGCTGTTGAAGCTGGATCAGCACAGCCTGAAGTTGTAATCCCTGAAAAGGTGATTGATGACTTCACCAAGGAGATTGAACAAATGGAGACGGGTTCCTCTCCTGAAAGAACTGAATCAGAAGAAGAAGTTCCTCTTCAAAGACTGAAGAGAATGAGAACAAAAAGAGAATCAAGGGGACCTCCCCGAGCTAAGTCTCAACCTGAAGCTTCAAAGAGAATTCCTAAGTCTAAAGCAAAAAGGAAAGTGACATTCTCTGAAGAATCAACAGAAACAGTTAGAGAATCACCATCAGTAGAGAGGCCAGTTATCAATGAAGAACATTTGGTTGAGGCTGCTGTTGAACAAGTTAAAGAGCCTGTTCAAGAGGCCGCTGCTGACATGTTTGAAGAGCCTGCTGGAGAGGCTGCTGCTGAAAAGAATGGAGAGTCTGCTGTAGAAGCTGTTGAACAGCAGACTTGCACAACAAGTGAAGGGATTGTACCTCTTATACACCCTACTCCTATTGCTGCCACTCCCATTCAAGTGATTGAGAGTCCTGAAGCTGGGAAGCTAAGGACTGGAAAGATTGTGCTTCCTTACATTTCTGCTGCTGAGAAAAAGAAGATTGATGATGTTGAAAAGCAGAGAAAAGCTGCAGAAAAGGCAGAGGAAGATAGGTTGAAAAGCCTTGAGCTTAAGAGGCTGGAAGAAGAAGCCAGCAAACTAACTCAAGCAGAAAGGGATGCTATTGAAGCAGCTGAGTTAGCTGCTGCAATAGAGGCCAGCACCAAGGACGCCCATGGTCCAAGGCAGGCTGGAGGAATCAGAATTGGGGAACCAAGAGACCCAAATCAATCCAAGCAGATGATGCCTGCTCCCAAGGTCCAATCTAAGAAAAGATCTGAGTTGAAATTGGCTCTGGAGATTGTGAGAGATAATCCAGAAGCATTTGATGAATTTGTTCAAAGGTTGGATACTGAGAATGCCAAGCTGACTCGTCTGACAATGTTCAATAAAGAAAAGGTTCGTTGCAACAGATGGAGAGAATATCATCTGACTAAGAGCAAGGAGCAGATTAATAGTTGGAGAGCCTTCAATGATGAAGAGGCCTGGGTCCTCAAGTGGCTTGAAACATGATCAATCACACAAGCACTTGATTCAGAGTTCTTCTTGGATAAGCTAAGGCTGCTGATCAGCAAGGTTGCCAAAGCTGAAGCCAAAAAGATCTACAACTCTGTGCCAGAGGACTATGCTGTAGATGAAGATTTGAAGGAAAGGTCCATAAGATTGGCCATCTCTCAAAATATGAAATCATGGGCAAAGAAGACTAGAAAGATGGAGGGACAACCAAGCTCACTAATTCCCCTCCCTAGTCTAAAGAAGATAGTATATGGTCCAACAATCAGCCCATATGAAAATCTTCCTGAGAATCCAGTGTCACCATTTATTGCCATTGATAACCTGACATGGATCACTCACATGACTGCCTTAGATGAGGCTGGTAAAGTCCACACCATCACAGAGGTGAAGAAGATCAAAGCCCCTGCTGGTGATCAAGGGAAAGAGCAAGATAAATCTACTGAGCAAGAAAAGAAAGACAAAGAAATAGAAGACTCATCTGACCCTGCTGATCAAAGTAAGGACTCAGAGGAGAAAAAGGAAGACGAGACTGCTGATCAAACTGAGGAGAAGGAAATCACTCCCAGTCATGCTAATGAAGCCAAAGTGCAGGAGATTGCCTGTGGTTCAGCTGATCAGACCACAGAAAATGAAGTTCTTGCCTTACCTCCTATCCCGACTGATGTTGCTTCTACTTCTCAGAGCTTACAGCAAACATCTTTGTTGGATTCTATTCAACAAATGATATCAAGATCAATGAAGGAAATGGAAGAGAAGTTAACTGCTAATCAGAAAACTGCTGCTGTTCCAATCTATCTGATAGAGGATACTGCTCAGAATGTCAAGTCTGTCTGTCTAGAAATGGACATTATCAGAAGAAGAACCCAAAGCACAGCTGCTGGTTGGAGAGACATTACAGAAACAGTTGAGTTGGCCATCCAAGCTAAGGATGAAACCTGGGAAATATGATGAGAGACTTCAAGGCATCTGCTGATTTGCTGCTGGCAACTCAAATTCAGTTAGGTGATCAAGGTGAAGCTGTTCTCAACAGAATGAATGCCTTTGAAGCCAATAAACTGCGTCGACAAGCTCAACTGGATGCATTTGGAGCAAATCAACTAAGACAACAAGCTCAAATGCATGTTATGGAAGAAAACATCAAGCTTCTCTGTGACTCACTTATGATTACACCAATCTTACCAAATTATCCAATCATCCTTGCTGATGATGACAAAAAGGGGGAAAAATCATGGAACTTGAAAATATCATAGTTCAAATGTTTGTTTGGTGGCTTCTACACCAAGTGAAGTTTGGTGGCTTTCTCTAGTAATATCAGATAACAGATCACTCGTCTGTCAGATAAGTTAAACTCTACTCATCTGATATCTTATATAAGCATGGATATAAAATCGCATCTCCAGAAACACGCTTTTATAAGTAACAGATAGGTAAAGTTTGAGTTTCCCGCCTGTCTGGCATTAAAATAATAAAATTGAAATCCGCAGCTCCCACCCACACGAATAATAAACTGTCAAATTGATCCAACGCCTCAGATTAATAACGATAACCTAAACAATGGAAAACGTATAAAATCCGATCTGAACAGTACAGTCGTCTTACGCACACACAAACTCTCAAATTCTCTAACTCTCAAACTCTCTCGCCTTCAAAAGTTTATTGCTTTCACAGATTTACACTTAGTAATCTCAGAAATGGAGAAGATTATCGATGGAAGATACTTGAACTACAACAAATTTCATTTCTCCGGTACTGATTTGATGCGCTCCATCATGGAAAAGATCAAAGAGGCATCTTTAGTTCCAGTTCTGGAAGCACACGAAGACAGGGTCTACTTAGAAGACGTAGATCACTTCTACAAGACGAGGGAATTCACCAAAAATGACACTGTTATGTCAGCTGTCATTGGGGGTAAGAAAATTGCTGTCTCTGCTGCTGTTTTGAATGAGATTTATAAATTGAAAAATAAAGGGGGAAACGTAACAGACCTAGGGTCTGATAAGGAGGAAGAATTTTGGGCAATTTGTGCTAAGAAGGGAGACGAGATGACTGGGACTCTAATGAAAACTAAGTTAAAAGACGAGTATCAGAGGATCGCAGACATCATTGCGAAGGTACTGGATTGCAGTACGGGCTCTTTAGATGGGTTACCAAGAAAGAGGTACTACACCATGATTTGTATCTACTATGGACTGAAGGTGAACTGGGCAGCTCATGTCTATGATTTGCTGAGTGACAAAAGGACTTCGCATGCCATTTTGCTTAGTCATCTGTTCATGTCACTAAGCTGTACCATGGGAAATGGGAAGGCTACCCATGCCAGTAAAGAGTTCAAGTTGTATGAGCCAGTCAGGAGTGTGGCTGCTCCCAAAAGAAAGGCTCCTACTAAGTCTAAGAAGACCCCTTCTAAGAAGAGCAAGAAGGAGGGTCAGACAAGTAAGTCTGCTGATCAAACAGCAAGCCCTGCTGTTGAAGCTGGATCAGCACAGCCTGAAGTTGTAATCCCTGAAAAGGTGATTGATGACTTCACCAAGGAGATTGAACAAATGGAGACGGGTTCCTCTCCTGAAAGAACTGAATCAGCAGAAGAAGTTCCTCTTCAAAGACTGAAGAGAATGAGAACAAAAAGAGAAGCAAGGGGACCTCCCCGAGCTAAGTCTCAACCTGAAGCGTCAAAGAGAATTCCTAAGTCTAAAGCAAAAAGGAAAGTGACATTCTCTGAAGAATCAACGGAAACAGTCAGAGAATCACCATCAGCAGAGAGGCCAGTTATCAATGAAGAACCTTTGGTTGAGGCTGCTGTTGAACAAGTTGAAGAGCCTGTTCAAGATGCCGCTGCTGACATGTTTGAAGAGCCTGCTGGAGAGGCTGCTGCTGAAAAGAATGGAGAGTCTGCTGTAGAAGCTGTTGAACAGCAGACTGGCACAGCAAGTGAAGGGATTGTACCTCTTATACACCCTATTCCTGTTGCTGCCACTCCCATTCAAGTGATTGAGAGTCCTGAAGCTAGGAAGCTAAGGACTGGATGTTGGGATTCGGTAAGATAAACAGCCATAGGCACAGCGGAATATAAAATTTTTAGGACCTCTTACGGAATCTTGCCAGGATACTACTCTAGGTGTATATATATAAATATTAATTAAAACGATAGTATAAGTTTGCACGTTATACCTATCTCCTTGCAAATCCAAGTTGGCAGTCAGCAAAACGAACTCTGATTTCTGCTCCAGCAAAATCGATCCAGACTTTTCAAATAGCGCCCCACGTGTTGCGCCTCTACGAGTTGATACACCACAATATCACGAAAATAATAAATCTTGATCAGCTAGAACACAAGATATATTATGATCTAGGATTTAGGAACGATCTTGGAACAAAGTCGAAAACGAAAAATTCTTCCACAGGGAAGAAGACTTCGGTCGATTGGACTGGGAGAAGGGAGAGAGAATTTTGCTCTTGCTCAATTTTTGCTTATTGAGTTGTGTGAAAAATAACTACAAGATAGCTACTTATAGTTATCTCCCTAACCTAGTCCTATTAGGACTAGGGTTCTTCTCTCCTACATGGGCCATGGCCCTCTTTAATTAGAAGACCAAGTCTTCTAATTAATTCATGGCCCAGTTAATTAATTTGACCAGGCTTTATTTAATCTCCCAATTAAATAGCCCAATTAATTAACTTAATCTCCCATTTAATTAAATCAGACTCTAAGTCTATTTAATTAAAATCTTTTCTAATTAATTAAATCCAACTTAATTAATTAATTCACAAATTAAATTCCAATTTAATTTATGATCCTGATCCAATTCCAATTGGATCCCATTTTGTTCCAATTGGGTCGACCCAGTCGACCCACCCAATATAATCGACCCAGTCGATTATTCACCCAGTCAACTCGGTCGTTCTTATTTCCTCACTTTCGCTTCATGTGTATTGTGTATGCCCCCGTTGGTTCACCACATAATTGGCCGTGGGTTATAATTAAATATTATTTAATTATTCGAGTAAGACTTACTCTAAATCAATCGAACACTCTGTCGATTGCTCATTCCAAAATTAGCACCCCTGCCAATTTGGGAATTCTCCCACACTCCACGGTCGATGTCCAGCCACAAGCCCATGGAGCCCAATCACTGGTGAATTAATTCAGTGAACCTTTTATCATTTACAATATCCATATACGACATAATCTCTCCATCGATCAATCTTCCAGTCGAGACTTAAGGGTATGGTCTTTCATCGGTTTCCCTTTTTCTTTTGTCTTGACCTTATGCATTCTGGTCTCGAAATAATTCTCTTTGACTTAACCTTTATGAGCTACTTACATAAAGCCGTCAGATACCTCGGCCGAGGATTTTACCAGAATTAATTTCTTACAGAAATCCATAGGAGAATTTCCCAACCTATCAAGTTGGGTCAATGGATCCTTTGTTGATGATATGAATCTGCATACGAGTTCCTCTATACCGAATATGAGTCCACAGAGACTTTTTGGCGATCTCCAGTCAGTCGGGACTCATATCAAAGCATAGACGTTCTCGCACCAGATAAACCCTATCATCTCAAGTAATTAGGGATCGTTCCTCGTATACTATTGTAAATTGGAATAACTTCATCCCCGATATGCGACTACCGCTTCCATGGTGAGTTATTTCCTAATTGGGGTATTCAGTGCGCTTGCCATCCCAGCAAGCCACCCACTTATGTGTATCAACTATCCCAGTCACGCTCGTGGACCCCAACGTTCTCCAGTTCATCGGAGTATACACAATAGTGAGAGTCTAACCGAATCCAACGATGTCCTATCTCGATTGGATTCTACGACTCTTGAATATGTTCTAGATCACGGCCTTGGAGATCAGTCCACGGGTTGTCCCATAGCCCTGTGATCTAAGGACTTCTATCCTTATGCGTAGATAATTATTACATAAGATAAAGATGACCATATAATAATAAAATGCATTTATTAATCCAATTGAATGGTCCTTTCAATTAAATGCAGCCAAATAGTTGGCTTGCAGGACACTATTCTATCAATCTCCCACTTGTACTAAAGCCAACTTTTCATACTTCTGATTCCCATCTTAGGCAGATGTTTTCGGATGCCTTTAAGGCAATGGCTTAGACAGCGGGTTCGTCGTATTATCCCTTGAGGTGACAAGTTCCATATTTATGTCTCATCTACCAATGATATAAAATATCAAATGGTAGCGTCTTAGTTCGTGCTTGTATTCTGATGAGATCTCGACTCTTTCGCTTGCGAGATAGCTCCATTATTATCACAGAAGATAGTAATGGCTCGACAATGCTAGGTTTCACATCCAATTCCTGGATGAAGTTCTTCATCCAAACACCGTCCTTTGCTGCATCACACGCGGCAATGTATTCTGCTTCGGTGGTTGAATCTGCGGTAGTGTCTTGCTTGGAGCTCTTCCAGCTTACCGCACCACCATTGAGGCAGAACACGTATCCAGATGTCGACTTGAAGTCGTCTTCATTACATTGGAAGCTAGAATCAGTATAGCCTTCCAATTTCAATTCTCTTCCACCGTATACCAAGAACAATTCCTCAGTCCTTCTCAGGTACTTCAGAATTGTCTTTACGGCTATCCAGTGCTGCTCACCTGGATCAGACTGGTAGCTGATGGTAATGGTCCTAAGGTCAACCAAAACGCAGCGGATAACAAAAATTTTTAAACGGGACAAAACGGCCCAAAAGTGCAACTACTTTGCAAGAAATCTTTGGAGACCTTCTACCATTACTATCCTAGGATCATCATGCATACAAAGTTCATATTAGAAGGAAAGATATCAAGTCATACCTCTCCCAATCTTGGGAGGTGAAGAGCCGCAAAGAATCGGGACAAGCAAGTAACACCCGAAACCTTGAAGCACCTCCAAGCTCACGGGGTTTGTGCTTCCTACGAAACTTCTTTCTCCAAGATCCTCAAGAAAAACCACACCAAGATCTCCAAGTGTAGATCCTCCAAAGCTAGCTCACACACACAAGTGATAGCACTTATGGAGTAAAGAAGATGAACTAGATCTTGCAAATACACCCTCAATCTATTAGCTAGAATGAAGTAGTACTTGAATCAAGTTAGAAACTTGATGAAGGAAGAGAAAGAGATGAAGAAAACAACTTTTCTTTCTAGGGTTTGAGAGAAATCCGAACACACACTAAAAGGTGTAGTGTGTGTTTTTGTCTTGCATCTACTACCTCTAATGAATGAAGGCAACATCTTATCTTTTATGTGTGTACATTATTCACTGTACTTTATTGTTGGATCAAATCCACCAATAAGACTTGTAACTTTATTGTGCTTCCCAAGCACACTTCTTGAGCTTCCCAAGCACACTACTTTTGATACAAGTTAGTGGTGGGGGCCACCACTAACTATTGATAAGATATTTATTTCTCTCTCATGTATATATATATCACATATATATATTAACATTATATCATATCATATATGATCATCTCATAAGACCAATTTAGATTGGTCATGGGTTAATTGGACATTTATTTCCCAATTAATAAATCCAATTTCTAATTCAAAATTAGAAACCCATTTATTTCTTCCTTCAATTAATTAGACCCTTCTAATTAATTTCGACTAAATTAATTTAACACTTAAATTAATAGAGTCCTTTAATTAATTAATCTCCATTAATTAATTACTATTTCTTGTCAAATCCAATTTGACTTTTAATAGATTGAACTAAGTTGCATCTTGTGCTATTGTGTGTGGCCCCTTGGGTTCACCATCAATTAGCCGTGGGCTCACAAACCATTTGTGATTTAATTAAAAAGATTAATTAAACTACTTTTAATCAATCACTCTTAGATATGATCTCATCAAATCTAGAGTACCCAACACTCGAGGTAGTCGTCTAGTCACGGTCGACGAGTCCTAACTAATGATGAATAAAAAGTGTGAACCTTTCTTGAATTGATCTCATCAATCCTCTTACGCATACCATGCACGTACGCTCCTTCCAATAACTTATTTCCCGATCGAGGCCTAGGACATGGAGTCCAACGAATTCCTATTAGCCTTGATAACTATGAGTCTTTATTCTTTATGGTGATTCCTTTTAGTGATTACCCATTTGGAAACTCCTTTCCAAATCTAACATCACTCACTTCGGCCGAAGATTCCCGGAATCAATCCATACAAAAGAATTCATAGGAAATCGCCCAACCACATCACGGTGGGAGTTAATGGATCCTTTATTGACGTCATTAACCTCACTACGAAGCAATCCATACCCAACGTGAAACTATAATGACTAGCTAATTAGTAGTCGAGTAACACATCAAAGCATAAACACTCCGCATGAAGTTCACTCTAACGTCTCAAGTCAAAGGACCAATTTACGTACACTATCGTAAGTAGAAGAAATCTTCATCTCCGATAAACTCCTAAGATGAGATTTTTCTAGCGGGGTTTCGATGCGCTTGATCTCATCAAACCACCCACTCATATGCATTGATATCTACCATATCGATGTCCATGGAACTATCCATCCCCATGCAAAAGAGAATGCATACTCGTGCAAGTCTTACCGAATACAATGATGCCCTATCTCAATAGTATTCTATGACTTGGAAAGCTTTTAAGATCTTAAACCATAGTAGAACATATTCCATAGAGGGATGCACCATGTTCCATAGCTTAGATGTATTACAATGAATGAAGAATTGCCAATGCGAACTTTTATTGATCATGAATAAGATTGATTACAAGAGTATTTACAAGACAATCGATTGGCTTGCAGGGCACTACTCTAACAATCTCCCACTTGCACTAAAGCCAATCGTTCATAACTTTAAGGCCCATCTTAAGGCGATGTCCTTCAAAAGCCTTGATTGGCAATGGTTTAGTCAGTGGGTCCGCCACATTTTCTTTTGAGTCAACGCGCGCCACTCTCACGTCTCCTCTATCAATGATATCTCGTATCAAATGATATCGCCTCAATACGTGCTTGGATCTTTGATGAGATCTTGGCACCTTTGCTTGCGCAATGGCCCCATTGTTATCACAGAAGATAGCAACGGGTTCGGCAATGCTAGGAACTACACCCAACTCTTGGATGAAGTTTCGCATCCAAACACCTTCCTTAGCAGCATCACATGCAGCTATGTATTCTGCTTCGGTTGTAGAATCGGCTACAGTTTCCTGTTTGGAACTCTTCCAACTTACTGCACCTCCGTTCAAGCAAAATACAAAACCTGACATAGACTTGGAGTCATCTACATCACACTGAAAACTAGAGTCAGTGTGACCTTCAAGTTTTAATTCTCCATTACCATAGACCAAGACCAAATCCTTAGTCCTTCTCAAGTACTTGAGGATTGCTTTTACGGCACTCCAGTGACTCTCACCTGGATCGGATTGAAAGCGGCTAGTGACACTAAGAGCTTGTGCCACATCCGGCCTAGTACATAGCATGGTGTACATTATGCTCCCTATAGCGGACGCATAAGGTATCTTTGACATCCTTTCTCTTTCATCGTCAGTCTTGGGAGACATCGACTTGGAGAGATGGATTCCATGTCGCATTGGAAGAAACCCTTTCTTCGAATCATCCATACTAAACCTCTTTAGAATCTTTTCTATGTACAACATTTGGGATAGCCCTAGCAATCTTTTAGATCTATCTCTATAGATCCGTATTCCCAATACAAAGGAAGCTTCTCCCAAATCTTTCATGGAGAATTTTGTAGATAACCATGCTTTAGTCTTCTCTAATATTCCTACTTCATTCCCAATGAGAAGAATATCATCGACATAAAGCACTATAAACTCTATCGAGCTCCCACTAACCTTCTTGTACACACAAGGTTCATAGATGTTCTTGATGAAGCCAAACGATTTGACTGTCTCATCAAAACGCTTGTTCCAATTTCGGGATGCTTGTTTAAGTCCATAAATAGACCTTTGCAGTTTGCAAACCTTTTGCTCACTACCTTTGGGTGTGAACCTTTTGGTTGCTCCATATAAATTTCTTCTTCAATGTCTCCATTGAGAAAAGCGGTTTTCACATCCATTTGCCATATCTCATAGTCGTACCATGCAGCTATGGCAAGCAAGATCCGAATGGACTTCGGCATGGCCACCGGTGAGAAGGTTTCCTCAAAGTCGATGCCAGGTCTTTGAGTATATCCCTTCGCTACTAGCCTTGCCTTGTAGGTCGAAACCTCTCCATTTACTCCAAGCTTTCGCTTATAGATCCACTTGCAACCAACGGGTACTACTCCCTTTGGTGGATCTACCAAGGTCCATACCTTGTTTGAGTACATGGAGTCCAATTCGGCTCTCATGGCTTCACGCCATTTTCCCGAATCTATGTCTAACATAGCTTCTTCATAAGTCCTTCGATCAATATCCAATTGCCCCGTTTCATGTATCAATCCAAACCGTTCGGGTTGTTTACGTTCACGAGTGGACCTACGAAGTTGTTGTGTACTAGTTGTTTTTTCATTACTCTCATTTGTTTCCATCTCTTGTGGTGATTCATTCGTCTCACGAATTTCCTCCAATTCTATCTCCATCTTTTCATTATCAAGAAGACGTTCTTCCAAGAAAATGGCGTTCCTAGAAACAAACACATTTTGTTCCTTAGGATCATAGAATTGATATCCAATAGACTCTCTAGGATATCCCATAAATTTGCATAAGGTGGACATGGCTTCCAACTTATCTCCCACTAGCTTCTTAACATAAGCGGGAGACCCCCAAATTCTCATGAATTTATAAGAGGGTTCTTTGCCGAACCACATCTCATGAGGTGTCTTAGGCACAGTTTTCGAAGGTACTACGTTTAGTATCTTTGAAGCTGTAAGAAGAGCCAAACCCCAAAAGCTTCTAGGTAAATCCGTGAAACTCATCATGGATCGAACCATGTCCAACAGGGTTCTATTCCTTCTCTCCGATATTCCGTTCAATTGAGGAGTACCCAGAGGAGTCCACTTTGAGAGAATCCCATTCTCTTTCAAATAACCGAGGAATTCGCTACTCAAGTATTCTCCACCTCGATCGGATCGAAGTGACTTAATACTTTTACCGAGTTGCTTTTCTACTTCATTTCGAAACTCTTTGAACTTTTCAAAAGCGTCGGACTTATGTGTTAATAGTGATCTTACGTGATTTCGTTGGAGATCAAAATAATTTAAGTTGAGCATGCAAGATATGCTATGATATGAGATTGAAGATCAATAAAGTATATTTTGAATATGAGTGTACATATTACAAGTAATGAGGGTCCTATTTGAGCATTATAGGATGCCGTACAAGCTAGAGGCTAAGTACATACAAACTAAGGTGATTTAATCTAGCCCAAGAGAAAATCCGAGCAGGAGGCTTCGATCAAGGAGCAGCCCCAAAATCTCCCTCCCTGTGTCATAAATGCTTGGGGTATTTATAGCTGAGGATGGGGATTGGCCCATGGGCTTGGGCCTGAGGTTGGCCCAATGATATATTCGACCATGAGCCCCTCTGCTGGCGATCGGACTGAGCTAATTGGAGTTCAAAGCTTCGGGGTTGGAAATATGCACCCAAGGTCGAAATTAGGCCTTCAAGGTCGAAGTTAGGCATCCCAGGGTTGGAAATATGCCCAGGGTCGAAATTAGGCCTTCAAGGTCGGACTCAGGGCCTCCAATGAGCTCAAGGTCGAAATTTGGGTTCTTTGATCCAGCATGAGCTCCCAGAATAAAGATTCCAAAGTACCCCTCATCAATACTCCCCCACTTCTTTGAGCGTAAAGTGAAGTTGAAGCTCGGAGAAGTAGAAAATCCTTGAGGATCGCTTTTTTAGTGTTTCGGATATGCCTCGTTAAAAACCTAGCTCGGAAAAACCCAGTGGGATAAAAACCGAACCAGGGAAAAAGAGTGCATATCTTAGAAACTCCAAAATGTATTAGGTATCGAAGTTATGCATTCGGGGTCGGATTTTCTAGTGTTTGATCACACATGATTTCAATTAGCATAAGGTCAAAATTTAGGACCTTCAATGAGCATAAGGTCGAAATTTAGGACCTTCAATGAGCATAAGGTCGAAATTAGGGTCTTCAAAGATCATAAGGTCGAAATTTGGGTCTTCAAAGAGCATAAGGTCGAAATTTAGGACCTTCAATGAGCATAAGGTCGAAATTTAGGACCTTCAATGAGCATAAGGTCGAAATTAGGGTCTTCAAAGAGCATAAGGTCGAAATTTGGGTCTTCAAAGAGCATAAGGTCGAAATTAGGGTCTTCAAAGAGCATAAGGTCGAAATTTGGGTCTTCAAAGAGCATAAGGTCGAAATTTAGGACCTTCAATGAGCATAAGGTCGAAATTTAGGACCTTCAATGAGTATAAGGTCGAAATTTAGGACCTTCAACGAGCTCAGGGTCGAAATTTTGAATTCAGAATCTTTAATTTAGCATGAGTTTCCGAAATAAAGAATCGAAACCCTAAATCGGGGATTATTGGTCGAATTTATCAAAACCCTGAAAGCTAATAACCAATAGCATACAGATCCATAATGTCCGGTTCGAAAGATTTCAAAGACAAAGCCAAGGTAGTAGAATTCGAGCTTGGAGAACATAGAATTTGATCCTTGGAGATCACAAAATTCGACTTTGGGGATCATAGAACTTGATCCTGAAAATAATAAATTCAACTTTGGAGATCATAGAATTTGATCCTTGGAGATCACAAAATTCGACTTTGGGGATCATAGAACTTGATCCTGAAAATAATAAATTCAACTTTGGAGATCATAGAATTTGATCGTGGAATATGATCGTAGAATTTTATCTTCAAGGGTCTTAGCAACAGCTTTCACCCATAATAGATTTGATCTAAGGGGCATAGCAACGGCTTTCACCCTTAGTCATTTTTTATCGGTCATAGCAACAGCTTTCACCTGAGGGTCATAGCAACGGCTTTCACCCTTTAGCTTTAATCGGTCATAGCAACAACTTTCACCTGAGGGTCATAGCAACGGCTTTCACCCTTTAGCTTTGATCGGTCATAGCAATAGCTTTCACCTGAGGGTCATAGCAACGGCTTTCACCCTTATAATTATTTCTATCTAAGGGGCATAGCAACGGCTTTCACCCTTAGTCGTTTTGACTGATGATAATCGACATTTTTAGCCGATCCTAGTCATTTTATCGGTCATAGCAACAGCTTTCACCGGAATATTTATTTCGATCTAAGGGGCATAGCAACGGCTTTCACCCTTAGTCGTTTTTGAGGGTCGTCACCCATTTTCTGAATCCAAGGGGCATAGCAACGGCTTTCACCCTTGGTCAATTTATTTTCGAGGGTCGTAGCAACAGCTTTCACCCTATTTGAATAATAGATTAGAGGTCAATCGTGATTCGATGATACTTCCAAGAGCATGCAATAGAAATAATAAGATCTCTGGAGATCATAGATTGAAGATAATAAAATTTTGATCCTGAAGATCGTAGATTGAAGATAATAAAATTAGAAGATCATAGAATTCGACCATGGAGACCATAAATTAGACCAAGAGAGTATAAAACTCAACCAAGAGAGTATAAAACTCAACCATGAGATCATAAATTCGACCATGAGATCATAAAACCCGATCCTGGAAACTTGACCTTGGAGATCTGGGAGTTTGATCTTGTAGATCATAAAATTCGACCATGAGAGCATGAAATTCGACCATGAGAGCATAAATTCGACCAAGAGAGTATAAAACTCAACCATGAGATCATAAATTCGACCATGAGATCATAAAACCCGATCCTGGAAACTTGACCTTGGAGATCTGAGAGTTTGATCTTGTAGATCATAAAATTCGACCATGAGAGCATGAAATTCGACCATGAGAGCATAAATTCGACCAAGAGAGTATAAAACTCAACCAAGCGAGTATAAAACTCAACCATGAGATCATAAATTCGACCATGAGATCATAAAACCCGATCCTGGAAACTTGACCTTGGAGATCTGGGAGTTTGATCTTGTAGATCATAAAATTCGACCATGAGAGCATGAAATTCGACCATGAGAGCATAAATTCGACCAAGAGAGTATAAAACTCAACCAAGAGAGTATAAAACTCAACCATGAGATCATAAATTCGACCATGAGATCATAAAACCCGATCCTGGAAACTTGACCTTGGAGATCTGAGAGTTTGATCTTGTAGATCATAAAATTCGACCATGAGAGCATGAAATTCGACCATGAGAGCATAAATTCGACCAAGAGAGTATAAAACTCAACCAAGAGAGTATAAAACTCAACCATGAGATCATAAATTCGACCATGAGATCATAAAACCCGATCCTGGAAACTTGACCTTGGAGATCTGAGAGTTTGATCTTGTAGATCATAAAATTCGACCATGAGAGCATGAAATTCGACCATGAGAGCATAAATTCGACCAAGAGAGTATAAAACTCAACCAAGAGAGTATAAAACTCAACCATGAGATCATAAAACCCGATCCTGGAAACTTGACCTTGGAGATCTGAGAGTTTGATCTTGTAGATCATAAAATTCGACCATGAGAGCATGAAATTCGACCATGAGAGCATAAATTCGACCAAGAGAGTATAAAACTCAACCAAGAGAGTATAAAACTCAACCATGAGATCATAAATTCGACCATGAGATCATAAAACCCGATCCTGGAAACTTGACCTTGGAGACATGAGAGTTTGATCTTGTAGATCATAAAATTCGACCATGGAGGCTTGATAACTTGATCTTGATCTAAAAATTCGACCATGGAGGCTTGATAACTTGATCTTGATATAAAAATTCGACCATGGAGATATGGGAATTCCCTTGATCGTACTTGAATTGCCTCGTAGTAGGCATATTTCGATCTAACACCCAAATAAGGCCCCTCGGTGGGCGCCAATTGATCTTACGTGATTTCGTTGGAGATCAAAATAATTTAAGTTGAGCATGCAAGATATGCTATGATATGAGATTGAAGATCAATAAAGTATATTTTGAATATGAGTGTACATATTACAAGTAATGAGGGTCCTATTTGAGCATTATAGGATGCCGTACAAGCTAGAGGCTAAGTACATACAAACTAAGGTGATTTAATCTAGCCCAAGAGAAAATCCGAGCAGGAGGCTTCGATCAAGGAGCAGCCCCAAAATCTCCCTCCCTGTGTCATAAATGCTTGGGGTATTTATAGCTGAGGATGGGGATTGGCCCATGGGCTTGGGCCTGAGGTTGGCCCAATGATAGATTCGACCATGAGCCCCTCTGCTGGCGATCGGACTGAGCTAATTGGAGTTCAAAGCTTCGGGGTTGGAAATATGCACCCAAGGTCGAAATTAGGCCTTCAAGGTCGAAGTTAGGCATCCCAGGGTTGGAAATATGCACCCAGGGTCGAAATTAGGCCTTCAAGGTCGGACTCAGGGCCTCCAATGAGCTCAAGGTCGAAATTTGGGTTCTTTGATCCAGCATGAGCTCCCAGAATAAAGATTCCAAAGTACCCCTCATCAAATAGATACACATATCCATATCGTGAATGATCATCGGTAAAGGTTATGAAGTACTTATAACCTCCTCGAGCACTAACACTTAGTGGTCCACATATATCCATATGGATCAAATCCAAAGTTCTTGAAGCACGTTCCGGTTTCCCAGAAAATGGCAATTTGGTCATTTTTCCCTTTAAGCAAGATTCGCAAGTTGGGAAATCATCTAAGTCCACTATTTCTAGAGACCCATTTGACACCAACCTTTGAATCCTCTTCTTGGAAATATGTCCAAGTCTAGCATGCCATAGATATGCGGAGTTGTTGTTATTTGCCTTTCGTTTCTTAATATTATCGTGAACATGCAATATATTGTTAGATGTTATGGACGTTTCAAGATTATACAATCCATTAGCTAGTGTACCTTTTGCATATAAAGAACCATTATTTGAAATGCTAAAAATTCCATTCATAATGGTAAAACAAAAACCTTCTTGATCCAAAACAAGAATGGAAATAAGGTTCTTGATTAAAGTAGGTACATAGAGACAATCTCTAAGGACTAGCTTACAATGTCCTACATCTAGTTCTACGTCCCCTATTGCTTCGGCTGCAACTTTTGCACCATTGCCCAAGCGGAGAATCCAATCCTCGGGTTTAAGGGGCCTTGTTGTTCTCATCACCTGTTTGTCATTACAAAGGTGAGAACCACAAGCGGTGTCCAACACCCAATTAGGATTATTCACGGAAATATTAACTTCAACGAAAAATATACCTTGATTCTTATTTGGGACGGTTTTAAGGTAAAGAGGACAATTCCTCTTCCAATGCCCTTCTTTATTACAATGGAAACAAATACCCTTAGGCACCTTTCCCTTCGCAACTTTAGGAGTGGCCTTAAGAGGCTTCTTGTCCTTAGAGGAACTTTTCCCCTTCTTTTTCTTTCCTTTTGCCTTTCGGCCCTTGGAAGGAATGGGAACTAACATCACATGTTTCTCCTTTACTATCGAGCTTTCTGCCGTGTGAAGCATATTAACAAGTTCATGAAGTCCAACTTCCATGTTATGCATGTTAAAGTTCATCACAAAGTTGTCAAATGAGCGGGGCAATGATTGAAGGATCAAATCCATATAGAGTTCATTGTCCATAACCACGTTAAGACGAGCAAGCTTTTCGATGAGTCCAATCATTTTAAGCCCATGCTCACGGACCGATGAACCCTCAATCATGCTAGCTTGGAAAAGCTCCTTACTTGCCAAGTAACGTTCTTGCCGACCCGGAGTCGAGTACAACTCGGACAAGTGAAGGTGGATATCCGAAGCATGAGACATGTTCTCATGTTGCTTTTGAAGTTCACTTGACATTGAGGCTAACATGAGGCAACGGGCTTGAAGATCATCTTCGACCCATTTGTCAAAGGTGGCCCGCTCCTCATCCGATGAATCAGTCGGTAAAGCCACAGGAGGTGGGGCGGTAAGGACATAGCTCCTTTTCTCAGAATCGAGAACAATGCGAAGGTTGCGGAGCCAATCGGAGTAATTTGGCCCGGTGAGTTTGTTTGAGTCAAGTATCAAATGAATTGGGTTCTTTGCCATTTTAAAACACTTTTAAATCTACAAAGGCGAAAAAGATTATGTTTAGCGTTCATTCAATTTTTCAATATACTTTATGATCTTGGACTTCTAACCATAAAGGTCTCCCACTATTTTATCGAATCCCATGCCCCCACATGGTAAACGAGAAATCAAATTTCTTAGTAGGTCTCAAAGTCCTAAAGACATTTTCCACACCCACGACTCGTGAGACATGTGGTCAATTCAATAGGTAGGCAACAAATTGCCAATCGTTTCTACCAAACGACCTTTGAGAATATTTTGACTCGCTTTTCGTATGGACCCACGACTCGTGGGACATCCATATTATTAAACGTTAAGTCTACACCATCAATCTTGATAAGACATACCCCAATCATGGACGTTCCACGACTCGTGAGACAACGCCATGACCCGAATATGCCCTACCCTTGGCACTTTAACTCGTGCATCAAGGAAACGATCATATTGCTCTAATTACACCCGTTCCACGACTCGTGAGACAACGGATGAATCGAATACAACTCATGACCGAGCCCTATTGATGGAAGGCATGGACTACGAAAACTCGCTTGCCCATTATGACTTAATTATTAAACTCGATTGGGTCGAGTGGAGGTTTTTAATTATTTGAAGTTGCAAGATCTCACCAAATTTTAGTTGTTTATCTTTGTTAGGTGATCTATCCTAACATGCATCACATACATCAAATGGATAAAATACCAACAAAGCATAAACGGCCCTAGCATGCTCCTATCGCGTGGTGGATGATCATGGGCCGATCCTATGCGGTCCATTCCGAGCCAAGGAATGTGCCAATTGGTCAATCTAGGGTAAGTAAACAAATGGAAATAGAATCCCATTCTATTACATATGCATCACCATGCATACATGGCCTTCAAGGTCTTCAAGTCCTCCAAGTCCTTCAAGTCCTTCACAAGTCCTTCAAGTCCTTCATCTTGAATAAACCTCACAACCTAACGCCTACTCTCTTTACATTGACATAAGTCAAGAAATAAGAGGCATGCAAGCCTCATTTAATTACAAACCCAAATCATCAAATGAATTTCAAGATTAATATCCAATCACATAAGGTCAAGGCCACTAGATCATCCACCCATACATTCATCACACAAATGGGCATCGATAAAGTAAATTTACCAAGAAGATTATCTACCAATTTCTAAAGGATTAAGGCATGTACATTGTGGTGTCCCAATTTAATGAGACCAAAGAACACAAATTTAGATAACTTGATGTAGGAGCTCGATAGGTGTTTGAATTTCGGTTTTATGACCAATCCGGCTCATCCTAAAGTTATCCATAAGTAAAGAGGCTTACCCACAGCCCTACATTACCTTAGGAAACCGTAGGACTAACAAGATTTAGGCAATTTTACCGGTGGGTGCGATTGTTCCACTACAACCCGGCACATACGGTCTTTTCACCAAAAACCAATTTTCAAACTAAAACCACCCTTACTCCATACATCCTTATATCCAAAAAAGTGTTCATAAACATTATCTAACCATAATCAACCACAAAAACAGCCCCTAAATCCGAAAGCAAATCGGTTGATGCACTTCAAATTTTAACAAACCGTTTTCACCAAAACGTAAGGAAACATTCATAACACTTATGAATCACGAATCTAATATGAAATAGCATGATTTGGCTCTGATACCACTTGATGGTAATGGTCCTAAGGTCAACCACAAAAACACAGCGGATAACAAAAATTTTTAAACGGGACAAAACGGCCCAAAAGTGCAACTACTTCGCAAGAAATCTTTGGAGACCTTCTACCATTACTATCCTAGGATCATCATGCATACAAAGTTCATATTAGAAGGAAAGATATCAAGTCATACCTCTCCCAATCTTGGGAGGTGAAGAGCCGCAAAGAATCGGGACAAGCAAGTAACACCCGAAACCTTCAAGCACCTCCAAGCTCACGGGGTTTGTGCTTCCTACGAAACTTCTTTCTCCATGCTCCTCAAGAAAAACCACACCAAGATCTCCAAGTGTAGATCCTCCAAAGCTAGCCCACACACACAAGTGATAGCACTTAAGGAGTAAAGAAGATGAACTAGATCTTGCAAATACACCCTCAATCTATTAGCTAGAATGAAGTAGTACTTGAATCAAGTTAGAAACTTGATGAAGGAAGAGAAAGAGATGAAGAAAACAACTTTTCTTTCTAGGGTTTGAGAGAAATCCGAACACACACTAAAAGGTGTAGTGTGTGTTTTTGTCTTGCATCTACTACCTCTAATGAATGAAGGCAACATCTTATCTTTTATGTGTGTACATTATTCACTGTAGTTTATTGTTGGATCAAATCCACCAATAAGACTTGAAGCTTTATTGTGCTTCCCAAGCACACTTCTTGAGCTTCCCAAGCACACTACTTTTGATACAAGTTAGTGGTGGGGGCCACCACTAACTATTGATAAGATATTTATTTCTCTCTCATGTATATATATATCACATATATATATTAACATTATATCATATCATATATGATCATCTCATAAGACCAATTTAGATTGGTCATGGGTTAATTGGACATTTATTTCCCAATTAATAAATCCAATTTCTAATTCAAAATTAGAAACCCATTTATTTCTTCCTTCAATTAATTAGACCCTTCTAATTAATTTCGACTAAATTAATTTAACACTTAAATTAATAGAGTCCTTTAATTAATTAATCTCCATTAATTAATTACTACTTCTTGTCAAATCCAATTTGACTTTTAATAGATTGAACTAAGTTGCATCTTGTGCTATTGTGTGTGGCCCCTTGGGTTCACCATCAATTAGCCGTGGGCTCACAAACCATTTGTGATTTAATTAAAAAGATTAATTAAACTACTTTTAATCAATCACTCTTAGATATGATCTCATCAAATCTAGAGTACCCAACACTCGAGGTAGTCGTCTAGTCACGGTCGACGAGTCCTAACTAATGATGAATAAAAAGTGTGAACCTTTCTTGAATTGATCTCATCAATCCTCTTACGCATACCATGCACGTACGCTCCTTCCAATAATTTATTTCCCGATCGAGGCCTAGGACATGGAGTCCAACGGATTCCTATTAGCCTTGATAACTATGAGTCTTTATTCTTTATGGTGATTCCTTTTAGTGATTACCCATTTGGAAACTCCTTTCCAAATCTAACATCACTCACTTCGGCCGAAGATTCCCGGAATCAATCCATACAAAAGAATGCATAGGAAATCGCCCAACCACATCACGGTGGGAGTTAATGGATCCTTTATTGACGTCATTAACCTCACTACGAAGCAATCCATACCCAACGTGAAACTATAATGACTCGCTAATTAGTAGTCGAGTAACACATCAAAGCATAAACACTCCGCATGAAGTTCACTCTAACGTCTCAAGTCAAAGGACCAATTTACGTACACTATCGTAAGTAGAAGAAATCTTCATCTCCGATAAACTCCTAAGATGAGATTTTTCTAGCGGGGTTTCGATGCCCTTGATCTCATCAAGCCACCCACTCATATGCATTGATATATACCATATCGATGTCCATGGAACTATCCATCCCCATGCAAAAGAGAATGCATACTCGTGCAAGTCTTACCGAATACAATGATGCCCTATCTCAATAGTATTCTATGACTTGGAAAGCTTTTAAGATCTTAAACCATAGTAGAACATATTCCATAGAGGGATGCACCATGTTCCATAGTTTCAACGATCTAAGGGCTGTTGGGTTTTTTGGGTATAATTTGTCAACTACAACAGTGCGGAATTTAAAATTTTTATCATACACCAAATCCCAGGGTTTCTTATTAGCACATATGAATAAAGGTTGAATTTAATTAGAGCATGCATATACTAAAATTAAATAGGTGGTAAAAGCCATTTTACCTCACCACAGGCAAGGTGGTGGTTTCCTCCGGTCTTCGGTTGTTCACTAGAGCACCCCAAGTGTTGTGCCTCTAGAGATAGTCCACACCAGCTGGATTTGAGTGACTTCACGAAATCCCCAGGCTCAGAACTAGGATTAAGGAATTGCCTCGTCAGGAATTGGATGCAGATCCGGGAAGAAGACTTGGAGAAAAATCCTTCACTGGGGTGGGGCGATTTTTGCACAGGGTTCGGTTTTGCAGTAGGGGCGAGAATTAGGGCTGAAATTTTCGGCCTTCTTTGTTTTTCTTGTGTTGTGATTTTCTTTCTTTTCTTAGAATAAATCTCTTAGGATTTGTTAGTGTATTTTTGATTATGTATATCTAGTATTTATAGATGTCTCTATTAGAAGACTCCTTCTCCTAATAGACATCTAACTCTTGAAAGAATATCTTCTTTTCAAGAGATAAGATATACACAAATCTTATCACATTAGGAAAGAAGATCTCTTTCAATCTCTTTCCTAGTTACACAAGAAAACACAAACTCTTTTAATCCCTATCATAATCCAACATAATCAAATTAATTCAAGACTAAATAATACTATCAAAAATCGGCCCAATCAATTAACAAGAAATCGGCCTCTTATGCTTTTAATTAGTCCTAAACTTAATTTGATCATAGTTCCCAAAATTAGCCCATGTAAGATTAATTAATCCCAGATTAATTTATCCTTACAATAATTGGCCCATATGCTTAAATTAATTAATCCTAGATCAATTAACTTTCATATGGATCGGCCCATGTGTTTAACTAATTAATCCACTATTAATTAATCAATCCTTTCCAATTAATACTTTAATTGAGGATTTAATCAATTAGAAATTCCAATTGATTCATTAATCAGTTACTCCTAATTAATGATTCTCCACTTCGAATTAACACTTTAATTCTCGATTAATTAATTAGTCACTTCTAATTAATTATTCTTCTTCATGAATTAATACTGTAATTCATGTATTGATTTAATTCCTTAAATCAATTGATTCCTTCCAGACTGTCACTGTCCAACTGTATTGTGTGTGACCCTCTAGGTTCACCATCAATTGGCAGCAGGCCCACGACTTTCGTGATTTAATTAGTGAGCAATTAATTGCTCCGATCAATTAACCACTTTAATTGACCACTCCAGAATTAATTTCCTTATTAATTCTGGAGTACCCACACCTCATGGTCGATGTCTAGCCACAAGCCCATGAGGCCCAACTTCAGGTGAATTGATATTCGTGAACCTTCAACTCTTATAAATGCCATGTACATACGGTCCTTCTAGCGACTAATTTCCCGATTGAGACCTAGGGTGTGTGAATTGGTCGGCACCTCTAATTATCTCAATTCTGTACTTTCTAATTCAAGATAATAATTCCAGTGTGACTGCTAAATTTGGAAACCCCTTTCCAAATCCGTCACCGACTATGGCCGTAGATTCCTCGGATTTATTATCTAAGAACGTACAGGAAATTCTCTCATCTTATCAGGATGAGTCGATAGATCCTATATTAGTACTAACTATCCGCGCACACGTTCATACGTACCCAAAGTAGTCGCACAATGACCAAGCTATGTGATCGGCTCCTAAATCAAAGTACGTATTCCCGTGTACCGAATCCGCCCTAGTACCTCAAGTCAAAGGACTAAATCGTACACTATTATAAGTCTTGAGAGACATCCCATTACCGATATGCTTAACGCACTTCCACGATGGGTCTCTCTGTTCGGGTCGTTCGATGCGTTCGATCCCCTATCGAACCACCTAGTCATATGCACTAGCATTCAATGCCTTGTTCATGAAACGACAACAAATTCACTTCATGTGAATCATGCATAATCCTACAAGTCTTGACGATTCATTCGATACCCCGTCTCGATATGAATCTATGACTTGGAACATTTTTGAGATCACGACCTTTGAGACTGTTTCATGATTAATCGCACCCAATACTGAAGTGAATAATCCCGTAGTCATGAGTGATCTCAGGGTTTCATCCAATCGCTTAGATACGTTCGCGAGAGATGAAGTTGGCCATTGTTTAATTCACGTACTATGAATAAACAGGCGTATTATCTTATGAATCATAAGATTGCTTCTAAAGGAAGTACCTAAACAAGCTTATATTTGTTGGCTTGCTGGGCACTATCCTATCAATCTCCCACTTGCCCTAAAGCCAACCACATACGTTTCTAAGGCCCATCTCACTCCAGACGTCCGTCGAACCCTTGTGATTATGACTTAATTAGTGGATCTGCTATGTTGTCTCTTGACGTGCCCCCACGTCTTATTCTACCTATGATTTTCCATATCATATGTTATACTTGTGTTTAGATCATGGGTGAGATCTCGATTCCTTTGCTAAAGCAATTGTCTTAGGTTATCATTGAAGATAACTATAGGCCTCGCAATGCTAGGTACTACTTCCAGTTTGTTGGAAGAAGTTTTCGTCCAAACACTTTCCTTCGCTGTATTCAATACTGCGAAATATTCTGTTTTATGGTTACCTGGCATCGATTGCCCTTTTGAACCCCTTTCAAATCATCGTTGCCCCATAAAACTAGAATATTATATTCACTTCAAACGGGAAACTCGATTCACTAAATCCTTCGAGTTCCAATTCTTCATTATTACCGTTGACCAGCAATATATCCTCAGAACTCCTAGAGTTCTTTAAGGAATGCTTCATTTTCGGTATACCAATACTCCCTACTGGTGTTCGACCAACATCAGCTTATGATACTCATAGCAAGTGTTTAGTCTGGTCTTGTACATGACGTTGCATATACTATGCCACCTTTTATATGGAAGGTGTTCAGAGATATTATCCTCTTTACTCATCAAATGTAGGGCTCATTGACTTTGAGAGAGATTTTATATCTCTATGGAAACTGTCCTCTCTATGACTTTCCATACTGATCTTATTCAGTTTTTGTCCATGTACTAAGATTTGGGAATTCAATCATCTTCTCTAATCTATCACAATAGATACGTACTGCCAATACGTGAGATGTATCCCTTAAATCTTTTAATGAAGAATTACGTGCATTTACACGCTTTCGTCTGCGTTTAACACTCTTACATCATCTATGTCAACTTTAGTGTTTTATTTTACGAACAATGCAAAAACTCCCACTGATTCTTTTGTACATTGAGATTTACATGCAATTTTGATAAAGCCAACCGCCTTGACTGTCTCATCTAGTTGCATGTTCCAGCTTCGGGATACTGGACTAGAATCATAGATTCACCTTTGGAATTACATCCAATGGTTATGCCTCGTGGTCATGCGAAGCTTCTATGGTTCAGTGTTTCTAAATGGATTATTTGGAAATCCACTGAGACTACATGGCGTTTTAAGCTATGTTCCCGAATCTATGTTATACATAGATATTTCGAAAGTTCTTGGATTATTGTCCAATCGATCATATTCATGAACGTACCAGTTCTTTTCGAATTCGATCGAATCTTCGAAATTTGGTGTACAAAATTTTGGTGCAGTAGGTTTGAAAATATACTCCCACTATTTCTAGGGATGTGTCCAAGTCTAGGACTTCATCAAGTTCCATGGTAATATCCCATTTCTATTAGCGAGGGAACAACCCTCTAAGAATCGGGAATCCTCAGGAACGGACTACTTTCGTTCTTTAGGATCATGGAACAGGTATCCAATGGATTTCGTTGAATACCCTACAAATTTTCTCAATTGGATCCACTATCCAATTTTATCATTCATGGATGATATACCATACTAGGGTTAGTACGGTTTTTCGTAGGAATTGACTTAAGAAAATACTTGTTTAAGTATCCTTCTATTGTCATGGGGTTGACCCCCAGAATTGATTGAGTAGTTTTAGCAATACTAATTTAAGGAATGAATCTAGTCTTTCATAGTTCGATTCCTTTTATTAGATTTAACTTGCTATTCAAGAATTCTATTCTCGATTTAGATAATTTGAGTAATTTAGGGCTTATGTATTAATCACTTCGATTAAATCGAATGGTCATACTTTAATGCCCTTAATTGCTTCGATTTTGGAATCCTTTGAATCCTTTCAACATTTCCATACTTGCACTTTACTTAGTGCCTTTATGAAACACTTTGAACCCTTCAATCTTTCCAAAAACTTGTACTTTCAATGTACTTATATCCTAAATGCTATTAGGATATAATATGAAGCAATTAATTACTCGCACTATTATTTTAGTGATCCACATGTGTGTTCACGAATTTCATTCATTAAACACTTGGTATTTCAAAATACCTTCATTCAATCGATTGATTTCCTATTCAGACAGGATTCGCATGTTTTGAATTCATCAATCTTCTATTTTTCAAGAGTCATGATTGAAAACAATTCATCGATTCCTTCTTTTAGGAATTATGATCGAATGTGGATAATTATCTAATTTGTTTTTCTTTTCTTGATCTAGCATAATTGTTTAAGTTTTATCAATGCTTATTTCTTTGCTTTATTTACAACGGTAAAGCAATTATGTACGAATTAAAAGCTTTAATTAAAATAATTCCATTCATAATGGTAAAGCTAAGAAGTTTCGTACAATGTTCGAAATAAATAGACAAAACTCTAACTAATGCCTAAATCCAAAATTAAAGGAAAACATATGCTAATAAGAAAAATTCAGATGCTCCTTGACCCATTCCTTGAAGTATGTTTCCCTCATGTGCAATTGAAACCCAGACTTGGTCACTTGCAGCACGTTCCAGTCATCCTCTGTAAACACTTTTACAGAAACCAAAAATGTTAGATGATTTACATCAAAAGAAAATCTTAAGATGTTTTTCATCAAAAAGGAAATAACTTTAGGTTGTACCTTGGTCAAGTATGTTTCGGAATTCCTCATCAGTCATGTTACTCAGTTCCTCATTTTTCTTACATAAGGGACAATTCTTTCCTTCGATCAATCCTTGTCCTCTTTCGAGGGCTTTCTCATATTTGTCTAACAACTTATGCAAATCATCGGTCTCAATTCCTTTGTGTGGAACTTCACAATGATCGATAAAATGAGAGAATGATTCAGGCAGGCCATTTGTGATGATTACCATTTTATCATCTAGAGTCAATATAGCTCCAAGCTCATCGATTCGTTTTAGCCTCTTGATCAGGTAAGTGCAATATTTATTAATATTTTTGTACCCAGTCATGCCTTCATCGTGGAGTGATGATATCCAGATTTGCAATATAGTTTGTTCGCAATTGGCAGTGAATTTTGGCATGGCTAAATATAAATAACAGACAACAATAAGCAGACATATTTAAGATAATACTTATAATTAACGAAGATTGGTCTTTCTATCGAAAAAGTTCTCCCACTATTTTATCGAAACAATAACCCCTTGCATTGTTCGGGAAATTCTATTTCCTAGTAGGTCTTGACGTCCCAGCAGACATTAATTGCACCCACGACTCGCGGTCATACAATTAACTCCCTAGGTAGGTATACTTTTACCAATTGTGTTACTCCACAACCTTCAAGCTATTTGCCTCGATTTTCGCACCTATCTAGCACTGCTACATCATAGATGTTACTACTCGTTTAAGTCTAACCCAGTCAATCTTGATGAGCAACAGGCCCGGTCATGAAATCCCCGTAACTGGTTATCGGTCGATTTTCACATCCCGACAAGTCCCCACCCTTGTCTTGTTTAGTTAAAAGCAAGAATCAAGGAATTTCGTGTATTGTCCCTTTCTTCGACTCGGGTGCCAGACTCTGGATCACCTCTATCGATAAGTAGACAACATACACTAGTCCCTATTGATGGAAGGCTTGGATATATAAAACATCATTTTATAGTTTACCCAATATGACTTAATATTTTAATTCGAGAGGGGATTTTCGGTTTTAGGAAGTTTGAGGTAACTCTCCTCGAGATCTCACCGCATTAATTATGCTTTATTATTTATTTAGTGATCTAAATTCTAGCGCGCAAGCCAAAAATAAATCAACAAATAAAATAAAACATTCACACCTAGCATGCATGCTACCACAGTATGTTTTCGATCGGGAGCCTCCTATGCGGACCACCATCGAGCCAAAGACGATGGTCCTATTGGTCAATCTATTGGGTTTCATATAGACCTACTCTATTACACATTTTACCATGCATACATGGCCTTTAGTCTTCTTGGGCTCCCACCTTGCTTGTAATGGGCCTCCATCCTAAACTAATAAAACAGTAAAGCCCTATCTATTACAATGGCTCAAAGTGGCCCAAAACTTAAGGCTCGCAGGCCCAATAAAACCAATTAGATTATAATTAACCAATCACATCTAACCTAAGGGTCAAGGCTCGGCGCGATCGAAAACCACGTAAACAATTTCACGTTGAGCAAGAAACAAGCAAAAATTAATTTTCTTATTTCTTATGTTATTCTAAAACTACCTTTTAAAATAACCTTAGATTCTAGTTTTAAAAACCCCTTTCTAAAACAATCTCTTACTTATCATTATAAAACCCCTTTTAAAATGACACTTTGATTTTATTTTAAAACCCCCTTTTAAAATTAAATCACAATTCCTATTTTAAAACCCCTTTTGAAATATCTCATGGTTCTTACTTTAGTCCACTACTAATTATGAAAAATTAATCCTTTGGATAATAAAACACCTTTTAAACATAATTCAGGTTCTGGAAATTTCAAATTTTGAAAATTACAGTTTGGTCCCTCAATTTTCGAAAATTACGTTTTGACCCCAAAACTTTCGGAAATGATAAATCAACCCCAAAAATTCCAGAACTTGCAAATTGGCCCAGAAAACAGAAATAATTATTTTTATTTCCAGAAACTTTTATTAATCGCAAAACAGCCCCTGAAGTTTTCGTAAATTGCAAAACAGCCCCTTAACTTACGGAAATTGCAAAACAGACCCCTATCGCTTAGAAAAAAAGAATTTCAATTTCAGCCCAAAATTTCCAGAAAAGTAAAATTTCAGATTCTGTCCAGATTTTATAAAAATCGTAAATTGCAATTTTAGTCCAATAAAATTCGTAAATTGTAGATCTGGCCCAAATAAGAATTATGCTATTTACCCGAACACATAATTAATCATAATCAGCAAGATCCATGCATAGAACACGACAAATAAACATATTCACGAAAATTTGAAGTGTTCAGGCCTTTTTCATATGTGCATAATAACCTGGCTCTGATACCACTGTTGGGTTTTTTGGGTATAATTTGTCAACTACAACAGTGCGGAATTTAAAATTTTTATCATACACCAAATCCCAGGGTTTCTTATTAGCACATATGAATAAAGGTTGAATTTAATTAGAGCATGCATATACTAAAATTAAATAGGTGGTAAAAGCCATTTTACCTCACCACAGGCAAGGTGGTGGTTTCCTCCGGTCTTCGGTTGTTCACTAGAGCACCCCAAGTGTTGTGCCTCTAGAGATAGTCCACACCAGCTGGATTTGAGTGACTTCACGAAATCCCCAGGCTCAGAACTAGGATTAAGGAATTGCCTCGTCAGGAATTGGATGCAGATCCGGGAAGAAGACTTGGAGAAAAATCCTTCACTGGGGTGGGGCGATTTTTGCACAGGGTTCGGTTTTGCAGTAGGGGCGAGAATTAGGGCTGAAGTTTTCGGCCTTCTTTGTTTTTCTTGTGTTGTGATTTTCTTTCTTTTCTTAGAATAAATCTCTTAGGATTTGTTAGTGTATTTTTGATTATGTATATCTAGTATTTATAGATGTCTCTATTAGAAGACTCCTTCTCCTAATAGACATCTAACTCTTGAAAGAATATCTTCTTTTCAAGAGATAAGATATACACAAATCTTATCACATTAGGAAAGAAGATTTCTTTCAATCTCTTTCCTAGTTACACAAGAAAACACAAACTCTTTTAATCCCTATCATAATCCAACATAATCAAATTAATTCAAGACTAAATAATACTAGCAAAAATCGGCCCAATCAATTAACAAGAAATCGGCCTCTTATGCTTTTAATTAGTCCTAAACTTAATTTGATCATAGTTCCCAAAATTAGCCCATGTAAGATTAATTAATCCCAGATTAATTTATCCTTACAATAATTGGCCCATATGCTTAAATTAATTAATCCTAAATCAATTAACTTTCATATGGATCGGCCCATGTGTTTAACTAATTAATCCACTATTAATTAATCAATCCTTTCCAATTAATACTTTAATTGAGGATTTAATCAATTAGAAATTCCAATTGATTCAATTAGAAGTGACTAATTAATTAATCGAGAATTAAAGTGTTAATTCGAAGTGGAGAATCATTAATTAGGAGTAACTGATTAATGATTCTTCTTCATGAATTAATACTGTAATTCATGTATTGATTTAATTCCTTAAATCAATTGATTCCTTCCAGACTGTCACTGTCCAACTGTATTGTGTGTGACCCTCTAGGTTCACCATCAATTGGCAGCAGGCCCACGACTTTCGTGATTTAATTAGTGAGCAATTAATTGCTCCGATCAATTAACCACTTTAATTGACCACTCCAGAATTAATTTCCTTATTAATTCAGGAGTACCCACACCTCATGATCGATGTCTAGCCACAAGCCCATGAGGCCCAACTTCAGGTGAATTGATATTCGTGAACCTTCAACTCTTATAAATGCCATGTACATACGGTCCTTCTAGCGACTAATTTCCCGATTGAGACCTAGGGTGTGTGAATTGGTCGGCACCTCTAATTATCTCAATTCTGTACTTTCTAATTCAGGATAATAATTCCAGTGTGACTGCTAAATTTGGAAACCCCTTTCCAAATCCGTCACAGACTACGGCCGTAGATTCCTCGGATTTATTATCTAAGAACGTACAGGAAATTCTCTCATCTTATCAGGATGAGTCGATAGATCCTATATTAGTACTAACTATCCGCGCACACGTTCATACGTACCCAAAATAGTCGCACAATGACCAAGCTATGTGATCGGCTCCTAAATCAAAGTACGTATTCCCGTGTACCGAATCCGCCCTAGTACCTCAAGTCAAAGGACTAAATCGTACACTATTATAAGTCTTGAGAGACATCCCATTACCGATATGCTTAACGCACTTCCACGATGGGTCTCTCTGTTCGGGTCGTTCGATGCGTTCGATCCCCTATCGAACCACCTAGTCATATGCACTAGCATTCAATGCCTTGTTCATGAAACGACAACAAATTCACTTCATGTGAATCATGCATAATCCTACAAGTCTTGACGATTCATTCGATACCCCGTCTCGATATGAATCTATGACTTGGAACATTTTTGAGATCACGACCTTTGAGACTGTTTCATGATTAATCGCACCCAATACTGAAGTGAATAATCCCGTAGTCATGAGTGATCTCAGGGTTTCATCCAATCGCTTAGATACGTTCGCGAGAGATGAAGTTGGCCATTGTTTAATTCACGTACTATGAATAAACAGGCGTATTATCTTATGAATCATAAGATTGCTTCTAAAGGAAGTACCTAAACAAGCTTATATTTGTTGGCTTGCTGGGCACTATCCTATCAAGGGCTTCATAAATTGCTTAGATGTATTACAATGAATGAAGAATTGCCAATGCGAACTTTTATTGATCATGAATAAGATTGATTACAAGAGTATTTACAAGACAATCGATTGGCTTGCAGGGCACTACTCTAACAGTAGCGACTTGTAACGCTTAAAGCGTATGCTACGTCTGGTCTCGTACATAACATACCATACATTATGCTTCCTATAGCGGATGCATATGGTACTTGAGACATATTGCTTCTCTCTTCAGGCGTCTTTGGGGCCATAGACTTAGAGAGTGCAATTCCATGTCTCATTGGAAGCAATCCTCTCTTGGATTCTTTCATATTAAATATTTTCAAGATTTTATCTATGTACTGCAATTGGGAGAGGCCCAGCAGTCCTTTTGATCTATTTCGGTAGATCCTTATACCCAGTACAAAGGATGCTTCTCCCAATTTCTTCATTGAGAATTGTGTAGATAACCATGCTTTAGTTCCGTACAACACTTTCACATTGTTTTCAATGAGAAGAATGTCATCAACGTAAAGCACCAAAAATTCAACTGTACTCCCACTGATTTTCTTGTACACGCAAGGTTCGAACATGTTTTTGATGAATCCAAAAGTTTGGATTGTCTCATCGAAACGAATGTTCCAACTTCGGGAAGCTTGCTTCAGTCCATAAATGGACCTCTGGAGTTTGCACACCTTGTGTTCATCTCCTTTGGATGTATATCCTTTTGGTTGCTTCATGTAGATCTCCTTGTCAATGTCCCCATTGAGAAAAGACAGTCTTTACATCCATCTACCATATCTCGTAGTTATACCACGCAGCTGTGGCCAGCAAGATTCGAATGGATTTAGACATTGCGACGGGCGAGAAGGTCTCCTCAAAGTCGATGATTGGCCTTTGAGTGTATCCTTTTTGCCACTAGTCGCGCCTTGTAGGTTATTACCTCTCCGTTCACTCCAAGCTTTCGCTTATAGATCCACTTGCAACCCATGGGAGCTACTCCCACTGGTTGATCTACCAAGGCCCAGACCTTGTTCGAGTGCATGGAGTCCAATTCGAATTCCATGGCTTCACGCCACTTTCCCGAGTCTATGCCTAGCATAGCCTCTTCGTAAGTCCTTGGGTCGGTTAGAGACTGTCTAGTCTCACGCCGCAGACCGTAGTACCTCTTGGGTTCTCTACGTTGTCTTTCTGACCTACGAAGTATCAGTGTACTCTCTGATGTACTCTCATGCTCTTGTTCTCCCACTTCCTATGGTGATGGGTCAGCTTGATCGACCTCTTTGGTCTTTTCAGCTTCAGTGACCTCATCTAGTTCTACGTTGTGTTCCTTCTTGCCTAGCAAGAAATCCTTCTCCAAGAAGTGTGCGTTCCTTGAGACAAACGTAGTTTATCTTGTAGGATCGTAGAACTTGTATCCTATAGAGTTTTTCTGGATACCCCACGAATTACATAAGATGGACTTTACGTCCAACTTATCTCCCACCAGCTTATTCACATAAGTGGGAGACCCCATATGCGCATGAATGCATATGAAGGTACAATACCAAAACTCATATCACGTGATATGTTTTGGATCTGGCTTCAGAGATACTTAGCTCAGTATCTTCGATTTTCTCGATCAAGTTTCATTTGTATGAATAAGGAATTTCATGTAAGATTTCTTAATGGACATTTACATGTCCAAAATGCTCAACAACTGACAATGTTTTGAGCGAGTCTTACATTTCGAGAATCTAATTCTCTATTAAATAATCAATTGCGTGCATGTTCGATTTTGAATTGATCCAAATCTCTTACATGCTTTCATTGATTAGGCTCTCTTCTTTTATTTCAAAAGTAATTTGGAATTGTACATCACAACGTACTTTTACCCCTGAGGGCACAAAAGACGCCTTATCTCCCACTAATGCTTTAGTGTTTCTACACACTTTTAAATGGATTAAATCCAATGCAATTGTTTATGCCTCTTGGTTGCCTAGCAACCAACTACTAAATCTAATTTTCATTAAGCAAGATTCGAAAATCGGTTACTATGTATAGCATCCCAGTCAAGCTCGACCCAGTCGAGCTCAGTCTTTGAATCTTTTAATTTGGAAATATGTTTTAGTATTCGTGTATCGCCTTTCGGTTTTTACAACGACTCAAGTGTGTGAAATCTTGATTATTTATATTTTATTGACTATGCATATTTTATTTAGTCGATATATGAGTATCCATACTCATTTGCTTATGTACACCTTTTGCGTATAAATCTTATAGCGCAATCAGTTCCAACCATTATGGAACTATCACATCCCTTAAGACAAGAGATGGTATAAGCAAATTCCAATGATCTAAATAATTCATGGCTTTAGATGCATTGAATGCATCAATGAGTGCTTCATCGGGCATCCAACACCCTTATGCATTACTTTAACCATAAGGTTAAGTTCAATAAAATTTAATCATCCCTTATGGGATGAATAGGTTCAATTCCCTCTTCCCTTGATCTTAATCCATGGAAGAATCATTTTGATTGACTTTTCAACTTATCATCCTTACAAAAAAACCTCCAAGGTTATTTCCCTTTAGAGAGGATACATTCCTCTTCTTCCATCTCTCGAGCCTTTTGAGGCCTTTTAACAAGATGTTACTTCCCATTTATGGGAGATTTCATGTTTGCCTTCAAGAAAATTTGGGCTTGAGAACCATCCTCAACCTCTGGTGAAACTTATCACCTTTCTTATTTCAAGAGTAACTTCAAAAAGGCAGCTTGGTGAAATCTATCACCATTCCAGTCGAAGTGTAACTTCGAAAGGAAAACCAATGAAATCTTTGTAAGGAGATTAGTCCTTGCTTGGACTCGAGAAGTCATTAAAAATTCATTTGGGTTCAGTCAATTTATTTGATTCAAGTATGATGGTAAATATTCATGGATACATAACTTATGAAAAACTATCATAAACATGACGATAAATACGCGGCAAATTAATATCAATGCATAATTTACAAACATGGTTTTCGTTTGTAAATTACTCCCGCTATTTTTGTCGAATACTTATGCCCCCACATAAGGTTCGGGAAATAAAAATTTCCTAATGGGCTCAAGGCCCAAATGCAATCGCTCAGTACCCACGACTCGTTGGCCATACCAATTGATCCACTTGGTGGGCGATCACGTCGCCGGTTAACCATCCCAGCTAATCCTTGAGTTCATTTAGCCTCGTTTTTCGTTATGAACCCACGACTTGTGAGACATCCATACTTACTAGCGTTAAATCATGTCCAATACTCGTGGAGAGAAATAGTTCAATCCTAGATGCCCCACGACTCGTGAGACAGCGCCTAGAACCTTGCTATCCCCTCCCTTGGCACTAAACTGTGCATCGAGGCAATAGACATATCATCTTCCTACAGCTCGACCCACGACTCGTGAGACATCGATATATATTCGTACGATATGCCTAAGACCTAGTAATTGGATAGGCTCGGACCATAAACACCATTCTATGCGCCCGTTTTACGATTTAATATTATAATTGAATTTTAGGTTCAATTGGAGGTTTTATGAAATGTTCAAGTGCGAGGTCTCATCAGATTATCCTTTATCTTGTTTACGTGATCTATTCTAAGCATGCAAGACATACATCAAAGAATAATAGTAAACATATATCACCTAGCATTGCACATATGATTGGTCGATTGCCCATCCTATGCGATCCATCACGAGCCACATGATGGACCAATTGGTCAGTCTAGGGTGGAAATTAAATGTCCTAACTATTACAATTTTCAAACCCATACATCATGGGCCTTCTTGTAATATCCACCTTGATTGGGCCTCCATGTAATGAATTGGGCCTCCATGTCCTCCAGGGTAATGGGCCTCCATGTGGATCTCCAAGTCTTCATGAGGTCTTCTTGGCTCCAAGCCTAATTTAAGCCTAGCTTATAAAAATAAAGGCCCTATTCTATTACAATTGTTTGCGCAAGCAAGGGCACCAATCAGGACCATTTAATTACAACCCATAAAATAAATAAACCAAAACTACACAGGGCTTAAGGGCAAAATCGACAAATCCACATATTCACTCAAGAACATGCATAAATTCACATAAGGGCATAAATGTAAATTTACCGGCTCCTTTAATTTTAATTCACAAAAATTATCCAAGTTAATTTAATTTTGAATCATCAATTAATCTCTAAGATTAATTAACTCTTACTTGAGTTCTAAGTAATCTACAACTCTTATATTGATAAAGTTGGTTAATTAAGATAGTTACAAATCTTCCAAGATTACTATCTTATCCAAAACTCTAAGTTTCCTAATTTTACAAATCTCGAAGATTCTCAAGATAATACTATTTTGAATAGATTAGTTAACTAAGGTAGTGTCCAAATCCAACAAGATTTTTACCTTATCCAAAACTCCAAGTTTCCTAATTTAATAAGATCTCTAAGATCTTTAATCTTGGTAACTTACTTGAAGAGATTAATTTTAATTAAATCTCTTCTTACAATTGAAACTCTAAGTTTCCTTGTTTAATAAGATCTCTAAGATCTTTAATCTTGGTAACTTACTAGAAGACATTAATTATAATTAAATGTCTTATCTCAAGTGAAACTCTAAGTTTCCTTGTTAATTAGATCTCTAAGATCTATCCAAGATTCACCAAGATTCCATAACAACCAAATCTCCAAGATTTTGTTCAAGATTATCCAAAATTCTGCCACTAAGATTTTGAACCACCATGTCATTGCCGTAAATCGTTGGCTTCAAGATGACTAAATCCAACATTTTTGCAACCAGCATAACTCAATTGCAATTTAATACATATGGTGGCTGCAAATCTTACGTAGCACAAGTCAAGCATATATTACAAATTAAAACAATCATGCATACAATGACACACATGGTCACGTGAACAAAGGAAAGAAAAAATAAAAATTTTGTGCCGAGCACTTAAATAAATTCTCACCAAGAGAATAAAGTGCCGATCCATTAATTTTTGTTTCCCTTTTGCTTTGTTTTAATTTGTGTTTGATTACTTGTTGATTTAATTAGAAACAAATCCAGTTCAATTAAATCCCAATCCAAAATAAAAATTAACACGATAAAATTTTCGAATCAAAATTTTTTACATTAACTCTAAGTTAACAGATCTACGTTCTAAAACATATACAGTTAAAGAACTAGCCACACATAAATCAAACATATGATTTATAAAAACACAGAATTTGCAAATTCATATATATACAAAGCCTAGAGTTGGCTCTGATACCACTGTTGGGATTCGGTAAGATAAACAGCCCTAGGCACAGCGGAATATAAAATTTTTAGGACCTCTTACGGAATCTTGCCAGGATACTACTCTAGGTGTATATATATAAATATTAATTAAAACGATAGTATAAGTTTGCACGTTATACCTATCTCCTTGCAAATCCAAGTTGGCAGTCAGCAAAACGAACTCTGATTTCTGCTCCAGCAAAATCGATCCAGACTTTTCAAGTAGCGCCCCACGTGTTGCGCCTCTACGAGTTGATACACCACAATATCACGAAAATAATAAATCTTGATCAGCTAGAACACAAGATATATTATGATCTAGGATTTAGGAACGATCTTGGAACAAAGTCGAAAACGAAAAATTCTTCCACAGGGAAGAAGAGTTCGGTCGATTGGACTGGGAGAAGGGAGAGAGAATTTTGCTCTTGCTCAATTTTTGCTTATTGAGTTGTGTGAAAAATAACTACAAGATAGCTACTTATAGTTATCTCCCTAACCTAGTCCTATTAGGACTAGGGTTCTTCTCTCCTACATGGGCCATGGCCCTCTTTAATTAGAAGACCAAGTCTTCTAATTAATTCATGGCCCAGTTAATTAATTTGACCAGGCTTTATTTAATCTCCCAATTAAATAGCCCAATTAATTAACTTAATCTCCCATTTAATTAAATCAGACTCTAAGTCTATTTAATTAAAAAAATTTCTAATTAATTAAATCCAACTTAATTAATTAATTCACAAATTAAATTCCAATTTAATTTATGATCCTGATCCAATTCCAATTGGATCCCATTTTGTTCCAATTGGGTCGACCCAGTCGACCCACCCAATATAATCGACCCAGTCGATTATTCACCCAGTCGACTCGGTCGTTCTTATTTCCTCGCTTTCGCTTCATGTGTATTGTGTATGCCCCCGTTGGTTCACCACATAATTGGCCGTGGGTTATAATTAAATATTATTTAATTATTCGAGTAAGACTTACTCTAAATCAATCGAACACTCTGTCGATTGATCATTCCAAAATTAACACCCCTGCCAATTTGGGAATTCTCCCACACTCCACGGTCGATGTCCAGCCACAAGCCCATGGAGCCCAATCACTGGTGAATTAATTTAGTGAACCTTTTATCATTTACAATATCCATATACGACATAATCTCTCCATCGATCAATCTTCCAGTCGAGACTTAATGGTATGGTCTTTCATCGGTTTCCCTTTTTCTTTTGTCTTGACCTTATGCATTCTGGTCTCGAAATAATTCTCTTTGACTTAACCTTTATGAGCTACTTACATAAAGCCGTCAGATACCTCGGCCGAGGATTTTACCAGAATTAATTTCTCACAGAAATCGATAGGAGAATTTCCCAACCTATCAAGTTGGGTCAATGGATCCTTTGTTGATGATATGAATCTGCATACGAGTTCCTCTATACCTAATATGAGTCCACAGAGACTTTCTGGGGATCTCCAGTCAGTCGGGACTCATATCAAAGCATAGACGTTCTCGCACCAGATAAACCCTATCATCTCAAGTAATTAGGGATCGTTCCTCGTATACTATTGTAAATTGGAATAACTTCATCCCCGATATGCGACTACCGCTTCCATGGTGAGTTATTTCCTAATTGGGGTATTCAGTGCGCTTGCCATCCCAGCAAGCCACCCACTTATGTGTATCGACTATCCCAGTCACGCTCGTGGACCCCAACGTTCTCCAGTTCATCGGAGTATACACAATAGTGAGAGTCTAACCGAATCCAACGATGTCCTATCTCGATTGGATTCTACGACTCTTGAATATGTTCTAGATCACGGCCTTGGAGATCAGTCCACGGGTTGTCCTATAGCCCTGTGATCTAAGGACTTCTATCCTTATGCGTAGATAATTATTACATAAGATAAAGATGACCATATAATAAGAAAATGCATTTATTAATCCAATTGAATGGTCCTTTCAATTAAATGCAGCCAAATAGTTGGCTTGCAGGACACTATTCTATCACTGGAAAGATTGTGCTTCCTTACATTTCTGCTGCTGAGAAAAAGAAGATTGATGATGCTGAAAAGCAGAGAAAAGCTTCAGAAAAGGCAGAGGAAGATAGGTTGAAAAGCCTTGAGCTTAAGAGGCTGGAAGAAGAAGCCAGCAAACTAACTCAAGCAGAAAGGGATGCTATTGAAGCAGCGGAGTTAGCTGCTGCAATAGAGGCCAGCACCAAGGACGCCCATGGTCCAAGGCAGGCTGCAGGAATCAGAATTGGGGAACCAAGAGACCCAAATCAATCCAAGCAGATGATGCCTGCTCCCAAGGTCCAATCTAAGAAAAGATCTGAGTTGAAATTGGCTCTGGAGATTGTGAGAGATAATCCAGAAGCATTTGATGAATTTGTTCAAAGGTTGGATACTGAGAATGCCAAGCTGACTCGTCTGACAAAGAAAAGGTTCGTTGCAACAGATGGAGAGAATATCATCTGACTAAGAGCAAGGAGCAGATTAATAGTTGGAGAGCCTTCAATGATGAAGAGGCCTGGGTCCTCAAGTGGCTTGAAACAGGATCAATCACACAAGCACTTGATTCAGAGTTCTTCTTGGATAAGCTAAGGCTGCTGATCAGCAAGGTTGCCAAAGCTGAAGCCAAAAAGATCTACAACTCTGTGCCAGAGGACTATGCTGTAAATGAAGATTTGAAGGAAAGGTCCATAAGATTGGCCATCTCTCAAACTATGAAATCATGGGCAAAGAAGACTAGAAAGATGGAGGGACAACCAAGCTCACTAATTCCCCTCCCTAGTCTAAAGCAGATAGTATATGGTCCAACAATCAGACCATATCAAAATCTTCCTGAGAATCCAGTGTCACCATTTATTGCCATTGATGACCTGACATGGATCACTCACAGGACTGCCTTAGATGAGGCAGGTAAAGTCCACGCCATCACAGAGGTGAAGAAGATCAAAGCCCCTGCTGGTGATCAAGGGAAAGAGCAAGATAAGTCTACTGAGCAAGAAAAGAAAGACAAAGAAACAGAAGACTCATCTGACCCTGCTGATCAAAGTAAGGACTCAGAGGAGAAAAAGGAAGACGAGACTGCTGATCAAACTTAGGAGAAGGAAAGCACTCCCAGTCATGCTAATGAAGCCAAAGTGCAGGAGATTGCCTCTGGTTCAGCTGATCAGACCACAGAAAATGAAGTTCTTGCCTTACCTCCTATCCCTACTGATGTTGCTTCTACTTCTCAGAGCTTACAACAAACATCTTTGTTGGATTCTATTCAACAAATGATATCAAGATCAATGAAGGAAATGGAAGAGAAGTTAACTGCTAATCAGAAAACTGCTGCTGTTCCAATCTATCTGATAGAGGATACTGCTCAGAATGTCAAGTCTGTCTGTCAAGAAATGGACATTATCAGAAGAAGAACCCAAAGCACAGCTGCTGGTTGGAGAGACATTACAGAAACAGTTGACTTGGCAGGATGAAACCTGGGAAAATATGATGAGAGACTTCAAGGCATCTGCTGATTTGCTGCTGGCAACTCAATTTCAGTTAGGTGATCAAGGTGAAGCTGTTCTCAACAGAATGAATGCCTTTGAAGCCAATCAACTGCGTCAACAAGCTCAACTGGATGCATTTGGAGCAAATCAACTAAGACAACAAGCTCAAATTCATGCTATGGAAGAAAACATCAAGCTTCTCTGTGACTCACTTATGATTGCACCAATCTTACCAAATTATCCAATCATCCTTGCTGATGATGACAAAAAGGGGGAAAATCATGGAACTCGAAAAGATCATAGTTCAAATGTTTGTTTGGTGGCTTCTAGACCAAGTGAAGTTAGGTGGCTTTATCTAGTAATATCAGATAACAGATCACTCGTCTGTCAGATAAGTTAAACTCTACTCATCTGATATCTTATATAAGCATGGTTATAAAATCGCATCTCTAGAAACACGCTTTTATAAGTAACAGATAGGTAACGTTTGAGTTTCCCGCCTGTCTGACATCAAAATAATAAAATTGAAATCCGTAGCTCCCACCTACACGATTAATAAACTGTCTGATAAGGAGGAAGAATTTTGGGCAATTTGTGCTAAGAAGGGAGACGTGATGATTGGGACTCTGATGAAAACTCAGTTAAAAGACGAGTATCAGAGGTTCGCAGACATCATTGCGAAGGTACTGGATTGCAGTACGGGCTCTTTAGATGGGTTACCAAGAAAGAGGTACTACACCATGATTTGTATCTACTGTGGACTGAAGGTGAACTGGGCAGCTCATGTCTATGATTTGCTGAGTGACAAAAGGACTTCGCATGCCATTTTGCTTAGTCATCTGTTCATGTCACTAAGCTGTACCATGGGAAATGGGAAGGCTACCCATGCCAGTAAAGAGTTCAAGTTGTATGAGCCAGTCAGGAGTGTGGCTGCTCCCAAAAGAAAGGCTCCTACTAAGTCTAAGAAGACCCCTTCTAAGAAGAGCAAAAAGGAGGGTCAGACAAGTAAGTCTGCTGATCAAACAGCAAGCCCTGCTGTTGAAGCTGGATCAGCACAGCCTGAAGTTGTAATCTCTGAAAAGGTGATTGATGACTTCACCAAGGAGATTGAACAAATGGAGACGGGTTCCTCTCCTGAAAGAACTGAATCAGCAGAAGAAGTTCCTCTTCAAAGACTGAAGAGAATGAGAACAAAAAGAGAAGCAAGGGGACCTCCCCGAGCTAAGTCTCAACCTGAAGCTTCAAAGAGAATTCCTAAGTCTAAATCAAAAAGGAAAATGACATTCTCTGAAGAATCAACAGAAACAGTCAGAGAATCACCATCAGCAGAGAGGCCAGTTATCAATGAAGAACTTTGGGTTGAGGCTGCTGTTGAACAAGTTGAAGAGCATGTTCAAGAGGCCGCTGCTGACATGTTTGAAGAGCCTGCTGGAGAGGCTGCTGCTGAAAAGAATGGAGAGTTTCTTGTAGAAGCTATTGAACAGCAGACTGGCACAGCAAGTGAAGGGATTGTACCTCTTATACACCCTACTCCTGTTGCTGCCACTCCCATTCAAGTGATTAAGAGTCCTGAAGCTAGGAAGCTAAGGACTGGAAAGATTGTGCTTCCTTACATTTCTGCTGCTGAGAAAAAGAAGATTGATGATGCTGAAAAGCAGAGAAAAGCTGCAGAAAAGGCAGAGGAAGATAGGTTGAAAAGCCTTGAGCTTAAGAGGCTGGAAGAAGAAGCCATCAAACTAACTCAAGCAGAAAGGGATGCTATTGAAGCAGCTGAGTTAGCTGCTGCAATAGAGGCTAGCACCAAGGACGCCCATGGTCCAAGGCAGGCTGGAGGAATCAGAATTGGGGAACCAGGAGACCCAAATCAATCCAAGCAGATGATGCCTGCTCCCAAGGTCCAATCTAAGAAAATATCTGAGTTGAAATTGGCTCTGGAGATTGTGAGAGATAATCCAGAAGCATTTGATGAATTTGTTCAAAGGTTGGATACTGAGAATGCCAAACTGACTCGTCTGACAATGTTCAATAAAGAAAAGGTTCGTTACAACAGATGGAGAGAATATCGTCTGACTAAGAGCAAGGAGCAGATTAATAGTTGGAGAGCCTTCAATGATGAAGAGGCCTGGGTCCTCAAGTGGCTTGAAACAGGATCAATCACACAAGCACTTGATTCAGAGTTCTTCTTGGATAAGCTAAGGCTGCTGATCAGCAAGGTTGCCAAAGCTGAAGCCAAAAAGATCTACAACTCTGTGCCAGAGGACTATGCTGTAGATGAAGATTTGAAGGAAAGGTCCATAAGATTGGCCATCTCTCAAAATATGAAATCATGGGCAAAGAAGACTAGAAAGATGGAGGGACAACCAAGCTCACTAATTCCCCTCCCTAGTCTAAAGAAGATAGTGTATGGTCCAACAATCAGCCCATATGAAAATCTTCCTGAGATCCCAGTGTCACCATTTATTGCCATTGATAACCTGACATGGATCACTCACATGACTGCCTTAGATGAGGCTGGTAAATCCCACACCATCACAGAGGTGAAGAAGATCAAAGCCCCTGCTGGTGATCAAGGGAAAGAGCAAGATAAATCTACTGAGCAAGAAAAGAAAGACAAAGAAATAGAAGACTCATCTGACCCTGCTGATCAAAGTAAGGACTCAGAGGAGAAAAAGGAAGACGAGACTGCTGATCAAACTGAGGAGAAGGAAATCACTCCCAGTCATGCTAATGAAGCCAAAGTGCAGGAGATTGCCTCTGGTTCAGCTGATCAGACCACAGAAAATGAAGTTCTTGCCTTACCTCCTATCCCGACTGATGTTGCTTCTACTTCTCAGAGCTTACAGCAAACATCTTTGTTGGATTCTATTCAACAAATGATATCAAGATCAATGAAGGAAATGGAAGAGAAGTTAACTGCTAATCAGAAAACAGCTGCTGTTCAGATCTATCTGATAGAGGATACTGCTCAGAATGTCAAGTCTGTCTGTCTAGAAATGGACATTATCAGAAGAAGAACCCAAAGCACAGCTGCTGGTTGGAGAGACATTACAGAAACAGTTGAGTTGGCCATCCAAGCTAAGGATGAAACCTGGGAAAATATGATGAGAGACTTCAAGGCATCTGCTGATTTACTGCTGGCAACTCAAATTCAGTTAGGTGATCAAGGTGAAGCTGTTCTCAACAGAATGAATGCCTTTGAAGCCAATAAACTGCGTCAACAAGCTCAACTGGATGCATTTGGAGCAAATCAACTAAGACAACAAGCTCAAATGCATGCTATGGAAGAAAACATCAAGCTTCTCTGTGACTCACTTATGATTACACCAATCTTACCAAATTATCCAATCATCCTTGCTGATGATGACAAAAAGGGGGAAGATAGGGTACTAAGGGAAGAAAGGGAAGATAAGGTACCTTCTGATGAAGAAGAAAATGCAGAAGCTGAAGGAACTGAAGTGTTGGAAGAATCTGCTGATAATGAAAAGAATGATGAAGATAATGAAGGCACAAGCAGACCAACAGATGAGAAGATCACAGAAGAAGAAAGTGAAGCTGAAGAAACTGAAGTTGAAGCAAAAGCTAACTCCGATAAAGAGATAGCTGCTCCTAAGGACTCAGCTGAAGATCAGCTTGACCCTGATGCTAAACGGAAGAAGTTAGAGCTGTTACAACAAAAACACAAGGAAACTGATGAAGACAAGGAAGAAGAAGACAAGCTAGAAGACTAGTCTTGTTTAGATCACTTATGTATTTCCTTGTATTTTTTTTTCATATCTCATCTGAACAGACTTGTAATATGTAATACTTCTCAATATCTATAAAATTGCAAGTTTAAATCCAACAGACTATTTCTATCTCAGAAATTTTTGAGGATCAAAACTTTAGTTTAGGTACAGGTACTTAGCTGAAGTTTTGTCATCATCAAAAAGGGGGAAATTGTTGGATGAAGATGAAGATGAAGTGCAAAGAAGATAAGTAATTAAGGGATGATTTTGATGATTTCAAAAACATCAGAATCAGCTAAGTATGGAAAGCTTAGTTCCCTTAGAAGAATTTTGAACAAGTAAAAAAAGACATTAGAAGAGTTCAAAGTTAAAAGCAAGAAGACTACTGATCTCGTGCTGAAACAGCGAACAGAAGGGTAGGTCATCAGCTGACTCAAATCAGATTAGTTCAGAGTTTGATCAGCAGAGTGCCTATCAGATGGGTTGCTTTGATCAGCAGAGTAGAAGAGATCATGAGAGAAGTCCAACGGTAATAAATGCACCGGGCGTAATAAATGCTGGAAGAGAAGGGTAGTAATGGCAAATGATTGGAAATTACTCTCGGATCAGCAGAGTGCATTTAATGCAGCTACAGGAAAGTATAGCAGAAAAAGGACTGTAGCAGGTAGCCGTTCTGAAATTGGGCTAAGGCTATGGATTTGAGATTTGATTTCCTTCAACGGTCATAATTTCAAATCCAAGTATAAATAGAGCTGATTTCGAAGTGAGAGAAGAACACAACAACATCTGAGATTTCGCATTCGAAGCAGAAATTTATCTAAGTCTCAAGAAGCTCGAACAACTCACTCGTCTAGTGGAAGTCATCTGTTGACAGAAACCCAGTTGAAGAAAACAGAAAAATACATTCTGAGTGTTTTGTATTAGCTGAGTGTTGTGCGAAGTTAGAATCCATCTTTGTGAGTGATTCTACTTTAGAGGATAGGCTTTCTGAGTGAATTCCTATTGTGAGCTTATAGCCTTTTCATTTGTTGTTTAGGTATAAGTGGAGAAATATCGTAATCTTTGTGATTATAGTATAACCAAGAATCTAAGTGATCTGGAAGAGTGGACTAAAGGATTTTTATCCATATAACCACTATAAAAATTCTTTGTGTTATCTTGCATATTTTGAACCTTGCATATTTCAACACTTTGAATTATCAAAAGATTTTACAAGGAGTTTTAAAACTGGGGATAAAATCTTTTTAAAGACTTAGTCTACTTTTGAAAAACACTTTCAAATATCCGCTACAAGTATACTCTTGATAAAACTGATTTTCACTGAAATCAGCTAAGTAAACTGTAAGAAGAGTGGTCACTCTGCCGTTCAAGATTTGTTCACGATCAACACAGTTATCTTACTGTTCTTCATCAGCTTAGTCTGCTGACAGAAGAGTAAAAAGTTTTTAAGTCTAAAATTTTCAGAGGTCTATTCACCCCCCCTCCCCTCTAGACCTCATCTGACCACTTGGACCAACAAGTGGTATCAGAGCAGGTGGTTCATTAGAATCAGCTGCCTGATCAACGAGCTTGATCCAAGTGTTTTTCAAATGTTTTTCAAACTTTTCAAAAGAGCATCTTTTTGAAAAATTAAAATTTTTTGAAAATGGATTGTATCAGTCATGTTCCCCACATTGCTGGTATGTCCTTTGAGGACTGGAAAATCAGAATGGAGATTTTCCTAGTTGCTTATAATGACAACATGTACACATGTATCATTAAAGGTCCATTCAGATTCACAAAGACAATAAAAATCAATGAAGTTGATACGGTTGTAGAAAAAGACCTTCATGAGATGACTCTAAAGGAAATAAAGCAATTTAATCTGGATAAGGTCGGAAGATTCATCATGACTAAAGCCCTGGACAATGATCGGTTTGACAAGGTCAAACATTGCGAAACTGCAAAGGAGATGTGGGACAAAGTCAGAGATAGTGAGTGAAGGAAATGATGCCATAAAAGAGCATCAGCAAAATGTTGCTTTGGAGAAACTTGACAACTTCAAGATGAAGTCTGGAGAAACCATTGATCAGATGGATACCAGATTCACCAGAACACTGAATGAAGTTCTAAAGTTGGGTAAAACCTTTACTGACAAGGAAATCACCGTCAGAGTACTAAAGGCATTACCTCCCAAGTTCAACATGAAGGTGACAACAATGGAAGAATCAAGAGATTTGGGAAAGATCTCTCTTACAGAACTGTTTTTCGTACTCAAGGCATTCGAGTATAAACTGCCTAGAATGGGAATTGAAGAAACATCAACTTCAGGACCCACAGCTGCCCTGGTTGCTGCTGAAAATCAAAGAAGACCAGCTCAGAGAAGTAAAGAAGTGGACTCATCTGATGAAGCCACTCTACTCAACAAAAAGGAGTACACTGCTGGAGATGTAGCATTGCTAATGAACAATTTCAAGAAGTTCTACAAGAGAAAAATGAAGAACAAATACAACAATGCTTCTACTTCTAAACCTAACTTTTCTTCTCAAGATAAAGAGGATTATAAAGCCAAACTAATATGTTATAACTGCAGGAAATTGGGACACTTCATCAAAGACTGTCCATATACAAAAGCAGAGAAATACACTGAGGAAGAGAAGAAAATCAGAAAAGAAAGAAAGCATCAGAGAGGCAAGGCAATGATGGCTGAAGCAGAAAAGCTGGCTGCTGTCTACTCATCTGATTCAGATTCAGACACGTCTGATGAAGAATCGTTTGATGATGAAAAACCTGCTCTCCTCTGCCTGATGGCAAAGGAATCTGATGACTCTGAGGAAGAGGTAACTCCTCTTGACAATGAAATATTTAATTCATTTGAACAAATGATGCTTAACAATACTTGTTTTTCTGAAGCATATAAAAAGCTTAAGGAAGAGATGATATTGCTAAAAGAGCAAAATAGTTCACTGAAACTTTTAGCTGAAAAGCCAAAAGAATCAGCTGAATATAAACAGCTTGAGCAAGAAAATGAATCTCTGAAAGCTGAATGTGAGGTTTATAAAGGAAAAATCATGGAACTTGAAAAGATTATTGAGTCTCCTGAGAAATCATCTGTTGCATCAAATCACATGTCTAGTAAACAGAAGATACCTTTAGAACAGGATAAGCACGAATTGAATCATACTGAGAAATTTATATCTGCTGACAATAGTAAGGTCATTCTGTATGTTCAAACTGCTAGACCTGCTTCACCTGAGAAAGTATTAAAGAAGACGAAAACTCCTACGGCTAAAAAGAGCAAAGAACCTAGTCTAGGAAACAGACTAGTAAGACCAAACAGCAGAGTCCTAAGAAGTCTGCTGATAAAGCTAAAGTCAATCAGACTAATGGTAAAACTAAGTCGTCTGTTAATGAGCAAGCTACTAGTAAGCCAAAGAAGCATAAGAATAAGAAAAATCAAAATGCTTGGTATGGAAATGAGTCATATTATGTGCAACCTGCTGCATATCCTCCTATGTATCATGCACCTCAATATCCAACTTACTATGCACCTTACCCTGCTCATCCAATGCATGCATATCCTGCATATCATGCACCTTACCCTGCTTATGAACATTACTCTTATCATACTGATCATCAACATGACTTATCTGATAACTATGATAAAAATGAAACTGTTCATGCTCCTGTCAAAACTCAGAAGCCTAAGAAGCCTAAGACATCAACATCTTGGGTTGTCAAAGGTGGAACTAATCCTTCAGGACCCTCTCAATAAGGGTACCTAAAACAATTTTATTTTTGTTTTGTCGGATAGGATTAGGAGTAGGAGTAAAGTAGAGAAGATTTGGTACTTGAACAGTGGATGTTCAAGGCACATGTGTGGAAGCATACATGAGCTGACTGATGCAGTTGCTATGGATGGTCCAAAAGTTACTTTTGGGGACAGCAAAGAAGGCAAGATTAAAGCTAAAGGAAGACTGATCAGAGGAAACATTGAGATATCTGACGTTTCATATGTTAAAGGCCTCAAATATAATCTGCTGAGCATAAGTCAATTTTGTGACAAAGGATATTCAGTCATCTTCTCAACAGATAAGTGCTACGTTGAACAGATTGGTACAAAGAAGGTTATTTTATCTGGAAGAAGACAAGGGAATGTCTACATAGTCGACTGGAATTCTGCTGATAAGAATTCAAATGTTTGTTTGGTGGATTCTACACCAAGTGAAGTTAGTTGGCTATGGCACAAAAGAATGAATCATTTAAACTTCAAGACCATAAACAGACTGATAAAGAATGATTTGGTAGAAGGGATTCCAAAAACAGTCATGAGCAATGACAAGCTCTGTGACGCATGTCAGAAGGGTAAACAAATCAAGTCATCCTTCAAAAGCAAGAAGCATCAATCTTCTGAAAGAATATTGGAGCTACTACATATGGACTTATTTGGACCCATTGATCCAGTCAGCAATGGTGGAAAGAAATACTGCCTAGTTGTTGTGGATGATTATTCAAGATATACTTGGGTGATATTCATGAAAAAGAAAAGTGAAACCAAGGAACATTTTACTAATCTGATGGAACTGATCCAGAATGAAAAGAGTACAAAAATATTGAAGATCAGATCAGATAGAGGGACAGAGTTCACAAACTCTACTGTTGAAGAGTATTGTAACATCAAAGGAATACATCATGAGTATTCAGCTGCTAGAACCCCTCAACAGAACGGTGTTGCTGAAAGGAGAAACAGAACACTGAAGGAAGCTGTCAGAACCATGATAGCTGAAGCTAAACCGCCACAAAGATTTTGGGCAGAAGCAACAAATACAGCCTACTTTACCCAGAACAGATGCATGATCAACAAAAATCAGAACACAACTCAATATGAAGTTTGGAACAACAGAAAACCAAACATTCATTACTTTAAAATTTTTTGTTGTAAATGTTTTGTTTTGAATAATGGGAAAAATCACCTTACTGCTTTTGCAGAAAAGGCTGATGAAGCTGTTTATGTAGGATACTCTATTGTTTGTAAGGCTTATAGAGTTTTTAACAAAAGAACATTACTAATAGAAGAATCTATCCATGTAGTATTTGATGAGCCAAGTCAATCTTCTGAAAAGAATCAAAGTACTAATCAAGATCTATCTACTGATTTACAGAAGTTGGATATTGGAAAAAATGAAGAATATGTTCCCATCATACTACCTAATTTAAATTCAGCTGCTAGCTCAAGTGCTGTTCAAAATCACAGTGCTGATTGTCTAACAGACGAATTACAACCAGCTAACAGACCAGAGACTGTTCAACAGACGGCAAATGTTCAACAGACTACTACTGCAACTCCAACAGTACTGTTGCAAGATCATAACAGAGGACAACATTCAGACCTGCAACCTGATCTCAGATGGCTCAAAAATCACCCACCTGAGTTAGTGATTGGTGATCCTTTAGATAGAGTGAAAACAAGAAGAGCTGCTGCACAAGATGCCATGTTTGTCACTTTTTTTATCTCAAATAGAGCCTAAGCAAATTGAAGAAGCTCTCAGTGATTCCTTCTGGATAGAAGCTATGCAAGAAGAGTTGAATCAATTTGAAAGGAATGAAGTCTGGTACTTAGTTCCCAGACCAAGTCATCAAAGAGTCATTGGCACTAAATAGGTATTCAGAAACAAGATGAATGAAGATGGTATTGTTACCAGAAACAAAGCAAGATTAGTAGCCAAAGGATATTGTCTAGAAGAAAGAATTGACTTTGATGAAACATTTGCACCTGTAGCAAGACTTGAAGCAATCAGACTGTTTCTTGCCTATGCTGCGTATAAGAACTTCACTGTCTATCAGATGGATGTGAAGTCTGCTTTTCTCAGTGGAGAACTGCAAGAAGAAGTATATGTTGAACAACCTCCTGGATTTGAAGTCTACCAAGAAGAGGATAAGGTATATCGTCTGAAGAAAGCTCTCTATGGACTGAAACAGGCTCCAAGAGCATGGTATGATAACCTATCAGATTTTCTTTTAATTAAAGGATTTCATAAAGGTAAGGTAGATAAAACCTTGTTCACTATTGAATGGGAGAATCATATATTGATTGTGCAAATATATGTAGACGATATTATTTTTGGTTCAACTAATCAACAGATGTGTGACAAGTTCTCTAAGCTGATGCAGAATAAGTTTGAAATGAGCATGATGGGAGAACTTAATTATTTTCTTGGTTTACAAGTTAAACAGCTGCCTGATGGAATCTTTATAAATCAAGCTAAATACACAAGAGATCTGTTTAAAAAGTTTGGTATGGAAACTAGCTCTACTGCTACTATTCCTATGTCTACAAGTCTTCGTTTGGATAAAGATGAAGATGGCAAATCAGTGGACATAACCAAATACAGAGGCATTATAGGGTCACTGTTATATCTAACAGCAAGCAGACCTGACATAATGTACTCAGTTGGGGTTTGTGCAAGATTTCAATCAAATCCCAAGGAATCTCATCTCTTAGCTGCCAAGAGGATATTGAAATATGTTAAAGGCACTCAAGAATTGGGATTGTGGTATCCTAGAGAATCTGGATTTGAGCTTATTGGTTATTCAGATTCAGACCTTGCTGGCTGCAAGATTGACAGAAAAAGCACAACAGGTGCCTGTCAGTTCTTAGGTAGTCGTCTGATCTCATGGATGAGTAAGAAACAGACTTCAGTGTCCATATCTACTGTTGAAGCTGAGTATATAGCTGCTGGAGCTTGCTGTGCACAGATACTTTGGTTGAAGCAGCAACTAGAAGACTACAATATCAAAATCAGCGGAATTCCAATCTACTGTGACAATACAAGTGCAATCTCACTTACTCAGAACACTACATGTCATTCACGGACTAAACATATTGAGATCAAGCATCACTTCATTAGAGATCATGTGGAAAAAGGAAACATTATGATTGAGTATGTTCATACTGACAATCAGATTGCTGATATTTTCACTAAACCTTTAAGTGAAGTAAGGTTTTCAACTCTAAGAGCTGAACTAGGACTACTTAATTTGGATGCATAAGCTGAGGGAGAACTCATCAGAAGACTGAAGTTCAACAACTTAGTTATCCATTATTCTATTCAAGGATTAACTTTCATTAGACTAGTTAACTTATGGATTCTTAAAGATAGGGGGAACGTGTAAGACTAGCGGTACTTATGCTCTAAAGATGAAATTGGTTAATGGCAGTTAGTTGAAGTTATGTTATCAGAAGATGTGTTCTTAATTCTTGAAGACTGAAGACTATTTTATCTTGCTGGATTGACAAACAGCAGAGGAAGATTACTAGCTATTGGCTTTCTCTAGTAATATCAGATAACAGATCACTCGTCTGTCAGATAAGTTAAACTCTACTCATCTGATATCTTATATAAGCATGGTTATAAAATCGCATCTCTAGAAACACGCTTTTATAAGTAACAGATAGGTAACGTTTGAGTTTCCCGCCTGTCTGACATTAAAATAATAAAATTGAAATCTGCAGCTCCCACCCACACGATTAATAAACTGTCAGATTGATCCAACGTCTCAGATTAAACACGATAACCTAAACAAGTGAAAACGTATAAAACCCGATCTGAACAGTACAGTCGTCTTACGCACACACAAACTCTCAAATTCTCTAACTCTCAAACTCTCTCGCCTTCAAAAGTTTATTGCTTTCACAGATTTACACTTAGTAATCTCATAAATGGAGAAGATTATCGATGGAAGATACTTGAACTACAACAAATTACATTTCTCCGGTAGTGATCTGATGCGCTCCATCATGGAAAAAATCAAAGAGGCATCTTTAGTTCCAGTTCTGGAAGCACACGAAGACAGGGTCTACTTAGAAGACGTAGATCACTTCTACAAGACCAGGGAATTCACCAAAAATGACACTGTTATGTCAGCTGTCATTGGGGGTAAGAAAATTGCTGTCTCTGCTGCTGTTTTGAATGAGATTTATAAATTGAAAAATGAAGGGGGAAACGTAACAGACCTAGGGTCTGATAAGGAGGAAGAATTTTGGGCAATTTGTGCTAAGAAGGGAGAAGAGATGACTGGGACTCTGATGAAAACTCAGTTAAAGACAAGTATCAGAGGTTCGCAGACATCATTGCGAAGGTACTGGATTGCAGTACGGGCTCTTTAGATGGGTTACAAAGAAAGAGGTACTACACCATGATTTGTATCTACTATGGACTGAAGGTGAACTGGGCAGCTCATGTCTATGATTTGCTGATTGACAAAAGGACTTCGCATGCCATTTTGCTTAGTCATCTGTTCATGTCACTAAGCTGTCCCATGGGAAATGGGAAGGCTACCCATGCCAGTAAAGAGTTCAAGTTGTATGAGCCAGTCAGGAGTGTGGCTGCTCCCAAAAGAAAGGCTCCTACTAAGTCTAAGAAGACCCCTTCTAAGAAGAGCAAGAGGGAGGGTCAGACAAGTAAGTCTGCTGATCAAACAGCAAGCCCTGCTGTTGAAGCTGGATCAGCACAGCCTGAAGTTGTAATCCCTGAAAAGGTGATTGATGACTTCACCAAGGAGATTGAACAAATGGAGACGGGTTCCTCTCCTGAAAGAACTGAATCAGAAGAAGAAGTTCCTCTTCAAAGACTGAAGAGAATGAGAACAAAAAGAGAAGCAAGGGGACCTCCCCGAGCTAAGTCTCAACCAGAAGCTTCAAAGAGAATTCCTAAGTCTAAAGCAAAAAGGAAAGTGACATTCTCTGAAGAATCAACAGAAACAGTCAGAGAATCACCATCAGCAGAGAGGCCAGTTATCAATGAAGAACCATTGGTTGAGGCTGCTGTTGAACAAGTTGAAGAGCCTGTTCAAGAGGCCGCTGCTGACATGTTTGAAGAGCCTGCTGGAGAGGCTGCTGCTGAAAAGAATGGAGAGTCTGATGTAGAAGCTGTTGAACAGCAGACTGGCACACCAAGTGAAGGGATTGTAACTCTTATACACCCTACTCCTGTTGCTGCCACTCCCATTCAAGTGATTGAGAGTCCTGAAGCTAGGAAGCTAAGGACTGGAAAGATTGTGCTTCCTTACATTTCTGCTGCTGAGAAAAAGAAGATTGATGATGTTGAAAAGCAGAGAAAAGCTGCAGAAAAGGCAGAGGAAGATAGGTTGAAAAGCCTTGAGCTTAAGAGGCTGGAAGAAGAAGCCAGCAAACTAACTCAAGCAGAAAGGGATGCTATTGAAGCAGCTGAGTCAGCTGCTGCAATAGAGGCCAGCACCAAGGACGCCCATGGTCCAAGGCAGGCTGCAGGAATCAGAATTGGGGAACCAAGAGACCCAAATCAATCCAAGCAGATGATGCCTGCTCCCAAGGTCCAATCTAAGAAAAGATCTGAGTTGAAATTGGCTCTGGAGATTGTGAGAGATAATCCAGAAGCATTTGATGAATTTGTTCAAAGGTTGGATACTGAGAATGCCAAGCTAACTCGTCTGACAATGTTCAATAAAGAAAAGGTTCGTTACAACAGATGGAGAGAATATCGTCTGACTAAGAGCAAGGAGCAGATTAATAGTTGGAGAGCCTTCAAAGATGAAGAGGTCTGGGTCCTCAAGTGGCTTGAAACAGGATCAATCACACAAGCACTTGATTCAGAGTTCTTCTTGGATAAGCTAAGGTTGCTGATCAGCAAGGTTGCCAAAGCTGAAGCCAAAAAGATCTACAACTCTGTGCCAGAGGACTATGCTGTAGATGAAGATTTGAAGGAAAGGTCCATAAGATTGGCCATCTCTCAAACTATGAAATCATGGGCAAAGAAGACTAGAAAGATGGAGGGACAACCAAGCTCACTAATTCCCCTCCCTAGTCTAAAGCAGATAGTATATGGTCCAACAATCAGACCATATGAAAATCTTCCTGAGAATCCAGTGTCACCATTTATTGCCATTGATGACCTGACATGGATCACTCACAGGACTGCCTTAGATGAGGCTGGTAAAGTCCACAACATCACAGAGGTGAAGAAGATCAAAGCCCCTGCTTGTGATCAAGGGAAAGTGCAAGATAAGTCTACTGAGCAAGAAAAGAAAGACAAAGAAACAGAAGACTCATCTGACCCTGCTGATCAAAGTAAGGACTCAGAGGAGAAAAAGGAAGACGAGACTGCTGATCAAACTGAGGAGAAGGAAAGTACTCCCAGTCATGCTAATGAAGCCAAAGTGCAGGAGATTGCCTCTGGTTCAGCTGATCAGACCACAGAAAATGAAGTTCTTGCCTTACCTCCTATCCCTACTGATGTTGCTTCTACTTCTCCGAGCTTACAGCAAACATCTTTGTTGGATTCTATTCAAGAAATGATATCAAGATCAATGAAGGAAATGGAAGAGAAGTTAACTGCTAATCAGAAAACTGCTGCTGTTCCAATCTATCTGATAGAGGATACTGCTCAGAATGTCAAGTCTGTCTGTCAAGAAATGGACATTATCAGAAAAAGAACCCAAAGCACAACTGCTGGTTGGAGAGACATTACAGAAACAGTTGAGTTGGCCATCCAAGCTAAGGATGAAACCTGGGAAAATATGATGAGAGACTTCAAGGCATCTGCTGATTTGCTGCTGGCAACTCAAATTCAGTTAGGTGATCAAGGTGAAGCAGTTCTCAACAGAATGAATGCCTTTGAAGCCAATCAACTGCGTCAACAAGCTCAACTGGATGCATTTGGAGCAAATCAACTAAGACAACAAGCTCAAATGCATGCTATGGAAGAAAACATCAAGCTTCTCTGTGACTCACTTATTATTACACCAATCTTACCAAATTATCCAATCATCCTTGCTGATGATGACAAAAAGGGGGAAGATAGGGTACTAAGGGAAGAAAGGGAAGATAAGATACCTTCTGATGAAGAAGAAAATGCTGAAGCTGAAGGAACTGAAGTGTTGGAAGAATCTGCTGATAATGAAAAGAATGATGAAGATAATGAAGGCAATAGCAGACCAACAGATGAGAAGATCACAGAAGAAGAAAGTGAAGCTGAAGAAACTGAAGCTGAAGCAAAAGCTAACTCCGATAAAGAGATAGCTGCTGCTGTTAAATGGAAGAAGTTAGAGCTGTTACAACAAAAATTCAAGGAAACTGATGAAAACAAGGAAGAAGAAGACAAGCTAGAAGACTAGTCTTGTTTAGATCACTTATGTATTTCCTTGTATTTTTTTTCATATCTCATCTGAACAGACTTGTAATATGTAATACTTCTCAATATCTATAAAATTGCAAGTTTAAATCCAACAGACTATTTCTATCTCAGAAATTTTTGAGGATCAAAACTTTAGTTTAGGTACAGGTACATAGCTGAAGTTTTGTCATCATCAAAAAGGGGGAAATTGTTGGATGAAGATGAAGATGAAGTGCAAAGAAGATAAGTAATTAAGGGATGGTTTTGATGATTTCCAAAACATCAGAATCAGCTAAGTATGGAAAGCTTAGTTCCCTTAGAAGAATTTTGAACAAGTAAAAGAAGACATCAGAAGAGTTCAAAGTTCAAAGCCCAGAAGACTACTGATCTCGTGCTGAAACAGCGAACAGAAGGGTAGGTCATCAGCTGACTAAAATCAGATTAGTTCAGAGTTTGATCAGCAGAGTGCCTATCAGATGGGTTGCTTTGATCAGCAGATTAGAAGAGATCATGAGAGAAGTCCAACGGTAATAAATGCACCGGGCGTAATAAATGCTGGAAGAGAAGGGTAGTAATGGCAAATGATTGGAAATTACTCTCGGATTAGCAGAAATGATTTAATGCAGCTACAGGAAAGTATAGCAGAAAAAGGACTGTAGCAGGTAGCTGTTCTGAAATTGGGCTAAGGCTATGGATTTGAGATTTGATTTCCTTCAACGGTCATAATTTCAAATCCAAGTATAAATAGAGCTGATTTCGAAGTGAGAGAAGAACACAACAACATCTGAGATTTCGCATTCGAAGCAGAATTTTATCTAAGTCTCAAGAAGCTCGAACACCTCACTCGTCTGGTGGAAGTCATCTGTTGACAGAAACCCAGTTGAAGAAAACAGAAAAATACATTCTGAGTGTTTTCTATTAGCTGAGTGTTGTGCGAAGTTAGAATCCATCTTTGTGAGTGATTCCACTTTAGAGGATAGGCTTTCTGATTGAATTCCACTTGTAATAACTTGTAATACCTCTTGCTACAAGACCAGGGAATTCACCAAAAATGACACTGTTATGTCAGCTGTCATTGGGGGTAAGAAAATTGCTGTCTCTGCTGCTGTTTTGAATGAGATTTATAAATTGAAAAATGAAGGGGGAAACGTAACAGACCTAGGGTCTGATAAGGAGGAAGAATTTTGGGCAATTTGTGCTAAGAAGGGAGAAGAGATGACTGGGACTCTGATGAAAACTCAGTTAAAAGACAAGTATCAGAGGTTCGCAGACATCATTGCGAAGGTACTGGATTGCAGTACGGGCTCTTTAGATGGGTTACAAAGAAAGAGGTACTACACCATGATTTGTATCTACTATGGACTGAAGGTGAACTGGGCAGCTCATGTCTATGATTTGCTGATTGACAAAAGGACTTCGCATGCCATTTTGCTTAGTCATCTGTTCATGTCACTAAGCTGTCCCATGGGAAATGGGAAGGCTACCCATGCCAGTAAAGAGTTCAAGTTGTATGAGCCAGTCAGGAGTGTGGCTGCTCCCAAAAGAAAGGCTCCTACTAAGTCTAAGAAGACCCCTTCTAAGAAAAGCAAGAAGTAGGGTCAGACAAGTAAGTCTGTTGATCAAACAGCAAGCCTTGCTGTTGAAGCTGGATCAGCACAGCCTGAAGTTGTAATCCCTGAAAAGGTGATTGATGACTTCACCAAGGAGATTGAACAAATGGAGTCGGGTTCCTCTCCTGAAAGAACTGAATCAGAAGAAGAAGTTCCTCTTCAAAGACTGAAGAGAATGAGAACAAAAAGAGAAGCAAGGGGACCTCCCCGAGCTAAGTCTCAACCTGAAGCTTCAAAGAGAATTCCTAAGTCTAAAGCAAAAAGGAAAGTGACATTCTCTGAAGAATCAACAGAAACAGTCAGAGAATCACCATCAGCAGAGAGGCCAGTTATCAATGAAGAACCTTTGGTTGAGGCTGCTGTTGAACAAGTTGAAGAGCCTGTTCAAGAGGCCGCTGCTGACGTGTTTGAAGAGCCTGCTGCTGAAAAGAATGGAGAGTCTGCTGTAGAAGTTGTTGAACAGCAGACTGGCACAGCAATTGAAGGGATTGTACCTCTTATACACCCTACTCCTGTTGCTGCCACTCCCATTCAAGTGATTGAGAGTCCTGAAGCTAGGAAGCTAAGGACTGGAAAGATTGTGCTTCCTTACATTTCTGCTGCTGAGAAAAAGAAGATTGATGATGCTGAAAAGCAGAGAAAAGCTGCAGAAAAGGCAGAGGATGATAGGTTGAAAAGCCTTGAGCTTAAGAGGCTGGAAGAAGAAGCCAGCAAACTAACTCAAGCAGAAAGGGATGCTATTGAAGCAGCTGAGTTAGCTGCTGCAATAGAGGCCAGCACCAAGGACGCCCATGGTCCAAGGCAGGCTGGAGGAATCAGAATTGGGGAACCAAGAGACCCAAATCAATCCAAGCAGATGATGCCTGCTCCCAAGGTCCAATCTAAGAAAAGATCTGAGTGGAAATTGGCTCTGGAGATTGTGAGAGATAATCCAGAAGCATTTGATGAATTTGTTCAAAGGTTGGATACTGAGAATGCCAAGCTGACTCGTCTGACAATGTTCAATAAAGAAAAGGTTCGTTGCAACAGATGGAGAGAATATCGTCTTACTAAGAGCAAGGAGCAGATTAATAGTTGGAGAGCCTTCAATGATGAAGAGGCCTGGGTCCTCAAGTGGCTTGAAACAGGATCAATCACACAAGCACTTGATTCAGAGTTCTTCTTGGATAAGCTAAGGCTGCTGATCAGCAAGGTTGCCAAAGCTGAAGCCAAAAAGATCTACAACTCTGTGCCAGAGGACTATGCTGTAGATGAAGATTTGAAGGAAAGGTCCATAAGATTGGCCATCTCTCAAACTATGAAATCATGGGCAAAGAAGACTAGAAAGATGGAGGGACAACCAAGCTCACTAATTCCCCTCCCTAGTCTAAAGCAGATAGTATATGGTCCAACAATCAGACCATATGAAAATCTTCCTGAGAATCCAGTGTCACCATTTATTGCCATTGATGACCTGACATGGATCACTCACAGGACTGCCTTAGATGAGGCTGGTAAAGTCCACACCATCACAGAGGTGAAGAAGATCAAAGCCCCTACTGGTGATCAAGGGAAAGAGCAAGATAAGTCTACTGAGCAAGAAAAGAAAGACAAAGAAATAGAAGACTCATCTGACCCTGCTGAACAAAGTAAGGACTCAGAGGAGAAAAAGGAAGACGAGACTGCTGATCAAACTGAGGAGAAGGAAAGCACTCCCAGTCATGCTAATGAAGCCAAAGTGCAGGAGATTGCCTCTGGTTCAGCTGATCAGACCACAGAAAATGAAGTTCTTGCCTTACCTCCTATCCCTACTGATGTTGCTTCTACTTCTCAGAGCTTACAGCAAACATCTTTGTTGGATTCTATTCAACAAATGATATCAAGATCAATGAAGGAAATGGAAGAGAAGTTAACTCCTAATCAGAAAACTGCTGCTGTTCCAATCAACCTGATAGAGGATACTGCTCAGAATGTCAAGTCTGTCTGTCAAGAAATGGACATTATCAGAAGAAGAACCCAAAGCACAGCTGCTAGTTGGAGAGACATTACAGAAACAGTTGAGTTGGCCATCCAAGCTAAGGATGAAACCTGGGAAAATATGATGAGAGACTTCAAGGCATCTGCTGATTTGCTGCTGGCAACTCAAATTTAGTTAGGTGATCAAGGTGAAGATGTTCTCAACAGAATGAATGCCTTTGAAGCCAATCAACTGCGTCAACAAGCTCAACTGGATGCATTTGGAGCAAATCAACTAAGACAACAAGCTCAAATGCATGCTATGGAAGAAAACATCAAGCTTCTCTATGACTCACTTATGATTACACCAATCTTACCAAATTATCCAATCATCCCTGCTGATGATGACAAAAAGGGGAAAGATAGGGTACTAAGGGAAGAAAGGGAAGATAAGGTACCTTCTGATGAAGAAGAAAATGCTGAAGCTGAAGGAACTGAAGTGTTGGAAGAATCTGCTATAATGAAAAGAATGATGAAGATAATGAAGGCACAAGCAGACCAACAGATGAGAAGATCACAGAAGAAGAAAGTGAAGCTGAAGAAACTGAAGCTGAAGCAAAAGCTAAGTCCGATAAAGAGATAGCTGCTGCTAAGGACTCAGCTGAAGAACAGCTTGACCCTGATGCTAAACGGAAGAAGTTAGAGCTGTTACAACAAAAACTCAAGGAAACTGATGAAGACAAGGAAGAAGAAGACAAGCTAGAAGACTAGTCTTGTTTAGATCACTTATGTATTTCCTTGTATTTTTTTTGCATATCTCATATGAACAGACTTGTAATATGTAATACTTCTCAATATCTATAAAATTGCAAGTTTAAATCCAACAGACTATTTCTATCTCAGAAATTTTTGAGGATCAAAACTTTAGTTTAGGTACAGGTACTTAGCTGAAGTTTTGTCATCATCAAAACGGGGGAAATTGTTGGATGAAGATGAAGATGAAGTGCAAAGAAGATAAGTAATTAAGGGATGGTTTTGATGATTTCCAAAACATCAAAATCAGCTAAGTATGGAAAGCTTAGTTCCCTTAGAAGATTTTTGAACAAGTAAAAAAAGACATCAGAAGAGTTCAAAGTTCAAAGCCCAGAAGTCTACTGATCTCGTGCTGAAACAGCGAACAGAAGGGTAGGTCATCAGCTGACTCAAATCAGATTAGTTCAGAGTTTGATCATCAGAGTGCCTATCAGATGGGTTGCTTTGATCAGCAGAGTAGAAGAGATCATGAGAGAAGTCCAACGGTAATAAATGCACCGGGCTTAATAAATGCTGGAAGAGAAGGGTAGTAATGGCAAATGATTGGAATTTACTCTCGGATCAACAGAGTGCATTTAACGGTCATAATTTCAAATCCAAGTATAAATAGAGCTGATTTCGAAGTGAGAGAAGAACACAACAACATCTGAGATTTCGCATTCGAAGCAGAAATTTATCTAAGTCTCAAGAAGCTCAAACAGCTCACTCGTCTGGTGGAAGTCATCTGTTGACAGAAACCTAATTGAAGAAAACAGAAAAATACATTCTGAGTGTTTTCTATTAGCTGAGTGTTGTGCGAAGTTAGAATCCATCATTGTGAGTGATTATACTTTAGAAGATAGGCTTTCTGAGTGAGTTCCTATTGTGAGCTTATAGCCTTTTCATTTGTTGTTTATGTATAAGTGGAGAAATATTGTAATCTTTGTGATTATAGTATAACCCAGAATCTAAGTGATCTGGAAGAGTGAACTAAAGGATTTTTATCCATATAACCACTATAAAAATTCTTTGTTTTATTTTGCATTTAAAGTTTCTTGCATATTTTGAACCTTGCATATTTCAACACTTTGAATTATCAAAAGATTTTACAAGGAGTTTTAAAACTGGGGATAAAATCTTTTTAAAGACTTAGTCTACTTGTGAAAAACACTTTCAAACATCCGCTGCAAGTATACTCTTGATAAAACTGATTTTCACTGAAATCAGCTAAGTAAACTGTAGGAAGAGTGGTCACTCTGCCGTTCAAGATTTGTTCACGATCAGCACAATTATCTTACTGTTCTTCATCAGCTTAGTCTGCTGACAGAAGAGTAAAAAGTTTTTAAGTCTAAAATTTTCAGAGGTCTATTCACCCCCCCCCCCTCTAGACCTCATCGGACCACTTGGGACCAACAGTAATGCTCATTTCATCTGGAAGAACATTTGATCTTCAGAGCCCGGCCATCATACCAAAGAAGTCGACCATCCTGAGCAGCATGCTTCTTAGGTGGTCAGTTACCACTATCGAGGCACTAGGGAGGAGATTGATGTTTCCGTGGACGTTGTCGTGAAGAGCACCAATCCATAGAATATGATTAGTTTATTTTAAACAATTGTAACGATGTGTAAATCGTATATAGACCTTCGTAATCTAATCAAAGCTTTTTGTATGTAGTTTATTACATGTTCCTTGAACACGGATGAATAAAACTTCATTATTACTCTTTGCATTCTTCTTGTTGTTGATTTCGTCTCAATCTTAGTTTATATTTACCATCAAGGAGCGTTTATCTAGCGGATCAATTTACACTCAACTCCTTTTATTTAGACTTAGGTTTTCATACCAAAAGCCTTATAATTGTTAAAAATAGATCGAGGAGCGTTTATTAAGCGGATCAATGTATACTCAACTTTTATTTTTGTTTAGACTTAGGTTTTTATACCAAAAGTCTTTTAATTGTTGAAATATAATTGAGGAGCGTTTATCGAGCGGATCAATTTACACTCAACTCCTTTTATTTAGACTTAGGTTTTCATACCAAAAGCCTTATAGTTGTTAAAAATAGATCGAGGAGCGTTTATTGAGCGGATCAATGTATACTCAACTCTTTTTGTTTAGACTTAGGTTTTTATACCAAAAGTCTTTTAATTGTTGAAATATAATCGAGGAGTGTTTATTGAGCGGATCAATGTATACTTAACTCCTTTTGTTTAGACTTAGGTTTTTATACCAAAAGTCTTTTAATTGTTGAAATATAATCGAGGAGTGTTTATTGAGCGGATCAATGTATACTTAACTCCTATTGTTTAGACCTAGGTTTTTATACCAAAAGTCTTTTAATCGTTGAAAACAGATCGAGGAATTTTTATTGAGCGGATCAATGTATACTCGACTTGTTTGTTGCTAGATCGAGGAGTGTTTATTGAGCGGATCAATGTATACTCGACTCGTTTGTTGCTAGATCGAGGAGTGTTTATTGAGCGGATCAATGTATACTCGACTCGTTTGTTGCTAGATCGGGGAGTGTTTATTGAGCGGATCAATGTATACTCGACTTGTGTGTATGGTTGGATCGAGGAGTGTTTATTGAGCGGATCAATGTATACTTAACTCCTTGTGTCTTGATCTCAACCAATATGATAGTAGAATTCCAAGTAGTGTTTACCGAAACAATTGATTTATACTCAATCTTGATTTAATATTTAAAGTTGCTAAAATCTTTAATAATTGAACTGTAGGCTAAGGCCTTTATTACAAAGATTAAAACTTAATAAAATAAAGCAGCATAATCTACTAAAATTTATTTACCATAGTATTTTCTAAGGTTGACTGTATTCCAGGTTCTTGGTAAGGCTGTTCCATCCAAGTGTGCAATTTTGTATGAACCTTTCTTTCCTACGCCAATGACAACGTAAGGTCCATCCCAATTTTGTTGTAACTTTGCCACATGCTTGGATACCTCTACTTTTTTCAATACCAGGTCCCCTTCTTTGAAGGTTCGGACGCGTACTTTTTGATTATACGCCATTTCCATATTTGCTTTAGTGACTTGCTGATGAGGGGTATTTTGGGTTCAACCTTTCTCCTATCTAGCGGGGTCGAAATTTATGAATCTCGATCTCAGAAGCGTAAGTTCGACCCCAAGGCACAAAATCTCTTAGGCCAATCCTACCAAAGAAGCTCAGGGTCCAAAATCACTGTTGGGCCGAGAAATGCACGTCCGTGGACGGACCACCTAGTCCCTGTTCTCAGCTATAAATACCCCCATCATTTATGACGACGACACAACTTCACAGGTGCTCTTCCTTCGAGACTGCTGCTCGGACTCGCTTGGGAATAACAGCATAGGCTAGCTTGTATGTATTTCACCCTCTAGCTTGTACGGCATCCAGTAATGCTCGAATAGGACTCTTAATACTTGTAATTTGTACTCAGTCATCTCGAATACAAATATTATTGATCTTTTCCTTCTATTTATTAGTATTCATACCGCATCACATACTGTCTTGATCAAACACACGAAAACGCGTAAGATCAATTGGCGCCCACCGTGGGGCCTTATTCGAGTATTAGATCGAAATATGCCTACTACGAGGAGAAATACGTATATCAGAGGAGAGCCTTCCCATGCAGCAGGAGCACATAATTCGGTCAACAATGAGCCTGATAATCTGTCGCGCGCGGCTCAACAACAGGAGATTCCACCAGTTGTTCTGCAGGATAATGTTCCAATTCACACGACCGTTGGTAACCTAAGGTCCATTATAGGCACGATGTGCAGGGAATTTCTGAACAGCGGAAGGGCTGATCAATCACCTGTAGATCAGCCAGCAGTTCACGGGAGACCGGAGATACCATCTTCAAACATCAAAAAGGAGAATAGTGTACTACGATCTATATCACACGCGCCAGCATTAAACCCTCCTCGAGCCGTACCATCGAAAATCAATGCTCGGGCAGAAATCCCACCAAATCAGTTCATGATGTGGAAGATTCAGTAGTTGGGGAGAGCCACCCTTCTGGTGCTGTCAGAGGCCAAAAATCGACCTACAAAAGAATTACTGAATCCGAACTGGAAAGGATAGTGCAGGAAAGAGTAGCTAAGAAGTTGGAAGAGGAAGGTACGCTGATAGAAATTCCTCATACCAATCATGCTGCCAGGCGAGCAGGAAATGTTCCGAGTAGAGAAAATCCACGAGACAGGGAGGTTTCGAACAGTATCATGCGTTGTTCGCCATTTTGTCAAGAAATACGCGAAGCTCGAAATGTGGAATCGGTACCGACCAGGCTACCACGGTATAACGGGACTACCGACCCCGGGGAACACATCAACAGCTTTATTAACGTGATGAACTTATACGGACATTCAGAGGACTTTTGTTGCAAGGTCATGGTTACTACCTTCGAATGTATTGCCCTCGATTGGTTCGAAAAGTTGCCGCCCAACTCCATATTTTCCTTCGAGGAATTTTGCGACAATCTAAAACACCAATTTGCTAGTCAAAGGAAACCGAGGTTACCGGCGAATCATTTGGGGACCGTAAAACAGTTGGAAGGAGAAACGTTGAGGCAATGGTTAGCGAGATTCAGTATCGAACTCCTCAAAGTTGATACCCTACAGATCTAATATTTATCATCTCTAATGTTTGAACTAACGAAGAGCACTCAGTTCGGAAACGCCTTATGCAGAAAACAACCAAAATCCTTCGAACGAATAATGGAAATTGCCGAGAAATACATGATTCAGGAAGAGATGAATAAGTTAAAAATCTCGCACACTGTGAACCTTCCTCTCAACAGAAAACAAGATCGGGCACCCATCCCAAAACCTGGTGACTACGGAGGGTCGAACAAAGCGTCTGTCTGGCAAAGAATCAACACTTGTAAGCCATATATGCCACCCCAAGGATCAAATTCCTATGGACCTCATTATGAACGAACTCGACCTCGAAGACCGGGAAAAATTCAGTTTACAGAACTTAACAGTCCAAAGGAAGAAGTGTTAACTGTGTTAGAAGAAGGAAACTTGATTCCCGAGGCTCAAAGGATCACTCAGGCTAGGCCAGGTGCACCAGGTTATGACCAGTACTGTCGATATCACCGGGCTCGGGGGCACAGCACCGAAAATTGTTACCAACTGAAAGTTGAGATAGAAAAGCTAATTGCACAAGGAAAATTAAAAGAATTTTTCAAAGGAGGCAACCATAACAATCGTTATAGGTCAAGAAGCCCGCGAAAGTTTAATACTCAGCAAAGGCAGGCTCGAAATCAAACGAAAGAACGGTCGAATGGAGTGATAAACATGATTGCTGGCGGACCAGCAGGAGGAGATAGCAGAAATGCTAGAAAAAGAACGTTGAGGTCGATAAAGGCTGGAGTCTCCGCAAAGAGGGAAATTCTATCCTTGGAGTTTCCCTCCATGGAAAATCAAGTTATAAGCTTCAGTAAGGCCGATCGACCTTCGGATGTTAATTGGGACACAAGTGAAGACGATCCGGATTTTTCCATGGTATTGACATTGAGAATCGCTAATTTAGAGGTCAAGAGGGTGCTAGTCGATAATGGAAGCTCAGCAAACATTATCTCGTCGGAAGCTCTCACGAGGATGAATCTTTGTCACCCGCGTCTGGATCGAGTAAACACTCCTTTGGTCGGTTTTGGGGGATCGGAGATCGTTCCGCTTGGGACCATTCTCTTGAGCACGACTTTAGGAAGCAAACCAAAAAACGTAACAAGGATGATCAAATTCCTGGTAGTAGACACATCGTTCGCTTATAACGCTATATTAGGGAGACCAACCCTAAATATCTTCAAGGCAGTTGTATCTACCTACCATCAAAAGATAAAATTCCCAACCGTGGCAGGGGTAGGAGAAATGAGGAACGATCAATACATGGCTTGGGAATGTTATAACTCATCTTTGAGTATTAAAAAGAGAGTGGAGCCCGAGCTCCCGGTTAAAAGAAAAATGAGTGAATTGGAGTCTGAATTGAAATCACCAATTCCCGACTGCGAGATAGTACAAGGAAGGAAAGGGAAAAATGTTGACATGAGCGTGCAAGCGCCCGACCACAAAAAAGTAACTTTAGTTCCAGGATCCCCTGAAAAATTCACTAAAATCGGAACGGAGTTAAGTGAGGGCATGGAAACCATGCTCGTTGAATTTTTACAGAAAAATGTGGACGTTTTTGCCTGGAGTTCGGATGATATAGTGGGAATCGACCCACGAGTGATAACACATTCATTAAACATCAATCCAAAGGCCAAACCCGTAAGGCAAAAGAAGCGCAATCATGGCCGCAAAAAGGACAAGATAATCAATGCAGAGGTCGATAGGTTATTAGCGGCAGGTCAGATCAGGGAAATTAAATTCACGGAGTGGTTGTGCAATGTGGTCCTAGTTTCTAAGGGCGAAAAGATTGAAAACAAATGGAGAATGTGTAATGACTTTACAGACCTAATCAAATTATGCCCAAGAGACCCTTATCCATTAACGCGGATCGATATGCTTGTAGACTCCACCGCAGGGTTTGTGTTATTTAGTATGATGGATGCTTTCCAAGGATTTTATCAGATTTTAATGAACGAAAGAGACCAGGATAAAACAGCATTCATCACCGAGCGGGGAGTATACTGCTTCATTGTCATGCCTTTTGGTTTAAGGAATGCGGGCGCTACCTATCAGAGGTTAGTCAATATGATGTTCAAAGAATTGATAGGGGAAATCATGGAGGTTTATGTAGACGACATGCTCGTAAAAAGTATGACGGAGGAGGACCACATCAACCATCTTGACCGATGTTTTGTAATTTTAAGGAAGTATGGAATGAAGTTGAATCCTGCCAAGTGCACCTTCGGCGTGCGATCGGGAAAGTTCCTCGGATATCTCGTCCACGAAAGAGGAATCGAAGCTAACCCTGAAAAAACTCGAGCAATTACCGATCTACAACCACCGAGAATGCTCTCAGATGTCCAAAGCCTGATTGGGAAGATTATTTCGTTGAATAGATTTATCTCACGATCTGCTGACAAGAGTTTACCATTCTTCAAATTATTGCGCAAGTCTAAGAATTTTGAGTGGAATGCAGAATGTGATAAAGCTTTCGATGACCTGAAAGCTTACTTAACCTCTCCACCAATGTTAGCCAAGCCATCCGATGGAGAACCTCTGTATTTATACATAGCTGTGTCAGAAGAGGCTATTAGATCGGTTTTGGTAAAATTCGATAAGTCTGAGCATAAACCAGTGTACTATTTGAGCAAGTTATTGCAGGGTGCTGAGAAAAATTACATGGAGATTGAAAAATTTGCGCTTGCCTTGGTGGTAGCTGCACGAAGGTTGAGGCCTTATTTTCAGACATACAAGATCATTGTTTTAACGAATCAACCGATGAGACAGGTCCTGTCAAAGCCAGAGGCGTCAGGCAGATTGATAAAGTGGGCAGTCGAGCTGGGTCAATTCGAGATTGAATATCGACCACGAGTCGCTATAAAGGCCCAGGTATTAGCCGACTTCGTAGTCGAGTCAACAGGTCTATCGAATGTGGGAGAAGGAGCAATCTTCGAGGTAACTATGGTCGAAAAAACCGAAGAACAGGTCTGGCTGATGCACGTGGATGGCTCCTCGACTAGGGAAGGAGGTGGAGCAGGGATCCATTTTCAAGGACCCAATGGTGAAGACTTGAGTTATGCTATCACTTTGGACTTCGTCGTCACAAACAACGAAGCAGAACATGAAGCCTTGATCGCTGGATTAGAAATGGCCATAAAAGCAATGGTAAAATCAATATGATCAAATATTTGAACAAGACAAAAAAGTTAATCTCTGAATTCGACAAGTTCGATATTCAACCTATACCGAGGGAGGAAAATTTATGGGCAGACCTATTGTCAAAATTCACAGGACTTGCCGATGGGAGGAACGAAAGGATAATCACATGGCTATTATCGAGCACGTCTGCTATCGAACTGGATGAAACTCCCTCGATCGACATCATGGAAATAGATGAGCCAGAGATCTCTTGGATCGACCCTCTTACTGCCTATCTCAAAGAAGGAAAGCTTCCAGAAAACTCAAATGAAGCTCGAAGGATCAAATACCGAGCGCCATCGTTCACTCTAGTCGATAATCAACTCTATAAAAGATCTTCTTCCGGAATTTTATTAAGATGTATCTCCGAAGTGCACTATAATGCCATTTTAAAAGAAGTCCACGAGGGAGAGGCAGGAAATCATTGCGGTGCTCGGGCGTTAGCTCTTAAATGCTCGAGGTCAGGATATTATTGGCCTACTCTTTTCTCTGATTCTATCGATTATGTGAAGAAATGCCACCATTGTCAAATTCATTCGAATTTAATTCATCAATCGGCCAAACATATGCACTCTATTCCAATCTGTTGGCCTTTTGATAAATGGGGCATTGATATTGTCGGGCCTTTCCCAACAGCAAGAGCTCGAAAGAATTATGTATTGGTTGCAGTAGAATATTTCAGCAAATGGGTTGAATGCGTCGCTCTGACAAAGATCACTCAGTTCCAAGTTATTAATTTCTTATGGAAAAATATTGTCTGCAGGTTCGGGATTACTAGGATCTTAATATCTGATAATGGAACGCAGTTCGATGGGAAAAGAATCATAGAATGGTGCGAAAAATTCAGAATACAACAGAATTTCGCATCAGTTGGGCATCCACAAGCCAATGGACAAACTGAAGTTGCGAACAGAGAGATCGTTCGATCTCTGGAAAAACGTTTATCTGAGGCAAAAGGAAAATGGCTCGACGAACTGCCAGGAGTTTTATGGGCCAATAGAACTACCGTTAAAGCTGCAATAGGAGAAACTCCATTTAGTCTGGTTTACGGATCGGAACCTGTTATTCCAGTCGAGAACCTCGTACCTTCTCCAAGGGTCGAATTTTATGATCCCAAGGAAAATCGATCTCTAAGGGAAGTGGAAGTTGATCACGCAGATGGTCGAAGGGACCGTGCAAAGTTGAAAATCCAATCTACCAAGTCTAGCATGGAAAAATCTTATAATCGAAACGTTCGAATCCGAACATTCAAAGTGGGAGACTTAGTGCTCAAAAAAGTAGAAGTGTCAAAGCATGTTGGAAAACTTCAACCTAATTGGGATGGCCCCTTTGTGATCGTTGAGGTTGGAAAGAAAGGTGCCTACAAAATTGCTCATCCTAATGGAGAGGTCCTACCTCGAGCATGGAATGCTGTTAATTTGAGAAGGTATTATGGAAGATGAAGATGGATAGTTAAATTCTAGGCTTCTACTATTTAGTCTTCTCATTCTGTTTCTTTGTTTCTCATGATTAGGAAAACAATGTGTTCAACGAAAGTTTATTTCGACTGAGTTATTCAATGAAAGTTCATTTCGCAGAAATTCATAGTTATTCGTCATATTCTGATATTCTCAATCTCTATTCATCTATTATCAATCTCTATTTATCTCCATCAACTATTAAATGGGTGAAACCTGTTGCTACGACCCTCGGGCTAAAAATGCTCTGAAACGATTAAGGGTGAAAGCCGTTGCTATGCCCCTTAGATCGAAATTATTGAATGGGTGAAAGTTGTTGCTACGACCCTCGGGCTAAAAATGCTCTGAAACGACTAAGGGTGAAAGCCGTTGCTATGCCCCTTAGATCGAAATTATTGAATCGGTGAAAGCTGTTGCTACGACCCTCGGGCTAAAAATGCTCTGAAACGACTAAGGGTAAAAGCCGTTGCTATGCCCCTTAGATCGAAATTATTGAATGGGTGAAAGCTGTTACTACGACCCTCGGGCTAAAAATGCTCTGAAACGACTAGGGGTAAAAGTTGTTGCTATGCCCCTTAGATCGAAATTATTAAATGGGTGAAAGCTGTTGCTACGACCCTCGGGCTAAAAATGCTCTGAAACGACTAAGGGTGAAAGTCGTTGCTATGCCCCTTAGATCGAAATTATTGAATGGGTGAAAGCTATTGCTACGACCCTCGGGCTAAAAATGCTTTGAAACGACTAAGGGTGAAAACCGTTGCTATGCCCCTTAGATCGAAATTATTGAATGGGTGAAAGCTGTTGCTATGCCCCTTAGATCGAAATTACTAAATGGGTGAAAGCTGTTGCTACGACCACCGAAGACAACTAAGGGTGAAAGGCATCCCTATGCCCCTTAAGTCTAAAAGTATAATCGAGATCGACCTAATTCTACTCTTTCTTCACAACTATCTATTCAGCTAAGGAAGATTATTCCATCCAATGTTAAAAGACGCAAATCCGTAATATCTAAGCTATGGGAGATGTCTCATGGAAGGTTTTAATTGCAAAGATCGAAATTCAAATCTATTATGGATTTCAAAATTATCTCACAAGAAATTGCAAATTATGGAGATCGAAATTAAGATCGAAAACAATATGGAAGAAGATTTTTTCCATTCATAAACTTACATGAAATTTTTTTATTACAATAAAGAAATCGAGATAATCTGAAAATTTACATCTAGTACGATCCTATTATAAATGATTATTCCTATGGATGCTCAAGGAAGAAAAGTGAGGCTGGTACACTTCTACCCTTCATCCGATGTTTCCTTGCAAATTGGTCCACAAAGGACCAAGTCGAGAGACAGGGAAGCAACTCCAGTTGGAAGTACTCCTAGTAAATTCGAAGACCAAATCCTTCAAGAAGCCGCCTCGAAGACATGGAGATCGAGTGTAGAAAAACCCCTCCAGCAGTAGACCCACTATCCCGACTGGATAGAGGACAGAGTACAGGAAGTCGAGCCCGCCTCAAAGACTTGGAATCAGAAAGAGCAGGTCGCCTGCCGGTACCCTAGTCGCAATTCTTTTCGCCTGTCGATACCCTAGCCGAAAGATTTTCATATGGGAATTCCGAGGAAATTGGAAAAGAAGGTTCGAATAAAAATCTCGAACGCTTTAATTACTAACATTAAATGGGACATGGAGTTGATCGACAAAAGTAAAAACACAACCATATTGATTGAATGAAACACTTACAGACAAGTAAAAATATGAAGGTAACTTCGGAGCTATATATAGGGGGAAGAATTCCGTATCAACGGTGTAGATCTCTTGAACTGAACGGCCACGATACGAGCATTAAACGCTCTGATTTTTTCACTTCCCAAGAAATAAGGGACGGTTAAAAAAATAAAATAAAAAAGAGAGAAGAGGAGACAGAACTTCCTGAAAGACAACACTTGACAATATTACTACAACATGGTTATGTTACAAGAAAAGAAAATCCTAATACAACTAAACGAAATTATTCTCGGAAAGTATTTTTCGAACTTTAGCGCTGCGATCAGCATATCCGCGAATATAGGCTTCCCTCTAACGAAGCTCGAAGTTTCTTTTCTCACGTTCGTAGATATCTTTGATGGCCCTTAATTCTGAGCTCATTTTCTCCTGAGATAATTTCTCCTTAAAGAATCTATTGGCTTCCAGAGCGCGATCCAACTCAATCTTCTTCTTGGCTAGCTCAAGAGTAATAATAGCCCGTTGCTCGATCTCACGTTTCGCCAACAAATGGAGCTTAGAAAAGCATTCACCAGCCTGAAGGAAGACACGTCAAGCCTAAAATAAGAAGATTATAGAGCCAGGATAAAGAGGTTAGCAAGGATTACATGGGCAAAGAAATTCGACCCGGACTGAAACAAAAATGAAAAGTATTCTCCCTTTGATAAAATCGCCTCGGAAATAGAGATATTGGCTCGAAGTAGGCTCAGATTGAATTTCTCGTGCGTTAGTTTGTCAAAATGAAATATACCTCTTTTAAGCGGGAAGACACCAGAAGGAAGTGATAAAGGTTCTCCGGCCGGCGAGGAACCGGACCAAACAGGAAAGATGCGCGCGCAGAAACATCATCCACAAAGGAAACCTTTTTAGTTTTCTTGCTTGAGCTCCTGGTTTTTAGACAAGAGGAAGGGGTAAGACTAAAAAACTCACCTCCCTCATGGAAGGTTTGTTCATCGGGATTAATGGACTTAGTTGGAGCTTGTCTTTTTCTCTTCATGACTTTACCGACATCAGGCTTGGCAAATGGCACAGAAAGAATTAAGGGAATTTTCGGATTATTATTCATCTCTTGAGTATTCGATAATTGTTTAACAATAATAAATTATGAATGTTCGAGATTATAAAGAGAGGGATCCCTAGGCGGTTGAAATAAGGGTTTGGAAGCTCGAACTTGGATGTATTTCCCAAAGCTCCGACCACTAGCTAGGGTGTTATTATAAAGCGGAATAACATAGCCTTAGTATTTATAAGAGACGTGGAATCATTCAAACTGCAATAATTGATAAATCATCATTCCCAAGGAAAGATTCGATGATGCAACCAAGTATGCTAGGATGACGTAATAAAATTCTACAAGATGATCGAGCCAACATCAAATTAAGAATGGCGCAATAGGAAAGATGCAAAATCAAGGAAAAGAAGGCAATTGATTATAAAAATAGATCTGCTATTACAAGGCTTCGCTAAATAATCCCTACTACATAATAGTTATTAATGACTAGATTCCTTCACACCAGAACCATTATCCGATCTCTCTTTCTCATTCCCTTCACTAGCATCACCCTCCGAGCTATCGGAATCGCCGCTACTCGAGCTACTTCCTTCTTCATCATTACTTTGACCACCAGATGCAGATTTACCCGACTCGGAAGATGGGATGCCCTGCTCCCTACGGATGCTGGAATCACCTTCAATATCTACATCTTCATCATCAGATTGTGCTTCGAGCGCATCAGGATTTGGCATCGGCACCCCAAATTCTTCAAGGAAGGGAAAAAACTCGTGGTTCTGGAGATTCGGGATTCTCGGAGGAAGAGAAGAGGGCTTGTAATCCTTTCCGTGCACATTATTATAGGGATTCATGAACTTAAAATAATCCCCAAGAGCATCGTGAAGTTGCCCAGCCGAGATAAGATGTTGAACCCCTTTGTAATAGAAGGATTGATTGATTTGCCCTGACCGTGATCGAACAAGAGCGTCCAGGAACGGGGAATCCAGGAATTCTCTTATGGCGGGAAGTTTAGCCTCGGATCGACCCCGCTCATAAGATTGGTCGGCAAGTGCTTTGGCTTGGTCGAGCTCCAATTTTAACTTCTCCACTTCACCCTCTAAGGTCCTCTTCTCATCAAGATATCGCAAAGGGCTTTTTGCACCGCTTGAGACTCCTCGTTTACTACAGCCAGTCGGAGAGCATGATGAGTGAACTAGTCCCCGGCCTACGAAGAAACTATGTGTTAATGGCAAAAGCAAAAACTTGTAAGGAAAGATATATATACTCAAAATATCAAGTACCTTCTGGTGAGCGTAGGCGAAATCACCCGCGATCTCGAAGTCGTTCATAAGAAATAGCTGGGTATTGTCATCCTTAAATCTCCCGACCATCAATATTCGAAGAGACTTATCCACTGCATGCTCACTAGCAGGGCCCACGCCGGACTCGATAGTTCCACTTTCTGGAAACCCGGCAGCCCTAGGTCCTTGGAGGTGATCCTCTATGAAAGCCGCTAGGTCTGGCTCGGAATGGCCAGTCCGACATTGAATCGGACCCGGTCCTCGACCAAAAGGTTTAACCCTCCTAGAGGACTCGGGAACATTGCAACTTCTTTTACGAGCCATTCTCGACTCCATAATCTCTTGAGCTCGGGCCTCCATACGGGTATAATAGCTATATCCCGCCTCATCTTGATTAGAGGAGCCAGTTGGAAAAATAGAACGAAGAGAGCCGAACGATCGAAGGTTGGAAGTCCCCTCGATTTCAGTCTGAAGTCGAGAAGTTCCTTCACCCGCAATTCATGGAAAAATTGCCAAGGCATTCGAAGTCGCAATGGAATCGACCGCTGGAGTAGTTTTTTGTCACCCTCCGGGAAACTTTTGAGGTTTGGCGACGAGGACGACCTTGACTACCCTTCGAAAAGGAAGCAACGACCGGGCCAGCTTTCGACGTTCGAAACTTATCAACGATCCCAGCTGAGGAAGGGAAAGGAATTAGCTCTAGTCACAAAAAGTTAAATCAAAATAATTTGACGCACCTAATGTAGAGGGAGCGTTAGCAGGGTCGATTGAAGCCTTTCCATATTCGATCTCAAAACCAATCGCAAAACCGCCTCCTGAGTCATCAAAGGAGTCCGGTAAGGATCAGTTTGGAGGGATCGTAGGAATTAATCCATGATCTCGTGGATCATCTTTCCCTTAAGGTGTTGCTTCCCGTAGATCCAAGATCTTGCCCCAGGCCATTTATGGGGAATCAGCTCGGGATTGTCCTCAGAAAGGGAGAATCTGGGCCACGGACAAAAAAGAATTCCTGTTTCCAGCCTTTCAAATTGCTACTAACGTTGGTTGATAAGATCGACATTTTCGGTCTTTGAGAAAAGTATACGTAACCAGCGTTCGAAGCCGTGGAAGAGCTCATTTGAAAAATCCGCCAGAAGTTTTGGAAGGCAGCCTTTTTCCCTTTGGCTTTCATCAACACACGGAAGACTAATATAAGTCTGATCGTATTCGGCAGGATTTGAGAGGGAGTCAGCTCAAAAGCCTCCAGAATACTGCGTATCAAAGAAGGAAGAGGAATACGTAGGCCATAGTGAAAATGTTTAGTATAAAAAGCTTGACATCCCTCAGGAGGGTCGATAACCCGTTGTTCGGAGGTCGGAATAATAATCGAGTACCCGAGGCTGATATACTGACCAAATTCTGTCTCCAATTGCTCCCGATTTCCCTCAGTATAAGAACAGGCAATTTCATCTGCCCTCTCCTCGGTCATGTTTAACCCCACACTGGTTAACGGTTCTACCCAGTTGAAAATCGTGACCACGACATTGCCGCCTATGCAATACTTCTTTTGCTCATTCTTCCCCAGAGGAAGATCATAGTCCTCTTCGGTTTCCTCGTTGGAGACTGTCGTCTCGCTCGAATCATCGTATCCACTATCCTCTGATACTTTATCCGACCCTCCTCCCTCTTTGTTGAGCTCGGAACTGGGGCTTGGATCTCCTGCATTTTCCATTGCGGTTGGTCGAACTTCCTCAGTCAGCGTCTCCTCAGGATTTTTCTCTCGACTTTCCACCACTTGGGACTTACCTTTCGGATCTATGGACATATTGAATGAATGAAGAATAGTCGAAGAAATTACTAAAACTCACTTATCGATCTGTTCGCTCCGATCTAGGGTTTGTTAGAATTTATGCAAGTCAGCGGCCTACGATCAAGGTATTTATACAGGGACAAAATGGGAAATTGCAAACGGGTCCCCGAGTAACCGCAACGGTTGGACTCCTCCAGGGTAAAATCAACATAAAAATTTTCGATAATTGCATTTATGACCCCTATATTCTCCAGAATCACGGACCGAAGACCAACATTTAGAAAATGCTTTTATGGGGTATCATCCACATTATCCAAAATCAACTAGAGCATCATAGTAAGCAACAGTAAAAGATCCTAATCTGGAAGTATTATACAAACCAACGACAATAAAGGTATTATTAAGACGACGCCAATATATGGTTTCTGAAATATGCACTCTTTTTCCCTAGCTCGGTTTTTATCCCAAAGGGTTTTTCCGGGTTAGGTTTTTAATGAGGCATATCTGAAACTTATCCCGAAAATGACTCATCTTATCCAGCGTTCGAAAGAGCTTATACTTGTTCGAGCTTAAGCTCCACTTTACGCTCGAGAAGTGGGTGAGTATTGATGAAGGGTATTTTGGGTTCAGCCTTTCTCCTATCTAGCGGGGTCGGAATTTATGAATCTCGATCTCAGAAGCGTAAGTTCGACCCCAAGGCACAAAATCTCTTAGGCCAATCCTACCAAGGAAGCTCAGGGTCCAAAATCACTGTTGGGCCGAGCTCAAGCCCAGGCCTGTGGGCCGAGAAATGCACGTCCGTGGACGGACCACCTAGTCCCTGTTCTCAGCTATAAATACCCCCATCATTTATGACGATGACACAACTTCCCAGGTGCTCTTCCTTCGAGACTGTTGCTCGGACTCGCTTGGGAATAACAGCATAGGCTAGCTTGTATGTATTTCACCCTCTAGCTTGTACGGCATCCAGTAATGCTCGAATAGGACTCTTAATACTTGTAATTTGTACTCAGTCATCTCGAATACAAATATTATTGATCTTTTCCTTCTATTTATTAGTATTCATACCGCATCACATACTGTCTTGATCGAACACACGAAAACGCGTAAGATCACTTGCAAACGTACAGCGGCTTTTTCTCTTAAATCTTCTGTTAAATCGATATCATTTTCTCTTGTCTTTTCATTTTCCTGATCGTCATACATTTCAATTCTTGGTGTTGGAATTAGAGTTTCGATCGGAATAACAGCTTCGGAGCCATATACTAAGCTAAATGGGGTTTCCCCGGTTGAGGTCCTGACAGTGGTTCGATTAGCCCAAAGTACTCCTGGGAGTTCATCAAGCCATTTTCCTTTGGCTTCCCCTAATCTTTTTTCCAGGGATTTTATTATTTCTCGATTTGCTACCTCAGTTTGTCCGTTCGCTCTAGGATGCCCGACCGAAGTGAAATTTTGCTGAATCCCTAGTTCTGAACACCATTCTATTACCTGTTTTCCCGCAAATTGAGTTCCATTATCGGAGATTAGAATTCTCGGGATGCCAAATCGACATACTATGAATTTCCAGAGAAAGTTGATCACTTGAAACTGGGTTATCCGTGCAAGGGCGATGCATTCTATCCATTTGCTGAAGTATTCAACATCAACCAGAACGTATGCTTTCTTGGATCTAGCTGCAGGGAAAGGTCCTACAATGTCCATTCCTCATTGATCGAAAGGCCAACACACTGGTATTGGGTGTATGTTTTCGGCTGGTTGATGACATATATTAGCATGGACTTGGCAATGATGACATTTTTGTACGTACTGTATGGCATCGTTGTTGAGGGTAGGCCAATAGTAACCTGTTCGAAGGCATTTTAAAGCCAACGCCCTCGCTCCGCTGTGATTCCCTGCTTCTCCTTCGTGTATTTCTCGGAGTATATCATTGGTTTGAGATTCGGAGATGCATCTTAGAAGAATTCCTGATACCGATCTTCGGTAAAGTTTTTCTTCTATCAATGTATATTTTGGAGCACGATATTTTATTTTGCGAGCTTCGTTTTTGTCGAGTGGTAGTTTTCCTTCTCGAAGGTACTCTATCATCGGAGTCATCCAATTTGCTTCGACCTCTTCGATTTCCATTACTTGAGTGATTGGTGTTTCATCGATATCGATTGCTGGTGTATTAGACATTAGCCAAGTGATCACTCTTTCAATCTTTCCGTCGTTGGATGCCGTAAATCTAGAGAGTTGATCGGCCCATTTATTTTCTGATCTTGGAATGTTTTGTATCCCAAATTCTTCGAATTTTTCAGCCAGTTGTTTCACTTTGGCCATATATTTGACCATGTTAAATTCCTTTGCCTCATATAGGCCCTCTATTTGTCTTTGTACTAACTCTGAATCGGTTAATAATTTAAGATTCTTTATGTCTTCTTTGATTGCCATTTCCATTCCTGCGATCAATGCTTCATATTCTGCTTCGTTGTTTGTTACAACGAAGTCTAATGTGATCGCGTAATTGATATCCTCCTTATTTGGCCCGGTAAAGTTGATTCCAGCACCTCCTCCTTCTCGGCATGAAGCGCCGTCGACGTGCATCAACCAGGTTTGATTTTGTATTATCAGGATATCATGTGTATGGCTGGTCGATTCAGGATTTTCAACTTCTCGACTCGGAATCTCAAGTAGAAAATCGGCTATAACTTGTGCTTTAATTGCGATTCTTGGTTTGTACTCGATGTCGAACTGACCGAGTTCGATCGCCCATTCGATCAATCTTCCAGAGGCTTCTGGCTTTGCTAAGACCTGTCTTAATGGTTGATTGGTTAATACCACAACTTTATAGGTCAGAAAATAGGGTCGGAGTTTTCTTGCTGCCACTACTAAGGCTAAGGCGAATTTCTCTATTTCCAAGTAGTTTTTCTCGGCCCCTTGTAATAGTTTGCTTAAGTAATAAACAGGCTTATGTTCTGAGCCATCCACTTTAACTAGTACCGAACTAACGGCTACTTCTGAGATTGATATGTATAAATATAACGGTTCCCCTTCAGTCGGTTTGGCCAAAAGTGGGGGCCTCGTTAGGTATTCTTTTAATCGTTCAAAGGCCTGGTCGCATTCATCAGTCCAAGCAAAGTTTTTCGCTTTTCGAAGCGTTTGGAAGAATGGCAAGCTTCTGTCGGCTGACTTGGATATGAATCTGTTTAACGCCACAATTTTGCTTACCAAGCTCTGTACTTGGGAGATCGTTTTAGGAGGCTTCATTTCAGTTATTGCTCGAATTTTTTCTGGGTTGGCCTCAATTCCACGTTGATGTACCAGATATCCCAAAAACTTTCTGGATTTAACCCCGAAAATGCATTTGACAATGTTTAGCTTCATTCGATACTTTCTCAATATTTGGAAGCATCGATCGAGGTGTTTTACGTGATCATTCTCATTCATGCTTTTAACCAACATATCATCCACATATACTTCCATTATTTCTCCAATTAATTCTTTAAACATCAGGTTAACTAACCTCTGGTAGGTGGCCCCGACATTCCTTAAGCCGAACGGCATCACTATAAAGCAATACACTCCTTGCTCGGTTACGAACGCAATTTTCTCTTGGTCCCGCTCGTCCATGTATATTTGATAAAAACCTTGGAAAGCATCCATCATACTGAAAATTGCAAAACCAGCGGTGGAGTCGACTAATAGATCGATCCTTGGGAGAGGATATGGATCTCGTGGGCACAATTTGTTAAGGTCGGTGAAATCGTTGCACATCCTCCATTTGTTATCCTTTTTATCTCCCTTTGCTACTAGCACGACATTACATAGCCAATCCGAGAAGTGTATTTCTCGAATTTGTTTTGCTTTGAGTAGCCTTTCTACTTCGGCTTTAATTATTTTATCCTTTACTGGCCCATGATTTCTCTTCTTTTTCCTGGCAGGTTTTGCCAGAGGGTCGATTATTAGGGAATGACTGATTACACGAGGGTCAATCCCTTCAATGTCGTTCGCGCTCCAGGCGAAGATATCCACATTGCTTCTGAGAAAGTTGATCAACATTACTTCCCCTTCCTTGCTCAACTCCGTTCCTAGTCTTGTTGTTTTCGATGAGTCCCCCTGTACTAGTACGACATCCTTATGTTCCGGTGGTTTTAAGGCTAAGTCCACCGGCTCTTTGCCCTTTTTATCTATTCGGTCAGTGCAAGGGATTTAAACCTCATTTCTACTAACGTCGTCTTCGAGCTTCCTTTTGCTCGGGGTAATCGTTTTAGGAGGGCTTTTCAAAGTTAAGGATGTACTGTAGCAATCCCATGCCATACAATGGTCGTTCACTATTTCCCCGATACCTATGTCGGTCGGAAATTTAATTTTTTGATGGTAAGTTGAGACGACAGCTCGGAACAAGTTGATGGCTGGTCGCCCTAAAATTGCATTGTAGGCGAACGGAGTTTCTACTACTAAAAATTTTACCAGCTTCACTGTTCGATATGGTTTCTTTCCAAGTGAAACACTCAAATTAATTGTTCCACTAGGGACAATTTCGGATCCTCCGAATCCTATCAACGGCTTAGCTACCTTTTGGAATGTTATTTGCCCCAAGTTCATCTAGGCTAGTACCTCTTTAGAGATGATATTTGCGGAGCTCCCATTATCGATTAGGATTCTCTTGACGTTGTAATTTGCAATTTCTAGGGATACCACCATCGGGAAGTCGGGGCTATCCTCTTTTGTGTCCCAAACAAGATTTTTGGGTACTTCTCCTTCGTTGAAACTAATCAGCTGGTGCGTCGTTGATTTGTTTTCTAAGGTCCATATTTCTTTCGGGTATTTTAGGCTTCCGATTATGAATCTAGCAGTCCTTCGACGAGCATTACGACTATCTCCACATGCGGGTCCCCCTGAGATCATGTGTATGGTTCCGTTGACCTGATCATTATTTAGTTCTTGAGGGGGACCTTCATTAGGGGACTTTCTTCGTGAACTTCTTCTTGGGTGGTTATACCGAGGACTCCCGCTTCTTTCTCGCTTGCGGTTGTCCCGCTCCAAATAGTCATTTAGTTTTCCTTGTTCGATCAGCTTTTCGATTTCTCTTTTAAGGTGAAAACAATCTTCCGTTCGGTGTTCGTGCGCCCGGTGATACTTGCAGTATAAGTCATAGTTTCTTCCGCCTGGTCTGGGCTAAGCGATTTTCTTTGCTTCTGGGATCCAATTATTCCTTTCTAGTACAGCCAAGATTTTGTCTATTGGAATGGTTAGTCTTGGATGATCCACTTGATTGACCCTGCTCTGGGTCGCTGGTTCGCTGATTCTAGGTCTTTGATAGATGTTAGGTCATCTATCCTGGTCGTTTTTATTATATTCTAATCGCTAGAAGACGTTGCCTTTTCTAAAAGATCGTTCATAATCCATGGATCTTTGGGCAGGAATTCTATCTTGCCGTTTTGAGCCTAAGGTCGTAACTTTATTTTTGTTTTTATCTTTGAAAGAGTTCATCTCTTCCTGGGTCATATACTTAGATGCCAGGCTCATGATGTACGCGAACGTTCTTGGTTGCTTTCGGCTGAGGGCGTTCCCAAACTGCCTAATCTTTGTGAGGTCGAAGAGAATAGAGATTATGTAATCAATATTGTGCGAATCGATTTTGAGTAATTCGACATTAAATCTTGCCAACCAATTCCTTAAAGATTCACCTTCTTGTTGATAAATGGTTCCTAAATAGCTCATCGGCAATTTTTGTCTTTTTTGGCTGGCGAATTGCTGTGTCAGTTTGTTACATAATTCTCGAAAACTGAATATGGAGTTGGCTGGTTGTTTGGTGAACCAGTCCAGAGCTAATCCCTCTTGCGTGGTCACCATCAGCTTAGCGGTGAACTCCGCTGAGTGAGAATACAGGTTCATTATGTTTGTGAAACTAAAGATGTAGTCGTCCGGATCAGTGGTTCCGTCGTATCTGGGTAGTCTACCAGGGACCTGTCCGATTGATTGTGCTTCTTTTATTTCTCTGCAGAAGGGAGAGCATGCTGCTAGGCTCTCCTGGAGTTCTGTTGTTCTGGGCCACGGGTTTTGAACGGATAGTAAGCGTTGCTCGAGTCGTTCTTGTACCATCTTTTCGATTTCTGTTTTCGAGAATCGCATAGTTCTTGGTCGATTCGGGATCGCCTCGCCAACGTCATCCTCGATGGGGATTATGGTGTGTTCCTTTGATTCGTTGTGTCGTGGTCTCCTTCGATCCGCTTTTCTTCGGATGTTGTCATCGGAGGGTTTTGAGTTGCCCTGCTGCGGACTGTGTAGCGAGCGTCGCTCGCTTGCCGGGCTATCAGCTTGTTGAGAGATTTGATCGTTCTGCCTCGGCTTTCTTTGAGCGGGATTTGCTCTAGTAGTTCTAACGTTTTGGGGGACTTGTTCGAGTACAAGTAATTCCTCTGGGGAGAGTGATTTAAGGAGCATAGCGATCTTTCGTAATTTCTCCTGAGCATCTGACAGGGGGACTGGGATCGTTGGAGTCACATGTTCTTCTGGTATTGTGCCAGTAGGCATCCCTTGTGGTTCCACCTGATTCTGATGATGCGCATTCTGTTGCTGGCTGTCGTTGGATACACGGGCGTTATTATCAGTATTGCCCTGTAGATCCTCAGATGCATCATGCTGGTTGGTCGTGTTACTTCTTGCTCCGTTACGAGCGCTCTTCCTTGGGCGAGCCATATGTCGTTCGAATAATTAACCTAGCCCACGGTGGGCGCCAACTGATTTAACCGGATTTCGTCGGGTTAATTGTATCAGTGAATATGGTTATTGGGGATTCTCAATATATATGATTTATAGGGCTCTGATACTTTATTCAGGATGGATCAATCACAAAGAAGAACAACTTTGAAGGAACAACAAGTAATTATCCTAACCAACGTAAAAATAACATGAATATGAAGAGAAAGCTCTTTTCTTTATTGAATAATATTGGGTTCTGCTGTTTATGCAGAATTCAGTGGCGTATTTGCCGTGTAATCAAAGTGTGTGTAATACAATGACAAACTAGGTATTTATATCATACAAAACCTAGCTTTACAAGGAAATATAATCCTAAAAGGACTCGGCCCAATTGTCCTTCTCGAGTCCGGAGTGTAGTCCTCTTGTCGAAGAGAGTTGTATTCGGCCGGGTCGATAAGATAATCCCGAACTGACTTGTCTGGTCGAACCGATCCTTTATTCTTCAGTCGATCCGTTCATTATAAGGGGTGCGAAATAGCCCCCATCAATCTGGTAGAAGGAATTCCAAAGACAATCATGCGCAAAGATAAGCTCTGTGACGCCTGTCAGAAGGGTAAACAAATCAAGTCATCTTTCAAGAGCAAGAAGCACCAATCTTCTGGAAGGATTTTGGAGCTACTACATATGGACTTATTTGGACCCATTGATCCAATCAGCAATGGTGGAAAGAAGTACTACCTAGGTGTTGTGGATGATTCTTCAAGATACACTTGGGTGATTTTCATGTAGATGAAAAGTGAAACCAAGGAGCATCTTACCAATCTGATGGAGGTAATCCAAAATGAGAAAAACATGAAGATATTAAAGATCAGATCAGATAGAGGGACTGAATTTAGAAACTCAACTGTTGAAGAGTATTGTAACATCAGAAGCATCAGCCATGAGTACTCTGCTGCCAGAACCCCTCAACAAAATGGAGTTGTTGTAAGGAGAAACAGAACTCTAAATGAAGCTACCAGGACTATGATAGCTGAAGGAAAGTTGCCCCAAAGATTCTGGGTAGAAGCGACAAATACAGCTTGCTTTACCCAAAACAGATGCATGATCAACAAACACCAAAACAAGACTCCATATGAACTTTGGAACAACAGGAAGCCAAACATTCATTATTTTAGAATTTTTGGTTGTAAACGCTTTGAATTGAATAATGGGAAAAATCAGCTTACTGCTTTTGCAGAAAAGGTTGATGAAGCTGTTTTTGTAGGATACTCTACTGTTAGTAAAGCTTAGAGAGTCTTTAACAAAAGAACTTTACTTGTAGAAGAATCTATACATGTAGTATTTGATGAACCAAACCAATCTTCTGAAACGAATAAAAGTACTAATCCAAATATGTCTACTGATTTCAGAAATTGAGTATTGAAAGAAATGAAGAATATGTACCCATCATACTACCTGATCTCAACTCAGCTGCTAGCTCAAGAGCTGTTCAAAATCAGACCACTGATTGTCAAACAGACGAGTTACAAACAGCTGACAAACCAGCTACTGTTCAACAAAACATCAATGTTCAACAGACTACTACTGGAACTCCAACAGTAGTGTTGGAAGATCAAAACAGAGGACAACATTCAGATTTGCATCCCGATCTCAGATGGCCCAAGAATCACCCACCAGAATTAGTGATTGGTGATCCTTTGGATAGAGTAAAGACAAGAAGAGCTGCTGCAAATGATGCAATGTTTGTCAGCTTCTTATCCCAAATAGAGCCCAAACAGATTGAATAAGCTCTTAGTGACTCAAACTGGATTGAAGCTATGCAAGAGGAGCTAAATCAATTTGAAAGGAATGAAATCTGGTACTTAGTTCCTAGACCAAGTCATCAAAGAGTAATTGGCACTAAGTGGGTATTCAGGAATAAAATGAATGAAGATGGTATTGTCACCAGATATAAAGCAAGACTAGTGGTCAATGGTTACTGCCAAGAAGAAGTCATTGAATTTGATGAAACATTTGCACCAGTGGCAAGATTAGAAGCAATCAGATTGTTTCTTGCCTATGCTGCTCATAAGAACTTCACAGTCTATCAGATGGATGTGTAATCTGCCTTACTCAATGGAGAATTGCAAGAACAAGTCTATGCTGAACAACCACCTGGATTTGAATCATATAAAGAAGAAGACAAGGTGTATCGTCTGAGGAAAGCTCTCTATGGACTAAAACAAGCTCAAAGAACATGGTATGATACTTTATCTGATTTTTTATTAATCAAAGGATTTCAAAAAGGTAAAGTTGACAAGACCTTGTTTACCGTTGAATGGAAAGATCATATATTACTGGAGCCATTGTTGTACACATAACTGTTCAAGATACTGCTGAACCAGATCAGGAGGATGAAGAGGAGGTTCCAGTAGATATCCCATTCCACCAAAACGAACCACCAGCCCCCACTTCCATTCCTACAGCTGATAAACATTCTTCCTTGATGGAATCTATCCAAATGATGTTGGAACATATGGAAGAAAGGAATAAACTGATGATGAGAGAGATTCAAGAAAAAAACTGAAGAATGATAAAATAAGCCATTTACAACTTTCCTTTGCCGCCTGATCACTCCCTTCAGCTAATTCAGAACCTGATCAGCGTGAATAAAAATGTTGAAGATGTGAAGTCTGATGTAAATCACCTTCACACAGCTCTTCAAAGACATGAGGGAGATATTGCTGATGTCCTAGGTTTGATTACCAAACTATCAAATGCTGAAACAGAAAATAGCCTTATGTTCATAGGACAATTGGACAAAACTGCAAACAAAGTTCATGATGAAGTTTCTACCTTGCAACTCAACATGGACTACCTCAATGATCAAGTTGGTACACTAAAGCCTACTCTAAATCATCACACTGCTCAGCTTGACACAGTGGATGAAAACTTTAGAAGACTTTGCACTGCCGTCAATATCTCAGCAGCTGAACTCAACCCCGCTGATGATGACAAAAAGGGGGAAGAGAAGTCAGCTACAACAACTGCAGCTGTTCAAGTACCTGAACAACAAAAGGACTCTGCTAGAGAAGGGAAACCTGCTGAAGAGAAGTCAGAGCCTGTACTTGAAAAACAAGCTGAAGTTGAGAAGAAAGCTAATGAAGAGGAGAAAGCTGATGCTGCTGAAGAAAAGGTAGTTGATACTAAAGCAGATACTAAGGAAACTGATGCTGAACAAGTTGCTGAAGAAGAAGGAGAATTCAAGGAATCAGCAAAATCTGATAAAGAGATTGCTGCATCTAAGGATACACCAGAGTGGGGTGGGCGCGGGTCGGGTACCCGACCTGGCGGGTAGTGAATTTTCACACCCGAAATCCGACCCGATCCGGCGGGTACCCAAACTTGGGGTACCCGAAATTTTTGGGTATTTCGGATATTGCGTTTCGGGTTCCCGAAATTTCACTCTTTTTTTTTTTAACATACATGTATGTAAAATTTTAAATAAATTTTTTGATATACATGATGACCCCAATCAGCTTGGGTAACTATGAAATATTTAATTTTTCTCTTACGTCATAATTCGAGTTCATATGAATATATATAATAGTACTTAAATGCGTGAAAAAGTCTATTACCAATATTCTCCTTTATAAACAAAGATTCATAAACTTCACTACTTAATTAGGATAGATTTAATTCGAATCATGAGTTATATATTCATAAAACTTGTAGCGAATTAATAGCAATTGGCCATATAAATTATTAAAGAAATTGATATTTAATTTGAGGTGCATAAAAACTTACTTAAACACCATCATCTGTCTGTAATATATATTAAAATCATATATATTTATAAAATGAAATATGCTTCATTCTTAAACTGAATTATAGTATTCTTGCAACAGTCATTGATATTAGATAGATAAAATATTTTCCTACATTCTAGAATTAAATTATTAATTGTTCAGTTATAATTTTCAACTATTAAACATAATAATTCTACTATGAATTATCTTTTTTTTTAAATATCCAAACGGGTCACGAAATACCCATTCGGGTGTGAATCTAATACCCAATACCCAACCCAAAAATATATTTTGGGTTTGGGTACCAGAACCCGAATGTCAAATACCCTTTTTTTTTTGTCCCAAACGGGTCGGGACGGGTCCAAGAAAACCCGACCCAAACGCCCACCCCTACACCAGAGGAGAAACTTGATCCATATGAGAAGCTCAAGAACTTTGAACGCATCAAAAGAAGGGTTGAAGAAGCAGATCACCAACTGAAGATGGAAGCTGCTTAGAAAAACTTGCTATCTGATGATGTTAATGAAGAAGAAGATGAAACTATTGATGATGATGAAGAAGAAGAAGAGTATGATGAGATTGAAGAAGAAGTAAATGATGATGAATCAGATTACTAGGACTTGTCTATTTTCTTGTACCAATTTTTATTTCCTTGTAATTTCATCTAAAAACTTGTAACTTGTACTGAATTTTCATCCATCTATAAAAGTTCAAGTTTTTACTCCAATATACAATTTTTATCTCAGAATTTTTTGAGGATTAAAACTTTAGCTTTGGTACATGTACTTAGCTGAAGTTTTGTCATCATCAAAAAGGGGGAAATTGTTGGATGAAGATGAAGATTAAAAGACAAGGAAGTTAGAAGTTAAAGGGAGGTTTCGATGATTTCCAAAACATCTTAATCAGCTAAGTTGTTGGGATATTTTGGCTAGGGCTAGATTGTCAATACAACGAAGTGCGGAATTTTAAAATTTTTCGAGTTCCTAATAGTCCCATGAATTCTTTCTCCATAGTTATTATACGAATAAGGATGAATCAAACATCAATAAAAACACAAGGGGGTTAATCGCAAATTACCTGACCACCAAGTTGTGGTTGTGTCCTCCGGTTGTTTGGTTTGATTCACAGTTTGAGTGATCCATGTGTCTCACCTCCAAAGCTAGTCCACACCAATCGGATTGTAGTAACGCCTACAAGTCTCAGGCTACGAACTGGATCTTGCAGGTTTGTCAGCAAAGGAACGGGAGATACCAATGGAAGAATCGACTCACAGAGCTTGTGTGATCGAGCAGGGTTCGGCCAGGGTCAGATCTGGTCCGATTTGGGTTCGGCCAAGACTAGGTTGGGCGACTAGGGTTAGGGGCGAAAACTATAGGGGGCGATTTGTAATTAAAAATTCTTGTTCGAAAAAATCTGATTTCTCACTCGATTTTTCTCTCTCAATTTTCAGCAAAAACTTTGTTCTCTCAAAAGCCTTTTTAGGGTTGTGCAACTAGTAAAAGTGTTTTATGAAGAGAAGGGGAAGAGTATTTATAAGAGAAGAATCCTTCTCTTGATAGATATCTTCTTCCCATATCTATCAAATCTCCAAATCTTTTATTCCTTATCAACTTAGGAATATGAGATTTGATAGATCTCTTCTTGCTTGTTTTCCAAGAATCAAAACTCCTTTTCCTTTAATCACCAAAATCGCCCCTAGCCCCTAATTTTAGATAATTCCAAAATCAACCCATAATTATCCAATACTCAAATTGGTTAATTATTTATTCTTCCAATTAATTAACTACTTTAATTAATTCCACAATTAATCAGATAACTCTAATTAATTAATTAATTATCAATTAATCAATTAGTCATCTAATTAATAATCTCCAATTGAATTAATACCATAATTCAATTACCTTGATTCAACAACTTTAAATCATTTTCTTTCCTTTAAGACAGTCACCGTCAAATTGTATTGTGTGTGACCCTCTGGGTTCACCATCAACTGGCAGCAGGCCCACGACTTTCGTGATTTAATTAACGAGCAATTAAATGCTCCGATCAATTAAACTACTTTTAATTGACCACTCCTAGAATTAAATCCTCTATTAATTCCGGAGTACCCACACTTCATGGTCGATGTCTAGCCACAAGCCCATGAAGCCCAATCAAAGGTGAATTGATTATTGTGAACCTCACCTCTTATAATTGCCATGTACATACGGTCCTTCCACGATGATTTCCCGATCGAGACCTAGGGTGTGTGAATTGATCGGCACCTCTAATTATCTCGATAACTATACTTTCTAATTTCCGACAATGATTCCAGTGTGACTGCCAATTTTGGAAACCCCTTCCAAATGCATCACCGACTATGGCCATAGATTTCTCGGAATCAATTATCTAAGAAACGTATAGGAAATTCTCTCATCTTATCAGGATGAGTCGATGGATCATTTCTTAGTACTAACCACTCGCGTACAGTCGTCTACGCACCTAAATTAGGCACATTGTGGCCAGGCTACGTGACCAGTACCTAAATCTAAGTACGCACACTCGTGCACCGAATTCGCCCTAGCACCTCAAGTCTAAGGACTAAATCGTACACTATTATAAGCCTTGAGAAACATCCCATCACCGATATGCGTCATGCGCTTCCACAATGGGTTTTTCTGTTCGGGTCGTTCGATGCGTTCAATCCTCCATTGAACCACCTACTCATATGCACTGGACTCAAATTCCTTGCTCATGAAACTCTACAAATTCACTCCATGTGAATCATGCATACTTGTACAAGTCTTGGCGATTCCTACGATACCCCGTCTCGTTTGGAATCTATGACTTGGAACGGTTTTAAGACCACGACCTTTGAGACTGTTTCATGATTGCACTCAGTACTTAAGTGAATCGTCCCATAGTCTATTGTGACCTCAGGATTTCATCCAATCGCTTAGATAGGTTCGCGAGAGATGAAGTTGGCCATTGTTCAGTTTCACATACTATGAATGAACGGCGTATTAATTATAAACCATAAGAAAATAGTACTTCAACAAGCTAATTAATATTGGCTTGCTTGGCACTATTCCATCAATCTCCCACTTGCCCTAAAGCCAATCACAACATTTCTAAGACCCATCTATACCAAGATGTCCCTCGAACCATTTGTGAGAGAGCTTAATTAGTTGATCTGCTAAGTTGTCTTTGTCGAGATGAAGTAATACTTCTACTCGTCTCAACTACCTATGACTTGTTCAATCATACGGTATTGTGTTCAGATTATAGGTGAGATCTCGATTTCCTTTCATTGAGCAATCGCCTTATCTAAATCGGTTAAGATTATGATAGGCTTTTGTCATGCTAGGTATTTCATCTAATGGATGAAAGTTTCTCATCTAAACACCTTCTTTTGTGCAGCATCATAATGGTGCCTCTTTATTCTTGTTTGAATCGGCAATGGTATATTATTGGAATCTCTTCCAATTTACCTTTGCTCTATCGAGACAGAATAATTTATCCACTTCAGACTGGGAATCTCGAATTTCTAAAAACCTTCGAGTTTCAATTCTCCACTACTACCATAGACCAGCGTTGCATCCTTTAATTATCTTTGAGGATTTGCTTTTATGGTAGACCAGTGTCCTTTACTGGTGTTTGACTATCAGTAGCTCGTTCAGAGCATTTTGACGAGTCAGGTCTAGTACAAGACTTTGCATGCTACATGCAATCCAAGTGCCAAGCATAAGGCTTCTTGAGACAGTTACTTCTTCACTCACTTAAATTTAGGGCTCATTAAATAAGTGAGAGAGATTTTGTCTCTTTTGGAAACAATCCTCTCTTGGATTCTTCCATATTGAATTTAATCAATATAGTCTTTGTACTTTGATTTGGTAAATCACTACATCTTCTTCCTTCTATCTACCATAGATACGTATTGCCAGTACGTGAGATGTAATTCCAAATCTTATCATGGAGAATTGCGTGAAGAACACGCTTTCGTCTGTGCTTTTCTGATATTTCTTATATCTTGCTTGATGTACAGAACATCATCTCGTTGCGCTTCGAACTCAACTACACTCCCACTGATTCTTTTGCACATTTGGAATCTATATGCCTTTTGACAATTTCAACATTCTTGATCAACTATCAAGTTGCATGTTCCAAATTTGGGAAAAAGTCATAGATTGACTTTTGGATTAGAATAGAGATCTTCTCATCAATTTTCAATTGTGAGATGCAGGATTCATATCCAATAGTCATGTCTTGGTAGTCAAAACCACCTTTCCATGGCTGATAGTTTCGAAATGAATTTTGACGTAGCTAATGGATATAAGGCATTTTCATCAATCCTAAAAGGACCTTTGAATAATGACCTATTGCCATTAAGTGAGTCAAAGTTTTCAACTTCGAATCTTATGGCTATGTGCCATATCCCTTAGATCACGTTTAACATAATCTCTTTGTAATCTTTGATTAGAATCCAATTTCTCAATTTCGTAAAATGGAATTTTTGAGTTCCTTACGAATTTGATCAGATTACGATTTCTTTGTGCGTGGATTGATTCAGCAGTTTCTTTTAGTGTTTACTCCCACTGTTCATGGGGACGGGTCCAATCCTTGGACTTCATCAAGTTCTACGACATTCCTTATTTCCTTTGACAAGGTCTTGTCAACAGAGGAACAAGCTACTTACGAGATGCTTTCGTTTCTCATTGTCGTGGAACAGGTATTCAATGGATTTTGTTGAATACCCCATAACTTTATATGAACTAGATCTACCATCTAATTTCTCATATAAGGGTGTTCTGCTATGTCTTAAAAGACATGGCGATGTAAGGACTTACTTCGAAATATACTATACCAAGTATTTTGAAGAGTCAAGGGAAGGTATCCCCTAATTTGAATAAAGGAAACTGAGCAAGATCAGAATCGTGAATCAAACGAAGTTCGATTCCTTCTTTGATTTGCTTCATGAGAATTCTATTCTCGTCTTAGATAATCGAGGTGTTAAGTTGCTTATGTTTCAGCAGGTTTGATTAAATCAAATTGCCTTCGACATAATGTGTCTAGTTACTTCATTTCCAAAACGTCTATTGAATTACTTCAATAGTTTCAGAATTGTACTTCAGCCAAGTACACATATACTTTAACGATTGAAATCGTAAGTATATATGAAGTAGATTTCTTTTGAACTAGTGCTTTTAGTTCATGTCGATCGAAATGTTTTGGAATGCCTTAGCAATCCTTCACTTCGGTTATCATTCCTTCAAGATTTGAAAGTTCCGAATTTACCTAAGTTCATTATTTCAGGAATCAGTAAATAAAAACTTTCCTTTCGCATCTCTCTTTAAGAAGAATGTCCAGAGTGAACATTTCAAGCGCGGACGATTATCCAGTTTGTCTTACTTGTTTTCGATTTAGCATATAGTCTTCAAAGTTTCGATTCGTTTATCATTGTTTATTTCTATGTTTCAAAACATCAACATTTGTACAAAGTTAAATTGCTCTAATTAAATAAATTCCATTTCTCAATGGTAAAGCAATAAGGTCTCGTACAAAATGTGAAATAATACTCAAAGTAAACTAAAACTTAAAACTCATGCTAATACGAAAAACTAAGAAAAACTTCTTTGCTAAAAAGGAATGTCTAGGTACAATTCTTCCTTGACCCAGTCCCGGAATTCCAGTTTCCTCATCTCGCTCTGCACTACTTGCATCTCCCTTTCAAGGATTTTCCTCCTTTTAGGTTGAGCGGGAAGACTATCATCGCCTGTAAATGCTTTTACAGAAATGAAAGTTTTAATCAGATGTCTTACATCAAAAAGATTCAACAAGTGTATAACTTAAAAAGTCATACCGTAGTCAAGTCTTTCCAGGAAATCCTTTTCAACAAGCTTCCTTATTTTCTTTTCGTACTTACACAGAGGGCAATTCCAATCATATAGACCAAAACCATGTTGATGAGCTTCTTCATATTTGTCTAACAACTCATGCAATTGCTTTGTTTGTATTCCATCAGGCGGAATAATGCAATGTTGCATAAAATGAGTGAAGGTCTCAGATAATCCTTGAAGGGTTATCGTTATCTCATCTTCGAGAGTCAATTGGGCTCCAAACCCTTTGATCAGCTCGAATGTCTTGCTTAAGTAAGAACAATATTCCCTAACATTGTCAAACTTAGCCATGTCGGTTTCGTATAGGAAATTGCACATCACCTTTTTCAAAGTTGGTTCGGTTCTCAAACGCATCGAGTATCGGACAGTGGATGGTAAATGGCTAACATTTAAAAACAGACGACTATAAGCAGACAGGTTTAATATTAATACTTATAATTAACGAAATTTGGACTTTTTATCGAAAAAGTTCTCCCACTATTTTTATCGAAACAATAACCCCTTCTAGTTTCGGGAAAAATTTATTTCCTAGTAGGTCTTGACGTCCCAGCAGCAATTAGTTGCACCCACGACTCGTGGCCATACAATTAATTCCCTAGGTAGGTATACTTATTACCAATTGTGTCTACTACACAACCTTCAAGTTATTTTGCCTCGTTTTTCGCATTTATCTAGCACTGCTACATCATAAATGTTACTACGCGTTAAGTCTAACCCATTAATCATGATAAGCAACGGGCCCGGTCATGAATTCTCCGTAACTAGTTATCGGTCGATTTTCACGTCCCGACCAGTCCCTACCCTTGTCGAGTTTTTAAGAAAAACTAGAATCAAGGAATTTCGTGCATTGCCCCTTTCTTCGACTCGGGTGCCAGACTCTGGATCACCTCTATCGATAAGTAAACAACATGCACTAGTCCCTATTAATGGAAGGCTTGGATTTTATAAAACCTCATTTTATATTTAACCCAATATGACTTAATATTTGTTCGAGAGGGGAATTTTCGGTTTTGAAAGTTTAAGGAAACTCTCCTCGAGATCTCACCGCTTCAATTATGCTTTATCTTTTATTTACGATCTAGATTCTAGCGCGTAAACACACAAGCAATCATAATCGACTAATAAATAAAAGCCATACAAGCCTAGCATGCACACTACCACAATATGTTTTCGATCGGGAGCCTCCTATGCGGGCCATCATCGAGCCAATGATGTTGGCCCAATTGGTCAATCTAAAGGGTTCTCAAAGAACCTATGCTATTACACAATGTACCACGCATACATGGCCTTCAATTCTTCTTGGGCTCCCACCTTGCTTGTAAATGGGCCTCCATCCTAAACTAGGAAAGCAGTAAAGCCCTATTCTATTACAAAGGCTCAAAGTGGCCCAAAAATAATAACAGGCTCGCAGGCCCAATAAAAAACCATGCATTAAATTAAACCAATCACATCTAACCTAAGGTCAAGGCTCGGCGCGATCGAAAACCACGTAAACAGTTCACGTAGAGCAAAGAAACATGTAAACAACTTTTACTTTCTTCTATCTTAATTTTAAAACACATTTTAAAACTAACTTCCTATGATTCTTGCTTTTTAGTCACTACTAATTATGACAAAATAAATTCTCGGATAAACAAAACAACTTTTCTGCCTTAATTTCAGATTCTGATTTTTCAACTTTTGAAAATTGCAGTTCGGCCCCTACACTTTCGGAAATTGCACTTTTGACCCCAAAACTTTTGAAAAGATACAAAATACCCCCAAAACAGTTTTCGGACAGAATGAGCAGAAAATTAAAATTTTGAAATCCAGAAAATTTTCGAATTTGCAAACAGACCCCTGGAGTTTTCGGAAATTACAAAACAGTCCTCGAATTTTCGAAAATTGCAAAATGGTCCAAAATTGCGTGCGATCATATTTTCAGAAATAACCCAGATTTTTCAAAAATTTCCAGAAATAGAAAATTCAATTTTCAGCCCTAATTTTCATGTTTTGCGATTTTTGCATAAAAGCCCTGATTTTCCGAAAAACTATAAATTCGCCACAGATCTAAAAAAGCAGTTTTACCCAATCATAGATCCAGTCATAACAAGCAAGAATCAATCACTAGAACATAATTATCACGCGTTCTCATACATACAATCAAGCATATACAGTGAAAACACATTATGTTCAGGCCTTTTCGTATAAAAACGTATGGAGTTGGCTCTGATACCACTGTTGGGATATTTTGGCTAGGGCTAGATTGTCAATACAACGAAGTGCGGAATTTTAAAATTTTTCGAGTTCCTAATAGTCCCATGAATTCTTTCTCCATAGTTATTATACGAATAAGGATGAATCAAACATCAACAAAAACACAAGGGGGTTAATCGCAAATTACCTGACCACCAAGTTGTGGTTGTGTCCTCCAGGTGTTTGGTTTGATTCACAGTTTGAGTGATCCATGTGTCTCACCTCCAAAGCTAGTCCACACCAATCGGATTGTAGTAACGCCTACAAGTCTTAGGCTACGAACTGGATCTTGCAGGTTTGTCAGCAAAGGAACGGGAGATACCAATGGAAGAATCGACTCACAGAGCTTGTGTGATCGAGCAGGGTTCGGCCAGGGTCAAGTCTGGTCCGATTTGGGTTCGGCCAAGACTAGGTTGGGCGACTAGGGTTAGGGGCGAAAACTATAGGGGGCGATTTGTAATTAAAAATTCTTGTTCGAAAAAATCTGATTTCTCACTCGATTTTTCTCTCTCAATTTTCAGCAAAAACTTTGTTCTCTCAAAAGCCTTTTTAGGGTTGTGCAACTAGTAAAAGTGTTTTATGAAGAGAAGGGGAAGAGTATTTATAAGAGAAGAATCCTTCTCTTGATAGATATCTTCTTCCCATATCTATCAAATCTCCAAATCTTTTATTCCTTATCAACTTAGGAATGTGAGATTTGATAGATCTCTTCTTGCTTGTTTTCCAAGAATCAAAACTCCTTTTCCTTTAATCACCAAAATCGCCCCTAGCCCCTAATTTTAGATAATTCCAAAATCAACCCATAATTATCCAATACTCAAATTGGTTAATTATTTATTCTTCCAATTAATTAACTACTTTAATTAATTCCACAATTAATCAGATAACTCTAATTAATCAATTAGTCATCTAATTAATAATCTCCAATTGAATTAATACCATAATTCAATTACCTTGATTCAACAACTTTAAATCATTTTCTTTCCTTTAAGACAGTCACCATCCAATTGTATTGTGTGTGACCCTCTGGGTTCACCATCAACTGGCAGCAGGCCCACGACTTTCGTGATTTAATTAACGAGCAATTAAATGCTCCGATCAATTAAACTACTTTTAATTGACCACTCCTAGAATTAAATCCTCTATTAATTCCGGAGTACCCACACTTCATGGTCGATGTCTAGCCACAAGCCCATGAAGCCCAATCAAAGGTGAATTGATTATTGTGAACCTCACCTCTTATAATTGCCATGTACATACGGTCATTCCACGATGATTTCCCGATCGAGACCTAGGGTATGTGAATTGATCGGCACCTCTAATTATCTCGATAACTATACTTTCTAATTTCCGACAATGATTCCAGTGTGACTGCCAATTATGGAAACCCCTTCCAAATGCATCACCGACTATGGCCATAGATTTGTCGGAATCAATTATCTAAGAAACGTATAGGAAATTCTCTCATCTTATCAGGATGAGTCGATGGATCCTTTCTTAGTACTAACCACTCGCGTACAGTCGTCTACGCACCTAACTTAGGCACTTTGTGGCCAGGCTACGTGACCAGTACCTAAATATAAGTACGCACACTCATGCACCAAATTCGCCCTAGCACCTCAAGTCTAAGGACTAAATCGTACACTATTATAAGCCTTGAGAAACTTCCCATCACCGATATGCGTCATGCGCTTCCACAATGGGTTTCTCTGTTCGGGTCGTTCGATGCGTTCAATCCTCCATTGAACCACCTACTCATATGCACTGGACTCAAATTCCTTGCTCATGAAACTCTACAAATTCACTCCATGTGAATCATGCATACTTGTACAAGTCTTGGCGATTCCTACGATACCCCGTCTCGTTTGGAATCTATGACTTGGAACGGTTTTAAGACCACGACCTTTGAGACTGTTTCATGATTGCACTCAGTACTGAAGTGAATCGTCCCATAGTCTATTGTGACCTCAGGATTTCATCCAATCGCTTAGATAGGTTCGCGAGAGATGAAGTTGGCCATTGTTCAGTTTCACATACTATGAATGAACGGCGTATTAATTATAAACCATAAGAAAATAGTACTTCAACAAGCTAATTAATATTGGCTTGCTGGGCACTATTCCATCATAAGTAAGGAACACTTAGTAAAATCCCTTAGAAGAATTTTGATCAACCTAAAGACAAATCAAACAAGTCAAAATTCAACTTGGTCCAAAAGACTACTGATCTGCTGTTGAAGGAAGAAATCAGTTTGGTGAAAATCAGCCGACTCAAATCAGATTAGTTCAAGATTGAGATCAGCTCAGTACATCATCAGACAAGAGATTCTAATCAGCCAAGTGAAGACGATCAGGAAGTCTTCTCAACGGTAATAAATGCACTTGGAGTAATAAATGCTGAAGAAGGAGGGTATTTGTGGAAAATGATTGGAGAATTTCTCGTATCAGCTCGGTGCATTAAATGCTGCTAACATAAAGTACTGTAGAAAGTATTGTAGCAGTACAAAAGAGCCGTTTGCAGAGTTTAAGGACAAGTACTCGATGCATTTGAATTCTGTCTTTTCTTCAACGGACACTTTTCAAATCCAAGAGTATAAATAGTTTGCGAGTTTGAGAGAGAAGAAACACAACTCACAACTGAGATCAATCCTGCGAAGAAAAATCTTCTAAGTCTTAAAAACTCAAGAACAACTCACTAGCCTGCTAAAGTTATTTGTTAACTGAAGCTAAGTTGAAGCAAAAAGAAATCATTTTCTGAGTGAATCTGTAATTGAAGAGTGTTGTGAGAAGTAGATATCCATCTAAGTGAGTGATATTACTTCAGAGAGTAGGAGTTTCTTAGTGATTTCCTGCTGTGAACTTACGGCTCATCATTTGTTGTAGAGCGTAAGCAGAGTATATTGTAAACTGAGTGTTTATAGTATAACCCAAGATCTAAGAGACTTGGAAGAGTGGAATAAAGGATTTTTATCCATATAACCACTATAAAAAATTTTTGTGTTTTAACTTGCATTGTTCTCCTGCATATCTTCAAAGTTGCATTAAACACTTTAGAAAACTGTTTGGAAAGATTTTAAAAAGGAGTTTTGTTAAAACTGGGGATAAAATCTTTCAAAAGATTAGGTTTACTTGTGAAAACACTTTAAACATCCGCTGCAAGTATTCTATTTTTAAAACTGATTTTGCTGAAATCAGCTAAGTACTTTTCTAAAGAGTAGTCAACTGTGGTGCTCAAACTCGAACAGCTTAGTCAGCTTACTGTTTCCGATCAGCTTAGTCTGCAAACAGTTAAGTGAAAAATTTGTAAGTCTAACTTGGGACCAACAATAATGATAGGTTTGACAAAGTCAAACACTTCAAAACTGCAAAGGAAATGTGGGATAAGGTTCGTGATATGAGCGAAGGAAATGATGCCATGAAGGAGCACCAGTTGAGTGTTGCACTAGAGAAGTTAGACAACTTCAAGATGAAATCTGGAGAAACCATTGATCAGATGGATACAAGGTTCACCAGAACACTGAATGAAGTTCTTAAGCTGGAAAAGACCTTCACTGACAAAGAGATCACTGTCAGAGTACTGAAGGCTCTGCCTCTGAAATTCAACATGAAGGTGACAGCTATTGAAGAATCAAGAGATTTAGGAAAGATCTCTCTTACTGAGCTGTTCTCCGTACTCAAGGCATACGAGTATAAATTGCCAAGAATGGGTATTGAAGAAACCTCAACTTCAGGCCCCACAGCTGCCCTAGTTGCTGCTGAAAATCCTAGAAGAACAGCAAACAAAAGCAAAGAAGTGGACTCATGTGATGAAGCCACATTACTCAATAAGAAGGAGTACACTGCTGGAGACGTTGCATTGATGATGAATAACTTCAAAAAATTCTACAAAAGAAAAAATAAGAACAAATATAACAATGCTTGTACTTCTAATCCTAATTCTCCTTCTCATTATAATGATGCTTATAAATCCAAACTAATGTGCTACAATTGCAGGAAATCGGGACATTTCATCAGAGACTGCCCATATCCCAAAGCTGAAACTGAGGAAGAAAAGAAAATAAGAAAGGAGAGAAAGCATCAGAAAGGCAAGGTGCTGATAGCTGAAGCAGAAAAGCTAGCTGCTATCTACTCGTCTGATTCAGATTCAGACACTTTAGAAGAAGAGTCTACTGAAGATGAGAACCCTGCTCTTATCTATCTGATGGCCAAGGAATCTGATGATTCTGAGGATGAGTAACTCCACTTGATAATGAATTAGTTAATTCATTTGAGCAAATGATGGTCAATAACACTAGTATTGCTGACGCATTTGCTAAGTTTAAGGAAGAGATGATATTGCTAAGAGAGCAAAATAGTTCACTGAAACTTAAGGTTGAAAGACCAAAAGAATCAGCTGTATAAATTGCTTGAGCAAGAGAATGAATCTCTAAAAGCTGAATGTGAAGTATATAAAGGAAAAATCATGGAACTTGAAAAGATTATTGAGTCTCATGACAAGTCTTCTGTTGCATCCACTAATATGTCTAGTAAACAGAAACTACCTTTAGAACAGGAAAAGTTAGAACTGAATCATACTGAAAAATTTGTATCAGCTGACAATAGTAAGGTCATACTGTATGTTCATACCACTAAACCTGTTTCACCTGAGAAAGAGTTAAAGGAGAAGAAAACTCCTAAGGCTAAAAAGAGCAAAGAGCCTATTTTAGGGAAACAGACTAGTAAAACTAAACAGCAGAGTCCTAGGAAGTCTGCTGAAACAAGTAAAACCAATCAGACTAGTAACAAAACTAAGTCGTCTGTTAATGAGCAAGTAAAGACTAAGCCAAAGAAGCATAAGAACAAGAAAAATCAAAATGTTTGGTATGGAAATGAGTCATCATATTATGTACAACCTGCCGCATATCCTCATATGTATCATGCACCTCAATTTCCTGCTTACTATGCACCTTACCCTGCTCATCCAATGCATGCATACCCTGCTTATCATGCATCATATCCTGCTTATGAACATCATCCTTATCATACTGATTATCAACATAACACATCTGATGTATATGATGAAGATAAAACTGTTCATGCTCCTGTAAAATCTCAGAAGCCTAAGAAGCCAAAGACTTCAACATCTGGGGTTTTCAAAGGTGGAACTAATCCTTCAGGACCCTCTCAATAAAGGGTACCTAAAACAATTTTGTTTTGTTTTGTAGGTTAGGATTAGGAGTAGGAGTAAATTAGAGAAAATATGGTACTTGGACAGTGGATGTTCATGACACATGTGTGGCAACATACATGAGCTGCCTGATGCAATTGCTGTGGATGGTCCTAAATTGACATTTGGAGACATCAAAGAAGGCAAGATAGTAGCATGTGGAAAGCTAATCAAAGGCAACATTGAGATATCTGACATCTCTTATGTTAAAGGCCTCAAATACAATCTGCTGGGCATAAGTCAATTTTGTGACAAAGGTTTTTCAGTTATCTTCTCATCAGATAAGTGCTATGTTTAACAGATCGGTGCAAAGAAGGTCATCTTATCTGGAAGACGACGAGGAAATATCTACATAGTCGACTGGAATTCTGTGGACAAGAATTCAAATGTTTGTTTGGTGGCCTTAACACCAAGTGAAATTAGTTGGCTGTGGCACAAGAGGATGAATCATGTGAATTTCAAAACCATCAATAGACTAATCAAGAATGATCTGATTAGAAGGAATTCCCAAAACAGTCATGAGCAAAGACAGACGCCTATCAGAAGGGTAAACAAATCAAGTCATCATTCAAAAGTAAGAAGCGCCAATCTTCTGGAAGGATTTTGGAGGTGCTACATATGGACTTATTTGGACACATTGATCCAATCAGCAATGGTGGAAAGAAATACTGCCTAGCTTTTGTGGATGATTTCTCAAGATACACTTGGGTGATTTCCATGAAAAAGAAAAGCCAAACCAAGGAGCATCATACCAATCTGATGGAAATGATCTAGAATGAGAAATGTATGAAGATATTAAAGATCAGATCAGATAGAGGGATTGAGTTCACAAACTCTACTGTTGAAGAGTATTATAACATCAGAGGCATCAGTCATGAGTACTTTGCGGTCATAACCCCTTAACAAAATGGAGTTGCTGAAAGGAGAAACAGAACTCTAAAAGAAGCTACCAGAACCATGATAGCTGAAGCCAAGCTGGCCCAAAGATTTTGTGCAGAAGCCACAAATACAGCCTGCTTCACCCAAAACAGATGCATGATCAACAAAAACCAGAATAAAAACTCCATATGAAGTTTGGAATAACAGGAAGCCAAACATTCATTACTTTAAAATTTTTGGTTGTAAATCCTTCGTTTTAAATAATGGGAAAAATCACCTTACTGCTTTTGCAGAAAATGCTGATGAAGTTGTTTTTGTAGCTTACTCTACTGTTAGTAAAGCTTATAGAGTCTTTAACAAAAGAACTTTAATTGTAGAAGAATCTATTCATGTAGTATTTGATGAACCAAACCAATCTTCTGAAAAGAATCAAAGCACTAATTCAAATCTGCCTACTGATTTTCAGAAATTGAGTGTTGAAAGCAATGAAGAATATGTACCTGATCTCAACTCAGTTGCTAGCTCAAGTGCTATTCAAAATCAGACCACTGATTATCAAACATACGAGTTACAAACAGCTGACAGACCAGAGACTGTTCAACAAAATACTAATGTTCAACAGACTACTACTGGAACTCCAACAGTAGTGTTTCAAGATCAATCTAGAGGACAACATTCAGATCTGCAACCTGATCTCAGATGGCTTAGGAATCACCCTCCAGAGTTAGTGATTGGTGATCCCTTGTATAGAGTAAAAACAAGAAGAGCTGCTGCACAAGATGCAATGTTTGTCAGCTTCCTATACCAAATTCCCAAGTAGAGCTTAAACAAGTTGAAGAAACCCTTAGTGATTCAAACTGGATTGAAGCTATGCAAGAGGAGCTGAATCAATTTGAGAGGAATGAAGTCTGGTACTTAGTTCCTAGACCAAGTCATCAAAGAGTAATTGGCTAAGTGGGTATCCAGGAATAAAATGAATGAAGATGGTATTGTCAACAGAAATAAAGCAAGTCTAGTGGCAAAAGGTATTGATGAAACACTTGCACCAGTGGCAAGACTAGACCTACGCTGCTCACAAAAACATCACAGTCTATCAGATGGATGTGAAGTCAGCCTTTCTCAATGGAGAATTACAAGAAGAAATATAGGTTGAACAACCACCTGGATTTGAAGCTTATCAAGAAGGAGACAAGGTATATCGTCTGAAGAAAGCTCTCTATGGACTGAAACAGGCTCCAAGAGCATGGTATGATACTTTATCTGATTTTCTCTTAATTAAAGGATTTCGTAAAGGTAAATTAGACAAAACCTTGTTCACTGTTGAATGGCAGAATCATATATTCCTTGTGCAAATATATGTGGACGATATTATTTTTGGTTCAACTAACTAACATATGTGTGACAAGTTCTCCAAGCTGGTGCAAAATAAGTTTGAAATGAGCATGATGGGTGAACTAAATTATTTTCTTGGTTTGAAAGTTAGACAGTTGCCTGATGGAATATTCATCAACCAAGCTAAGTACACAAAAGATCTGTTTAAGAAATTTGGTATGGAAACTAGCTCATCTGTTAGTGTTCCTATGTCTACTGGACTTCGTTTGGATAAAGATGAAGATGGAAAATCAGTAGATATAACCAAATACAGAGGCATAATAGGGTCATTGTTGTATTAACTGCTAGCAGACCTGATATTATGTATTATGTTGGGATTTGTGCGAGATATCAATCAAATCCTAAGGAATCTCATCTCTTAGCTGTCAAGAGGATACTAAGATACCTTAAAGGCACTCAAGAACTGGGATTATGGTATCCTAGAGAATCTGGATTTGAACATACTGGATATTCTGATTCTGATCTTGTTGGCTGCAAGATTGATAGGAAGAGTACTACAGGTGCCTGTCAATTTTTAGGTAGTCGTCTGATCTCATGGATGAGTAAGAAGCAAACTTCAGTTTCCATTTCTACTGCTGAAGCTGAATACATTGCTGCTAGAGCATGTTGTGCACAGATACTTTGGTTGAAACATCAACTAGAAGACTACAACATAAAGTTCAGTGGAATCCCAATCTACTGTGATAATACAAGTGCCATCTCTCTTACTCAGAATACAACAAGTCATTCAAGGATTAAACATATTGAGATCAAGAATCATTTCATCAGAGATCATGTGGAGAAAGGAAATATCATAATTGAATATGTGCATACTGACAATTGCTGACATTTTCACCAAACCACTAAGTGATGCAAGGTTTTCAACTTTAAGAGTTTAACTAGGACTACTAAATTTGGATGCATAAGCTGAGGGGGAGCTTATAAGAAGGCTGAAGTTCATCAGCTTTCTTATCCATTATCATCTTCAAGATTAACTCTCAACAGACTAGTTAACTTATGGATTCTTGAACTCAGGGGGAACGTGTAAGACTAGCGGTACTTCTGATCTAAAGAGGAAATTGGTTAATGACAGTTAGTTGAAGTTATGTCTTCAGAAGACATGTTCTTAATTCTTGAAGAATGAAGATTAATCTATCTTGCTGGATTGACAAACAACAGAGAAAGATTACTAGTTATTGGCTTTCACTATTAATACCAGATATAAGATCACTTGTCTGTCAGTTAAGTTAAACTCTACTCATCTGATACATTATATAAGCATGGTTATAAAACACATTTTCTAAAAACACGCTTTTATAAGTAACAGATTAGTGACGATTGAGTTTTCCGCCTATCTGAAATTAATTTAATCATTTTTTAAATCCGCGAATCTCTCTCACACGATCTCAGATCAGTCAGTTTAATCTAACAGTTCACGTAAATCATGAAAACCGAAACAAATCGAACGTAGAAATCCAGATCTGATCAGATTAGTCGACTTACGCACCCTAAACTCCAAAAATTCACGAATTCTCTAACTCTCTAAGCTCTTTGTTCTATAGCTCTTTAATTTCTCACAGATTACTCTCAATTAACTGTCAAATGACATCGCTGAAGGAAGGTTTCTAAGTTACGCCAAATTCTTCTCCACTGGCACTCCTCTTATGAAGGAGATACTGAAGAAAATTGAAGCATCTTCACTGGTACAAGTTCTGGTGGCTCACGAAGAACTTTTTTCCTGGACGACATCGCTGATTTCTACAAGACGAGGAAATTCAATGAAGATAAGATTGTTATGACAGCGACAGTAGGAGGGAAAAAGATCTGTATTTCTCCCGCTGTGTTGAGTGAAATCTATGGATTAAAGAATGAAGGAGGAGAAGTGACTGAACTAGATTTGGAAAAGGAGGAAGAATTCTGGGGGATTTGTGCTAAGGAGGGAGAGGAGATATCAGGAACGTTGATGAAGACTCAACTGAAGGATGAGTATCAACGCTTCGATGATATAATGGCAAAGGTGTTGGAGTGCACCACTTGGTCATTAGATGGATTACCCAGAAAATGATTTCACGCAATGATTTGCATCTTCTTCGATTTAAAGGTAAACTGGGATGTTCATGTTTTCAATTTGCTGAAGCTAAAGAAGAACAGTTATGGCATTCTGTTCAGTCATCTGTTCACAAGTTTGGGTTGCCAAATGGTGAATGGGAAAGTCATGCATCCAGCAAAGAAATTTAAATTGTATGAAGCTGTAAAGAGTGAAGGGAGATCAACTGCTGCTCCCAAGAGAAAAGCCCCTGCCAAAACTGCAAAAGGCCCTGCCAAGAAAGGCAAAAAGGCTGGTCAAACTAGTAAGTCTGCTGATCAAACAGCAACTAGTGATGTTCAAGCTGGATCAGAACAACCTGAAGTTGAAATCTCTGACAACGAATTCAGTGAATTCACCAAAGAGATTGAGGAAAGGAAGACTGGTTCATCCCCTGAACGGACTGAATCAGATGAAGCAGTTCCTCTTCAAAGGATGAAAAGAATTACAAGGAGCCCAGCCAAAAGGCTACGTCAAACTCAACCATCAGGAACAATGACCAAGCAAAAGGCAAAGAGAAAGGTCACCTTTCCTGATGAGTCACCAGAAGCAGTCAGAGAAGTACCAGCAACAGCAGAGAGATCAATTGCAAAGAAAAATAAGTCTGCTGATGTGCTCGCTGGAGACTCCACTGTCAGACAGTCTGCTGATGTTGGAGCTGAACAGCAGACTAGCACAACTGATGAAGGGAATGTACTACTTCTGCACCCTGCTCCAGTTAATGCTGCTCCACTACAAATGGTGGAAAGTCCTGAAGCCAGAAGGAAAAGAACTGGCAAAACAAAAATTCATACACTTACTGCTGATCAGAAGAAAAAGCTAGATGAAGCTGAGAAAAAGAAGGCAGCTGCAAAGAAGGCTGAAGAGGATCGAAAGAAGGCTCTTGCACTCAAAAGGCTTGAAGAAGAAGCCCAGAACATGACACAAGAAGAGATAGAGGCCAGAGAGGCTGCAGATCTAGCTACTGCTATAGAAGCCAATACCAAGGACTCCCATGGTCCAAGGCACACTGGTGGAATAGTGATTGGTGAGCTAAGAGATCTGATTTAACCGATTTTTGTGTGGTTCAATTAAATCAATGTTATTTGTGTAGGGTTATCAACATATTGATATAGGGCTTAGTTACTTTATTTGGGATGGATCGATCTCAAAGATGAACAATACGTAACAAGATTAGAGTAAGGAGATTATATTGAGAAACTTGAAAGTGTATAGCAGAGACTCTTTTTATTAGGTTAAACTCAGATTACAAATTATGTAGGCGTAAGCTGTCATTTATGCGTGCCCTAATACAATGCTTTATCAAGGTATTTATATGAGACAATCTGTAGCTGTACAAGGAAATATAATCCTACCAGGACTCGGGATGTTGTTCTTCTCGAATTTGGAGACTAGCTTGATCGCCGAGAATCTCCAGGTTAGATCGGATTGACCAGCAGTGATGACCGAGCGCCAGGTCGGTCCGACCTATTATCTTCGAGCCCCCATCAGTACTCCCTCACTTCTTCGAGCGGAGATGTAATCGAGGCTCGTAGAAGTATTGAACTTATTCAACTGACATTTTATGAATTGTGCCTCATTAAAAACCTTACATGGAAAAAACCCTATGGGAAAAAACTCCAGAATAAGGAAAAGAGTGCAACGTTTCATAAGTAGTCATCTTGTCATTTTCAAATCGTGCGTTTGTCTAACTCGAGGAGTCATCTTTCTTTGTTTGATGGCGGGAAGATGAATAGTCTCAAAGGGACCAAAGCGTCATTTCGACTTCATATATATATATATATATATATATATATATATACGTTTCTGGTTTCACTCTCACTTTTTACTTTCCGCCTTATGTCTTTTAGCAGTAAAATTCTCCAGTCGATAGTTTTCATAAACATCGTATTCTTCGACAATTAATCACGATAATACCTTATTATGGCTTCCAATTCTAGAAATCCCGCCTCCTCATCTCCCGAGGACATAAATCCTATTATCGATTTGGAGGCTTTCCAAAGTTCTTCTACAGAACAAACGGAGACTTCAGATGTAGTCATTTCTGACAAGGATACGTTCAAAGTGGGTATCCTTTCCGACGCGGAGGGTGCCTCTAAGGCTTCCAAAAAGGTCAAGGGTGCCAACCCTCAAGTTTTTGAACCGGTCAAAAATCTTGTTTGTGCCTATACTGAGGATAATTTCCACGAAGTGCGGGATAATTATATCAAGTACTTTCCAGAAGGTTCAGATATTTTTCTCCCATCCCCTACTGACAGTGTTACTACACTCCCGAAAGGTTGTCGTGCTCTTTATACTGCCCATTTCAATCACGGTCTCAGACTTCCATTGTCTCCTTTGTTGTTGGAGATATTGAAATTCTTCTCTGTTTCTCTAACCTAACTGGTTCCTTATTTTGTAGCATTTGTTGTTTCTTTTTCTGTTTTGATGATCGCGAAAGGTCTTCAGCCTTCCTTTCTCAATTTTTATCAATTATTTCGTTTTAACATTTCCAGTTCTTCGAACCATGGCTACTTCTTTGCGAGCCTAATATCTGGTCTTTCTATTTTCGACTCATCCGTTCCCAGTAATTCCGATTGGAAATTCCACTTTTTCTTTGTTCGTCCTCCAACTTATAGGACCTTGGCTAGTGGGTCGACAGAGCCTTTCACCTGGGACCACGATTCCAAATGAACTTTTGTTGGTCGCTCACTTGATGGCCAATTGATTCCCGATGATCCCAGCTTGCTGACTAAGATAAAGGAGATGCGTTTGGACAAATACCAATGTGTTGTCCTTATTGGGGAGGTATTTCTTCGCAAAGCTGGCCTATGTTCCAAAACATTCCCTGTTTCTACTCCTCCTCAATCACTTGGTAAGTTCCTTTCTTTCTTGCCTTATATCTTCTTTACCTTATATCAATTATTATTTGTATCCAACCTTATTTCTCCTGTAGCTTTTATGATCGAAAATTCTTGGCGTTCTAAGAAAGGTAAAATGGTTATGTCCAAATCTACCAAAATGGGAGAGAAGCATCCCATAGAGCAACGGGTTTATCGAAAAAAAAAATTAGATCAAGATCTTGACTCCGATGATAACATCGAAGAGACTCCAGAAATTTCCCAAGAGGTCCCAAACGAACCATCTTCTTCTCAAATTCCGGCATACCGGTCAGGGATATCCTCCCCTGCTGCTTAGAACCTCTCTTGGAATTCGTGGCTGCCGATCATGGTCGATACCTAATTCCTCTGGCCCTACAGCAAAGAGAAGGAAACAGGTTTATAATCGTTCAGGCGAGGAGCTCACATTATTGGGTGAGTCGCATTCCAAAGCTACGCTGGTTGAGATGATTGAGGATCATCTTGTAGGGAAGAGAGCGGCAGGTTATTTCGACTGTGATTCTCTGGTCAACGACGAGAAGGAGAATGCTGCGGATAAGGCTACACGGATTCTCCTTTCTTCTATTTTTACGCGGGATATTCTGAGGTTGCTTGGGAAGGACCCGTTGGAGAAGTTGGAGAAAGATTCTCTCTCTTTTGTTAGAGTAAGAATAGCCAAGTCATTCCTTCTGTATTCTCCTTTTTCTTCTCAAATGAATAAAGCTTTACCTAATATGCGGCTCATTTGCATTTTTATGCAGGTACTTGTATGTTGTCCTCTATCTATGAATCAACCCTTCTGATGGAGGCTATTTCGCACCCCTTATAATAATCGGAATGACTAGTCCTTATACGCTCGGAACGACCAGGAGTCTAATTCATTAAAGAGCTGCCAGGTCCGATCTGCATGATCAATCCTCGGCGACCAAGAGCAATGTCCGAGTTTCATAAGGATTGCTATGCCTAGTCCTATTAGGATTATGTTTCCTTGTAAAGTTAGGTTACAGTCATATAAATACCTAGTTAAACATTGTATTAAGGGATATACAATCAGAGCATACACCTACATACTTTGGCAATCTGATATCATCTTTAATAGAAAAGCTTTTGTTATACTATTTACATATTCATCGTCTTGCTAACTTATTGTTCTTTACGTAATTGTTCTTCCTTGAGATTGATCCATCCGGAATAAAGTAACAAAGCCCTATAATCTACGCTTAATTTGACCTCTAAAACATTTATCATTGATTTAATCTAACCCAACGAAAAATGGTTAAATCAGTTGGCGCCCACCGTGGGGCTAGGTTAATTATTCGATCGACATATGGCTCGCCCAAGGAAGAGCGCCCGTAACGGAGCAAGGAGTAACACGACAAACCCGCGTAACACATCTGAGGATCAACCTGACGATACTAACAATAACGTCCCTTTAATTAATCATCAATAGAACGAGCAGCTGCCGAATCAGGAGGAACCACAAGGGATAAATATACAAAACCCCCAAGGACAACAAGGGATCCCCGCCAATGCAGTACCAGAAGACCACGTGGCTCCAGCAATCCCTGTTCCCCTGTCAGACACTCGGGAGAAGCTGCGACAGATCGCTATGCTCTTTAATTCACTCTGCCCAGGGGAATTGTTAGTACCCGAGCAGGTTCCTAGAAACCTAGAGAGACTATGGCAAATCCTATTCAAAGGACACCGAGGCAGGTCGATCAGATCTCGCAACAAGCAGACAGCCCTGCAAGCGAGCAACGATCTTTGCACAGTCCGCAAAATAGCAATTCGAAACCCTCCAACGAACATATCCGAAGAAAAATGGATCAGACGAGGCCGCAACCCATCCACCCCGGATTAAAGGAACATACCATAATTCCCATCGAAGATGACATAGTCGACGCAATTCCTAATCGACCACGAACCATGCGATTCTCTGAAAGAGAAATTGAAAAGATGGTACAGGAACAACGTCTACGAACCGTTCAAAATCCATGGGCCAGAAGCACGGAGATCCAAGAGAGCCTAGTAGCGTGCTCCCCCCTTCTGGAAGGAAATAAAAGAAGCACAATCATCGGGACAGGTTCCGGGACGACTACCCAGATATGACTGAACCACCGATCCAGATGATTATATATTCAGCTTTACAAACATAATAAACTTATATGCTCACTCGGCAGAATTCACTGCAAAGCTGATGGTCACCACATTCGAGGGACTAGCTTTGGATTGGTTTGCAAAACAACCCACCAATTCCATATTCAGCTTTAGAGACAGAAATTGCCAATGAGCTACCTAGGGACCATCCATCAACAAACGGAGAAACCCTCCGTTCCTGGTTGGCAAGGTTTAACGTAGAATTGCTTAAAATGGATTCCTCAAATATCGATTACATAATCTCCATTCTCTTCGATCTAACCAAAAACAAGCAATTCGGGAATGCCATCAGTAGAAACCAACCAAGAACGTTTGCTGATATTATGACCTTGGCATCGAAATACATGACCCAAGAGGAGATGAACTCTTTTAAAGACAAGAATAAAAATAAAGCTCCCGCCTCCGGCTCCAAGAGGCAAGATAGAGTTCCTGCTCAAAAATCCATGGATTATGATCGATCCATCAGAAGAGGCAATGTATTCCAGCGATTAGAATATAATCAAAACGATCAAGATAGACGACCTAATGTCTATCAAAGACTTAGATCGGCAGAGCCGGCGAACAGGAGCAGAATCAACCAAGTAGAATACCCCAGGCTGACCGTTCCAATAGAAGAAATCTTGGTAGTACTTGAGAGGAACAATTGGATCCCGGCTGCGAAGAGAATCGCTCAGCCAAGGCCAGGTGCACGAAACTATGATTTATACTGTAGATATCACCGGGCACATGGGCATCGCACTGAAGATTGTTTTCACCTTAAAAAAAGAAATTGAAAAACTGATCGAACAAGGAAAATTAGATGACTATTTAGAACGGAACAAACGCAAGAGGGGTAGAAGTCGGAGTCCTCGGAATAATAACCAAAGAGGGAGCTCCCGAAGAAGGTCCCCTAACGATGGTCCCCCACAAGAGTTGAACGATGGTCAGATTAACGGCACCATCCATACGATCTCAGGAGGACCAGCCGGCGGGGACAGTCGCAATGCTCACCGCAGGATCGCCAGGTCCATACTTGGAAACATCAGGTACCCAAAAGAAGTGTGGACGCTAGAAAGCAAACCACCGAAAGACCAGCTGATCAGTTTTAATGAGAGCGAGGTACCAAAGAACTTTGTTTGGGACACGAAAGAGGACAACCCTGATTTTCCGATGGTGGTATCGCTGGAATAGCGAACTACAACGTCAAAAGAATCCTAATCGACAATGGAAGCTCAGCGAACATCATCTCTAAAGAGGTCCTAGTAGGATTTGGAGGTTCCGAAATTGTCCCCTGTGGCACAATAACTTTAAGTGTCTCACTCGGAAAGAAACCACATCGTACGGTGAAGTTAATCAAATTCTTGGTAGTAGAAACTCCCTTTGCCTACAACGCGATCTTAGGGCGACCCGCCCTCAACCTATTCCGAGCGGTTGTTTCAACATACTATCAGAAGATAAAATTTCCGACTGACATGGGAATCGGAGAGATAATAAATGATCATTGTATGGCATTGGACTGTTACAACACCTCCTTAACATTGGGGAACCGTTCCAGATCGTTTACCCAAGCTAAAGGAAAGCTCGAGGACGAAGTTGATAGAGTAGAAGTTGAAACCCCCAACACAGACCGAGTAGATAAAAGGGAAAGGAACCGGTCGATTTGACTTTAAAACCACCGGAGCACAAAGATGTCCTGCTGGTACAAGGGGATCCCATTAAAACAACTAGAATTGGAACTGAACTCAGTAAGGAAGGGGAAGTAATGTTAGTAAACTTCCTCAGAGAAAACATAGATATCTTCGCTTGGAGCGCGAACGACATCGAAAGGATTGATCCCATAGTAATCACTCATTCGCTAAAAATCGACCCCATGGCAAAACCTGCTAGACAAAAGAAGATGAATCATGGGCCGATAAAAGATAAAATAATCAAGGCAGAAGTAGAAAGGCTACTCAAGGCAAAACAAATTCGAGAAATACACTTCTCGGAATGGCTATGTAATGTCGTGTTAGTAGCGAAAGGGGATAAAAAAGATAACAAGTGGAGAATGTGCAATGACTTCACCGACCTTAACAAACTATGTCCGCGCGATCCATATCCCCTGCCAAGAATCGACCTATTGGTCGACTCAACGGCTGGTTTCGCAATCTTCAGCATGATGGATGCCTTTCAAGGTTTTTATCAAATATACATGAATGAGCGAGACCAAGAGAAAACTGCCTTTGTAACAGAGTAGGGTGTTTACTGCTTCATAGTCATGCTATTTGGCCTGAGGAACGCCGGGGCCACTTACCAAAGGTTAGTAAACCTGATGTTCAAGGAGCTGATCGGAGAAATAATGGAAGTCTACGTAGACGATATGCTGGTCAAAAGCATGAATGAAGCTGACCATGTAAAGCATCTCAATCGATGCTTCCGAATATTGAGAAAATACCGAATGAAGCTGAATCCTGCAAAATGCACTTTCGGAGTTAAATCGGGAAAGTTTTTAGGCTACTTGGTACATCAACGAGGAATTGAGGCCAATCCAAAAAATATTCGAGCTATAACCGAAATGAAACCTCCCAAAACGATCTCCCAAGTACGAAGCTTGGTAGGAAAGATTGTATCGTTAAACAGATTTATCTCCAAGTCGGCCGACAGAGTTTGTCTTTCTTTCAAACTCTACGAAAAGCAAAAAACTTTGTTTGGACCGAAGAATGCGACCAGGCCTTCGACCGACTAAAGGAATACCTGACGACCTACCCACTATTGGCCAAACCAACTGAGGGAGAACCATTATACATTTACATATCAATTTCCGATGTGGCCATTAGTTCGGTTATAGTAAAAGTAGAAGGCATGGAGCATAAGCCTGTTTATTACTTAAGTAAGTTACTACAAGGGGCGGAGAAGAACTACTTGGAAATAGAAAAATTCGCTTTGGCCTTAGTAGTGGCGGCACGCAAGCTCCGACCTTACTTTTTAACCTACAAAATTGTGGTGTTAACCAACCAACCACTGAGACATGTCTTAGCGAAGTCGGAAGCCTCTGGAAGATTGATCAAGTGGGCAATCGAGCTCGGTCAATTCGAAATCGAATACAGACCACGAATTGTGATTAAGGCCCAAGTCCTAGCCGATTTCCAGTTAGAAACTCCGACCCAGACTACTGAACACAGTGAATCGACCAGCCATAACAATGATATCTTGATCGTAGAAAATCAAACCTGGTTGATGCATGTCGATGGAGCGTCATGCAGAGAGGGAGGAGGTGCCGGAATCAACTTTACCGGACCAAATAAGGAGGATATTAATTATGCAATAACATTGGACTTCGTAGTAACAAACAACGAAGCAGAATATGAAGCGCTAATCGCAGGAATGGAAATGGCAGTTAAGGCCAATATAAAGAGTCTCAAAGTGCTAACCGATTCAGAGTTAGTGCAAAAACAGATAGAAGGCCTATACGTGGCAAAGGAATTTAACATGGTCAAATACCTCGCCAAAGTAAAGGAATTGGCTAAGAAATTCGAAAATTTTGAGATACAGAACATTCCATGATCGGAAAATAAATGGGCCGATCAACTCTCTAGATTTACAGGGTCTCATGATGGCAAACCAGGAAGAGTAATCAACTGGTTAATTTCCAACACACCGGCAATTGATATCGACGAGACACCAGTCGCTGAGATTATGGAAATCGAAGAACCTGAAAGAAAATGGATGACTCCGATGATAGATTATCTTCGAGAAGGAAAATTACCGCTTAATCCAAACGAAGCTCGGAAAATAAAATATCGAGCTCCAAAATACACATTGTTAGAAGAAAGACTTTATCGAAGATCAGTATCAGGAATTCTTCTAAAATGTGTCTCCAAATCTCAAACCAACGATGTCCTTCGAGAGGTACATGAAGGAGAAGCAGGAAATCATAGTGGAGCAAGGGCCTTAGCCTTAAAATGCCTTAGAACAGGCTATTATTGGCCTACCATCAACAATGATGCCATGCAATATGTTCAAAAATGTCATCATTGCCAAGTTCATGCAAATATAAGTCATCAACCAGCCGAAAACATGCACCTAATACCAGTATGCTGGCCATTTGATCAATGGGGAATGGACATCGTGGGGCCTTTCCCACTAGCCAGGTCGAAGAAAGCAGAGGTTCTAGTCGCTGTCGAATATTTCAGTAAATGGATAGAATGCGTCGCCCTTGCTCGAATAACTCAATTCCAAGTGATAAACTTCCTATGGAAATTCATAGTATGTCGATTTGGCATCCCCAGAATCCTGATCTCTGATAACGGAACGCAATTCGCAGGAAAACAAGTAATGGAATGGTGTACCAAGCTAGGAATTTAGCAAAACTTCACCTCAGTTGGCCATTCGAGAGCAAATGGACAAACTGAAGTAGCGAACCGAGAAATAATAAAATCTTTGGAGAAAAGATTAGGGGCAGCCAAAGGAAGATGGCTAGATGAACTCCCCGGAGTACTTTGGGCTAATCGAACGACAGTCAGAACTTCAACCGGGGAGACCCCGTTTAGTCTAGTATATGGCTCGGAAGCTGTAATTCCGGTCGAAACACTAATTCCGACAACAAGAATTGAAATGTATGATGACAAAAAAACGAAAAAGCAAGAGAGAATGATGTCGACCTGGCAGAAGCCTTAAGAGAAAAAGCAGTTGTACGACTGCAGGTCACTAAATCAAACATGGAGAAGGCCTACAATCAAAAGGTACGCATACGAACCTTCAAAGTGGGGGACTTGGTGGTGAAAAAAGTAGAGGTGTCCAAGCATGTAGGAAAATTACAACAGAATTGGGATGAACCATACATTATCATTGATGTAGGAAAGAAAGGTTCATACAAAATTGCACACTTGGACGGAACACCCCTACCAAGAACTTGGAATGCAGTCAACCTAAGAAGATACTATGGAAATTGAATCCTAGTAAATAGCCCTGGTTAATTTATTTTGATTTAGTCTGTTATATTTTTATTTCTCATATAATTCGTTGTAATAAAGGCCTTGGTCTGAGATTAATTCTCAGAATTTTATCAATGGTTGTAATTTTGAATACCAAATCAAAGATTCACTAGAAGTTAAGGCCGAAGTATCAAACGAGTTGAGTATAAATCGATTAATTCGATAAGCGCTCCTCAAAATTCTGCAATCAACTTGGTTGAATCCAAAAAATTGATCCAAGAGTATAACGAGTTAAGTAAAATTGATTCGCTCAATAAACGCTCCTCGATCTAAAGAATAACGAGTTCAGTATAAATCGATCCGCTCGATAAACGCTCCTCGACCTCCATAAACGACGACAAAAAGGTTAAAACCAAAAACTTTGGTAAAAAACCTATGTTTTAAAATGAGTTGAGTAAAATTTATTCGCTCAATAAACACTCCTCGACCACCATAAAAAGGTTAATAAACCTAAGTCCAAAAAAAACGAGTTGAGTAAAATTGATTCGCTCGATAAACACTCCTCGATTTCCATAAACGACGATAAAAAAGGTTGAAACCAAAAACTTTGGTAAAAAACCTAAGTCTCAATACGAGTTGAGTATAAATCGATCCGCTCAATAAACGCTCCTCGATCTCCATAAACAACGATAAAAAAAGTTAAAACCAAATACATTGGTAAAAAACCTAAGTCTCAAAACGAGTTGAGTATAAATCGATCCGCTCGATAAACGCTCCTCGATCTCCATAAACAACGATACAAAAGGTTGAAACCAAAAACTAAGGTAAAAAACCTAAGCTTCAAAACGAGTTTAGTATAAATCGATCCGCTCGATAAACGCTCCTCGATCTCCATAAACAATGATAAAAAAGGTTAAAACCAAAAACTTTGGTAAAAAACCTAAGGCTTCAAAACGAGTTGAGTATAAATCGATCCGCTCGATAAATGCTCCACGATCTACATAAACAATGATAAAAAAAAAGGTTAAAACCAAAAACTTTGGTAAAAAAAAACCTAAGGCTTAAAACGAGTTGAGTATAAATCGATCCGCTCGATAAACGCTCCTCGATCTCCATAAACAACGATAAAAAAGGTTAAAATCAAAAACTTTGGTAAAAAACCTAAGGGTTAAAAACAAGTTGAGTATAAATCGATCCGCTCAATAAACGCTCCTCAATCTCCACAATATCGATAAAAATAGGCTACGAGCCGAAAGATTTGGTAAAAAAACCTATGTTTTTCACGTTTGAGTAAAAGACAATCAGCTCTACAATCGCTCCCTTATATCGATGATAAATAAGAACAGGTTGAGAGAAATCAACAGCAAGAAATATGAAAGTGATAATATTGAAGTATTATTCATCTGAGTTCTGAGAACAGGTCAAAAATTATATACGATGTTTTGATCAGAGTACAAAGAACTTTATACAATCTACATATCATCACAATTGTTTAGATAAAATAATCCTATTCTATAGACCAATGGTCTTCACGACAATGTCCACGGAAACATCAATCTCCTCCCTAGTGCCTCGATGATTGTGATCGACCACCTAAGAAGCATGTCGCTCGGGATGGTGGACTTCTTTGGTTCCATGGCCAGGCTCTGAAGATCAAATGTTCTTCCAGACGAAATGACCATTTCGAGCCAGATGCCCGATAACGGCCACTCGCCCAAAAAGAGATACTACTTGTATAATGGGGTTGATTTTTACTCTAAAGCAGCATCTCTCGAGGACCGTCGCAAAAGTAAAAATTTACCAGCACACCCCTGCGGTCTATCACTCCGGAGGTAACATTGAAAAGCGGCGGTGCCTGGTAAATATGAACCCTCCATGTGCAAACAGAAACCACGGACCTTAAACCTGTGAAGACAAAGGCTGAGGCCACATGGGACCCGTCAATACAAGGTAGGGCATCAATGGGACCTGTCAGTACAAAGCAAATTCTGACTGAGATTTCTTGGAACGATGGATCACGATAATGTGACTTTTTGAATATTATGGGATCAGTGGGCAAAGTGAAACTCAAAGAAACTCACATCTCCATCCTTTTTGGGAATTATGAGTAAGATATGGAAACTGCGTACCTATTTATAGGCACAGATACAATTAATCCTACGGTTAGATGAAGATCTAAAAGAAAAAGAACCACGACCATTTGACTTCCACCTTTAAATGCGAGTAAGTTGGAACGGCTCCTATGGTAAAGAAGAATCAAGATCGAAGCGATCAACACGAAAATAAGGAGGATCTAAAGAGCTCCAGACTGAAAAGAGCTTGCACACTTACAAATGATAATCGCTTGATAAAGAACAAGAGATCCTCGACGCAGACGTATAAGTTTGTACCAATATGACAAGAACTAGCTCGTTTAGAGGTGTAAAATCTCATATATCACTAGGCATATTGTTACTTAACTATAATAGACCTCTAGTGGAGTCCAAGAAATCTGACACGAAAATTAGAGGAATGGTCATCAACATTCCAGCCTACAAAATCGTCACTGCCTAACATTCCAAAGAATTGCTTAAGGAGGTCTGAACAAGCTAGATCTAATTAACGATTCTACATTTTCCAATTCCTCCCATATCAAAGAATTGACATATTGATACACTGGTTGCTTTATCAGAGGAACATGGAACTCACAATCAGTACAAAGAAACATTGATTTTAAGAAGATGAATAGATTGATTGTCTTTTTATAAGCTTGGATTATTTTTTATGAGGAAATGACAACATCCTTATATAAGATATCCATGACAAATGGACAATTTTACAAAAATCATTGATCGATAATCGACAAGAGCACTAAACGTCCTTCACAATTCTTCAAATTGCTTACATGGACGACCTACAGTCAACATTCTAATGTCCAAAGTGACTGCATAAATAGCCTCAACGACTATGCTTGATCGATCATCATACTATACTTGATTAAAAGTTTGATTTGCTAAGGAAACACTACATCGTTCAGCTATTCAAGAATGATCAGCCAAGAACGAGCTACTTTCAAACAAAAGATGATCTCCCAGGAAATTAATGTCAGATAAGTCCGCTAAAATCTCCTGCTTATTTAGAAAATTTATACTTATTTATAACGATAAAATTGTGCATGACATAATTTATCAAAATATATCTATTGATTGAACTCAATCAAGGCATGAAACTGATCAAATCAGATCGTCATTGTCATTAATTTTCTTTTACATACAAAAATATTCAGCCTCGACAACCACATAAAGATTCGGGCCTGCATTTGCCGGAAAAAAAAAAAAAAAAAAGAGAGAAGCATTCCACTATAGCAGCTAGATCAGAACAGGTCACTGAGGTGGGTTGCCATCGCTGGGCCGACTAGCAGAAGCACCCCTCCGAGGAGTCGCATTACCCACAAACGCCATTAACTCCTCCTGACGTTTCAGATAACCGGCTCCATAACCTTGTTCATATGCCTGCCGACGAGACTCCTCTGCAAGGGCGTCAGCCTGGACCAAGTCACTTTTCTCATTCTCAAGAACAGACTTCTCTTCCCGCAATTTCTCAAGATCATCATTGAGAAGCCTGAGTCGGAGGGTCTGTCCTTCGACCTTCACGGTCTCCGAGTCCAAGTGTTGCTTATGGCTCTCCTTACTGAGCCACAGATTGTCGTTTTGCACACCCAGCTGCAGCGCGAAATACTTGGCCTAAAAAGAAAAAGGTCATACGTAACAAAACAATCAAAATAATAGCAAGAAATACAGTCATAAATATAATTACCTGCTCGCATATTTTGACGAGCGATTGAACAAGGCGAACATTGGGAGTACCTTCGTGCTTCCTGAACTCACCAGACAAGATAGTGCTCAAACCCAAATCCCAGGACAAAGCGTCGGGCTCGAGAGAGCTGGGCAGTTCACTATCGAGGGGAATACGGTCAGGCCGAGGAGTCACTGACTCCATTATATCCCTAACTTGCTCAAGAATACAACGGTCGTCTAACATACGAGGGGATTCCCTCTCGCTAGGACTCATCGAGGTCTCCTTGCCCGAAGCAGAGATAACGGTCCACCGACCGTACCGAGAGCCTGCCCGACCTCCAGAAGGCCCGCCGGTTTCAAAAGAGGTGGTCACAACATTGGTATCATTAAATAAGAAGTCAGAAAAATCCTGAGGAACAGACTGTCTCATGGATGGATTCAAAAAGGAATCTCCGCTAACTGCCCCCGCAGCAGCATTCCCTTGGCTTCCGCCAATAACTAGGTCAGTAGAAGCAGTGGAAGGAACGAAGTTATCTGGAACATGCTCATGTAGGCCATGCTTGAAAGAAGAACCACCTGAAGAAACAGGTATATTAAAAGATTGTTCCATATTGTACATATCTCCGAAAGCCACCCGACCGGGGGAGGGCCTCCTTTCGACCTCACCAGAAACGGGAAAATCCTGTTGAGTAAAAGTTGAACTAATTACAGGAAGAGTTTCTGAAGGAATAACGGGAGTATGAATCTCCGACCTCCTAATCGAGGGGGACGAGGAGGATCTACCGAAGGCCCCTCAGTACGGGACCGTTTTGGTCTCGGGTTTTGACTACCCTCACGGGAAGAACGCTTCGAAGTGTTGCCGAAAAATTGCTCATGTTCGGAAATAGAAAAGAATATTTAACTATCGAGAAAGCTTATCGACCTCCAACGAGAGAGTATTCTATCGGAGTTGAGTAAAAGCGGTAAATAGCGAGTAAACTTTTTACCCTATGTATTTATACTAAATGAAAAGACGCGACAGACCCCATGAATAGGCACGAAACACAGAAACTGACCTATCAACGGCCGCAGGAATTCGAAAAGACATAAGCATAATGATTACAACGAAGTTAATGACTTGTCTAGATTATTATCCATAGAGAAGCCGAAAAGACATAACTGTTAGAATACGAATCGTCTTATTTACAAGAGGATAAAAAAGTAAATTTACAAATCAAGTTATGTTGATTATTATCAAAGTTATTTCTTAAGGCCATATTGGTCGCTCCCCACTTCACACAACCTGGTCGCCATCTGGAACTCCCTGATCGCCAGCGGCCACTCCTTCGTTAGCTCCCTCGTTCGCTGCCTCCATATTCTCCTCCTCTTCCTCTTGATCGATAAAATTATTATCGACCTCCGGGTTAATGTCCGAAGGAGGAATCGGCAACGGCTTCCCGAACTCTTCTACAAGGTGAGCCAATGGAAATCGTTGATAGATAACATCTGGCAGCTCGGAAGGAGAGTATTCATCACCATAACGATTCAGACGTACATGCGTCGCCTTGAAGTACTCCCTTCGGCGATCTTCAATCAATCCCAGCGCGATCATCTAATGAATCACCTTTTTGAAAGTACTCTCAAGGAGCGGACCGACCATCTGATTCACCAAGGCAGTATGAACAGGGGAACTAAGGAACTCACGAATCACCCTCTCATCGTGATTTCTACCATATTGATCTGTAAGACCGCTATGAAGAAGGTCGTTATCATACTCCTCCAAGGAAGCTTGATGATCTGCGACCTGAGATTCCAGCTCACTGATTCGAGTAGTACTTTGGAGTTGATAATCCTCCAACTCCTTACCCAGACGATCAACCTGCCCTTGGGCACGAGAAGTCTCCAAAACTTTGTTTATGATTCCCTAGTCACCTTTCTCCGCTACCTGAGAATCCGAAATTGGATGGGGAAGGAATGAGGACGTAGAAGGACCGGCCTCTGAAGTACTCGCCTTATGAAGTCTCATCTAAAAATTCACATTGTTGTGTCCAAAGAGCAGCTTCGTAGGCATACGACATCAGGCAAATATTTGTCTAAAGAACAAAAAGGACGAATCGATAAGTTGTAAGCCCATTAGGAAAGTCAATAAAGAAACGTATTTAACATCGAATACCTTCTCGGCATAAAGAGAAACTTTTTGTAACTTCTCCAAAGGATCATTCCGATGTAGCTTATTGACATCACGAGTAAAAACACCGGAAAGAAGAATACGGGTTGCCTTGTCAACGGCATTCTCATTCTCGTCATGAATTAAAGAATCATTTTCCGGGTAACCAGCTGCTCTCTTCCCCTATAATCTTCGATCATCTCGATGACAATGGGCTTCGGATGCTTCACCAAGCAGAGAAAGATCCTCACCTGAACGACCGTAGTAATGCCTTATTCTCTTAACCGGATTATCAATAGGATGGGGCATTGACCAACTACGACATCCGCGAATGCCAAGGGAAGTTTGTAGCTGGAAAGGAGGATAACCCTGTCCTGCCCCTTGATAAATTGGAGCCTGCACAATCGGAGGAATTTCTTGAGATGAATCTGGAGATTCCTCTCTGTAATCCTCTGAATCATGGCCCAAATCCAACTTTCTCTTCTTGTGATCTTGCTGGATTTCGTTAGTTCGATCAAGGGTGGGATGTAATACAATAATAACAATGATAAAAGGAAAGTAAAGAGCAAAGTATTTGTATTTGAATTGAATGAGTACAAATACAAGTATTTAGGGTCCTATTCGAGCATTATTGGATGCCGTACAAGCTAGAGGGCGAAATACATATGAGAAAACCTACACTACTATTCTCGAGTGAATCCGAATAGCCGTTTCAAGGCTAGTGCCCCCTGGAAAGTTGTTTCGGTGTAATAAATGCATGGGGTATTTAGCCGAATTGGAGGGCTTGGGCCTGGGCTCGGCCCAACAGTGTCCTTCGATCTCCGGTTCTCTTATGTGCTCGGAACAATCATTTTCAGGCTTTGGTTCGGCTCTTGGTTCCTGGGGACAGGATTCAGTGCTATTCGAACTGCGTTGAGGCTAGAAAGACAGGGGATCCGAATTACCCCTCATCAATACTCCCCCACTTCTCGAGTGCGAAGCGGAGCGAACGCTCGAAGAAGTACAAAATACGTCCCATGCTATAATGAGACGAGCCGTTCAGAATGTCTTTAGGATATGCCTTGTTAAAAACCTAACTCGGAAAAACCCACTGGGATAAAAACCGAGCTAGGGAAAAAGAGTGCATATACAAGAAAACATACACCGGCGTGTTCTGAAGTTACCCTTGTCGGAGGATGTTGAAGTAATAATATCCTTTTTGGTTCCAAGATGCGTTGTTCGATCCCTAGATGGATGCTTTCCAGAATTTTCGATTATAACAAGGAGGGCCTCCGAGATCCTTAGGGATAAATCGCAAGGACATATTCCGCAATTCTAGAGAATGAAGGATCAAAAAGGCTTTTTTGAGAGGGATAACCCAAAGTTTTTACCCTTGGTAAGTTCAACCGTCGCGGTTACTCGGGGACCTCTTTGCAATTTTACCTTTTTAACCCCGTATATATATGTTGACCCGTTGAAAAATTACTTCCATGTTATATTTTCTCTTGAGCTCGAAGTGTTTGAATCGAAAAGGTAGTTACTTTAGTACATTCATTTCCGAATTCATAATGTCAAGTTCTAGAAGTTCAAAGGGCAAGAATAAGGTCGAAGAGAGTCAAGAATCTGATCCTTTGTTAAAGCTCGTTGATGATTACGAAGATGGAGAATTCCGTCCAGGAGGCGAGGATGATGATCCGAGCGAGGATCTCGAAGAAAATGAGGTTGAGAGGCGCAGCATCGGTGAGGGTGCCTTTGTCAGAATTTTCAAACCCAAGCTCACCTCTGAGGTCGTGACCTCGAACACGTCAGAACTTCCTGCTAAAGAAACCTCCTGTTGTTTTTCGAAGAAAGATCGCGTTTATCTTGAGACGGGATTTGGGAAATATCTTCCAAAAGGGTTTTCGATCGTCATTCCTTCTTATTCCGACCGTGCTACTGAGCCCCCAGCTGGCTGTCAATCGTTTTACGAGGGCCAATTCTCCTGTGGTCTACGTATTCCATTCATTCCCCTTATCAGAAATGTCCTATCTTTCTTTTCGCTGTCCCCAGCTCAACTTCTCCCGCACTCCGTCGCCTACATAGTGGCGTTCAGCGCTCTCATGGAGGCAAAAGGAGAAGAGGCCTCTTTTAGTAACTTCTGGCATGCTTTCCGAATGGAATTGAATAAGGGCTCCAATGCGGGGTTCGTATCCATTCTCCAGAGGTCGAAACGACCTTTTCTTACTAAGATATCAACGAAAAAGAGTATAGGCTGGAAGAGGAGATTCTTCTTCGTGAAGGGTCCCGATGTTCCTGTGTCGGAAGGTAGTTCAAAGACTAGACCATATCGATGGGATGGCGCAGATTCTTGGTCGTATGGTTCTCGCAAAATAAGAGAAAAGCTCAGACAGCGTCTTTCCGACGAATTTCTCGAACAAATGCGATCCAATCCTTACCGTACCAAGTCCCTAATTCAAGAAGGCGTTTTACGATTGGCTGGGTTGAGCCGCTATGATTACCCTACCCCGGCGATCAAGTATCCTAGTCAATCTCCTGACTGGTTTCGTCCGCAAACCAATGTCCTGCCAACCTCTGGTGCTCCACCCTTTGCCACCCTTTCTCTGGGTACGTTTTCTATCTTCAACTTACTTAAAGATTTGCTCGAACGATTCTTCTTGTTTAAACCCGTGCCCTAATCGTATTATTCCTGTAGACCGAGTCGTCGAGAAATTTAGAGTATCCCCTGCCGGCTTGGTCGGAGATAAACAATTTTATTTTGATCTGTTACCTTTCGCTTCCGAAATGAGAACAGACGCAAGTAACTTAGGTGGGAATCCAGTTGTCATTCCTTCAATGATCCCCGATTTGAGAGGGCTTGGCACTATGAGTTCCCTGAACTCCGCCACTGCCGGACCTCTTCGAACCCTGTTTTCCCCTGACACTTCTGCTCTTTCATCGGTTGGTTATAGTCAGTATTCCTGGAACCGGATTCAGGGTATCCCGGAGTATGAGAAGCTCCTGAGTCGAAAAAGAAACGCTGAACATCCCGGACCCTCAAGGAGGTTAAAACCTTTTGGTGCGAAATCTGGCTCTGTCCCATGTCGAGAAGGTAGGTCGGAGCCTGATGTGGCAGACTTTATGGAAGAACATCTTCGAGGTAGCAGAGCTGCTGGATACCCTGAAGATGGCACTATTCTGACTGATCTGGATGCGGGTGGGGAGAACGAATTCGATAAGGCTGCTAGAATCTTCATGGCTAGTCGGTTTAAACGGGATATCCTGCTTCATTCCGTCAAAGGGGATTTTGAGGTTTTGAGTGATTTCTCCAGAACGTATCACGAGGTAAATACTCGTCTTTTGACTGTCTGTTCTCTCTTTAGAATTCCTAGCTTTTATTGATACTCGAAAATGTCTTGTAGGTCGGGGATTTATTCGCCCTTCAATCCTATCGTTTGGCGTTATTGGAGCAGGAATCGCAGGACGCTCATGATGCATATGCCCAGATTTTTGCTGATAACCAGGCCATTCGATCTCAGCTGGCGGAGAGTCAGCGAGAATTGTCCCAAGTAAAGAAGGAGCTCGAGAAAGCGAATACGAAGCATTCCTCCTCAGTAGAAGAGGACTTGCTGGCGTCCGTTAAAGAGAGAAGTGCCCTCGAGGAAGAGCTGAAGAAACTAAAGATAGAACTCGAATTGGCGAAGCAAGACTCCGAGCGTGCATATGCCCAGGGCAGGGAAGAAGCCGAGATTCCGGCCATACGAGAATTCTTGGAATCCCCTGTCTTAGATCTTTTAGTTCAAAGGAAAACGGGAGAAATTCTTCAGGCGATTTTTTATAAAGGGGTTCAACAATTAGTCGCGGCCGAGATAATTCCGGATGACATGGAGGAATATTTTAAGTATATGGACCCTTTCAAGAATGCTGAAGGGAAGGATTATAAAACTTCCTCTTTACCCAAGGCGAATACTAACTGGCAGGAACATCGCTTTGCCCCCTTAGTTGAGGAGTATGGCATTCCGATGCCTAACCCTGATGTGCTCGAGTACTCCTGCGATGATCCTTCTAATGTGTCCGGGGAGAGAGGCGAAGATGTCAATATAGGCAATGCCCCGGATAAGGGAGACGCTCGATCTTTCGACCAAGCTGGGTAATTATCCAGCTTCAAATATATATATCTTCTGATCTTCGGTTTGGCGAGTTACTGGGGTTGATCAAGTCGGAGGGGGCGATTCAAGGTTCTCTAGTTAGGAATCAATTGTATTTACTCATGTAACCCAATTTTGTAAACGAGTTAATTTTATATTTTTTAATCTGATTCGTGTAACTTGTGAATTCTAACTTTATAATATCGATAACTTTTCACACTTTCTGCTCAAACTTTGTTTATCCGAGTGGGATTTTTCTTCACGGTCGCGTCGATTCACTATCACAATCGTAGTGCGTAGCGTCTATAAATATTAGGATCTCTTCTCATTACTCACACGACATCCTTTCTTACAGAGATCGGAGCTCTCCCCATATTTTCTGCATTTTCTAAATTCCTTAAAAAGTAAAGATCCTAGCTTATCGATCCCGAATTCGCTTATTATGGAGAATGTATTAGGCAAAGCTATCGATCCCAGATCGCTATTTGGTGGTTCGAAGAATAAGAACTCGAGCAAAGAGCAGAAAGAACAGATGGTTGCCAAGGAGGCCAAACCCTCCAAATCCTCTTCTAAGACCTCTGTGTCTTCCCCGAAAGCTCCTAAAGGGGGAGAAAATAAGAAAGAGAAAACCACTTCCTCCAAGCAAACCAAGGGTAGTTCCGGCAAGTCCATTCTGGATGAAGAGCTCGAGGCTGCGCTTGGGGGTTCTTCCCCGAAGGTAGTTGATTCTCCGAGTGAAGATCCTGTTCGAGAAAAGACTCCTATTCCTTCTTCGAATAAGAGGCCTTATTCCGATGGGGTCACTCCCATTGAGGCTTTGCAAAATCTTGCTATCGGTAGCAAGTCATCTTCCGATACTTCGACCGTTCCTCCCGCAGGGAATCTCAGCAAAAAATCCAAGTTAGAGATTGGCGGAGGGGCCTCTGCTGAAGCTTCAGGAATTGATAATCCTCCCCGACCTCTTGTCGATTTCTCTCCTCCAAAAGTTGCTTCTTCCCTGCACGAGGAGTTGAAAGATGGATCTCCTTCTAAGGTTGATCCCATGGGTAACTTGTTGCAAGCTAACTTTACTTCTTCGGAGACTGACATACCCAAGGAGAGAAACGCATCCAAGGAGAGGAACATAGAAGAGTTGTTTGAGTCTGGGCAGCACTTCCTTTTTCAGGTGTGCATTTTTTTTTTTTTTTTTTTTTTTTTTAGCGCTGTTGATCCTTTTATCAGGCCGGACAAGACTTTATTGAGCTTAAAACATTTGCTGAGCGGGAGACCAATCAACGTGCTGCTATCTCTCTCGAGCTGGAGGAGAAGAAAGTCGAGTTCGACCGTGTCCTTGCAGAGAAGCTTGCTTTAGAGAGGGAGAAGACTGCTAACGAGCGTGGAGAGGAGATCCATAAGCAGCTGAACGAGAAACTCGAAAAACTGAAGAGCCTTCACGAGCAAGAGAAACAAGATTTCACACGTCGAGAAAAGGAGGCTTATGATCGTGGATTTGAAGCAGGATGTGAGGCTCGTAACGCTGAGCTTCGAAAGATTCTCTCTGACAATAAGCTTGTTTAGATGTTGTCTCTTATTTACCCGGGCTTGTAATATGTCTATATTGTTTTTACTTGTGCGATCATGAATAATTTTCAGATATTTTATTTTCTATGGCTTGTAATAATTTATTTTCTCCTCGAATCGCATGTTCCTCTTATGTGTTCTTTCCTTGATCATGCTTTAGTTTGCCTTCTTAATCTTTTGAACCTTGGCGTAGTAATTCCGCTTATTTTCCAAAAGTAATATCACTTTCTCATCCCGGCGAAATTCTCGGGAGTCGCGACAACCTTTTGATCTTGACCGTTTCTTTTGTTTTCGGATAGCCGTTGGATTTTTGAGAATAGTATCTATAAATGGGGCTCTTCGTTTTGCATTCTTATAATATCTTTCGAAAACAGATTCCTTCGATCATGCTGATTAAAAGATCTTGTTGCACGACTCAATATTTCGAATTCCGGGTTAGGAGTTATATTGCGTATCATAGCAAGATTTATACTTCGACCTCGACTAGGGTATCTGCAGGCGAACGCTATTTCAACCTTGAAGACCGATAAGCTTTATTGCTGACCATCCACGACCCCAATGGCCCATGGCCTTTTTGTGGTTTTGGGAGGCTCTGGCGTCAAGTTTTCCGAGGGTATGACGCAACTTGCTAGGTTTTCTTTTGATAACGTTTCGGGTAGTGATTCGGAGATTGATGTCCTTCATAAAATGTTCATGTTTCTCCCGGGAAAGAGATGTATTGCCCTTCTCCTTTTCGAAGAAGTACAACCATAGTCGAAGACTCGTTGGCTCGATAGACGTTTCCTGGTCGAGTAAGGACATTATCGTCCGCCGAAAATTTCATAGGATCGGCCAGTTATGAAGATGTAATAGGGGTTGATGTCTTTGTATCTTGCAACTGCTTCATATGTCAAGCTCGGAAAATACTTTTTATCGATCTTTACGACGGCTTTACTTATCCTTAGGCCGATTACTGACAAAGCTTTGATGATTGGAGCTGAGTCTACGATGAATTCGGATAGGAATGAACTCGAGTGGAACAATTTTGACATTTTCTTCACTTTTTTTTTTCTTTTCGAAACAGTTTCTGTATTTTCGGGAATCGTAACGGTCGGCGCATTTACTGCTTATATCTCAGCCGTTAGTATAATCAAATCTGAGTCGTTAATTGCTTTTTTCTTCCACTATATATAGTTCCGTTGTTACCTTTAAATTTAATGTTTCAGTAAGATTTCTGATCGGCTCTATGATTGAGATTTTACTCTCTCTGGCCATAATGTTCCGTTTATTATCTCCGACTGAACTGTTCGAGGTTCTCCTTCGAACTTTCTTCCTTCATAAATTTTGCTATCTCTTGATGGCAACTTATTTCGATTAGGGTATCGGCAGGCGAAAGTAATTGCGACTGGGGTACCGGCAGGCGACCAGCTCTCTTTGACTCCGAGTCTTTGAGGCAGGTTCGATCTTCTGTATCCTGTCAATCCACCCAGTCGGATAGTGGGTCGACTGCTGGAGGAGTTTTCCTGCACTCGATCTCTACTTCTTCAATATATTCCTTGAAGAATGTTGCTTTCGAGAATGCGTGGAATAATTTTTCTAGGGGTTGCTTCGCTATTTCTCGATCTGGACCGGCGTGGAGCAAGTACTGAGGAAGTGATGGATGAAGGGTAGAAGCGTTGTTCTAGCCCCGTCTTACTCCTTCGATTACGGAGAGAATCTAGTGTAGGATTAATTTGTAATAGGGTTACACTAAATGTAAAGTCTTTGCTTGACTTTTCTTATCATTGTAATTTCGAACTCTTTTGTAACTGTTTGGAATGTCATGAATAAGATATTTATTTCTTTTATCATCCTTCCTTGTTGTCCTGTAGAATTGCTTTCATATACCGTCGTCGAGCATCAATTCTTCTATCTTAAAAATATGAACAAGCGCTATTCTTTACCATGTTTGATAAATATTTAGCTGATAGATGACATCCGACATTCCTCGATTTTGAGTATAACCTGTATGGGGCTTTTATTTCCCCGTCAAATACATAATAATTAAGAGATCGAATAGAAGAATCCAAAATGACCTTTGAGTAACAATCTTAATATGAGGGGCCAAATTCCCTAGTCGGACAAATAATCGTGAAGTAATAATCGAAATGGGGTCTTGATCGATCTTGAATAATAATTTTGATTTAAGCGTCAAGATGATGACTGTTAGCCTTAAACGAATGAATAATTTACGGAGAGATAATAGAATGCTGGTTGATCTAGGTTGATCGAGGATAATAATTTCGATCTAAGGGGCATAGCAACGGCTTTCACCCTTAGTCGTATCAAAGCATTTTTAGCCCTTGGGTCATAGCAGAGGCTTTCATCCTTTAATAATTTCGATCTAAGGGGCATAGCAACGGCTTTCACCCTTAGTCGTATCAGAGCATTTTTAGCCCTTGGGTCATAGCAGAGGCTTTCACCCTTTAATAATTTCGATCTAAGGGGCATAGCAACGGCTTTCACCCTTAGTCGTATCAGAGCATTTTTAGCCCTTGGGTCATAGCAGAGGCTTTCACCCTTTAATAATTTCGATCTAAGGGGCATAGCAACGGCTTTCACCCTTAGTCGTATCACAGCATTTTTAGCCCTTGGGTCATAGCAGAGGCTTTCACCCTTTAATAATTTCGATCTAAGGGGCATAGCAACGGCTTTCACCCTTAGTCGTATCAGAGCATTTTTAGCACCTTGGGTCATAGCAGAGGCTTTCACCCTTTAATAATTTCGATCTAAGGGGCATAGCAACGGCTTTCACCCTTAGTCGTATCAGAGCATTTTTAGCCCTTGGGTCATAGCAGAGGCTTTCACCCTTTAATAAGTTCGATCTAAGGGGCATAGCAACGGCTTTCACCCTTAGTCGTATCAGAGCATTTTTAGCCCTTGGGTCATAGCAGAGGCTTTCACCCTTTAATAATTTCGATCTAAGGGGCATAGCAACGGCTTTCACCCTTAGATAATAGTAGACTGAGGCAAATACGGATAGAATAACAGAGATCGATAATATCAGGGAGAGATGAATGAATATGAATATTGATGAAATTAGTTTCCATTGAATATGTAACTCTGATCGAAATACATTTTGACGAGAAAATAGTCTTTTGCAATCATAAGAAAAGATGAATCATGGAGAAATAGCCAGTGGTGAATAACCCAATAATCCTTATGCCTTTGTCGAGAAAATTCTTTGTCTGTAGGTTCCCAATTTCGATAAGTTTGGCTTTTTCAAAACGGTTCCCGTTTTACTGGGAATCGCAACGGTCGACAAATCTTGTCCGTTCACTTCGCGAATTATACGCCGTTGGATTCTTTTCTGTTTTTGGCTATAAAAGGCTGGCGTATTGTTGAAATTATCTCATTCGTTGCATCGAGAATTTATCTATCTGATCATGGTGGTCAAGGCGATTATTCAATTAATTCAACTGTTTGAGTTCGGACTCCGAACAATTTTTAAGCGGAACAATCTTCGAACGGAAGAAAAAAAATTACAGCAACCACGCTTAGAATATCGACAGGCAAATGCGGTTTCCATCTGGAAAGCCAATAAGCCAGGCCCATGGACCTGTTGCTACAATGCATTTAGGAAGACGTGCTGGGAATAGAATGCCGGAAAATACTGCCGAGCGTTCGCCCCTCTGTCTTCGGAAGATTGCAAATAAAGTTAAAAGCCTGCAGGTCCCAAGGATATTCCGCGCTCGGAGCTAAATTATCCCGAGTAACCGATAGGACGGGAGACCGAAAATTTCATAGGATTGTAATAATGTATTGATGTAATGTAAAGGCTGGTGCTATGCTCGATATGTATTTTCCATATCTTGTATTTTTCGAGATAATATAAGTACGTTTCCTCTCCGTTTTGTTGACAACATCGATCATAACAAGATAAATGTTTATCTTCCATAATTCCATTTTGATCTTCTAATATCGATCAAGAAATAATCAAATATCACTTGCCTGCTTGGATAATAGATAAATATTTTAGCGGACCAGAAATTGATAAGGAAAACGATGCCATAAATCTTTATCACTGCTGAATTTCCATAATTGCATAACTTCCAGGCCGAGAGTTCTGTTCAACTCGACCGATTATAGTTCTTCTAAGTTGGCAGCATAAAAGCATAACAATAAATACTTGAGTGTAAAAACATCTGAATAAATTGAATATGAATCCGACATGCCATTCTTTAATAATAATATTATGAATACGTCATAACGGTTCAAAATTTAGAATGTCGTTGATTTAACCATTTTTCGTTGGGTTCAATCAATATTATAGGATTAGATTTGAGGGCAGATTAAGTTACTCAGGATGGTGCAATACAAGAAAAAGTAAAGTAGGAACAATGATTATAACGTAAAATTAATGGAGAGCAAAAGCTATTTTATTAGAGTAAAGATATTACAATGCTCTGTACAAAGTATGTAGGCGTCAGCCCTATTCTTGTGTGTGTAGTACAATGTTGATCTAGGTATTTATAAGATATGAACCCTAGCCATACAAGGAAACATAGTCCTAATAGGACTTGGTATAATAATCCTACTGGAATTTGGGCTTCACCCTTGGTCGCTTATGGACTGAGGCCTCTGGTCGGAGTGTGTAGCATGTTAATAAAACAGCTTCCTGGTCGGATCGATCATGCATAGTTTTAGTCGTTCCGAATGTTATAAGGGGTGTAAAATAGCCCCCATCAGTACTCCCTCACTTCTTCGAGCGTATATGTAATAGAAGCTCGTAGAAGTAGATGGTCTTTTATGACTGTCCTTTCTATGAACTGTGCCTCGTTAAAAACCTTACTTGGAAAAAACCCAGTGGGAAAAAATCCTAAGTAAGGAAAAGAGTACTACACTTCATAGATAGTCGTTTTGTCGTTTTCGAACCGTAATGTTGTTTCTCTTTTGAGGAGACGTTTCTTCTTCAATGATTGGCGAGAATATGATTAGTCGCGAGCGAAGATGGGATAATACCTCATTAAAATCGAACAGAAGTGAGGCTGAAGCTCGTGGAAATAAACCGAGCGAAGGTGCTGATCGTCCTCAAAATTGGGATGCGTCGGATATACCTCATTAAAAACCTAGCTCGGAAAAACCCAGCTTAAGGGTTTTATCCCATTAGAAATCATAGATTATGGATCTTAGATCGAGCTCTATCGATCAGCATTTGCGTCACATAAAGCGTTGATGTGTACTTCAGCTTGAATCAATCGATAATGATGAGGTTTGGTCAAGATTGAGACACTCCATATCGAGATTGAAATGTTCCAGATCGATATTGATCAGGTCGAAGACGACCAGGCTTTGGATGGCTCCCTGATGTATATCGAACATGCCTCGTTAAAAACCTTGCTTGGAAAAACCCATTGGGATAAAAACCGACCAAGGGAAAAAGAGTACATATCCTTCGTGATATTTAGGGTTTGTCAATGCGTGGGTATTGTGTCGTATCGATCTCTGAGTATAGTATAATTTCTTCAATGGTTGAATTTGCAATTCTCCATAATCATAATCAGCAGGGAGATCGGAGCAGTTAAAAATTCCATATAGTAATTTTTTGATCCTTTCAAACCATGGTCTGATCTTTAATTTTGTATTTGGATGGTAAACCAATTATCGGTTTTGTAGATCATAGATCGTAGATCGAATATTGTAGATCAAAGATCGAAGATTGTATATCGTAGATCGAAGACCGAAGATTGTAGATTGAGGATAGTAGATCGAAGATCGAAGATTGTAGATCGAAGATCGAAGATCGTAGATTGAAGGTAGTAGATTGAAGATCGAAGATTGTAGATCGAAGATCGAAGATCGTAGATTGAAGGTAGTAGATTGAAGATCGAAGATTGTAGATCGAGCTTTTACCGATTGATGGTTTACGCTCAATATGTATTTGAGGAAGTTTTACCAAATTAATGATTTTACTCAATATTTTTCGATCAGGAGTTTATACCAATTTAAGTGGTTTTACTCTTTAATTTTTATTAATTTTGAAGATCGCCGAGTGTTTATCGAGCGTATCGATTTTACTCAAATTGTATGACTTAGGTTGTTTACCAATTATTGGTTTTAACCAGTAAGTCATTTTTTGGAGATCGGTGAGTGTTTATCGAGCGGATCGATTTTACTCAAACATTATGACTTAGGTTGTTTACCAATTATTGGTTTTAACCAGTAAGTCATTTTTTGGAGATCGGTGAGTATTTATCGAGCGGATCAATTTTACTCAAACATTATGACTTAGGTTGTTTACCAATTATTGGTTTTAACCAGTAAGTCATTTTTTGGAGATCAGTGAGTGTTTATCGAGCGGATCGATTTTACTCAAACATTATGACTTAGGTTGTTTACCAATTATTGGTTTTAACCAGTAAGTCATTTTTTGGAGATCGGTGAGTATTTATCGAGCGGATCGATTTTACTCAAATGGTATGACTTAGGTTGTTTACCAATTATTGGTTTTAACCAGTAAGTCATTTTTTGGAGATCAGTGAGTGTTTATCGAGCGGATCGATTTTACTCAAATTGTATGACTTAGGTTGTTTACCAATTATTGGTTTTAACCAGTAAGTCATTTTTTGGAGATCAGTGAGTGTTTATCGAGCGGATCGATTTTACTCAAACATTATGACTTAGGTTGTTTACCAATTATTGGTTTTAACCAGTAAGTCATTTTTTGGAGATCAGTGAGTGTTTATCGAGCGGATCGATTTTACTCAAACATTATGACTTAGGTTGTTTACCAATTATTGGTTTTAACCACTAAGTCATTTTTTGGAGATGGGTGAGTGTTTATCGAGCGGATCGATTTTACTCAAATTGTATGACTTAGGTTGTTTACCAATTATTGGTTTTAACCAGTAAGTCATTTTTTGGAGATCGGTGAGTGTTTATCGAGCGGATCGATTTTACTAAAATTGTATGACTTAGGTTGTTTACCAATTATTGGTTTTAACCAGTAAGTCATTTTTTGGAGATCAGTGAGTGTTTATCGAGCGGATCGATTTTACTCAAAAATTATGACTTAGGTTGTTTACCAATTATTGGTTTTAACCACTAAGTCATTTTTTGGAGATCGGTGAGTGTTTATCGAGCGGATCGATTTTACTCAAATTGTATGACTTAGGTTGTTTACCAATTATTGGTTTTAACCAGTAAGTCATTTTTTGGAGATCGGTGAGTGTTTATCGAGCGGATCGATTTTACTCAAATTGTATGACTTAGGTTGTTTACCAATTATTGGTTTTAACCAGTAAGTCATTTTTTGGAGATCAGTGAGTGTTTATCGAGCGGATCGATTTTACTAAAAAATTATGACTTAGGTTGTTTACCAATTATTGGTTTTAACCAGTAAGTCATTTTTTGGAGATCGGTGAGTGTTTATCGAGCGGATCGATTTTACTCAAATTGTATGACTTAGGTTGTTTACCAATTATTTGTTTTAACCAGTAAGTCATTTTTTGGAGATCAGTGAGTGTTTATCGAGCGGATCGATTTTACTCAAAAATTATGACTTAGGTTGTTTACCAATTATTGGTTTTAACCAGTAAGTCATTTTTGGGAGATCGGTGAGTGTTTATCGAGCGGATCGATTTTACTCAAATATTATGGCTTAGGTTGTTTACCAATTATTGGTTTTAACCAGTAAGTCATTTTTTGGAGATCAGTGAGTGTTTATCGAGCGGATCGATTTTACTCAAATTGTATGACTTAGGTTGTATACCAATTATTGGTTTTAACCAGTAAGTCATTTTTTGGAGATCAGTGAGTGTTTATCGAGCGGATCGATTTTACTCAAATTGTATGACTTAGGTTGTTTACCAATTATTGGTTTTAACCAGTAAGTCATTTTTTGGAGATCAGTGAGTGTTTATCGAGCGGATCGATTTTACTCAAAAATTATGACTTAGGTTGTTTACCAATTATTGGTTTTAACCACTAAGTCATTTTTGGGAGATCGGTGAGTGTTTATCGAGCGGATCGATTTTACTCAAATATTATGACTTAGGTTGTTTACCAATTATTGGTTTTAACCAGTAAGTCATTTTATACCAATTAGTCGACGAGTGTTTATTGAGCGGATCAATGTATACTCAAGTCTTTTCATTTAGCTGGATCGAGGAGTGTTTATTGAGCGGATCAATGTATACTCGACTCGTTTTTATTGCTGGATCGAGGAGTGTTTATTGAGCGGATCAATGTATACTCGACTCGTTTTTATTGCTGGATCGAGGAGTGTTTATTGAGCGGATCAATGTATACTCGACTCATTTTTATTGCTGGATCGAGGAGTGTTTATTGAGCGGATCAATGTATACTCGACTCATTTTTATTGTTGGATCGAGGAGTGTTTATTGAGCGGATCAATGTATACTCGACTCGTTTTTATTGCTGGATCGAGGAGTGTTTATTGAGCGGATCAATGTATACTCGACTCGTTTTTATTGCTGGATCGAGGAGTGTTTATTGAGCGGATCAATGTATACTCGACTCGTTTTTATTGCTGGATCGAGGAGTGTTTATTGAGCGGATCAATGTATACTCGACTCGTTTTTATTGCTGGATCGAGGAGTGTTTATTGAGCGGATCAATGTATACTCGACTCGTTTTTATTGCTGGATCGAGGAGTGTTTATTGAGCGGATCAATGTATACTCGACTCGTTTTTATTGCTGGATCGAGGAGTGTTTATTGAGCGGATCAATGTATACTCGACTCGTTTTTATTGCTGGATCGAGGAGTGTTTATTGAGCGGATCAATGTATACTCGACTCGTTTTTATTGCTGGATCGAGGAGTGTTTATTGAGCGGATCAATGTATACTCGACTCGTTTTTATTGCTGGATCGAGGAGTGTTTATTGAGCGGATCAATGTATACTCGACTCGTTTTTATTGCTGGATCGAGGAGTGTTTATTGAGCGGATCAATGTATACTCAACTCGTTTTTATTGCTGGATCGAGGAGTGTTTATTGAGCGGATCAATGTATACTCGACTCGTTTTTATTGCTGGATCGAGGAGTGTTTATTGAGCGGATCAATGTATACTCGACTCGTTTTTATTGCTGGATCGAGGAGTGTTTATTGAGCGGATCAATGTATACTCGACTCATTTTTATTGCTGGATCGAGGAGTGTTTATTGAGCGGATCAATGTATACTCGACTCGTTTTTATTGCTGGAATCCTACAAATTCTAGATAAAAGATAAGTTAAGCATACATACCATTGATGTGGCTAATTACGACCAGGGGGCGAAAGAAAAACCGAGCAAATAACCCAGAAATCTCAAAGCCCGATATTGTTCCTCATGGCCCGGATTATAGGAACGACGAATCGTTATCAGTAATATAAAATTGTTGTAGTAAACACTAAATTCGACCACTAGAGAACATGAATCAATCACCGCAAATAGCCCCAAAACCAGAATCACGAAGAACCGTAGAAGGAGATCACGATTTTCGACTGCTTCCTCTTTCAATCACTGAAAATCAGCCTAGTAATGCAAAATTAACCCGCGGATGATGCTTATGTGTCTCCACGAGGTGAGTGACGAAGAGGAATTGCACAAATCCGAAGAGAAATCAGAAATCTCTAAAACCTAATATTTTTGGGTTTTTTGTGTTCTAATAGTAATCGGCAAAAGAAACGAAGCATATGAAGAATTGAATTGAGATTTATGATCGCCAGAGAGGGACGATTAAAACAAGTATAAGCTTGCAAGATTTTGCTAAGAAATAGTGAGCAAGGTGAATGGATATGGTAGACTATGTGAAATTTCACATACTAGCGGTGTATTTGCACACAGTTCGGGGAGAGAGGTGATCTTCTTCCTGGATTGACCATATGTCGTTCGAGCAATTAACCTTGCCCCACGGTGGGCGCCAACTGATTTAACCATTTTTCGTTGGGTTCAATCAATATTATAGGATTAGATTTGAGGGCAGATTAAGTTACTCAGGATGGTGCAATACAAGAAAAAGTAGAGTAGGAACAATGATTATAACGTAAAATTAATGGAGAGCAAAAGCTATTTTATTAGAGTAAAGATATTACAATGCTCTGTACAAAGTATGTAGGCGTCAGCCCTATTCTTGTGTGTGTAGTACAATGTTGATCTAGGTATTTATAAGATATGAACCCTAGCCATACAAGGAAACATAGTCCTAATAGGACTTGGTATAATAATCCTACTGGAATTTGGGCTTCACCCTTGGTCGCTTATGGACTGAGGCCTCTGGTCGGAGTGTGTAGCATGTTAATAAAACAGCTTCCTGGTCGGATCTGATGAGGGAAATCTCGGGCCCTGCTTTTATTTACTAAAACAGGAGATCGAGCAGCCCTTATTTCGGAAGATCGAGTTCGACCCAAGGCGCATATCATCCATGCAAGGCGGCCCAGAAGCTACTATTGGGCCGAGCATCAATCCAAACTTATGGGCCGGAGAATTGCAGGTGTGCGGGTAGACCACCTGGACCCCAATTTCAGCTATAAATACCCTTCGCATTTATGATATTGGACACAACTTCCCAGGTGCTCTCTTCTCGAAGCTACAGTTCATAGCAGCTCGGGATTATAGATCTAGGTCGAACATATGTATTTCACCCTCTAGCTTGTACGGCATCCTATAATGCTCGGATAGGACCCTAGATATATTTGTACTTGTACTCATTTAATTCGAATACAATTACATTTGATCTTTACTTTATTTTATTTGTGATTATTGTGATACATCCACACCCTTGATCGAACCAACGAAACCACGTAAGATCAATTGGCGCCCACCGTGGGGCCCTATTCGAGTATTTGATCGAAAAATGCCTACTACGAGGAGAAACACGTATGTTAGAGGAGAGCCTTCCCAACCAGTAGGAGCACAAAATTCTGTTAACAATGAACCTGATAATCTATCGCGCGCCGCTCAACAGCAACCAGAGGCACCGCCGGCAATTCCGCAAGATAACATCCCAATACATACGACCATCGGTGATTTAAGGTCTATAATAGGCACCATGTGCAGAGAATTCATGAACAGCGGAAGAGTAGATCAGTCGCCTGTTGACCAACCTGGGGTTCAAGGACGACCCGAAATGCCTTCATCGAACTTACAAAAGGAAAACGATATGTCGCGAGTCCCCTCAGCGCGTCCACATAGGATGGCGCCCTCGAACAACAATGCCCGATCCGAAAATCCACCTGTACGAGTGCACGATCTAGAGGATTCAGTTGTGGGGGAAAGTCATACCGCCGGCGCTGCGAGAAGAAATAAACCACCTTATAAGAGGATCACTGAATCTGAACTGGAAATGATAGTGCAGGAAAGGGTGGCTAAAAAATTGGAAGAGCAGGATACCATGATAGAGATTCCCTTCACTAATCAAGCCACCACGCCGGCGGGAAATACCCTGAAGAGAGGAAACATGCGAGAGAGGGAGGTCTCGAATAACATCATGCGATGTTCACCCTTTTGTCGAGAAATTCGCGAGGCTCGAAACAATGAAACGGTGCCAACCAGGCTCCCACGGTATAACGGGACTACCGACCCCGGCGAACATATTAACAGCTTTGTTAATGTTATGAACCTATACGGACACTCAGACAATTTCTGTTGCAAGATTATGGTCACCACTTTCGAAGGGATCGCCCTCGATTGGTTCGGAAAGTTACCCCCGAACTCCATATTTTCTTTTGAAGAATTCTGCGATAAGCTTAAGCACCAATTTGCTAGCCAAAGGAAGCCGAGACTGCCAGCGAATCATCTGGGCACTGTGAAACAATTGGAAGGAGAAACGTTGTGGCAATGGCTGGCAAGATTTAGTATTGAGCTCTTGAAAGTAGACACCCCGCAGATTGAATATCTGTCATCGTTGATGTTCGAACTGACTAGAAGCACCCAATTCGGGAATGCATTGTGCAGAAAGCAACCAAAATCCTTCGAACAGATAATGGAAATCGCTGAAAAATATATGATACAAGAAGAGATGAACAAATTGAAAAGTTCACATCTAGATAAGTCTCATCTCAACAGAAAACAAGATCGTGCTCCGATCCCAAAACCAGGTGATTATGGGGGATCAAGTAAAGGATCCGTTTGGCAGCGAATCAACACTTTTAAACCGCATATGCCACCCCAAGGACCGAATTCATACGGACTTCCTTATGATCAAAGTCGAGCACCAAGGCCGGGTAAAATTCAGTTTACCGAACTTAACAGTTCTAAAGAAGAAGTGTTGACAGTATTGGAAGAAGGAAATTTAATCCCGGAAGCCCAAAGGATCACACAGGCGAGGCCAGGCGCACCTGGATATGATCAGTACTGTCGGTATCATCGAGCGAGAGGTCACAGTACGGAAAATTGTTATCAGTTAAAGGTCGAGATCGAAAAGTTAATCAACCAGGGAAAACTGAAAGAATTCGTTAAGAATGGCAACTACAACCATCGCTACAGATCCCGTAGTCCGAGAAAACTTAACGCTCGGCAGAGACAAATTCAAAGTCAGACAGAAGAACAGTCGAACGGTGTAATCAACATGATCGCAGGAGGCCCAGCAGGTGGGGATACTAAGAATGCCAGAAAACGAACTTTAAGGTCAATCAGAGCAGGAGTATCCTCAAAAAGAGAAATTCTATCTTTGGATTTCCCATCGATGGAGAATCAGGTCATCAGCTTTAGCGAAGCGGATCGACCCGCAGATGTTAGTTGGGACACTAATGAAGATGATCCGGATTTTTCCATGGTATTAACACTAAGAATTGCGAACTTCGAGGTCAAAAGAGTGTTGGTCGACAACGGGAGCTCGGCGAACATAATTTCATCGGAAGCTCTTACGAGAATGAAACTTTGTCATCCACATTTGGATAAAGTAACCACTCCTTTGGTCGGTTTCGGGGGATCGGAGATCATTCCGCTCGGAACCATACTTTTGAGTACCACTCTAGGATCAAAACCAAAGAATGTCACGAGAATGATCAAGTTCCTAGTGGTGGACACGCCGTTTGCTTACAATGCCATCCTAGGAAGACCAGCTCTGAATATTTTTAAGGCTATTGTATCCACTTACCATCAAAAGATAAAGTTCCCAACTGACGGAGGAGTAGGAGAAATGAGGAACGACCAGTATATGGCTTGGGAATGTTATAGTTCGTCCTTGAGTATCAAGGAGAAGGTGGAGCCCGAGCTCAATAATAAAAGGAAGATAAACGAATTAGTCCCTAATTTCGGAGCTCCGATTCCTGAATGTGAAAGGATAGATGGAAAGAAAGGAAGAATCATTGACATGAGTGTGCAAGCACCTGATCACAAAAAGGTGAATTTGGTGCCTGGATCTCCAGAAAAATTCACAAAAATAGGAACGGAGCTAAGTAATGATATGGAAGCGAAACTCATCGGATTCTTGCAGAAAAATGTGGATGTCTTCGCATGGAGTTCGGACGACATAGTAGGAATCGACCCACGTGTAATAACGCATTCCTTGAATATCGACCCAAAGGCCAGACCGGTGAGGCAAAAGAAGCGTAATCACGGACGAGAAAAAGACAAGATAATTAACGCAGAGGTCGATAGATTATTAGCAGCAGGACAAATCAAAGAGATAAAGTTTACGGAATGGTTGTGTAACGTGGTCTTAGTCTCAAAGGGGGAAAAGGTCGAAAACAAATGGAGAATGTGCAATGATTTCACCGATTTAAACAAATTGTGTCCAAGGGACCCTTATCCCTTACCTCGAATTGACATGCTCGTAGATTCCACTGCAGGATTTGTGTTGTTCAGTATGATGGATGCATTTCAAGGATTTTATCAGATCTTCATGAACGAAAGAGATCAGGATAAAACGGCATTTATCACCGAACGAGGGGTGTACTGTTTCATCGTTATGCCTTTCGGTTTAAGGAACGCCGGTGCAACATATCAGAGGCTGGTCAATATGATGTTCAAGGAACTGATAGGAGAAATTATGGAAGTATATGTAGATGATATGCTTGTAAAAAGTATGTCGGAAGAGGATCATATTAACCATCTTGATAGGTGTTTTCAAATCTTGAGAAAATATGGAATGAAGTTAAATCCGGCAAAGTGCACATTTGGGGTGCGATCAGGAAAGTTTCTTGGCTATTTAGTTCACGAGAGGGGGATCGAAGCTAATCCAGAGAAAATCCGAGCAATCACTGATCTCCATCCGCCGAGAAAACTCTCGGACGTTCAGAGTCTGATCGGAAAAATCATCTCGTTGAATAGATTCATCTCCAGGTCCGCTGACAAAAGTTTACCTTTCTTCAGATTATTGCGTAAATCTAAGAACTTCGAATGGAACGCTGAATGCGATAAGGCGTTCGAAGAACTGAAAGCATACTTGACTTCAACACCCATGCTAGCAAAACCATCCGAAGGAGAGCCCCTATATTTGTACATAGCTGTGTCAGAAGAGGCCATTAGCTCGGTTCTGGTCAAGTTAGATAAGGCTGAGCACAAGCCAGTTTACTATTTGAGTAAATTGTTGCAGGGTGCCGAAAAGAACTATATGGAGATTGAGAAATTTGCACTAGCCTTAATTGTGGCCGCTCGGAGATTAAGACCCTATTTTCAAACGTATAAAATCATTGTTTTAACTAACCAACCTTTAAGGCAGGTTCTCTCCAAACCAGAAGCTTCTGGTAGATTAATAAAGTGGGCGGTCGAGCTTAGCCAATTCGAAATTGAATACCGACCAAGAGTCGCTGTCAAGGCACAAGTGCTAGCCGATTTCGTGCTTGAATCAACCAACATGTCGAACGGAAAAGAAGAAACAACCTCGGAATTAGGTATGGTGGAAGAAGCAAACAATCAAGTTTGGTTGATGCATGTCGATGGATCTTCGACCAAAGAAGGAGGTGGAGCTGGAATTCATTTCCAAGGGCCCAATGCTGAAGACCTGAGCTATGCGATAACTCTGGATTTTGTCGTCACCAACAATGAAGCCGAATATGAAGCATTGATAGCGGGATTAGAGATGGCCATTAAGGCAAAGGTAAAATCAATTGTCGTACTAACAGATTCCGAACTTGTTCACAGGCAGGTGAAAGGCATTTACGAGGCCCGAGAATTCAACATGGTTAAATATCTGAACAAAGCGAAGAAATTAATCTCAGAGTTCGATAAGTTTGACATTCAACCGATACCAAGAGAAGAGAATCTTTGGGCCGATATATTGTCGAAATTTACAGGACTGGCCGACGGAAAGACTGAGAGAACAATCACTTGGCTGCTATCGAATATGTCTGCCATCGAGTTAGATGCAGCCCCTGCTGTTGATGTAATGGAAATAGAAGAGCCAAGTAGGTCATGGAGCGACTCTCTTATCGCATACCTTAAAGACGGAAAGCTGCCCGAAGATGCAAACGAAGCTCGGAGAATCAAATATAGAGCGCCATCGGTTACTTTGATGGACAATCAACTCTATAAACGGTCCTCTTCGGGAATTTTATTGAAATGTATCCACGAATCATACTACAACACCATATTAAGAGAAGTTCATGAAGGGGAAGCAGGAAGTCATTGTGGCGCTCGAGCCTTAGCTCTAAAATGCTCAAGATCTGGATATTATTGGCCTACACTTTTCTCTGATTCAGTCGAATACGTAAAAAAATGCCATCACTGTCAAATCCATTCGAACTTGATACACCAACCGGCTGAACACATGCATTCAATTCCTATTTGTTGGCCCTTCGACAAATGGGGCATCGATATTGTGGGACCTTTCCCAACAGCGCGAGCCAGGAAAAATTATGTACTAGTGGCGGTTGAATATTTCAGCAAGTGGGTCGAATGTATTGCCTTGACAAAAATCACCCAATTCCAAGTTATTAATCTTCTATGGAAAAATATAGTCTGCAGATTCGGAATTCCCAGGGTTCTGATATCAGATAACGGAACGCAATTTGCAGGAAAAAGGGTCACGGATTGGTGTGAAAGGTTCGGAATACAACAGAACTTTACGTCTGTTGGCCACCCTCAGGCTAATGGACAAACGGAAGTAGTGAACCGAGAAATCGTTCGATCTCTGGAGAAGCGCTTATCGGAGGCAAAAGGAAAGTGGCTGGATGAATTATCAGGAGTAATATGGGCCAACAGAACAACAGTCAAGGCATCAACCGGAGAAACTCCATTCAGCTTGGTTTATGGCTCGGAGGCTGTTATCCCAGTTGAGAATCTTATACCTTCTCCCAGAGTCGAACTTTACGATCCCGAAGAAAACCAGTCGCTGAGACAAGTGGAAGTTGATCACGCGGATGCTCGTAGGGACCGCGCGAAGTTGAGAATTCAAGCCGCCAAGGCCAACATGGAAAAGGCTTATAATCGAAGTGTAAGGGTTCGATCCTTCCAAATCGGGGATCTAGTGCTCAAAAAAGTGGAAGTGTCAAAGCACGTCGGAAAACTACAGCCCAATTGGGAGGGCCCCTATGTGGTCGTGGAAGTTGGAAGAAAAGGTTCCTACAAGATTGCTCACCCCAACGGAGAGATACTACCTCGAGCATGGAACGCGGTTAATTTAAGAAGATATTATGGAAAATAGTTACACGGAAAGCTTCTACTTTTTAGTCATCTTGTCCTATTTTCTTTCACTCTTAACGAGTTAGTGAATTATATGTTCAATGAAGATTTATTTCGATTGAGTTTATTCAGACTAAGTATTTATTCGATGAAAGTTTATTTCGCCTAAATTCTCATTTATTCGGCATATTCAGGATACTCTCAATCTATATTCATTATTATCAATCTCTATTTCTCTCTATCAATTATTGAACGGGTGAAAGCCTCTGCTATGACCCAAGGGCTAAAAATGCTCTAAAAACGACTAAGGGTGAAAGCCTCTGCTATGCCCCTTAGATCGAAATTATTGAACGGGTGAAAGCCTCTGCTATGACCCAAGGGCTAAAAATGCTCTAAAAACGACTAAGGGTGAAAGCCTCTGCTATGCCCCTTAGATCGAAATTATTGAACGGGTGAAAGCCTCTGCTATGACCCAAGGGCTAAAAATGCTCTAAAAACGACTAAGGGTGAAAGCCTCTGCTATGCCCCTTAGATCGAAATTATTGAACGGGTGAAAGCCTCTGCTATGACCCAAGGGCTAAAAATGCTCTAAAAACGACTAAGGGTGAAAGCCTCTGCTATGCCCCTTAGATCGAAATTATTGAACGGGTGAAAGCCTCTGCTATGACCCAAGGGCTAAAAATGCTCTAAAAACGACTAAGGGTGAAAGCCTCTGCTATGCCCCTTAGATCGAAATTATTGAACGGGTGAAAGCCTCTGCTATGACCCAAGGGCTAAAAATGCTCTAAAAACGACTAAGGGTGAAAGCCTCTGCTATGCCCCTTAGATCGAAATTATTGAACGGGTGAAAGCCTCTGCTATGACCCAAGGGCTAAAAATGCTCTAAAAACGACTAAGGGTGAAAGCCTCTGCTATGCCCCTTAGATCGAAATTATTGAACGGGTGAAAGCCTCTGCTATGACCCTCGAAGCTAAAAATGCTATAAAAACGACTATGGGTAAAAGCCTCTGCTATGCCCCTTAGGTCAAAATTAACAAGTGAATTATATTATCTCCCCATGAAGAATACGACGCTGGAAAGGATTTAAACTATGAAGAACATTTATCATTCCAGCAAATATATCATTACAACAAGGATTATACTACAACAAAAAAAAAAAAAAAAAAAAAAAAAAAAAAAAAAAATCGTTACAACAAAGATGGTAGTATAAAGGAAATACAAAGGAAAGCCACACTAGTACGGAACAAAATTGTTTTCGATAAGGATCTTTCGAACTTCAGCACTACGGTCGGAATACCCTCGGGTGTAAGCCTCTTTCTCACGAAGCTCAGAATTTTTCTTCTCATGATCGTAGATATCTTTGAGTCTCTTTAATTCCAAACCTAACTTATCCCGAGACAATCTCTCCTTGAAAAATCTATTGGCTTCCAGAGCACGTTCCAGCTCAATCGTTCTCTTGATCAACTCCAGCGAGATAGAAGCCCGTTGTTCGATCTCATGTTTGGCCAACTCGTAAAGCCTAGAAAAGACCTTCCCTGCCTGAATTTACAAGAGAATATATTACAATAAAAGTAAAGAAATTAGACGGTCCTAATAAAGAGGGGAGAAAGAGTTACTTGGGCAAGGGACTCCAACCCAGAATGAAACAGGAACGAGGAATATTCCCCAATCGAATAATTCGCCTCGATAGTAGAAACATCGGCTCGAAGAAGGGTCAGCTCAGATTTCTCACACGACATTTTGTCAAAAGAAGTTGCATCCCTTTCCAACGAAGAAACGGATCGAAAAGGGACAGGCCCAACTACATTCTCTGCAAAAGAAACCTTTTTTATTCTCTTATTGGAGCCCCTAGATTTCAAACACGAAGAAAGGGCAACGGTCGAATATTTATTCCCCACATGGGAGTGTTCATAATCAGAACCAACGGATGAAATTGATGATCGTTTTCTTTTCCCTAATCTTCTATTAACACCTGGCCTGGAGAAGGGCGTGGAAGAAATCACCAAAGCATTCGAAGTTTTATTCATCTCTCGATTTTCGGGTAAAGGTGCGACCGAGATAATTTTTTAAAAGAAGCTCCGAACACCGTGAACAATATCGGTGCAAAGACAACATAAAGAGGCCTAGCTATTTATAAGAAAAACGGGACGATGCAAATTACAATGATTGGTAAAGCACTGCTCCCAAGAAATATCGAATGACGCAACCAAGTACGCAAGGCTGACGTTATGAAACTCAACAGAAAGATCAAACAAGCAATAACATAAAATAGCATGAAAGAAAGAAATTCAATGTACAAGCATCTACTAAATAGCCAAGAGAAAAAGATTAAAAATAAACTAGTACATTGGTGCACCAGATCAATCCTATTACATGGCAATTGTTACTGATTAGACTCTTTCGCGCCCGAACCATCGTCTGATCCATCCCGTTTCTTCGATTCGCTAGAACCACTTTCTGAACCATCAGAATCACCTTTATCTGAGCTGCTGCCTTCTCCATCATTACTTTGTGCGTCAGACGCGGGTTTACTCGAACCAGAAGAAGTAGTGCCTCGACCACTCTGATCGCCGGAATCCCCTTCAATATCCACATCTTCACTATCGGATCGGGCTTCGAGCTCATCAGGATTTGGCATCGGGACACCGAATTCCTCAAGTAGAGGAGCAAACTCGTGAGTGGTAAATTCCTCGAGCTTAGGAGGAAGGGAAGACGCTTTATAATCTTCACCGAAGATATTCTTGTAAGGGTTCAGTTTAGGAATGAAGTCATCAAGGACTCCTTCAATCTTAGCGGCTGTAAGAAGATGCTGAGCTCCTTTGAAGTAGAAGGCTTGATTAACCGCTCCCGACCGTGATCGAACCAAAGCGTCAAGGATCGGAGACTCTAAGAATTCCCTTATGGCGGGTAGCCGGGCTTCAACTCGACCCCGTTCATAAGACTGTTCGATAGTCACTTTTGTTTGCTCGAGCTCGAGCTTGAGTTTCTCTACTTCGCCTTCTATGGCCCGCTTCGTTTCCAACTCCTCCTTAGTTCTCTGAAGCTCCATCTCGACCTCGGACAATTTAAGTTTGACATCCTCAAGTTGGTTAGCCTTAGCAGCTTCATCCTCCAGGACTTTGTGTAGTGCTTTCTGAGCTGCTTGGGACTCTTCGCTCAATACGGCCTGTCTGAGAGCAGTTTGAATAAACAAATCTCCGGCCTGCAAGAAAGAAGATATGTAAGAACACGAGATAAAAATTATAAGGAAAAGCCAGAAACTTTCAGGATAAGACAGTACCTTCTGATGAGCATGAGCGTAATCGCCTAGTATCTCGAAATCCTTCTTAGCGAAAGATTGAATAGTATCGTCCTTGAATCTTCCAGCCAGAAACATCCGGAGAGACTTATCCACCGTATGCTCACCCTCAGAGCCCAAGTCAGATTCAACGGTCCCACAGTCCGGATATCCAGCCGCCCTAGGTCCTTGCAGGTGTTCTTCGATGAAATCCGCCAAATCTGGCTCGGAGTGACCAGCCCGACAACGTATAGGATTCGGTCCCCGACCGAAGGGCTTGACTCTCCTAGAAGACTCAGGAATGTTACTACTCCTTTTGCGAGCCATCCTGGCCTGCAAAATCTGCCTGGCACAATCCTCCAGAAGAGTATAATTACTATATCCCGCGTCATTTGGGTTGGAAGAAACGTTCGAAAAAACAGATCGAAGAGTTTCGGGACCTTGAAAATCGGAGGTCCCCTCTGCTTCGGCCCGAGACCGAGAGGTCCCTGCTTCGGTGATCGGGGGAACAATCACTAAAGCATTTGAGTTTGATATGGTCCCAACTTGGGCCTTAAATTTTTTCGCTTTTCGGGAGGTTATTGACGTTTGAGGACGAGGCCGACCCGTGTTACCCTTCGAAAAGGAAGCAACATGAGGGCCAGCCATCGATGTGCGGAATTTATCGACCATATCAGCTAACGTGGAAGGGGGGTTAGCAGGATCGATCTGAGCTTTCCCATATACGATGGGGTCAGCAGGGAAAGTGCAGCTACTGAGTTCTGCCATTCGCAAGACCGCTTCTTGAGTCATCAGGGCAGTCTGATGAGGGTCAGCACGAAGAGATTGCAGAAATTTATCTGTTATTTCATTTTTCATATTCCCCATGAGACGGCGTTTGCCGTATATCCACCCCTTTGTTCCAGGCCATTCGAAGGGTGTAGGGTCGGAATTATCTTCGGAAGGGGGAGACTCCGGTCCTCGGACAAAGAAGAATTCTTGCTTCCACCCTTTCAAATTGCTGCTAACATTGGCAGATAATATTGAAATCTTAGGCCTCTGGGAAAAATATACATAGCCTGCGTTCGAAGAAGTAGAAGCACTCAGCTGGAATATCCGCCAAAAATTCTGGAAGGCTGCTTTTTTCCCCTTAGCTTTCATCAGCACGCAAAAAGCTATAATTAGGCCGATCGAATTCGGCAAGATCTGGCAGGGAGCCAACTTAAAAGCATCCAAGAGGTTTTCTAGCAGAGGAGGAAAGGGGATGCGTAAGCCATAGTGGAAATGTTTGGAATAAAAGGCTTGACAACCGGCAGGAGGGTCGGTAATTCGTTGATCGGGAGAAGGAAGCACTATCGAAAAACCGGCGCCTAAATACCGACCAAATTCTTCTTGCAACTGCGTCAGGTCCGTGTAGGAGCAGACGATCTCGTCTGCCCTCTCCTCAGTCATGTTTAGTGCTGCGCTGGTCGAGGGTTCTTCCCAATCATAAATCGTGATCACCACATTGCGGCTCAATCTATATTTCATCTGCTCATTGTTACCCAAAGGAAGCTCTCCATCCTCTCTGTCTTCCCTTCCAGAAATCATGGCTTCGCCCGAGCCCTCATCCTCACTATTTTCAGTATCTGAATTCGACTTCCCCTCCTCTCCACTGGAATCCGAGGTGGAACTCGAGCTCTGCGGATTCTCTGTCTCGGAAGATCGAGTCTCTACAGTCTCTCCCCTTCCCTGGATAACGACCTCATTCTCTTCTAGAAGAGATTTCCCCTTCAAGTCCGACGTACTCGACATAGCAAATATGTGAAGACTGCTCGAAAATGGCTTTTAAACTCTCTTATCGACTTGTCTGCTCCGACTTAAAGTCCTATCTTCAGAATCTGTGAAGAACAGCGACCCTCCGTATAACTATATATATACAAGGACAAAATGGGAAATTGCAAATTGGTCCCCGAGTAACCGCGGCGATTGAACTCCCTTGAAAAAAACTTGAAGTCATATTTTCGGAAATTGCATTTGAAGCCCCTGTACTTTCCCCAAATTCCTTAAATTGATGGTCCACACCGCGAATAACAGAGATGATGTTAAGATAGTGCTGTTATAAGGTTTCTTAGGTATGCACTCTTTTTCCCTGATCCGGTTTTTGTCCCAAAAGGGTTTTTCCGAATCAGGTTTTTAATGAGGTATACCCGAAACAATAAGCCGAGGTAGATCCATCCTACTCCTTTGAAATTACTTCTCCGAGCTTAAGCTTCACTTTACGCTCGAAGAAGTGGGGGAGTATTGATGAGGGAAATCTCGGGCCCTGCTTTTATTTACTAAAACAGGAGATCGAGCAGCCCTTATTTCGGAAGATCGAGTTCGACCCAAGGCGCATATCATCCATGCAAGGCGGCCCAGAAGCTACTATTGGGCCGAGCATCAATCCAAACTTATGGGCCGGAGAATTGCAGGTGTGCGGGTAGACCACCTGGACCCCAATTTCAGCTATAAATACCCTTCGCATTTATGATATTGGACACAACTTCCCAGGTGCTCTCTTCTCGAAGCTACAGTTCATAGCAGCTCGGGATTATAGATCTAGGTCGAACATATGTATTTCACCCTCTAGCTTGTACGGCATCCTATAATGCTCGGATAGGACCCTAGATATATTTGTACTTGTACTCATTTAATTCGAATACAATTACATTTGATCTTTACTTTATTTTATTTGTGATTATTGTGATACATCCACACCCTTGATCGAACCAACGAAACCACGTAAGATCAGGATCGATCATGCATAGTTTTAGTCGTTCCGAATGTTATAAGGGGTGTAAAATAGCCCCCATCAGTCGTAATTCTTCTATACTCCCCACTGAATCGCGTGTCCTTCTTACCAAACAGGGCCCTATTTCTCGGGAAATGTAATGGTCATTCCATTTAATACGGACATCAAACCGCTCGTAGCCAGTTATCTGGGCTGTTGATTTAAAATCCCTTACCACTATAAAAAGGTCCCTTCGCGTATACAACACTTCTCACTTTTTCCTTATGCTCCCTCCGATCACCATGGGTCGAGTTTTAGATTTGATTCATACTTTTTCCAAGATAAAGGAGTTTGAGGTTAGACTCAGAACCCTGTTTTTCGATCTTAGCTCCTTTAGCATAAGCTTTTTCGCTTAGAATATCGACAGGCAAAAGAAATTGCGCCTAGAATACCGGCAGGCAACCTGTTTTCCCAGACATATCTTGTCTGTGACGAGTTAGAATTCCGGTCTTCTGGTGCAGTACCCGATCGGGCAGATGGTTACTCCGAGAGGAGTTCTTTAAATCTGAGGCACCAGCTTCCTTGAGGGCTTTCTTACGAGATAGTTCCTTCGAGTTCCTTTGGAGCGCCTCTACTGGGATAACCCTTTGCTGCTCCGGTTCGGATTATCCTGTAAACAATGATTGCGCGTTTCAATCATTGTTTACTGATGATGATCTAAGGTCGGTCTGGTGCCCCGGAGAGGAGCTCCAATCCGGCTCTATCCTGTTCGAAGACGAATGTGCGACACGTGGCTAGTGATTGCCAAGAAGAATCACTGCTGAGTTCTGCATCTGGAGCGAATGAAGACCGAGAACGTAACAGGGTAGAATTATTCGTAGAACTCACAATAGGATAGGAATGATTGTATTGTACTTCTTGAGTTCGAATTTTATTCGAGGCTTTATTTGTAACTTATTTGAAGAATTTGAATGATAAAGCTTTTATTCTCTAATCGAATTTCACCATTTAATCTTCCTTTTATTAGTCAAACGACTGCTGATATTTAGCTCCGACTTATAATTTGTTGCCGTTGTTCAAATATTCAACTCATCCCAATCGAATCGAGAAAAGTATAGGTAACATATAAGTAATGTATACGAATTATGCAACTGAACCCAAAGATAGCTGATTCGAGGAATTTTTCTTTTGAAAATAATAAATATGATGATCGGAAAAATAAATTCCGACCATCGATAATCTCTAATTGCATAGATTTTCTAAGTCTACGACGTTAATGATGATCGAAGAAAATGGTTCCTTTGTGGAAAATAAATCCATTGAAGAAAAAGATAAGCCGCGACAATCCTAGGATAAAGTTGCTAACATTAAGTTCGGAAATTCTTTGTATAGGTATTATCTTCAACTTCGAACGCTCGGGTGGTTGGGGGATCACCTCGGATAGTGATTGGCGGAGTTTCTGACCAGTAAAGCCTTTCGCTGGCATACATATTTCTCCTCGTAGTAGGCATATTTCGATCTAATACTCGAACAGGGCCCCACGGTGGGCGCCAATTGATCTTGCTGGATTTCGTTAGTTCGATCAAGGGTGGGATGTAATACAATAATAACAATGATAAAAGGAAAGTAAAGAGCAAAGTATTTGTATTTGAATTGAATGAGTACAAATACAAGTATTTAGGGTCCTATTCGAGCATTATTGGATGCCGTACAAGCTAGAGGGCGAAATACATATGAGAAAACCTACACTACTATTCTCGAGTGAATCCGAATAGCCGTTTCAAGGCTAGTGCCCCCTAGAAAGTTGTTTCGGTGTAATAAATGCATAGGGTATTTATAGCCGAATTGGAGGGCTTGGGCCTGGGCTCGGCCCAACAGTGTCCTTCGATCTCCGGTTCTCTTATGTGCTCGGAACAATCATTTTCAGGCTTTGGTTCGGCTCTTGGTTCCTGGGGACAGGATTCAGTGCTATTCGAACTGCGTTGAGGCTAGAAAGACAGGGGATCCGAATTACCCCTCATCATCTTGGACGCTCTCTGTTCGATTGGAAGGTTCTCTACCGTTTTGGTAGATTTGGACAAAACCATCTTCCCTTTTGAGGAGTGCCGAGAATTTTCTACCATAAAAACTAAAGATAACGAATTCTAAATTAGACGTGTTAGTAAAAGAAGATATAATGCGACATTAAAGTAATACGCTTACCCAGCGATTGAGAAGGGAAAGTGATAGGAAAAGTATGAGGACTCAAACCCGCTTTACGGAGAAAAGCCTCACCAATAAGAAGAGCGCTCTGGTACTTGTCGGCACGCATCTCCAAGATCTCGCCAACTAATTGTGGGTCGTCTGGAATAAAATGACAAGTAACTGAGCGACCACCAGAAATCCATTCGATGCCATTGTCCCACGAGAATGGCTCGGAGGAACCGTCAGCTAACACAATATGAGAAGGGGGACGAACAAAGAAAAAATGAGATTTCCAGGCAGGATTGCTGGAAAATGGAGAATCGAAAATAGAGCGACCAGACTTTTGACTGGCGATAAAGTATCCACAGTTCGAGGAACTGGAAAAGTTAAAACGAAACAATTGTGTAAAGTTACGAAGTGAGGGCTGAAAGCCTTTTGCTATCATCAGAACTGAAAAGCACACAACAAAAGCCACGTAATTTGGGACTAGTTGTGTGAAAGAGACACTAAATATTTTCAGAATATCAAGGAATAAGGCAGATAAGGGAAGACGTAGATCATAATTGAAATGGGCAGTATAAAAAGCCCGACATCCCTCCGGTGGAGAAGTAAATCTGTCGGAAGGAGAAGGGAGGATAATTTCAGAATCTTCCGGGAAGTATTTCGCATAATTATCCACGACCTCGTGGAAAATCTCATCGGTATACGCGCACGCAAGATCCTCGATTGGTTCAGATATTTGAGGAGCAGTACCCTTGCCTTTCTTGGCCCTGGCAGCGACGTCAGTATCGGATATAATTTGCACTTTGAAAGTGTCCTTATCCGGAATAGCGGTTTCAGATATTCCGGTCTGCTCAGTTTAAGGGCTAGGAGGTACCCCCTCCTCGATGGTGGGAGTAACTCTTTCCTTTGAAGAAAAAGAAGGTTTCTTTGAAATTGAAGCCATTTTTGGGATCCTCGAAAATTATTGATCGATAAAAACAAAGTAGGGGAGAAATTATCGAGCAAGAAAGTTACTGCAAGAGTATGGAAAGTAGAAAGTAAAAAGTGATTGAAACAACGATCACCTATTTATATAGGAGGATGAAAAGACGTTTCGAACTTCTCGCGGCTAATCATATTCCTGCCAAACGATAAAGTCAGAACACCTCCTCGAGAAAAGAGTAACGGTTCAGTCCGGAAACGACAAGACGACTATCTATGAAATGTTGCACTATTTTCCTCACTTAGGATTTTTTCCCACAGGGTTTTTTCCATGTAAGGTTTTTAATGAGGCACAATTCATAGAAAAGACTGTCGTAATCAACCATCTACTTCTACGAGCTCCTACTGCATAATACGCTCGAAGAAGTTGGGGAGTACTGATGGGGGCTATTTCGCACCCCTTATAATAATCGGAATGACTAGTCCTTATACGCTCGGAACGACCAGGAGTCTAATTCATTAAAGAGCTGCCAGGTCCGATCTGCATGATCAATCCTCGGCGCCCAAGAGCAATGTCCGAGTTTCATAAAGGATTGCTATGCCTAGTCCTATTAGGATTATGTTTCCTTGTAAAGTTAGGGTTACAGTCATATAAATACCTAGTTAAACATTGTATTAATGGATATACAATCAGAGCTTACGACTACATACTTTGGCAATCTGATATCATCTTTAATAGAAAAGCTTTTGCTATACTATTTACATATTCATCGTCTTGCTTACTTATTGTTCTTTACGTAATTGTTCTTCATTGAGATTGATCCATCCGGAATAAAGTAACAAAGCCCTATAATCTACACTTAATTTGACCTCTAAAACATATATCATTGATTTAATCTAACCCAACGAAAAATGGTTAAATCACCTTCTAAGGCATCAATGTGAATTTTTGGAAGAGAAGAATAAAGTTCTTCTTCAGAGGGTGGCCGATTTAGAACAAGGTTTGACTAGAGCTGGACCATCCACTTCTTCTTCTCATCCGTCTCGGGTCGATGGTGAACATGATTTGCGGACAGAAAATCCCCATATAATAAATAGTGTTTTGGAAGTTACTCGTGCTCAAGAGCGAGCTGATCGATTGGCCAAGGATCTAGAGGATCATCAAGTTCAGCATGCTACTCGTATCAGCGAGCATGAATCACATGTAGCTCGTCTCTAAGCTTCTCTTGATGAGCAGGAAGAAGACCTCAATCTCGATGGTCTGATTAATCGGTCTGGCAAGAGCCCCAGGGAGAAAGTTATTCGAGAATTCCTCAGCTCTCCGGTCCATACTGCTTTAGTTTATCAAAAGGTGGGTCCTCTTTTGAAGAGTACCTTCAAGAAAGCAGATCACCAGATGGTTGCCTTGGGTTTGATCTCGGATCGCGCGTAACGGTCAGAATTATTCTTCTGCTGATGTTCAGACGGTGAACTTTGAGCATCTTCCTTTGGCGCATTTGGTAAAGGAGTTCGGAGTTCCTTTGCATGTACCTGCTCCTGACGTTGATCCTGAGCCAAGAAATGATACCGAGGAGCAGATTCAAGGTGAAGGCGGCCGGCAAACTCGAGGTGAAGTCAACCAGTAGATTTAGGAAGATTAACCGTCACCATATAACTTGTAATTTTACAATTTTCTCCTTTGTACTTGAGACGATTCATATTCCGTTCTTACGGTTTTACTTTATCATTTATTTGACATGTTTAGACATAAGTCTTTATCTTAGCAGTTTTATTTTGTTATATATATTCAAATGTGCGCAACTGTTTAGAATTCAGGACAGTTCACTTCGCGCTTCTTCCAGGGTTTGTCACGTCTTTTCCTTTAGTATAAATACTGAGGTAAAAAGTTATGCGCTACATACTGCGCGTCCCTACATAGATAAAATATTCTCCCCAGTAGTTCGATCTTACTCCTCGATAATTCTGTTGGGATATCTCGGTTGACAGAAAATCATTATCTTTTATTCGCCTATACCTATATGTGACAAATGAATAAAAAAGAAAATTGAGAACTCGATCGAAGGGAAGGCTTGAGTTCAGAGACGAAGATAAAGCTTGGTGGCTTGCGAGGAAAGACTAGCTAACAAGCGACAAGAGCCTACTAAAAGGTAGGGCAAAAGAGTAGGGTGACTCTAGCAATGTAGGGGTTTAGGGTTCTCATAGGCTTATGGATACAACGAGGGAATTGCTTCTAGACTTTGAACTGCAAGGTCGAGGTTTAAGCCTTTCTCAAGTAAACTGACTCTAGAATCTTTAAGCGAAGGATTAGTTGCCTTGCTGGCAGTACCGCCGTTCTCCAGGAAACTAACGGCTCGCAGCTGTTCAGCCGCTTCTGACGGAGATGTGCCGCTGACTGGGTTCAGGACAGAACCATCGTCCGAACCGTATGCTACCAAGTCAATGGGGGCCTTTGGTTGGAACCCATAACAAACTTCAAAAGCACTTCTGCCGGTCGCTCTCTTGCAAGTGCTCGACTTCAATCATCTAGGACTTCTCAATTCTTGCGAATCCCAACTCCCTTAGCTTATTCTTATTATATATTATTCTAAATAAAAAAAACTATAGGGTTCCAAACGGCAAACATAGGCTCAATGATATCTTTCTTCGATAGACCGGTCCGGCGCTCCGCGTTTCATGTCAGCTACAACCTCTAATTGAGTATAAATGGATCTTTGACTCTTCTTATCTTCCTCTGATGGTTCTGTAATGGTTTTATAGCCCTCAAGTATATCTGTTCAGTTTAGGAAGAAGGAATCAGAAACTTATGTGTGATGCTTTGGTAGTTTAATCATTAATTTAGGAATGTCGGAGATTTAGAATTATCAGAAGCTAAAGAGATCAGAAGTGGTCTCTGTCAATGTGATTTAATTTGCATCTTGGAACATTATGAATTAGAAGTCACATTAAGAACTTCACAGTACGTCCAAAGCTACTGAAGAAATGCACCAGTTTCTCAAAAGATTTTGAGATTCTATATTCAATATTAGGACTCCTTGTCGTTTACTGCGTGAACTCATACGCATACTTTGATGCTAACTCGAATGATGTCTCGGGATAATTTCTTTTTCAAGCACCTCGCAGAATTTAAAATTTTTCCGAGATAACCAACGGCCCTTTAAATCATAAATCCATCTTATATATGCGAATAGGTTGAATCAAAACAAAAACAATACAAAATAAAGGGGGTATGCGATTTTTACCTCAACACAGGCAGAGTGGTGACAACCTCCGGTTTGCATGTTTCTCAACACAGGCAAGGGGGTATACGTTTATCTTTTATTTACGATCTAGATTCTAGCGCGCATCTCATACAAGCTAAATATAATCGACAAATAAATAAAAGCCATACAAGCCTAGCATGCATACTACCACAATATGTTTTCGATTAGGAGCCTCCTATTTGGGCCATCATCGAGCCATGATGTTGGCCCTATTGGTCAATCTAAAGGGTTCTCAAGCAGGCCTATTCTATTATATAAACTACCATGCATACATGGCCCTCATATCTTCTTGGGCTCCCACCTTGCTTGCAACGGGCTTTCAACCTAGACTAGTAAAGCAGTAAAGCCCTATTCTATTACGAAGGCTCAAATTGGCCCAAAAAAAAACATAAGGCACGCAGGCCCAATAAAAACCATACATTAAATTAAACCAGTCACATCTAACCTAAGGTCAAGGCTCGGCGCGATCGAAAACCAGGTAAACAGTTCACGTAGAGCAAGAAACATGCAAACATCTTTTACGTATTTCTTTCTTAATTTTAAAACAACCTTTTAAAACTATCTTCCTATGATTCTTACCTTTTAGTCACTACTAATTATGACAAAATCAATTTTCGGGTAAACAAAAATAAATTTTCTGCTCAAAATCAGATTCTGATTTTCAAATTTTAAAAATTGCAGTTCGGCCCCTCAACTTTTGAAAATTGCACTTTTGACCCCAAAGTTTTGAAAAAGTTACTAAACACCCGCAAAACCAAATCGGCCAGAAGACCAGAAAATAAAATTTTGAATCCAGAAAATTTTCGATTTTGCAAACAGACCAATAAACTTTCAAAAATTACAAAACAGCCCTTTAACTTTCGACAATTGCAAAAACGTCCCAAAAACATAAAACGACCAGAATTGCAAAAATAGTCCAGATTTATCAAAAAATTTCAGAAACAGAAAATGAAATTTCCAGCCATGATTTTTTGATTTTTGCATAAAGAGTCCTGATGTTTCCAAAACTATAAATTCGCCACAGATCTAAAAAAGCAGTTTTACCCAATCGTAGATCCAGTCATAACAAGTAAGAATCAATTCACAGAGCACAAAAATAACACGTATCCATAGATTAATTCATGTTCAGGCCTTTTCGCATAGTAATAATGGGGATGGCTCTGATACCACTGTTGGGATATCTCGGTTGACAGATCAACAAAAGTGCGAAATTTAAAATTTTTTCGAGATACCCATCAGCCCCGTAAATCATAGATCCATCTTATATATGCGAATAGGTTGAATCAAAACAAAAACAATACAAAATAAAGGGGGTATGCGATTTTTACCTCAACACAGGCAAGGTGGTGACAACCTCCGGTTTGCATGTTTCTCAACACAGGCAAGGGGGTATACGTTTATCTTTTATTTACGATCTAGATTCTAGCGCGCATCTCATACGAGCTAAATATAAATCGACAAATAAATAAAAGCCATACAAGGCTAGCATGCATACTACCACAATATGTTTTCGATTAGGAGCCTCCTATTTGGGCCATCATCGAGCCATGATGTTGGCCCTATTGGTCAATCTAAAGGGTTCTCAAGCAGGCCTATTCTATTATATAAACTACCATGCATACATGGCCCTCATATCTTCTTGGGCTCCCACCTTGCTTGCAACGGGCTTTCAACCTAGACTAGTAAATCAGTAAAGCCCTATTCTATTAAGAAGTCTCAAATTGGCCCAAAAAAAAACATAAGGCACGCATTCCCAATAAAAACCATACATTAAATTAAACCAGTCACATCTAACCTATGGTCAAGGCTCGGCGCGATCGAAAACCAGGTAAACAGTTCACGTAGAGCAAGAAACATGCAAACATCTTTTACGTATGTCTTTCTTAATTTTAAAACAACCTTTTAAAACTATCTTCCCATGATTCTTACCTTTTAGTCACTACTAATTATGACAAATTCAAATTTCGGGTAAACAAAAATAAATTTTCTGCTCAAAATCAGATTCTGATTTTCAAATTTTAAAAATTGCAATTCGGCCACTCAACTTTTGAAAATTGCACTTTTGACCCCAAAGATTTGAAAAAGTTACTAAACACCCCCAAAACCAAATCGGCCAGAAGACCAGAAAATAAAATTTTGAATCTAGAAAATTTTTGATTTTGCAAACAGACCCCTAAACTTTCCAAAATTACAAAACAGCCCTTTAACTTTCGAAAATTGCAAAAACGTCTCAAAAACATAAAACGACCAGAATTGCAAAAATAGTCCAGATTTATCAAAAATTTTCTGAAACAGAAAATGAAATTTCCAGCCATGATTTTTTGATTTTTGCATAAAGAGTCCTGAAGTTTCCAAAACTATAAATTCGCCACAGATCTAAAAAAGCAGTTTTACCCAATCGTAGATCCAGTCATAACAAGTAAGAATCAATTCACAGAGCACAAAAATCACACGTATCCATAGATTAATTCTTGTTCAGGCCTTTTCGCATAGTAATAATGGGGATGGCTCTGATACCACTGTTGGGATATCTCGGTTGACAGATCAACAAAAGTGCGAAATTTAAAATTTTTTCGAGATACCCATCAGCCCCATAAATCATAGATCCATCTTATGTATGCGAATAGGTTGAATCAAAACAAAAACAATACAAAATAAAGGGGGTATGTGATGAGGGGTAATTTAGATTCCTTGCCTCTGTGGGCCCGATGCTGTTCGAATAACACTAGATACAATCCCCAGAAACCAAGAGCTGGTCCAGGGCATAGTATTAACTGTTTCGAGCTCAATTCAGAACCCAAGATCGAAGGGTACTGTTGGGCCGAGCCCAGGCCCAAGCCCGTCAGTTCAGCTATAAATACCCTCGCATTTATGACAACAGACAACTTCCCGGGGGCTCTTGCTTTGAGACTGCAGCTCGGACAAACTTGGGAAATATAGTATAGCTTTGGTCATTTGTATTTCGCTCCTCTAGTTTGTACGGCATCCAATAATGCTCGAGTAGGACCCTAAATTCTTGAATTTTTACCCAACTAATTCGAATACAACTACTATTGATCTTTACTTTCCTTTTAATATTGTTATTATTGCACTACAACCCACCCTTGATCGAACAAACGAAATCACGTAAGATCAATTGGCGCCCATCGTGGGGCCCTTATTCGAGTATTAGACCGAAATATGCCTACCATGAGGGGAAATCCATATGTTAGCTGAAAACCTTACCAAGTCTGAAACTCTGTTATTCGTTATCCAAGGCGGTCCTCCGACTATTAGGGCGTTCATCAATTCGAGATCGAAGATAATGCTTATACAATAAACTTCCGAGCTTAATATTAGCGATTTTATCCGGGGATTGCACAGCTTATCTATTTTTTCCCGATGGATTGATTTTCCACAAGGATCCAGTTTCTAGTGTGGAAGTAAATAAGAAGTTCCACCGAGGTAGCCCACAACAAATTAACATAGAGTTAGTCCGGTCGACTCGATCAGAGCTTATCGATGGTCGGAATTTATTTTTCCGATCATCATGTTTGTTACTTTCAAAAACAAATTCCTCAAATCAGCTATTTATGAGTTCAATCACATAATCTGTATACATTATTTATCGGTTAATTCTATTTTTCTCGATTCGATTGGGATGAGTTGAACATTTGAACAACGGCAACAAATTATTTAAAATCATCAAAGTCGAAACTAAAAATCAGCGATCGTTTGACTAAAAAAAAAAAAAAAAAAAAAAAAAAAAAAAAAGAAGAAGAAGTAAAACGGTGAAATTCGATCAGAGAACGAAAGCTCTATCATTAATATTCTTCAAATAAGTTACAAAGTAAAGCCTCGAATAGGTTTCGAGCTCAAGAAGTACAATACGATCGCTACTATCCTATTACAAGTTCTACGAATAATTCTTCCATGTTACGTGCTCAGTCTTCATTCCCTAAGATCGCCCCAGATGCAGAACTCAGCAGTGATTCATCCTAGCAATCACTAGCCACGTGTCGCACATCCATCTTCGAACGGGGTAAGGGCCGGATCGCAGCTCCTCTCCTGGGCTTCGAACCGACCTTAGATCATCATCAGTAAACAAAGATTGAAATACTCAATCACTGTTTACAGGATAATCCGAACCAGTGCAGCAAAGGGTTATCTCAGCAGAGGCAGCTCAAGGAAGCTCGAATGAACTATACTTCAAGAAAGCCCTCGAGGAAGCTGATGCCTCAGATTTAAAGAACTCCTCTCAGAATAACCAGCTGCCCGATCGGATACTACGCCAAGAAACCAGAGGTCTAACCCGCACCAGAAATGATATGTCTGGGAAAACATGTTGCCTGCCGGTATTCTAGGCGCAAGTTCTTTTGCCTGTCGATATTCTAAGCGAAGAGGGTTACACCAAAAAGACCAGAGTCGAAGAATAAGGTTCGAACCCTTATCTCAAATTTCTTTATTTTGGAAGCAATACGAATCGAAAGCAAGATTCGACCCATATCGGTCGGACAAAGCATAATAGAGAAAATGAAGAGTATCGGATAAACCAAAGGAGAACTATTTATAGCAGCAAAGTTTTGGAACCAATGGTCCAGATAACAAATCACGGACGGTTGGGATGTGAGTAATAAATGAACTGACCATTACATTTCCCGAAGAAATAGGGCCCTGTTTGGTTATAAGGACGCATGACTTAACGGGGCATGTAGGAAAATTTATAACATTCTAAACACCAGACCGATATGACATAGTTATAACATTATTGATGAAGATTGGCAATTTAGGTTCAAGTTCAGTTCATTCAGATGTTTTTACAGTCATTATTCGACTTGGAAAAATCATGATCGGTTCGTTCGAACAGAACTCTCGACCTAAAAATCATGCGACTATGGAAATCCGGCAGTGCCAATGATTAATGGCAACATTTTCCTTATTAATTTTAGGTCCACTAAAATATTTATCTATTGCTCGATCAAGCAAGCGGCGTTTGAGTATTTCTTTATCGATATAAGAGGATCGATGTGGAAGTATTGAAGATAAGAATCTATCTAATTATGTTTATTCTATCAACAAAACGTGGAAGAAATGTATTTATATTATCTCGGAAAATACAAGATGAGGAAAATACATGTTGAGCATAACTCAAGCCTATATATTACATAAGAACGCTATTACCTTTTACAATCCTATGAAATTTTCGGTCTCTTCTCCTACTGCTTTTTCGGAATAATTTGGCTCCGACCAGGGAAATCTCCTTAGGACCCGCAGGCTTTTAACTTTATTTACGATTCTCCGAAGACGAAGGATTGAGCACATGGTTCATCGTGTAAATGAATTCTTCAGTACTCCCGCTCCTGTACGTCATTCTAAATGCATTGTAGCAACAGGTCCCTAGTCGAAGACTTGTGCTATAACCTGCGAACTCCATAGGCCTGGCTTATTGGCCTTCCAGATGGAGATTATATTTGCCTGCCGATACTCTAAGCGAAGATCGAAATAGTGTTTCTTGCGCTCGGAAATTGCTCTGCTTAAAGATCGTTCGAAATCTGAGCTCAAATAAGTGAATTAATGAAAGAACGGTCTTAGTCACCATGATCGGACGAATTGAGTACTAATGCAACAAATGAGATGGTTTTTAAAGAATGATGGCCTTTTATAGAGAAAATTGAAAGGAATCCAACGACAGGTAATTCGAATAACGAAGGGATAAGATCTAAGAACTGTTGCGATTCCCGATAAAAGAGGAACCAGTCGAAAAAGGTCAATACTTATCGAAAATTGGAAACATTAACAACAGCCAAAGAAAACAAGGGGTATTAGTCCGAACGAAATTAGAACCTCGCAAGAAATATTTTCTATTAAGACAGAAGGATTGTTTATTAAGTCCTAGATTTATTTGTTATCTATTATCCGTCTATTTGTTTTCCATCTAACGGAAGACTATCATTTCGTCAGAAGTTATTTTCGATCAAAATTATATTTAATGGAAATTCGTTTCACCAATGTGCCTATCTGCTCGTCGTAAGCTGGCATTGTCAATCTCTACTCATCTATTATTCTGATATTCTCGATCTACATTCATCTAATATCAGTCTATATTTATCTCCGTTTATTACTAAGGGTGAAAGCCGTTGCTATGCCCCTTAGATCGAAATTGTTAAATGGGTGAAAGCCTCTGCTAGGACCCAAGGGCTAAAAATGCTCTGAAACGACTAAGGGTGAAAGCCGTTGCTATGCCCCTTAGATCGAAATTATAAAATGGGTGAAAGCCTCTGCTAGGACCCAAGGGCTAAAAATGCTCTGAAACGACTAAGGGTGAAACCCGTTGCTATGCCCCTTAGATCGAATTTATAAAATGGGTGAAAGCCTCTGCTAGGACCCAAGGGCTAAAAATGCTCTGAAACGACTAAGGGTGAAAGCCGTTGCTATGCCCCTTAGATCGAAATTATTAAATGGGTGAAAGCCTCTGCTAGGACCCAAGGGCTAAAAATGCTCTGAAACGACTAAGGGTGAAAGCCGTTGCTATGCCCCTTAGATCGAAATTATAAAATGGGTGAAAGCCTCTGCTAGGACCCAAGGGCTAAAAATGCTCTGAAACGACTAAGGGTGAAAGCTGTTGCTATGCCCCTTAGATCGAAATTATAAAATGGGTGAAAGCCTCTGCTAGGACCCAAGGGCTAAAAATGCTCTGAAACGACTAAGGGTGAAAGCCGTTGCTATGCCCCTTAGATCGAAATTATTAAATGGGTGAAAGCCTCTGCTAGGACCCAAGGGCTAAAAATGCTCTGAAACGACTAAGGGTGAAAGCCGTTGCTATGCCCCTTAGATCGAAATTATTGAATGGGTGAAAGCCTCTGCTAGGACCCAAGGGCTATAAATGCTCTGAAACGACTAAGGGTGAAAGCCGTTGCTATGCCTCTTATATCGAAATTATTAAATGGGTGAAAGCCTCTGCTAGGACCCAAGGGCTAAAAATGCTCTGAAACGACTAAGGGTGAAAGCCGTTGCTATGCCCCTTAGATCGAAATTATTAAATGGGTGAAAGCCTCTGCTAGGACCCAAGGGCTAAAAATGCTCTAAAACGACTAAGGGTGAAAGCCGTTGCTACGCCCCTTAGATCGAAATTACTAAATGGTTGAAAGCCTTTGCTACGATCCAAGGTGTAAATTATCAATCGTACGAGATTCCAATATACGTCCTATTTCGAACTACAGCAATCACAATCCGCCAAGATGGCCTATTATTATTATGCTAGTATTATTTATTTTTGATCAGTATATAAAGGTCAACTATCACTTATATCCGGATATCAGAGGTCGAAGAACATCAATTATTCGTTATTATCATACACTTGTTAAGATCATTCGAGAATGATACTTGTTGCTCATATTTTTGAAGTGAAGAAATCGATGTTCGGTTACAATATACGGAAAAAATCTTGCCGTAAGGATAAGGAAGGAAATAAATATTTTTATTCATGATCTTTCGGACGTTTACAAGAAGTTTCGTGATTACAATAATTAAGAAAATCGAGCAAAGCTCTACAGTCAACGTGACCCTATTACAAATTATCCATACGCTAAGATATTCTTATACTCGAAGAAGGAAGGCGGGGCTAGAGTAACACTTCTACCCTTCATCCAACACTTCCTCAAGGGTTGCCCCATGTTGGACCAGATCGAGATACAGGGAAGCAATCTCTAGAGAAATTATTCCACGCAATCCCGAAGGCAATATTCTTCAAGAAATATCTTGAAGAAGTGGAGATCGAGTGCAGGAAAACTCCTCCAGCAGTCGACCCACTATCCGACTGGGTGGATTGACAGGATACAGATGTTCGGACCAGTCTCAAATGGTTGGCATCAGAGAGAGCTGGTCGCCTGCCGGTACCCCAGTCGCAATCTTTTTCGCCTGTCGATACCCTAGTCGAAATTATTCCCCATACAGGGACTTTGATGAAATCGAAAAAGAAAATTCTGGTCCGAATTTCGAACAATTTAATTTCTGATATTAAATGGAACGTGGAGTAGATCGATGGAAGTAAAACTGCAACCATATTGATCGAACGAAATATTTACAGACAAGTGAAAATTATGAAGGTAAACTCAGAGCTATTTATAGGAGGAAGAATTCCGTTTCAATGGTGTAGATCTCTTTAGATGAACGGCGGCAATACGAACATTAAAAGCGCTCTGACCGCTCAGATTCCCGACGAATCAGGGACTGTTTTGATAAGAGAAGATGGGATGTAACGGTAACTCATTCATTAAAGTGAACAAACTAATGGCTAAAATAGGAGCAATTAATGCGCCGATCGTTGCGCTTCCCAGAAATCCGGGAATCATATGAGTAAACAAAGAAAAAGTCAAAATCAATAGCGCTCAAGGTATTTGTAGCTTCGATTCCGGTTGTCAAAAAGAATCACAAGAAGAAATTCGGAAAAGTATTATCGACTCGTCTAAGATCGACCAATATGGGCAAGGAATACTATTTAAACATATAAGAATGATAGTAAAAGATTTAAGCAAAAGTTTATTATTTCCAAAGTTCGATACATTGAGCAGTCTCAAGTTACAAAGATATTAGCTCCTATTATACATAGGGCTAATCACTTTATGTGAATACATTTTATAATTTCATGAAGACCAATCTCTATATCCAAACAAGAAAGGGACTTCATGGACACCCAATCCTATGAAATTTTCGGCGGACGATGATGTCCTTACTCGAAAGAAAGGAACCCATCGAGCCCACGATATTATATCCTCTTTCATAAGTTTTCGAAGTGAAGAAGGGTGATGCACCTTTTTCTAGGTGTAATGTGAATACTTTGGGAGAACTTCAATCCCCGAAGCATCACCTCCTCACATCTTCCAGAAGAACCAAACAAACCGTCGAACATCCTCGCAAAAATTTGATGCTTAAGTCTATCCTCGGCCATGGAAGGTCTAGAAAACTATTGGGGTCGTGGATGGTCAGCAATAAAGCTTATCGGCCTTCATGGTCGAAGTACTGTTCGCCTGTCGATACCCTAGTCGAGGTTGAAATACAAATTTGACTATGGTATGCGAAATAAGTCCTAAATCGAAATTCAAAATATTGAATCATACAACAAAATCTTTTAGTCAGCGAAACAAAGAGCCCCATTTATAAGTACTATTCTCAAAATCCAACGGCTAGCAGAAAACGAAAGGAACGGTCAAGATCGAAAGACTGTTGCGCTTCCCGAGAATTTCACCGGGAAGAGAAAGTGATATATTCTTGAAATCGAGCAGAAGTAATATACCAAGATCGAAGAACGAAGATTACGAGCATAAGACCAAACGAAGAAAGCAAACTAAAGCATGGACAGAAAAGAGTACATTAAATTATGGACAAACTTGTAATCCGAGAAACTAATAGATTATTACAAACCATAGGGGATAAAAATGTCTGAAATTATTCATGATCACATGAGTAAAAACAATATAGCCATACTACAAGCCCGGGTAAATGAAAAGCAACATCTAGAGAAGCTTGTTGTCGGAGAAAATCTTTCGAAGCTCATCATTCCGAGCCTCATATCCAGCTTCATATCCACGGTGATAAGCCTCCTTTTCTAGACGCGTGAATTCTTGCCTCTCCTGCTCATGAAGACTTTTCAGTTTGTCAAGCTCCTCATTCAGCTGCTTGTGGATCTCCTCTCCTTTTTCTTTAACAGACTTCTCCCTCTCTAGAGCAAGCTTCTCCGCGAAGAGGCGGTCGAATTCGGCTTTCTTTTCCTCCAGCTCGAGGAAAATAGCAGTGCGCTGATTGTTCTCCCGCTCAGCAAACGTTTTAAGCTCAATAAAATCCTGTCCGGCCTGTCAAAGGAATCGTCACTATTTAAAAAAAAAAAAAATAGATATACCTGAAACAGGAAGTGCTGCCCAGACTCGAACAACTCTTCTATGTTTCTTTCTTTGGACGTGTTTCTCTCCTTGGACATGTTAGTTTCCGAAGAAGTAAAGTTAACTTGCAACAAATTATCCATGGGATCAGTCTTAGAAGAAGACCCATCTTTCAACTCCTCGGACTGGGAAGAAGTAACCTTCGGAGGAATGGAGTCAACGAGGGGTTGAGGAGGATTATCAATCCCTAAAGCTTCAACAGAGGCCCCTCCACCAATCTCTAACTTGGATTTTTTGCTAGGATTCCCTGGGGGAGGAACGGTCGAAGTATCGAAAGATGACTTGCTACCAATAGCAAGATTTTGCAAAGCCTCAATGGGGGTGACCCCATCGGAATAAGGCCTTTTGTTAGAAGAGGGAATAGGAGTCTTTTCTCGGACGGGATCTCCACTCAGAGAGTCGGCCGCTTTCTGGGAAGAACCCTCGGGCGCAGCCTCGAGCTCTTCATCCAGAATGGACTTGCCGGAAGTACCCTTGGTTTGCTTGGAGGAAGTGGTTTTCTCTCTCTTATTTTCTCCCCCTTTAGGAGCTTTCGGGGAAGACGCAGAAGTTTTAGAAGAAGATTTGGAGGGTTTGGCCTCCTTGGCAGGTTTCTGCTCTTTGCTTGGATTCTTATTCTTCGAACCGCCAAATAACGATTTGGGGTCGATAGCTTTCCCTAGTACATTTTCCATAATAAGCGGATTTGAGGTCGATAGTTCGGATTCTTATTCTTGGAGGGATTCGAAGAAGGCAGAAAATATGGCAAGAGCTCCGATCTCTATAAGCAAAGATGTCGTATGAATAATGAAGAGAGATCCTAATATTTATAGACACTACGCCCTGCGATTACGATAATGGATCGACGCAACCTTTAAGGAAAAATCCTGTAGGCAATGGGTGAAGTCCTAGCATAAAGAGTTATCGAACCTTGAAAATTAAAATGATATCTGGATATTAGTAAGGTTGTAATTTACAAGTTACACGAATCGAATCAAAAAAGGAAACAAATCCGTTTACAAGAATGAGTTACATGGGTAAATACGATTAGTTCCTAACTGCAAAACTATGAATCGCTCCTTCCAGCACGCTCGACTCCAGTAACTTGCTAGATAGAAAATCAGGCGATATATGTTAAGAAGTGGAGCAATTACTCGGTTTGATAGAGAATTCGATCGTCTTCTTTATCCGGTACATCGCCTATGTTGACATCTTCGCCCTTTCCCCCCGACACAGAAGGAGGATCGTCGGTGAAACGCTCGAGCACATCGGGGTTAGGCATCGGAATGCCATACTCCTCAACTAAGGAGGCAAAGCGATGATCCTGCCAATTAGTATCCATCTTGGGTAGAGAGGAAGCTTTGTAATCCTTCCCTTCAGCGTTCTTGAAAGGGTTCATATGCTTAAAGTACTCATCCATATCATCTGGAATTTTCTTGGCCGCGACCAATTGTTGAACCCCTTTATAAAAGATCGTCTGAAGGATTTCTCCCATTTTCCTTTGAACTAAAGGATTCAAGACAGGGGATTCCAAGAACTCTCGTATGGCAGGAATCTCAGCTTCTTCCCGGCCCTGAGCATATGCGCGCTCGGAATCTTGCTTTGCCAACTCAAGTTCTATCTTTACCTTCTTCAACTCTTCCTCGAGGGCACTTCTCTCTTTAACGGATGCCAGCATGTCCTCCTCTACAGACGAGGAACGTTTCAAAGTTGCCTCGTTGAGCTCCTTCTTTACTTGGGATAATTCTCGCTGAGTTTCTGCCAGTTGAGATCGAAGAACTTGGTTGTCAAAAAAATTTGCGCATACGCATCATGAGCGTCCTGCGATTCATGCTCCAATAGCGCCAAACGATAGGTTTGGAGGGCGAACAAATCCCCGACCTATAAGACATTTTCGGATATCAGCAAGGGTTAGGGACTCTAGAAGGGGATAAATAAGTGACAGATTTTTACCTCATGATATGTTCGGGAGAAATCGCTCAAAACCTCGAAATCGCCTTTGACAGAATGGAGCAGCATATCCCTCTTAAACCGACTAGCCATAAAGATTCTAGCGGCTTTGTCGAATTCGTTCTCCCCATTCACATACAGATCGGTCAGAATGGTGCCATTTTCAGGGTATCCAGCAGTTCTGCCACTTCGAAAATGCTCATCCATAAAATCCGCCACATCAGGCTCCGACCTACCTTCTCGACAAGGGACAGAGTCAGAATTCACGCCAAAAGGTTTTACCCTCCTCGAGGGCCCGGGGTGTTCATCGTTTCTTTTCTGACCCAGAAGCTTCTCGTATTCCTGGATACCCTGAATCCGGTTCCAGGAATGTTGACTGTAGCCGACAGACGAAAGAGCAGAAGTGTCAGGGGAGAACAAGGTTCGAAGAGGTCCGGCTGTGGCAGAATTCAGCGAACTCATAGTGCCAACCCCTCTCAAATCGGGAATCATAGATGGTATGACAGCTGAACTTCCACCCAAATTGCTCATGTCCGCTTTTCTTTCGGAGGCATAAGGTAACGGATCGAAATAAAATCGCTTATCATCCACCTGGCCGGCAGCAGACATTCGAAATTTCTCAACAACTCGATCTGCAAGGATAATACGAATCGGGCACGAGTTTAAACAAGGAGAATTGTTTAATAAAACCTAAAAGTAGGCAGAAGATAAGAAGCATACCCAAAGAAAGAGGAGCAAGGATCGGAGCACTAGAGGTTCGCAGAAGGGATCCTTCGGAGGATTGGCTAGGGTATTTAATCGCCGGAGCAGGATAATTACAATGGCTCAACCCGGCCAATCGCAAAACGCCTTCCTGAATCAGGAATCTAATCTGGTAAGGGTTAGACTGCAACTGCTCCAGGAGTTCATCAGAAAGACGATGGCTGAGCTTCTCTTTGATTCTGCGAGAACCGTATGTCCAAGTATTTGCACCATCCCATCAATACGGTCTTGTTTTCGAACTACCTTCAGATATTGGAAGATCAGGGCCCTTATCAAAAAAGAATCTCCTCTTCCAACCTATACTCTCATCCGTTGTTATTTTCGTAAGAAAAGGCCGTTTCGACCGCGGACGGATGGACACGAACCCCATATTCGAACCCTTACATGGGTCCATTCGGAATATCTGCCAAAAGTTGCTAAAGGAGGCCTCTTCCCCTTTTGCCTCCATAAGGGCGCAAAACGCTACTATATATGCAACGGAATGCGGGAGAAGCTGAGCAGGGGAAAGAGAAAAGAAGTTCAAGACATTTCTAATAAGAGGAGCGAACGGGATACGCAAGCCACAGGGAAATTGACCCTCATAGAAGGCTTGACAGCCAGCCGGGGGTTCGGTAGCACGATCGATCGAAAAACCTTTGGGAAGAAATTTTCCAAACTCCGCCTCGAGATAAGCACGATCCTTCTTCGAAAAACAACAGGAAGTTTCGCTAGCAGGAAGTTCCGACTTATTCGAGATCACGGCCTTTGAGGCATGAGTATGTTTGAAAATCCTGGCAAAAGCACCTTCGCCGATGCTGCGTTTTTCGATCTCATTTTCTTCGAGATCCTCGCTCGGATCCTCATCCTCACCTCCTTGATGAAACTCCCCTTCTTCGAAATCATCCACAAGCTTGAATAAAGGATCGGACTCTTGGTTCTCTTCGACCTTATTCTTGCCCTTAGCGCTTCTAGAGCTTGACATAATGAATCGAGAGACAGATATATATAAGGCAAATGCTGTTTCGAACTCAAACGCTTCGAGCTCAAGAGAGAACGTAATATGTAAATCATTTTTCAACGAATCAACATATATATACGGGGTTAAAAAGGTAAAATTGCAAACAGGTCCCCGAGTAACCGCGACGGTTGAACTTACCCTGAGTAAAAACTTAGGGTTATTCCTCACAGAATAGCACTATTGATCCTTCATTTTCTAAGTTGCGGAATAAGTTCCTTGCAAATTTTTTCCTGGGAATCTCGTAGATCCTCTTTGTTATGATCGGAAAATTTGGAAAGCATTCATCAAGGGATCGAACGACACATAGCGGAACCACAAAGGATATTACTACTTCAAGATCCTCCGACAAGGATATCTTTACAACACGCCGGTATATGTTTTCTTATATATGCACTCTTTTTCCCTGGCTCGGTTTTTATCCCAATGGGTTTTTCCGGGCTAGGTTTTTAACGAGGCATAACCTAAAGACATTATGAACGGCTCATCTCATAATAACGTGGGACGCGACTTGTACTTCTTCGAGCGCAAGCTCCACTTCACGCTCGAGAAGTGGGGGAGTATTGATGAGGGGTAATTTAGATTCCTTGCCTCTGTGGGCCCGATGCTGTTCGAATAACACTAGATACTATCCCCAGAAACCAAGAGCTGGTCCAGGGCATAGTATTAACTGTTTCGAGCTCAATTCAGAACCCAAGATCGAATGGTACTGTTGGGCCGAGCCCAGGCCCAAGCCCGTCAGTTCAGCTATAAATACCCTCGCATTTATGACAGCAGACAACTTCCCGGGGGCTCTTGCTTTGAGACTGCAGCTCGGACAAACTTGGGAAATATAGTATAGCTTTGGTCATTTGTATTTCGCTCCTCTAGTTTGTACGGCATCCAATAATGCTCGAGTAGGACCCTAAATTCTTGTATTTGTACCCAACTAATTCGAATACAACTACTATTGATCTTTATTTTCCTTTTAATATTGTTATTATTGCACTACAACCCACCCTTGATCGAACAAACGAAATCACGTAAGATCAGTATGCGATTTTTACCTCAACAAAGGCAATGTGGTGACAACCTCCGGTTTGCATGTTTCTCAACACAGGCAAGGGGGTATACGTTTATCTTTTATTTACGATCTAGATTCTAGCGCGCATCTCATACAAGCTAAATATAAATCGACAAATAAATAAAAGCCATACAAGCCTAGCATGCATACTACCACAATATGTTTTCGATTAGGAGCCGCCTATTTGGGCCATCATTGAGCCATGATGTTGGCCCTATTGGTCAATCTAAAGGGTTCTCAAGCAGGCCTATTCTATTATATAAACTACCATGCATACATGGCCCTCATATCTTCTTGGGCTCCCACCTTGCTTGCAACGGGCTTTCAACCTAGACTAGAAAAGCAGTAAAGCCCTATTCTATTACGAAGGCTCAAATTGGCCCAAAAAAAAACATAAGGCACGCAGGCCCAATAAAAACCATACATTATATTAAACCAGACACATCTAACCTAAGGTCAAGGCTCGGCGCGATCGAAAATCAGGTAAACAGTTCACGTAGAGCAAGAAACATGCAAACATCTTTTACGTATTTCTTTCTTAATTTTAAAACAACCTTTTAAAACTATCTTCCTATGATTCTTACCTTTTAGTCACTACTAATTATGACAAAATCAATTTTCGGGTAAACAAAAATAAATTTTCTGCTCAAAATCAGATTCTGATTTTCAAATTTTAAAAATTGCAGTTCGCCCCCTCAACTTTTGAAAATTGCACTTTTGACCCCAAATTTTGAAAAAGTTACTAAACACCCCCAAAACCAAATCGGCCAGAAGACCAGAAAATAAAATTTTGAATCCAGAGAATTTTCTAGTTTGCAAACAGACCCCTAAACTTTCAAAAATTACAAAACAACCCTTTAACTTTCGACAATTGCAAAAACGTCCCAAAAACATAAAACGACCAGAATTGCAAAAATAGTCCAGATTTATCAAAAATTTTCAGAAACAGAAAATGAAATTTCCAGCCATGATTTTTTGATTTTTGCATAAAGAGTCCTGAAGTTTCCAAAACTATAAATTCGCCACAGATCTAAAAAAGCAGTTTTACCCAATCGTAGATCCAGTCATAACAAGTAAGAATCAATTCACAGAGCACAAAAATAACCCGTATCCATAGATTAATTCATGTTCAGGCCTTTTCGCATAGTAATAATGGGGATGGCTCTGATACCACTGTTGGGATATCTCGGTTGACAGATCAACAAAAGTGCGAAATTTAAAATTTTTTCGAGATACCCATCAGCCCCGTAAATCATAGATCCATCTTATATATGCGAATAGGTTGAATCAAAACAAAAACAATACAAAATAAAGGGGGTATGCGATTTTTACCTCAACACAGGCAAGGTGGTGACAACCTCCGGTTTGCATGTTTCTCAACACAGGCAAGGGGGTATACGTTTATCTTTTATTTACGATCTAGATTCTAGCGCGCATCTCATACAAGCTAAATATAAATCGACAAATAAATAAAAGCCATACAAGGCTAGCATGCATACTACCACAATATGTTTTCGATTAGGAGCCTCCTATTTGGGCCATCATCGAGCCATGATGTTGGCCCTATTGGTCAATCTAAAGGGTTCTCAAGCAGGCCTATTCTATTATATAAACTACCATGCATACATGGCCCTCATATCTTCTTGGGCTCCCACCTTGCTTGCAACGGGCTTTCAACCTAGACTAGTAAAGCAGTAAAGCCCTATTCTATTACGAAGGCTCAAATTGGCCCAAAAAAAAAACATAAGGCACGCAGGCCCAATAAAAACCATACATTAAATTAAACCAGTCACATCTAACCTAAGGTCAAGGCTCGGCGCGATCGAAAACCAGGTAAACAGTTCACGTAGAGCAAGAAACATGCAAACATCTTTTACGTATTTCTTTCTTAATTTTAAAACAACCTTTTAAAACTATCTTCATATGATTCCTACCTTTTAGTCACTACTAATTATGACAAAATCAATTTTCGGGTAAACAAAAATAAATTTTCTGCTCAAAATCAGATTCTGATTTTCAAATTTTAAAAATTGCAGTTCGGCTCCTCAACTTTTGAAAATTGCACTTTTGACCCCAAAGTTTTGAAAAAGTTACTAAACACCCCCAAAACCAAATCGGCCAGAAGACCAAAAAATAAAATTTTGAATCCAGAAAATTTTTGATTTTGCAAACAGACCCCTAAACTTTCAAAAATTACAAAACAGCCCTTTAACTTTCGACAATTGCAAAAACGTCCCAAAAACATAAAACGACCAGAATTGCAAAAATAGTCCAGATTTATCAAAAATTTTCAGAAACAGAAAATGAAATTTCCAGCCATGATTTTTTGATTTTTGCATAAAGAGTCCTGAAGTTTCCAAAACTATAAATTCGCCACAGATCTAAAAAAGCAGTTTTACCCAATCTTAGATCCAGTCATAACAAGTAAGAATCAATTCACAGAGCACAAAAATAACACGTATCCATAGATTAATTCATGTTCAGGCCTTTTCGCATAGTAATAATGGGGATGGCTCTGATACCACTGTTGGGATATCTCGGTTGACAGATCAACAAAAGTGCGAAATTTAAAATTTTTCCGAGATACCCATCAGCCCCATAAATCATAGATCCATCTTATGTATGCGAATAGGTTGAATCAAAACTAAAACAATACAAAATAAAGGGGGTATGCGATTTTTACCTCAACAAAGGCAAGGTGGTGACAACCTCCGGTTTGCATGTTTCTCAACACAGGCAAGGGGGTATACGTTTATCTTTTATTTACGATCTAGATTCTAGCGCGCATCTCATACAAGCTAAATATAAATCGACAAATAAATAAAAGCCATACAAGCCTAGCATGCATACTACCACAATATGTTTTCGATTAGGAGCCGCCTATTTGGGCCATCATCGAGCCATGATGTTGGCCCTATTGGTCAATCTAAAGGGTTCTCAAGCAGGCCTATTTTATTATATAAACTACCATGCATACATGGCCCTCATATCTTCTTGGGCTCCCACCTTGCTTGCAACGGGCTTTCAACCTAGACTAGAAAAGCAGTAAAGCCCTATTCTATTACGAAGGCTCAAATTGGCCCAAAAAAAAACATAAGGCACGCAGGCCCAATAAAAACCATACATTATATTAAACCAGACACATCTAACCTAAGGTCAAGGCTCGGCGCGATCGAAAATCAGGTAAACAGTTCACGTAGAGCAAGAAACATGCAAACATCTTTTACGTATTTCTTTCTTAATTTTAAAACAACCTTTTAAAACTATCTTCCTATGATTCTTACCTTTTAGTCACTACTAATTATGACAAAATCAATTTTCGGGTAAACAAAAATAAATTTTCTGCTCAAAATCAGATTCTGATTTTCAAATTTTAAAAATTGCAGTTCGGCCCCTCAACTTTTGAAAATTGCACTTTTGACCCCAAATTTTGAAAAAGTTACTAAACACCCCCAAAACCAAATCGGCCAGAAGACCAGAAAATAAAATTTTGAATCCAGAGAATTTTCTAGTTTGCAAACAGACCCCTAAACTTTCAAAAATTACCAAACAACCCTTTAACTTTCGACAATTGCAAAAACGTCCCAAAAACATAAAACGACCAGAATTGCAAAAATAGTGCAGATTTATCAAAAATTTTCAGAAACAGAAAATGAAATTTCCAGCCATGATTTTTTGATTTTTGCATAAAGAGTCCTGAAGTTTCCAAAACTATAAATTCGCCACAGATCTAAAAAAGCAGTTTTACCCAATCGTAGATCCAGTCATAACAAGTAAGAATCAATTCACAGAGCACAAAAATAACCCGTATCCATAGATTAATTCATGTTCAGGCCTTTTCGCATAGTAATAATGGGGATGGCTCTGATACCACTGTTGGGATATCTCGGTTGACAGATCAACAAAAGTGCGAAATTTAAAATTTTTTCGAGATACCCATCAGCCCCGTAAATCATAGATCCATCTTATATATGCGAATAGGTTGAATCAAAACAAAAACAATACAAAATAAAGGGGGTATGCGATTTTTACCTCAACACAGGCAAGGTGGTGACAACCTCCGGTTTGCATGTTTCTCAACACAGGCAAGGGGGTATACGTTTATCTTTTATTTACGATCTAGATTCTAGCGCGCATCTCATACAAGCTAAATATAAATCGACAAATAAATAAAAGCCATACAAGGCTAGCATGCATACTACCACAATATGTTTTCGATTAGGAGCCTCCTATTTGGGCCATCATCGAGCCATGATGTTGGCCCTATTGGTCAATCCACTACAAGAAAAATGGTTTTTCCCTACTAATTTTTTAACTACACTGAAAATATTGAAGTAAAAATAGTCTTAATGCTATGATAATAAATTGTAGTAAAAAAATAGAAACTATTGTAGTGTAAAAAAATAAAATGCTACGTTAACAAATTTCATAGTAAAAGATGAATAATTTACTATGATTTTTTTATCCTAGTAAATATAAAGATCCAATTACTACAATATGCTTTTATCATAGTAAAAGGTTATGGATTTCCTACACTAATTAAATTTATGTAGTATAAAATCGTTCAGAGATTTACGCTCCAAAAATAGGCGACAATATTAGAATAATTTCATTAATCTTCCCAAAATTGAGGGCACTAACTCTTCACGTCTTCTAACAAGAGTCATTTGCAAAAATAGCCTTATGGCTTTTTTAATTTGCAAAACTAGCTTTATGAATGTTGCCTTTGCAAAAATAGCCTTCCTTAGATTATGTTATTAATTAACTTTAAATTACAAAATAATCCGGAATTTTTGTCACTTGTCACTTGGACGCCCAAGTGACAAGCGGCAATAATGCCGCTTGTCACTTGGGCGTCCAAGTGACAAGCGACAAAACTGCGACATTTGTCACCGGTCGCTTGGAGGTCCAAGCGACCGGGTGACATTTGAAGATACTCATCTTCAAATGTCACCGGGCGCTTGGACGCCCAAGTGACAAGCGGCAGTAATGCCGCTTGTCACTTGGGCGTCCAAGTGACAAGTGACAATTATTGCAATTTGTCACTTGTCACTTGGACGCCCAAGTGACAAGCGGCAGTTTTGTCGCTTGTCACTTGGACGCCCAAGTGACAAGCGGCAGTTTTGTCGCTTGTCACTTGGACGCCCAAGTGACAAGCGGCAGTAATGTCGCTTGTCACTTGGGCGTCCAAGTGACAAGTGACAAAAATTCGTGATAAAAATTTAGAGAGTTTTTTGTAGTTAGAAAAATTTTGAAATTTGAATTGAGAGTTGGAAATGAATTTTATAGGTGTTTTGTATTATTATTATTAGATTAATTAGACTTAATTGTGTTTAATTAGATTTAATTGTTATTAAAACCAAAGAAAAAAAAAGAGAAAAGAAAAGGCTAGTTTTGCAAAAAACATTTGGGAGAAGGCTATTTGGCCAAATATCCCCTTCTAACAACAGAAACCCTTATTTTTCTTCTCCAATTTCAATTCCCTTTACTTGTCAAATTTTTCCACCTACAATTCTCATCATTTGCGCCATAACCTACAACCCGTTTCTCTGCCGGGATCGAAAGTAGAGAAAGAGAGAGAGGCTTTATCAATTTGAATACTCTTCCCCTTTAATTGGACTAAGGATTTGCTGCCCATTTGATTTTTATGCCTTATTAATCAAAGGTAAGAAGAATAGCTCTCTACAATTCATTTGAAACATAGATATTTTAATAATCCATGGTCGATTCTTTCTTTTTTGGCTGCTGTAATTTTGTTGCAATTGATTGATTCTTTCTTTTTTGGCTGCTGTAATTTTGCTGCAATTGACTTTGGCACAAACGAGTTATACTGTTTATGGTTAATGTATTTTGTAATTTTATCAGTTTTATATTGTTCTTCTATGTTACTGTATTTTGTATTCACTTTTTGAACCGAATAAACATTCTGACTATAAGTTAATTGCTGCTACAACATAGTAATTAGTCTACTCACAGTTTAATGCTATTAACTTTTAGCAATTTAACTTTTTTAGTTGATAGAAGGGAAGAAATCGTGAACCTTTGGTACACCTAGTTTGATGTGTTAGCCTATCGTATTCCCGTTTTTGCTACCAGCTGATTGATAAATGCTACACATATACAGATTAGCACTAAAATCAGAAATAATATGGGGTAAAGAAACAGAGATTTTCTTTAGACTTGCCCACAAATATATATCAACTCTTATAATCTTAAAACCTGTAAGAAGACTTCGATCTTGTAGTATCATAATTTGCTAGTTTTCTTCGTACTAGTCCTGCATAAATTTTCTGTTTAAATTCAGCTAAGTATATAATAAACTTACGTTTAAAAATATTGATGCGAGACAATTAGCAAAAGTACGAGGTAGTTAGGCCTGCCCTTAAAGTTTTAACTTTTAGCAATTTAACTTTTTTAGTTGATAGAAGGGAAGAAATCGTGAACCTTTGGTACACCTAGTTTGATGTGTTAGCCTATCGTATTCCCGTTTTTGCTACCAGCTGATTGATAAATGCTACACATATACAGATTAGCACTAAAATCAGAAATAATATGGGGTAAAGAAACAGAGATTTTCTTTAGACTTGCCCACAAATATATATCAACTCTTATAATCTTAAAACCTGTAAGAAGACTTCGATCTTGTAGTATCATAATTTGCTAGTTTTCTTCGTACTAGTCCTGCATAAATTTTCTGTTTAAATTCAGCTAAGTATATAATAAACTTACGTTTAAAAATATTGATGCGAGACAATTAGCAAAAGTACGAGGTAGTTAGGCCTGCCCTTAAAGTTTGGCAGGCCAACCTCTTTCTTGGATGAAATTGAAAATAAATACTAATAATCACTCTCTTTAAAAAGAGATTGAATATCAAGTTTTTCTAGCATCATGGAAAGAATACAAATCTAAGAACAATAAGACTCTTGTTGATGTTTTAGTACTTCAATATTGATCTGTTTGCATCTTGTTATAGTTGGATTTCTTTGTGGCTTTAATTTGATTGTGGAATTTTAATTAGTTTTAATGGGGGTGATGGGAACTAGAAGTTCATGGATTTTGTGTTGTTGGTTAGATGTTAAGAGAAAACAAGCTGTGAAGCTAGCTAATTTGAAGTTGGAGTTCCTTTGGCTTGGGGATTAGATAAAATAAAAGAGAAAACCATTCTGTCCCATGTAATATTATAACTTTCATCCGGCCAAGATTCTTTATGAACTAAAAGCTTAGTTTATTATTCAGCCTCAGCCTCAACAACTATACACATTTAACTTTAGTCCTTTATGAAACTCTACATATGGATATGCCATACTGCCATAGGCTGTTCACCATCTTCAACTTTCCATTTGGAGAAAATATTATTTTATTATTTTAATTACCTATGATTTTGGTCTTGTGTCTGCATATATCAGAATTTGCACTTTCAAATATTCCAAAATGACACTTTTGTCCTAAAAACTTAAAACAGTTTTTACTAAGCAGTGGTTAGCACCCCTAAATATGTTGAGAAAGTAAGTAATATACATAATTAAATTGCATGAAAAAAAAATTTCATAAAAGCTAGGTGAATATATAGTCGTACGTATTTACCTTGTTCCATCTCCAAGGATTAACTTGAAGGGGATTTACATGAACAGAAGGGTCTAAATGAACAGCAGAGAAAACAGGTAGGACATTCCAACATGATGGGATTATATAATCTGGCCCAAAAAATAATAAATTAAAGATGAAATTAAAGCTAGCTCAATACATGTAATATGTATAATTAAAGGTAAACCTTTTCTTTTTTAATTTGTTGAATATTATTATATATATAGTAGTGGGATTACCTTTGAATTTGACATCTTTGATTGCCTTTCGGTGAACAAATTTAACAATATTCCAACATCTTAGAGCTTCATTTATGACCTGTATATATGTATTTTTTTACTTTTTACATACAATAATATGTAATGTGTATGGTGAAATTAATAATATGAAATTAAACTTGGATTATTTTGTGTCATTGGTCGATCCTGCTACTCTACAAGCAGCTTTATCTAGTGTTCCATCACTTGGAGGACAGGTTTTCAAGTTTCTTTGCATTACTTCAAGTTTTCTATAACTAATCATGTATTCTACTGTAATTTGATATTTTCGTTGGTCTGCAATGATTGACAGGTTGCAAATCTTCCTAACGTCACACGCGAACAACCAAAAAGTGCTAATAAAGTTACACCTCCAAACTTCCAGCAACATAATCCAACTCCAAACTTTTTAACATCTCATGAGCGGGTTAGTATGTCTATGATGGAATTAAATAACAGTTTATAGTGTGAAGAAATATTTAAATAATTTGATTTTATAGTATAATATATAAACATTTTGGTAATTTTAAGATATATTATATAATATAGATATAGTTCTTCATCGTGTCTTTTCCTAGGATAGATTTTTCAGTATAATAATGCATTTATGTTTCTACTTTAGTTTCTCTCTGCCTTCAATTCTTGAACTAATCATTGATTGCTTTATCAAGCTTTTATATATACTTCTTTTCAGAATATGTATATTATAAAACCTCAAAGATAGTTAATTTTGTCATGCTTAATCAGATGCTAAGGATGTGTTAGTTGTTTTAATGTTAAGATGTCAAGCTCTAGCCTTTCTCCGAGCAATCCAACCTGTTATTGCAATTGAAAATCAACATTTAATAAAAACTCTTCTAAAATTGAAACAGTATGATACACCACCATAACCTCAATTAGATTACCTGATATACCCATGAATAGTTGGTCAAATCTTTGACAACTTGATTATCTCCAATGCTCACACTTGTCAATTAGATTACCTGATATATATATATATATATATATATATATATATATATATATATATATATATATATCCTAAGGATGTGTTAGTTGATTTAATTTTCTCACGTCTACTGTTATTGGAATGTTGATTTAATTATGATTTTTCTTGTGGAGTTTAGCGATAAGTACATTTTTAATTTATTGTTGGACCCATGAAATATGTTGAATCATAGAAAATTAATATATATGCTAAAATTTTGTGTCATACATCTTGATATTACAGGCTGCTAATGGAAATAAAAGGCACAAGCATACTTTTGATTGCAACCCATGTGAGGTTCGTTATTTTCAAAAATTTTTTATAGAAAGTTTACTATAAAATCTTGTCTCTTGACACCGTAAGGATTGACTTAGTTATAGGTAGCAATGTACTTTTATTTTGTTCGGAAGTACCAAAAGAATCAGTAGCAGAAGGCGTGGTTTTAAGCATGGACCCAAAGGAAGAAATTGATGATGTTGTTTTAGGACCTGGATTCGTTAAAGTTGTCATTAGAAGGGCCATAAAACCAAATTACTACCTTTTACGACCTCGCAAAGGTGTAAACACAGTTGGACAAGCTGTTGGCAAAATCGTTGCTTGGCAGATTGCTAATGTAAGAAAATTTGTTATAATGAAAATATTCTTCACCAAATTCTCTAATTCATTTTCATTACTATGATCCTAAGTTCGGCTTATTCTTATATATATATACATATATGTTTCTGAAACTTACATATATTTTTCTTTTCCATAGGTTTCAGAGGAATGAATTGCGACATATATCTTTTGCTAGCTGCTCCCACAATATATTATAGACTGATTTGTTTTTCTTATTTTTGTGTCTTATTTACGATTTAGAGGTAGAAAGTGGAATTTAATTTAGTTGTTATTGTTGGATATATTAAATTGAGATTGTGTGACTAAAACAATTGTTATTTTTTTAGAATTGAGAGAAACTCAGTTGAAGTCTTATTTTGTAAGAAAAATATTGTTGGCGTGATTTCTTACGCTCTATAATATTTATAAATATATTTGCGTTTCATATGTTATTCGAGTATTTATAAATTCATTGTTTTATGTATTTTACAAAAGTCTCAAGATTTATTGTAATAAATAGTTTTGATAGTACGTAGTGTTTTAACATGATATTAGAAGAGAGCACTAATAAATAAATAATTATTGATTAGGTATATTAAATTAAAAAATGAATATTAATATAAAATTAAAGACAAAATTAGTACAAAATAATGTGTAGTATAAACCTTATTTACTACGATACAAAGAGTAGCAATTAAGTCATATTTACTACGTTTTATAATTGAAGTAAAAAAATTAAATATTTACTACACTTGACAAAGTGTAGTTAATATATATATAAACTACAGTTTTAAATTCATAGGATATAATAGTGTTGTAATAGATTAACTTTAGCTATGAAATTGATAATGTAGTAAATGAGATAAATTTCATAGTAATAACTATTTACCACACTTTTAAAAGTGTAGTAAAGTTTTCCCCACGGCTGCAATTCCCACGCCTGAAAAAGCGTAGCACAAGTGTAGTAAATGACTTTCACTACGAATTTCTTTTATTTGCTATGGATTTCCAAGAGAAGTAAAAAATCATTTTTCTTGTAGTGATCTAAAGGGTTCTCAAGCAGGCCTATTCTATTATATAAACTACCATGCATACATGGCCCTCATATCTTCTTGGGCTCCCACCTTGCTTGCAACGGGCTTTCAACCTAGACTAGTAAAGCAGTAAAGCCCTATTCTATTACGAAGGCTCAAATTGGCCCAAAAAAAAAACATAAGGCACGCAGGCCCAATAAAAACCATACATTAAATTAAACCAGTCACATCTAACCTAAGGTCAAGGCTCGGCGCGATCGAAAACCAGGTAAACAGTTCACGTAGAGCAAGAAACATGCAAACATCTTTTACGTATTTCTTTCTTAATTTTAAAACAACCTTTTAAAACTATCTTCCTATGATTCTTACCTTTTAGTCACTACTAATTATGACAAAATCAATTTTCGGGTAAACAAAAATAAATTTTCTGCTCAAAATCAGATTCTGATTTTCAAATTTTAAAAATTGCAGTTCGGCTCCTCAACTTTTGAAAATTGCACTTTTGACCCCAAAGTTTTGAAAAAGTTACTAAACACCCCCAAAACCAAATCGGCCAGAAGACCAAAAAATAAAATTTTGAATCCAGAAAATTTTTGATTTTGCAAACAGACCCCTAAACTTTCAAAAATTACAAAACAGCCCTTTAACATTCGACAATTGCAAAAACGTCCCAAAAACATAAAACGACCAGAATTGCAAAAATAGTCCAGATTTATCAAAAAATTTCAGAAACAGAAAATGAAATTTCCAGCCATGATTTTTTGATTTTTGCATAAAGAGTCCTGAAGTTTCCAAAACTATAAATTCGCCACAGATCTAAAAAAGCAGTTTTACCCAATCTTAGATCCAGTCATAACAAGTAAGAATCAATTCACAGAGCACAAAAATAACACGTATCCATAGATTAATTCATGTTCAGGCCTTTTCGCATAGTAATAATGGGGATGGCTCTGATACCACTGTTGGGATATCTCGGTTGACAGATCAACAAAAGTGCGAAATTTAAAATTTTTCCGAGATACCCATCAGCCCCATAAATCATAGATCCATCTTATGTATGCGAATAGGTTGAATCAAAACTAAAACAATACAAAATAAAGGGGGTATGCGATTTTTACCTCAACAAAGGCAAGGTGGTGACAACCTCCGGTTTGCATGTTTCTCAACACAGGCAAGGGGGTATACGTTTATCTTTTATTTACGATCTAGATTCTAGCGCGCATCTCATACAAGCTAAATATAAATCGACAAATAAATAAAAGCCATACAAGCCTAGCATGCATACTACCACAATATGTTTTCGATTAGGAGCCGCCTATTTGGGCCATCATCGAGCCATGATGTTGGCCCTATTGGTCAATCTAAAGGGTTCTCAAGCAGGCCTATTCTATTATATAAACTACCATGCATACATGGCCCTCATATCTTCTTGGGCTCCCACCTTGCTTGCAACGGGCTTTCAACCTAGACTAGAAAAGCAGTAAAGCCCTATTCTATTACGAAGGCTCAAATTGGCCCAAAAAAAAACATAAGGCACGCAGGCCCAATAAAAACCATACATTATATTAAACCAGACACATCTAACCTAAGGTCAAGGCTCGGCGCGATCGAAAATCAGGTAAACAGTTCACGTAGAGCAAGAAACATGCAAACATCTTTTACGTATTTCTTTCTTAATTTTAAAACAACCTTTTAAAACTATCTTCCTATGATTCTTACCTTTTAGTCACTACTAATTATGACAAAATCAATTTTCGGGTAAACAAAAATAAATTTTCTGCTCAAAATCAGATTCTGATTTTCAAATTTTAAAAATTGCAGTTCGGCCCCTCAACTTTTGAAAATTGCACTTTTGACCCCAAATTTTGAAAAAGTTACTAAACACCCCCAAAACCAAATCGGCCAGAAGACCAGAAAATAAAATTTTGAATCCAGAGAATTTTCTAGTTTGCAAACAGACCCCTAAACTTTCAAAAATTACAAAACAACCCTTTAACTTTCGACAATTGCAAAAACGTCCCAAAAACATAAAACGACCAGAATTGCAAAAATAGTCCAGATTTATCAAAAATTTTCAGAAACAGAAAATGAAATTTCCAGCCATGATTTTTTGATTTTTGCATAAAGAGTCCTGAAGTTTCCAAAACTATAAATTCGCCACAGATCTAAAAAAGCAGTTTTACCCAATCGTAGATCCAGTCATAACAAGTAAGAATCAATTCACAGAGCACAAAAATAACCCGTATCCATAGATTAATTCATGTTCAGGCCTTTTCGCATAGTAATAATGGGGATGGCTCTGATACCACTGTTGGGATATCTCGGTTGACAGATCAACAAAAGTGCGAAATTTAAAATTTTTTCGAGATACCCATCAGCCCCGTAAATCATAGATCCATCTTATATATGCGAATAGGTTGAATCAAAACAAAAACAATACAAAATAAAGGGGGTATGCGATTTTTACCTCAACACAGGCAAGGTGGTGACAACCTCCGGTTTGCATGTTTCTCAACACAGGCAAGGGGGTATACGTTTATCTTTTATTTACGATCTAGATTCTAGCGCGCATCTCATACAAGCTAAATATAAATCGACAAATAAATAAAAGCCATACAAGGCTAGCATGCATACTACCACAATATGTTTTCGATTAGGAGCCTCCTATTTGGGCCATCATCGAGCCATGATGTTGGCCCTATTGGTCAATCTAAAGGGTTCTCAAGCAGGCCTATTCTATTATATAAACTACCATGCATACATGGCCCTCATATCTTCTTGGGCTCCCACCTTGCTTGCAACGGGCTTTCAACCTAGACTAGTAAAGCAGTAAAGCCCTATTCTATTACGAAGGCTCAAATTGGCCCAAAAAAAAAACATAAGGCACGCAGGCCCAATAAAAACCATACATTAAATTAAACCAGTCACATCTAACCTAAGGTCAAGGCTCGGCGCGATCGAAAACCAGGTAAACAGTTCACGTAGAGCAAGAAACATGCAAACATCTTTTACGTATTTCTTTCTTAATTTTAAAACAACCTTTTAAAACTATCTTCCTATGATTCTTACCTTTTAGTCACTACTAATTATGACAAAATCAATTTTCGGGTAAACAAAAATAAATTTTCTGCTCAAAATCAGATTCTGATTTTCAAATTTTAAAAATTGCAGTTCGGCTCCTCAACTTTTGAAAATTGCACTTTTGACCCCAAAGTTTTGAAAAAGTTACTAAACACCCCCAAAACCAAATCGGCCAGAAGACCAAAAAATAAAATTTTGAATCCAGAAAATTTTTGATTTTGCAAACAGACCCCTAAACTTTCAAAAATTACAAAACAGCCCTTTAACTTTCGACAATTGCAAAAACGTCCAAAAACATAAAACGACCAGAATTGCAAAAATAGTCCAGATTTATCAAAAATTTTCAGAAACAGAAAATGAAATTTCCAGCCATGATTTTTTGATTTTTGCATAAAGAGTCCTGAAGTTTCCAAAACTATAAATTCGCCACAGATCTAAAAAAGCAGTTTTACCCAATCTTAGATCCAGTAATAACAAGTAAGAATCAATTCACAGAGCACAAAAATAACACGTATCCATAGATTAATTCATGTTCAGGCCTTTTCGCATAGTAATAATGGGGATGGCTCTGATACCACTGTTGGGATATCTCGGTTGACAGATCAACAAAAGTGCGAAATTTAAAATTTTTCCGAGATACCCATCAGCCCCATAAATCATAGATCCATCTTATGTATGCGAATAGGTTGAATCAAAACTAAAACAATACAAAATAAAGGGGGTCTGCGATTTTTACCTCAACAAAGGCAAGGTGGTGACAACCTCCGGTTTGCATGTTTCTCAACACAGGCAAGGGGGTATACGTTTATCTTTTATTTACGATCTAGATTCTAGCGCGCATCTCATACAAGCTAAATATAAATCGACAAATAAATAAAAGCCATACAAGCCTAGCATGCATACTACCACAATATGTTTTCGATTAGGAGCCGCCTATTTGGGCCATCATCGAGCCATGATGTTGGCCCTATTGGTCAATCTAAAGGGTTCTCAAGCAGGCCTATTCTATTATATAAACTACCATGCATACATGGCCCTCATATCTTCTTGGGCTCCCACCTTGCTTGCAACGGGCTTTCAACCTAGACTAGAAAAGCAGTAAAGCCCTATTCTATTACGAAGGCTCAAATTGGCCCAAAAAAAAACATAAGGCACGCAGGCCCAATAAAAACCATACATTATATTAAACCAGACACATCTAACCTAAGGTCAAGGCTCGGCGCGATCGAAAATCAGGTAAACAGTTCACGTAGAGCAAGAAACATGCAAACATCTTTTACGTATTTCTTTCTTAATTTTAAAACAACCTTTTAAAACTATCTTCCTATGATTCTTACCTTTTAGTCACTACTAATTATGACAAAATCAATTTTCGGGTAAACAAAAATAAATTTTCTGCTCAAAATCAGATTCTGATTTTCAAATTTTAAAAATTGCAGTTCGGCCCCTCAACTTTTGAAAATTGCACTTTTGACCCCAAATTTTGAAAAAGTTACTAAACACCCCCAAAACCAAATCGGCCAGAACACCAGAAAATAAAATTTTGAATCCAGAGAATTTTCTAGTTTGCAAACAGACCCCTAAACTTTCAAAAATTACAAAACAACCCTTTAACTTTCGACAATTGCAAAAACGTCCCAAAAACATAAAACGACCAGAATTGCAAAAATAGTCCAGATTTATCAAAAATTTTCAGAAACAGAAAATGAAATTTCCAGCCATGATTTTTTGAATTTTGCATAAAGAGTCCTGAAGTTTCCAAAACTATAAATTCGCCACAGATCTAAAAAAGCAGTTTTACCCAATCGTAGATCCAGTCATAACAAGTAAGAATCAATTCACAGAGCACAAAAATAACCCGTATCCATAGATTAATTCATGTTCAGGCCTTTTCGCATAGTAATAATGGGGATGGCTCTGATACCACTGTTGGGATATCTCGGTTGACAGATCAACAAAAGTGCGAAATTTAAAATTTTTTCGAGATACCCATCAGCCCCGTAAATCATAGATCCATCTTATATATGCGAATAGGTTGAATCAAAACAAAAACAATACAAAATAAAGGGGGTATGCGATTTTTACCTCAACACAGGCAAGGTGGTGACAACCTCCGGTTTGCATGTTTCTCAACACAGGCAAGGGGGTATACGTTTATCTTTTATTTACGATCTAGATTCTAGCGCGCATCTCATACAAGCTAAATATAAATCGACAAATAAATAAAAGCCATACAAGGCTAGCATGCATACTACCACAATATGTTTTCGATTAGGAGCCTCCTATTTGGGCCATCATCGAGCCATGATGTTGGCCCTATTGATCAATCTAAAGGGTTCTCAAGCAGGCCTATTCTATTATATAAACTACCATGCATACATGGCCCTCATATCTTCTTGGGCTCCCACCTTGCTTGCAACGGGCTTTCAACCTAGACTAGTAAAGCAGTAAAGCCCTATTCTATTACGAAGGCTCAAATTGGCCCAAAAAAAAAACATAAGGCACGCAGGCCCAATAAAAACCATACATTAAATTAAACCAGTCACATCTAACCTAAGGTCAAGGCTCGGCGCGATCGAAAACCAGGTAAACAGTTCACGTAGAGCAAGAAACATGCAAACATCTTTTACGTATTTCTTTCTTAATTTTAAAACAACCTTTTAAAACTATCTTCCTATGATTCTTACCTTTTAGTCACTACTAATTATGACAAAATCAATTTTCGGGTAAACAAAAATAAATTTTCTGCTCAAAATCAGATTCTGATTTTCAAATTTTAAAAATTGCAGTTCGGCTCCTCAACTTTTGAAAATTGCACTTTTGACCCCAAAGTTTTGAAAAAGTTACTAAACACCCCCAAAACCAAATCGGCCAGAAGACCAAAAAATAAAATTTTGAATCCAGAAAATTTTTGATTTTGCAAACAGACCCCTAAACTTTCAAAAATTACAAAACAGCCCTTTAACTTTCGACAATTGCAAAAACGTCCCAAAAACATAAAACGACCAGAATTGCAAAAATAGTCCAGATTTATCAAAAATTTTCATAAACAGAAAATGAAATTTCCAGCCATGATTTTTTGATTTTTGCATAAAGAGTCCTGAAGTTTCCAAAACTATAAATTCGCCACAGATCTAAAAAAGCAGTTTTACCCAATCTTAGATCCAGTCATAACAAGTAAGAATCAATTCACAGAGCACAAAAATAACACGTATCCATAGATTAATTCATGTTCAGGCCTTTTCGCATAGTAATAATGGGGATGGCTCTGATACCACTGTTGGGATATCTCGGTTGACAGATCAACAAAAGTGCGAAATTTAAAATTTTTCCGAGATACCCATCAGCCCCATAAATCATAGATCCATCTTATGTATGCGAATAGGTTGAATCAAAACTAAAACAATACAAAATAAAGGGGGTATGCGATTTTTACCTCAACAAAGGCAAGGTGGTGACAACCTCCGGTTTGCATGTTTCTCAACACAGGCAAGGGGGTATACGTTTATCTTTTATTTACGATCTAGATTCTAGCGCGCATCTCATACAAGCTAAATATAAATCGACAAATAAATAAAAGCCATACAAGCCTAGCATGCATACTACCACAATATGTTTTCGATTAGGAGCCGCCTATTTGGGCCATCATCGAGCCATGATGTTGGCCCTATTGGTCAATCTAAAGGGTTCTCAAGCAGGCCTATTCTATTATATAAACTACCATGCATACATGGCCCTCATATCTTCTTGGGCTCCCACCTTGCTTGCAACGGGCTTTCAACCTAGACTAGAAAAGCAGTAAAGCCCTATTCTATTACGAAGGCTCAAATTGGCCCAAAAAAAAACATAAGGCACGCAGGCCCAATAAAAACCATACATTATATTAAACCAGACACATCTAACCTAAGGTCAAGGCTCGGCGCGATCGAAAATCAGGTAAACAGTTCACGTAGAGCAAGAAACATGGAAACATCTTTTACGTATTTCTTTCTTAATTTTAAAACAACCTTTTAAAACTATCTTCCTATGATTCTTACCTTTTAGTCACTACTAATTATGACAAAATCAATTTTCGGGTAAACAAAAATAAATTTTCTGCTCAAAATCAGATTCTGATTTTCAAATTTTAAAAATTGCAGTTCGGCCCCTCAACTTTTGAAAATTGCACTTTTGACCCCAAATTTTGAAAAAGTTACTAAACACCCCCAAAACCAAATCGGCCAGAAGACCAGAAAATAAAATTTTGAATCCAGAGAATTTTCTAGTTTGCAAACAGACCCCTAAACTTCCAAAAATTACAAAACAACCCTTTAACTTTCGACAATTGCAAAAACGTCCCAAAAACATAAAACGACCAGAATTGCAAAAATAGTCCAGATTTATCAAAAATTTTCAGAAACAGAAAATGAAATTTCCAGCCATGATTTTTTGATTTTTGCATAAAGAGTCCTGAAGTTTCCAAAACTATAAATTCGCCACAGATCTAAAAAAGCAGTTTTACCCAATCGTAGATCCAGTCATAACAAGTAAGAATCAATTCACAGAGCACAAAAATAACCCGTATCCATAGATTAATTCATGTTCAGGCCTTTTCGCATAGTAATAATGGGGATGGCTCTGATACCACTGCTGGGATATCTCGGTTGACAGATCAACAAAAGTGCGAAATTTAAAATTTTTTCGAGATACCCATCAGCCCCGTAAATCATAGATCCATCTTATATATGCGAATAGGTTGAATCAAAACAAAAACAATACAAAATAAAGGGGGTATGCGATTTTTACCTCAACACAGGCAAGGTGGTGACAACCTCCGGTTTGCATGTTTCTCAACACAGGCAAGGGGGTATACGTTTATCTTTTATTTACGATCTAGATTCTAGCGCGCATCTCATACAAGCTAAATATAAATCGACAAATAAATAAAAGCCATACAAGGCTAGCATGCATACTACCACAATATGTTTTCGATTAGGAGCCTCCTATTTGGGCCATCATCGAGCCATGATGTTGGCCCTATTGGTCAATCTAAAGGGTTCTCAAGCAGGCCTATTCTATTATATAAACTACCATGCATACATGGCCCTCATATCTTCTTGGGCTCCCACCTTGCTTGCAACGGGCTTTCAACCTAGACTAGTAAAGCAGTAAAGCCCTATTCTATTACGAAGGCTCAAATTGGCCCAAAAAAAAAACATAAGGCACGCAGGCCCAATAAAAACCATACATTAAATTAAACCAGTCACATCTAACCTAAGGTCAAGGCTCGGCGCGATCGAAAACCAGGTAAACAGTTCACGTAGAGCAAGAAACATGCAAACATCTTTTACGTATTTCTTTCTTAATTTTAAAACAACCTTTTAAAACTATCTTCCTATGATTCTTACCTTTTAGTCACTACTAATTATGACAAAATCAATTTTCGGGTAAACAAAAATAAATTTTCTGCTCAAAATCAGATTCTGATTTTCAAATTTTAAAAATTGCAGTTCGGCTCCTCAACTTTTGAAAATTGCACTTTTGACCCCAAAGTTTTGAAAAAGTTACTAAACACCCCCAAAACCAAATCGGCCAGAAGACCAAAAAATAAAATTTTGAATCCAGAAAATTTTTGATTTTGCAAACAGACCCCTAAACTTTCAAAAATTACAAAACAGCCCTTTAACTTTCGACAATTGCAAAAACGTCCCAAAAACATAAAACGACCAGAATTGCAAAAATAGTCCAGATTTATCAAAAAATTTCAGAAACAGAAAATGAAATTTCCAGCCATGATTTTTTGATTTTTGCATAAAGAGTCCTGAAGTTTCCAAAACTATAAATTCGCCACAGATCTAAAAAAGCAGTTTTACCCAATCTTAGATCCAGTCATAACAAGTAAGAATCAATTCACAGAGCACAAAAATAACACGTATCCATAGATTAATTCATGTTCAGGCCTTTTCGCATAGTAATAATGGGGATGGCTCTGATACCACTGTTGGGATATCTCGGTTGACAGATCAACAAAAGTGCGAAATTTAAAATTTTTCCGAGATACCCATCAGCCCCATAAATCATAGATCCATCTTATGTATGCGAATAGGTTGAATCAAAACTAAAACAATACAAAATAAAGGGGGTATGCGATTTTTACCTCAACAAAGGCAAGGTGGTGACAACCTCCGGTTTGCATGTTTCTCAACACAGGCAAGGGGGTATACGTTTATCTTTTATTTACGATCTAGATTCTAGCGCGCATCTCATACAAGCTAAATATAAATCGACAAATAAATAAAAGCCATACAAGCCTAGCATGCATACTACCACAATATGTTTTCGATTAGGAGCCGCCTATTTGGGCCATCATCGAGCCATGATGTTGGCCCTATTGGTCAATCTAAAGGGTTCTCAAGCAGGCCTATTCTATTATATAAACTACCATGCATACATGGCCCTCATATCTTCTTGGGCTCCCACCTTGCTTGCAACGGGCTTTCAACCTAGACTAGAAAAGCAGTAAAGCCCTATTCTATTACGAAGGCTCAAATTGGCCCAAAAAAAAATATAAGGCACGCAGGCCCAATAAAAACCATACATTATATTAAACCAGACACATCTAACCTAAGGTCAAGGCTCGGCGCGATCGAAAATCAGGTAAACAGTTCACGTAGAGCAAGAAACATGCAAACATCTTTTACGTATTTCTTTCTTAATTTTAAAACAACCTTTTAAAACTATCTTCCAATGATTCTTACCTTTTAGTCACTACTAATTATGACAAAATCAATTTTCGGGTAAACAAAAATAAATTTTCTGCTCAAAATCAGATTCTGATTTTCAAGTTTTAAAAATTGCAGTTCGGCCCCTCAACTTTTGAAAATTGCACTTTTGACCCCAAATTTTGAAAAAGTTACTAAACACCCCCAAAACCAAATCGGCCAGAAGACCAGAAAATAAAATTTTGAATCCAGAGAATTTTCTAGTTTGCAAACAGACCCCTAAACTTTCAAAAATTACAAAACAACCCTTTAACTTTCGACAATTGCAAAAACGTCCCAAAAACATAAAACGACCAGAATTGCAAAAATAGTCCAGATTTATCAAAAATTTTCAGAAACAGAAAATGAAATTTCCAGCCATGATTTTTTGATTTTTGCATAAAGAGTCCTGAAGTTTCCAAAACTATAAATTCGCCACAGATCTAAAAAAGCAGTTTTACCCAATCGTAGATCCAGTCATAACAAGTAAGAATCAATTCACAGAGCACAAAAATAACCCGTATCCATAGATTAATTCATGTTCAGGCCTTTTCGCATAGTAATAATGGGGATGGCTCTGATACCACTGTTGGGATATCTCGGTTGACAGATCAACAAAAGTGCGAAATTTAAAATTTTTTCGAGATACCCATCAGCCCCGTAAATCATAGATCCATCTTATATATGCGAATAGGTTGAATCAAAACAAAAACAATACAAAATAAAGGGGGTATGCGATTTTTACCTCAACACAGGCAAGGTGGTGACAACCTCCGGTTTGCATGTTTCTCAACACAGGCAAGGGGGTATACGTTTATCTTTTATTTACGATCTAGATTCTAGCGCGCATCTCATACAAGCTAAATATAAATCGACAAATAAATAAAAGCCATACAAGGCTAGCATGCATACTACCACAATATGTTTTCGATTAGGAGCCTCCTATTTGGGCCATCATCGAGCCATGATGTTGGCCCTATTGGTCAATCTAAAGGGTTCTCAAGCAGGCCTATTCTATTATATAAACTACCATGCATACATGGCCCTCATATCTTCTTGGACTCCCACCTTGCTTGCAACGGGCTTTCAACCTAGACTAGTAAAGCAGTAAAGCCCTATTCTATTACGAAGGCTCAAATTGGCCCAAAAAAAAAACATAAGGCACGCAGGCCCAATAAAAACCATACATTAAATTAAACCAGTCACATCTAACCTAAGGTCAAGGCTCGGCGCGATCGAAAACCAGGTAAACAGTTCACGTAGAGCAAGAAACATGCAAACATCTTTTACGTATTTCTTTCTTAATTTTAAAACAACCTTTTAAAACTATCTTCCTATGATTCTTACCTTTTAGTCACTACTAATTATGACAAAATCAATTTTCGGGTAAACAAAAATAAATTTTCTGCTCAAAATCAGATTCTGATTTTCAAATTTTAAAAATTGCAGTTCGGCTCCTCAACTTTTGAAAATTGCACTTTTGACCCCAAAGTTTTGAAAAAGTTACTAAACACCCCCAAAACCAAATCGGCCAGAAGACCAAAAAATAAAATTTTGAATCCAGAAAATTTTTGATTTTGCAAACAGACCCCTAAACTTTCAAAAATTACAAAATAGCCCTTTAACTTTCGACAATTGCAAAAACGTCCCAAAAACATAAAACGACCAGAATTGCAAAAATAGTCCAGATTTATAAAAAATTTTCAGAAACAGAAAATGAAATTTCCAGCCATGATTTTTTGATTTTTGCATAAAGAGTCCTGAAGTTTCCAAAACTATAAATTCGCCACAGATCTAAAAAAGCAGTTTTACCCAATCTTAGATCCAGTCATAACAAGTAAGAATCAATTCACAGAGCACAAAAATAACACGTATCCATAGATTAATTCATGTTCAGGCCTTTTCGCATAGTAATAATGGGGATGGCTCTGATACCACTGTTGGGATATCTCGGTTGACAGATCAACAAAAGTGCGAATTTTAAAATTTTTCCGAGATACCCATCAGCCCCATAAATCATAGATCCATCTTATGTATGCGAATAGGTTGAATCAAAACTAAAACAATACAAAATAAAGGGGGTATGCGATTTTTACCTCAACAAAGGCAAGGTGGTGACAACCTCCGGTTTGCATGTTTCTCAACACAGGCAAGGGGGTATACGTTTATCTTTTATTTACGATCTAGATTCTAGCGCGCATCTCATACAAGCTAAATATAAATCGACAAATAAATAAAAGCCATACAAGCCTAGCATGCATACTACCACAATATGTTTTCGATTAGGAGCCTCCTATTTGGGCCATCATCGAGCCATGATGTTGGCCCTATTGGTCAATCTAAAGGGTTCTCAAGCAGGCCTATTCTATTATATAAACTACCATGCATACATGGCCCCCATATCTTCTTGGGCTCCCACCTTGCTTGCAACGGGCTTTCAACCTAGACTAGTAAAGCAGTAAAGCCCTATTCTATTACGAAGGCTCAAATTGGCCCAAAAAAAAAACATAAGGCACGCAGGCCCAATAAAAACCATACATTAAATTAAACCAGTCACATCTAACCTAAGGTCAAGGCTCGGCGCGATCGAAAACCAGGTAAATAGTTCACGTAGAGCAAGAAACATGCAAACATCTTTTACGTATTTCTTTCTTAATTTTAAAACAACCTTTTAAAACTATCTTCCTATGATTCTTACCTTTTAGTCACTACTAATTATGACAAAATCAATTTTCGGGTAAACAAAAATAAATTTTCTGCTCAAAATCAGATTCTGATTTTCAAATTTTAAAAATTGCAGTTCTGCCACTCAACTTTTGAAAATTGCACTTTTCACCCCAATGTTTTGAAAAAGTTACTAAACACCCCCAAAACCAAATCGGCCAGAAGACCAGAAAATAAAATTTTGAATCCAGAAAATTTTCAATTTTGCAAGCAGACCCCTAAACTTTCAAAAATTACAAAACAGTCCTTTAACTTTCGACAATTGCAAAAACGTCCCAAAAACATAAAACGACCAGAATTGCAAAAATAGTCCAGATTTATCAAAAATTTTCAGAAACAGAAAATGAAATTTCCAGCCATGATTTTTTGATTTTTGTATAAAGAGTCCTGAAGTTTCCAAAACTATAAATTCGCCACAGATCTAAAAAAGCAGTTTTACCCAATCGTAGATCCAGTCATAACAAGTAAGAATCAATTCACAGAGCACAAAAATCACACGTATCCATAGATTAATTCATGTTCAGGCCTTTTCGCATAGTAATAATGGGGATGGCTCTGATACCACTGTTGGGATATCTCGGTTGACAGATCAACAAAAGTGCGAAATTTAAAATTTTTCCGAGATACCCATCAGCCCCATAAATCATAGATCCATCTTATATATGCGAATAGGTTGAATCAAAACAAAAATAATACAAAATAAAGGGGGTATAAGATTTTTACCTCTCCACAGGCAAGGTGGTGGCAACCTCCGATTTTGTTTCTGATTCACAGTCAGTGATCCAATTGTCTCACCTCCAGAGTTGATCCACACCAGTTGGATTGTTGTGACACCTCCAAGTCTTATGCTACGAACTGGATCTTAAAGGATGTCAGTAAAAGGATGTCTAGATCTACTTGCAGAGCAAGATCTAGCACTGGAAGAACAAGAGAGAGGGCGGCGCACGGGGGCAGCTCACGACCAAAGGCGGCGGCTCACAGGTGGTGGCGCAGGACTAAGGGGGTGGATTCGGCTAGGGTTTTAGAGTGCAATAGAGTGATTAGGTTTTGAGTTCAACATGGCCTCCCACAAAACCTAGCTTTGCAAGACTTCTTATGGGCTTTTAATTGAAGGCACGTGTCTTGCAAGTCCTTTTAATTAACTCTTTAATTAATTTAGTCCATATTAATTAATAAATTAATATCTCTCTTAATTAATCAATTAACACTTTAATTAATTAGATCAACTAATTAATTAGTCTTCCACTTGAATTAATACTTTAATTCATTAATTTATTTAATTACCTTTAAATCAATTATTTCATTTTATAACTGTCACTGTCCAACTGTATTGTGAGTGACCCTTTAGGTTCACCATCAATTGGCAGCAGGCCCACAAATTCCTCGTGATTTAATTTACGAGCAATTAATTGCTCCGATCAATTAAACCCTTTTAATTGACCACTCCTAGAATCAATCTCCCTTATCAACTCAGGAGTACTCACAATTCATGGTCGATGTCTAGCCACAAGCCCATGAAGCCCAACTTCAGATGAATTGATATTTGTGAACCTCACCTCTTATAAATGCCATGTACATACGGTCCTTCTATCATCTTAATTTCCCGATCAAGACTTAGGGTGTGTGAATTCATCGGCACCTCTAAATTTGTCTCGATAACTATACTTTCTAATTCGGGATAATATTCAGTGTGTCTGCTAAATTTGGAAACCCCTTTCCAAATCCGTCACCGACTGCGGCCGCAGATTCCTCGGATATATTATCTAAAAATCGTATAGGAAATTCCCTCATCCATTACGATGAGTCTGTAGATTCCACATTGGTACTAACCACTCGCGTACATGACTATATGCACCCAACCTAGGCATGTTATGATCAGGCTACGTGATCTATACCTTGATCTAAGTATGCACACTCATGCACCGAATTCGCCCTAGCATCTCAAGTCTAAGGACAAAATCGTACACTATTATAATTCTTGAGAAATGTCCCATCATCGATATGCGTCATGCGCTTCCACAATGGGTTTCTCTGTTAGGGTCGTTCAATGCGTTTGATCCTCTATCGAACCACCTACTCATATGCACTGGCCTCAAATGCCTTGCTTATGAAACGCTACAAATTCACTACATGTAAATCATGCATACTTGTACAAGTCTTGACGATTCCTACGATAACCTGTCTTGTTTTGGAATCTATGACTTGGAACGTGTTTTAAGATCATGACCTTAGAGACTGTTTCATGATTGCACTCAATACCGAAGTGTATCGTCCCATAGTCAAATGTGATCTAAGGATTTCATCCAATCGCTTAAATGTATTCGCGAGAGATGAAGATGGCCATTATTTATTCTATACAGATATAAATGAACGTGCGTATTAGTTATAGAATCAAAGATCGTTTTTACAGAATAGACCTATTACAAACTAAAATGAACTGGCTTGCTAGGCACTATCCTATCAATTTCAATCATTTCTTTAATTTTTCGAGAAGAGTTCACTTTTTGGCAATACTTCCAAGCGCTCTTCGTTCGACCATCCTAGGAATACTAGATCTAAAAGGTCCCGTACTGAGGGGCCTTTATTTGACCCTTCAGAACCCCGAGCATCTGCCGGCTCGGGAGCGCATGTGTCTATGTCTGGATTTGACTGATAGCGGCTCGTTACACTTTGAGCGTGTGCTATGTCTGGTCCAGTACACAACATTGCATACATTATTCTCCCTATAGCAGAGGCATAAGGTATGATAGACATTCTCGTCTTTTCTTCATCAGTTGTAGGGCACATTGACTTAGAAAGAGAGATGCCATGTCTCATTGGAAGCAATCCTCTCTTGGATTCTTCCATTTTGAATCTCTTCAAAATTGTGTTGATATACTGAGATGGGAGAGTCCTATCATCTCTTCGATCTATCCCTATAGATACGTATCCCCAATAGGTAAGATGTGTCACCCATATCTTTCATGGAGAACTGCACGGATAACCACGCTTTCGTCTGCGTTAACATTTTGATATCGTCTTCAATTAACAAAATATCAACGACGTATAAAACTATGAATTGTACCGAACTCCCACTATTCTTCTTGTACACACAAGGTTCATATACGTTTTTGATAAAGCCAAAAGCTTTGACTGTCTCGTCAAATCGTATGTTCCAGGTTCGGGACGCCTGTTTGAGGCCATAAATTGACCTTTGAAGTTTACACACTTTGTGCTCACTTTCTTTGGACGCAAACCCTTCGGGTTGTTGCATAAAGATCTCCTTGTCAATGTCTCCATTGTGAAAGGCGGTCTTTATGTCCATTTGCCATATTTCGTAGTCATGCCACGAGGCTATGGCAAGGAGTATCTGAATGGATTTCGACATCGCTACGGGAGAGAAGGTTTCCTCATAGTCTATTCCAGGCCTTTAAGAATACCCTTTCGCCACTAAGCGAGCTTTATGAGTTAATACGTCTCCATTCATTCCAAGCTTATGCTTGAAGATCCATTTGCATCCTACAGGGATAGTTCTCTCAGGTGGATCGATCAAGGTCCAAACCTTGTTGGAATGCATGGAATCCATTTCGGATTGCATGGCTTCCAGCCAGGCACCCGAATCTATGTCTAACATTGCTTCTTCATAGGTCCTTGGATCACTGTCCAACTTCTCGTTTTCGTGAATGAAACCAAATCTCTCTGGTTCCTTACGAATTCGATCGGACCTTCGAAGAGTAGGTGTATTATCAGGTTCAGCTCCCACTGTTTGTGGCGATGGTCCAATTCTTGGACTTCATCAAGTTCTACGATTGTCCCATTTCGGTTAGTGAGGAAATCATCCTCTAAGAAGTGGGCATTCCTAGATACGAATGTATTACGTTCTTTAGGATCGTAGAACAGGTATCCAATGGATTCCTTTGGATACCCCACAAATTTGCTCAAACTGGATCTACAATCTAGCTTATCTCCTTTCTTGTTCTTCACATAGGCAGGAGATCCCCATACTCGTAGATACGAATACACGGGTGCTTTACCATACCATACTTGGTGCGGCATTGTTGGCACTGACTTTGAAGGTACTATGTTTAGTATCTTCGAAGCAGTTAATAGGGCCAAGCCCCAAAACCAAAAGGAAAGGTCAGCAAAGCTCATCATGGAACGAACCATGTCTAACAAAGTTCAGTTCCTCCTTTCAGACACTCCATTGAGTTGGGGCGTCCTAGGGGAAGTTCGCTGCGCTAGAATTCCATTCTCTTGTAGATAATCGAGAAATTCTTGGCTTAAGTACTCACCACCTCTGTCAGATCGAAGTGCTTTAATAGTATGCCCAAGTTGGTTCTCTACTTCCATTCGAAACTCCTTGAATTTCTCAAAAGTTTCGGATTTGTGTTTCATAAGATACACATATCCATAACGACTAAAGTCGTCAGCGAATGTTACGAAGTACGAGAATCCTCCTCTCGCACTGACACTTAGTGGTCCACAAATGTCAGTATTGATTAAATCCAGTGTCTGTTTGGTTCACTCGGGATTCCTGTGACGGGTGATTTGGTCATCTTTCCTTTGAGACAAGATTCGCAAGTCGGGAGTTCATCTAAGTTCTGTATTTCAAGAGCCTTAGAGGAAACCAACTTTTGAATCCTACTCTTGGAAATATGTCCAAGTCCAGCGTGCCAAAGTTGTGGAGTTTGATTATCATATTTTCTTTTTCTAGATTGAATGTGCATGACGTTAGAATTTAAAGGTTCAAGGGAATATAGACCATCCATCAAAGTACCACGAGCATAAGTTAAACCACCTTTAATTATGCATAAAGATCCATTCTCAATGGAAAAATTAAAACCATCATTGTCTAATAAAGGAATAGAAATAATGTTCTTAATTATGGTTGGTACGTACAAACAGTCCCTTAAAACTAAAGTAAAATTCCCTAAAACTAATTCCACGTCTCCTATAGCCTCAGCAGCAATCCTTGCTCCGTTATCAAAGAGCAGGATTCTATCCCCGGGCTTCAGGTTTCTTACTGCTCCCATCACCTGCAAATCATTGCAGATATGAGAACCTGCTGCGGTGTCTAACACCCACGATGCACAGTCAATAGAAATATTAACTTCAACCAAGAAAATACCTTTGGCTACCATTTTCAGGTAGTCTGGGCAGTTCCTTTTCCAGGGCCCTGCTTTCTTGCAGTAGAAGCATTCGTCGTCTTGGCTTTTGCGCTTCTTTTCGACCACCTTGGTGAATGCTTTGGAAGAGAACACTTTCTTCTTCTTCTTACCTCTCTTGGGCTTTGCAGCCTCCGATTGGTGTGCAATCATCACGGGTTTCTCTTTATTGAGAGTTGATTCTGCCGTGACCAACAGAATGGTCAGTTCGTGAAGAGCGAGGTTTCTATTTTCCATGTTGAAGTTCAACACGAACTGGTCAAAGGAACGAGGCAGCGTATGGAGAAGGAGGTCAGTGCTAAGATCAGCATGCAATTCCACGTCCAATAGCCCCAGTTTTTCAACCAGGTTGATAAAATGCAGTCAGCGATCCTTGACACTGCTTTCCTCAACCCTCTTGAGATTAAACAACTCCTTGGTGGCCACGAACTTTTCGGTACGAGACCTTTCTCCAAACATCTGCTGGAGGTGGAGAAGTATATCTCTAGCAAGCGGTATTGCAGCATGCTGTTTCTGCATTTCGTTCGACATCGAGGCTAGCATGAGGCAACGAACCTGAAGATCATCATCAACCCTTTTTGCATGGGTGGTTCGTTGTTCCTCAGTAGCTCGTGCTACGGGTGCAGCAGGCATAGGTGTGTCGAGCACATAGCTTCGTCGCTCGGACTCGAGGACTATTCTAAGATTTCTTAGCCAGTCGACAAAGTTTGAGCAATTCAATTTATTAGCGTCGAGGATGACAGATAATGGATTCTTAGACATTGTACTTAAATATCTACAAATGGAAAGAAGACAACATTTAGCTAACTTTTTTTTTTGGTTTCCCAATGGTATAATCCCTTTCGAGGCGCGTCAGACACATAAAGTGGGAACTTTTCTCAACAGGGATTCGAACCTGAGTCTGCTACTTTATAGTGACTAGTCCCTTCCACTAAACCAATCACCAACTGATCTATGCTTAATACTTATAATTAACGAATTTTAGTCTTGTTTTTGAAAAAGTTCTCCCACTATTTTGTCGAAACAATCACCCCTTTGATTGCTTGGGAAATATAATTCCTAGTAGGTCTTGAGGTCCCAGCAGCCATTAATTGTACCCACGACTCGTGGCCATACAAATAATTCTCCAGGTAGGTATACTTTTACCAATTGTAACACTGCACAACCTTCAAGCTATTTTTCCTCGGTATTCACACTTATCTAGCACTGCTACATCATAAGTGTTAATAATAGTTAAGTATAACCCATCAATCATGATGAGCAACGGGCGCGATCGTGAGTTCTCCGTAACCAGTTATTGGTCGATATTTACAGCCCGACCAGTCCTCACCCTTGTCGAGTTTAGTTAAAAATAGGAGTCAAGGAATTTCGCGTATTGTCCCTTTCTTTGACTCGGGTGCCAGACTCTGGATCACCTCTGTCAATAAGTAAACAACTTACGCTAGTTCCTATTGATGGTAGGCTCGGATGTTTAAAACTTCGTTTTAAATGTAGCCAATATTACTTAATATTAAATTCGAGAGGGCAATTTTGGGTTTGAAAGATATACTAACTCTCCTCGAGATCTCACCGTGTAAATTATGCTTTATCTTTTATTTACGATCTAGATTCTAGCGAGCATCTCATACAAGCTAAATATAAATCGACAAATAAATAAAAGCCATACAAGCCTAGCATGCATACTACCACAATATGTTTTCGATTAGGAGCCTCCTATGTGGGCCATCATCGAGCCATGATGTTGGCCCTATTGATCAATCTAAAGAGTTCTCAAGCAGGCCTATACTATTACATAAACTACCATGCATACATGGCCCTCATATCTTCTTGGGCTCCCACCTTGCTTGCAACGGGCCTTCAACCTAGACTAGTAAAGCAGTAAAGCCCTATTCTATTACGAAGGCTCAAAGTTGCCCAAAAAAAACATAAGGCACGCAGGCCCAATAAAAACCACACATTAAATTAAACCAATCACATCTAACCTAAGGTCAAGGCTCAGCGCGATCGAAAACAACGTAAATAGTTCACGTAGAGCAAGAAACATGCAAACATCTTTTACGTATTTCTTTCTTAATTTTAAAACAACCTTTTAAAACTATCTTCCTATGATTCTTACCTTTTAGTCACTACTAATTATTACGAAATCAATTTTCGGGTAATAAAAAATAAATTTTCTGCATAAAATCAGATTCTGATTTTCAAATTTTAAAAATTGCAGTTTGGCCCCTTACTTTCAAAAATTGCACTTTTGACCCCAAAGTTTTGAAAAAGTTACAAAACACCCACAAGACCAAATCGGCAAGAAGACCAGAAAATAAAATTTTGAATCCAGAAAATTTTTGATTTTGCAAACAGACCCCTGAACTTTCGGAAATTACAAAACAGCCCTTTAACTTTCGGAAATTGCAAAAACGACCAAAAAACTTAAAACGACCAGAATTGCAAAAATAGTCCAGATTTATCCAAAATTTTCAGAAACAGAAAATGTAATTTCCAGCCATGATTTCATGATTTTTTGATTTTTGCATAAAGAGTCCAGAAGTTTCCAAAAACTATAAATTCGCCACAGATCTAAAAAAGCAGTTTTATCCAATAATAGATCCAGTCATAACAAGTAAGAATCAATTCACAGAACACAAAAATCACACGTTTCCATAGATTAATTCATGTTCAGGCCTTTTCGCATAGTAATAATGGGGATGGCTCTGATACCACTGTTGGGATACCTCGATTGACAGATCAAGAAAAGTGCGAAATTTAAAATTTTTCCGAGATACCCATCAGCCCCATAAATCATAGATCCATCTTATATATGTGAATAGGTTGAATCAAAACAAAAACAATACAAAATAAAGGGTGTATACGATTTTTACCTCACCACAGGCAATGTGGTGGCAACCTCCGGTTTTGTTTCTGATTCACAGTCAGTGATCCAATTGTCTCACCTCCAGAGTTGATCCACACCAACTGGATTGTTGTGACACCTCCAAGTCTTAGGCTACGAACTGGATCTTGAAGGCTGTCAGTAAAAGGATGTCTAGATCTACTTGCAGAGCAAGATCTAGCATTGAAATAACAAGAGAGAGGGCGGCGCACAGGGGCAGCTCACGACCAAAGCCGGCGGCTCACAGGTGGCGGTGCAGGACTAAGGGGGTGGCTAGGGTTGGGGGCGTCTAGGGTTTTAGAGTGCAATAGAGTGATTAGGTTTTGAGTTCAACATGAACTCTATTTATAAGCCTCCCACAAAACCTAGCCTTGCAAGACTTCTTATGGGCTTTTAATTAAAGGCCCATGTCTTGCAAGTCCTTTTAATTAACTCTTTAATTAATTTAGTCCATATTAATTAATAAATTAATATCTCTCTTAATTAATCAATTAACACTTTAATTAATTAGATCAACTAATTAATTAGTCTCCCACTTGAATTAATACTTTAATTCATTAATTGATTTAATTACCTTTAAATCAATTATTTCCTTTTACAACTGTCACTGTCCAACTGTATTGTGTGTGACCCTCTAGGTTCACCATCAATTGGCAGCAGGCCCACGAATTCCTCGTGATTTAATTTACGAGCAATTAATTGCGCCGATCAATTAAACCCTTTTAATTGACCACTCCTAGAATCAATCTCCCTTATCAACTCAGGAGTACCTACACTTCATGGTCGATGTCTAGCAACAAGCCCATGAAGTCCAACTTCAGGTGAATTGATATTTGTGAACCTCACCTCTTATAAATGCCATGTACATACGGTCCTTCTATCGTCTTAATTTCCCGATCAATACTTAGGGTGTGTGAATTGATCGGCACCTCTAAATTTGTCTCGATAACTATACATTTTAATTCGGGATAATATTCCAGTGTGACTGCTAAATTTAGAAATCCCTTCCCAAATCCGTCACCGACTGCGGCCGCAGATTCCTCGGATATATTATCTAAGAATCGTATAGGAAATTCCCTCATCCATTACGATGAGTCTGTAGATTCCATATTGGTACTAACCATTCGCGTACATGACTATACGCACCCAACCTAGGCATGTTATGATCAGGCTACGTGATCTATACCTAGATCTAAGTATGCACACTCATGCACCGAATTCGCCCTAGCACCTCAAGTCAAAGGACTAAATCGTACACTATTATAAGTCTTGAGAAATGTCCCATCACCGATATGCGTCATGCGCTTCCACAATGGGTTTCTCTGTTAGGGTCATTCGATGCGTTCGATCCTCTATCGAACCACCTACTCATATGCACTGGCCTCAAATGTCTTGCTTATGAAATGCTACAAATTCACTCCATGTGAACCATGATACTTGTACAAGTCTTGACGATTCCTACGATACCCTGTCTTGTTTCGGAATCTATGACTTGGAACATGTTTTAAGATCACGACCTTAGAGACTATTTCATGATTGCACTCAATACCAAAGTGAATCGTCCCATAGTCAAATGTGATCTAAGGATTTCATCCAATCGCTTAAATGTATTCGCGAGAGATGAAGATGGCCCTTGTTTATTCTATACAGATATAAATAAATGTGCGTATTAATTATAGAATCAAAGATCGTTTTTACAGAATAGACCTATTACAAGCTAAAATGAACTGGCTTGCTGGGCACTATCCTATCAATTTCAATCATTTTCTTAATTTTTCGAGAAGAGTTCACTTTTTGGCAATACTTCCAAGCGCTCTTCGCGCGACCATCCTAGGAATACTATATCTAAAAGGTCCCGTACTGAGGGGCCTTTATCTGACTCTTCAGAACCCCGAGCATCTGCCGGCTCGGGAGCGCAGGTGTCTACTGTTACTCCGAGTGCAGTGAGTGGCGCAGAAGATGCAACTGCTCGTTCAAGTTCTTTACAACAAAATCCTTCTTCTTCCGCTGATCTACAGAGAATACCTTCTCCAGGGCGAGTTGCTTTTGGGGATATGTCTTATGACGAAAGAACCACGGACATTCCTATCCCGACATCCGTTCCTTATTTCGAGCATGATCTCCAAGGTTATGCTCAAATAAACACCACTGTTACTAACCCTAGTGCTGACTCAGTCGTTGGTCAGAGTCAAGTAGATAACACTGTTGTGCCAGTCAGCAGTGGCTTGTTTTTATATCCATCTTTGGATAATTCCAGGGAGCAGTCTGTTACCCAAAATTTCCCTGATTTCCTGTTTACTGATACCACTACAGCGACCACTTCAGCTGAAGTCGGGACTTCTTCCTTGGGTCGGACTAAGCATGGGTCTGGTCGGGTAGTCAGTTTTTCTTTTTCGGGGAAGGGAATTCTTGTGAGTCACGGTGCGGGGGATTCCCCGCTTGTGTTGGATGAGCATTGTATTAAAGAGCAAGTTTATGATATCACTGGGTCTAAAACTCCTCGGCATGGTAATATTCCACTCGATTCTGTTCTGTCTGGTTCATGCGAACCTGATGCATTGTCCTGGAATCTTGGTCTTATTACCATTCTTCCTGGCGAGTTGAAAAAATACGAGGATGTTTCAAACCATCGCCTCGTTCAATCTCTTTTCAAAACCTTTGAGCAGGGATGATTTAATTTTGCCTTCTATTTTAGCGAGATTGCTTACTGATTGTACCTTCTGTTTTTCCAGGGGAAATATCTTGCCTTGCAGTTGGGCATTCAAAATGATGAGATTTGGTTTAGCAAAGAAAACATGAGAAACCGGCTGGATGAGGAAATTGCTAAGACCAAGGGACTCTCTCTTCAGAATGAGCTTCTTAATGATGACATCAAGAAGTTACGCGATGAAAATTTGGCTCTTCAGAGGGAGAGGGATGACCTTGCTCGGTCAAATGCCAATCTGGAGGGTGCAATAGAGTCTCGTCTTCAACAGGCGCGAGAGGAGTCTCGTCTTGGTGCCTTCAATGAAGGTTATGATGAGGGTTACCAGAAGCGCCAGGAAGAGTTTATGACTTTTTTGGGTACTGCAGCTCCAAGGAAAAGCGCCTCTTCGATCAGGCCTTCTAGTTCCGACCAGCCCTACTGCTTAGCTGTCTTTTTTTTTTTTTTTTTTTTTTTTTTGGTAAGGTGGAGAAAATTTGGTGCTATAGTAAGGAATATTATTTCCACACCATTCTTGTATAAACTCCATATTTTGTTGTATATATTTTTGTTGACTTCCATCTTTGTTGAAATATAATTCGAATTATCTAATCGAGTAGACATAAGGTGTTAAGAATCTGAAAGGATACTTTCCAATTTACTGCTAAGCAACGTTTTATCTTCTTGTCATTAAGTCCTTCAAGCATAGAGCTTTATAAAAGGTTATCTGCATGGACTTAAAATTTCATTAGTCCTCTAGGAACATTTTCCATATATTCTCAAAATTGTGAATGAAAGGACTATGTTGGAGTTGATGCAAATGATTGACTTAGCGTATACTCCAACTTGAGTGATTGTTGTCGGGATAGGTATTAGACCCTTTGTCGACTAGACATAAATCCTTTATACTAGGTCACGCAAACCTTTCCTTCATCGTTGAGTTGACCATCTTTTAATTGATGGATCAATACTCCTTATTCCGAGTGAGTTCAGTGATGTGGGAAAGGGTTTTGCTTGACTTTGTGTAAATAGCTTCAGCCATTTTCGGCATTGTCTTCTAAGTGTTTGCTATGCGTCAACCAGTGTTTACTGGTCGGAATAAGTATCATATTGTTATCGACTAGACATGAGTCTGTTTTGGAACTTGAAAAGTTACTTGTAATGTATTATTGCTTCAATAAATACGACGTTTCCTCTTTCCTCTGTTATAATGTTTTTTGTACATATAAATACGCAGAGGGGCATCACAAATTACCTCAAATGGATTCAAACATATTGATCCATGTTCTTACTTCTAAAGAAATAGCTCATGAGATCTTTTGTCAAACCAAGTGGCGCATTAGGTTTTCAAAATATTTTCTCTACTTTGGTTTGGGTGGAATTCGGAAAATGGAGGATCCATCCTTCTCTGGGGAACCCATTGTATCTAAACCAGTTTTTACAGAAAGCTGGTCAATTCATTAAAAGGGCCAACACTTCCCTTCCTCGGTATTTCGTTGGATGATGGCGGTTACTGTATGTGGGATAGGTGAAGTGTTGTTATTATTTCTTCATCCGGCGGCCTTGCAAAGGTCCTTGTCGAAAATGTATGCCCCTTTAGTCGAAGGTGCATTACTAGGGGTAGTGTCCTTTTCTGATCAAGGAGGATACCTCATCTTCAAGGCGCCTGTCCCAAGAACTATAGCAGCAAGTCGAAGATTAGTCATCTGTAGTTGGAGAATAACATTAGTCCTTTGTCATGTGAAATCTGATGTAGTAGGAAAGCTTGTCCTGTAACACTGTTTAATGTAATTTCGTAATAAAATTGTTCTTGATCTTGACATACTGTGTTCATTTCTCTTTGATGACTTGTGAACTTTGTTTAATCTATATTTGATATTTATATCACCTCGATACTGTTAATTGTTGTCAGCTAATTACATGTCTATCATGCAACCCTGTCATGTATGTCATTAGAACTTCAATTGACAACTCGATCTTGACATTTTATCCAAACAGTTCATTTATGTGTTCGAACTTCAACTCTGTTGGGGATTAGACCCATCATCCTTGTCGATAGCCGATCATCCAAAAATTTTTAGACATTATTTTGTCTTTTACGAAGATCTATATAAGGGTCTTCCTTTTTTTTAAGAAAAGGTCCCATAACAGAAATATATTCTTCAAGTATAGGAACCTTTGTTTTCTCCATAATAAATGTATCTGTGTACAGATTGTGAATTTTACATTCCTCAAATAAAGCAAACATTTTATGTATCATGCCATTAAGCCAAATACTTGGTAGGGGATGAATTGGAAAATGTAGCACAATTTTATAGATCCAGCATGCTAAGACCTCCTTAAGCAATTCTTTGTTATATGAGGTAGTGACAAGTTCATCTGTCGTAGTAAGAAAAACCGCTGCTCTTAATACTCTGTCAGATTTCTTGGACTCTAAGAGGAGAGCTGGATTTTATGTTGTTTTGTTTGCGTGAATTTTCATAACGATCAGCTATTTCGCAATTTCGTCATTTGTAACAAATCTCGTAGTTAAGGTATTATTGCATTATCCTTGGAACTAGTCGTCTTCATTTCCTGGCGGATTTCTTCTTAATGTGATTTGAGTATACCCTTCAGGCTGAGAAAATGTTTTTAATCGACCAGGTAGCTTATCTAGGATCGACCTTGACATGTTAATCATTTCGATCTCGTTTATTGCCAATCGTCGAGGGGTCCTGTCGACCCCCCATGCTGCCGTTCCAACTTACTTGCATTAAATATGGGGAGTTCACAGGTCCACTTTTCCTCCGTTGATCTAACTATTTCCTATCCGTAGGATCAACTTAAATATTCCTATAAATAGGCAACAACTCATTTACCATTTTCATTCATTCCGTACTTATGGAAAATTCAGTTTCCTCCAGCTTTGTTTTGCCGAGTGATCCCATAATCTTCAAAAAATCGCATTACCACGATTACTCATATCATGATTATTCATTCCTCATCTTGCCTAGTGCTGACAAGTCCCATTAACGCCCTACCTAGTACTAACAAGTCCCATGTGGATCTCTGCCTTAGTCTTACAAAGGTTGGAGTCCGTGGTATTTGTTAGCACATGGAGGGTTCAGATCTACCGGGAATCCTCGTTCTTGGATGTTACCTATGGAGTGAGTCCTCGTCGGGGTGTGCTGGTAGATTTTCACTTTCACGATGGTCCGTGCGAGGCCTCGCTTCGGATGAACAACTGCAACAAGCTGTCAAGAAAGGTCACGTTTAGGTCGAATAACCGCTACAAGCTATCAGGATTTTTAGAGGTTGTTTGATCGACAGGTGCATAGATCTTCCGAGCCTGGCCATCGAACCAAAGAAGTCGACTATCCTGAGCAGCATGCTTCTTAGGTGGTTGAAGAAGAATGTCGAGGTACTAGGAAGGAGATTTGTGTTTCAGTTGACATTGTCGTGAAAGGTTCCGACCTATTGAATAGGGTTTTCCAATTTTGTATTGTAACAACCTGTAAAGCGAAAGATGTACTTGTATACAATGAAACCAATAAACTTTGATATTCTTCATATTCGTCGCATATGGTTATATTTATTCGTATCGAGTATTATTATAATTTTGATCATCGTATCAACCATTCTGTTTGAGTGTTTTTCCCGACCTAACCAGTATACTCAATTTGGACTTAGGTTTTATACCAATAGTTGGTTTCAACCCTTTGTAATTTGGAGATCAATGAGCATTAACCGACCTAATCGATTTTATTGAATTTAGACTTAGGTTTTTTTACCAATATTTTGTTTTAACCTTTTTTAACTTGCAAATTGGAGATCGCTGAGTTTTTACCGATCCAATCGATTTTACTCAATTTAGACTTAGATTTTTTACCAATAGTTGGTTTTAACCTTTTTTAACTTGCAATTTGGAATTCGCTGAGTGTTTATCGACCCAATCGGTTTTACTCAATTTATACTTAGGTTTTTTACCAATATTTGGTTTTAACTTGCAATTTGGAGATCGTTGAGTGTTTACCGACCCAATCAGTTTTACTCAATTTAGACTTAGGTTTTTTACCAATATTTGGTTTTAACCTTTTTTAACTTGCAATTTGGAGATCGCTAGTGTTTACCGACCCAATCGGTTTTACTCAATTTAGACTTAGGTTTTTTACCAATAGTTGGTTTTAACCTTTTCTAACTTGCAATTAGGAGATCGCTAAGTGTTTACCGACCCAATCAGTTTTACTCAATTTAAACTTAGGTTTTTTACCAATATTTGGTTTTAACCTATTTTAACTTGCAATTTGGAGATCGCTGAGTGTTACCGACCAAATCGGTTTTACTCAATATAGACTTAGGTTTTTTACCAATAGTTGGTTTTAACCTTTTCTTGGTGTTCGATGTTTGTAGATCGACGAGTGTCTACCGACCCAATCGGTTTTACTGAGTCAATACTTAGGTTTTTTACCAATTATTAGTTTTAACCTCCTTTAGCGCAAATGGCTATCTCCATAAAATTAATCAAAATTCTGAAAAATACTTTGAAGAATCAAGCAAAAGCTTTTATTGCATTAAACTGTATTGAATAGTTAACTAAATGAAATAAAAGATAATTACTACGTAATGATAAAATTAAAATAGAAAAATAACTCTCAGGAGTATTTCGTTAACGCCCATAGTATCTTCATAGGTTGACAGCATTCCAAGTTCTAGGCAAGGGTGTTCCATCCATGTGCGCGATTTTGTATGAACCCTTTTTTCCTACACCAACGACGATGTAAGGTCCGTCCCAATTTTGTTGCAATTTTCCCACATGTCTGGATACCTCCACATTTTTCAATACCAAGTCCCCTTCCTTAAAGGATCGTATACGTACCCTTTGACTGTAAGCTTTTTCCATGTTGGATTTGGTAACTTGTAAGCGTACTGCGGCTTTTTCTCTTCATGCTTGAGTCAGATCGACGTCATCCTTCCTAGTCATTTCATTCTCCTTGCTATCATACATCTCAATCGTCGGCTTGGGATCAAAGCTTCGACTGGAATAACAGCCTCTGAATCGTAAACTAAGCTGAAAGGGGTCTCGCCGGTTGAGGCTTTTACAGTTGTTCGATTGGCCCAAGTACTCCAAGAAGTTCATCCAACCATTTTCCCTTCGCTGCCCCCAATATTTTTTCTAGGGACTTAATCATTTCACGGTTAGCCACCTCTGTTTGACCATTCGCCCTTGGGTGTCCTACCGAGGTAAAGTTTTGTTGAATTCCAAATTTTGAGCACCAGTCCAATACTTGTTTCCCTTCGAACTGAGTTCCATTATCGGAGATTAAGACTCGAGGAATGCCGAATCGACATACTATAAATTTCCACAAAAAATTAATAACTTGAAATTGTGTGATTCATGATAGAGCAACACATTCTATCCATTTGCTGAAATATTCCACGGCGACTAAAACATAGCTTTTCTTTGACCTGGTGACTGGGAAAGGTCCCACGATGTCTATTCCCCATTGATCAAAAGGCCAGCATACAGGTATGGGGTGCATTTTCTCAGCCGGTTGATTATTTATATTTGCATGAATTTGGCAGTGATGGCATTTCTTCACATAGTCGGTAGCATCATTGTTCACGTTTCGCCAATAGTATCCTGTTCGTAGACACTTTAAAGCCAACGTCCTGGGTCCGCTATGATTTCTTGCTTCCCCTTCATGAATTTCTTGGAGTATCTCTTGGACTTGGGGTTCGGAGATGCATTTTAGTAAGATTCCAGAGACCGATCTCCTGTAAAGCTTTCCATCTAGGATCGTGTATCTAGGTGCTCGGTACTTTATTTTCGAGAGAATTTCACTTTTCATACGATAATTCAACCTACTTTAGGGATTTGATACCACAATTTTTTCTACCGACACATTTGATACCATAACTCAAATCAACTCGACACATTTGATACTTCCGTCAAATTGAAAACATAATTGTCACGTGATTGTCACGTGGCAGTTAAAACTTTGCACATTTGATACCATAACTTATGTTGACTGATAATTTTACCCCATAACATTTCAGGTTACCAAAAAATCCCCACATCTCCAAATTTTGTGACGATTTGAGTCCACATTGTTGCCAAATTTCCAAATTGACTCGAATAAGACCACGTGCTGACCAATTTACAACATTACACATTTGATACCATTATTTATGTTGACTGATAATTTTACCCCATAACATTTCAGGTTACCAAAAAAGCCCCACATCTCCAAATTTAGTGACGATTTTAGTCCACATTGTTGTCAAATTTCCAAATTGACTCGAATAAGACCACCTGCTGACCAATTTAGAAAATTTTACTTATTTTATTTAAATTAAATAATACATTAACATAAATATCACCAAAATTAAGAAAATATATTCTTTTTAAATATAAAATTTATATAATAGAATTAATATATTTAATATTTATTAAAATAATAAATTATATAATTTGAAACTATTAAATATTTATTAAAATATTAAATAATAAATAATTTTAATTTAAAAAAAAATCCCCACCCCACCCTACCCCCGATTCCCAGGCCGCCGTCGGCCTTGGTCTTCTGTCCCAGGCCACCGCCGGCCTGGGACCGAAGATCCCAGGCCGGTAGTGGCCTGGGATCTGAGAACCTAGGCCGACGGCCTGTTCGGGAATCGGGGGTAAGGGGGAGGGGTGGGTTGGGTTGGGTTGGGTGGGTGGGTGGGGATTCTTTTAATAAATTATAATTATTTATTATTTAATTTTTTAATAAATATTAAATAGTTTTTAATTATATAATTTATTATTTCAATAAATATTAAATAGATTAATTCTATTATATAAATTTTATATTTAAAATGAATATGTTTTCTTAATTTTGGTGATATTTATGTTAATGTATTATTTAATTTATTAATATTGTTTATAAATTAAATTAGTTATTTAAATCAAATAAGTAAAATTTTCTAAATTGGTCAGCACGTGGTCTTATTCCAGTCAATTTGGAAATTCGGCAACAATGTGGACCAAAATCGTCACTAAATTTGGAGATGTGGGGCTTTTTTGGTAACCTGAAAAAATTAGCAGTCAACAGAAGTAATGGTATCAAATGTGTAAAGTTATAAATTGGTCAGCACGTGGTCTTATTCGAGTCAATTTGGAAATTTGGCAACAATGTGGACTAAAATCATCACTAAATTTGGAGATGTGGGGCTTTTTTGGTAACCTGAAATGTTATGGGGTAAAATTATCAATCAACATAAGTAATGGTATCAAATGTGTAAAGTTCTAAATTGGTCAGCACGTGGTCTTATTCGAGTCAATTTGGAAATTTGGCAACAATGTGGACTAAAATCATCACTAAATTTGGAGATGTGGGGCTTTTTTGGTAACCTGAAATGTTATGGGGTAAAATTATCAGTCAACATAAGTTATGGTATCAAATGTGCAAAGTTTTAACGGCCACGTGACAATTCCGTTTCTAATTTGACGGAAGTATCAAATGTGTCGAGTTGATTTGAGTTATGGTATCAAATGTGTCGTTAGAAAAAGTTGTGGTATCAAATCCCTAAAGTAGGATGAATTATAGTATGAAAAGTGAAATTCTCTCCTTTATTTTCCGAGCTGTATTATGATCCGTTGGCAAGGTTCCTTCCAAAAGATATTCCATTATGGGAGTCATCCAGTTTTCTTTTGCTACATCAATTTCCATCACCTCCGTGATAGGCATTTTGTAAATATCAATCGCTGGGGTGTTTGAGATTAGCCAAGTGATTACCCTCTCTGTTCGTCCATCTCTAGATCCCGTGAATCGGGAGAGCTGGTCCGCCTATTTGTTTTCCGAGCGTGGGACGTTCTGAATTTCGAATTTGTCGAATTTCTCCGCCTGTTCTTTTACCCTAGCGAGGTACTTCACCATGTTATACTCTTTGGCCTCGTATAGTCCTTCTATCTGTCTTGGACCAATTCCGAGTCAGTTAATACCTTCAAGCTTCTGATGTTTACCTTTATTGCCATCTCCATTCCTGCAATCAACGCCTCATACTTTGCCTCATTATTGCTCACCATGAAGTCTAAAGTTATTGCATAGTTCAAATCTTCCTTCTCTGGTCCGGTAAAGTTGATCCCGGCTCTGCCTTCTTCCCTGTTTGAGGCACCGTCGACATGCATCAACTAAGTAAGATTTTTGACAATCAGAATATCTTTATTGCAACTGGTCGAGTCGTTGGCAGTGTGATTGAGGTCGGAGTTTCCAAGAGGAAATCAGCAAGTACTTGCGCCTTAATCGCAGTTCTTGGTCTATACTCGATTTTGAATTGTCCTAATTCGATTGCCCATTTGATTAATCTCCCAGAGGTTTCTGATTTTGCCAGAACTTGCCTTAGTGGTTGATTCGTGAGTACGACTATCTTATATGTCAGAAAATATGGTCGAAGCTTCCGAGCTGCGACCACCAAGGCTAAAGCAAACTTTTCTATCTCTAAGTAATTCTTTTCAGCACTTTGTAACAACTTACTTAGGTAATAAATAGGCTTATGTTCTGAACCCTCTATCTTTACCAATACCGAGCTTATTGCTACCTCGGAGATGGATATGTAGACGTATAATGTTGTCCTTTAGTCAGTTTGGCTAATAGCGGCGAAGAAGTCAGATATTCTTTTAATTGGTTAAAAGCCTGATCACACTCCTCAGTCCACAGAAAGTTCTTTGCTTTCCGCAAGGTTTGAAAGAATGGCAAACTTCTGTCTGCTGATTTGGATATGAACATGTTCAGTGCCACAATCTTTTCGACTAAGCTCTGTACTTGGGAGATTATTTTAGGCGGTTTCATTTCAGTTATGGCCCGGAACTTTTTGGGGTTTGCTTAGATTCCCCGTTGATGAACCATATATCCCAGGAACTTTCCTGACTTGACTCCGAAGGTCCATTTAGCGGGATTCAATTTCATAAGGTATTTTCTCAAAATCTTGAAGCATCGGTCCAGATGTTTGACATGATCAGTTTCGTTCATGCTTTTTACCAACGTGTCGTCTACGTAGACTTCCATTATTTCTCCAATTAACTCCTTAAACTTTAAGTTAACTAGTCTTTGGTAAGTTGCCCTTGCATTTTTCAGTCCAAAGGGCATTACAATGAAGCAGTATACTCCCTTCTCTGTGATGAAGGTGGTCTTTTCCCGGTCTTGCTCATTCATATAGATTTGGTAAAATCCTTGGAAGGCATCCATCATACTAAAAATAGCCCTGCAGTTGAGTCGACCAATAAGTTGATTCTCGGGAGTGGGTAAGGATCTCGTGGACATAACTTGTTGAGGTCGGTGAAATCGTTACACATTCTCCATTTGTTGTCCTTTTTGTCCCCTTTTGCTACTAAGACCACGTTGCACAACCATTCTGAAAAATGGATTTCCCGAATTTGCTTGGCTTTTAGCAATCTTTCAACTTCTGCTTTGATTATTTTATCTTTCGTAGGCCTATGGTTCTGCTTCTTTGGCCTAGTCGGTTTTGCCATTGGATCTGTCTTTAAGGAGTGAGTAATGATTCTTGGGTCAAGGCCCTCTATGTCATCTGCACTCCATGCAAAAACATCAACATTATCTCTTAGGAAATTTACTAGCATAACTTTCCCTTCCGGACTGAGTTCAGTCCCTATCTTGGTTGTTTTTAACGAATCACCTTGCACAAGCATAATGTCATTGTGTTCAGATGGCTTTATGGTTAAATCGACCATCTCTTTCCCCTTCTGATCTATTCTCTTCATATTGGGGATCTCAATTTCAGTTCTCATGACATCTTCCTCGAGTTTTCTTTTAGCTGGATTAAAGGATTTAGATCTGTTTCCCAACGCCAGGGAGGTGTTATAGCAATCCCACGCCATCCAATGATCGTTCACTATTTCAACAATGCCGAAGGCCGTTGGAAATTTTATCTTCTGATGGTATGTTGATACTACTGCTCGAAAAAGATTGAGCGTCGGTCATCCTAGTATCGCGTTATATGCGAACGGCGTTTCTACGACCAGGAACTTTATCATTTTTACGGCTCGCTCTGGTCTTTTTCCCAAAGAAACGCTTAAATTTACTGTCCCATAGGGGACTATTTCCGATCCTCAAAACCCTACTAACGGAGTTGCTACTTTTTGTAGCGTTATTTCTCCCAAATTCATCTGCGTTAGAACCTCTCTTGAAATAATGTTCGCAGAGCTGCCATTATCAATTAATATTCTTTTCACATTATAGTTCGCTATTTCTAGTGACACCACCATTGGGAAGTCGGGATTGTCTTCTTTCATATCCCCAATGATGTTACATGGCACCTCGCTTTCATTAAAACTAATGGGATGTTCCTTTGGAGTTTTGCTTTCGATAGTCCATATCTCCCTCGGGATTCCAAAGCTTCCTTATATTGACCTGGCAGTTCTTCGGCGGGCATTACGACTATCTCCCCCTGCTGGCCCCCTAGAGATAGTATGTATGGTCCCGTTGTCTTGGTCGTTATTAATCTCTTGAGGGGGACCGTTGTTAGGGGTTCTCCTCTACGGGGTTCTTCTCCGATTAGGAATTCGAGGGCTCCTGGTTCTATTTCTTTTCCTCCCATTTCGTTCAACGTAATTGTCCAACTTTCCTTCTTCAATCAGCCTTTTGATTTCCTGCTTTAGATGGAAACAGTCTTCGATTCGAGGTCCATGAGCCCGATGATACCGACAATATAAGTTGTAATTTCGAGCTCCTGGCTTGGCTTGTGTAATTCTTTTTGCTGGTGGAATCCAATTGTTTCTTTCAAGTACCACTAAGATTTCTTCTACAGGGACTGTTAGTTTGGGGTATTCAACATGGTCTACCCCATTTCTTTGAGGTAGTTCAGCCGATCTTGGTCTTGCATAGACATTAGGTCTTTTGTCCCGATCGTTTTGATTATAATCCAATCTTTGGAAAATGTTTCCTTTCCTAAAGGATCGATCATAATCTGTTGGCCTTGAAATAGGAGCCTTATCTTGTCGTCTTAGGCCCAAGATCGAACCCTTGCTCCTGTTTTTATCTTTAAAATAGTTCATCTCCTCTTGAGTCATATACTTCGATGCTAAGGTCATTATATCAGCGAACATCCTTGGTTGTTTTCGACTTAAGGCATTCCCAAATTGCCTGTTTTTTGTGAGGTCGAATAGAATGGAGATTATATAATCGATATTTGGCGAATCGATCTTAAGTAGCTCCAAATTGAATCTCGCCAACCAGCTTCTCAATGATTCCCCTTCTTGCTAATTGATGGTTCCCAGGTAACTCATAGGGAGCTTTTGTCTCTTCTGACTGGCAAATTGTTGATTCAGTTTGTTGTATAGCTCACGAAAACTAAAAATGGAATTGGTAGGTTGTTTTCCGAACCAATCCAATGCCAATCCTTCGAATATCGTGACATCAACTTGGCGGTATATTCGGCAGAATGTGCGTATAGATTCATTATGTTCGTAAAGCTGAATATGTAATCGTCCGGATTAGTTGTTCCATCGTAGCGTGGTAATCGTCCCGAAACTTGCCCTGATGACTGCGCTTCCTTGATTTCCCCAGAGAAAGGGGAACATGCAGCTAGACATTCCTGGACTTCCGTGCTTCTTGCCCATGGATGCTGAACAGTCAGTAATCGTTGTTCTAGACGTTCTTGTACCATCTTTTCAATGTCTCTCTCCGAGATACGGACTGTCTTTGGTTGATTGGGGGTCGGATCGATGATGTCATCGTCAATAGGAATTATAGTATTTTCTTACGACCCATGATGCACAGGATGGGCAAGGAGTTTTGTCCGGTTCGTTCTCCTTCGGAACTGGTTGTCAGCAGGTTTTGCATTGCTGCTTTGTGGAGTAGCTAGAGATTGCTGGTCGGTCTCAGAAGTATCGGCCTATTCTGATACATGGTCGACCTGCTTTTGAGCTCTCCTGCCTTGTTGCGCCTGAGTTGCCCTTAGGCCTCTGGGCTCCTGTTCGGGAATTGCCTGGCCCCCTGGACATAGGGAGTTAACCAATAGAGCAATATGTGTTAGTTTTTCTTCCCTTTCTGACAATGGGATGGGAATCGTAGCGACCCTAGGACCCGAAGGTGCCGGATCAATAGCAGCATCCTGCTGTGCTGGTGGAAGTTTGTCGTTAGCCTGCTAGCATTCTTGTTGATCCGATGTACGATTGCTCTCTCGCTGATTATTGACCATGTTGCCGATTGGTTAGTTGTTTGTCATATCATTTTACAAATCGTCCGATGGCACGTGTGGGTGTGTTGTGTTACTCCTTGTCTCGTTACGTGCGTTCTTCCTTGGGCGAGCCACGTGTCTATCGAATAAGTAACTCAGGCCCCTCGGTGGGCGCCAACTGATTTAACCAATTTTCGTGTGGTTCAATTAAATCAATGATATTTGTGTAGGGTTATCAACATATATTGATATAGGGCTTAGTTACTTTATTTCGGATGGATCGATCTCAAAGATGAACAATACGTAACAAGATTAGAGTAATGAGATTATATTGAGAAACTTGAAAGTGTATAGCAAAGACTCTTTTTATTAGGTTAAACTCAGATTACAAAGTATGTAGACCTAAGCTGTCATTTATGCGTGCCCTAATACAATACATTATCAAGGTATTTATATGAGACAATCCCTAGCTGTACAAGGAAATATAATCCTATTTGGACTCGGGATGTTGTTCTTCTCAAATTCGGAGACTAGCTTGATCGTCGAGAATCGCCAGGTTAGATCGGATTGACCAGTATTGATGACCGAGCTACCAAGTCGGTCCGACCTATTATCTTTGAGCGCTTCTAAGTATTGTATGGGGTATAGAATAGCCCCCATCAAGATCCTAACAAGCCAAGGCAAGTCATGCCTAGACCAGAAGTGCAAGAAAATAAATGGGCTGAATTGAGACATGCAATTGCCATTGTTCGTGATGATCAAGTGGCTTTTAACAAACTCATTGAACGACTGGAAGCTGAAAATGATAAGTTAGTCCGTCAGACGATGTTTATGAAAGAAAAGGTTAGGTATAACAGATGAAGGGAATATCGTCTGTTGAAGACTAAAGAACAGATTGTGAAGTGGAAGGACTTCACAAGTGAAGAGGCCTTGGTTATGAAATGGCTAGAGACAGGCTCTTTACATCAAGCCTTGGATTCAGACCACTTCCTGGACTTGGTGAGACTTAAGATTAGTCGTCTGGTGATGTCTGAAGCCAAGAAGATTGCTGCTTCTGTTTCTGAAGAACCTGCTGATGATGAAGACTTGCAGGAAAGAGCATTAACTTTGGCACTTTCCATCACCATGGAAATGTGGGCCAAAAGGACAAGGAATATGAGGGGACAGACAAGTTCAATGATACCCCTTCCAAGTCTACAACAAATTATCTTTGGACCTTCAATCAGAACCTATGAAGATCTACCTGAGCAGACAACTGCACCATTCACACCTACATGGATCTTCACTCACAAAACTTTTGTTTCTGAGAATGGTTCTGACATTGTTCACATTGCAGGTGAACCTAAGAAAGTCCATGACTCTACAGCAGAACAGGCCAAGGAGAAAGAAAGCACTCCTAGCCAAGCAGATGTTCCAACTACTTCCCAAGCTGTTCAACCATCTCTGTTGGATTCCATTCAACAGATGATATCAAATTCAATGAGGGAAATGGAAGAGAGGATCATTACCACTCTGCCGACTGCTTTGCTAGGAGTGCTTTCGTTCTCCTTGGCATGTTCTGCTGTAGAGTCCTGGACTTTCTTAGGTTCAGAAAGCTGCTGTTCCCATTCCGCTGGTAGAAGAAGTTGTTGAAATCAAAGAAGATATAAAGTATATCAAGCTGGATATGGATACTTTTAGAAGAAAAACTCAAAGCACTGCAGCTGGTTGGAGAGCCATGGAAGAAACTATTGAACATGCTTTGGTGGCACAGAATGAAACTTTACAGAATATGATAAGAGACTTCAAAGCCTCAGCTGACTTATTGCTACAAACTCAGATACAGCTAGGTGATCCAGGAGAAGTCGTACTTGAGAAAGTAGAGTCCTTTGCTAAGAAACAAGAACTACTAAGGGATGCTCGGCTTGAAGCAATGGAGGAAAACATCAGACTCCTCTGTGAAGCAATTCAAATCAGACCAGTCTTACCAAGACAACCATTCAACCCTGCTGATGATGACAAAAAGGGGGAAGATGGCGTTTCAATGGATGCTAAAAATAACTCTAAGACTGCTGATGCTGGTGCAACTGAAGAATTGGAACAATCTGCTGATGAACAAAATAAGGATGAAGATGAACAAACTAGCAGACCAGTTCACCAGTCAACTGCTGAACAAGAGAAGGAAACTGATGAAGCTGATAATGAACCAGCAAATACTGATAAGGAAATTGTTGCTGCGAAGGACTCAGCAGATGAACAGCTTAATCCTGAAATCAAACACAAAAAGCTTGAGCTCCTGAAGAAAAGTTTCTTCAAAGAATTGGAAGCTGAAACTTCCAAACCAGAAGAAGAAGATGAAGAAGAATGTCTAGCAAGAAGAAAAACAAGATTAGACTAGATTACTTATGCTTGTAAACTTTGTAATTTTCTTTTGCATATCTCATTTGAAAGACTTGTATTCTGTAATCAATTTTCAAAATCTATAAAAATAGAAGTTTGAATCCAATAAACTATTTCTATCTCAGAAATTTTTGAGGATCAAAACTTTAGTATAGGTACAGGTACTTAGCTGGAGTTTTGTCATCATCAAAAAGGGGGAAATTGTTGGATGAAGATGACGATGAAGTGCAATGAAGACAAGATGATAAGGGAGGTTTTGATGATTTCCAAAACATCATCACCAGCTAAGTATGGAATGCTTAGATCCCTTAGAAGAATTTTGACCAAGTAAGAAGACATCAGAAGGGTCAAAAGTTCAAGGTCCAGAAGACTACTGATCTTATGCTGAATTTCGAAATCAGATGGGTAGATTATCAGCTGACCCAAATCAGATGAGTTCAAGTTTTGATCAGCAGAGTATCCATCAGTAGAGTAGAAAGGATCAAGGAGTCTACCAAATGGTAATAAATGCACTTGGTGTAATAAATGCTGTAAGAGAAGGGTATTAATGGCAAATGATTGAAGTTATTCTCGGATCAACAGGGTGCATTTAATGCTACTGCAGAAAAGTATAGCAGACTGTACAGTGCAGGTAGCCGTTCCAGAATTTGGGGGACCATGTTATGGATTTGAAATATGTCTCTCTTCAACGGGCATTTTTCAAATTCAAGTTGATCTAGCACAGTTTCGTGGTATGATCGATATTAATGTATGAACGATGCAAACATAAACAGAACTAAATGAAGAGTAGATCAATAGAGTATATTGCCATCAAAGGTTTATAGATTACAAGTATCGGGGGTCTTATTCAAGCATTATAGGATGTCGTACAAGCTAGAGTGCGAAATACATATAAAATGGCCTAAACTATCTTTCCGAGCAGCAGCTTCGAATGGAGTGCACCTGGGAAAGCATGTGTCATTCATTAATGTCTGCAGTATTTATAGCTGAGGAAAATGAGCTTCTTGGACTGTCCGTACGCACATAATACAGGGTTCCTAGGCATGGGCCTATGGTCGGCCCAACAGTAACCGTAGGCCATAAACTCCATTTATAAAAGGTTAGATCGGAACCTCTGTGACCCGAGCTTGATTTCACTCTTGAGTGATCGGAGATCGACGACACTCGACCTTACTATGGTTCCTAAAGGTTGACTCCCAAAATACCCTTCATCAATACTCCCCCACTTCTCGAGCGCAAAGTGAAGCTTAAGCTTGGAGAAGTAGGCGTTACGTCGGGATGGGCGAGTCTTTTATGATGTCTCGGATAAACCTCGTTAAAAACCTAATTCGGAAAAACCCATTGGGATAAAACTCGAATCAGGGAAAAAGAGTGCATATCATGGAAACACCATAATGACTGTAGTGATATGTAATTTTTCTCGTGATAATGATTGTCAGGCTTTTCAAAAGCATCTCATCGCTTCATAATTCGTGACACCATGATCGACTCCTTGTTAATACTGCCTTGTTTTTTCCGACAAAGCTTCTCCGATCGTATAGTAGTAGACGAACACTGATGTCTAAACGTTGCTTCCCTTTATGTGTTGGACTGCGGTCCATAAATCCATAGAGTATAGGGGTCTAACGCGCAATTAAAGGGAAAGTAGGTTTGAAATTATCCTGAGGGAGTTCAATCGTCGCGACTATTCGAGGACAGGTTTGCAATTTATCATTTTGACCTTATATATATAAGCTGATCGTCGAAGATTCATTTGCGCAAGACTCTTAAAGAACCCTAGATCAGAGCGTATAGATCGATAAGAAAACCCTAATACTTGTTCGATCATCCTGAGCATATAATGTCTAGTTCAAGAGATCCCAAAGGCAAAACCAAGGTAGTGGCGGAACAAGACGGTGGTCCCGATGAGATGGGGGTTGTGTGTTGGGATTCGGTAAGAAAAACAGCCCTAGGCACAGCGGAATATAAAAAAAATTTCTAGGGCCTCTTAAAGAATCTTGCCAGGATATTCTCTGGTTGTATATATATGAATATAATTAAACGACAGTATAAGTTTTCTCGTTTATACCTGTCTCCTTGCAAATCCTTGGCTAGCAAGATGAGCTATGAATTCTGACCCCGGTTGATCGACCCACACCTTTTGGTAGCGCCCCACGTGTTGCGCCTCTACGAGTTGATACACCACAATATCACGAAAATTAATATATCCTAATCGACTAGAACATAGGGTATATTAATATCTAGGTTTTAGAACGACTTTGAAACGAAAAACAAAGACGAAAAATTCTTCCAAAGTGGAAGAGCAGTTCGGCCGATCACAGGGAGAGGGAGAGAGAATTTTTGCTTTTCTTGATTTTGCTTGAAGAGTTGTGTGTGAGATATGAGACCTAGTCTCTTATTTATAGATATCTCCCATACCCTAATCCTTCTAGGATTAGGATACTAATTCTCCTACATGGGCCATGGCCCTTTTAATTAGAAGACTAAGTCTTCTAATTAATTCATGGCCCACTTTAATTAATCTTTCAGGACTTTATTTAATCTCCCAATTAAATAGCCCAATTAATTAAATCATCTCCCAATTAATTAATTAAACTTCAAGTCCAATTAATTATTTATTCCATTAATTAATTAAATCCTAATTAATTAATTTACTCATAAATTAAATTCCAATTTAATTTATAATTTTGATCCAATTCCAATTGGATCCAATTTCGTTCCACATGGGTCGACCCAGTCGACCCACCCATTTAATCGACCCAGTCGATTTTGACCCAGTCGACTGGTTCGTTCTTGTTTTCTCGCTTTCGCTTCATGTGTATTGTGTATGCCCCCGTAGGTTCACCACATAATTGGCCGTGGGTTGTAATTAAATATTATTTAATAACTCGAGCAATTAATACTCTAAATTAATCGAACACTCTGTCGATCAATCATTCCAAAATTAGCACCCCTGCTAATTTGGGAATTCTCCCACACTCCACGGTCGATGTCCAGTCACAAGCCCATGGAGCCCAATCACTGGTGAATTAATTCAGTGAACCTTTTATCATTTACAATTTCCATATACGACATAATCTCTCCATTGATCAATCTCCCAGTCGAGACTTAAGGGTATGGTCTTTCATCGGATTCCCTTATCTTTTGTCTTGACCTTATGTTCTCTGATCTCGAAATAAACTCTCTCTGACTTGTTCTTTATGAGCTACTTACATAAAGTCGTCAGTTACCTTGGCCAAGGATTTCATCAGAATTAATTTCTCACAGAAATCCATAGGAGAATTTCTCGACCTATCAAGTCGAGTCAATGGATCCTTTGTTAATGATATGAATCTGCTTACGAGTTCCTCTATACCCAACATGAGTCCACAGAGACTTTCTGGCGATCCCCAGTCAGTCGGAACTCACATCAAAGCATAGACGTTCTCGCACCAGATAAACCCTATCATCTCAAGTTGTTAGGGATCGTTCCTCGTATACTATTGTAAATTGAAATAACTTCAACCCCGATATGCGACTACCGCTTCCATGGTGAGTTATTTCCTAATTGGGGTATTCAGTGCGCTTGCCATCCCAGCAAGCCACCCACTTATGTGTATCGACTATCCCAGTCACGCTCGTGGACCCCAGCGTCCTCCAGTTCATCGGAGTATACACAATAGTGAGAGTCTAACCGAATCCAACGATGTCCTATCTCGATTGGATTCTACGACTCTTGAATATATTCTAGATCATGGCCTTAGAGATCAGTCCACGGCTTGTCCCATAGCCCTGTGATCTAAGGACTTCTATCCTTATGCGTAGACAAATATTACATAAGATAAAGTTGACCATTTAATAAAAGTGCATTTATTAATCTAAATTGAATAGTTCCTCATTAATTAAAATTAATGCTAGCCATACAGCTGGCTTGCAGGATACTATTTCTATCAATCTCCCACTTGTCCTAAAGCCAGTCTTTTATGTTCTTGAGTCCCATCTTATGCAGATGTTTCTCAAATGCCTTTTGAGGCAGAGGCTTCGTTAGCGGGTCCGTCGTATTATCTTCCGAGTCGACACGTTCCATCTTAATGTCTCCTCTACCAATGATATCTCTTATCACATGGTATCGTCTCTGTACGTGCTTGGATTTCTGATGAGATCTCGGCTCCTTTGCTTGCGCTATTGCCCCATTATTATCGCAGAAGATAGTAATGGGCTCAGCAATGCTAGGTATCACATCCAGTTCCTGGATGAAGTTCCTCATCCAAACACCTTCCTTTGCTGCGTCACTCGCGGCAATGTATTCTGCTTCAGTGGTTGAATCCGCGGTTGTTTCCTGCTTGGAGCTCTTCCAGCTAACCGCACCACCATTGAGGCAGAAAACATATCCTGATGTCGACTTGAAGTCGTCTACATCACATTGGAAGCTTGAGTCTGTATAGCCTTCCAATTTCAATTCTCCTCCACCGTATACCAAGAACAATTCCTTAGTCCTTCTCAGGTACTTCAGAATTGCCTTTACGGCTATCCAGTGCTGCTCACCTGGATCAGACTGGTAGCGACTTGTAACGCTTAGAGCGTACGCTACGTCTGGTCTCGTACACAGCATACCATACATTATGCTTCCTATCGCGGATGCATACGGTACTCGAGACATATTGCTTCTCTCCTCTGGCGTCTTTGGGGCCATAGACTTGGAGAGTGCAATTCCATGTCTCATTGGAAGCAATCCTCTCTTGGATTCTTCCATACTAAATCTTTTCAAGATTTTGTCTATGTACTGGGATTGGGAGAGGCCCAGCAGTCCTTTTGATCTATCTCGGTAGATCCTTATACCTAGTACAAAGGATGCTTCTCCCATATCCTTCATTGAGAATTGTGTAGACAACCATGCTTTAGTTTCAGACAATGCTTTTACATTGTTTCCAATGAGAAGAATGTCGTCAACGTAAAGCACCAAAAATTCAACTGTACTCCCACTGATCTTTTTGTACACGCAAGGTTCGAACATGTTCTTGATGAATCCAAAAGTTTGGATTGTCTCATCAAAACGAATGTTCCAACTTCGGGAAGCTTGCTTCAGTCCATAAATGGACCTCTGGAGTTTGCACACCTTGTGTTCATCTCCTTTGGATGCATATCATTTTGGTTGCTCCATGTAGATCTCCTTATCAATGTCTCCATTGAGAAAGGCAGTCTTTACATCCATCTGCCATATCTCGTAGTTATACCACGCAGCTATGGCCAGCAAGATCCGAATGGATTTGGGCATTGCGACGGGCGAGAAGGTCTCCTCAAAGTCGATACATGGCCTTTGAGTGTATCCTTTTGCCACTAGTCGTTGTCTTTCTCGGGTTCTCATGCAGCAGTCCGTAGTACCTCTCGGGTTCTCTACGTTGTCTTTCTGACCTACGAAGTATCGGTGTACTTTTTGGTGCACTTTCATGCTCTTGTTCTCCCACTGCCTGTGGTGATGGGTCAGCTCGATCGACCTCTAAGGTCTTTTCAGCTTCAGTGACCTCATCTAGTTCTACGTTATTTTCTTTCTTGTCCACCAAGAAATCCTTCTCCAAGAAGTGAGCGTTCCTCGAGACAAACGTTGTTTGTCTTGTAGGATCGTAGAACTCGTATCCTATTGAGTTTTCCGGATACCCCACGAATTTGCACAAAGTGGATTTAGTTTCCAATTTATCTCCCACTAGCTTTTTAATGTAAGCGGGAGATCCCCATATGCGCATGAATGCGTATGAGGGTGCCTTGCCAAACCATAGTTCGTATGGTGTCTTTTCTACGGATTTCGAAGGTACCATATTCAGTTTCTTCGTTGCCGTGAGGAGGGCATGTCCCCAAAATGAAAGAGGTAAGTCAGTGGCACTCATCATGGATAGAACCATGTCCATCAAGGTTCGATTCCTTCTCTCTGCTACTCCATTTAACTGGGGTGTTGCAGGAGGAGTCCACTGCGATAGTATTCCATGCTCTACAAGATAATTCAGAAATTCGTTACTAAGAAATTCTCCACCTCGGTCAGAACGAAGAGCCTTTATCGTATGAACAAGTTGATTCTCTACTTCCATCTTGAATTCTTTGAATCGCTCAAAGGCTTCAGACTTGTGTTTCAACAAGAACACATATCCATAACGACTAAAGTCGTCAGTGAAAGTGATGAAGTAGTCATAGCCACCTCGGGCGCTTTTTCTTAGTGGTCCACATACGTCAGTATGTATTAAGTCCAATGTTTGCTTGGCTCGCTCAGGGTTTCCCTTAAACGGCAACTTGGCCATTTTACCCTTTAAACATGGTTCACATGTCGGCATTTCATCAATGCGATTGATTTCAATCGCGCCAGATGATGCTAACTTTTGAATCCTTGACTTAGATATATGTCCAAGTCTAGCGTGCCATAATTGGGCAGATATTTCATTATCTTGTTTCCTTTTGTTTTGTTGTACGTGCATGACTAACTTAGGCGGTTTTATGATGTAAAGTCAATAATTCAATGTACCAAATGAAAAACTAAAACAGGAGCTTTTATTAAAAATCAATACTATTCATTAACATGAATAAAAAAAAAGTTTTTCATCAAAAAACTAGGTACATAAATGAAAGTTTCCTAATGACTTTATCAAACCACCTAAATCTACTTTTGCCTACGGCCTTGGTTGCAGCTCCAGCTCCATTGCCATTATTCAAGGATCCAATCCTCAGGCTCCAGTTTCCTTAATGCTCCCATCACCTACAAGGATGAGAACTCCAGTCAGTGTCTAACACCAAAAATGCACAGTTAATTGTAAAATTAACTTTAACAAGGAATATACCTGTTCGAACTCTCCATAGGTTCGAATTTAATCCTTTCCTTTGACCTTGTGCAGTAAGGAGCTCTGGTTTCCATTTGTCTTGGTTTTGAACGCCGCCCAGTCTTTTCGCCAACCCTTGCTTTCTTTCCAAAAGAAGCTTCGTGTTCCTCGAGCATTTGTCGCAGGACATGTACAGTGATCTCTCGCCTCTGGAGATTCAAGTCCGCGATAAATCGGTCATATGATCTAGGAAGAGATTGTAGAATAATATCCACTCGGAAATCATTGTCCATCACGACACCCATATCATCGAGTTCAGATAGAAGTCGAATCATCTTGTGTACGTGGATTCCGACAGGAGTTTCCCTTCTCTTTCTTGCTTGCAAGAGTTCCCTCGTGATCGCGAATCTGCGACGACCATCTCTAATCCCATAAAGGAATTTGAGATTCGAGAGCACCTCTTTCGCGGATGCCATATGCTCATGTTGCAAACGCAGATCAAGTGACATATATTCCAACATGTATTCACGAGCTAAGCCATCATCCAGTTTCCACTTGGTGATGCTTTTACGGAGCTCATCAGGAACGTCATGTGAAATAGTAATGGGTGGTGGCACAGACAAAACATAAGATATGTTTTCAGCTTCAAATAATCCATTCAAATGATGCGTCCAGAAATGCAAGTTGGGTCCAGTTAAAATATTACGTTCAAGTGATGAGATGGACAAATCTCTAAGTGCTCTAAGCTCTTTTGACATCATATCTATAAAATGACGATAGAAGAAATAAATACGCGAAAGATTAATTTAAAATGCACAATTCACAAACATGGATTTTATTTGTAAATTACTCCCACTATTTTAATCAAAATCTTATGCCCCCACATAAGTTTCGGGAATTTAAAATATCCTAGCGGGCTTAAGGCCCAAATGCAATCTCCTAGTACCCACGACTCGTTGGCCATACTATTTGATCCACTTGGTGGTCGACTATGTCAACGGTTAACCATCGCAGCTAACCCTTAAGTTCATTTAGCCTCGTTTTTCGATATGGACCCACGACTCGTGAGACATCCATACTTACTAGCGTTAAATCATGTCCAATACTCGTGAAGAGAAATAGTTCAATCCTAGACGCCCCACGACTCGTGAGACAGCGCCTAAAACCTTGCTATCCCCTCCCTTGGCACTTAACTCGTGCATCGAGGCAATAGACATATTATCTTCCTATAGCTCGACCCACGACTCGTGAGACATCGAGATATATTCGTACAATATGCCTAAGACCTAGTAATTGGATAGGCTCGGACCATAGACACTATTCATATGCGCCCGTTATTCGATTTAATATTCTAATTGAATTTTAAGTTCAATTGGAGGTTTCTAAGTGTGCGAGGTCTCATCAGATTATGCTTATCTTGTTTACGTTTTCTATCCTAAGCATGCATCTCATACATCAAAGAATAATTTGCGAAAAAGTAAACATTCATCACCTAGCAAGATATGATTGGTCGATTGCCCATCCTATGCGATCCATCACGAGCCACGTGATGAATCAATTGGTCAGTCTAGGGTGAAAATTAAATGTCCTAACTATTACAATTTTTAAACCCATACATCATGGGCCTTCTTGTAATATCCAGCTTGATTGGGCCTCCATGTAATGAATTGGGCCTCCATGTCCTCCAAGGTAAATGGGCCTCCATGTGGATCTCCAAGTCTTCATGAGGTCTTCTCGGCTCCAAGCCTAATCTAAGCCTAGCTTACATAATTTAAATGGTCCTATTCTATTACATTTGTTTGCGCAAGCAAGGGCACCAATCAGGCCCATTTAATTACAACCCAAAAATAAATAAACCAAAAACAACACAGGGCTTAAGGGCAAAATCGACCAATCCACATATTCACTCAAGAACATGCTTAAATTCACATATGGGCAAAAATGTAAATTTACCGGCTCCTTTAATTTTAATTCATAAAATTTATCCAAGTTAATTAATTTTGAATTAACAATTAACCTCTAAGATTAATTAGCTCTTACTTGAGCTCCAAGTAATCTACAAATCCTATCTTGATTAAGATTGGTTAATTAAGGTAATCTAAATCTCTAAGATTCTTACCTTATCCAAAACTCTAAGTTTCCCAATATTCCCAAATCTCCAAGATTCTCAAGATAATCCTATTTTGTTTAGATTAGTTTAATTAAGGTAGTGTTTAATTCTAACAAGATAACTACCTTATCCCAAAACTCCAAGTTTCCTAATCTTCCCAAAATTCTAAATTTCCAGAATTTTCAAAATAGGCATGTTTGAGATCAACCAAAATTCAGCCAAGTAGTGACGAATAGGACACCGCCACGTGGCAGCACACACGCGGCCACGAAGGCCGCGCGTGCGCCGTACGCAGCGGCTGCTGCCGCGCGTAACAGCACGCAGCAGCGTGCTGCTGCGCGTTGCAAGCACGCGGCAGACTGCCCGAAGGCAGCTGTCGTGTGCTGCACGCGCAGACAGCGCGCTGTTTGCGCGCTGCTGCTCGCGGCAGCATGCGGTGGCCGCCCAGCCGCGGTGCGCTGCCACGCACCGCCGCGTGCCACCGCGGTTGAACTCAAGAACAAAATTTTTTTTTTTGTTTCGATTACTTTTAGATTTAATTCAACAAACCCAGTCAATTAAATCCCAATCCAAAATTAAAAACAACATGATAAAATTTTTGAATCCTAAATTAATCATTAACTCCAAGTTAACCAAACATACGTTCTAAAACATGCATAGTTAAAGAACTAGCCACATAAATCAAACATATGATTTAATAAACACAGAATTCGCAAATTCATATATATACAAAGCCTAGAGTTGGCTCTGATACCACTGTTGGGATTCGGTAAGAAAAACAGCCCTAGGCACAGCGGAATATAAAAAAAATTTCTAGGGCCTCTTAAAGAATCTTGCCAGGATATTATCTGGTTGTATATATATGAATATAATTAAACGACAGTATAAGTTTTCTCGTTTATACCTGTCTCCTTGCAAATCCTTGGCTAGCAAGATGAGCTATGAATTCTGACCCCGGTTGATCGACCCACACCTTTTGGTAGCGCCCCACGTGTTGCGCCTCTACGAGTTGATACACCACAATATCACGAAAATTAATATATCCTAATCGACTAGAACATAGGGTATATTAATATCTAGGTTTTAGAACGACTTTGAAATGAAAAACAAAGACGAAAAATTCTTCCAAAGTGGAAGAGCAGTTCGGCCGATCACAGGGAGAGGGAGAGAGAATTTTTGCTTTTCTTGATTTTGCTTGAAGAGTTGTGTGTGAGATATGAGACCTAGTCTCTTATTTATAGATATCTCCCATACCCTAATCCTTCTAGGATTAGGATACTAATTCTCCTACATGGGCCATGGCCCTTTTAATTAGAAGACTAAGTCTTCTAATTAATTCATGGCCCACTTTAATTAATCTTTCAGGACTTTATTTAATCTCCCAATTAAATAGCCCAATTAATTAAATCATCTCCCAATTAATTAATTAAACTTCAAGTCCAATTAATTATTTATTCCATTAATTAATTAAATCCTAATTAATTAATTTACTCATAAATTAAATTCCAATTTAATTTATAATCTTGATCCAATTCCAATTGGATCCAATTTCGTTCCACATGGGTCGACCCACCCATTTAATCGACCCAGTCGATTTTGACCCAGTCGACTGGTTCGTTCTTGTTTTCTCGCTTTCGCTTCATGTGTATTGTGTATGCCCCCGTAGGTTCACCACATAATTGGCCGTGGGTTGTAATTAAATATTATTTAATAACTCGAGCAATTAATACTCTAAATTAATCGAACACTCTGTCGATCAATCATTCCAAAATTAGCACCCCTGCTAATTTGGGAATTCTCCCACACTCCACGGTCGATGTCCAGTCACAAGCCCATGGAGCCCAATCACTGGTGAATTAATTCAGTGAACCTTTTATCATTTACAATTTCCATATACGACATAATCTCTCCATTGATCAATCTCCCAGTCGAGACTTAAGGGTATGGTCTTTCATCGGATTCCCTTATCTTTTGTCTTGACCTTATGTTCTCTGATCTCGAAATAAACTCTCTCTGACTTGTTCTTTATGAGCTACTTACATAAAGTCGTCAGTTACCTTGGCCAAGGATTTCATCAGAATTAATTTCTCACAGAAATCCATGGGAGAATTTCTCGACCTATCAAGTCGAGTCAATGGATCCTTTGTTAATGATATGAATCTGCTTACGAGTTCCTCTATACCCAACATGAGTCCACAGAGACTTTCTGGCGATCCCCAGTCAGTCGGAACTCACATCAAAGCATAGACGTTCTCGCACCAGATAAACCCTATCATCTCAAGTTGTTAGGGATCGTTCCTCGTATACTATTGTAAATTGAAATAACTTCAACCCCGATATGCGACTACCGCTTCCATGGTGAGTTATTTCCTAATTGGGGTATTCAGTGCGCTTGCCATCCCAGCAAGCCACCCACTTATGTGTATCGACTATCCCAGTCACGCTCGTGGACCCCAGCGTCCTCCAGTTCATCGGAGTATACACAATAGTGAGAGTCTAACCGAATCCAACGATGTCCTATCTCGATTGGATTCTACGACTCTTGAATATATTCTAGATCACGGCCTTAGAGATCAGTCCACGGGTTGTCCCATAGCCCTGTGATCTAAGGACTTCTATCCTTATGCGTAGACAAATATTACATAAGATAAAGTTGACCGTTTAATAAAAGTGCATTTATTAATCTAAATTGAATAGTTCCTCATTAATTACAATTAATGCTAGCCATATAGCTGGCTTGCAGGACACTATTTCTATCATTGTGGATACTCGATCCTCTGAAGCTGAGATTTCAAGGGTCCCGTGCCCTAGTTCTAGCTCTGATAAGGTGGGAGAGGAGTCAAACTCGGGTTCGGAGAGCGGTGAAAGTGATACCTCGAGCGAGGCCACCGACGAAGAGGTCACGGAGGACGATGGTCTTCCCTTAGGAAAGAATGAGCAAGCCAAGTACAGAATAGGTAGAAACGTTGTCGTTACAATTTTTGAGTGGACGAAACCTTCAACCAGTGTAAGACTTAATAAAACCGAGGAGAAGGCCGATCAAATCGTTTGCCGGTATACCGAAGAGCATCGAGAATACTTGGAAACCAATTTTGGTAAGTACTTAGGTGACGAATTCTCGATCGTCGTTCCAACTCCTGAGCAGTGTGTCACCGATCCCCCTACGGGGTGCCAAGCTTTTTATACCAGGCAATTCTTTTACGGTCTACGCATCCCCTTTATTCCTTTAATTTGTAGCGTTTTAGAGGCTTTTCACCTTGCTCCATCCCAAATTCTTCCGAATTCGATCGGGTATATCGTCGCCTTCAGCGCGCTGATGAAGGCCAAAGGGAAGAAAGCAGCTTTTCAAAACTTCTGGCGGGTTTTCCAAGTGAGTTCCTCGAGAGCCTTCGAACGCTGGGTACGTATCGCAGAGGTCGAATCGATCAATACTGTCGAGCAATTTCTCGAGCAACCTAAAAGGTTGGAAAAGGAGTTCTTTTTTGTTCGAGGCCCCGATACTCCACCTTCTGTAGAGATTCCAGAACCGACCCCTTATGAATGGCCCGGAGAGAGGTCTTGGATTTACGGTAGGCAGAAACTCACAGGACGAATGAATCACGAGCTTCCGGATGAATTTTTGCAGACCCTCCATCCTGATCTTTATCAAACCGCTTTATTGACCCAAGAGAGGGTCTTGAGAATGGCAGGGCTCAGCGGATGTTCTTACCCTGCCCCTGCTATCAATTTTGGCGAATCTTCGACCGCGCCTTCGGACAACCCAGCTAATCAAGTTGCTAGAACTGATGAGGGGGATGCCACTGTAATTGCTCCTCCCACCTTAGGTATATTATTTCTTTTCCTATAATTCAATTGGTTTTCCTTGGCTCAAAATTAAACCCATTCTCTATTTTACAGCTGAGATTGTTGAGAAGTTTTGAACCTCCGTAGCCGGTTCGATCGTTGCTTCATTTTCTACAGAGTCCCAAGGCCTACCTCGCAAGCAGAAGAAATCAAGGGCTACTTTGATGATTAGAGGAACCATTCCCAGAACGGACACTTCTGCAGTTCCGAACATAGCTACAGGTTTTCCTCAAATTGCTGCCGTGGGAACTTCACAATCTCGAGCTTCTCGCCCTATGCAATCGGTATTCTCGATTGGTACGTCTGATCCGAACGCGGCGGGCTATAGCTATTATACGTTAAAGGGGATTCAATCCTAAGAGATAATTGAAGCTCGAATGGCCCGGAAAAGGAATAGCAAAGATCCCGAGCCCTCAAGAAGTGTAAGGCCATTTGGTCGGAGTCCAGGCCTGATTCAATGTCGACTAGGTCGTACAGAACCAGACTTGGTAGATTTTATAGAAGATCATCTTCGCGGACCGAGGGCCGCTGGGTTTCCGGAGGACGGGACCATCGAGTCTGATCTTGGCCCTAATGGTGAACATACAGTGGATAAATCCTTCCGAATTCTGATGGCCAGAAGGTTTAAGGATGATAATACCGAGCTTTTCCAGAAAGACGGTTTTCAGATCATGGGCGATTACGCTTATGCACATCAGAGGGTACATTTTTTCTTCGAATGTATTAACTTTTTTCGAAATTTCGCCTTATTACTGATGTCCTTTTGCAGGCTGGAGATTTATTTACTCATCAATCTCATCGATTAGCCATGTTAGAAGAAGAGTCTCAACAAACTCATAACGCTCTTCACAACATTTTGAAAGAGGAAGCTGTTACGGCCGGTCGATTTAGGGAGACTAGTGCCAAGCTTTCTGAGGTTGAGAAGGAGCTCGTGGAGGCTAGGAAAGAGCTCGAAGGAAAGAGAGCCCTCGAGGAAGAGGTAGCAAAATTAAAGTCGGATCTTGAGCAGGCTAAGGCATCGTCCGATCAGGCATATGCTAGAGGTCGAGAAGAAGGCAAGCTTCCAGCTATAAGGGAGTTTTTAGAGTCCCCCTTTCTTGATGCTTTGGTTTGGTCGCAATCGGGCCCAATTAATCAAACCTTCTTTTATAAAGGAGTTCAGCAGCTCATCGTGGCCAGAAAGGTTCAAGGCGCACTCGATGAATATCTTCCTTATATGGACCCTTACAAAAATATTTTTGGGGAAGATTATAAGGCTTCCTCTCTTCCTCCCAAAATTGAGGGTCTAGAAGGTCATGAGTATGCTCCACTCCTTGCTGAATTTGGGTTTCATATGCCTAATCCTGATATGCTCGAAGCCGAGAGTTCTGATGATGATGTGGATATCGAAGGTGAGTACGATGATCGGGGAGGAGAAAACATCAATTCCCCTAGGACAAATAACTCCAGTTCTGATGATCAAAGTATCAGCGATGGGGACGATAGCTCGAGTAGCACTGCTGATGACAGTTCGGACGGTTATTCCGAGGAAGAGCGCGAAAAAGCGGAGGAGGGTCGCAATTCTAGTGCTGAAGAATCCGATCACTGATGAATATTATGTAATAGGACTTTATTGACTCTTATTCTGTAGTTTATAGATCCATGTACTTCTTGCTTTCTCAATTGTACGTACATTTTTATCCTTGCATTCCTTAAATCAAATTAACTTATATCGAATCTTTCCTGTGGGCGACGACCATTTTATTATTGTGCTAACAGGATGCCTTCTTTGCTATAAATACCATGGCCGTCCTACTTCATTTCATCACACTAACGAATACTGGGATCGGAGCTCCCTCAATTATATAAATTTCGAACTTCTGACTTTTTCTTTTGAATTTTTCATGGATCAAATCTTGGGTAACCCACTCGACCCCATGTTGCTATTAGATGGTGCCACAAATAATACTCGAGCAAAAGGTCAAAAAACGAATAAAGGGAATTGAAACTCCAAGTCTTCTCTCTCTCTCTCTCCCTCCTCTTTTTTTTTTTTTTTTTTTTTTTGAAAAAAAAAAAATCTCTTACATCTTAGGCCAGTCAGGACTTTCTTGAGCTCAAGATGCTTTGCAGAGCGTGGGACCCATGCTGCTATATTCCTCGAGTTGGCAAAGAATAAGATCGAGCTTGGTCGCCTGCTTGAAGCCGATAGATCCCTTGAGGATAAGCTGGTTCTGGGGAAAGATAAGGCTGCCCGTAATCGAGGAGAGGAGATCTTGGAGAAGCTGAGCGAAGAGCTAGAGGGGCTCAGGGGTATCTACGAACGGGAACGGAAGGATTCCGAGCTTCGTGAGCAAAAAGCCTATATTCGTGGGTATCAAGATCGTAGCGTTGAGCTTCGGAAGATTTTCTCCGAGCATAAACTTCTGTAGGTGTAATTTGATTTATTCCGTTGTACTGTAATCTTGACCGATAGTGTTTTTACTTTTCTGCCCTATGCCTTGCGATATACCTTGATTAATAAGTTGCTCTCAATATGCAACCAAATCTCTATTGGTATTGTTATGTGTTTTGATGTTCGAATACTTTTGTTGATCGAAATGATTTCCGAATTTTCAAGCATATAAAGGGCTGATTTAGCAATTTCCTTTTCTTCATGGTGGTTTTCATGATTTTTTCACCAAATACTACCTTATTACTCGGGAAACTGATCGGTCATTAAATCCTGACCGCATAATTCATTACATTTCCTCCGTTGGATGACATTAAACTGCTTCTATAAATGGGCCTTCTCCTATTTTCTAAACGGATATTCTTCCTTTTAGTAGAGTTTTCTTCGACCATGTTGATCAAGGAAAACCCTTTTGCATCCCAATACTTCGAGATTCAAGCTAGAACGTATTTCGCAAGTCATAAAGTATTGAGTATTTTAATATCGATTTGGATATCTGTAGACGAAGAAATATTCGCCCTTGAAGGCCAACACGGTGCATTGCTGACCATCCATGGCCCTAATAACCCCGTCGGCCCTGCGAAGAGTTGGAGGGGTCCGAGCGTGATGTCTTCAAGGGTGATAAGGGATAGGTCATTATCCCTCTGGCACGGTTCTCATAATGAGGGACCTATTGCCACAATGCCCATCAAGGGTGTGAAAGGGTGTGGACTTAACGAATGGAGTGGCGTTCGAATTGAGTTATTCGATCATAGGCATCGAATTAGCTCTTCAATTTTCCCTTCCTATTATCAACCAACACCCAATATTCACTATCCTTGTAAATCTTTTGAGTAAGGGCACTGTCGTTCATTTAGACTTATACCGCGAATTTCCCCTTTTTTCTTTAAAATGACTGATTGATCAAAGAGGCCAGTAGCTCCCACTAGTCAAGCCTAAAGAAGAGCCTATTCAATCTCTTGGCCCGGGAGGTAGGACCAGCTGGATATTTTACTGGAATCACGAGTTGTAATTGAGCTGGATTGTGCCTGGTTTGTATTAGGATCCGCGTTTTCTTCTTGTAGCTTGTAATAAGATCGAAACTTTTTTCTTGTAGCTTGTAATAGGATTGAAAAGTAGTTTTGTATCATTTCACTTATTCAGAAATCTCTGTGAATAATACTTCATGATATCCTTGCTTTGTTTGATCTAATGTTCTCTGTTCAATGGTTGCGTATGTGTTCCGGAGGTTGGTAAGTTTGAATGAACTCCCTACTGTAGCCAAACAGTTCCTTACTCACCGGGAATCCCAACGGTTGTTAAATCTTATCCGTTCATCTAACAAATTATCCGCCGTCGGATCCATCTCAACCCTTACTATAAAAGACGGTGTCATATCTTTGAGACTATCTATTTCATCCTACAGGCTCTTTTATTTGTCCGATCATGATGACCAAGATCATTATTCAATTAACTCGACTTTTTGAGTTCAGACTTCGAGCAATCTTTGAGAAGAACAAAACTGTTTTGAGCTCGCTTAGAATATCGTCAGGCAAATATATTCTCCATCTGGAAGGCCAATAAGCCAAATCCAGAAAATCCGTAAGTTACCGATCATCGCCCGGGGTTAGTTAATTAAGGAATGTATTTTGTTACGGTTGACTACTCCGGGGCCCGAAAGACTGCTCGACCCGCAAAAGTGCGGTGGAATACGAGCATCAAATTCTTCAAGGATGATCGGTAGCTTTATCATTTCCTTGGCATGGGTCTGTGCTCGGGGGCCTGTTGCCACAATGCATTTAGGAAGACGTACTGGGGGGGATGCGCCAGAAGATGAAATTACCCAATAAACTGTGGGTTCGCCCCTACGTCTTCGGAGGACCGCAAATAAAGTTAAAAGCCTGTAGGTCCAAAGGAGATTCCACGCTCGGAGCTGAGTTAGCTCGATCGATTGATAGGAGATGAAACCGAAAATTTCATAGGATTGTAGAATGCAATAGGATCGGAATGTAAAATACTAGCTTGTATCGTACTCGAAATGTAATCTTCTTGCTCTTTCGAATTTTCATGTCTTTGTAATAGGATCACCATTGTATATATTCTCTTTCTTGAAATGATTTTATAAAGTTTTTTGTCTTCTTCTTTGTTGGTCGATCGAATAACAGTTAGATGTACTCTAATCTTTGATAGCCCGATCGAACTTGGATACTTTAAATTGATACTTAGAATCATCAAACACCCTTTTTTTGGGTGAGTAAATAGCGAGTAATCCAATAAGTAGTCAAATAAATTTCCTTTGGAAAATTTTTATATACGAGCTTTTAATTGATCCTCAGCATAATCCAGAATTTTTGAAGTTGACCGAACTCTTCAATTCGGAAAAAACTTATCGAGGACATATCGTCGATAACAATACTTGTATTAATCATTCGGGTTTTTATCGTCAATCGAATATGATGATTCGAGGGCGGATATTTTGATCCGACAACCGCTGTTCAATCAATCATATACTTTTGACTTGTTTATAATACCCATTTCTCTGTAAGTGATGGACTGGTGCCGAATAGGCCGACCATGATTTTGCCAACCTGGTATTCGAACGCGACTTCTCGATTATAGTAATGCCTTGAATTTTCCCAACCAGTATTGAATTTTTGAATAGTACGTCCAAAAGGTCGAAGTTTTAAACAAACGTTTTTTATTTCCGGTGCTGGCCTTTAGATTAGTTAGTAAATAAGGACCAGTGAACCATTCTTATGCGGTTATAAGTTTACTTCTTCTCTCAACCAAACAGGACCCTATTCCTTGGGAAATGTAATAGTCAGTACATTTATTGTTTTAGATCATAACCATCTGTGACACGTGATCTGGTTCGTCGGTTCTAACCCTTCGCCGCTATAAATAGTTCCAACCTTTTCCAAAACATTCTTCACTTATTATCAATGCCTCATCCGATCGCCTCAGCTCGAGCTTTGATTTTTTGCAAAATGATCCGTTACCCTTCTGAAATAAAAGAGTTTGAAATTAGGACCAGGACCCTGTTTTTCGATCCTAATTCCTTTGGTGTAGCCTCTTCCGCTTAGAATATCGACAGGCAAAAGAAATTGCGCCTAGAATACCGGCAGGCAACCTACTCTCTTGGATTTAATTCATCTGAGACGGGTTAGAATTTCGGTCTTCTGGCATTACCTCCGGTCGAGCAGTGGGTTAACCTTGGAGGAGTTCCTTAAATCTCGAGCATAGGCTTCTTCAAGGATTTTCTTGAAGTTTAGTTCCTTCGAGATTGCTTGGAGTAATTCCGTCGGGGTAACTTCCCGCTGTTCTCGATCGGATCAGGGTGTAAATAACGATTGTGCATAACAATCATTATTTACAGATGAAGATCTAAGATCGGTTAAAGGCCCTGGAGGTAGGCTCCGACCCAGCTTTATCCCGCTCTGCAGAACGCTCGAAGATGTGCGACACGTGGCAAGTGATTGTCATGAAGAATCTTTGCTGAGTTCTGCATCTGGAGCCAACGCTTGTTGATCGAGCATGCTTAGTCTAGTTCGTAGGATTTGTAGTAGGGTAGGATCGATTGTACTATTCCTTTTGAGCTCGAATTTCGCTATTGTACTTGAGACTTCGTTTGTATTATAATCGAAGAATTGAAATAAAATTTTGTCTCCTTGTTATTTTTACTGCGTATCTTCCTTGAACTTTGTTGAATGCTTTCTTGATCTCATTGATCGAGTAGTATATAAACTATGTGATCGAACAAAAATGAACTGGGGTGATTGTAAATAACTTATATAACCGTTTCGAAGTTGTCGAACCCGACCCTTGGAAAAATAAATTCCGATTGTGAGTGATTCGTGTAATTATTTCGAAATTATTAAACCTGATATCCGGAAGAAGAAATTCCGATCACAAATAGGCTGCATCCTTAAAGATTTGCATAATCTATTGTCATTACTCCAATAGATCGACCAATATTTTCCTTTAGAATAGCTATCGATTAAGTTGATTGGATTAACTCCGTATCGGTTGATCGAGAAAAATATCTAAGAAATTTTTTCTGCCGATATCTATATATTGATCGGTCCTCGGCTTGAAATGCCTCAATTAGATAAATAATGGGAACCTTCGACGAATAACGAATCAACAAATTGGAAAATAAATCCGATAATTTTCCAATTGATAAGGTATAGAAGAATGATCTTTCTGAGATCCTTTGATTCAACTGCTGATATTCTCTTCTCGAAAGTTTACTCTACGGGTCTTAGCAACAGCTTTCACCCTTTTCACTTATTTCGATATAAGGGGCTTAGCAACGGCTTTCACCCTTTGTCGTTTTGATCGGTCATAGCAACAAATTTCACATGAGGGTCTTAGCAACAGCTTTCACCCTTTTCATTTACTTCGATCTAAGGGGCATAGCAACGGCTTTCACCCTTAGTCGTTTTGATCGGTCATAGCAACAGCTTTCACCTGAGGGTCTTAGCAACAACTTTCACCATTTTCATTTATTTCGATCTAAGGGGCATAGCAACGGCTTTCACCCTTAGTCGTTTTGATCGGTCATAGCAACAACTTTCACCTGAGGGTCTTAACAACAGCTTTCACCCTTTTCATTTATTTCGATCTAAGGGGCATAGCAACGGCTTTCACCCTTAGTCGTTTTGATCGGTCATAGCAACAGCTTTCACCTGAGGGTCTTAGCAACAGCTTTCACCCTTTTCATTTATTTCGATCTAAGGGGCATAGCAACGACTTTCACCCTTAGTCGTTTTGATCGGTCATAGCAACAACTTTCACCTAAGGGTCTTAGCAACAGCTTTCACCCTTTTCATTTATTTCGATCTAAGGGGCATAGCAACGGCTTTCACCCTTAGTCGTTTTGAATAATATACATAGAGATTGGCCATAATAACTCCTCGAATATGATGAATTGATAATATCTCTGGCGAATAATACTTTCATTGGATAGATAATCCTTTACCACATAAGATAATCGTAGACAGGACGAGATAATAATATAGTAGATATGCTAGAAATCGGTGAATAGTCTTCATTGTCCATAATATCGCATTTCCGAACCATACTCATGTTAAATTGAGTCTAAGAGAAGATAAAATAGAGTTCGGTGGCAGCTTTTTAAACCGATCAAGAGTAATTTTCCCGCAGGCGGTGACTGTAATTTTACTGTAGGAATCCCTCGGAATGATCACATAAATTCATTATAATGATAAGACTGTTGATATTTTTCCCAATGTCGGTAGTTCCGTTATACGGCGGAACTTCTGGTTGTTGAGCCGCTCTAGATAGATTATCGGGCTCATTGTTAACTGAGTTCTGTGCTCCGACTGCATGGGAAGGCTCTCCTCGAACATATGTATTCCTCCTCGTAGTAGGCATTTTTCGATCTAACACCCAAATAAGGCCCCTCGGTGGGCGCCAATTGATCTAGCACAGTTTCGTGGTATGATCGATATTAATGTATGAACGATGCAAACATAGACAGAACTAAATGAAGAGTAGATCAATAGAGTATATTGCAATCAAAGGTTTATAGATTACAAGTATCGGGGGTCCTATTCGAGCATTATAGGATGTTGTACAAGCTAGAGTGCGAAATACATATAAAATGGCCTAAACTATATTTCCGAGCAGCAGCTTTGAATGGAGTGCACCTGGGAAAGCGTGTGTCATTCATTAATGTCTGCAGTATTTATAGCTGAGGAAAATGAGCCCCACGGTGGGCGCCAACTGATTTAACCGAATTTCGTTTAGTTCAATCAAATCAATAATAATAATATCGGGTTTGGATTGTATATGATTTAGCGGGCTTAGTTACTTTATTACGGATGTATCAACTCAAAGATGAACAATACGTAACCCAAGAAGAATATAATGGATGTAAATTGTACGCGAATAAGTATAGCAAAAGCTCTTGTATTAGATTAAATCTAAGATTACAAAGTATATAGGTGTAAATATGATATATGAATTGTGCCCTAATACAATACGAATCATGAATATGTATAGGTCTACTTCCCTAGCTATACAAGGAAACATAATCCTAATAGGACTCAAATTGATCTCCCTTTAGTATTCGGATTGAGGAGCTTAGATCGCTGGGATTCTTCTTATCAGATCGAGACGACCAGTATTTATGAGCTGAGTATCTGGTCGGGCCCCATTATTCCTGAGTTCCTCGATTATCCCTTGGGTTATAAAATAGCCCCCATCAATATTACTGAACTGTTACTGTTACTGTCTTGTACTGTTTAATGTTACTGTGTCTCTTGGTATGCGGAATCGTGGGTAACTTGGAAGGTTAGGGCCGGAAGGTTACCTCGATCCACCGTAGACCCGCTTCACGAGCCAAGTGTGGAGGTTACACTTGGGGAGTGAATGTCAAAGTCCGGGCATTTGACGTCAATGCGCACTGTTATGTAAGGTCGCACCTTACTTTGAGTGTTCAGTGGTGGTTTTTTCTGACTGTGGATTGGAGGGTAAGAGGAGGACGACATCAACAAATGTTGGTTGCTTGTTTAACGTGCTTAAATTGTTATAGCATATGTTCATTACTGTAATGTTGTATATGCTCATGTATATTATGTTGCATCCACGCACATGTGCACAGGGGCGGACTGCTTAAGGGGCTGGGGGGGCGGTCGCCCCCTAAAGAAAATCTGGAAGAAAACTTTTTATATATGTATTTCTCAAATATGTTCAAATGTTGACAATAGTGCAGTGGATGCTGTACTGCAGTTCCACCAAGAGGGCCACGGTTCGACTCTCCTTTACTTCTTAGCTGTTATAATTTTTAATTATAATCTATTTGTCTAATCTTCTTAGCTTTTATATTTTTTAATTATAATCTAATTGTCTAATCTTCTTAGTTGTTATATTTTTTTAATTATAATCTATTTCTCTTTCTTTCCTCCAGTTTATTAAAAATATATGGACTAATTTAAAAACATTAACGTGACATGTGTACTAACATTATTGTAAATATTTTTATGTTAATAATTTATTAGTGTCTTAATTATAATCATCATATTAGTGTCTTAATTATAACATTATTGAAATTTTTCTCCTTTTATTAGATAAATATATAAAATTACTTATTTTCATTAAGTTGTCATTTTATCTCAATAACAAAAAAAAAAATATCAAATTTACTATTAAAAAATCTCGCCCCCCCCCCCCCCCAACCAAAAGCCTCTAGGTCCGCCCCTGCATGTGCACTACAGCCTCACTAAGTTGGACGATCAAATTATGCATTCCATGTTTCAATCTTTTCAGCTACATGTGTTTGGGGTAAATGATTGTTCATGTTGCGGTTAGGTCATCACGGTTGCGGTCCCACCCTAGTTCCAGAGAGTAGTTGAACTTTTGTTTAATTCGTATTTGATTTTAAGATTTTCGTTTGAACTCATGTTTTAAATCTCCTATAATGTCTAAGTTCATTTTTATTATATCTTGCTAAATATCTTGATATTCTAGCTAATTTTGTAAAATGGGAATATCTATCGAAAATGATTTTAAATTTTATCAAATATTAATTTTAATCTTCTTGTATTTCTTTTGGGTCCCACAAGTTGTTTCACCATGTCATGTCATCCGTTAAAATTTATTTTAATTACTTCCGCTTTAAACTTAGTAATCAAAATTGTTCCTATTTCGTTTTAAACCGCTTCCACTTAAAACTTTTAATTTTCGATTTTTATTTATCGTTTCTTTTAAAAGGTTTTGATATTTTAACTCTTTATGAAAATAATAATAATTTTTCGACCGTTATCCGACAGACCCGCGGAGCCGGGCCGTTACAGGAGCCCAATCGAACCACCTACTCATATGCACCGACATCAAATGTCTTGTTCATGAAACACCACAAATTCACTTCATGTGAATCATGCATAATCGTACAAGTCTAGCGATTCCTTTCTATACCAAGTATCGTTTGGAATCTATGACTCATAACGTGTTTTAAGATCACGACCTTAAAGATTGTTTCATGATTGCATTCATACTGAAGTTGATCGTGACATGGTCAGATTTGATATTAGGATTTAATCCAATCGCTTTGATACGTCGGCGAGAGATGAAGTTGGCCATTGTTTAATTTACGTACTATAAAAAATGGACGTACTAAGTATTAAACTATAAGAATGTAATACAAGAAAGTCCTCTTACAAGCTAATTAGATTGGCTTGATAGGCACTATTCTATCAATCTTTTCGATTGAAATTTTCAAAGTTTTGCTAAATTTTCATTATTTATATGATGACATTTGAAAATCATCAAAGCCTCCTTTTACTTCTTAATCTTCATTCAACACCACCGAATTCTGCATCTAGTTCGAATTAGTTCTATCTTGTTTAATTTAATTGGGTCGAATCATTTGTGATCCGTTTTGATAAAAATCTAACAACGAGACCAGTCTGTCACATCAGAATCATTCACAAGACAAATATATTTCGTAATTCATATGATATGGTGTAAATAGACTTGACTTATAATTTCTGGTCGTCATTACAATTTTCATGGTCAAAGTATCCCCCAAAAGCTCATTAGGCAGCCAAATTCCAAAAAGCAAATATACCCTTTTTTTAATTGCTTCAAAAAGCAATAAACTAATATGTTAAACGATAAGATTAGCAGCTAGATCCCTAAGCAAGAAATGCACAAATCAGGGAATGTCTTAAGTTATCACGTATAGGACTACAAACTTGTGTACGCATTGAATCCACTAGACCCAACAAGATTCTCGTATTGTATAAATAGTCAAAAGAACTTTGCCAAACTTTTGAAAACATATTACAACTTGCATTGATCCCTTTAGAACTATCAAAACTATATATAAATTGGTCTGTCTTGTGTGTGCTAAACATTAAATTCAAAATATTGATAACACCAAACAAAAATGTCTACAAAAGCTAATATAATCATGTCAATAGTGAGCAAGGACTATTGTTCACCTTCCGAGGTGGTTCTTGTGGTTAGAAGGCGCCCGAACGTGGCCAATGGTGGCGGCTTTGTAGTGGCTGATTCTTGTCAAAGGGTTGTTTTCACAGTTGATGGTTGTGGAATTCTTGGGAAAAAAGAAGAGTTGATTCTAAGGGATGGGGAGGGAAATGCTTTGTTACTAATAAGGCGAAAGGTACACTTTTCTTAATACCATTAGGTCCATTACCATGGGATTATACTATTATAGTAGAAAATAATAGCGTTTTTGCATGGGGTAAAATGCGTAAATTAGCTTCTCTAAGGTACATCTTCGACCACGAAAGATGTATTATAAACTTAATTTTCGCGAAGTTAGTTTAACTATATCTAGTCATATATAACTATATGAACAATATAATATACATAATCATAACATGAAACTATGAAGAGAATATCTTCGCAATTTGTTCTAACATAATTCCAATAAAGTAATATGTGATATTTTCTATCATAAGTATAAATAAAGTGATGTTTGATGCAACTTTAAAGTATATTATTATTATTATTATTATTATTATTATTATTATTATTATTATTATTATTATTTTTTGTAGGGAGCAATAGCTGAAGCATTAAGCTTTACTAGGCAATGGAAAGGGTTCACTTATGATTTCTTAGGAGCTCAAAAGCTTGTGTTTACGTTAAAAGAGCCCAATTCATGTTTTTCAAATAAGATTTCGATGAAAATCTCAATTGAATTAAAGGAGTATTGCCGTTATGGAAATTTTGAGATTAGGGGCGATTTCCGGGGAAGATCTTGCAGCATTGTCAACTCGAGAGGAGATATTGTTGCAGAGGTATAAAAATATAATTATTAATTCCGCGAATATTTGAAGTTTTGAACATTATTGAATTAATTGGGGTACCTAATTATGGAAAATTTATTATTTTTTCCATATAGGTTGGTTTAAAGGAGATGGGGCAAGTAATAGAAAGCAATGACTTTTACCATGTAATAATAAAGGCTGGAATTGATCAAGCATTTGTGTTTGGAGTTATAGCTGTTCTTGATTACATATATGATGGATCCACCAGATGCTGATTTATAGATTTAAATAATTTGACATAATAAATAATTTGTTCTAGCAAAATTGCAATTAATCTCAATTGATTAAATAGCAATTTTGTTTTTCTTGTTTTTGATTTGGAATACTTGTCCTTTATTTGATTATTTTGTAACGTGTTGTAAATGTTGTAAATGTTGTAAAGTATAGTGCAATTTGACTTTATTGTTTATAAGTGAAAGTTTGGATATACATGATTGCCAAATTGATTTAACTAGACGCAACTCGATCTATTCTGTTTTATTCATTTCTTTCACGTGTTATAATAATATGGTGATTCCTTCTTTGAAGAAAAGCAAGAAGGATGCGTAATATGGAAGTTTCTTTTTCTTTTCGAAAGCAAATAGTGGGGGAATATTATTGTTCAATTATTGAGAATGATGGCTTGACAAATTGACTGTCTAAATGAATGTTTGAAATTTTTTAAACATTCTTTCTTTATGAGTGAATTTCAGTGGTCAAGATAGCCTATTTTCCTGTCTATAAAAACATATCACATAGTCACCCCTTTTATGAAACTTGTCCCCTAATTTTTTTTTTTTTGAGAGAATTGCAATCGTGGTATCAAATTATACATCTATTCTTACTCGTGGTACCATAAAAATTGAGGTCGACACATTTGGTACCACAATTTAAGAAATTGAATCACATTTTATACCACCGTTAAAATTCGACGTTAACTGACGACGTGGCAATTAAGTTTTATTGTAGAATTGATACCATTACTTATATTGACTGACAGTTATACCCCTAACTTTTCAAGTTGTCAAAATATCCCCATATCTTCAAATTTACTGACAATTTTAGTCCACATTGTTGCCCGATTTTAAAATTGGCTCGAATAAAACACTTGCGGACCAATTTAGAGATTTATATTAATGTATTATTTGTTTGTTAATATTATTTATAAATTAAATTAGTTAAATACATATGTAAATATATTAAGTATTATTTGGTTTGTTAATATTAATTATAAATTAAATTAGTTAAATACATATGTAAATATATTAAGTAAAATCTCTAATTTTGTCCGCAAATATTTTATTCGAGCCAATTTTGAAATCGGGCAACAATGTGGACTAAAGTTGTCAGTAAATTTGAAGATATAGGGATATTTTGATAACTTGAAAAGTTAGGGGTATAATTGTCAGTCAATATAAGTAATGGTATCAATTTTGCCATAAAACTTAACTGCCACATCATCAGTTAACATCCAATTTTAACGGTAGTACCAAATGTGATTCAATTTCTTATATTGTGGTACCAAATGTGTCGACCTCGATTTTTATGATACCACAAGTGAGAATCGTTATATAGTTTGGTACCACAAGTACAATTCTCTCATTTTTTTAAATAATTTATTTTCTTACAGATAAGTTTATTATTTTTTGTGATTTGTTTCTCTTTCTTTAATTTAACCTATCTACTTTGTTGTTGTTGTTTTGTCCAATTGGATCAGAACTATTCGACCCGACGAGTAAACAGGATCGAACTAATTCGACTCAATTGTGAACTTTGGTGGGTTTTATGTTTATAGCATATTTCGAAAATAACTAACATAAAAAATGAGGATCCCATAAACGATAACTATTTTAATTATGCATAAGAAAGAAATAGAAAACTTACAGAAAGCTTCCAGGCCTTCGTTCTTTTGGCTGAATTTTTCGCTTCATGCTTTTATAGACTTTGATGAACAACCGGCTTTGATCTTTTTCACTACTGATATCAACCACATTTTCTTTCTACTAGGTGTGTGGGCACCAACTTAAGTGAATCGAACTTTTCTTTCACGTTTTAGAAATCAAAACTTTAAGATCAAAAATCTTTTTTTGTTTTTTGAACAAAGGATGACTTTTTTTATGTTTAGGGTTGAAGAACTTTTTCTTCTTTTTGTTGAGTGTCATCTTAATGATTTCACAAATCAATAATATATCTCCTCTAAGATCTATATCTCATATGTATATATATATTGATAGTTATGGAAAGAGTTAAACTCGTACCATGACTCTAAGATTTCTACTAAGAAAAGAAATCTTCTCTCTCTTACCTTAAGAGTGTTATTAATTAAATATAACTCTTGTAAGTAATTAAAACATAGATAATATATTTATATATATAATTTCGAAAATTACATATAAAAATATATAATTTTTCCTTTTATTTATTACATAAACATCATATATATTTACATAGTAAATAATAAATTTCCACCATTAGAAATTCCATAAATGCCAGTATTTTATTTTTCTTGAATCTAGTATTCAATTTTCATTAGATTCAATTCTATAATTAAATATAATATAACTAATCATATGATATTTTCTAATTAACTAATTCTATATTAGTTAATTAAATATCATCTAATTAGTTCGGAGTTTCTATTTTGGGAAACTATTTTCAAAATGCAACGTGAATGAATTTGTTCTAATTTATTAAGTTCAAATGTAGATTAACAGGACCCATGGTTGAGGACCTATGGACATGTAACTTCAAGCTCCAATAAATCGAATAAGTTATTAAACTCTTTAATATAATTAATTCGATCTCTTGATTCCAAGTAACTCCACTAATGACTTGGAGTTGCACTCTTGTCATTACAATTTATTTTACTAAAAAGATCAAGATAGTTGATATAATCACTACATGCAATAATAATTGATTCGTAATTAGAGTTTTGCCCCCGCTAATTACTTCTTTATCCTGAAATTCCATTAGTTTACTAGTAAACAGTTTGATTTATGAACTTATTCATAAATCAGAGCGCTCTACTGTTCAGTTCCAGAACTAACACTTAAGCGAATCAATATTCCAGCTTCTCGCAAGAAGGGTTGGATTCCATATCTGTAAAACACATTCTGATGGGGGCTATTTCGCACCCTATATACTACTCGGATCGAATGAAGAAGATAAGATTGATTCGACCAATTCAAACAGATCGGGATCATCTTACCGACCCGGCCAAGTGCAGCTCGCTTCGATATAAGATTATACTCCGGACTCAAAAAGGATATTTGGGCCGAGTCCTATTAGGACTATGTTTCCTTGTAACGCTAGGTTTAACATTATATAAATACCTAGTTAATCATTGTATTAGACAACTACGAAATTCCTGAACTCTAAGAATACAGGATTTAACACTGCTTACAACAGCACAACTGAATAATATTCAATATTATTACGGAGCTTTTTACTTTCATATCGGTGTGTTTCTTAGCTTTGTTTTGTGGTTTTACTTCTTGTTCTTGAATATTGCTTTTCTTTGTAACCGATCCATCCGGAATAAAGTAACAGAGCCCTAAATAATATATATAAATATCGAAAACCCCCGATATCACAAATTCACTGATAATTGAATAACCTAACGAAATCCGGTTAAATCAGTTGGCGCCCACCGTGGGGCTACGTTAATTATTCGATCGACACATGGCTCGCCCAAGGAAAAGCGCTCGCATTGGAGCGAGAAGTAATACAACCACCGGCCACAACACATCCGAAGATCCACAAGACAACAACGATAACAACATTCCCAACACCAATGAAAATCTCCCAGATACCCGTTCTCGTCAGCAGGAACACCAAGGAGGTCTTACCGGTGCAATACAGGAAGAACCGGAAGTCCCCGAAATACCCGTTCCTCTCCCAGGCGCTCAGGAAAAACTGAGACAAATAGCAATGCTCTTCAAATCACTCTCTCCAGAAGAATTGCTAGTTTTAGACCAAATTCCTCGAAACGCTACGGCTCCCAGGACAACTCCTGCACCAGGAATGCCAGGGCCAAACAAACAAACCTCTCAACAAGCGGACAGCCCAGCAAGTGAGCGACGCTCGTTACGCAGCCCACAGCAGGACAATTCTAAACCCTCCGATAACCGTCCCCGAAGAAAACCAGGTCGAAGAAGGCCACAGGCGGATCGCAGCGGATCGAAGGAACGAACAATAATCCCTATCGAGGATGACATAGATGATGCTATCCCAGATCGACCACGAGCGACTCGATTCTCGGAAAGAGAAATCGAGAGAATAGTACAGGAACGACTGGAGCAACGCCTACGATCTGTTCAAAACCCGTGGACCCGAACCGCGGAACTCCAGGAGAGCCTTGCAGCATGTTCTCCCTTCTGCAGAGAAATAAAAAAGCGCAATCCATTGGACAGGTCCCGGGTAGACTACCCCGCTATGACGGAACCACTGACCCGGATGATTATATTTTTAGCTTCACTAACATAATGAATTTATATGCCCACTCTGCCGAATTCACCGCCAAGTTAATGGTGACCACATTCGAGGGCCTAGCGTTGGATTGGTTCGCAAAACAACCTGCCAACTCCATATTCAGTTTCCGGGAATTATGCAGTAAATTGACGCAGCAGTTTGCCAGTCAGAAGAGGCAAAAACTCTCGATGAGCTACCTAGGAACCATACATCAACAAGAAGGAGAATCCCTAAGAAACTGGTTGGCCAGATTCAACGTAGAACTACTCAAAATCGATTCTCCAAATATTGATTACATAATTTCTATCCTCTTCGATCTCACTAAAAACAGGCAGTTCGGAAATGCCCTCAGTCGAAAACAACCAAGAACGTTCGCCGACATCATGAGCTTGGCGTCTAAGTATATGACCCAAGAAGAGATGAATTCCTTTAAGGATAAAAACAAAAATAAATTCACAGCTTCAGGCTCCAAGCGGCATGATAAGATTCCTACTCAAAGACCCTTAGACTATGAGCGATCTTCCAGGAGAGGTAACGTTTTCCAGCGACTGGAATACAGCAAAGCCGATCAAGAAAGACAACCTAATTACTACCAAAGACCAAGAAACCCTGAGCAACCAATCAGAAGCAGGGTGAATCAAGTAGAACACCCAAGGTTAAATGCTCCAATGGAAGAAATATTGGAAGTCCTAGAAAGAAATAACTGGATTCCCGAGGCAAGGAAAATCGCTCAGCCCAGACCGGGGTCTAGAAACTATGATCAATACTGTAAATACCACAGGGCACATGGGCATCGAAACTATGAAGTTGAACCCTGCAAAATGCACCTTCGGTGTTAAGTCAGGAAAATTTTTAGGATACTTGGTACACCAGCGAGGTATAGAGGCCAACCCAGAAAAAATTCGAACCATAACTGAAATGAAACCTCCCAAGACCATCTCTCAAGTACAAAGCTTAGTTGGGAAAATCGTAGCATTGAATAGATTCATATCAAAATCTGCGGACAGAAGCTTGCCCTTTTTCCAAACACTTCGAAAAGCGAAAAAATTCGCTTGGACCGAAGAATGTGAACGAGCCTTCGAACAACTCAAAGAATATTTGACAACGCCTCCGATGTTAGCTAAGCCGACGGAAGGGGAACCGTTGTACATCTACATCTCCATCTCCGATACGGCCATTAGTTCAGTACTAATTAAGATAGAAGGTTCCGAGCATAAGCCCGTCTATTATCTCAGCAAATTATTACAAGGGGCGGAGAAGAATTATTTGGAAATAGAAAAATTCACGCTGGCCTTAGTAGTGGCCGCACGAAAACTCCGACCCTACTTCTTAACTTACAAAATCATCGTTTTGACGAATCAGCCGCTAAGGCAAGTTCTAGCAAAACCAGAAGCCTCCGGAAGATTGATCAAATGGGCCATCGAACTTAGCCGGTTCGAAGTAGACTACAAACCAAGGATTGCCATCAAGGCCCAAGTGTTGGCCGATTTTATATTAGAAACACCAACACAGGCTACTGAATCATCGAGCAGCCTCAACGACGATGTCTTGATCATAGAAGATCAAACTTGGTTAATGCATGTCGATGGTGCTTCATGCCGAGAAGGAGGAGGCGCCGGAATCAACTTCACCGGACCGAATAAGGAAGATTTGAATTACGCGATAACATTGGACTTCGTTGTAACAAACAACGAAGCTGAATATGAAGCGTTAATCGCAGGAATGGAAATGGCGATCAAGGCTAACATAAAAAGGCTTAAAGTGTTAACCGACTCAGAGTTAGTACAAAGACAAATAAGAGGCCTATACGAAGCTAAGGAATTCAATATGGTAAAATACCTCGCCAAAGTAAAAACACTAGCTGAGAAGTTTGAAAATTTCGACATACAGAACATCCCACGTTCGGAAAACAAATGGGCCGATCAACTATCTAAGTTCACAGGATCCCACGACGGAAAGACCGAACGGGTGATCAATTGGTTGATATCTTCTACACCGGCAGTCGATATCGATGAAACACCGGCAGTCGATATAATGGAAATAGATGAAGTCGAAGAAAATTGGATGACCCCAATGATAGACTATCTTCGAGAAGGAAAACTACCATCTGATCAGAATGCAGCGCGGAAAATAAAATATCGAGCCCCAAAGTATACGCTTGTAGAAGGAAAACTCTACCGAAGGTCAGTATCAGGAATTCTCCTGAAATGCATCCCTGAATCACAAACCGCCGATATACTGCGAGAAATACATGAAGGAGACGCAGGAAATCACAGCGGATCAAGGGCATTGGCCTTAAAATGCCTCAGGACTGGTTACTATTGGCCTACCATCAATAAAGATGCCACTCTATATGTCCAAGAATGTCATCACTGCCAGATCCATGCTAACATATGTCATCGACCAGCAGAAAACATGCATCCAATTCCAGTATGTTGGCCCTTCGATCAATGGGGAATGGACATTGTGGGGCCTTTCCCAGCGGCCAGATCCAAAAAAGCTTATGTCCTGGTCGCTGTAGAATATTTCAGCAAATGGATAGAATGCATTGCACTCGCACGAATAACTCAATTTCAAGTGATCAACTTCCTATGGAAGTTCATAGTTTGCCGATTTGGCATCCCGAGGATCCTAATTTCAGATAATGGAACCCAATTCGCGGGAAAACAAGTAATAGAATGGTGTTCGAAACTGGGAATTCAACAAAATTTCACTTCGGTCGGACATCCAAGAGCGAACGGACAAACCGAAGTAGCGAACCGAGAAATAATAAAATCTTTGGAAAAAAGATTAGGTTCGGCCAAAGGAAAATGGCTCGATGAACTTCCAGGAGTGCTATGGGCTAATCGAACTACAGTAAGAAGCTCAACCGGGGAAACCCCATTCAGCTTGGTGTATGGGTCGGAGGCTGTTATTCCTGTTGAAACCTTAATCCCAACGCCAAGAATAGAGATGTTCGACGATCAAGAAAATGAAAAGGCGAGAGAAAATGACATTGATTTAACAGAAGCTTTAAGAGATAAAGCTGCTGTACGCCTACAAGTCACTAAAGCAAATATGGAGAAAGCATACAATCAAAAAGTACGCATCCGAACTTTCAAAGAAGGAGACTTGGTCTTGAAAAAGGTAGAAGTATCCAAGCATGTGGGAAAGTTACAACAAAATTGGGATGGACCTTACATCGTCATTGGCGTAGGAAAGAAAGGTTCATACAAAATTGCACACTTGGATGGAACAGCCTTACCAAGAACCTGGAATGCGGTCAACCTTAGGAAATACTATGGTAAATAAATTTTAGCAGATTATACTGCATTCTTTTATTTTACTTTATCAAGTTTTAATCCTTGTAACAAAGGCCTTAGCCTACAAGTTCAATTAGTAAAGAGTTTTAGCGTTCTATATACATCGATTATTTCGGTTAACGCTCCTCGGAATTACACTATCATATTGATGAAAATTGAGAACGAACCGAGTCGAGTATACATTGATCCGCTCAATAAACACTCCTCGATATATCTTCAACGATCGAAAAGACTTTTGGTATTAAAAACCTAAGTCTAAAATTATAAACGAGTCGAGTAAACATCGATCCGCTCGATAAACACTCCTCGCCCATATTTACAACAAGAAAAAGACTTTTTGGTATTTAAAACCTAAGTCTAAATTATAAACGAGTCGAGTAAACATCGATCCGCTCGATAAACACTCCTCGAACTATTTACAACGAGAAAAAGACTTTGTGGTATTAAAACCTAAGTCTAAATAAAACGAGTAAAGTAAACATCGATCCGCTCGATAAAAACTCCTCGATATATTTTCAATGATTAAAGGACTTTTGGGTTTAAAACCTAAGTATAATTACAAACGAGTCGAGTATACATTGATCCGCTCAATAAAAACTCCTCGTTATATTCCTAACGATCTAAAAAAGATCCGCTGATACTCCTAAAGTTTTGAAAGATAAATCAAGTATGAATTCATCTGCTCGGAAAATACTCCTCGTAAATAAAATTATCAACGACAAAGAAGATGCAAGAAATAAAGTAATATTTTATTCATCAAATCAATTACATACAAATATACTACGTTACAAAGATCTGCTTGCTACCTAAAGATCGTTACAAATGATCTACTTAAATTGATCCTATGGGATCGACTATCTTCACGACAATGTCCACGGAAACACCAATCTCCTCCCTAGTACCTCATCGATTATAATATGCGACCTAAGAAGCATGCTGCTCACGATGGTCGACTTCTTTAGTTCGGTGGCCAGGCTCTGAAGATCAAATGTTCTTCCAGATGAAATGAACATTACCAGCCAGATAACTAGCAATGCTCACTCACCCGTAAGAAGATACTGCTTTTACTTTATCTATAAAACATTTTACTCTCGAGCAGCATCTCTTCGGGACCGTCGTGAAACGGTAAGTTTACCAGCCACCCCGGCGGTCTATCACTCCGGAAGTCACATCCAAGAGCGAGGGTGACTGGCAAGTATGAACCCCCCATGTGCAAACAGAAACCAAGGACCTCTAATTGCTGAAAACAACATTTGAGGCCTCATGGGACCCGTTAGTACAAGGAAGGGCTGACATGGGACCCGTCAGTACAAGGTAGATGAACATCAAGTTATTACAGAGTGAATCACGATAATGTGACTTTTTGAATATTATGGGATCTGAAGGCAAAACAAAATCTAAGGAAACTAAGATCTCCATCCTTCTTGAGAAATGACAAATGGAATATGCAAACCGTCTCCTTATTTATAGGGATAGACTCAAACAATCCAACGGCTGAAAAAGCATTTGATCAACGGACACAGATGCGACCCCTTGACTCCCTGCAATAAATGCGAGTAAGTTGGAACGGCACAATCTAATCGCCCCAACTAGTCGATAACAAAAGAGGCAATAGATCGATATGATCAAATCTAAAAAAGCTTTGGATTAGACATTCCGGCACAATCATACTTCATGATCGATGGCTTAAAACCCTAGAATCCACGAACGAAGCCATACAAGCTTTAAGATCGCAACGAAAAAGACAGTTGCTCGATAAAAGAGAAAAGACCAAACCCTTCACCATACGAGGGACGTCACTGCCTCATACATTATTTGAGCGACCATTAACTACCTCATATCAGAACTCTTTCGGAGTCCAAGATATCTGACATAGAAATCAGGAGAATAGCTCTCTTTGTTTGAAAATGCAAGGACGTCACTGCCTAACATACCAAAGAATTGCTTAAGGAGGTCTGAACAGGCCAGATCTGGCCAAAACTTCTACATTTTCCAATTCCTCCAATATCAAGGATACGATATGCTGGCTAAAAGAACGAATGGTTAGAAGATAATGATGGAATATATGGATTTGTGAAAGACATTAAAAGGAAATTTTTCCTCTAACGAATAGAAAAAGCAGAGTTCAACAGGAGGAACAATAGCCTCCTTATATAAGGTATATGTCATAAAAGGACAAATTTACAAGGAATGGATCGAACATCGACCAAAATGCTTAAGACTACTATCGATACGACTGAGCCAATTGTTTACATATGGACGAAAAACATGTTAGAAGACATCCTTCAAGGAATCATGCCGGGATTAATCAACAAAAGATTCGATTTGCAGAGCAAACATTATACCATTAGGTTACTTAAAAATTGACCGTGCAAGTTTAAAGCTACCTTATTCTACATCCTTGGTATACTACGGAAGGATCAATATCAGCTAAGTTTGTCAAACCTATAACTGGTTATTTCATGATGTTATATTTACGTATGACAGGGAATCATACTTACCAAATGATAAAAACAGAATAAAATTGATCAGGACAATGATCTGCCTACAAAAAAGTCATAATTTCCAAATTTCTACTCCTCCCATTACAAAAATTTCAGCCCAAACAAATGCACAAAAGCTGGGCAGTCAAAAAAAAAAAAAAAAAAAAAAAAAAAAAAAAAAACAGTCCAAGGACTGCCAGGTCGAACAAAGATCACTGAGAAGAACGGTCAGGAGGTCGACTACTAGAAACAGTCCGCCGAGGAGTCAAGTTGCCAGCAAACGCCATCAACTCCTCTTGACGCTTTAAATAACCGGCGTCATATCCTTCCTCATAGGACCGCCGTTGAGACTCCTCTGCAAGGGCAGCAGCCTGAACTAAGTCACCTTTCTCCTTTTCAAGAACAACTTTATCGGCCTCCAATTTTTGGAGATCATCTTTGGCAAGTTGCAGCTGCAACTCCAAACCCCTGGCTTTAGCCTTTTCTGACTCCAACTGACCTTGAAGAACTCTCCGACTATTCCACAGTTCGTCATTTTGCACACCCAGCTGGAGTGCAAAATACTTGCCCTAAAAAGCAGAAAGAGTAAGAAAAACCGCCATACAAAAAGGCATTCAAAACAAAGAACAGGAAAAATATTCGAGATATTCTTACCTGCTCACATATCTTCACCAGAGATTGAACAAGGCGAACATTGGAGGTACCTTCGAGCTTCCTCAACTCGCGGGGCAAAATAGTACTCATGCCTAAGTCCCAGGACAAAGCATCAGGTTCAACAGAACCAGGCAGTTCACTAGTCAAAGGGACACCATCGGAACGTGGAGTTTCCGACAAAAGAATGTCATTAACCTGCACAAGCATACAGCGATCATCTAATGGACGAGGGGATTCCCTCTCGTTGGGGCTAACTGAGGTTTCCTTGCCCGAAGCAGAAATTACGGTTCGACGACCAGACCTGGAACCGGTCCCACCTCCGGAAGGTCCTCCGGATTCAAAGGATGTAGTCATTACAGTGGTATCATGAAACAAAAATTCAGGACAATCTCGCAAAATAGATTGCGTTACGGAAGGATTAACAGAAAAACCATCGCCAACTTGCCCTTCACTGGCAATCCGGGCAGTAGAAGCAGACAAAGGAAGGGAAATAGCAAAATCCCCTCCGTGAAAAACGTGCTCAAAGGAAGAAGCACTGGAACTAACAGCTATATTATAAGCCGGTTCTTCGTTGGACATATCCCCAAAAGGTAATCGACCAGGGGAAGGCATGTTTCCTTCCTGAGTGGAAGCAGAAAAAATTGGTTCTGAAAACGACGAATTTACCACGGAGAAAGGTTCAGAAGCAATAACAGGAGTATCGATCTCCGACCTAATTGATTGGGACAAACGAGGAGGCTCCATCGACGGCCCATCTCTTCGAGATCTTTTGGATCTACTATCCCGAGCGCCCTCACGGGATGGTCGCTTCGAAGTATTACCAAAAAGGTTACTCATGATCGGATTATGGAAAAATACAAATTAATATCGAGAAAGTTTATCGACTAGCTGAAGAAAGAGTATTCTGTTAAGTGAGGAGTATAGCAGTTAAAAAAAAAAAAAAAAAAAAAAACAAGTCAAGTTTTTACCTTTCGTATTTATACTACACGAAAGGACGCGACAGACCTAAAGAAAGGGCGCGAAACGGGAAAAATGACCTTGGAGCAAACACTGGAATTTGAAAAGACACACACATAATGATTACGGCAAATTAAATGACTTGTCTGAATTATTACGGCGAATGTGAAAAGACACGACTGTCTGAATACGAAACGTTTAGCGTACAGAGTAAGGAAAGCTAAAATTACAATTAAAACCTACGAGTAAATAATTACAAAGATTTTTTCGAAAATAAATCACTATTTCAAGAAGCCTGATCGCTATCCGGAATCTTCTGTTTGCTACCGACGTCCTCAGTCATGCATACGTCGTTTTCTTCTTCTTCTTCATCTTCTGGATCGATAAAAGTGTCGTCGAGCTCATCGTTAACATCAGAAGAAGGAATCGGCAATGGATTTCCAAATTCTTCGACAAGGTGAGCCAGGGGAAAACCTTGATATACGACATCTGGAACCTCGGAAGAAGAATAAAGTTTGCCATAGCGATTCAATCGAATATGCGCCGCCTTAAAGTACTCCTTTCGACGGTCGTCAGTCATCTATAAGGCGACCAGCTGATGAATCGCCTTCTTAAAAGTATTCTCAAGAAGAGGACCGACCATCCGATACACCAACGCCGTATGAACGGGAGAATTAAGGAACTCACGAACGACTCTTTCGTCAGGATTCCTACCGTATCGATCCCTAAGTCCACTAAGTGGGACATCCTTTTCGTACTCCTCTAAAGAAGTTTCAAGGTTTGATACTTGAGATTCAAGCTCACTAATTCGAGTCGTGCTCTGTAACTGCAATTCCTCTAACTTTCTAGCCATTTGATTGGCCTGCTCTTGAGCACGAGAAACCTCCATCACCCTGTCTATCATTTCTTGATCTTCAGTCCCGGTAGCACGAGTCTCTATGAGGGGAACGGAAGAAGATGTTGAGGGACCAACCTCTGAACCAGAGGATTTATGAAGTAAAGCTTTATACTTCTCTTCCAGAAACTCGTACTGTTGTTTCCAAAGTGCATTTTCATAGGCGTATGACGCGAGACAAGTTTTGGTCTGAAGAACAAAGAAAACAAGAAAAAGAGATGGATTTAGTAAATTAAGAAGAACCCTTAAAATTATCTGTCAATATGATTTAAGGAAAAAGATATCACCTTCTCAGCATAAAGAGAAGCTCGCTGGAATTTCTCCAAAGGATCCTTATGAAGAAGCTTATTAAGATCGCGAGTAAAAACGCCAGACAAAAGAACACGGGTCGCCTTATCGACCGCGTTCTCACTATCATCATGGATAAGAGAATCCTTCTCGGAATAACCAGCGGCCCTCCTTCCCTCTAAATGATCCTCGATCATTTCGACCAGAGTAGGTTTTGGGTGTTTATCTCCGAGTAAAGAAAGGTCGTCACCAGAGCGTCCATAATAACTGCTTTTTCTACCAACCGGATTATTAGTAGGATGAGGCATTGACCAGCTGCGACATCCTCGAATACCCAAAGAGGATCTAAGATGAAGAGGAGGATAACCAGATCCCGTGCCCTGACGGATAGGGGACTCACGAGAAGAATCTGGAGATTCCTCTCTATTCTCCTCAGATTCATGACCCAACTCCAGCTTCCTTTTTCGCGACGCTCTCTGCTCGATGGGGGCATTCTCTGCGGATTTGGAAGATTTCGACAGCACCATTTTTCCCTTCGAAGAATGTCGAGAGTTTTCTACCATATGGGCTGAAAAAGAAACAAAATAAAAGTTAGTTTCTCCGTATAAAAAGTATAGTCACAGCACTAAGATACAATAAAGTACTAACCAAGAGGATCGGATGATGAACTGATGAGAAAGTTATGAACACTTAACCCAGCCTTGCGAAGGAAAGCCTCCCCGATCAGAAGAGCGCTTTGATATTTGTTTGCACGCATTTCGGGGATCTCAGTGATAAACTGTACATCGTCAGGAATAAGTTCACCAGTCGGTAAGCGACCTCCAGGAATCCAACTGGAACCATGATCCCATGAAAAAGGCATGGTCGAACCATCCGCCAAACAAATATTAGACGGAGGACGAACAAAGAAGAAATGAGATTTCCATGAAGGATTACTAGAAACAGGGGCGTCAAAGATTGCTCGACTAGGCCGCTGACTAGCGAAGAAATATCCGCGATTGGAAGGACTGGAAATATTGAAGCGGAAAAGTTGCGTAAAATTACGAAAAGAAGGTTTAAACCCCTTCGCAATCATCAAAACGGAAAAACAAACCATAAAAGCAACGGAATTTGGAACCAGCTGTGTCAAGCACACACTGAAAGTTTTCAAAACTTCGAGAAAGAGGGGAGACAAAGGAAGGCGCAGTCCGCTATTGAAGTGAGCCGTATAAAAGGCTCGACATCCCTCCGGGGGAGATGTGACCCTATCAGTGGAGGAAGGAAGAATTATCTCAGAACCTTCCGGAAAATATTTGGTATAATTATTCACAACCTCCGGGAATGTTTCCGCCGTATATGCGCAAGCTACCTCCTCAATTGGCTCAGAAATCTGAGGAACAGTACCTTTGCCCTTTTTGGCTCGGGTAGCTACATCTGCATCAGAAAGGATTCGTACCTTGAAAGTATCTTCTACAGGGACGACGAAGTCGAATACTGGAGTTTGTTCGCCCAAAGGATTAGGATGCAACTCCTCATCGTTATCAGGGGCGACGATCTCTCTAAAAGAAGAAGAAGATCTTCTTACAAAAGCCATATGTTCTGGTTCCCCGAAGATGAAGATCGATAAAAGAAAAATTTTATGAGATGAACGACTAGTCAGGAAAATGATTATGAGTTATAAGGAGGTGTAAAGGAAAAATGGCGAATTCGAAGGTCACCTATTTATAATAATATGGGAAAAGACGTTTCGAATTCATTGCAACTAATCATGTTCCCGCCAAAAACGAAAGGATATGAAAAGCCTCCTGAATAGACGCGTGGCGGTTCGTAATCGGACAGAGAAAACGACTATCTATGATATGAAGCACTCTTTTCCTTACTTAAGATTTTTTCCCACAGGGTTTTTTCTTAAGAAAGGTTTTTAACGAGGCTCCATCCATAGAAAACAAACAGTCGTGAAGATTTGTCTACTTCTACGAGCTTCTATTATCTATACGCTCGAAGAAGTGAGGGAGTACTGATGGGGGCTATTTCGCACCCTATATACTACTCGGATCGAATGAAGAAGATAAGATTGATTCGACCAATTCAAACAGATCGGGATCATCTTACCGACCCGGCCAAGTGCAGCTCGCTTCGATATAAGATTATACTCCGGACTCAAAAAGGATATTTGGGCCGAGTCCTATTAGGACTATGTTTCCTTGTAACGCTAGGTTTAACATTATATAAATACCTAGTTAATCATTATATTAGACAAGTACGAAATTCCTGAACTCTAAGAATACAGGATTTAACACTGCTTACAACAGCACAACTGAATAATATTCAATATTATTACGGAGCTTTTTACTTTCATATCGGTGTGTTTCTTAGCTTTGTTTTGTGGTTTTACTTCTTGTTCTTGAATATTGCTTTTCTTTGTAACCGATCCATCCGGAATAAAGTAACAGAGCCCTAAATAATATATATAAATATCGAAAACCCCCGATATCACAAATTCACTGATAATTGAATAACCTAACGAAATCCGGTTAAATCACATTCCCAACCATTTATCTCAACGGATCTTCAAGACATAAATTTTAAGTTCGACATGGTTACGGGCCATTACATATGAGTCAAAAGAACTCGTTAATATAAACAGGATTTTATGCCTACTCAGAATTTAGATCAATTCACATATGATCATCAGTTGACATGTGATGGCATAATGCCTTGCAAACCAATATATTTATCTAGTATTAGGACTACAGTAATCTTTCTCTAGTATAAATGAATTAATACGCTCGTTTTGTTTATAGTATGTAAATCAAACAATGGCAAACTTCATCTCTCGCGAATCACTTAAGCGATTAGATGAAATCCTTAGATCACAATAGGCTATGGGACAATTCACTTCAGTATGAGTGCAATCATGAAACAGTCTCTAAGATCGTGATCTTAAAACTGTTCCAAGTCATAGATTCCAAACAAGACAGGGTATCGAAGGAATCGCAAAGACTTGTGCAAATATGCATGATTCACATGGAGTGAATTTTTAGCGTTTCATGAGAAAGGCATTTGATGCTAGTGCATATGAGTAGGTTGTTCGATAGGGGATCGAACGCATCGAACGACTTGAACACAGAAAGCCATTGTGGAAGCGCATGACGCACATCGGCGATGGGATGTTTCTCAAACTTATAATAGTATACGATTTATTCCTTAGGGCGAATTCGGTGTATGTGTGTGCGTACTTAGATTTAGGTGCCGGTCACGTAGCTTGACCATTGTGTGCCTAAGTTGGGTGCGTATAGTCGTGTATGCGAATGGTTAGCATCAATATGGAATCTACTGACTCAACGTACTGTGTTGAGAGAATTTCCTATACGTTTTTAGATAATAGATTCCGAGAAACCTGTGGCCACAGTTGGTGACGGATTTGGAATGAGGTTTCCAAATTTAGCAGTCACACTGGAATCATTATCTGGAATTAGAAAATATAGTTATCGAGATAATTAGAGGTGCCGATCAATTCACACACCCTAGGTCTCGATTGCGAAATTAAGTCGATAAAAGGACCTTATTTACATGGTACTTATAAGAGGTGAGGTTCACTGAGATCAATTCACCTGAAGTTGGGCCTCATGGGCTTGTGGCTAGACATCGACCATGAGGTGTGGGTACATGAATTAATAAGGAGATTAATTCTTGAGTGGTTAATTGAAGGGGTTCAATTAATCGAAGCAAATAATAAGCTCGCAAATTAAATCACGAAAGTAATTAGCCCGCGGCCAATTGATGGTGAACATAGAGGGTCACACACAATACAATTATATTGGACTACAACAAATCATATAAGGAAAGTTTGATTTAAAGAGTTAAATCAGAACTGAAGAATTAAAGTGTTAATCCTTGAAGAAGAAATATTAATTAATTAAAGTGTTAATTAGTAAGAGAGGAATTAATTTAATTGATTAATTGGATTAATTAATTAAATGGGCTGAATTAATTAAAGGGGTTTAATTAATTAAAGGTAGTCTAGATCCATTAGAAAACAAATAAATGCCATAAGTAAATGGATTTTAAGTTTCCTAATTGGATTAGAACAAATCTAGGTCAAGACTCCTTATTATGTAAGGAGCTCAAGACCACAAAAACCCTAGCCCCAAGAGACACAAAATTTCGTGCCCCCTCCCTCTCTCCCTAGTTCTGATTTGCGCCGCCCCCTCTCTTACAAAGCTGGGTTCGACCGAACTCTGTGCAATTGCACAGGGTTCATGCGATCTCTTTTATCCCTTTTCTTTGCTTGATAACTTTTGGATCCTAGTTCTGAGCCTAAGGATTCAAGAGAGTTTCTTAGAGGCACAACGCTTGGGGTGCTTCTCTTGAACCAAATCCATCAGATCTGAAAAGAAGACCAGAGAAAAACCACCACCGTTGCTGTGGTGAGGTAAATTCTGAAACTCCCTTTGGTTGGTTTTGATTTTGTGTAAAATCCTTTTCGTATGACTAGATGAGTGAAGATCCTGATTGGGTTATTTTAAAAATTTTAAAATCCCGCTGCTTTACCAATAACCCAACAGTGGTATCAGAGCCAGGTTCATTACTATCATATGAAAAGGTCTGACTATAATTTGATTGCTTTAATTGTATTGCATGTTATATTCGTGTTATTGATTCTTTCATGTTATGGGTAGATATGATTTTGGATAAAATTGCATGAAAACCTTTTGGGCAAATTTTGTATTTTTCGAAAATAAGGTGCTGTTTTTGCGATTAATGAATTTTGGGAAAAACTGGACTGAAATTGATGTTTCACGAACTGTATGTTTTCTGGGCAGATTGTTATTTTCTGGAAATTTTTGAATTTGGGGCTGTTTTGTAGATACCGAATGTTTTGGGGCAATTTTTGTAAATACCAAAAACTGCAGGTGCCGAACTGAAAATTCGAAATTTGTCTGGAAATAAATTTTTTATTTTCGGTCCTCTGCCCAATTTCAAATTTGGGGTTAATTTGAAATTTCCAAAACATCAGGGGGCAAATTGCAATTTCCAAATGTTGGAGGGCCTAATTGCAATTTTCAAAAGTCGAAAAAAATGTGTTCTGTTTTTTATGCATAAAATAGTTTTGTTTATCCGAATATAGATTATCCATAATTAGTAGAGACTAAAGTAAGAATCTAGAGAAATATTTTAATGGCGTTTAAAATAATTGAAGTAAAATAAAAAACTAGTAAATGTGTTTGCTTGTTTCTTTGCTCAACGTGAATTGTTTACGTGATTTTCGATCGAGCCGAGCCTTGACCTTAGATGTGATTGGTTTATTTTGTTGGGCCTGAGAGCCTGATCTTACGCGTTTTCGTAGGTATTCAATATGTGAAGTAATCGAGCCACAATGTAATATATATATATATATATATATATATATATATATATATATATATATATATATATATATATATATATATATATATATATATATGAAGGAGAAGATCAATAAAATGTATATTTCGATCGTGAATGTACAAATTAAAAGGTTCTATTCGAGCGCTATAGGATGTCGTACAAGCTAGAGGCTAAATACATGTAAGGAATTATGCTACAGATAGTCTCCTATATGTGTCCGAACAGAAGCATCGAGCCTGGAGTGCATGAGAAAACGTGCCGTTGTCATGAATGCTGGTGGTATTTATAGTAGGGGCTATGAGCTGGCTGATCCATTAGCTAGGAAGCTTTCTTCGGCCCATAGCATTGGGCCTGGGTTAGGCCCATCAGAGGTTATCAACCAGGGGCCTTTAACTTTAGGATCAGGCTGAGCTTGTGTTGCTTTGAGATCGGCTTTATGCCTTCGAGGTCGGAATCAGAGCTGTTCCAGCTAGTTTATCCCAGCATGGGTCATGGTAGGAGGAGAATCCAAAGTACCCCTCATCAATACTCCCCCACTTCTTGAGCGTAAGAGAAGTTGTAGCTCAGAGAATTAAATGCAGTTGTGTGACGAGGACAAGCCGTTACTCTAGTGCTTCGGATGTGCTACATTAAAAACCTAGTTCGAAAAAATCCATTGGGATAAAAACCGAACCAGAGAAAAAGAGTGCGCATCTTGGAAACTCTAGAATGACTACTCGTCAGGAATTAGATCGCGTCAAATTTCTTTGTTCTTTGCGATGATGGTCGATATTTACTGAAGCTTGGGGAAGCAGATTTGTTCCGATAATAAATCCGGAAATCCTACCCATTAGGTGGGTCGCAATCTAAATAGAGAAGGCTCGGGGACCGAAACTGCTATTTTCAAAATATCTTGCTTTGATGATGTATTGCTTGAGAATCTCAACTGTCGCGGTTACTCGGGGTTTGATTTGCAATTTACTTTTTTATCCCCGTATAAATATCCATTGACTGTAGAAAATTCACTCAAGATAAATTTCTAAAGTTTAATTGGAACACCATATTCGATAATTTGCAGGATAACCCAGATATTCATCCCACCATAAAGAATGGACATGCCTGCTTTCGAGGCTCAAAAAGGGAATACCAAGATGGGAGAACGATCAGATATTGACCTCCTTGCGCTTGTAGATCAGTACAGGGTTCTAGAGGGCGACGATGTCAGAAACAGGGGCAACGTTTTGAACTCAGAAGCGGAGGATGGGGATGTTCGCCAGACCTCCAGTGATGACGAAGTTCATATCGGGGAAGAAATTTCCGAGGACGAATCGGCTGGCAGGGAAGTTTCTCCCCTCCGTGATAACGAAACCACGAAATACCAGATAGGTGGCCGGTTGATTGTCATCATTAAGAAATGGGTGGAAACCATAAACAATTCCAATCAACTCCGGACGAAACGTAAAGCCGACCAGATCCGCACCATTTATCATTCTCTGGCTTGACGTGCGAAGTTGGAGCTCGAGATTGGAAAATACCTTCCCGAAGGTTATTCTATTGTCATACCTACTTCCAAACAAAGGGTTACCGAGCCGCCTGCGGGTTGCCAAACCTTTTATAGTAGGCAATTTCACTTTGGCCTGCGTATTCCTTTTATTCCATTACATAGACAAATTTTGGAAATATTTTCTCTCGCACCTGCCCAGATTCTCCCGAATTCAATCGCGTATATTGTTGCCTTTAGTGTTCTGATGCAAGCTAGGGGAATGGAGGCGTCTTTTCAGATTTTTTGCCAAATTTTTCAGTTGAGTCTATCTAGCTCTTCAGACGCTGGGTTTGTCTATTTTTCCCATAGGCCGAACAGGTCTATTCTTTCAACTAACATTTCGAGTAACACCAAAGGTTGGAAAAAGGAATTCTTTTTTGTTCGAGGTCCCGACATTCCGATTTCGGAAGGTGCCTCTGAGATGAAGCCATTTGAGTGGGAGGGTGAAAAGACTTGGGTATATGGCAAACGATCCCTTAAAGGAAAATTTCCTCCCCTGTTGTCCTTCGACCTTTTAAAAGATTGGATTTCCGATCCTTACCAAACGGTGTTGTTGACACAGGAAACAGTCCTTCGGCTGGCCGGCCTCAGTAATTGCACCTTTTCTGCCCCGACCCTTATTTATGGGCATGCTCTCGAAGTTGAAAATCCTTCCGACAGAGGCTCGAGCTATTGTCACTGCCCTTTCTCTTGGTAACCTTCTTAGTTTATTCTGGTGTTCTTCGACTGGTCACCAATTGCTTGTATAATTCTTTTATGTACCTTTTGTTTGTGCAGTTGATCTTGTAGAACAATTCCGAACTTCCGTAGCAGGCTCTACTGTTGCTTCATCCTCTAAAATGATCCAAGGCCAACCACGAAAACAAAATAAATCGAAGACCGCCAAGAAGATGGGAAAAGGAGATAACATTATTTCCACTACAACGATATCAAACTTGCATTCTAAAAGCTTCACGGTTGGTGCCGAAGACGCAATTCCTTCTAATGATATCGATCGGTTGCGAACAGTTTTTTCGATTTCAACTGACGACCCCAACGCTGCCGGATACAGTCATTATTCTTTCAAGCAGATTCAATCTCGACAGTTGATTGAGGGGCGTTCAGCACGGAAGAGATATCGGGACGCTCCCGAACCTTCGAGAAGAACAAAACCCTTTGGTCGTAGATCTAGCCCCATCCCATGTCGTCCTGGACAATGCGAGCCTGATTTGAGCAGCTTCTCCGTCTAGGGGATGGAGCAAAACGCCACTATCTACACTATTTCTTTAGTAGCCAGACCAGTAGAGACTGGGTCTAGCAGTCGCTATAGAAGATCGAATGAGTCTTGGCAGATTATATCGAAGATCATCTTCGAGGTGCGAGGACTGCCGGTTATCCTGAGGATGGAAGTATTCATTCAGACCTAGAACCCAACGGGGAGCATTCAGTGGACAAGGCAATACTTTTAGCTGGCCAATTCAAAGATGATAACATAGAGTTGTTCTCCAAGGACGGTTTTAGAGCATTGGGAGATTTCGCCCAATTTCATCAAAATGTTTTAATCAATCATCCTCGTTTTCATGATACTGAAATGCTAATTATCATGGAATTTGACCTTTGCTTTGTAGATTGGAGATGAATTCATCAACCAGATTCATCGACTTGCTCTCTTGGAAGAGGAATCTACCCAATTTCATCGAGCTTTGATGCTTGTTTCTCGAGCAGAAGCGGAGAAAGCGACCCAGCTTACTGAGGCTCTGGCCAAAGTCTCTGAGTTGGAGAAGGAGCTTTCTTCTACCAGGCGGGAGCTCGAAGAGGCCAGGAATGGCCTATTATCTACATCAGCCGCAGGAGATCTCTCTGGGGCAGTCGGTGTTACCGGGGGCATTCTCGAGCCAGACGTTGAGAAACCTAAGGCTGAGTTAGCGCAGACGAAGGCAGACTTCGAGCTTTCTTATGCTCAGGGCCGAGATGAAGCCAAGCAGCGATAAGGGAATTTTGAGGTCCCCATTTTTAGATGCCCTCGTTCGAGCACAATCAGGTCCGATTAATCAATCGTTCTTCTACAAAAGCGTGCATCAACTGATTTCTGCCGGGAGGATTCCAGGGTAACTAGCAAACTATATTTTGTACATGGATCCTCATAAAAACATTTTTGGGATGGAGTATAAGCCTTCGTCCCTTCCCGCGGACCTCGGGGACTTACAGAATCATGAGTTTACCACCCTTCTATATGAGTTCGGATTCCCCATGCCTAATCCTGATATGCTATAAGCTTCTACTTTTTCGGAGTTGGAGAGCAAAGGCGAAAAGGAGGTAGAAGTCGATATTGAAAATGATCTCGATGATCCGGAGGGAAGTCTTCCATTTGCTACTGAAATTGATGATGATGTTAATGGAAGCGATAGCGGAGATACCAATAATTCGAGCAGCGACGAAGATGACTCTGATGACAGCGATTCCAATGACGAGGATAAAATAGAAGTAGAATAACCTCGGAGATACGCCAAGTCTTTGTATTTTAGTTCTTCAACCATGACTTATTATTTTGTACTTATCCAATTATTTTGCCTCTATTGTAGTACCGCATGTTTTTACTTATTTAGAATGAAAACATTTGTCTATTCAGTTCTTCGTGTATCCTTGTGCGGGCTCTCTCAAGATTTGTAACTATTCAATTTAAAATAAAACGACGTGTCACTATTGCTATAAATATATGGGCTTTTTTACCCATTCTTTAATCAAGCTAATTTATCGCGATCGGAGCTTTTAGGTCGGCCAATAGAATTCGGAAGAGTTTATTTTGTAAAAAAAACCAGAACCATGGATAAAATACTTGGTCCCTCAATCGATCTTTCCTTGCTTCTGGGAGGTGATCGAACAAGATCGAACTTTGGAGTTGTAACTTGTGTCATCAGCCTGAAGTTATTAAAAACCTTTTATTCGGAAAGATAAACTCCTTTGGTTGGTTGGATAATTCTTCGAGATAGGTTGCAAGTTTAAAAGACTTGTATAATCCATTATCATTATATCGAGGAATATGCCAACCTTTTGTCGATCGCAGGGTCGACTTCCTTTGGAATATGCCAACCTTTTGTCGATCGTAGGGTCGACTTCCTTTGGAATATGCCAATCTTTTATCGATCGTAGGATCGACTCCCTTTGGAATAACTGTCAATCGGCAAGATCAAATTAACTCTGTGTAAGTTGGTCGGGTAAAATATCTGATAAACTCTTTCATCGACCATTTATATAGCTCCGATGGCTTAATTGGATAAATAACGAGAAATCTTGATAATGAATAAATTGATAATAGGAAAATAGATTCGTAAGAAACAAACCAATAACTTGTTGGTCATTAAGAGTATGGAGAAATGATTTTTATCTTATCCTCGAGATTGTTTTATCCAATCGAGTTTCCTTTCATTAATTTGACCTAAGGGGCCTCGCAATGGCTTTCACCCCTAGTCGATTTTAACTTGGTCGTAGCGACGACTTTCGCCTGAGGGTTATAGCAACAGTTTTCGCCCTTTTCATTTTTTATTGGTCATAGCAAAAGCTTTCACCTGAGGGTCGTAGCAACAGCTTTCACCCTTTCTCTTTTGATCGGTCATAGCAAAGGCTTTCACCTGAGGGTCTTAGCAACAGCTTTCACCCTTTTCGTTTTTATCGGTCATAGCAAAAGCTTTCACCTGAGGGTCTTAGCAACAGCTTTCACCCTTTTCATTTTAATCGGTCATAGCAATAGCTTTCACCTGAGGGTCGTAGCAACAACTTTCACCCTTTTTACTTTGATCGGTCATAGCAATAGCTTTCACCTTTAGATCGATTTAAGAAGAGAGGCCGAGTGCCTATTCTGAAGTTAATATATAGCTTGTAGAGATGCTTAGAATAAACGAGAGAATTTCGAAAATAGAAGTACCTTGTTGATTTTCTTAATAATAGGAGATATAAGATCCTTACCATGAATTTTGATCGATAGATAACTCGAGAAGCCAAATACATGATCTTTGTTTTCTGTAATACTTCCTAATTTTGATTGCATTCCTTGTTCGGGGAAAGATTTCCCCATTTTTATAAGTAACTCTACGCGAGCCTTCCTTCTCGATTTCGATTACAACATAAAGACTAGCGAAACCGAGTTGGAATTTTCCTTCCATGTTTTGAAATCCGTATCTTACTCAAGGCTAAGTCATCGACTATAAAGGTTCAGATCCCGACTTTCTATTGGTATATTTTTCCTTCGTATTACTTTAAATCAGAATATCGTCCTGGATATGGTTGGAATAGCTTCTAGCTGTTGAGCCATTCAAGATAGATTAGTCGAAATTGTGATAGACTAAATTGTGCACTCCATCTACGTGAGAAGACTTTCCTCTAATGTACGTATCTCGCCTCGTAGTAGACATTTTTCGATCTAACACCCGAATAAGGCCCCACGGTGGGCGCCAATTGATCTTACGCGTTTTCTTAGGTATTCAATATGTGAAGTAAGATCAATACATGTAGTAGACGTTTATAGGATGTCGTACAAGCTAGAGGCTAAATACATGTAAGGAATGATGCTACAGATAGTCTCCTATATGTGTCTGAACAGAAGCATCGAGCCGGGAGTGCATGAGAAAACGTGCCGTTATCATGAATGCTGGTGGTATTTATAGTAGGGGCTATGAGCTGGCTGATCCATTAGCAAGAAAGCTTTCTTCGGCCTATAGCATTAGGCCTGGGTTAGGCCCATCAGAGGTTATCGACCAGGGGCCTTTAACTTTAGGATCAGGCTGTTCTTGTGTTGCTTTGAGATCGGCTTTATGCCTTCGATGTTGGAATCAGAGCTGTTCCAGCTAGTTTATCCCAGCATAGGTCATGGTAGGAGGAGAATCCAATGTACTCCTCATCAGAGCCTTTATTTGGGCCTTTTTGTGCCAATGTAATAGATTAGGGCTTTACATTAAATAGTTTAGTATGGAGGCCCATTACATGCAACGAGGAAGCCCAGTGGACAATGAAGGCTAAGTGTGCCTAGTTATTAATGTAATAGCCTAAGCACATTAAGATCCCATTGGACAGACCAATTGGGCCAACATTATTGGCTCAATGATGGCCCAAGCATAGGTGGCTCTCGATCGAAAACATATTGTGTTAGAAATGCATGCTAGGTTTATTTATTTATGTTTTATTTATTTAGTGCTTATATTATCTGGTTTGTATGGTGATACGCGCTAGAATATTAGATCGTAAATAAGATAATTCATAATCAAAGCGGTGAGATCTCGAGAGAGTTTGCCTTAAACTTTCAAACCATTAAATCCCCTCTTGAATTAAATATTAAGTCATATTGGGTTAAAATAAAATGATGTATTTATATAAATCCAAACCTTCCATCAATAGGGACTAGCGTATGTTGTCTTCTTTTCGATTAAGGTGATCCAGAATCTGGAACCCGAGTCGAAAAAAGGGACAATACACGAAATTCCTTGACTCCTGTTTTTAACTAAACTCGACAAGTGTGAGGATTGGTCGGGATGTGAATATCGTTCGATAACCAGTTACGGAGAGTTCACGACCGGACTCATTGCTCATCGTGATTGATGGGTTAGACTTAACGATTAGTAACACTTATGATCTAGCAGTGCTAGATAAGTGCGAAAACCAAGGCAAAATAGCTTGAAGATTGTGTAGTGACACAATTGGCAATAAGTATGCCTACCTGGGGAATTGGTTGTATGGCCACGAGTCGTGGGTGCAATTAATGGCCGCTGGGACGTCAAGACCTACTAGGAAATAGAATTTCCCGAACAATTGAAGGGGTAATTGTTTCGATAAAATAGTGGGAGAACTTTTACAATAGAAAGTCCAACCTTCGTAGATTATAAGTATTATTCATTAACTATTCCACTAAATGTTTGTCTTCTCTTTAAAATAGATATTGAGATATCTATAATTATCCATTTTACTATTTATCCTCGACTTATGAAATAACTGGATCAAAATATCGGCTGGCTTAGAAACTGGAGGATTGTCCTAAATTTCGAAAGTCGGAATCATGTTCTTAAATGATGAGTCTATGCCTGATGCACTCCTGAGATGAGTCTAAAAGGGGAACGAATCACCCGTAGAGTATGGGAATCTTAATGATCGTTTCCTCGAATAAAGCATCAACGTTGAACGAGCTATAGAAGCGACATAAAGAGCATGTCTGAAGCTTCTGAAACAAACCTCCACCTCAAAAGCTTGTTTTGAGGAGCACTTTATGAATTGTTTGATTTGAGACTTCTAAGGAGTTGTTTCAAAACTTGAAAATAAGTGAAGGAACTAGTGTCAAGGATCACTGTCCTTGTTTTATCAATTTGGTTGAAGACTGGATCGATTAAACGTAGGCCTGGAAGTGATCTTAACATTAACTTCCTCCTAAATTCTCCTCCCGCTCATTCAAAAGAATTGTGATATACTCTGATCTCATTTGATAAGTTGATCACATTTCATGAATACACCAAAGTATTGGAAAAAGGCAAATAGGATAAACCTATCATGATCGCTCTCACTTCAAGGACTACAAAGTCAAAGAAGGGTAAAAAGAAGAAGATATTGATCCCTTCTAAATACGACCATAAAGGTAGTCGAAAGAACGCAAGTAGGCTAAAAGTCAAATTACCCCACTGCATCTAAGAAAGGCACTGATAAGTTTAATTGATTAGATGATCTAATTAATTAAGCAACGTTTTAATTAAAGGGTTAATTGAAAAAGGAAATGAATCAATTAAAGTGTTAATTGAAAGGAAATAAATTAATTGAATTAAACCGTTAACTCAATGCTATTGAATTAATGTATTAAGTTCAAATTAATACGAAGATAACAGTCCACAACTTTGGCATGCTAGACTTGGACATATCTCCAAGAGTAGTATTCAAAAGTCGGTATCTTCTAAGCTTCTTGAAATATAGAACTTAGATGAACTCCAACCTGCGAATTCTGTCTCAAAGGAAAGATGACCAGATCTCCCTTCACAGAGAATCTAGAGCGAACCATACAAACTTTGGATTAGATCCATGTGAATGAATGTGGACCACTAAACGTTAGTGTGAGAGGAGATTACTCATACCTCGTACTTTTTTGCTAATGACCTTGATCATTAGTGATATATGTATCTAGTGAGATACAAATCTGAAAAACCATTTGAAAAGTTCAAAGAATTTCGAAACGAAGTAGAGAATCAACAAAGGCATAGTATTACGACCATTCGATCTAATCGCGATGGCAAATACTTAAGTCAAGAATTCCTCAATTATCTTGCTGAGAATGGGGTTCTCATACAACAAACTCCTCCTAAGACGCCTCAACTTATTGGAGTGTCTAAGAGATGGAATCGAACATTGTTAGATATTGTTTGATCCACATTAAGTTTTGTTAAGCTTCCTCATGCATTCTACAGGTTGGTCCTCCTGACTGCATCGAAGATACTGAGCAAAGTACCTTCAAAAGTCCGTGCCTACAAAGCTTTGCCAAGAAAGGTATGGCAAAATACCTCTACACTTTTACTATTGAGTATGGAGATCTCCTTCCTAAGTTTAGAACGAGAAAGGAGATAAATTGTGTGATGGCCCGACTCCGCGGGTTCGTCGAATAACGGACGAAAAGTTATTATTATTTTGAAAAAGAGTTAAAATACTGAAACTTTATTTATTTATTTTACGAAAAACGATAAATTAAAAGTCCAAGTGCGGAAGCTGTTTAAACAAAATAAGAACAATTTTGATTACAATGTTTAAGTGGAAGTAACTAAAATAAATTTTAACAGATGACATGACGTGGTGAAACAACGTGTGGGACCAAAAAGTAATACAAGAAGAGTAAAATTAATATTTGATAAAATTTAAAATCACTTTCGATAGATAGATATTCCCATTTTACAAAATTAACTAAAATACCAAGATATTTCGCAAGATATAATAAAAATGAAGTTAGACATTATAGGAGATTTAAAACAATAGTTCAAACGAAAATCTTAAAATCAAATAAGAGTTTAAACAAAAGTTCAACTACTCCCCGAAACTAGGGTGGGACCGCAACCGTGATGACCTACCAGCAACATGAACTATCGTTTTCCCAAGCACCTAAAGCTGAAAAGAATGAAACACGGAATGCATAAGTTGGTCGTCCAACTTAGTGAGGCTGTAGTGCACATGTGCATGTGATGCGTGGATGCAACATAATATACGTGAGCATATATAACATTGCAATAAATAAACACATGCAATAACAACTTTAAGCACACAAACAAGTAACCAACTCAATAACAATCATTAAAATGGTTCAATATATGATATCCAGGACTCGTAAGCACATAGGCATTATCATATAATTCAAGATGTATATTTTGTCTCAAAAGTTGAGTTTTTCATTTTATCATACATTGCATGCTCGTTCGTTTATGGACTAAGTTGCAGTTATGACTCGACCTACTAGTACTTTCGGACTTACACACAAGTAACACACAGCACTCACCTGTGTAGCTTACGATTCTCGAGAAATTTGCGAAAAAGTAGCATCTTCGATTCCTGTACACGTTTATGTAACGATCTTAGAATCTAATCACACCACAAGGATTCTAGAGTGACTAAAGCAATGTTTTAGTCACTCTAACAATTGAATCGTGGTTGTTCAATATCGAAGCCACGATCAAAACTTGGACATTTACGTCCGATCTAAAGGTTCCATGGTTCGTTCATGAACCGAGGTAAACATAGCCACGAAAGAGTTCAACTAGAACAAAACCGTTCTAATTGAGCTTTAAAATGTTTAATTAAAGGTTTTATGTTAAGTTATTACTTCCTAGTAACTTTATATTCCTCAATGAAGTGTATCCGAAACCTGAGCATATGCGTATACGACTAATAAATTATCTTATAATATTACTTAAATATAATTAAAGAAAATCATATCACAAGGATTTTCTAAATTAACACCTCAGATTTTTCCCTTCATTTTTCAGATTTACAAAACAACCTCTAAATTTTTAAAAACATCCATTTTTCCGAAAATTTACAACAAACTTTAAATCATAAGATTTTTAACTAGACTCATATTAAAAATCAAATAAAAAAACAGAGTATTAAAGTATCTTGTTACTATAAAATTAAAGCTTTAAAAACCCCCCACATGTTTAAAACTTTTGAAAAACACCCTCATAGTTTTGAAAACTTAAGAAAATCAACTTTCTTAGAAAAAAATTCAAGATCCAAGCATTTAAGCAATATTTAAAAATAATCATGCATAATTTCAATATAAAATAGATTAACAATAAGGTTTAATAACTTTTTACAAAATAACAATGAGAAACAAAAAGCTCTTTAGTTATAAGTTTTCTTCGGGAAAAAACTTACATATTTTCAATCTTAAAACACAAGTGACCAAAGAACTACTTCAAATTAATTAATATAGAATTTATAAAAGAACCATGTAAAAACAACGACAAAACAGCGCATTTGACCCCTTATTTTCAGATTTGCCAAACTAACCCCAAAAGTTTCAAAAACTCCCTTTTTGCAAACAAACTTGGAGCAACATTAAAATAAATAATTTTTAAGTAAACTCATATCGAATATTGAACAAAAATAGAGATTCTAGTCCATTATACTCCAAGAATTTTCGCATCCCTAACCCTCCAACTTTTAAATTATTTAAAAAATACCCCCCAAAGTTTCGAAAATTATAAACAATAACTTTCTTACAAAAATAAATCAATATCCAAATATATAATAAACATTTATTTAACCCAAACAAAACCACATTAAAAATCTAATATTGAATATGAACTAAACAACTTTTCATAAACAACAATGGATAAAATAAAGTTCTTCAATATTCATGTTTTGTGCAAATGAACACAAATTCCTAAGTATTGAAATAAAATCCTAAACTCAACCCAAACATTAAAATGAAATATGTTTTATAATGTAATAACTTAAATCTATTACTCTTTAAAAATGCATGTATGTTTTTCCCCATTTTTCTTTGAAGAACACTTTAAAAGATAATAAAATAAATCCAATCAATTAGAAAATACAAGTATAGATAAATCTTTACCCAAAGCAACGAAGGGTAGGAAGCTCTCTTCGCTTTCAGACCTCCGACGGTGGTGGTGGTGGCTCCGGTGGTAGTGGTGGCGGCTCCGATGGTGGTTCATGACAAAAGCTCTCAAATCCTTACTTTTCCCCAAATTCTAATGACTGCCGATTCAATCCGGGATATCCAATCGACGATCCGAACGGTCAATATGTAGTCCCATGTGTGTAGGACCTTCACGCAAATTTTGGGCATGATCCAACGGTGGACGACGGAATGTGCGAAAAACCGAGGCTTGGCTGTGTATATCCGAGATTTTTCTTTCTAAATGTGTTATCCCTTTTTCTCTCCAAAACAAGCGGCGGCAGCGACAGTACAGGCTTCCGGCAGTGGTCTGGTGGTGGTAGTTCGTCGGGCGTAGGTGGCTTCACGGTGGTGGTGGGTGGTGGTTTGGCAAGGCACTTCATGAATCCACTCGTTCTCCTTTTTGTTCTCTTAAGATTCTCTCTTTGGAAACACTCATTTTTGCCTCAATACCCAAAAAGCTTGTGAACCTAGCCCTTGAAAAATCTGAAATTAAGATTATATGGCTAGGGTTTGGTCATATGAGGGAGAAAGTAATCATTTCTCCCTTCAAAAGCTTCTCCAATTGGAGAAGACCTTGGGTAGAGAGTTTTTCTCCATCCAAGTCATTAGGCATGCAACTAGCTTCCACAAAAGCAATCATTTCTTTGATTGCAGATTTTTCTTTTTTTTTTCTTTTCAAATTTTCGAATTTAATTGCATTTCACCCCCCTGAATTTTCGAAAAGTTATAATTTTGGCCTAATATACAAAAGTTGTATACACATTTGCCCAAAATAATGATAAACTAACCCCAAAACTTTTAAAATTTACTTCTCCATTTTCTAAGTTATTTCTAAGTCCGTAATGTTACATGAAATACTTAATTTTCGCAATTTAGCATAAGAAAATACTTTAGTTAAAACATATTAGAACACAAAATTTTGTTTAAAAAAATCTAATAAATACAATTAAATGGTGTGAAATTTTCGGGGTGTTACAATCCTCCTTCCTTAAAAGAATTTGGTCCCCAAATTCTCTCGTTGGATTCGAGTAGTTCGGCAATGCAGACGTATCATCTATTCTAGATACCGAATTGTATCTCCCGTACTCTGTGTGCGTCATAAATTTTTTATTTGTGAAATCATTAGCTTGCTTGGTTCAGACGAGTGTGCGCAAAAGATGTTCCCAGGTATGTTAGGCGCTTTCGAAACTTTGGCATATCTTTTTCTCTAACTCCCACGCCGCCTCTTTTATACTTTGGTTGCGCTATAGTGAATCCGTTGGTTTCTTCACATGGCTGAGTATGTACAGGTCTTCCTTCGTACGTTGGATATTTCTGAGCTTTATATGACATGTAGTCAGGTTCACGAGGACGATCGATGTTGCACTTCATATACGGTACATGGAAACTTGACGCGATAAACTGAGACACTGCAGAAATTCCAACTCGTATGTCGCGGTTTAAGATTTTTTTTTTTTTTTAGAGGAAAATTACTCATATAATAACATATTAAATCAGTTTAGCCTAAGGAGTCCAAAAGATATTGAAAGACATTTAGCTTGGGATTTTCGGCATGGAAAATTGACAGTCAAATGAAGAGTCACGAGATTACAAAGGATGATTGAATCAAAGTGCTCAAGATAACAAGAGAAGACTTAATAATGGCAACAAATAGAATAACCGATGAAATTTGCAAGAGTAGTTGAATAATTGTAGCATGATAACCAAGTCAATAGTTCGTTATAAGTAACAAGGAGAACGAGTAAGGCACATCGGTAAGAATAACGGAAGAGTTAGGGTCAACCAATTTGAATGGAGTAAGCAAGAAGATGACAAAAAAATGATGATACTGATAACATGGTAGAAAGTCAAATAAGTGTCATGACGATAATAACCAAAACATTAAAGTGTGTTTGGTCATTTGAAAAGCAAGTTAAGATAAAGCAAATCGATTTAAAGATTTATTTCAAGAAGTAATGATTTCAACAATCTACAATAGGAAACACGTAAAGCTCAATAGTGAAATCAAAACGATCTAATTGAGCGGGACTGGGATTAATTTAATTTCAAAACAAATAGAAGGTAAGCCTGAAGTTCAAAAAAAGTCGAGAATAAATCGATATGATTATGAGACTCACAAGAGTGAATGAAATAGACAAAGGAACAACAATTTATGATTGGACAAAAATTAAAATGTTAAGTTCAAAAGGTATTGCATAATTAAATACAATGAATAAGAGTAATATATAATCATGTGGATGATATCAAAACGATCACAACTCAATAATCCGGTTGCGGGAAAAGTAAGATAAGGATATTAGCATTCATAGAAATCTGAAGAAAATAAACAATTTTGGTTATGAAACTGATACAAGGAAATACCTTAAGAAATACGGAGAGGTAAACTCTATATTGGTACGAAAAATAAAGGATCAAAACAGAAGCTTGATAGGATAACAAGAAGTGAATTTTAGATTCACAATAAACGAAAGCATGTTGAATTAAGGGTATCGATGATGTATCAAAGAAAACAATCAATTTTAGAGTCAAATTAAAGGCAATTAAGGCTATGAGTTCAAGATAAGCCATATTATAAATAATGCTAAAATGATTCAGGGAACTGTACGGTTAATCGCATTCCATGAAGAGAGATATACAATTTGACAAATGAAGACTTGAAGTTAAAAAGAAACCGAGACAATTCAATTCCTTTAGGAAATTTAGAAGATTGTAACGAAAAAGAGTAACATGAAATCATATGGATAATTTCAAAACGATCATAACGGAATAAATAGGCTCGGGAAAAAGAAGGACAAAGAACAATAACAATCATAGAATCCGACAAAAATAAATAATTTTGGTTTATGAAGTCGATACGACTCACGAAATAGGGAGGGGGTAAACTCTGAATGAGTACAAAAGCTTGATAGAATACAAGAAGTCAATCTCCAATAGACAAAGACATGTTAATTGAGATTTTCGATAAGCTCTGAAGGAAAACAATCAAAGAGTCAGATTAAAGGTAATTAAGGGCACGGCTTGAAGAAACCATATAAAGAATGAGGCTAAAATGATTAAAGAATATTTTAAGGTAAATTACACAACATGAAGGAAAAGATACAATCGGACAATCGCATTTAGAAACCTTAGAAAAACATGAGCGGAAATAAAGAGATGAGCATAGGATAGTTTTAGAATTGAAAATGAAGTTACTCGCTAACAAAAATGATTCATAGTTGAATGCAAGGAACATGTAATAGACGAGTTAGAACGAAAGATTGGTTTTTGAATGCTATTTTGTCTATTGAAAGAAAGATTGCTTACATAACAATTTGATTCACCAAAATGGTGAAAAAGACATCAAGGAATCACAAGCTAAAAATGAATAAGTGCCAACATCAGAATAAGGGCGAAACAATAAATTATACCGAAAATAGGCTCAAGAGAGCTTTTAAAGTCGAGAGATAAATTTGGAGGTGGATACATTTAGAATCAGATTATGAGTTCTGAGTAAGGTAACCTCGATACTATAATTCAAAAGGATAAGGGCTATTTTAGACATTCTATGTACTTCAAGAAAGGTCACTTGATTCAAATATTTTAATTTACGTAAAATCACGGAACGCACACATATTCGGGATACCACCAACAAATAATTAATCAAGAAAATACAGAATCAAGTAAAAATAACAGTTAACCCAAAGGACACATACTAAACATATGGTTTCGGTTGCGGTCATGTCCTAAAAGTGAACTACCCAATGTGGGTAGACACCCTAAAATCATGACGGTGAGTCCCACCTTACTAGCACCTCAGTACAAATTCGAGGATCCTATCCTGGCCTTGAGCCGAAGCTCTGATACCATCTGTGATGGCCCGACTCCGCGGGTTCGTCGGATAACGGACGAAAAGTTATTATTATTTTGAAAAAGAGTTAAAATACTGAAACTTTATTTATTTATTTTACGAAAAACGATAAATTAAAAGTCCAAGTGCGGAAGCTGTTTAAACAAAATAAGAACAATTTTGATTACTAAGTTTAAAGCGTAAGTAACTAAAATAAATTTTAACCGATGACATGACGTGGTGAAACAACTTGTGGGACCAAAAAGTAATACAAGAAGAGTAAAATTAATATTTGATAAAATTTAAAATCACTTTCGATAGATATTCCCATTTTACAAAATTAACTAAAATACCAAGATATTTCGCAAGATATAATAAAAATGAAGTTAGACATTATAAGAGATTTAAAACAATAATTCAAACGAAAATCTAAAAATCAAATAAGAGTTTAAACAAAAGTTCAACTACTCCCCGAAACTAGGGTGGGACCGCAACCGTGATGACCTACCAGCAACATGAACTATCGTTTTCCCAAACACCGGAAGCTGAAAAGAATGAAACACGGAATGCATAAGTTGGTCGTCCAACTTAGTGAGGTTGTAGTGCACATGTGCATGTGATGCGTGGATGCAACATAATATACGTGAGCATATATAACATTGCAATAAATAAACACATGCAATAACAACTTTAAGCACACAAACAAGTAACCAACTCAATAACAATCATTAAAATGGTTCAATATATGATATCCAGGACTCGTAAGCACATAGGCATTATCATATAATTCAAGATGTATATTTTGTCCCAAAAGTTGAGTTTTTCATTGTAATTCAAGATGTATATTATAAAACCATAGTAAATTATTCCAACAGAATAATTATTTATAATTAACTCTAATTATAAATCTTAGTATAGTTTATTCTCGCAGAACAAACAAAATCAGAATTTAATAACAGTGTACTTACTGAAATAATTCTGAACCGTAAAATCGACCGGGGCTTGCAAATGCAATATCCTTAAGACAATATTTCTGGGCTGTCAAAGGTGCAACAGTTCGTCCCAGTGGTCTCCCAAGATACAGCGGTCGGATACTTGTTTCTTTGCACTAAGAACAAGTCCACAGCGAACTTTAACAAATAAAATATTTGAGCACTTGAGAAGAGAAGAATATAAAGAGAGGAGGATAGGATTCTGCTTTGATTGCTAGAAAAAGGGATGAGAGAATTGGCCAGATTCTCCTCCTATTTATAGCTGCAGAAAGGTGTTGTTTGGAGAGACGTGTTTTCGGATTTAAACCTTTACATTGGTTCGGTCCGAAAAGGTGCAACCGTTTCGATTTAAACCGAACCGGTACAGACAATTCAAATAATGGCGCGCGGATCTTTTGGAGCAAACGGGTCAGTCGGGTCAATTCTGGTACGCGGATCTAATCTTGTATGGATTTTAAAATTGGGCCTTTAATTTTGGGCTAAAAAATTAAATAAATTTTGTCCAAAAAGAATAATGTTATGTTGAGGCCCAAGCCCAATCCAAACCCAAACCCAAACCCGACCCGGACCGTGCCGTGCCGTGCCGAGCCGAGTCGAGTCGGTTGGACGGACGGCGGCGGCGGCGCGCGCGCGTGTGGGAAACCATTGTCATCTACGTCTTCTCCCCTCATAAAACTTGGTACCCCCAAGGGGCCCTACCCTTATACATTTTTTTGCATTATAAATGACAAAAAACTTCTCACTTTCCTCCATGTGGGATGAAAGCATTTTTCTTTCTTCTAGCTTCATTCATTCCTCATTTTATGGGCTTAATTCCAATTGGGCTCAATCCAATTGGGTTAATACACATAAAATCCAACAGTGGCGGCTCCGGTGGTAGTGGTGGCGGCTCCGATGGTGGTTCATGACAAAAGCCCTCAAATCCTTACTTTTCCCCAAATTCTAATGACTGCCGATTCACTCCGGGATATTCAATCGACGATCCGAACGGTCAATATGTAGCCCCATGTGTGTAGGACCTTCATGCAAATTTTGGGCATGATCCAACGGTTGACAACGATGGAATGTGCGAAAAACCGAGGCTTGGCTGTGTATATCCGAGATTTTTCTTTCTAAATGTGTTATCCCTTTTTCTCTCCAAAACAAGCGGCGGCAGCGACAGTACAGGCTTCCGGCAGTGGTCTGGTGGTGGTAGTTCGTCGGCGTAGGTGGCTTCACGGTGGTGGTGGGTGGTGGTTTGGCAAGGCACTTCATGAATCCACTCATTCTCCTTTTTGTTCTCTTAAGATTCTCTCTTTGGAAACACTCATTTTTGCCTCAATACCCAAAAAGCTTGTGAACCTAGCTCTTGAAAAATCTGAAATTAAGATTATATGGCTAGGGTTTGGTCATATGAGGGAGAAAGTAATCATTTCTCCCTTCAAAAGCTTCTCCAATTGGAGAAGACCTTGGGTAGAGAGTTTTTCTCCATCCAAGGCATTAGGCATGCAACTAGCTTCCACAAAAGCAATCATTTCTTTGATTGCAGATTTTTCTTTTTTTTTTCTTTTCAAATTTTCGAATTTAATTGCATTTCACCCCCCTGAATTATCGAAAAGTTATAATTTTGGCCTAATATACAAAAGTTGTATACACATTTGCCCAAAATAATGATAAATTAACTCCAAGACTTTTAAAATTTACTTCTCCATTTTCTAAGTTATTTCTAAGTCCATAATGTTACATGAAATACTTAATTTTCGCAATTTAGCATAAGAAAATACTTTAGTTAAAACATATTAGAACACAAAATTTGTTTTAGAAAAATCTAATAAATACAATTAAATGGTGTGAAATTTTCGGGGCGTTACAAATTGGCTAGTAGATCTAATTTGTATATAATTGTGGGGTATCCAACGAAATCCATTGGATACCTGTTCCACGACAGTGAGAAATAAAAGGACTATCGTTTCTCCTAAGTACCCGTTCCTTAGTTGATGAATTCCTCGTCAAAGGAAGTAGGGAATGTCATGGAACTTGATGAAGTCCAAGATTTGGACCCATCCTCACAAACAGTGGGAGTTAATCCAGAAACTACTGAACCATCAAGTACACCAATACTTCGTAGATCTGATCAAGTTCATGAAGAGCTTGAAAGATATGGTTTCACCATATACGAAGAAACTACATTCGATGTAGATGCGCATGCATGATTGGAGTTCGTGCAATCCAGAATGGATCCCATTTATTCCAACAAGGTATGGACCTTGGTTGATCCACCCGAGGGATTTATCCCTGTAAGTTTCCTGTAAGTTGTGAATGGATCTTCAAGCTTGGAATGAATGGAGAGGTGTTACCTCTAAGAATCAACTAGTGGTAAAAAGGCTATTCACAAAGTTATGGAACAGACTTTGATGAAACCTTTTCTCCAGTAGCAATGTCTGAATCCATTCAGATTCACATTCGTTTTGATGAGATAGTCAAAACATTTGACTTCATCAAAAACGAATATGAACCTTGAGTGTACAAGAGGATTAGTGGCAGCTCGATGAAGCTCATATTTTGCTTATCTGGGATGATATCGGAATGTTAGCACAGACGAAAGCATGGTTATCCATGAAAGATTTGGGAGAAGCATCTTGCATATTGGGATACGTATCTATAGAGATAGATCGAAGAAGATGTTGACATTCTCTAAATCTAAGTACATAGAAAACAATACTCGAAATATTCAGTATGGAAGAATCCAAGAGAGGATTGTTTCCGATGAGATGTTGTATCTCTTTTACCAAATCGATGTGCCATACATCGAATGAGGGTAAAGGAGAATGTCTTAAATACCTTATGTTTCAAACAAAAAGGTAGCATGTGGCATGCTATACTATGTACTAGACCAGACGTAGAACTTAATCAAGTGTCACGATCAGTTACTAGTCAAACTCCAGTGAAGAGTACTGGACCACCGTAAAAGATATCCTTATGCTCTTAACAAATATTAAGGATTTGTTCTTTGTCTACGATGGTAGTGGAGAATTAAAATTCAAAGGATTTACTGATTCGAATTTTCAGTCTGATGTGGATTAATATATATACATACATACATATATATATATATATATATATATATATATATATATATATCCATTTTGGATACATGTTTTGCCTCAATGGGGTAGCGGTAAATTAGAAAGGTTCCAAGCAAAACACCGTAACCATCTTAACCATTGAAGCAAGATATATTGCAGCATTAAATGCGGCGAAAGAAAATGTTTGGATGAAAAACTTCATCCAATGGTTGGATGTAGTGCCTAGCATTGCAGAGCTCATTGTTATCTCATGTGATAACAATGGAGCTATTGCCAAAGCAAAGCATTGAAGATCTCACCAGAAATCTGAACACAATGAGAGAAAAGTACCATTTGATTAGAGAAATCATTGGTAGAGTTGACGCACATAATGGATCGCGTCGACTCGGAAGACAACTTAGCAGATCCACTAGAAAACCCTATGTCATGAAAAGAGTTCGAAGAACATCTTTCAAATATGGGTCTTAGAAGCGTTTGTCATTAGCTTTAGGGCAAGTGGGAGATTGATGGGATAGTGCCCTGCAAGCCAATATATTTAGTTTGTATTAGAACTATCGTAATCTTTCTCTAGTATAAATGAATTAATACGCTCGTTTTGTTTATTGTATGTAAATCAAACAATGGCCAACTTCATCTATCGCGAATCACTTAAGCGATTGAATGAAATCCTTAGATCACAATAGATTATGGGACAATTCACTTCAGTACGAGTGCAATCATGAAACAATCTCTAAGGTCGTGATCTTAAAACTGTTCCAAGTCACAGATTCCAAACGAGACGGGGTATCGAAGGAACCACAAAGACTTGTGCGAATATGCATGATTCGCATGGAGTGAATTTGTAGCGTTTCATGAGCAAGGCATTTGATGCTAGTGCATATGAGAAGGTGGTTCGATAGGGGATCGAACGCATCAAACGACCCAAACAGAGAAACCTATTGTGGAAGCGCATGACGCACATCGGTGATGGGATGTTTCTCAGACTTATAATAGTGTACGATTTAGTCCTTAGATTTAGGTTCCGGTGCATGAGTGTGGGTTCTTAGATTTAGGTGCCGGTCACGTAGCTTGACCATTGTGTGCCTAAGTTGGGTGCGTATAGTCGTGTACGCGAATGGTTAGCATGAATATGGGATCTACCGACTCAACGTAGTGTGTTGAGAGAATTTCCTATACATTCTTAGATAATAGATTCCGAGAAACCTGTGGCCACAGTTGGTGACGGATTTGGAATGGGGTTTCCAAATTTAGTAGTCACACTAGAATCATTATCTGAAATTAGAAAGTATAGTTATCGAGATAATTAGAGGTACCAATCAATTCACACACCCTAGGTCTCGCTCGGAAAATTAAGTCGATAGAAGGACCGTATGTACATGGTACTTATAAGAGGTGAGGTTCACTGAAATCAATTCACCTGAAGTTGGGCCTCATGGGCTTGTGGCTAGACATCGACCATGAGGTGTGGGTACTCGTGAATTAATAAGGAGATTAATTCTTGAGTGGTTAATTGAAGGGGTTCAATTAATCGGAGCAATTAATAAGCTCGCAAATTAAATCACGAAAGTCGTGTGCCCGCGGCCAATTGGTGGTGAACCTAGAGGGTCACACACAATACAATTGGACTACAGCAAATCATATAAGGAAAGTTTGATTTAAAGAGTTAAATCAAAACTGAAGAATTAAAGTGTTAATCCATGAAGAAGAAATACTAATTAATTAAAGTGTTAATTAGTAAGAGATGAATTAATTTAATTGATTAATTAATTAAATGGACTGAATTAATTAAAGGGGTTTAATTAATTAAAGGTAGTCTAGGTCCATTAGAAAACAAATAAAGGCCATAAGTAAATGGGCTTTAAGTTTCTTACTTGGATTAGAACAAATCTAGGTCAAGACTCCTTATTATATAAGGAGCTCAAGACCACAAAAACCCTAGCCCCAAGAGACACAATATTTTGTGCCCCCCTCTCTCCCTAGGTCTTATTTGCGCTACCCCCTCTCTTACAGAGCTGGGGACCGAACTCTGTGCAATTGCACAGGGTTCATCCGATCTCTTTTCTCCTTCTTCCTTGCTTGATAACTTTTGGATTCTAGTTCTGAGCCTAAGGATTTAAGAGAGTTGCTTCAATCCAGTTGGTGTGGATACCGCTAGAGGCACAACGCTTGGGGTGCTTCTCGAACCAAATCCATCATATCTGAAAAGAAGACCGGAGAAAAACCACCACCGTTGTTGTGGTGATGTAAATTCTAAAACCCCCTATGGTTGATTTTGATTTTGTGTAAAATCCATTTCGTATGACTAGATGAGTAATGATCCTGATTGTGTTATTTTAAAATTTTTAAAATTTCGTTGCTTTTAACGTCCTGACGTTACCAATTACCTAACAACATGTTCTAGAACCATAATATCAACGGTATCTTATCTATGATTCTATATCATGTCTAGTCCAGTCCTATGTAATCGAATTACACAAAGTACATCCACATTCGATGTCTCTACATCAGTAATTCGGATCAAAATTTCTACATTGTAAATGTTTCGTGGCCCGTACTATTAGTGTTTAATTAAAGATCCCAACTTTAACTCACTACGGAGTTTTCAGTCTATTAAATATAACTTAAATCATCCTGTATAATATTTATACTTAAGTCATAGTCTCTCCAATAGACATGGAATTTTATGATGTTTATATTATGCATTAAATGCATAATCGAAATGATTATATGGAAAATTAATTTCAAATTTATTTATTTATTTCAACTAAAGAATGTTAAATACATGCTTTAAGAGCATCCTGCCTAAGGCCATCTCCAATGGATATGGCCTTGGGCGGGGTGGGCCGGAGGAGAACTCATCTTCAGTGGACAGGGGCAGCGGGGCGGGGTGGCCTTCGTGAGTCTTATTGGAGAAGATAAGTTAGGGGACGCCACTTGGCGTCCTTGATTGGCCCCTTCTTTTTTTTCTTTTTTTTCCTTACTATATTAGTTTGAATTGGACAATCAAAGTAATGGGGGAGGGGAAGAAATGGGTCCCAGCTAAGGAATGAAAAGTAACCTAATTAATTATTGAGAAAAGCTGGTCAATCAATTCAGAATGAATAATATTGCTGATGAGGGGTACTTTGGATTCTCTACACTTAGGAACTCATGCTGGGTCGATAGTAGATTATCCTGGTTCGAAGAATCATGAATCCCGACCACGAAGACATAATATCGATCCCAAGTCCCAGTCTGCCCAATCCGATCTCTCAGACAATGGCTCCAGGTCGAAAACTACTGTTGGGCCGACCTCAGGCCCAGGCCTTTGGGCCGATATATGTTCCCCTGCGGATGGTTCAGATAGCACACCACCTCAACTATAAATACTACAAGCATTTATGATGCCAGACACGCTTTCCCAGGTGCTCCCAGCTCGAAGCTCCTGCTCGGACCAACCTGGGAGAGTTAGATTAGATATCACTCTTGTATGTATTTAGCCTCTTGCTTGTACGACATCCTATAATGCTCAAATAGGACCCCCATTACTTGTAATATGTACACCCACGATCGAAATATATTTTATTGATTTCTCCTTCATTTATTTGTGTCTTGCTTGTTTACATTCCTACCTTGATCCCCTACGAAACCGCGTAAGATTAATTGGCGCCCACCGTGGGGCCTTATTTGGGTGTTAGATCGAAAAATGCCTACTACGAGGCGAAATACGTACTGTTGGATGAAGATGAAGATCAAAGTGTAAAGAAGACAAGAAATTAAGGGAAGGTTTTGATGATTTCCAAAACATCATAATCAGCTAAGTATGGAAAACTTAGTTCCCTTAGAAGAATTTTGAACAAGTAAAGAAGACAACAGAAGAGTTCAAAGTTCAAAGCCCAGAAGACTAGTGATCTCTCGCTGAAACAGCAAACAGAAGGGTAGACCATCAGCTGACTCAAATTAGATTAGTTCAGAGTTTGATCAGCAGAGTGACTATCAGATGGGTTGCATCGATCAGCAGAGTAAAAGAGATCATGAGAAGAGTCCAACGGTAATAAATGCACTTGGTGTAATAAATGCTGTAAGAGAAGGGTAGTAATGGCAAATGATTGAAGAAAACCTCGTATCAGCAGAGTGCATTTAATGCAGCTACAGGAAAGTACAACAGAAAAGGTACTGTAGCAGGTAGCCGTTCTGATTTCTGGCTTAGGCTATGGATTTGAAGATTTGATTTGCTTCAACGGTCTTATTTTCAAATTCAAGTATAAAAGGAGCTGATTTAAACGAGCAGATACACAACAACAATCAGAGATTTCGTTTCTGAAGCAGAATTTTTCTAAGTCTCAAAAGCTCAAACAGCTCACTCGTCTGGTGGAAGTCATATGTTGACAGAAACCCAGTTGAAGAAAACAGAAAATTACGATCTGAGTGATCTTGTAATAGCTGAGTGTTGTGAGGAGTTGTGATCCATCTTTGTGAGTGATCAAACTTCAGAGAGTAGAATTTCTTTGTGATTTTCTATTGCGAGCTTATAGCCTTTTCATTAGTTGTCTAGGTATAAGTGGAGAAATATTGTAATCTGTGTGATTATAGTATAACCCAGAATCTAAGTGATCTGGAAGAGTGGACTAAAGGATTTCTATCCATATAACCACTATAAAAATTCTTTGTGTTATCTTGCATTTAAGTTTTCTTGCATATTTTAAAGATTGCATATTTAAGCACATTGAATTACCAAAAGATTTTATAAGGAGTTTCAAAACTGGGGATAAAATCTTTTAAGATCTTAGTTTACTTGTGAAAAACACTTTCAAACAATCCGCTGCAAGTATACTCTTTGAAAACTGCTTTGCTGAAAAACAGCTAAGTATTTGTAAGAAGAGTGGTCAGTCTGCTGTTCAAGATTTGTTCACGATCAGCACAGTCTGCTTACTGTTCTTCATCAGCTTAGTCTGCTGACAGAAGACTGAAAAGTTTTTAAGTTCAAAAATTTTCAGAGGTCTATTCACCCCCCCCCCCTCTAGACCTCATCTGACCACTTGGGACCAACACATAGATTCGAGGAGAGCCTTCTCACGTAGCCGGAGTGCAGAATTCTGTCAACAATGAGCCCGATAATCTATCTCGAGCGGCTCAACAGCCAGAAGCTCCTCCGGTCGTCCCCCAGGGCGATATTCCGATCCATACAACTGTCGCCGACTTGAGATCTATAATAGGCACGATGTGCAGGGAATTTTTAAATAGTGGAAGAGCTGACCAATCTCCAGTGGATCAGCCTGCGATGCATGGACGACCATAAATTCCTTCTTCGAACGCTCAAAAGAAAAAGAGTGTACTCCAGTCGATATCGAATGCACCAATACCAAACCCTCCCCGTACAGCTCCGTCGAAGTCCAACATTCGATCAGGAATACGTCCAAAGACGGTACATATTTAGAGGATTCAGTAGTTGGGGAAAGTCATGCTTTGGATGCTGAAAAAACGAAGAAACCAACTTACAAAAGAATTACGGAGTCCGAATTGGAAAGGATTGTGCAGGAAAGAGTTGCTAAGAAATTAGATAGGGAGGATGCAGTAGTAGAAATTCGCCATGCAGCTACAACTGCTAGGCACACTGAAATGATCCCACACAGAGAAACTATCCGAGAAAACATCAAGGATAAGAAAATCGGGAACAGTATCATGAGATGTTCACCATTTTGTATGGAGATACGTGAAGCTCGGAACACTGAAACCGTACCAACAAGATTTCCACGGTATAACGGGACTACCGACCCCGGAGAACATATTAATAGTTTCATCAATGTGATGAATTTATATGGGCATTCGGAGGATTTCTGCTGCAAAATCATGGTCACCACCTTCGAAGGAATCGCCCTCGATTGGTTCGAAAAACTATCGCCGAACTCTATATTTTCTTTCGACGAATTTTGTGACAAACTAAAACATCAATTTGCAAGCCAAAGAAAGCCTAGGTTGCCAGCAAATCATTTGGGGACTGTGCAACAGATGGACGGTGAAACATTGAGGCAATGGTTGGCAAGATTCAGTATTGAACTTCTGAAGGTTGATACTCCGCAAATCGAATACCTATCATCTTTAATGTTCGAATTAACAAAGAACACGCAGTTCGGGAATGCTCTATGCAGAAAGAAACCGAAGTCTTTTGAACGAAACATGGAAATTGCTGAGAAGTATATGATCCAGGAAGAAATGAACAAACTGAAGAATGCTCATAATCCAAAGTTTCAGCTCGGAAAAAAGCAAGATCGAGCGTCTGTTCCAAAGCCAGGCGATTACGGAGGTTCAAATAGGGGATCTGTATGGCAACGACTCAACGCCAACAAGCCCTAGGCGCCGACCTAAAGATCTAATATCTACGGTCCGCCTCCTATTTCAGATCAGCCTCCACGACTTGGAAATATTCATTTTACTGAATTGAATACCACAAAGGAAGAAATTCTGACCATATTGGAGGAAGGGAATTTGATCCCCGAGGCAAAAAGAATTACTCAGGCAAGACCAGGAACTTTGAACTATGACAAATATTGTCGATATCATAGGGCTCGGGGACATAGACATAGCACCGAAAATTGTTATCAGCTGAAAGTTGAGATCGAAAAATTAACCGTGCAAGGAAAGCTTAAGGAGTTCGTTAAAAGAGGAAACTATAACAATCGGTTTAGATCGAGGAGCCCTCGAAAGTTCATCACTCAACAACGCAAAGCTCGAAATCAGGATGAGGAACAATTGAATGGAGTAATAAACATGATTGCTGGTGGGCCATCAGGAGGAGATAGCAGGAATGCGAGGAAAAGAATGATGAGGTCGATAAAGACGGTTGTCTCGACCAGGAAAGAAATTTCTCTTTAGAACTTCCATCCGTGGAAAATCAAGTTATAAGCTTTAGTGACGCGGATAGACTAGTGGACGTCACTTGGGATATAAATGATGATGATCCAAACTTCTCGATGGTGCTAACTCTGAGAATCGCTAATTATGAAGTCAAAAGAGTTTTGATTGACAATGGAAGTTCGGCAAACATTATCTCATCTAAGGCCCTTGCTCGGATGAACCTCCAACATCCTCATCTGGTTCGAGTCGCTACACCTTTGATTGGATTTGGTGGTTCGGAAATTGTCCCACTAGGAACCATATTACTAAGTACGACTCTCAGAAAGAAACCAAAGAGTGTAACCAGAACCGTGAAGTTTTTAGTGGTAGAAACACCTTTCGCTTATAATGCAATATTAGGGAGGCCAGCATTGAATGCGTTCAAGGCCGTAGTGTCGACATATCATCAAAAGGTAAAATTTTCGACTGACGGAGGAGTAGGCGAAATGAGGAATGACCAATACATGGCGTGGGAATGCTACGATTCTCCTCTGTCCATAAAACAGAAGGTGGAGCCCGAAATTTTGAGAAAAAGAAAAATAGATGATCTAGAATCAGGATCGATTTCAAGATTACCGATTCCCGACTGTGAAAAGTTGCAAGGAAAAAAGGGAAAGAACGTGGACATGAGTGTGCAAGCCCCCGATCATAAGAAGGTTGTTCTAGTTCCGGGATCCCCTGGAAAATTTACAAAGATCGGAACCGAGTTAAGTGAAGGCATGGAAACAATGCTTATCAATTTTTTTACGAAAGAACGTATATGTCTTCGCTTGGAGTTCAGATGATATTGTGGGAATCAACCCACGGGTGATCACCCACTCTCTGAATATCGATCCAAAGGCAAAGCCAGTAAGACAAAAGAAGCTTAATAACGGGCGCGAGAAAGATAAAATCATCAACGCCGAGGTTGATAGATTACTGGCAGCTGGACAAATCAGGGAGATCAAATTCACGGAATGGTTATGTAACGTAGTCTTAGTCTCTAAAGGAGACAAGGTCGATAATAAATGAAGAATGTGCAACGATTTCACTGATTTGAACAAATTATGCCCGAAGGATCCTTACCCGTTACCCCGCATCGATATGTTAGTAGATTCCACAGCAGGTTTTGTAATTTTTAGCAAGATGGATGCTTCCCAAGGATTTTATCAGATTTTCATGAATGAAAAGGATCAGGACAAGACTGCATTCATCACTGAGCGTGGAGTTTACTGTCTCGTTGTTATGCCTTTTGGGTTGAGGAATGCAGGTGCGACCTATCAAAGGTTGGTTAATATGATGTTTAAAGAATTGATAGGTGAAATCATGGAAGTTTACGTGGAAGACATGCTCGTGAAAAGTATGACGAAAGAAGATCACATCAAGCATCACGACAGATGCTTCGGAATCCTGAGAAAATACGGAATGAAATTGAATCCAGCAAAATGCACTTTTGGAGTACCATCGGGAAAGTTCATTGGCTATCTCGTTCACGAATGAGGGATTGAAGCCAATCCAGAGAAGATCCAAGCCATCACTGATCTTCGACCACCAAGAAAGCTTTCAGACGTCCAGAGCCTGATTGGAAAGATTATTTCCTTGAACAGGTTCATTTCCCGATCCGCTGATAAGAGCTTGTCGTTCTTTAAGCTGTTACGAAAATCAAAGGATTTCAAATGGAGCGCCAAATGCGACAAGGCTTTCGAAGATCTAAAGACATACTTGACCTCACCGCCAATGTTGGCCAAGCTCTCCGAGGGAGAACCTTTATATCTGTACATAGCCGTTTCGGAAGAAGCTATTAGCTCAGTTTTGGTAAAACTAGAGAAGTCTGAGCACAAACCAGTCTACTACTTAAGCAAACTATTGCAGGGCGCCGAAAAGAATTATATGGAGATCGAGAAATTCGCACTTGCCTTAGTAGTGGCAGCTAGGAGATTGAGGCCTTATTTCCAAACTTATAAAATTATTGTTCTAACCAATCAACCCTTGAGACAGGTCTTATCTAAAACAGAAGCTTCTGGCATGCTGATAAAATGGGCCGTCGAACTGGGTCAGTTCGAGATCGAATATCAACCCAAGGTTCCGGTGAAAGCCCAAGTGCTAGCTGACTTCCTGGTTGAATCCACGGGGTTAAAGAACTCAGAAATTGAAACTATTACTGAGGTAAATATGGTCGAAAAGGTCGATGACCCGATCTGGCTAATGCACGTGGATGGCTCTTCGACCAGGCTAGGAGGCGGAGCAGTAATTCATTTGCAAGGACCAAATGGCGAAGATCTCAGTTACGCCATTACCTTGGACTTTGTTGTCACAAACAATGAAGCAGAGTACGAAGCTTTAATTGCGGGATTGGAAATGGCCCTAAAACCAAGGTAAAATCGATTACTGTATTAATCGATTCCGAACTTGTTCACAGACAGGTGAAAGGCGTTTACGAAGCCAAGGAGTTCAATATGATCAAATATTTACATAAAGTAAAGAGTCTGATCTCCAAGTTCGAAAAGTTTGAAATTCAACCTATCCCAAGAGAGGAAAACCCATGGGCAGATTTGCTATCAAAATTTACGGGAATTGCAGATGGAAAGAGTGAAAGGGTGATTACCTGGCTATTATCGAATACATCCGCCATCCATCTAGACATCTCTCCTTGTGTTGATGTCATGGAAATTGACGAGCAAAAGATCTCATGGATCAATCCTTTCATATATTATTTGAAAGAAGGAAAACTACCGAAGATGCAAATAAGGCCCGAAGAGTCAAATATCGAGCTCCATTATTCACTCTAATGGATGGTCAACTATACAAACGTTCCTCCTCCGGAATCTTATTGAAATGTATCCTTGAAGATCAGTATAATATTATCCTGAAGGAGGTTCATGAAGGCGAAGCAGGAAATCACTGTGGTGCTCGAGCATTGGCTCTAAAATGCTCAAGGGCAGGATATTATTGGCCTACTCTTATTTCCGACTCAGTGGATTATGTAAGAAAATGTCACCATTGTCAGATCCATTCAGATTTAATCCATCAGCCCGCCGAACAAATGCACTCTATTCCGATCTGCTGGCCTTTTGACAAATGGGCAATCGATATTGTTGGTCCTTTTCCAACAGCAAGGGCCAGAAAGAATTATGTGTTAGTAGCCGTGGAATATTTCAGTAAATGGGTCGAATGTGTTGCTCTAACCAAAATCATCCAATTTCAAGTCATAAATTTCTTTTGGAAAAATATTGTATGCAGGTTCGGAATTCCCAGAATTTTGATCTCCGACAATGTAACTCAGTTTGCAGGCAAAAAAGTCATGGAATGGTGCGAGAAGTTCGGAATACAACAGAATTTTACTTCAGTTGGTGTTACGCTCCAAATACGAGTGCGTAAACACGCAAATATACAGTCGCTTTCAAGTAATAAAGTGGTAAAGGGTGTCGAACCCACGAGGAATCTAACGAATAATTATCAAGATCTATTCTAATATCTTACGCGAACTTATGTGAATGATAGTAGTTGGTTTGTAGTTTGTTTTACGTGGTTAATAGCGAAATGAGTTACGATAACGATGCTTTGATTCGATTGATAAAGGTACCTAGATTTCTATGTTACTAGAATGATTCAATCTTGAATGACTTACAAATTGATTGCAATGCTTATGTTTATTGTTCAAGGTTTCATCAATTATTCATACGTATCTTCCGAATAGCGTACGAACCTACCTAAGTAGACTAATCCAATTTATGAGCCTAAGTGATGCAATAATTTCAAATCTTATTAGAACATTAAATGACTTAGGTATATTCCTATCCTAAAATAAAATAACAAACTAGTTTCACAATTTAATCTTTAATCCACTATGCCTAGCAATTAAAAATCAATTCATTTCATCCTATAGATGGCCTAACCACAAGTTGGCAAAAGTTCAAACTAGTTTAACAAACACTTGTAAGCAAAGTAACAACCATTAACTCATTATTCAATCATAGATCAATCATAGCTCCATAAAACCTAGGAGTTAAGTGCTTAGCTACTCATAATAATAAACAAAATATTCATTACATTAAAAGACATCATAAGTACAAAGTAAGCAAGATAAAGGTTAAGAATAAGCTTATGTGATGAAAACCAATACAACTCCACTCTCAAGCTTTAGAATTCTTCAATCCAAAGAGGCAAGCAAGACTTGGCTTTTTCTTCAAAAAGGGACGCAAGAGATATGTGAAGTGTGTGAGTTGTTGTGATTTTCACCACCTTTTATTCTAACCTAGCAAAAACTACCAACATCAAGTGCCTAAGTTACCCTCAAATACATGGCAACTAAGGCTAAATGTCCCCAAAAGAAGTTGGATTTACAAGTGGGGGAAGTTGGGAATGTACAAAAAGGACCCTAAAAAACGCGCAGATTTTTGGCAGCAGGCTTCGTGGCGGCGAGGTCAGGCTTGCGGCCGCGAGCATGCTGTCGGTCAGGACCTCGCCACGGCGAGGTTTGTTCCGTAAGCTGGCTTGGCTTTCTGCCACCAGCTCGCGGCGGCGAGCCTCCGCCTCGCGGCGCCGAGGTGATGCATGCCCATTTACTTGATTTTTTTTTACTTTTAATTGCGTTAGGTCCTTCCCGCGGTCGATAGCGACTTGCAATTCACGCAAGAAATGTTTCGGAAGTGCTTAAATGCGTCGAATCCTGCAAATCACCGATAAACTAAGTAAAATCACGAACAAAACACGAAAAACAAACAAAGGCCTAACAAAAGGCCTAGAGCACAAAAGACGCGACAAACACGCAAAGACACACGAAAACTCGGATCAAAACAAGATGTTTTGGGCTTAAAGTGATAGGTAATAATGACGTTTTCACGACATTATCAACACCCCCAAACTTAAACACTTGCTCGTCCTCGAGCAAAGAAAACAAAACATGAACAAAACAAGCATGCTTAAGATCAAAAAGCTAGAACATAACACTTTCAAATTATTATTTAAACAAGCTCCACGTGTGTGTGTGATGGTTTCGGCTGGATTCTATTTTAGGTGAATACGTCCCGATAGGTCAAAATCATCGGTTCCATTTGCAAGGACTTCTAATGTTTGACAAAGAATCTCTCCTTACCGTAGATTACAAACTTAATGCTCAAATCACTTCACGGGATTAAGTTATCGGTAATTTAAGAGTGTTATCCCTATTCTTGAGTTAATTGACGATTTTAGTTCCTAACTCTTTTCTCACCATACTTGTTTTTCTTTTGATTTACAATGAAACAAGGCACTTTGTGCTTTACAATGATATTACAATACGATATTAGCACAAATGGCGAACTTGATGCAAATTTTCTTTTGTGGGCTACTAGCACCACACTCTTTTCTTCTTTTGTGCACACATATAGATTTTTCTATTACAACTCTTGCACTAGAATAATGAGATAGAGTAATTATAAAAAAATGATCAATGAATACTAACGATTGAAGGCTTATCCTTTCTTTTCTCTCTTAGAAGTGCGTACAACAACTTCTCTACTCATTTATTTAAAAAGTTAGGTGTTCAAAGGTCTTTCATTCTCAAAAAGAGTTCATTCCCCCAAACTTAGGCCATTTATGCTCTTTTTACATTTAGATTACAAGCCAAGGATTGGAGCGATTCTAAGTTAAGCAAAAGGAGTCCCAGATCCTATTATCGCTAAAGTTCGTTATCCACTTTAAATATAATCCTAGCCATTGCCAATGTGCCTTTAACTTTGTAGAGCATGTTTAGATAATAATAAGAATTTGAAAAAAATTTGGCGGGTCGACTTAGCATGCGACAAGCGACCTTACTCCCCCAAACATAAAATGCACAATGTCCCCATTATGTGAATTGAGAATGACGGAAGAAGGTACGACACGACAAAAAATGAGAGCACAACAAAAACACAAGCAAAACAAAACAAAACAAAACGAAACGACAAACAAGTGAGCACGGCTCTAAATAATTTCAACAAGCAAATATTTTAAGTTTAAACAAGTAAACAAGCTAACATCTCTAAAGAGTTAAGTAGAAAACCAGTACAAGACGAAAAATAGAATAAAACACTGTAAGATCAATAGAAACCGACGGGACTGCATAAATTTAAAACCAACGTCCCTTTTTGTACGCATCCCGTGGTTGCCCTCGTCTTCAATGGTTTCGCGCATTGAGGGCACGCTCTTCTGCATCATCAAAATGTAGCTCGTCTCCTTGATCCCTCGGAGGCTATGGATGCAGATTGATACCCATAGGAAAAGTAGTCTGGGGAATGGCATTGTACTGGTCGTCTCCGAGCACTGCACGGAACATAGCATCATTCCTATCGCACATAGCATAAGCATACCGAGCTAGCTGGTCTTGCCTGTCAATCATGGCATCTTGCTTGTTGCTCATGGCTTGTACAAGATGAATCAATCTACCAATATCATCTCTGGTACCTATCTGCGCCTGACTGCTTGGCTGCTCATCAACCTGTGCCTCATCATGTCCATCCCTACTCTCTTGATCCGGTTGATCGTCTGGTTCTGCCTGACCTTCTGGCTCTGCTTGACTGTACGAGTAATTTTTATTGTTTTAAGCACTCCTGAATTCTAACTTCAAAGTCCTGCAGATGGCTAATGTGTTGATCGGGCCAGACAACTTAGTGAACTCACCAACCTCTCCAAAGTCAACCCCTGCATCTCTACACAATCCGTCTATGAGGTGCGGAAACACAAAACTCCTTGTGTTATAATTCTTCCTTGAAATGGTTTCCTCGAGCACCTCACGTATTACCCGACCTACGTTGAGTGAACGCCCCCGGGTGAGTGCATAGAGTATGGGGATACGATCCTCATTGTAGTATGTGTTATACGTGGTAGGACGGAGGTAAGAAAGCAAGACTAATGTCCAAGCTTTCGCTTCCTGAGTTAACCGGTTGTGTGCCACCTTCGGTATACCACGAACTATTGTGCCTGGTAGAGTAATGAACTCTTTCATTTGAACCAAGGTATACCACCGGTTATCTTCAACATGCTCATCCCTTTGGTTAGCTGGCCATTCGATCCTGTAATAGGCGTTGATAGTGTTCGGATCGAACCTGACCTCCATACCCCTCACATATGTGGTACTGTTGTCCCTATTCCAACTGGCGTTTGTGTAGAATTCTTTAATAATCTCGCCGTCGAAGGTATCCCGAGATGGCCGTTTCAGGAATTCTGTCCAACCCCTTGTTTCAATTTGATCCTGTAAATACGGAAAGGCCATATTTTCGTAGTTAACAAACCTTTCCGTAACAAACGACCAATTTTTGGCTTTCTTATAAGCTTCCCAGTGTTGGATAAGGATGAAGATGAAGGCACTAAAGGAAGTTTGATAAGGGAGGTTTTGATGAATTCCAAAACTTCATATTTGGCTAAGTATGGAGTAACTTAGCTGATAAACTTATCAAGGAATTTTGACCAAGTAAAGAAGACATCAGAAGAGTCAAAGTTTCAAGGTCCAAGACTTCTGATCTGCTGAAGAAAAGTTATCAGACTGGTGAAGATCAGCCGACTCAAATCAGATTTGTTCAAGTTTGAGATCAGCCTTATTCGCCATCAGAAGCGTACTTTCATCAGCCAAGTGAAGAAGATCATAAAGTATTCCCAACGGTAATAAATGCCCCTTGGAGAAATAAATGCTGAAGTACAAGGTTATTAAAGACAAATGATTGAAGAATTGCTTCGCATCAGCTGAGTGCATTTAATGCTGCCTGTAGAATAGTACAAAAGAGCCGTTCGCGGATTTTAAGGACCAGTACTCGAGGAATTTGAATCTTGTCTCTCTTCAACGGACACTTTTCAATCCTCAAGTATAAATAGCTGAAAGAGACGAAGAAGAAAGAAGCAACACAATCTCTGAGAAATTTTCGAAGCAGAATTCTTTAAGTCTCAAGAACAGCTCACTCATCAGCTGAGTCATTTGTTGACGAAAGCAGAGTTGAAGAATCAAGCCAAATACATCTTCTGAGTGAATTTGTAAACAAGAGTGTTGTGAGAAGTAGATATCCGTCTTAGTGAGTGATATTACTTCAGAGAAGTAGGATTTCTTTGTGATTTCTTACTGCGAACTTACGGCCTGTTCATTTGTTGTAAGGCGTAAGCAGAGTATACTGATTACTGTGTGTTTTTAGTATAACCCAAGATCTTTGTGACTTGAAAGAGTGGACTAAAGGATATTCAAATCTATATAACCACTATAAAAATTGTTTGTGTTTTTATCTGCATTTTACTTGCATATTTTCAGTTGCATAAAACAGATTAAGTTAACTGTTTGAAAAAGGATCTAAAAAGAGATTTTACAAATCTGGGGAAGCATTTTTCAAACTGCTAAGTTTACTTGTGAAAAACACTTTGAAAATCCGCTGCAAGTACTCTAAGTATTAAAACTGATTTTAACAAAATCAGGCAAGTAACAATCAGACGAGTGGTCAACAAGGCTGTTCAAAGATTTGTTCGCGAACAGAATTGCATCTAACTAATCTAATCAGCTTAGTCTGTTCAGTTAGAGTAAAAGTTTTAAAGTTAAATTTGAAGAAAATTTTTAAAGAGGTTTATTCACCCCCCCCCCTCTAAACCTCTTCTGACCACTTGGGACCAACAAGTGGTATCAGAGCAGGTGGTTCATTAGAATCAACTGCCTGATCAACGAGCTTGATCCGAGTGTTTTTTTTCAAAAAGTTTCAAAATTTTCAAAAGAGCATCTTTTTGAAAAATCAAAACTTTTTGAAAAATGGATTGTATCAGCCATGTTTCCCACATTGCTGGTATGTCCTTTGAGGACTGGAAAATCAGAATGGAGATTTTCCTAGCTGCTTATAATGACAACATGTACACATGTATCATTAAAGGTCCATTCAGATTCACAAAGACCATAAAGATAAATGAGGTTGACATGGTTGTGGAAAAAGACCTTCATGAGATGACTTCAGAAGAAATAAAGCTTTACAATCTAGACAAAGTTGGGAGATTCATCATGACTAAAGCCCTGGACAATGATCGGTTTGACAAGGTCAAACATTGCAAGACTGCAAAGGAAATGTGGGACAAAGTCAGAGACATGAGCGAAGGCAATGATGCAATAAAGGAGCATCAGCTCACAGTTGCTTTGGAGAAACTTGACAACTTCAAGATGAAGTCTGGAGAAACCATTGATCAGATGGATACCAGATTCACCAGAACTCTGAATGAAGTTTTAAAGTTGGGAAAGACCTTCACTGACAAAGAGATCACTGTCAGAGTACTAAAGGACCTACCCCCAAAGTTCAACATGAAAGTGACAGCAATGGAAGAATCAAGGGATTTGGGAAAAATCTCTCTTACTGAGCTGTTTTCCGTACTCAAGGCATTCGAGTATAAACTGCCTAGAATGGGAATTGAAGAAACCTCAACTTCAGGACCCACAGCTGCACTGGTTGCTGCCGAAAACACCAGAAGACCAGCACAGAAAAGCAAAGAAGTTGACTCATCTGATGAAGCCATTCTACTCAACAAGAAGGAGTACACTGCTGGAGATGTTGCACTGTTGATAAATAACTTCAAGAAGTTCTACAAAAGAAAAATGAAGAACAAATACAACAATGCTTCTACTTCTAAACCTAACTTTTCTTCTCAAGATAAAGATGATTATAAAGCAAAACTAATGTGTTACAATTGCAGGAAATTGGGACACTTCATCAAAGACTGCCCATATCCAAAAGCAGAAAAGTACACTGAAGAAGAGAAGAAAATAAGAAGAGAAAGAAAGCATCAGAAAGGCAAGGCTATGATAGCGGAAGCAGAAAAGCTGGCTGCTGTCTACTCATCTGATTCAGACTCAGACACGTCTGATGAAGAATCTTCTGATGAAGGAAACCCTGCTCTCCTGTGCCTGATGGCTAAGGAATCTGATGACTCTGAGGATGAGGTAACTCCTCTTGACAATGAATTATTTAATTCATTTGAACAAATGATGCTTAACAATACTGGTATTGCTGAAGCATACAAAAAGCTTAAGGAAGAGATGATATTGCTAAAAGAGCAAAACAGTTCACTGAAACTTTTAGCTGAAAAGCCAAAGGAATCAGCTGAATATAAACAGCTTGAGCAAGAACATGAATCTCTGAAAGCTGAATGTGAAGTTTTTAAAGGAAAAATCATGGAACTTGAAAAAGTTATTGAGTCTCATGAGAAATCATCTGTTGCATCCACGCATACATCTAGTAAACAGAAGAAACCTTTAGAACAGGATAAGTTTGAACTGAATCATACTGAAAAATTTGTATCAGCTGACAACAGAAAGGTCATTCTTTATGTTCAGACAACTAAACCTGCTTCACCTGAGAAAGTAGTAAAGGAGAAGAAAACTCCTAAAGCTGAAAAGAGCAAAGAGCCTAGTTTAGGTAAAAAGACTAGTAAGACCAAACAGCAGAGTCCTAAGAAGTCTGCTGATAAAGCTAAACTGAATCAAACTGTTGGTAAAACTAAGTCGTTTGTTAATGAGCAAGCAAGTAGTAAACCAAAGAAGCATAAAAACAAGAAAAATCAAAATGCTTGGTATGGAAATGAGTCTTATTATGTGCAACCTGCTGCATATCATCCTATGTATCATGCACCTCAATTTCCAGGTTACTATGCACCTTACCCTGCTCATCCAATGCATGCATGTCATGCTTATCATGCACCTTACCCTGCTTATGAACATTATTCTTATCATACTGATCATCAACATGACTTATCTGATAATTATGATAAATATGAAACTGTTCATGCTCCTGTCAAAACTCAGAAGCCTAAGAAGCCTAAGACATCAACATCTTGGGTTGTCAAAGGTGGAACTAATCCTTCAGGACCCTCTCAATAAGGTTACCTAAAACAATTTTATTTTTGTTTTGTAGGTTAGGATTAGGAGTAGGAGTAAAGTAGAGAAGATTTGGTATTTGGACAGTGGATGTTCAAGGCACATGTGTGGAAACATACATGAGCTGACTGATGCAGTTGCTGTGGATGGTCCAGGTGTTACATTTGGAGACAGCAAAGAAGGCAAGATTGTAGCTAAAGGAAGGATAATCAAAGGAAACATTGAGATAGCTGACGTCTCATATGTTAAAGGCCTAAAGTACAACCTGCTGAGCATAAGTCAATTTTGTGACAAAGGATATTCAGTTATCTTCTCAACAGATAAGTGTTATGTTGAACAGATTGGTACAAAGAAGGTAATCTTATCTGGAAGACGACAAGGAAATATCTACATAGTCGACTGGAATTCTGCTAACAAGAATTCAAATGTTTGTTTGGTGGCTTCTACACCAAGTGAAGTTAGTTGGCTATGGCACAAGAGGATGAATCATTTAAATTTCAAGACCATCAACAGATTAATCAAGAATGATTTGGTAGAAGGGATTCCAAAAACTGTCATGAGCAAAGACAAGCTCTATGACGCCTGTCAGAAGGGTAAACAAATTAAGTCATCGTTCAAGAGCAAGAAGCATCAATCTTCTGAAAGAATTTTGGAGCTACTACATATGGACTTATTTGGACCCATTGATCCAGTCAGCAATGGTGGAAAGAAATACTGCCTAGCTGTTGTGGATGACTATTCAAGATATACTTGGGTGATATTCATGAAGAAGAAAAGTGAAACCAAGGAACATCTTACTAATCTAATGGAACTGATCCAGAATGAGAAAAGCATAAAAATATTGAAGATCAGATAGAGGGACAGAGTTCACAAACTCTACTGTTGAAGAGTATTGTAACATGAAAGGAATACATAATGAGTATTCAGCCGCAAGAACCCCTCAACAGAATGGTGTTGCTGAAAGGAGAAACAGAACACTGCAGGAAGCTGTCAGAACCATGATAGCTGAAGCTAAGCTGCCACAAAGATTTTGGGCAGAAGCAACAAATACAGCCTGCTTTACCCAAAACAGATGCATGATCAACAAAAATCAGAACAAGACTCCATATGAAGTTTGGAACAACATAAAACCAAACATTCATTACTTTAAAATTTTTGGTTGTAAATGCTTTGTATTGAATAATGGGAAAAATCACCTTACTGCTTTTGCAGAAAAGGCTGATGAAGCTGTTTTTGTAGGATATTCTACTGTTAGTAAGGCTTATAGAGTTTTTAACAAATAGAAAAATAATAGTAGAAGAATCCATTCATGTAGTATTTGATGAACCAAACCAATCTCCTGAAAAGAATCAAAGCACTAATCAAGATCTATATACTGATTTACAGAAGTTAAGTGTTGGAAGGAATGAAGAATATGTCCCCATCATACTACCTGATCTCAACCCAGCTGATAACTCAAGTGCTATTCAAAATCAGATCACTGATTGTCTAACAGACGAGTTACAACCAGCTGACAGACCAGAGACTGTTCAACAGACTGCAAATGTTCAACATACTACTACTGCAACTCCAACAGTAGTGTTGCAAGATCATAACAGAGGACAACATTCAGACCTGCAACCTGATCTAAGATGGCTCAGAAATCACCCACCTGAGTTAGTGATTGGTGATCCTTTAGATAGAGTGAAAACAAGAAGGGTTGCTGCACAAGATGCTATGTTTGTCACTTTCCTATCTCAAATAGAGCCTAAACAAATTGAAGAAGCTCTAAGTGATTCTTTCTGGATAGAAGCTATGCAAGAAGAGTTGAATCAATTTGAAAGGAATGAAGTCTGGTACTTAGTTCCTAGACCAAGTCATCAAAGAGTCATTGGCACTAAATGGGTATTCAGAAATAAGATGAATGAAGATGGTATTGTTACCAGAAACAAAGCAAGATTAGTGGCCAAGGGATATTGTCAAGAAGAAGGGATTGACTTTGATGAGACTTATGCACCTGTATCAAGACTTGAAGCAAGCAGACTGTTTCTAGCCTATGCTGCTCACAAGAATTTCACAGTCTATCAGATGGATGTGAAATCAGCATTTCTCAATGGAGAATTGCAAGAAGAAGTTTATGTTGAACAACCTCCTGGATTTGAAGTCTATCAAGAAGAGGATAAGGTATATCGTCTGAAGAAAGCCCTTTATGGACTGAAACAGGCTCCAAGAGCATGGTATGATACCCTATCTGATTTTCTTTTAATTAAAGGATTTCACAAAGGTAAGGTAGATAAAACCTTGTTCACTATTGAATGGGAAAGTCATATATTGATTGTGCAAATATATGTGGACGATATTATTTTTGGTTCAACTAACCAACAGATGTGTGACAAGTTCTCTAAGCTGATGCAGAATAAGTTTGAAATGAGCATGATGGGAGAACATAATTATTTTCTTGGTTTACAAGTTAAACAGTTGCCTGATGGAATCTTTATAAATCAAGCTAAATACACAAGAGATCTGTTTAAAAAGTTTGGTATGGAAACTAGCTCTACTGCTAATATTCCAATGTCTACAAGTCTTCGTTTGGATAAAGATGAAGATGGCAAATCAGTAGACATAACCAAATACAGAGGCATTATTGGGTCACTGTTATATCTAACAGCAAGCAGACCTGATATAATGTACTCAGTCGGGGTTTGTGCGAGATTTCAATCAAATCCTAAAGAATCTCATCTCTTAGCTGCCAAGAGGATATTGAAATACGTTAAAGGCACTCAAGAATTGGGATTGTGGTATCCTAGAGAATCTGGATTTGAGCTTATTGGTTATTCAGATTCAGACCTTGCTGGCTGCAAGATTGATAGAAAAAGCACAACAGGTGCCTGTCAGTTCTTAGGTAGTCGTCTGATCTCATGGATGAGTAAGAAACAGACTTCAGTATCCATATCTACTGCTGAAGCTGAGTATATAGCTGCTGGAGCATGCTGTGCACAGATATTATGGTTGAAGCATCAACTAGAAGACTACAACATTAAAATCAGTGGAATTCCAATCTACTGTGACAATACAAGTGCAATCTCTCTTACTCAGAACACTACAAGTCATTCAAGAACTAAGCATATTGAGATCAAGCATCACTTCATTAGAAATCATGTGGAAAAAGGCAATGTTATGATTGAGTATGTTCATACTGACAATCAGATTGCTGATATTTTCACTAAACCTTTAAGTGAAGTAAGGTTTTCAACCTTAAGAGCTGAACTAGGATTACTTAACTTGGATGCATCAGCTGAGGGGGAACTTATCAGAAGACTTAAGTTCAACAGCTTAATCATCATTGTTATCTTCAAGGATTAACTTTCAACAGACTAGTTAACTTATGAATTCTTAAACTCAGGGGGAACGTGTACGACTAGCGGTACTTCTGAATTAAAGATGAAATTTGTTAATGTCAGTTAGTTGAAGTTATGTTTTCAACAGAAGACTCAACTATCGAAGAATAAAGTTATATTATCTGGCTGGATTGACAAACAGCTGAGGAAGGTTATCAGCTATTGGCATTCTCTGATAACAACTATGTCATCAGGACAGTAGTCCATCAGATAAGTGTTTATTTTACTCATCTGATTACTGATATAAAAGCGGAACTATTTAAAACGTTTTATTCAAAAATACGCTTTTATAAGCAACTGAAGGGCGGTACATATTCCCGCTCATCATTAAATATCTTTTGAATTTGAAAAGTCGTAACTGACGCCGCACGATCAGCACTGACAGAAAAATGGATCTAACGGTTGGCTGGTATCACGGAAACCAACATACCCCAACTCTATAAATCTCAATCTGATCAGTCGTGTAGTTCTTTACGAACCCTAGATTTTCAAAAGTACTTGTGAGAAATTTAAGCAATTTTTCTACAAAAATCTCTTTGTTTTTCTCTAATCTCTACAGATCAACAATGGCTGCTGAAGGTATGTACCTTGTGTATGATTCCTATTACCAATCTGGCACAAATCTGATGAAGGAACTTTTGGAGAAGTTCAAATCTGCAACCTTGGTGAACTTCATGGAGTACAATGAAGGAATAATCTGGACTGACCAGGTTATGGAATACTACAAGACAGCGTCTGTTGATTTCGAAAAACTGGAGATTACTGCTACAGTAGGTGGCAAATCTGTTGTCATCACTCCCGCTGTTCTTCACGAGCAGTTTGGCCTCCGTAACAGTGGACGTCATGACGTCACTATGATGACTGAAGCCAAACACCAAGAATTTTGGGCGATCTGCGCCAAGGAAGGGGAGATAATGTCTGGAAATATCAGGAAGAGACAGCTGAAGGACGAGTATCAGCGGATGACTGATATGGTGGCAAAGCTGATAGAAAATTGCACCTTTTCCCTCGATGCTGTTACTATGAAAAGGTTCAGCATTATGGCTGCTACTTACTATGGATTGGAGGTCAACTGGTCCATGATTGTGTGGTACATCTTTGCTGAATTCTTTGAGGTAAAGAAAGGAAAAGAACCTCACACAAATCACAGAATTACTCTCAGGTACCTACTATCCCATCTGGGATGCACTATGACGAATGGCAAGGAAATTCACAAGTCCAAAGCCATGAACAAATACCTGCCAGTTCAAAAGAGAAAGGCTGATGAGCCTGAGGAAGCTGCTGATGAGGGAGCTAAGGAGGCTCCTGCCAAACGGCAAAGGAGATTAGTCAAAACAGCCAGCTTAGTTGTTGAGACTAAAAAGAAGAAGGCTGCTGATGAGCCTAAAAAGAAGGAAACTAAGCAGATGGAGAAAGTGACTTCTGCTGCTGAAGCCACTAAAATCAATGAAAATATAACTGCTGATGTAAGGACTGGATCCCTGCATCACCATCAAGAACTCCATCAGCGGAGAGGCCTGCTGAAGGTATGTCTCAAAGAACAAGAAGCCAACAGAGAGATACAGCTACTTCTACTTACCGTGAAGGAAGAACCAAAAAGTCTGCTAGAAAGCAGATGACTTTTATAGAAGAACCCACAGAGTTAGAAAATATAGCTAGAGAAGGCCCTGAAAATGCTGAAAAGGCTGCTGAAACTGTTGAGCCTGCTACAACAGTCGAGACTGCCGCAACAGTCGAGGCTGATGCAACTGACAAAGCTGATAAGCAACAGCCAAGATCAGTTACTCAATCAGTTGAGACTTCAAAGTGTCAAGAAGATCCAGATGTCCAAATCATACATCCAATTGCTGCAAATCCTATCTCGTCTGCTGGACCAGCCCCTGCTGATAAAGGAAAAATGAAGATAGTGTTGAGGAAAAAGAAAATTTCCAAGGCTGACAAGAGGGCAAGGGAAGCTACTGAACAGAGAAAGCAGGATGAGTTGGAAGAAAAGAAGGCTCTTGAGCTAAGCAAAGCTCAGGCAGCAAAGGATGAGGCCAGAAGGAAAATGTCTGAAGCAGAGAGGAAAGCTGCTGAAGATGCTGAAATGGCCATGGTTTTGGAAATGAGCAAAGTTGATGCCTATGGACCCGTCCATGGAGGTGGCATCAAGATTAAGGAGGCTGAAGGAGGAAAAGAACCCCCAAAAGTGAAGATGTCTGCTGGGGAAGTAAAACCAAAGGAAAAGTTTGAAGTTAAGAAAGCCTTCAAGATCATATATGACAACAAAGAGCTTTTCTAGAAGTTTGAAAAGTCCTTAGCCTACTACAATCAGAAGTTAATGCTGAAGACCATGTTCACTCAAGAGAAGCCTAGATATATCAGATGGAGAGACAATAGGCTGAACAGGTCCATCATTGAACTTCAGAATCTGAAGGATTTAGCTGCTGAAGAGAAATGGGTACTAGAGTGGCTAAAGACAGATTCCATCCAAAAAGCTTTGGATCCTCACTATGTTAGGGATGCTATGCATCATTATGCTAGGGAATTTGCCCTTGAGGAAGCTAAGCTAATACAGAGCACCCTGCCTGCCAAAAGGAAGAAGGCTGATGATGTTGAAGAAAGGGCTGTGAAGATTGCTGTTATCACTGCACTGAACAAGTGGGCAGAAAAATCCAGATATCAGCAAGGGCATTCAAGTGAACTCCCTCAACTGCCAAGTATTCAACATGTAATCTTTGGCAGAGAAATGAAAAATTATAGTGAAGTGCCAGAGGGTAACAACGCCTTTGTCAACCCTTGGATCATTGTGAGGCAAATTCGTCAGACAACTTGCTTCAATGATGATGGCACCATCACAAATCTGGTGTATGAAGATGTCACTGATGAACAAAAGAAGACTGAAGAAAAGAAAGTTGAAGAGCCTCTAGCAATAGACTGGAATGCTAAGGACTCTGAAGACCATCAGATGACAGATTTGGAAGAAGTCCCTGTTCAACAGGCGACTGAAGAGAAGGAAGCTGATGCTGCTGCTTCTGCTTCATCAGCTGATCAACATTCATCACTGATGGAAGCACTCCAGGTGTTATTGGAAGACCAACTAAAGGAACTGGAACAGAAGCATAATCAACAGCTGATAAAGGTCAAAGAGGAGCTGAAGGATGAACTTAAAGCAGAATTGGGAGAATCAAACAGACTTCAGCTGGAAACTGTTCAAGGATCAACAGCAGAGATCATCAAGAAAGAAATTGACAGTATTCCTATTCCTGAAGACCATTCCTTGCAGTTAGTGCACAGCTTAAGAGATTTGAACAAGAATGTTGAAGATGTGAAGGGCGATGTGAATCACCTTCATACTGCTTTGAAAACAGCTGAGCACAAGATTGTTGATCTAACTGCAACCTTCATAAAAGTCAGTGAAGAAGAGAAGGCAGTCAACTTAGGGTTCTTGCAAGAAGTATCACATGCTACACAAGAACTACAAACTGAAATTGCAACCATAAACCTGAACATTGACTACTTCAATGATCATACTGACGCCATCAGCACTGATATTCTTCATCTTACAGCAAGCCATGATGTTACAAATCAAAATCTGAAGGCTTTGTGCGCTGAATTAAAGGTTCCAACAGTTGCTCTCAACCCTGCTGCTAAACCTGCAGAAGTCATCAGATCTGATGATGACAAAAAGGGGGAAGAAAAAGGGGAAGAAACAACTAAGGAAACCAATGCTGCTGCTGTTGAAGAATCTGGAAAAGTACAAGGCAAAGACAAATCTGAAGAAGAGACCAAGGAAAAAGCCAAAAATGATGAAGTAATGGCTGAATCCAAAGACTCTGCTGCTGATCAATCAGAGCCTTTGACTAAGTACAAAAACACAGAATCAGCCAGGAAGGCCATGGAAGCTTTGAATAAACAAAAACTTAAAGAGAAAATGTAAGCTGCCAAAGCAAACATGGACTTGGATAATGAAGCTGATGATGATGAAGAAGAAGATGACGAAGAGTCATCTTATGAGTATGAAGAAGTGCTTGAAGGATCAGATGAAGAAGCTGATAGTTAGAATATATAAAATCTTGTAATCAGTTTGCTTTTATATATCTTTCAGACATCTCATCAGAAGAACTTGTACTTGTATTTGTAACAATCTTATCATACCAATAAAAAGTCAAGTTCATTCCAACATACTATTTTCTATCTCAGAAAATTTTTGAGGATTACATTCTTTAGTTTAGGTATTCAACATGTACTTAGCTGAAGTTTTGTCATCATCAAAAAGGGGGAAATTGTTGGATAAGGATGAAGATGAAGGCACTAAAGGAAGTTTGATAAGGGAGGTTTTGATGAATTCCAAAACTTCATATTTGGCTAAGTATGGAGTAACTTAGCTGATAAACTTATCAAGGAATTTTGACCAAGTAAAGAAGACATCAGAAGAGTCAAAGTTTCAAGGTCCAAGACTTCTGATCTGCTGAAGAAAAGTTATCAGACTGGTGAAGATCAGCCGACTCAAATCAGATTTGTTCAAGTTTGAGATCAGCCTTATTCGCCATCAGACGCGTACTTTTATCAGCCAAGTGAAGAAGATCATAAAGTATTCCCAACGGTAATAAATGCCCCTTGGAGTAATAAATGCTGAAGTACAAGGTTATTAAAGACAAATGATTGAAGAATTGCTTCGCATCATCTGAGTGCATTTAATGCTGCATTTAATGCTGCCTGCAGAATAGTACTGTTCACAGTACGGACAGACTGCAAAATAGCCGTTCGCGGATTTTAAGGACCAGTACTCGAGGAATTTGAATCTTGTCTCTCTTCAACGGACACTTTTCAATCCTCAAGTATAAATAGCTGAAAGAGACGAAGAAGAAAGAAGCAACACAATCTCTGAGAAATTTTTGAAGCAGAATTCTTTAAGTCTCAAGAACAACTCACTCATCAGCTGAGTCATTTGTTGACGAAAGCAGAGTTGAAGAATCAAGCCAAATACATCTTCTGAGTGAATTTGTAAACAAGAGTGTTGTGAGAAGTAGATATCCGTCTTAGTGAGTGATATTACTTCAGAGAAGTAGGATTTCTTTGTGATTTCTTACTGCGAACTTACGGCCTGTTCATTTGTTGTAAGGCGTAAGCAGAGTATACTGATTACTGTGTGTTTTTAGTATAACCCAAGATCTTTGTGACTTGGAAGAGTGGACTAAAGGATATTCAAATCCATATAACCACTATAAAAATTGTTTGTTTTTTTATCTGCATTTTACTTGCATATTTTCAGTTGCATAAAACACATTAAGTTAACTGTTTGAAAAAGGATCTAAAAAGAGATTTTACAAATCTGGGGAAGCATTTTTCAAACTGCTAAGTTTACTTGTGAAAAACACTTTGAAAATCCGCTGCAAGTACTCTAAGTATTAAAACTGATTTTAACAAAATCAGGTAAGTAACAATCAGACGAGTGGTCAACAAGGCTGTTCAAAGATTTGTTCGCGAACAGAATTGCAACTAACTAATCTGATCAGCTTAGTCTGTTCGGTTAGAGTAAAAGTTTTAAAGTTAAATTTGAAGAAAATTTTTAAAGAGGTTTATTCACCCCCCCCCCCCAAACCTCTTCTGACCACTTGGGACCAACACCCAGGCTGGTTCAGAAACGAACTTGTAGGTGTCGTATTCTGCCTCGACCACCTTTTTCTTTCCCTTCGGCTCCCTCTTCCTTTTCGGGGGTTCCCTTGAACTTGCGCCTTTTGATTTTTTTGTCATTACTCTTTAAAAGTGTTCTTCCCTTTTTTATCAAAGTGCACAAATTTTCCCAAATTCAAGTTGTAACCGCACAACTTCAATAAATCAATAACTCCGGCAACACCACAATCAAAAACTAGAAAACGGGCGAAAATCTCTCACACGCAATTTATCAAACACTTAGAGTGCAATCCCCAATTTACCAATTCTCTTCAAAGTTTACTAGAACTTCAACCCAAAAATTTTCAACACCAAACAACCAATACCATCAAGCAATACTAACAGGGAGTTTAGCCATACTTACCTCTTGATGCACAAATTCAATTGAACTTGACGAATTTCGACTTTTTCGAACCTTTGTGTTGAATTCGGATTTTGTGTAATGGGGAAATTTGAGGGTGATTTGGTTGATTGAAAGGAGAGAGGGATTTGTGTGAGGGTGTTTGAGTAAGGTTTAGAGTGAGTTTGTGAGATATGAGATGTTTTGAGAGAAGAGCGAGGTTTGAGAGTGAGGGCGAGGTTTGAGAGTGAGAGTGAGGGTGAGTAAGGTTGCGGGTTTTAAAAAAAAAAATTTCTGGGAACAGCTCACCGCGGCGAGGTTTGTGCCGTAGGCTACTGGCAGAACCTCGCGCGCGGTGGGGTTTCTACCGTGGCTTACTGCCTCATAGATCATACAACTACTCACCTTACGACGTTCGCGATCCATAGTTCATTCGCTTGACATCGCTCGATTTGTGCTTGTCAGTCTTCGATCTTTCCCGCGTGCTCGTTTACCTACAACATAAAACGCGACGATGAAAACAAAAACAAACAACAACGACAACACAAAAACACAAAACGCAAAACACAAAACATAAAACAATAAAGCAATAGGCTCGGGTTGCCTCCCGAGAAGCGCTTGTTTATAGTCGTGAGCTCGACTTGGATACGGCATGATAGCTTCACGATAGGACCACGAAAGTCCTATTCCTTTCAAATTCTCCGCCCCAATAGTGTTTGAGGCGCTGGCCATTCACTTTGTATTTATTTCCGGTTGATGGATCGAAAATCTCCACTGCTCCATAAGGGAATGCTTCAACAACTTGAAACGATCCCGACCAACGTGACTTGAGTTTTCCGGGAAATAATCGAAGCCTCGAATTAAAGAGTAGCACTCGTTGGCCTGGTTCGAACTTCCTTACCATTATACATCGATCGTGCCATTTTTTTCATCCTTTCCTTATAGAGCTTGGCATTCTCATAAGCTTCCAACCAAAATTCGTCTAGCTCATTCAATTGGAACAACCGCTTTTGACTGGCTAAACTTGCATCCATATTCAGTTTCTTGACGGCCCAATAAGCTTTGTGCTCTAATTCCAACGGTAGATGGCAAGATTTTCCGAACACAAGCTTATAGGGAGACATCCCGATTGGCATCTTGTACGCGGTACGATAAGCCCATAGGGCATCATCAAGTATCAACGACCAATCATTCCGGTTAGGAGATACCGTCTTTTCCAAGATACTCTTTATTTCACGGTTGGATATCTCGGCTTGCCGATTAGTCTGTGGGTGATACACAGTCGTCACCTTGTGCTTCACTCCATATTTCGCCAAAAGAACATCAAGCCAGCGGTTACAAAAGTGAGAACTGCCGTCACTTATCATCGCTCTTGGTGTGCCAAAGCGACTGAAAATATTCTTCTTTATAAAGCTCATGACTGCTTTTGAATCATCCTTGGGAAACGCACTTGCCTCATACCCACTTGGAAACATAATCAACGGCCACCAAAATGTATTAGTTCCCTTTAGAAGGTACAAAAGGTCCCATGAAGTCAATTCCCATACATCGAACAACTCCACTTCAAGAATGGTCGTTAGTGGTGTCTCATTTCTTTGTGAAATGCTTCCTACCCTTTGACACCGATCACTTTGGGACACGAACATGTGCGCATCTTTGAATAAGGTAGGCCAACAGAATCCCGATTGCAACACCTTTGCAGTCGTACGATCTCCTTTGAAATGTCCTACATAGGGTGCGGCATGGCAATCTTTTAGAATTGCTTGTGTATCCTCCTCGGGAATGCACCTCCTAATGACCCTGTCTGCACAAATCTTAAAAAGAAACGACTCATCCCATACAAAACTCTTAACATAATGTAAAAACCTTTTCTTTTGTTGATAAGTAAAATCAGGGGGTAGTAAGCCCCATACCAGATAGTTCACGTAGTCAGCATCCCATGGACTTGGAGATTGTGCAAAGGCAAAGAGTTGTTCACCCGGAAAAGATTCGTTGGTAATCTCGGGGTCCTCCTTAGCTTTGGCATTCTCGAGCCTAGATAAGTGATCGGCTACTTGATTTTCGGACCCTTTTCTATCTTTGATCTCCAAATCAAATTCTTGAAGCAATAAGATCCAACGGATTAATCTGGGTTTCGCATCTTTCTTCGTCATCAAATATGTAATAGCCGAATGATCCGTGTAGACTATCACTTTTGTACCAACCAAGTAGGCTAGGAATTTGTCAAAAACAAACACCACCGCCAAAAGTTCCTTTTCAGTAACTGTGTAGTTCATTTGGGCATCGTTCAGTGTCTTGCTAGCGTAGTAGATAGAATGGAAAACTTTGTTTTCCTTTGTCCCAAAACAACTCCAACTGCTATATCACTTGCGTCGCACATTACTTCGAAAGGTAAATTCCAGTCCGGTGCTACAACAATTGGTGTTGAGATTAGCATTTGCTTCAAAGTCGTGAATGCTTCCATGCATTGATCAGTGAAGATAAAAGGAAAATCTTTCTCCAATAAATTGCACAAAGGTTTTGATATTTGGGAGAAGTCTTTGATAAACCTTCAATAAAAGCCCGCGTGCCCAAGAAAACTCTGAATTCCTTTCACGGATATAGGTGGAGGTAGTTTGTCGATCGTTTTGATTTTTGCTCTATCCACCTTTATACCCTTGCTCGAAATCTTGTGACCCAAGACGATGCCTTCTTTCACCATAAAATGACATTTCTCCCAATTCAATACTAGGCTCGTTTCTTCACACCTTTGGAGGACTTTCTCTAGATTACCCAAGCATTCATCATATGAGTCCCCAAAGATAGAGAAGTCATCCATGAAGACCTCTATGAACTTCTCGATCATATCGGTGAAAATAGCCATCATACACCTTTGAAAAGTTGCGGGAGCATTGCATAAGCCGAAAGGCATTCTTCTAAAAGCAAACGTCCCATACGGACATGTGAACGTAGTTTACTCTTGATCCGCGGGGGCAATGACGATTTGATTAAAACCCAAATATCCCGATAATCTATCCAACATTTGATCAATGAAAGGACGGAAAGTGATTTTTCTTCGTATTTTGGTTCAGTTTTCGGTAGTCCATGCATACTCTCCACCCGGTAACCGTTCTAGATGGTATCAACTCATTATTTTCATTTGTTATTACCGTCATTCCACTTTTCTTTGGAACGCATTGCACCGGACTCACCCATTTGCTATCGGAGATAGGAAAAATCATCCCGGAATCCAACCATTTGATTATTTCCTTCTTGACCACCTCTTTCATGATTGGATTCAATATTCTTTGGTGCTCAACGGTCTCCTTGAAGTTATCCTCCAAGTTGATTTTATGCATACAAAAAGTGGGACTAATCCCTTTGATGTCGGCAATAGTCCACCCGATGGCTTTCTTGTGGCACTTGAGAACTCGTAATAGCTTCTCTCTTTGAGTCTCTGTCAAGTCCGCCGCAATAATAACCGGCAAAGTTGAAGAATCCCCCAAATAAGCATAGTTCAAATGAGGTGGAAGTGGTTTCAACTCCAAGATTGGAGGTTCCTCGATAGACGATTTCATTGGTTTGGGGCTAGACAAGGGCAAGTCAAGATATTCAAATCTCTTTTTAAAGTTCTCCCCAACCGAGTTAGCTTCCAATTGTGAAATGACTTGAGCCATTTCCTCGATCTCTTCATCAAGTTTATTCAAGATAGCTCCCTCGATTAGATTCTCGTAGTGATTTTCCTCGAATGTATTAGCTACCAATGAATCAATCATACAAACAGAAGAACATTCTTCCTCGTCGTCCGGGTATCTCATAGCATTAAAGACATCGAATTTCACTTCTTCATCATGTACTCTCATGGCAAGTTCCCCTTTTTGTACATCAATCAAAGCTCTACCCGTAGCTAAAAATGGTCTCCCAAGTATGATAGGTACATTGACATCCGCCTCATAATCAAGCACAATAAAATCGACGGGGAAAATGAACTTATCAACTCTTACCAAGACATCATCGATCTTTCCTTCCGGATAAGTGATGGACTTATCAACTCTTACCAAGACACAATAAAGAAACCGTAGTAGGTCGTGCTTCTTCGATTCCAAGCTTTTGAAAGATAGATTTAGGCATAAGATTAATGCTAGGTCCCATATCACAAAGAGCTCTTCCAAAGTATTTATCACCAATAGTACACGGGATAGTGAAACTCCCCGGATCCCTGAGCTTTGGGGGTAATTTATTTTGTAAAATAGCACTACATTCCTCGGTTAGTGCAACCGTCTCAAATTTCCCCAACCTTCTTTTCTTTGAAAGCACGTCTTTCATAAACTTGACGTACTTAGGCATTTGCTCGAATGCTTCCACAAGAGGGATGTTTATGTGCAATTGCTTCAAGATATTCAAGAATTTTTCAAATTGCTTTTCATCCTTTTTCTTTTGAAATCTTTGAGGCAACGGAGGAGTTGGTTTGCTTGCCGGAATTGGTGTCGGAATGATTGGTTCTTTAGGCATCTCATTTTCCGACTCCATTTCTTCAACCAAAGACTCTTTACTTCCACTTTGAGTCTCCTCGGCTTCCGTTGGATTTTCATTAGGCATAGCCGGACCTTCATACTTCTTTCCATTCCTCAAAGAAATAGCCTTGCAATGTTCATTCGAACCTCGATTAGGTGACTCGGTTGTACTTGGCAAAGCTCCTTGAGGTCTTACACTTAAAGCTTGTGAGACTTGCCCCATTTGAGTTTGAAGGTTTCTCAAAGCAACTGAGTGTTCTTGTTGATGTTTTGAGAATTCTTGTTGATTTTTGAAGACATCTTGCTACTTAGAGTCATTGGTTACCATATATTTGGTGGTATATTTCATGAAATCACCAAATGCATCTTCCCACGAATGCTTCGACTCTACGGGTTGCTTTTGTCTATCTTGAAACCTGGGGGGAGCGGAGGATTGATGACCTCCTTGATATGGTTGTTGTTGGGCATTGTTGGGATTACTACAACATAAATTAGGATGCTTTTGAACATAGCTGTTGTTTTGATAGGGGGCGTGTCTTTGATTGTTTCGATAATTGTTCCCAAGGTAATTCACCGCCTCGGGATTTCTGGGACACATATCATAAGTGTGAGCTCCCCCACACGTCACACAACTCGGTGGCATAGATTGTACTTGTTGTACTACTTCCGACTTTTGGCCAAGTTTATCCACTTTGTTGCTCAAGATTGCCATTTGGGCACTTAATGCCGTAATTGCATCCAATTCGATCCTCCCAGGAGTAGATTTAGCGGAAGTTGCTCGCTCGGATGTCCCAGAGTGATTGTTGTAAGCCATAGTAACAAGAATTTCCCACGATTCATCGTAGGTCTTGGAAAGCATAGCGCCTCCCGCAGTGGCATCAACGAGAGCTCTAGTAGGTCCGTGCAAACCATTGTAAAATATTTGCATTAGAATATACTCGGCTATGCCATTGTGTTGACATTTCTTCAATAATTCTTTGAATCTCTCCCAAGCTTCGTACAACGATTCTTGATCTAATTGTTTGAATGCTAGAATATCATTCCTCAATTTGGTAGCCTTCGGGGGAGGGAAAAACTTCCTCAAAACTTTCCGGTTAGATCTTCCCATGAATTAATAGATTGGGGTTGTAAGTAATCCAACCAATCTTTCCCGGGGTCTCTCAACGAATACGGAAATAGCATCAACCTCAACGCGTCCTTCGTTACTCCCGAAAGGATGAATGAATCACTAATCATCATAAACTTTTTCAAGTGAGCGTGAGGATCTTCACTCGAGTGACCTCCAAATTGTCCCGCGGCATTTAGCATGTTAAACATAACCGGCTTAAGCTCAAAGTTAGGTGCCGTTATTGTAGGTATGATGATACTAGAACCGAGCTCATCCAACTTGGGTGTCCCATACTCATTAATTAATAGGCCGATTCCTATTATTTGGTTCTTCGGGAGCAACTTGTATAGGATTAACCATAGCCGGATTAACTCCTTAATTGTCAATGGGTAGAGATTTACCCTTCTTCTTCCTTGCTTTTCTTCGCTTTCGAAAAGTCCTGTCAATCTCCGGATCAACAAGAGCTAGGGTGATGACGAAGCTCTTGGCATACACTAAGAGATAGGCACATATAAATACAAAGTTCACAAGGTAAATAATAAATTCAAGCTAAGATACACAAGAATATAAGTTGGAAATAATCGTTACAACTTCCCGGCAACGGCGCCAAAAACTTGTTACGCTCCAAATACGAGTGCGTAAACACGCAAGGATACAGTCGCTTTCAAGTAATAAAGTGGTAAAGGGTGTCGAACCCACGAGGAATCTAACGAATAATTATCAAGATCTATTCTAATATCTTACGCGAACTTATGTGAATGATAGTAGTTGGTTTGTAGTCTGTTTTACGTTGTTAATAGCGAAATGAGTTACGATAACGATGCTTTGATTCGATTGATAAAGGTACCTAGATTTCTATGTTACTTAGAATTATCCAATCTTGAATGACTTACAAATTGATTACAATGCTTATGTTTATTGTTCAAGGTTTCATCGATTATTCATACGTATCTTCCGAATAGTGTACGAACCTACCTAAGTAGACTAATCCAATTTATGTCTAAAAGGATTGAGCCTAAGTGATGCAATAATTTCAAACCTTATTAGAACATTAAATGACTTAGGTATATTCCTATCCTAAAATCAAATAACAAACTAGTTTCACAATCTAATCTTTAATCAACTATGCCTAGCAATTAAAAATCAATTCATTTCATCCTATAGTTGGCCTAACCACAAGTTGGCAAAAGTTCAAACTAGTTTAACAAACACTTGTAAGCAAAGTAACAACCATTAACTCATCATTCAATCATAGATCAATCATAGCTCCATAAAACCTAGGAGTTAAGTGCTTAGCTACTCATAATAATAAACAAAATATTCATTACATTAAAAGACATCATAAGTACAAAGTAAGCAAGATAAAGGTTAAGAATAAGATTATGTGATGAAAACCAATACAACTCCACTCTCAAGCTTTAGTACTCTTCAATCCAAAGAGGCAAGCAAGACTTGGCTTTTTCTTGAAAAAGGGAGGCAAGAGATATGTGATATGTGAAGTGTGTGAGTTGTTGTGATTTTCACCACCTTTTATTCTAACTTAGCAAAAACTACCAACATCAAGTGCCTAAGTTACCCTCAAATACATGGCAACTAAGGCTAAAATGTCCCCAAAATAAGTTGGATTTACAAGTGGGGAAGTTGGGAATGTACAAAAAGGACCCAAAAAACGCGCAGATTTTTGGCAGCAGGCTTCGCGGCGGCGATGTCAGGCTCGCGGCTACGAGCCTGCTTTTGGTCAGGACCTCGCCGCGGTGAGGTCGGACCTCGCGGCAGCGATGTTTGTGCCGTAAGCTGGCTTGGCTTTCTGCCACCAGCTCGCGGCGACGAGCCTCCACCTCGCGGCGGCGAGGTGATGCATGCCCATTTACTTGATTTTTTTTTTACTTTTAATTGCGTTAGGTCCTTCCCGCGGTCGATAGCGACTTGCAATTCGCGCAAGAAATGTTCCGGAAGTGCTTCAATGCATCGAATCCTACAAATCATCGATAAACTAAGTAAAAACACGAACAAAACACGAAAAACGAACAAAGGCTTAACAAAGGGCCTAGAGCACAAAAGACGCGACAAACACGCAAAGACACACGAAAACTCAGATCAAAACAAGATGTTTTGGGCTTAAAGAGATAGGTAATAACAACGTTTTCACGGCGTTATCAGTTGGGTACCCACAGGCAAATGGGCAAATAGATGTTGTAAATAGAGAGATCGTTCGATCTCTGGAAAAGCGCTTAACTGATGCCAAAGGCAAATGGCTTGATGAACTTCCAGGAGTTTTATTGACTAATAGGACAACTGTGAAAACTGCTACTGGCAAGACTCCCTTCAGTTTGGTTTATGGTTCGGAAGAGGTTATTCCCGTTCAAACTCTTATACCTTCTCCCAGGGTCGAGTTTTATAATTTCGAAGACAATCAATCTTCGAGAGAAATGGAGGTTGATCATGCAGATAGCAGAAGGGATCGTGCAAAATTGAGAATTCAGGCTGCAAAGTCTAACATGGAGAAGGCCTATAATCAGAAAATTCGAATCCAAACTTTTAAAGTTGGAGATTTAGTGCTTAAAAAAGTGGAAGTCTCAAAGCATGTTGGCAAACTTCAGCCTAATTGGGATGGCCCCTACGTTGTTGTCGAGCTTGGAAAAAAAGGCTCATACAAGATCGCTTATCCAAATGGAGAGGTCTTATTTCGAACGTGGAACGTTGTTAATCTGAGGAAATATTATGGAAAATGAAGACTGGATTGGCATTTCCTAGCTTATCTACTATTATGGTTTATTGTTACCTTTGTTTTCTCGTATTATCAAAGATTATCAATTCAATGAAAATTTTCTATTCTCTATAGATCTTATCAATTACATCTCATCCTCGTGCAAATATTGTCGTATCATGATCGATTCCTAATCTATTTACCAAATATTGACTAAGGGTGAAAGTCGTTGCTATGCCCCTTAGATCGAAAATATAAAAACGGGTGAAAGCTGTTGATACGACCCTCGAAATTGACTAAGGGTGAAAGTCGTTGCTATGCCCCTTAGATCGAAAATATAAAAATGGGTGAAAGCTGTTGCTACGACCCTCGAAATTGACTAAGGGTGAAAGCCGTTGCTATGCCCCTTAGATCGAAAATATAAAAACGGGTGAAAGTTGTTGCTACAACCCTCGAAATTGACTAAGGGTGAAAGTCGTTGCTATGCCCCTTAGATCGAAAATATAAAAATGGGTGAAAGCTGTTGCTACGACACTCGAAATTGACTAAGGGTGAAAGCCGTTGCTATGCCCCTTCAATCGAAAATATAAAAACGGGTGAAAGCTATTGCTACGACCCTCGAAATTGACTAAGGGTGAAAGTCGTTGCTATGCCCCTTAGATCGAAAATATAAAAATGGGTGAAAGCTGTTGCTACGACCCTCGAAATTGACTAAGGGTGAAAGCCGTTGCTATGCCCCTTAGATCGAAAATATAAAAACGGGTGAAAGTTGTTGCTACGACCGTCGAAATTGACTAAGGGTGAAAGCCATTGCTATGCCCCTTAGATCGAAAATATAAAAATGGGTGAAAGTTGTTGCTACGACCCTCGAAATTGACTAAGGGTGAAAAACGTTGCTATGCCCCTTAGATCGAAAATATAAAAACGGGTGAAAGATGTTGCTACGACCCTCGAAATTGACTAAGGATGAAAGTCGTTGCTATGCCCCTTAGATAAAAAAATATGAAATTGACTCCAAGCTCGAAATTAAATCACAGCTTATTTTCGATCGAAATATTTCAAAATATGTTATGATTATTTGTCCATCTTTACATCAAATTAATCAACTAAAGATGTCAAGATCGACCAACTCAAGTCAGACCATTATTAATCCAAAGTTTGGAAGGGTTTATCAAGATAAGAATAAGTTATATGTTTCAAATTAAGGTGATTAAATATTCCATCATCGACGACAAAGTTAAATTTGATCGATTTGTCCATCAAATTACACGATCTTTGAGTTTGAATTATCCAGTTCGAACTTCATTCTTAATATTCAAGCAAATAAGCAAAGAAAAAAGTACCGACGACAACATTCTATTCATTTATAAGCCTTTCGAACAATTACAAATGATTTCTCGATTACAATAAGGAATTTCGAGCTCAAAAAGAAAAGTACATTCACTCCTATCCTACTACAAATTCTACTAGCTAAATTAAACAGCTTCGATCCGCAAGCGTCGGCACAAGATACAGAGGTCGAACGTATCGCGAAACCAAAATTTTTCATGTCGATCACTTGCCAAGTGCTGCACCCCCGACCGAACCACCGAGCAGAGTAAAGCCGGATCGGAGTCCATCGCCAGGACTTTTTACCGATTTAAGATCTTCATCTGTGAACAATGATTGCTATGCCCAATCTTCGTAGCAACCATTGTTCACACCCAATTACGGTCCAGGACGGCGGGAAGCAACTCCAGCGGAAGTACTCCAAGCAATCTCGAAGGAACTATACTTCAAGAAACTTCTTCAAGAAGCTGATGCTCTAGATTGAAAGGGCTTCCACCGATGTTCACCCACAATCCGACCGGATACATCGCCAGAAGGCTGGAATTCTAACCCGTCTCAGATAGGTTATATCCAAGAAAGCAGGTTGCTTGCCGGTATTCTAAGCGCTATTTCTTTTACCTGTCGATATTCTAAGCGAAAGAAGTTATATCAAAGGGGTTAAGCTCAGAAAACAGGGTCCGAGTCCTGATTTCAAACTCTTTTATTTGGGAACTATTATGAAACACATTGATCGGAATATTTAAAAATCGACAGGTGAAGTTCGGACGAGGCATTTTTTGGGAAGTAAAAAATATGACGGTAAATTTAGAACGATTTATAGGAGAAGGAAAATGACATCAACGATCCAGATTATGTGGCACGAACGGTCATGATACGAGCAATAAATGTGCCGACCGTTCTGCTTCCCGAAAAATAGGGGGCCGTTTGGATAAGGAGAAAGAAATCCTCTTGCCCCAAGATCGAAAATTTTCTCATAAAGGGTCAAACATAATATCAATCGACTATATTCGATATCAACAGAGCGAGCTGACATGCACGCTCAAACTGAATCATGATCAAAAATTAATATGGAGGAAATAACGATCTAATGTTATGAATGAACAAATCTTGAAAACGGAGCACAAACAGGGACTTGATAAGTTGCCATGATCAAGTTTTTTATAAATGATTAATTGGTCGAGAAAGGTGCATGAGAATCGTTTATGGCCAATCAACAGAATTCACAAGGACTTACGAAGTTAGATGTCGAAATTACTCGATTGAATTCAATCATTCATGCCCAAAATTGATCAAGCTTATTCGAAATATGAGAAAAGTAATCAAGTATATATGGAGAATTGATCAAGGGTTGCGTCCATGAATAAGGCAAGCTTCTCAACGAATACAACATACAGTTTCGGTTTTGTTACATTTCAATCCTATTATATTATACAATCATATGAAATTTTCTGTATAATCTTCTTTTCTCGTCGGACGGACGACAATGTCCTTGCACAAACACGAGATATTCTTCGAAGCCACATGCTTCTCTTTTTATTTATAGTTTCTTGTTCAAAAATCCAAACAAAAGCTTAAGCATCAGAAACAATATATTAATCATGAAACGGCGCAAAGCCAATTACAGAGTCCGAGTATCAAATCAAAGACATACGAGGAAAGTTATTCAAAGCTTAAAATTACAACAGATAACGAGACACAACTACAAGACTTTGTTCTCGGAAAATATCTTCTGAAGCTCAGCACTACGGTCATCATACCCGCGAGCGTAGGCTTTCCCCTCACGGAGCTTGGATTCATTTTTTTCCCGCTCATAAATGTCTTTGAGCCCCTCTAACTCCTTGTTCAGCTTATCAAGGATTTCTTCTCCTTGGTTCTTGGAAGCTTTCTCTTTCTCTAAAGCCAGCTTTCCTTGAAGGACATATTGGTCTCTAGGGGGCGATCCAACTCGGCCTTATTTTGCTCAAGCTCGAGAATAAGAGCAGCATGTCGTTCAATCGCCTGCTCAGCCAACGTCTTGAGATCGAGGAGATCCTGACCAGCCTAATAGGTGGGAAATCGGGTCAGTAAAAAAAAAAAAAGGAGAACACATACCAACGAACTTTACATATCAACGAACTAGCAAAAGTTTTGTTTAACAAGAAGAGCAAATAGATAAATACCCGAATAAGAAAATTCGATCCCGACTGAAACAAATGGGAGGGACTTCTTCCCTTAGATATACCCGCCCCAGGAATGGAGATATGAGCCCGCAAAAGATTCGGAACAGATTTCTCGAGCATTCCTTCAGGGTGGGATATGTTCATCTCCCCAAGCTGAAAAGAGAGAATCGACGGAGTTGCAAAAGAGAACAATTGATCGATAGATTTTTTGACCTTAGAGGGCTCTGCTGATATTTTGGTTATAAAGGATGCAGGCACGTTGGAATCTTCCCCGAAAGAAGAAGGTTTAGTTTTCTTGCTCGGCCCCTCGCTCTCGGAACCGGATGCAAGAGCATTAGTCAAGGGCTTATTTTCAGCAACAAGTCTTTGCAATGTTTCAGTCGGAGTAATCACGTCGGAATGAGGTCTCTTGTTCGAGATAAGCTCAAGTGCTATTTGTCTAAGGAAGGCTCGTTTGGAAGTATCAAGGGGCTTAGAGGGAGAGCCCACGGGTTCGTTGTCGGAGTTCTCATCTGAAAGAATCGATTTGATGGATACGACCTTAGCAGGTTTGGTCGAAGCCCACTTTTCATTCTTACTTTCCCTCCCCCCCCTTAGAAATTTTGAGGGAAGACCCGGAAGACTTTGAAGATGTCTTGGAGGTTTTCTTCTCCTGGTTCAAATTTTGATCCTTAGGCAGACCATTGTTCTTGGAACCACCCAGTAACAACTTGGGATCGAATGGGGTACCCAACACTTTTTCCATAATGCTCAAAAGGAAGTATACGAAGTTCGAAGTTATATGTTAATCGTGGAGCTCCGACCTCAATTCTTGGATGTTATAATGAAACAATTCGAAATCGCCCTTCTATTTATAAAATTACGACCCTCTTCCTCATGCTCTTCTTCGTCTCCATCATCGGAATTACTCTCTTCCGAACTATCATCATCACTGCTATCCGAGCTATCGTCTTCTTCGTCACCACTTCGACTATTAGCGGCATAATTATTCGCCTTAGTGGGAGAATTATTTTGTTCTCCTTGATCGTCGGAATCTCCATCGAGGTCTATCTCTTCATCCACTTCGACCTCGCCTTCTGCTTCGAGCATATCGGGGTTTGGCATGGGCACCCCAAACTCGGCAAGGAAAGGAGCAAACTCATGGTCTTGAAGATCCGAAACATCTGGGGGCAAGGAGGAATCTTTGTAATCTTTCCCGAAGATGTTCTTATATGGGCTCATATGCTGATAGTAATCGCCAAGGTTGCCCGGGATTTTTCCGGCCACAATAAATTGTTGAACTCCTTTATAGAAAAAGGCTTGGTTTATTGGACCCGATCTTAGCCGAACCAGGGAGTCAAGGAAAGGGAACTCTAAAAATTCTCTTATGGCTGGAATCCTGGCTTCTTTCCGACCTTGAGCACGTGCCTGTTCCGAAAACATTTTAGCTTGTTCGAGCTCTGCCCTTAACTTTTCAACCTCTTGTTTAAATGCATTCTTTCCTTCGAGCTCTTTATTAGTATCAGCAAGCTCCTTCTCGACCTCGGACGATTTGGCAGTCGTTTGTGTTAACTGAGCTGCCATAATCTCGTCTTCCCTAAGGATATCTTGAAGGGCATTATGAGCCTGTTGGGACTCTTCTTCTAAGATAGCCAGTCGATGGTATAGATGTACGAATAAGTCTCCATCCTGAAAACAAACAACTTTCAGCATTTAATGAATTTTAAAGGAGACTCAGTGTGCTAGAAAATTAATACCTCTTGATGTACTCGAGCATAATCACCCATAATATCAAAACCGTCCATGTTGAAACATTCGGTATTATCATCTCTAAATCGTCCAGCCAAGAGAATTCTGAAAGACTTGTCCACTGAATGTTTGCCATTGGGGCCGAAATCTGATTCGATGGTCCCATCCTCTGCATACCCGACGGCTCTTGGTCCTCGAAGATGATCCTATATGTAATCCGCTAAATCTGGTTCTGTTCGCCCAGGTCGGCAAAGAATTAGACCTGGGTTCTGACCAAAGGGCCTTACCCTTCTTGAAGATTCAGGAACTTCACTATTTCTCTTCTGGCTATCCTATTCTCCATTATTTGAAGGGCCTGAATCTGCTTAAGTGAATAATAACTGTACCCAGCAGCATCGGGATCGGACGCGTTGATCGAGAATACCGTCCACAAAGAGCCAACGCCTCTAGTTTGAGATGTTTCCCCAACTACGATTTGAGGAATAGTTGCGACCGTGGTCTGAATCGTGGTCCTGTTTGCACTGGAATCAGCTACCCAAGTTTCCTGACTGCCTTTTGTTTTTTTCTGTAGGCGAGGTTGGCCTTGGGACCTCTTGGAAGAAGAGGCAACATTCGAACCAGCTATGGATGTTCGAAATTTTTTAATGATCTCAGCTATAAACATAAAAAGTAAGTTAGTCCAGTACAAAGGCAAATTAGTTGGACTATGGGAAGTGAATTAGCATACCTAAAGTGGGAGGAGCAATAACAGCGTTGGCCTCCTCGGCGGCGGGTATATCTTCTTGGTCATCTTGGGTATGGGTCTGTTCCTAAGATGGTGCCCAAACTCGATCGCGGGGGCAGGATAAGAGCACTTGCTGAGTCCAGCCATTCTCAAGACCTCTTCTTGGGTCAACAAAGCAGTTTGATAGATGTCGGATTGAAGGGTCTCCAAAAAATTTTCTGTAAGCGTTCCAAACCCTCTGCTGAAGCCGGGGAGTCACCACGAACGAAAAAGAATTCTTCTTTCCAGCCTTTTTCGTTGCTCGAAACATTACTTGACAGAATGGATCGGTTCGATCTTTGAGAAAAATATACAAACCCGGCGTTCGAGGCTGTGGATGAATTCATTTGGAAGACTCGCCAAAAATTTTGAAAGGTCGCTTTCTTCCCTTTGGCTTTCATAAGCACACAAAATGCGACTATGTACCCGATCGAATTGGGAAGAATCTGAGATGGGGTAAGAGAGAAAGCCTCTAATATACTACGGAGCAGCGGAATAAAAAGGATGCGCAGACCATAGGAAAACTACCTGGTATAGAATGCTTGGCACCCCTTTGGAGGGTTAGTGGCACATTGATCGGGAGTCGGAATGACGATCGAAAACTCGTCAGCAATGTATTTTCCGAACTCGAGCTCCAAAAAACCTCGGTCTCTTTCCTTATAACGGCAAACAGTTTGATCAGCTCTTAGCTCAGTCTTATTAAGCCTGACGCTGGTCGATGGTTCTACCCATTTAAAAACTGTAACAATAACTTTGCTACCGATCCTGTACTTTTGCAGTTCGTTATCCGCCAAGATAAGGCTATCATCTTCAGCGGCTTCATCATCAGTTGCCTCAGTCGAATTCTCGTCTTCGTCATCCTCCGAATTCAGATTTAACTCTCCTCCTTCCCTGTCAGAGTCAGAACTAGGGCTTGAGTTCCCCAAATTGTGAATCGAACCCCGAATAATCGCGACAGTTGAACTTCCTAAAGGTAAAATTCAAACTTATCTTCCCGATAATTGCATCTTCGGCCCCTATACTCTACTGATTTAGGCCGAAAACTGGATACTGGAGAAGACACGCCTTTTCAGCCTCGGAATATATTTACTTCTCCGACCTCTCGCTTCACTTCACGCTCGAAGAAGTGGAGGAGTATATTAATAAGGAATCGGAATCAATCGCTACTATTAACAAACGCTATATTAATGAGGAATCGGAATCAATCACTACTATTAACAAACGCTTTGTTCAACTACCGATCACGGAAAGTTTCAAGCAAAATTATCGACATCAAAAACTCACATTTTCACAACAGATACTCATTTTAAGGATTCCAAGATGTGCACTTTTTTTCCCTGGTTCGGTTTTTATCCCAATGGATTTTTCCGAATTAGGTTTTTAACAAGGCATATCCGAAACACATCATAAATGGGTCATCTCGTTGTTGAGGCGACATTTACTTCTCCAAGCTTCATCTCCATTGATGCTCGAGAAGTGGGGGAGTATTGATGAGGGGTACTTTGGATTCTCTACACTTAGGAACTCATGCTGGGTCGATAGTAGATTATCCTGGTTCGAAGAATCATGAATCCCGACCACGAAGACATAATATCGATCCCAAGTCGCCCAGTCCGATCTCTCCGACAAAGGCTCCAGGTCGAAAACTACTGTTGGGCCGACCTCAGGCCCAGGCCTTTAGGCCGAGATATGTTCCCCGGTGGATGGTTCAGATGGCACACCGCCTCAACTATAAATACCACAAGCATTTATGACGCCAGACACGCTTTTCCATGTGCTCCCAGCTTGAAGCTCCTGCTCGGACCAACCTTGGAGAGTTAGATTAGATATCACTCTTGTTTGTATTTAGCCTTTTACTTGTACGACATCCTATAATGCTCAAATAGGACCCCCATTACCTGTACATCCACGATCGAAAAATATTTTATTCATCTTCTCCTTCATATATTTGTGTCTTGCTTGTTTACATTCCTACCTTGATCCCCTACGAAACCGCGTAAGATCAACTGCTGTATGTATAAACTAGGTCAATTGCTCTACGCTTCCGCGTGGAGGTCATTGCCCAGTTTAATAGAATAGACTAAGTGCATAATTTTTGTTGATTGTTTGATTTATTCTAGTGAAATATTCAAAAAAAATTAAATATCTTAGATGTATAGATGAGTTATGATGAGGATCACATACATACAAATGATGAGAAAATTTTAGTATAAGTTTTTAGTATTATCCGTTTTCATCTAATATTTTTAATTATGATATGCTTCAATGTTGAGGACCAATAAGCTGAGTTTAATTATCTAATTTTTACTGATTTAATTAATTGTTTTACTTAGACGATAAGTTGAGCTTACTTATCTAATTTTGACTGAATTGATTGATTTTTTTACTTATATGACAAGTTGAGTTTAAATATTCAAATTCTACTAATCAATGGATTGATTGTTTTACTTAGCTAATAGATGCTATGCAATTTCACTCTAATGTTTATTGTATTTCTTATATTGGAGATGAATTACACCTCATTTCTCCTATCATCGATTAAAAATAAATATACATTCGATGTATTTCTTCCATCGATTAAAAATATAAATATTGATCCACAGTGTTAAAGAGATGATTCGGCAAACAACTGATGAATAGCAAGTAGCTAGAAGTATACAACGTAGGCTTCCGATCAATCCAGCCTCGATCGACTGATACATAGTGCAAGTATTAATATATCGAGCATTAATTAGCAACAACAAAAGTTCGATATATACATGTAGAGCATGCCACAATATTATGGAAATGGGCCCTGATACAAAAATATTTATCTACTTTTACTTTATACTTTATTACTGTATACAACTATTGTTACAACCAACAAGCAAAAGCCTAGCTATATTTGGGTATTAAAAAACTAGAGAAGCCTATGACATATCACTTTGTGCAAAATTTCAAACTAAAAAAAAATAATTTTCTGACAATCGGTCAATTCTACTTTATTATTGCATATCTTTCTTTTCCAATTTGTAAAGTTCTTACACGTTTACCAAAGTTCTGAACATTGATAAAAGAAGAAAACTTCCCTATTCTAAATACCAAAACCGCCACAGAGTTGAACAAAGTACTGTTCGAACTCGGTTCAAAAATTAAACCGATCTATATTTATTGTTCGAGCTCGGATTGGTAGAGACATGAACGAGATCGATCGAGCTTTTCAAGAGCCGAGTACGACCCGAGAACCGAGGTGCTCGAGTCAATTTTCAGGGCAAATTCCGACCTCCAACTCAAAATCCGATTTTCAGGTTAAATTCCGAACTCCAGGTCAAATTCCGACGTCCAGCTCAAAATTCTAGATTCAGGTAAAATTTAGAGCTCAATGTCAAATTTTGAGCTCCAGCCCGAAAGTCGAGCACCATGTCAAATTCTGACCTCAAAATCCGAGCTTCAAGTCAAATTCCGACCTCCAGGTCAAATTTCGAGCCCCAACTCAAAATCTTAGCTCTGAACCAGTTACATGAATCTAAAGGTTGTGACACTGGCAAAATGAGTTCCCTCTAACCCGAAACTGGTATTTTATTAATTTAAAGTTTAGTGAAAATTTTGACCATTTTGAAATAGTACGGAGATTCGTGTGAGTAATGAAAATTTTAGGATATTAATAAAAAAATCCTTCTGTCCTAAGGAGAATCATCCTAGCTAGAACATGCAAGAAAGTAGAATAAATTAATTTAGATACCCTGTTAAAATCTGAAAATCACCTTTATCTATTATACTAAAGTTAAATGCTAACAATAATTAGCACTATAAATGACTGAGTATTGACCGAAAATAACAAGTTGCCGTTTCTTTTATTTGGTCTGATAAAATAGTAATTATATTTAGTTTTAATATATTAATGAATTATTTTCTCTACAACCATGATATATAGAGAGAAGAAACTATAGAACACATGAATTAAGCAGTTCATATGTTATTTTAAACATGACGGTAAAGAAGGAAAGTATAATCAACGTTTGTACTGATGAAGTTGGAGAAACTCAAGGAATGAAGGAGATTAAGGTAATATTTCGTTCATGTGCTTGATTTTCTGTTTAATTATATAATATGGGATTCAATGTGATGAAATTTGCGTCTAATATCTTGAAAGATCAAATATCTACAACGTGCTTCTTAATCGCTCCAAAAATGTTATACAAACTCAAAAAATACATATACATTTTGTTGATGGTGCAGGGTGATGTACCAAATCTTCATCATCAATTGACTTATGTCGAGAACTTGATCCGACGAGTTTACATCTAACACAAACAACTCATCAGATATCGATGTCGACCACATGATAGCCGACGTCCTATTGAACTTGACCCGCTTGCAATCGGATCGAACCAGTTGCTTAGGATCCATATTCGAATCAAGACGTCCAATCACGATCCGACCCGGCGATCCATCTAAGAAACTAAAAATAGCCCTCGTTAATACAGTGACAGGTACGCACCTTCAAAACAATAAATACACTCCGATCTCCAACTCATCTCGACACTTACTTAAGCATCGGAGGGTTATCGCCGGGTAACCACCGGCATTAACCTGACGTAGTTGTCTTTGATTGCAAGTTAGGATCCCCTATACAAATCGAGGAGAAGCTTGATTGACCTGCCGATCCTCACATTGGCGAGTCGTGTCCGACTAGGAAAGACTACCCTATCAATAACACACTCATCAATTGGCGCCGTCTGTGGGAACTTTAACTCTGAATCGTAAAAGATGACTACAAGATCAAAAGCAGCTCTAGCTCGAGAGCGAGAAGCAAATCGAGATCAAAACGGGGAGGGGCAGGGCGACAACTTGTTCCCTCGAAACCCCGAGCAGGCACATAATGAAGAAGGGGGACCTTCCAGACCCCCGGCCCCGCCAATTTTGCAACTCACCAAAAAAGATTTGAAGGCGCTCTTGGATGATGCCAAGAAAGAGTGGCTCGCGGAAGCCGCTAGAGAAAATCATCTTCCTTCCCAAAGACTCCCGCGCGCTTTCGTTCGTGACATCGAGGATGAAGTTGAGGTGGACCAAGCCGACAGTTGGGCTGATAAGCGTCAAGCTAGACGCTTAGGGAGGCAGGATCACGAAGAACAATCGGTTAGGGAGGTCAATAAACTCGCCTCTGAAGTAAAGTCACTTCATCAGAAGTTAGACAGACAAGAAAAGAGAAATGAGCTCCCGGTGTCGAATTCCCGATTGAGAAAATCACCCTTTTGTGACGAAATCTTCTTCGAAAGATTACCACTCGACAAAAGACTACCAACTCAACTACCTCGTTACTTTTGAACCGAAGACCCTGACGAACACCTAGCCTCGTTCAACCTCCAGATGCAGCTCCACGGTATCTCGGACAATGTGGTGGCTAAAGCCTTCTCGACAACGCTATCGGGAATGGCACAATCGTGGTTTGGAAGATTAGAAGAGAAATTCATTCTCGATCACGATCAACTCTGCGACAAGTTTATGAACCAGTTCGGTAGCAAAAGAGCAGTTAGACCCCCTGCCAATCACCTGTACTCTATCATACACAAACCTGATGAAAGTTTCAGAAGTTTCATGGGGAGATTTAATAACTAGCTCTTAAAAGTCGAGAGGCCTAGGGTGGACTTCCTAATTACTGTCCTGTTTCAAAGCACCTTGAACCGAGGCTTCGCCAGTGCCATAGTCAGAGAAAATTCGTCTAAATACGAGAAATTAATGGAAATGGCCAATTAGTACATGAATGAGGAAGAAATGAACAAGCTAAGGGGAACCTTCTTTGGATTGGCAAAATCCGAAGACAAGCAGCCAGTCGTTGTTACAGATCGACCACCGGAGAGAATTCCGAACAATCGATATAACGAAAGGAGGAGTAGAAGAGGATACGGAGAAGAAAGAAATTTTAATCCAGGAAAACAAGGAGCAGGAAGATCAAATAAGGAGTACTACGACAACTATACTCCTTTGAAAAAACTCAGGTCGGAAATCTTATTCGCCATACAAGACAAAAATTTGTTGAGAAAGCCAGTTGCTATCAGAGAAAACCCGAGCTCGGGAAGATATTGTCATTTTCATAGACAAAGAGGGCACGATACGGATGATTGTTATCAGTTGAGAGATGAAATAGAAAGATTAATAGCTGAAGGTCATCTAACGGGTTATGCAAAAATCCCAAATAATGACCATGTCGCAAATCGACCACGCAGTAATCGATCGAGAACTCGATCTCCCCCAAAGAGGGATCGTAATCAGGACACCAGAGAGGAGCAGCCCAGAAAAGCCCAGCCTGGAACCATTGTCAATATGATATCAGGAGGACCAGCTGGAGGAGAAAGTAGGAACTCAAGGAAAGTAGTTTCTCGAATATTCCGAGAGGGGAGTGCGAATGAAAGAAAGGAGGTATTCTCAATACGACCCACGACGCAAAATCAAATGGTAGGGTTCGATGACTCTGTTCGTCAGAAGGATTACATGTCGTTTAACGACCAGGACTTACCGGATTGCCCAATGGTAATTACGGCCCAAATTGCTGGAGCTACCGTCAAAAGAATCTTGATAGATTCGGGGAGCTCGGTGAATATCCTTTTCTTAGATGCGTTGGAAAGAATGGACCTCGGTCCGACTACCGTGGGAAACGTAGTTACACCTCTTATTGGCTTTGGAGGAGCTCAAGTCATCCCTAAAGGTACCTTAACCCTGTCACTCACTTTGGGAGAGGCGGGCAACTCAAAAATCCGAATGATAAAATTCTTGGTAGTCGATGCGCAGTGCGCTTATAATGTTATACTGGGAAGACCCGCTTTGAACGCTTTCCAAGCTGTCATCTCTACCTATCATCAAAAATTAAAATTTCCAACGACTCACGGTGTCGGCGAAGTAGTGGGAAACCTAAAAGAAGGATGGGGTTGCTACACTGTTTCCCTCAATCAAGGAACGAAGAACAAGGAACTTTGCTCTGAAGTTCGAGAGTCAGGCACGGAAGTGAGAGTCAAGCCGGTTACCCCTATCGACACCAATAAACTAATCAAGCTAGACATGACGCCAGAGAAGAAAGAAAAGCTAGAAGAAGTAAATTCCAAGAAAAGAAAGTTCGAGAGAATCGAACCATTGGAAGGACACATATCGATTGAATTGGTACCCGGGGAACCGTCGAAAACAACCAGAGTAGGACTCAACTCTCCGAAGGGTTAGAAACTCAGCTGATCGAGTTCTTAAGGGAAAATGTGGACGTCTTCGCTTGGTCGACCACCGACCTGCAGGGAATCGACCCAAAGATCATAGTCCATAGGCTCAATATCAATTCTTCGTCCCGTCCTGCCAGGCAGAAGAAGAGAAACTTTGGCCCAGAAAGAAACAGGATAATAAAAGAAGAGGTCCGGAAGCTTTTGGACGCCGACTACATTGCTGAGATTCAATTCACGGAGTGGCTCTGTAATGTCGTTTTAGTCGCTAAAGGAGGTGGGAAATGGAGAATGTGTAACGACTTCACAGACTTAAATAAACTCTGCCCAAGAGATCCGTACCCCTTTCCAAGGATCGACTCTTTAGTCTATTCTACGGCGGGCTGTGCGATCCTAAGTATGATGGATGCCTTCCAGGGTTTCTACCAGAATTTTATGGCCCTTGGAGATCAAGAGAAAACAGCATTTTTCACCGAGATGGGCGTCTACTTTTTCAAAGTGATGCCATTTGGCCTAAGGAATGCGGGTGCAACTTATCAACGACTAGTAAACAAAATGTTCGAAGCGTTGCTCGGCAAATCAATGGAGGTATATGTTGATGACATGTTAGTCAAGAGTCTTGACGAGAACGACCATCTGGTCCATATCAAACAAGCGTTCGATATAATGAGGAAGTATGGTATGAAACTCAATCCGGCAAAGTGTACCTTTGGAGTTAGGTCGGGAAAATTCCTCGGTTATCTGGTAAACGAAAGAGGAATAGAGGCCAATCCGGAGAAGATCCAAGCGATAATTGACCTCAAAGCCCAGCGTAACTTAAATGAAGTACAGAAGCTCGTCGACAAGATCACGGCACTGAATCGATTTATATCGAGATCAGCGGACAAAAGCATTCCTTTTTTCAAAATCATGAGAAATGCGAAAAAATTCGAATGGTCGGAGGAGTGTGATCGGGCTTTCGAACAGTTAAAAGAATATCTCGTATCTCCTCCTCTTCTGGCTAAACCACAGGGCAATGAAGATCTCCATCTCTATATAGCCGTCTCTGAACAAGCAATCAGCTCGGTCTTGGTGAGAATGGAAGCCAAAGACAACTACCCAATATACTACGTGAGTAGAGTCTTGCAAGGCCCGGAAAAGAATTACTCTGTGATTGAAAAGTTCGCCCTCGCCATAATAACCACAGCCCGAAAGTTGAGACCTTATTTCCAGTCCCATAAGATCGTCGTCCTGACTAATCAACCGCTGAGGCAGACGTTATCTAAGCCAAACGCGTCGGGACGATTAATCTAAGGGGCCGTGGAGTTGGGGGAGTATGATATCGAATATCTACCCAGAACGTCGATAAAAGGCCAGATATTGGCTTATTTCGTTGTCGAGAGCACTCAGATAGATGAAGACAAAAAAGAAATCTGGATGCTTCATGTCGATGGGTCATCGACATCTGTGGGAGGAGGTGCAGGAATTTACTTCCAAGGCCCCAACGATGTAGAATTGGAATTTGCTTTAAAATTGGATTTTATAGTATCTAACAACGAGGCGGAGTACGAAGCCTTACTGGCTGGTCTAAATATGGCAACCGAGACAGGAATTCAGAATCTTGTGGCTTACACCAATTCGCAGCTAGTCGAGAAACAATTCAAGGGATTGTTCGAAGCAAAAGAGGATTCAATGATCAAAAACCTATCTTTAGTTAAGGCTCAAGCTTTGAAATTTGAGACCTTTCAGTTGGAATTCATAAGACGGACGGAAAATACGAGAGCCGACGCACTCTCAAAATTCGGAAATTTGATAGAAGGAATCACTTCTAGAAAGATAACGCTAATGGTATCAAGCAAACCTGCCATCGACACGCGGAACGACGTTCTATTCACGGAAGTTCTTAATCTCGAAAGCAATGAACCAATGTGGAAAACTGCGTCATTGGATTATCTAATCAAGGGAACACTACCAACCGATCGCACGGAAGCACGACGACTCAAATACCGGGCTCCACATTACGCTATTATCAATAATGATTTGTACCGACGATCTATTACCGGGGTACTCCAAAAATGCATAGCATCGCCGCAAACCGACTTGATTATTAAGGAGGTTCATGAAGGTTCTTGTGGAAGCCATTTGGGCGGCAGAGCACTGGCGATCAGAATATCACGTTTGGGATATTATTGGCCCTCTTTGGTGAAAGACGCAAACAACTATGCCAGAAAATGCGCCAAGTGTCAGTATCATGCTACCATGCCTTATCAACCTGCCCAGTTAATGAGGTCGATCTCAATTGCTTGGCCCTTCGATCAGTGGGGTGTAGACTTAGTCGGACCATTACCGGTGGCAAGAGGACAGAAACGATTCCTACTGGTGGGAGTCGAATATTTTAGCAAATGGATAGAGGTCGTACCGTTAAAACAAATCACCCAAACTCAGATCGTCAACTTCTATTGGTCGATAATCTGCAGGTTTGGACTCCCAAGGGTGATCGTCTCGGATAACGGTGCGCAGTTCGCGGGAAAAAGAGTGACCGACTTGTGTGCAAAACACAAGATCATACAGCGGTTCACCTTGGTTGGCTGCCCGCAGACCAACGGACAAACCGAGGTGACTAACAGAGAAATCTTAAGATTATTAAAGAAGAGGTTGTCGAAAGTTGGAGGTGCCTGGCTCGATGAATTGCCTTGGGTCATTTGGGCTAATCGAACAAAAGAAAAAATGGCAACAGGAGAAACACCTTTTAGCTTAGTGTACGGTTCCGAAGCAATGGCCCCAGCAGAATTAGAAGTACCATCTCCGAGAGTCGATCTTTACAATAAATTGGAGTCAAGAAGAGAGAGGGCCTCTACAAGAATACAAGCCTACAAAACCACAATGGCGAAGGCTTATGATAAAAATGTAAGATTGAAATTTTTTCAGGTAGGAGACCTCATGCTGAAACGAATTGATGTCTCGAAGAAAAAAGCGAAACTTGACTGCAATTGGGAAGGTCCTTTCAAAGTGATCGAAGTCGGAAAGAAGGGGACTTATCGATTAAACATGATGGAAGGAGAACCCGTGAAGAGAACCTGGAACGGGAGAAACCTCAGAAAATTCTACACATAAGAAATTTTCTTTAGTTTGTCTTTATTTCCAGCTGTTTTTGTAGTTTCCTGGAAAGTAACAAATATTTCCTTTATTTTTGAATCTAATCCAAAGTTCTTTTGTTAATCTCTAATGCTATCATATAGATCGATTGCCGCAGAGGCATCGAGATGGAATCTCCAGATCGTCGAAATCGCCAAACGTTCCTCGATAGCCGCAGAGGCATCGGGATGAAATCTCCAAATCGTCGAAATCGCCAAACGTTCCTCGATAGCCGCAGAGGCATCGGGATGAAATCTCCAAATCGTCGAAATCGCCAAATGTTCCTCGATAGCCGCAGAGGCATCGGGATGAAATCTCCAAATCGTTGAAATCGCCAAACGTTCCTCAATAGCCGCTGAGGCATCGGGATGAAATCTCCAAATCGTCGAAATCGACAAACGTTCCTCGATAGCCGTAGAGGCATCGGGATGAAATCTCCAAATCGTCGAAATCGCCAAACGTTCCTCAATAGCCGCTGAGGCATCGGGATGAAATCTCCAAATCGTCGAAATCGCCAAACGTTCCTCGATAGCCGCTGAGGCATCGAGATAGAATCTCCAAATCCTCTAATGAAAGCTGCGAATAAGCTAAGTATCAACGTCGACATTCGGGATAGAATCTCCAAATCGTCGAAATCATCTAATGAAAGCTGCGAATAAGCTAAGTATCAACGTCAACATTCGGAATGAAATCTCCTAATCGTCGAAATCACCGAACAAAAGCTACGAGTAAGCTAAGTATTAAAGTATTTCGATTATAATGAAGTAGTAACGAATCTCGATTATAACGAAGGCATCGATTCGAAAATATTGAGGTCAACAACTACATTCGAAAATAGAATTTGAAATTTGTAATAAAGAAAACAATTCGAATAAATAGAAAATTTATTATTCATTACATCGAAATAGATACAAATGTACAGATTAAGTCGACTACTGCAGCTATCGAAGACCTATTACAAACTATTACGATAACAAATAGAGTACGTTGAGGAAATCCCGAGTTTTCCTACAAATTCGACAACTGAGAACCCGCTGATGACGCCCGACTTCAGGGTAGCTATAGGCTTAAATATGGAGGTTTTCCGCCTATAGCTTTATCTCTCACTGATCGAGGCCTTGAGGGGATGATTCACCCTCGGCGTCAGCGAAGGACAAGAAGATCTTTTTAATTGCAGCATGCTTACCAGATCGACACACCATCTCAGTCAATAAAATTGACCATGGCTGATGGGTCAATCCGATTCGACCAAATGACAGAAGAGGAAAAAGTCGCCCGACTTTTGGCGCTTTAACTCCTCCACCATCTGATCGGCTGCCATACCTTCTACCTCACCCCTGCCCTCCGAGTTCTCGGAAGCACCTCGAAATCACCAAGGACCCGAAATATGTTGCAGAGTGCCGAGCCAATGAGGATTCCGAGATGCCCCCGGGTAGACCTCCTCGTCGTTACCGATGCCACCCATTCGAACAACGAGGCCTACCCATTGAAGTACTCCCTTTACCGATACCACCCAATCGAAGATTGTATTAACATCTTTTCTCTCGATCTGGAGGTCGAGTAGGATGAAAGGTCCCAAAGGAGGAAATGGGACCCCTCGATAATTTGATATCGGGGTAAATATTATCGAGAAGTGTATCCTTCGGATGTTTCTCAAAGTGGAACAGGTTGTGCAATTTTGGGTATGAAGTATGGTAGCAATTCCCCCACTTATTTATAGGGCTGTACCATCCAATCCAACGGCCCAAAATTATCAGATTCAATGGACCAGATGAAAGGCATTTAAATAGCCGACCGTTACGCTACCCGAGGTAACCAACGCGGACTTCATCTAACGATTAAATGAACATCATGATCAACGGCTGAGATTGCATCCATTAAATGCACCAAACAGCCTCAACGACGTCGAATAGATTCATTCAAGCATCGACCTGGAAGAGAACTTTCTCGCATACACATTTCGATATAACTAGACACGTGCATCTCAGTTATGCGATGTTTACTGATCAAAGTAATGTACCAAGAACATCAAATTGTCCAATTTCTCCATTTTCGAGTTATATGGAAATTTGAGCGAATTAAAACGACTAAGCGACGAAATATGGGGCATCATTCACCAAACACGCTCAGAAAGCAAATATATGTATAGATAGATATCCCGATCCGAGGGTTCAAGTTAAATTGAGACCTCGAGATCGAGATATTCTTCGATGGCAAAAAGCGACAAATACGAGCGAATGTCCAACTGACGTACATAAATTAAACATACGGCATATAAGAAGTTGGTGATGAAACGCAAATCGATTCTTAAAAAGGGAAAATATTCATAGTTCTCAGAAAAATAACATATAAACAACAAAACACGCCGCCCACACGCAACTCGATAACCAACAAACCGAGCTTTAGAGGAATTAAAAGTTTTGTCAAACTCAAGGCCAAAACAAATGCCGTCAACAATCGTTATGAGTCTGAAAATCAAGAAGATCAAGATGCTCGGAAGTTGTCGACTTGGGAGGTTCATCTCCTTGACCAGCACCTTCAGCTTGGAGTTTTTTCGCCTGCAGCTCGAGCAAAAATCCGAATTCATGTTCCTCGAGAGGGTCGTTGGGACCTTCATCGATCAAAAAGTCCAGATCAACAGCATCACCGTTTTCATCAAAGGTAACGTTCAGCTTCGTCTCGTCGAAACGATCATTCAGAAAGCCGAGCGCCCGACATTGCTTCCAGCCCTTCTCAAACATCTTTGACAAATCAGTTCCAGATTGGCGATCGAAAAGCTCCTCATAAACAGCACTGTTGAAGAACTCGGTAACGATAGCCTTCCTCTCAGTAGCGGTTGCTTCACCACGACTCCTTAGGCCTTCTTGTCGACCCGATTCGAAGCTCTCGGCAACCTGCTCCTTCAGCTTCATGGAATACTCTTTCTCCTTTTGCTCAAGCTTTGCCTCCAACTCGGCAATACGACTATCCTTAGTTGTCACCTCGGTCTCCAGAACAGCCTCTCTCCTCTCCGTCTCCTTTATCTTTCCCTGTTGCTGCCCGACCTTTTTCTTCAAGTGAGAATAAGAATTTTGGCTATTATCGAGACGCTTTCTCATACTATCCTGTCGAGCAGCGGAAGAATAGATAGTCTGGCTCAACTACAAAACACAAAGAAGGTGCATCCTTAGTAAAAAAAATAAAAAATACCAAGAGCAGTAGGGATGCCTGTAGACGCAGGATATCCGCATCCTCTTTCTTCAACAGCGTGGCATGGTCCTCGAAGGACACTGTTGACAAGAATTTCTCCCACGCTTTGGAAGAAATCGAAGAATCCAAAATCGCAGGATTCATCATCGAGGTGCCAGCAACCCTCGCTCCAAATTTTCTCTTATGAACCTCGAGGATGGACTCGAGGTTACCTCCGGCAGGAGCAGGAATCTCACTACTTGTAGGAGTCACCTGATCATCCAGCTTTGCCTTCTTCATACTTAGCACCTCTTCTTGATCGACTTCAGCCGATGCCGGCCTTTTTCACTTACGGCCATCGAACTCTACCTCCACTCGATCACTCGGCTGTGGTGGTAAGTTACTCAAATGACCAAGAGGCTTTGAGGCTTGGTCGGTCGCGGGAGCAGGAGACGATGGCACGGGTGGCTTCCCGAGGTTCTGGGACTTCCATATAGCTCTCATAGCTCGCTGCGCCATCGGAACTACACTTACTTCTGCATAAGCAAATATATTAAAAGAATACATCAATATATTATTCAAACAAGTACAAGTACGATCAAACTACCTAAGGTAGGACAATCAACAGGTAAGGGAGCCATCGACATTCCTCCTAGACTCAAAATAGGCTCCCGCAAAAGAACGTTGGTGTTGTACGTCGATTCCGACAACTGCGAAAGAAAGTCGAGCCCCCACGAAGGTTCGGGAATGTTCTTCAAATGAATGCCGCCCGACCTCCACTCACGTGTCGTCCTCCATACGTAGTTTTCAGGGCCATGAACAAAAATAAACCTATTTTTCCAACCTTTCCCATGTGACGACTTTAAATCGCTAAGAAACCTAACTCTGGGTCTAGACCGAACAAAGTAAAAACATTCGTTGGACTGAGGACACGGACGCACATCGAAAAGACCACAGAAATTAGCAAAAGACGCGGGTTGACCAATTACTTTCATTACAATACAAAATGCAATGATATACCCGACAGCATTAGGAACCAACTGAGTTGGGCACAATCCTAGACCATTCACTATATCGTTGAATTCACTCGCTAAAGGAAAACGAAGTCCATTTTCCAAACTATCGATGTGAAAAGTTATATAAAAACTCGGAGGATCGTTCATTCTGTCATCCGAGGATGGCATTCTAATACCCCAACCTGACGGGAATTGGTATTTCGACAATAACGACTCATCCGACATACGTAAACTACACGCCGATATGGCGCTGAATAATTCTTTCATTCGATGACGGTCCGACTTCGACCCAGAAGGAATTATAACTTCCTTCTCCGAACGACTTACGGAACCGACCGACATACCTTCCCCTTCCCCGACTGATTCATTCCCTACCGAATTCGACACACGAGACATAAATAAAAGAAAGAGTTAGAAATACCTAAGAGGGAAGGGATACTCGGACTAAGAAGCTGTTGACCAACGCTGATCGACCAATGCTCCGACAATAATATCCGTCCAAGAAGTTTACGTATATATGAGCAGTTGAGTTTTCACCTCTATATATAGACAAGAATCCCAAAGAGCGCGCCCAAAGGCAAATCATTTGAATAGATGTGGCGGTTCAATTTGAAAAGAACAGTTTCCAAACTTCGGCCCAATTACACTCTTTTCGAAGTAAATAAGTTGCCCAAATTTTAGCCCATTTATGAAAATCAAATTCGATAAATCGATGAGAAACGCGTAAAAAATTATATATTTATCAGAACGATATATCGACAGTTTATCAATCCAATCAAAAAGATCTCAATAGAGCCCTACGTCTACAAACTACAACCTAGCTACAACTAATCGGGTAAAATCAAGCATCCGAACTCATGCGCTCGAGCAACTTCGATTTCTTCATCCATACCGATAAGCACTGGGGGTCGACACTGCTCATCGAGCGATGCCCCTATCATTGAAGGATCGAAATCTGCAGTAAGGAAACCTCTGTATTGACATTGTTTGATGGTCTTCTCATGCATTTCGACCAGGGAATCTCCCATTCTAGCATCTGCAAGATGTTCATAAACAGGAGATGGGAGGAATTCCTTAACGATTGCTAGACGTTGGGCAGGGGAAACCACCCTAGCTTCTGGAGGATACCCCGCTCGAACTTGATCGAGTTCTCGAGTAGCGATACTGAGTTGTTTCATGGCCTCATCCAGTTGCTGCTCTCCCTCTTTCATTGCAAGATCGTGCTCAGCTTTAATCCTCTCTAGTTCTTGTTGCGCGAGATCGGCCTGGAGATAGCCTTGGAACAAATATTGTATCACCTGCGAAAATGACACGACAAATAAACCGCTTTTATACGATTCTTTATCGATAATAAAGAAGAGGATATCAAAAAATAATACTTACCGCAGAGACTACTCGCCCTGAACTATGTAAATTCTTTTGCAATGACTTCTTCGACAACCACCTCTGATCACGACTAAAAACGCTATTAATAAAACTTCTGAAACCGGTATCCTTCGAACCTCTTTGAAGAACCGAGTCCCCTGAACCCAAGCCTACGGGATGCTGGAGCTCGGATTCGATCCATCGGGATATCGGCCAACTTAGATCCAGCTTATCGTCGTCAGAGTTGTCATCACTATCGTCCACAACCGGGATGACGGGCTCACTTCCCTTTTCCATTTCCATAGGCTCTTCGACTCGCTGCCACTTTCCTTGTTGAATTTCAGCTCGACGAGTCTCGACATCTCCAACGCTCTTAACCGGCCTCTCGATACTAGGTCCAGGCATCGCGCTGAAACCCTGTGGCCACCTCCGCAGAATCTCCGCCTCTAAAGCGTCCTTTTTCTTGCCTTTGGGCGCAAGCATGGCGCCTCTGAGAAGATCCTCTAAGGCAGGATCATCGGCCCTTTTTCTGGAAGCAGATAACCCGCAAGTTCGAAGATTCGGTTCTTGGATAAGAACCTTCACGTCGAGGCAGTATCTACGCAAATTATCGAGAAACTGCGATGTCAAATTCGGTGGTGGAGGGCTTTTCACATCGATTGGCCCGATACGCCAAGACGACATCATATTTAATTTTTGCCCCTTGGGTGGTCTGAGAAACTCGAATCGAGCTTTCCATCCCTTCCCATGGGAACTTTTAGCATTGGTGAGAAAGCTATTCTTATTCCCCCTGGACTTGACTTGATAGAAGCCCTCGCCCGACTTCGGAGACTCACTCACCTTGAATAAACACCAGAAGTTACCGAACGACGGCTCTTGGTTAAAGGCTTTCATAACAACAATAAATCCCAGGATCATCGACATGCCATTCGGGACTATTTGGGCAGGTACGACACCCAAATGATTAAGAATTGAAGCCAGCTCAGGAGCAATGGGTACTCGAAATCCACATTCCATCGACGCCTCATGTATTGCAAATGATTTCTTCGGAGGTTCGTGCATTCGCTATACTTTACTCGGGGCCGATAAAATCCAACCTTCTGCAATCGAGAATGATGATAGCCAGGTCGACAACTGTTTTTTATAATCACCGGCTTGAAACTCATGATACGCCAGCTCGGTTTGAAAACTCTTGTCTTCTTCATCGTCATCAGCCTGACCCCCACCTGCAGGTATGCCCCCCTCATTGACTCCCTGTCGATTTTCTTCCCCACCAAAGACTGACTCTACGACGTCCTCCACATGAGTATTCTCTGGACTCGATACTTCGCTGTCCGACATTCTGGAATATGTTAACACAAAAATCAACGAAACTTCCTCTTATATACGTACAAAGCTCCGACGTCACGAATATTTTATACCACAGTATAAAAACACAGGTAGAACAACTGACCTATATATAGGCGCACAAACTACCGCTTTACGGAATTTGCACAAACCCCCCCTGAAAAGACGCGACGTTTCATCTTCCACCCCTAAATCTAGGAATTCCGTCGAATTAAACCCTACGATCTTCAAAGGCGCGAAACCATAGACACCATGGCGGGAAATTCCGCTCCGACCTTTTAAGTTCCAGACTTCGACTTATGATCGAAACCTCAAACTTGGGGGACTCCAATGATACTAACAGAATTAAAAAATTCAAACTCACACTAATTTAATTTCCAGAGTTCGACTTACACTCAAACTCTAGAACTCTTGGGACTCTTGATGTACCAAATCTTCGTCATCAATTGACTTATGTCGAGAACTTGACCCGACGAGTTTACATCTAACACAAACAACTCATCAGATATCGATGTCGACCACATGTTAGCCGACGTCCTATTGAACTTGACCCGCTTGCAATCGGATCGAACCAGTTGCTTAGGATCCATATTCGAATCAGGACGTCCAATCACGATCCGACCCGGAGATCCATCTAAAAAACTATAAATAGCCCTCGTTAATACAGTGACATGTACGCACCTTCAAAACAATAAATACACTCCGAACTCCAACTCATCTCGACACATACTTAAGCATCGGAGGGTTATCGCCGGGTAACCACCGTGATGAGGGCTATTTCGCACCCTACATAATGTGCGGATCGACTAAAGAACATAAGATCGGTTCGACCAAATCAGACAGTTCGTGATCATCTTATCGACCCGGCCGAATACAGCTCTCTTCGACAAGAAGACTATACTCCGGACCCAAGAAGGATATTTGGGCCGAGTCCTATTAGGACTATATTTCATTGTAACGCTAGGTTTAGTATGATATAAATACCTAGTCAATCATTGTATTAAACAACTCTGAATCATAAGGCAAATAAGCCATTGAATTCTGCATAAACAGCACAACTCACTGTTATTCAATAAAGAAAGAACTTTCTCTTCATATTTGTGTTATCTTTCCAGTTGGTTTCGATATTTACTTATTGTTCTAACAAAATCGCTCTTCCTTGAGTTTTGATCCATCCTGAATAAAGTAACAGAGCCCTATAAAATATATATATTGAAAACCCCCAATTTCACAATTTTACTGATACCTATAACCCGACGAAAACCGGTTAAATCAGTTGGCGCCCACCGAGGGGCTAGGTTAATTATTCGATCGACATATGGCTCGCCCAAGGAAAAGCGCTCGTATCGGAGCAAGAAGTAACACAACCACCGGTCATAACACGTCCGAAGATCTACAGGACAACAACAATAATAACACTCACAACACCAACGAGAATTTGCAGGATACTCACCCCCATCAGCAGGAACCCCAAGGAGATCTTCCCGGTACAATACCAGAAGAATCGGAAGTCCCTGTGATCCCCATTCCTCTCCCGGGCGCTCAGGAGAAATTGCGACAGATCGCGATGCTCGTTAAATCACTCTCTCCAGAAGAATTACTTGTACTTGATCAAATTCCTCGAAACGCTAGGACTGCCAGGGCAAATCCCGCTCAAAGAGTGCCAAGGCAAAATGATCAAACCTCTCAACAAGCCGACAGTCCGGCAAGCGAGCGACGCTCGCTACACAGTCCGCCGCAGGGCAATTCATAACCCTCCGATAACCATCCCCGAAGGAAACCAGGGCAACGAAAACCACAGCCGGGGCGCAGTGGGTCCAAGAAATGTACAATAATCCCTATCGAGGATGACATAGATGATACAGTCCCAGATCGACCACGAACGATGCGATTCTCGGAGAGAGAAATCGAGAGAATGGTGCAGGAACGTCTCGGACAACGCCTACGATATGTTCAAAACCCGTGGGTCCGAACCACGAAACTCCAGGAGAGCCTTGCGGCCTGTTCTCCTTTTTGCAGAGAAATAAAGGAGGCACAGTCAATCGGACAGGTCCCGGGTAGATTACCCCGATACGACGGAACCACTGATCCGGATGACTATATTTTTAGCTTCACGAATATAATGAACTTATACGCTCACTCGGCAGAATTCACCGCCAAATTAATGGTGACCACGTTCGAATGACTTGCTTTAGACTGGTTTGCCAAGCAACCGGTCAACTCCATATTCAGTTTTCGGGAATTGTGCAACAAATTGACACAGCAGTTTGCCAGTCAGAAAAGGCAAAAACTTCCGATGAGCTATTTAGGAACTATACACCAACAAGAAGGAGAATCCTTAAGAAACTGGTTGGCAAGATTTAATGTAGAATTACTTAAAATCGATTCTCCGAATATCGATTACATAATTTCTATTCTCTTCGACCTCACGAAGAATTGGCAGTTCGGAAATGCCCTCAGTCGAAAACAACCAAGAACATTTGCTGACATCATGAGCTTGGCGTCTAAATATATGACCCAGGAATAGATGAATTCCTTTAAAGATAGAAACAAAAACAAAGCCACACCTTCAGGCTCCAAACGGCATGATAAAATTCCTGCCCAAAGATCCATGGATTATGAGCGATCTTTTAGAAAAGGTAACGTCTTTCAGCGATTGGAATACAACAAAGCCGACCAAGACAGACAACCTAATTTCTACCAAAGACCAAGAAATTCCGAACCAGCGATCAGAGGTAGGATTAATCAAGTAGAACACCCAAGGTTAAATGCTCCGATGGAAGAAATATTGGAAGTACTAGAAAAGAATAATTGGATCCCTGAGGCGAGGAAAATCGCTCAGCCCAGACCAGGATCTCGAAACTATGACTTATACTGTAAATACCATCGGGCACACGGACATCGAACGGAAAATTGTTTTCATCTTAAAAGAGAAGTTGAAAAACTAATCGAACAGGGAAAACTAGACGACTACATAGAGCGAGATAACCACAAAAGGGAAAGAAGTAGAAGCCCTCGGAATAATAATCAAAGAAGAAGTTCTCGTCGAAGGTCACCCGAGCATGGTCCTACGTAGGAGTTGAACCATGACCAGATCAATGGAACTATCCATACAATATCCGGGGGACCCGCAGGCGGGGATAGTCGTAACGCCCGACGAAGGACAGCTAGATCCATAATTGGAAGCTTAAAAATACCCAAAAGAAATATGGACTCTGGAAAACAAGCCATCAAACGATCAGCCGATCAGCTTTAACGAAGGCGAGGTACCTAAAAACATTATTTGGGACACAAAAGAGGATAACCCCGATTTCCCGATGGTGGTGTCGCTAGAAATAGCGAATTATAATGTCAAACGGATCCTAATCGATAATGGGAGCTCAGCGAATATCATCTCCGGGGAGGTTTTAGCCCAGATGAACTTGGGACAAATAAACCTACAGAAAGTAGCGACGCCGTTGGTAGGGTTTGGAGGATCCGAAATCGTCCCCAGCGGAACAATAACTTTAAGTGTATCGCTAGGGAAAAAACCACACCGGACAGTGAAGCTAGTAAAATTTCTAGTGGTAGAAACACCCTTCGCTTATAACGCAATATTAGGACGACCAGCCCTCAACCTATTCCGAGCCGTTGTCTCTACTTATCACCAGAAGATTAAGTTTCCGACCGATATAGGTATCGGGGAAATAATGAATGATCATTTATGGCATGGGATTGCTACAGCACCTCATTAACTTTGAAAGATCACCCCAAATCAATTACCCCGAGCAAAAGAAAACTCGAAGACGATCTCGTTAGAAACGAAGTTGAAATCCCTAGTACTGATCGAATAGATAAAAAGGGAAAAGAATCGCTAGATTTAGCTTTAAAGCCACCAGAACATAAGGATGTAATTCTAGTAAAAGGGGACTCGTCCAAAACAACAAGAATAGGTACTGAATTGAGCAAAGAAGGGGAAGTAATGTTGATCGACTTCCTCAGAGACAATATCGACGTCTTCGCATGGAGCGCGAATGACATTGAAGGAATTGATCCTCGAGTAATCAAGCATTCGCTAAAAATTGATCCCATGGCAAAACCCGCTAGACAAAAGAAGAGAAATCACGGGCCAGTAAAAGATAAAATTATCAAAGCCGAAGTAGAAAGGCTACTTGAAGCAAAACAAATCCGAGAAATACACTTCTCAGAATGGCTATGTAATGTTGTTCTAGTAGCAAAAGGGGATAAAAAGGACAACAAATGGAGAATGTGTAATGATTTTACCGACCTTAACAAGTTATGCCCACGCGACCCATATCCCCTCCCAAGGATCGACTTATTAGTTGACTCAACAGCAGGTTTCGCGATCTTCAGCATGATGGATGCCTTTCAAGGGTTTTATCAAATATACATGGATGAGCGGGATCAAGAGAAGACTGCGTTCATAACCGAGCAAGGAGTATATTGCTTTATAGTAATGCCATTCGGCTTAAGGAATGCCGGGGCTACTTACCCAAGGTTAGTAAACCTAATGTTCAAAGAGTTAATAGGAGAGATAATGGAAGTCTATGTAGACGATATGTTAGTCAAAAGCATGAACGAAGCGGATCACGTAAAACATCTTGATCGATGTTTCCGGATCTTGAGAAAATACCGCATGAAGTTAAATCCCGCGAAATGCACTTTTGGTGTTAAGTCAGGAAAATTTTTGGGCTATTTGGTACACCAACAAGGAATAGAAGCCAACCCAGAAAAAATTCGAGCCATAACTGAAATGAAGCCTCCCAAAACCATCTCCCAAGTACAAAGCTTGGTTGGGAAAATCGTAGCGTTGAACAGATTCATATCAAAATCAGCAGACAGAAGTTTGCCCTTTTTCCAGACGGTTCGAAAATCGAAAAACTTTGTTTGGACCAAAGAATGTGATCGAGCCTTCGACCAACTCAAAGAATATTTGACAACACCCCCGATGTTGCCCAAACCGACGGAAGGAGAACCATTGTATATCTACATCTCAATCTCCGACGCGGCCGTTAGTTCAGTACTAGTCAAGATAGAAGGTTCAGAACATAAGCCTGTCTATTATTTAAGCAAATTACTGCAATGGGCGGAGAAGAATTATTTGGAAATTGAGAAATTCACTCTGGCCTTAGTAGTGGCTGCACGAAAACTTCGACCTTACTTTTTAACCTACAAAATCGTGGTTTTAACAAATCAACCACTGAGACAAGTCTTAGCAAAACCGGAAGCCTCCGGAAGACTAATCAAATGGGCAATCGAACTCGGCCAATTCGAAATAGATTACAAACCGAGAATTGAGATTAAGGCCCAAGTGTTCGCTGATTTTCTACTAGAAACTCCGACACAGGCAACCGAACTATCGAATAGCCTCAACGACGATATCTTTATCATAGAAGATCAAACTTGGTTAATGCATGTTCACGGTGCTTCATGCCGAGAAGGAGGAGGCGCCGGAATCAATTTCACCGGACCGAATAAAGAAGATTTGAATTATGCGATAACGTTGGACTTCGTCGTAACGAACAATGAAGCAGAATATGAAGCGTTAATCGCAGGAATGGAAATGGCGATCAAGGCCAACATAAAAAGCCTTAAAGTATTAACTGATTCAGAGTTAGTGCAACGACAAATAGAAGGCCTATACGAGGCTAAGGAATTTAATATGGTCAAATACCTCGCCAAAGTGAAAACACTAGCTGAGAAATCCGAAAGCTTTGGTATATAGAATATTCCGCGTTCGGAAAACAAATGGGCCGATCAACTATCTAGGTTCACAGGGGCACATGACTAAAAAACCGAAAGAGTGATTGACTGGTTAATCTCTAATACACCAGCGATCGATATCGATGAAACACCGGCAGTCGATATAATGGAAATCGAAGAAGCCGAAGAAAACTGGATGACTCCAATGATAAACTATCTTCGAGAAGGAAAGCTACCGCTTGACCAGAATGAAGCTCGGAAGATAAAACATCGGGCTCCAAAATATACATTGGTAGAAGAAAAACTCTACCGGAGATCAGTATCAGGAATTCTTCTTAAATGCGTCTCTGAATCACAAACCATTGATATTCTACGAGAGGTACATGAAGGAGACGCAGGGAATCACAGCGGAGCAAGGGCATTGGCTTTAAAATGCCTCCGAACAGGTTATTATTGGCCTACCATCAATAAGGATGCCGCTCAGTATGTCCAAGAATGTCATCATTGCCAAGTCCATGCTAATATATGTCATCGACCAGCAGAAAACATGCACCCAATACCGGTATGTTGGCCTTTTGATCAATGGGGAATGGACATCGTGGGACCGTTCCCGGCGGCTAGATCCAAGAAAGCTTACGTCCTGGTCGCTGTAGAATACTTCAGCAAATGGATTGAATGCATCGCCCTTGCACAAATAACTCAGTTCCAAGTGCTCAACTTCCTATGGAAATTCATAGTTTGCAGATTTGGTATCCCGAGGATCCTAATTTCTGATAATGGAACCCAATTCGCGGGAAAACAAGTAATAGAATGGTGTTTGAAACTAGGAATTCAGCAAAATTTCACTTCGGTCGGGCATCCAAGAGCGAATGGACAGACGGAGGTGGCGAACCGAGAGATAATAAAATCCTTGGAAAAAAGATTAGGAGCGGCCAAAGGGAAATGGCTTGATGAACTCCCAGGAGTACTTTGGGCTAATCGAACCACTGTCATGAGCTCAACCGTAGAAACCCAGTTTAGTTTGGTATATGGTTCGGAAGCTGTTATTCCTGTTGAAACTCTAATCCCAACACCAAGAATCGAAATGTACGATGATCAGGAAAATGAAAAGACAAGAGAAAGTGACGTAGATTTAACGTTAGCTTTAAGAGAAAAAGCCGCTGTACGCCTGCAAGCCACTAAAGCAAATATGGAAAAGGCATACAATCAAAAGGTACGCATCCGAACCTTCAGAGAAGGATACCTGGTCTTGAAAAAGGTGGAAGTATCAAAGCATGTTGGAAAATTACAACAAAATTGGGATGGACCTTACGTTCTAATTGGCGTAGGAAAGAAAGGTTCATACAAAATCGCACACTTGGATGGAACAGCCTTACCAAGAACCTGGAATGCAGTCAACCTTAGGAAATACTATGGTAAATAAATTTTAGCAGGTTATGCTGCTTTATCTTATTTTATTAAGTTTTAATCTTTGTAATAAAGTCCTTAGCCTATTGTTCGATTATTAAAGATTTTAAGCAATTTTAAATATTAAGCCAAGATTCTGTATAGATCGATTGTCTCGATAAAACACTCCTCAATCCAACCATACAAACGAGTCGAGTATACATTGATCCGCTCAATAAAAACTCCTCGGTCAGTTCTTCAACAATCAAAAGACTTCTGGTATTAAAAACCTAAGTCTAAACAAGACGAGTCGAGTATACATTGATCCGCTCAATGAACACTCCTCGATCTACTTATAACGATTAATAGACTTCTGGTATTACAAATCTAAGTCTAAACAAGACGAGTCGAGTATACATTGATCCGCTCAATAAACACTCCTCGATCTACTTATAACGATTAATAGACTTCTGGTATTACAAACCTAAGTCTAAACAAGACGAGTCGAGTATACATTGATCCGCTCAATAAACACTCCTCGATCTACTTATAACGATTAATAGACTTCTGGTATTACAAGCCTAAGTCCAAACAAGACGAGTCGAGTATACATTGATCCGCTCAATAAACACTCCTCGATCTATTATCTACGATCTAAAAAGGCTTTTGTTATAAAAACTTAAGTCTAAATTATAAAAGAGTTGAGTATACATTGATCCGCTCAATAAACACTCCTCGATCTATTTTCAACGATCTAAAAATGCTTTTGTTATAAAAACTTAAGTCTAAATTATAAAAGAGTTGAGTATACATTGATCCGCTCAATAAACACTCCTCGATCTATTATCTACGATCTAAAAAGGCTTTTGTTATAAAAACATAAGTCTAAATTGTAAAAGAGTTGAGTATACATTGATCCGCTCAATAAACACTCCTCGATCTATTATCTACGATCTAAAAAGGCTTTTGTTATAAAAACTTAAGTCTAAATTATAAAAGAGTTGAGTATACATTGATCCGCTCAATAAACACTCCTCGATCTATTTTCAACGATCTAAAAAGGCTTTTGGTATGAAAACTTAAGTCTAAATTATACAGAGTTGAGTATACATTGATCCGCTCAATAAACACTCCTCGACCTATTCCTAACGATCTAAAATGATCTGCCAATACACCTAAGTCGTGAATACGAATTGAGTATGAATCCATTTGCTCGGAAAATGCTCCTCGTAAATAAAATTGTGACAACATCAACAAAAAGGAGAATGCAAGGGATAAAAGTAATATTTTTATTCATCAAATCAATTACATACAAATGTCCTAAATTACAGAAGTATACATACTACTTAAACATCGTTACAAGGCTTTAGATAAAATGACCCTATAGTTCAGCGATCTTCACGACAATGTCCACGGAAACACCAATCTCCTCCCTAGTACCTCGTCGATTATGACAAACCACCTAAGAAGCATGCTACTCAGGATGGTCGACTTCTTTGGTTCGATGGCCAGGCTCTGAAGATCAAATGTTCCTCCATACGAAATGAGCATTACCCGCCAGATAACCGGCAATACTCATTCACCCACAACAGAGATACTGCTTTTACATTAGGGTTGAAATTTACTCTAGAGCAGCATCTCTTCAGGACCGTCGAAGAAGAAAAAATTTACCAGCACACCCCGATGGTGTATCAATCCGGAGGTAACATCCAAACACGGCGGTGCCTGGTAAATACGAACCCTTTATGTGCAAACAGGAAACCACGGACCTCAAACCCGTGGATACAAAGTTCGAGGCCTCATGGGACCCGTTAGTACAAGGTAGGGCTTCCATGGGACCCGTTAGTACAAGGCAGAAGAACATCAAGCTATTACGATATGAATCACGATAATGTGACTTTTTGAATATTATGGGATCTGAAGGCAAAATAAAATCTAAGGAAACTGAGATCTCCATCCTTTTTGAGAAATGGCAAATGAAGTATGCAAACCGCCTCCCTATTTATAGGGATAGATCTTAGCAATCCAACGGCTGAAAAAGTATCTGATCAAGGGATTGAAATGCGACCTTTTGACTCCCCGTAATAAATGCAAGTAAGTTGGAACGGCGCCAAACTAATCGACTCATTTAATCGGAGATAAAAACGAAAGTAGATCGTTTCGATCAATGCAGCAAAAGGCAGATCTAAACGAGCTTCGCACTAAGGAAATTTACACACTCAAACATGCTATTCGCTCATGCAAATATGGTGTTCGGACCTACGTGGGTCGTAACTGCCTCATACGTCATATGGAAAACTGTTAAATTGGCCTTACAAAAACTCCATTGGAGTTCAAGAAATCTGACATCATTACTAAGACGATTAATACCACAATGCTAGACTAGAAGGCCGTCACTGCCTAATTTTCCAAAGAATTGCTGAAGTAGGTCTGAACAGGTCAGATCTGGCCAAGACTTCTACATTTTCCAATTCCTCCCATATCAAAGAAATGCTATAGTGAAACACTGGTTGGGGAACATATAGTTCACAGTTAATGTAGAAAAACATAAAGGAAGATACTGAAAGGGATATCTTCTCTTAGTCTTACGAAAAGAAAAGACGAGTTCAACAGAGGGTATAAAAACCCTCCTTATATAAGATATATGTCACAAAAAGACAAATTTACAAGGCATGGATTGAACATCGATCAAGATGCTAAGCGTTCCTTAACTGCTATTCAATCGATTATCGATACGAATGACCTACTATCTACATTTTGAGGAACAACGCGTTTTTGGGTATAACCCAAGGGACTATACTGGGTTGATCAACAAAAAATTTACTTTGCGAGAGCAAACAGTATATCATCCAGTTACTTATAAAGTGACCGAGCAATATTAAGCTACCTTTTTTTTCTATTCTCAGTATCTTCCGCAAGGATCAATATCAGATAAGTATGCTAATCTATGCTAATTATTTCATATGTTATATTTATGCATAACTGCAAAATGTGCGTAACAAAATATATCTACAGAATAAAATTGATCAAGGAAAGGATCTGCCTACAAAAGATCATAATTTTCAATTTAGTTGTTCTCCCAATACAAAAATTCAGCCCAAAACAACTACACAAAAAAGTTGGGCTCTAAAAAAAAAAAAAAAAAAAAAAAAAAAAGAGACAGTCCAAGGCCTGCCAGGTCGAACAGATCACTGAGAAGAATCGCCAGCAGGACGACTAGCAGAAACAGTCCTCCGAGGAGTCAAGTTGCCAGCAAACGCCATCAACTCCTCTTGACGCTTTAGATAACCGGCGTCATAACCCTCCTCATAAGACTGCCGTCGAGACTCCTCTGCTAGGGCAGCAGCCTGAACTAAGTCACTTTTCTCTTTCTCCCAGACAGACTTTTCTTCTTGCAATTTTTTCAAATCATCATTGGCAAGCTGCAGTTGGAGACTCTGCCCTCTGACCTTGGCCGACTCCGATTCCAAACGACGTTTATAAGCATTTCTGCTTATCCACAGATCGTCATTTTGCACACCCAACTGGAGTGCAAAGTACTTAGCCTGGAAAGAGAAAACACTCTTTATGTAACAAGGCAATTAAAATGAAAGCAAGAAAAATAATGAAAAGATAGGTCTACCTGCTAGCACAACTTCACTAGCGACTGAACCAGGCGCACATTGGAAATATTCTCAAGCTTCCTCAATTCACCGGGCAAAATAGTGCTCAAGCCCAGATCCCAAGACAAAGCATCAGGCTCAACAGAGCCCGGCAGTTCACTAAGAAGAGGGACATTGTCAGGACGAGGACTCACTGACCGCAAAATATCCTTAACCTGCTCAAGGATGCAACGATCGTCTAACGGACGAGGAGATTCCCTCTCGTTAGGACTAACTGAGGTTTCCTTCCCCGAAGCAGAAATAACAGTTCGGCGACCAGACCTTGACTCAAACCGACCTCCAGAAGGTCCTCCAGATTCGAAAGAAGTAGTCATCACAGTAGTATCATTAAACAGATAATCAGGACAATCTTGCAAAATAGATTGTGTTGTGGAAGGATTAACAAAGGAGCCCTCACCTACTTGCCCTTCGCTGGTGATCGGGGCAGTAAAAGTAGACAAAGGAAGGGAATTAGCAAAATCCCCTCCATGAAAAACATGCTCGAAGGAAGAAATGCCTGAAGAAACAGGTATATCGAAAGTCTGCTCCACGTTAGATGTATCACCGAAAACCACCCGACCAGGGGAAGGCCTACTCCCAACTTCAGTAGAAGAAGAAAATTTTGGTTGTACAAAAGATGACCTAATTATCGAAAAAGGTTCAGAAGGGATAACATGAGTATCGATCACCGACCTAGTTATTGGAGACGAACGAGGAGGATCCATCGAGGGCCCCTCTCTTCGAGATTTTTTAGATCTGTTATCCCTAGCGCCCTCACGGGAAGGTCGCTTCGAAGTATTGCCAAAAAGATTACTCATGATCGGATTATTGAAAAGTACAAATTAAATATCGAGAAAGCTTATCGACTAGTTGGGGAAAGAGTATTCTATTAAGAGATGAGTATAGCAGTAAAAACCGAATCGAGTTTTTACCTTTTGTATTTATACTATACGAAAAGATGCGAAAGACCCAAAGAAAAGGGCGCGAAATACCGAAAGATAGCCTTGGAATAAACACTAGAATTTGAAACGACACACGCATAATGATTACGGCGAAGTTAATGACTTGTCCGAATTATTACAGAGAATACGAAAAGACGTGACTGTCAGAATACGAAACGTTTATTTCAAAGGGATGAAAGGGTAAAATTATAATTAAACTTACGGGTAAATAATTACAAAGAATATTTCAAAAAGTCAATATATCATGGAGCCTGGTCGCTATCTGGAATTTTCTGTTCGCTACCGACGTTCTCTTCCTCGGTCATGCCAATATCTTCCTCTTCTTCTTCTTCGTCTTTAGGATCGATGAAGGTTTTGTCGAGTTCATCATTGATATCTGAAGGAGGAATTGGCAATGGTTTTCCGAACTCTTTGACAAGGTGTGCCAAAGGGAAGTTTTGATACACAACATCTGGAAGCTCGGAAGGAGAGTATACTTCGCCATAGCGGTTCAACCGAATATGTGCCGCTTTAAAGTATTCCTTTCGACGATCATCTATCATATCAAAAGCGACCAACTGATGAATCGCCTTCTTGAACGTATTTTCTAAAAGTGGACCGACCATCTGATTTACCAACGTCGTATGAACGGGAGAGTTAAGAAATTCACGAATCACTTTTTCGTCATAATTACGACCATAACGATCCCTAAGTCCACTCAAAGGAATGTCCATCTCATACTCCTCTAATGAAGCTTGAAGACTTGATACTTGAGATTCTAGCTCACTAATTCGAGCAGTACTCTGAAACTGGAATTCCTCTAACTTTTTAGCCATTTGATCGGCTTGCTCTTGAGCACGAAAAGTCTCCAGGACCTTGTTCATGATCTCCTGGTCTTCAGTACCTGTAGCCCTAGTCTCAACGACCGGAATAGAAGAGGACGTTGAAGGGCCTACCTCTGAACCAGAGAATTTATGAAGTAAAGCTTTATACTTCTCTTCCAGGAACTCATACTGTTGTTTCCAAAATGCATTTTCATAAGCGTATGATGCCAGACAAGTTTTAGTCTGGAAGAACAAAGAGAGCAAAGAAAAAAAAGAAATGGGTTAGCAAATTAAGAAAGATCCTTAAAGAAAATTACTTTTTTTTAGTATGATCAAAGAAAAAAAAAAGAGAAAAATCACCTTTTCAGCATAAAGAGAGGCTCACTGAAATTTCTCCAGATGATCCTTACGAAGAAGCTTATTCAGATCGCGAGTAAAAAGGCCAGATAAAAGTACACGGGTTGCCTTATCGACCGCGTTCTCACTATCGTCATGAACAAGTGAATCATTCTCGGAGTAACCTGCGGCCCTCCTTCCCTCTAGATGATCCTCAATCATTTCAACCAAAGTAGGTTTTGGATGATTGTCTCCGAGTAAAGAAAGATCGTTACCAGAACGATCATAGTAGCTCCTCCTTCTATCAACTGGATTATTAGTGGGATGTGGCATCGACCAGCTGCGACATCCACGAATACCCAAAGATGTTCTAAGCTGAAGAGGAGGATAACCGGATCCTGTACCCTGACGAATAGGGGACTCTCGAGAAGAATCTGGAGATTCCTCTCCATTCTCCTCGGACTCATGACTCAACTCCAAATTTCTCTTCCGTGACGCTCTCTGCTCGATAAGGACGTTCTCTACGGATTTGGAAGATTTAGACAGCACCATTTTTCCCTTCGAAGAATGTCGAGAGTTTTCTACCATACGGGCTGAAAAAGGAACAAAATAAAAGTCAGTTTCTCTGTATAGATGGTATCATCACAACCGTAAGCTAAAACGAAGTACTTACCAAAGGGTCAGACGATGAACTGATTGGAAAATGATGAGCACTCAACCCCGCTTTACGGAGGAAAGCCTCCCCAATCAGAAGAGCACTCTGATATTTGTTGGCACGCATAACGGGGATTTCGTCGATAAACTGAGCATCGTCAGGAATGAATTCACCGGTCGGCAGACGACCTCCGTAAACCCACGAGAAGGGTATGGTCGAACCATCCGCCAAACGAAGATGAGGTGGAGGGCGAACAAAGAAAAAAATGAGATTTCCAGAAAGGGTTGCTAGAAATGGGGGAATCAAAGATTGCTCGACTAGGCCTTTGACTAGCGAAGAAATATCCACGATTGGAAGAACTGGAAATGTTGAACCGGAAAAGTTGTGTAAAATTACGAAAAGAAGGTTTAAACCCCTTTGCGATCATCAAGACAGAAAAACAAACCACGAAGGCCACATAATTTGGAACTAATTGTGTCAAGGACACACTGAATATTTTCAGGATTTCAAGGAAGAGGGGAGACAACGGAAGACGCAGACCGCTATTGAAGTGAGCCGTGTAAAAGGCGCGACATCCTTCCGGTGGAGATATAACCCTATCAGAAGGGAAAGGAAGAATTATCTCAGAACCCTCCGGGAAATATTTGGCGTAATTATTCACAACCTCTGGAAAAGTGTCCACCGTATAAGCACAAGCTAGGTCCTCAATTGGTTCATAAATCTGAGGAGCAGTACCTTTGCCCTTTTTGGCTCGGGCAGCAACATCTGAATCGGAAAGGATTTGTACCTTAAAGGTGTCTTCAACAGGAATGACAAATTCAGGGACTGTAGTTTGTTCGCCCAGAAAATTAGAATGCAACTCTTCCTCGTTATTAGGGGCGACATTCTCCCTAGAAGAAGAAGAAGATTTTCTTAAAGATGCCATATTTTCTGATTCTCGGAAGATGTAGGTCAATAAAGGGAAAACTTTATATGATGAACGACTAAGTAAGAAAATGACTACGAACTATAAGCAAGTATAAAGGAAAAATGACGAACTCAAAAGTCACCTATTTATACTAAGATGAGAAAAGACGTTTCGAACTCGTCACAACTAATCACATTCCCGCCAAATACGGAAGGAGATTAAAAGCCTCCCTAATGGACGCGTGGCGATTCATAATTAGAAAGAGAAGACGACTATCTATGATGCGTTGCACTCTTTTCCTTACTTAAGATTTTTTTCCACAGGGTTTTTTCTTAAGAAAGGTTTTTAACGAGGCACCATTCATAGAAGAGAAACAGTCGTATAAAATTGTCTACTTCTACGAGCTTCTATTATCTATACGCTCGAAGAAGTGAGGGAGTACTGATGAGGGCTATTTTGCACCCTACATAATGTGCGGATCGACTAAAGAACATAAGATCGGTTCGACCAAATCAGACAGTTCGGGATCATCTTATCGACCCGGCTGAATACAGCTCTCTTCGACAGGAAGACTATACTCCGGACCCAAGAAGGATATTTGGGCCTAGTCCTATTAGGACTATATTTCATTGTAACGCTAGGTTTAGTATGATATAAATACCTAGTCAATCATTGTATTAAACAACTCTGAATCATAAGGCAAATACGCCATTGAATTCTGCATAAACAGCACAACTCACTGTTATTCAATAAAGAAAGAACTTTCTCTTCATATTTGTGTTATCTTTCCGGTTGCTTTCGATATTTACTTATTGTTCTAACAAAATCGCTCTTCCTTGAGTTTTGATCCATCCTGAATAAAGTAACAGAGCCCTATAAAATATATATATTGAAAACCCCCAATTTCACAATTTTACTGATACCTATAACCCGACGAAAACCTGTTAAATCACACCGGCATTAACCTGACGTAGTTGTCTTTGATTGCAGGTTAGGATCCCCTATACAAATCGAGGAGAAGCTTGATTGACCTGCCGATCCTCACATTGGCGAGTCGTGTCCGACTAGGAAAGACTACCCTATTAATAACACACTCATCACAGGGAGATGATGATAAATTGAAATCAGTTAGAGTGAAGATGGATGAAGCTAAAAAAGAAAACAAATTGAAGCTGACTTTATCTCAAAAGATGTAGTATTACCGATCTTTGAAAATGCATATTCATGGAGCACGGAATTTGACCTGAAGCTCGAAATTTGACCTAAAGCTCGGAATTTGACCTAGAGCTCAGAATTTGACCTGCAACTCGGAATTTAACCTGAAGCTTGAAATCTGAGCTGAGGGATATTACTATCTTGGGAGCTACGAAATACACCAATTATAGTGGTACTTTTCGTGCAGTGAAGAGAACAAAAGACGAAGATACCAGGCATTACCCACCCCTTTTTTAACCATGCTACTCGCTAAGCAATCGGAGGCCCACGCGCAACCCCGCTGCACTGGAAAACCCAAAAATAAAATCAGTCAAAAAATTATAAGGCTTTATATCTAAATAAAAATAAACCAAACAAGAACTGAATTTAAAACACTTTATGTATAGTGATTTTTTCCATTTATGCTATTATTTGTGGGACAGTTAACTGCCGAGAGACATAATGAAATTAAAACAAAGAAGTTTAGTGTACCATAACAATAAGTTTAGTGGAAATAAATCAAGAAAATAGACAATTACAAAATATAATTAAAAGTCGATAAATTAGGTACTCCTGAAAAGAATAATAAGTACCTCTTCTTTTGAATGAAAAGATTGTAATCTGGTCCGTAGTGCTGACTTTATACCCGATGGCATTCCCGAGTATAGAGCATCTCTTGTGCTTGGTGGCACAGAGCTCGAACTTGTCACCTGATTAAAATTGCAATAGTAGATCGAAATAATAAAACTGGGTTAAGCAAAATCAACTTTGATTGAATCGAAAAAATTTAAATAACTTAGCTGTATAGATAAGTTATGATGATGATCACATACATATAAATGATGAAAAAATTTTAGTAAAGTTTTTAGCATTATCTTTTTTCATCTAATATTTTTAATATGGTTTGTTTCAATGTTGTGGACTAATAGACTGAGTTTAAATATCTCATTTTTACTGAGTTAATTAATTGTTTTACTTAAATGATAAGTTGAGTTTAAATATCAAATTTTGACTGAATTGATTGATTGTTTTACTTAGCTGATAGCTTATTTTTTTTTACTTGAATGAGTATAAAATAAATATAATAATTAGGGATTTACCTAAACAAATTTAATAGCTAGTGTGAATAACATAGCTAAATAGATTAGTGATGCAAGTAAATTATAACAGTGAAATGATGGGCATTATAAATTTGCATGTTATTAAGATATGTAAAAGTCAAAGCAAACCACATAAGACAAATATATAATACTTCTAAGAAGTTCGAGAAAATCATATAAGGCAAAATATATAGTACTTATATCTCTGATTTAATAAATAACAAACATGTTTATGTATTCAACTAAGGACATTCTTCTATATTTACTTATTAATTTTTTTTTCTCACATTTTCATCACATAACTAATTTACTATTTTTTTTATCTTTGCTTAAATAAATAACTTATATGTCAATGTATTCAACTAATGTTTTTTTTCTAAATAAACAGATGATTGATTAGATTAATAGATGTGCATAACATAGATGAATATATGAATGTATCTATAACCCATAACAGATAAGTGGTCAAACAAAATTAATGTTGCATCAAAAGAAATGCTTTTATTTAAATAAAATAACAAAAAGTTGTTGAAATAATACATTGTAATAAAATATTTTACGACATCACAAAACAAAATTTGAACCAAATCAGAATCGATTAACAGATCTAAAAAATACAAAAAATAAAATGGATAGAAAAAATCACCACCGTGGATGTGGGTGGCTCGCCACTCCGTCTTTCACAAAGTCACCAGGCCGCATCACTCCTTAACCTCTCTCCGACGAAGACTTTGTTCCAGATTAGAGTCCCTTGCATTAGAAAGAAGTTGATTAACATTATTGTTTGGATGAGATCCATCAAAAAGAAGAAATTCAGTGAAACAATTTTATATGAATTCAAGATCATAACGACATTGCAACTTTTACTTCCCTATCTAATACGCCAGGATACATGTACATATAAAACAAACCATTAAAACCTTATACATAAAAGGAATTCATTTATTAATTTAAATAACTATCACGCTCCCGCGTGGAGGTTATTGCCCAGTTTAGTAAAATAAATTAAGCGTATAAATTTTCCCTCAACTTGGAAAGCGTAAAAAACAACTCATGAATAATGAATGTTATAGTTTATATACTCACCAACGGGGTCAGAAGATACTTTTCCCTCAACTTGGAAAGCCTCTGAGCACAAGCTTTCAAACCTCTTTTTACTAAATAATCGTGAATATAAACATCCAACCAAAATTCCAAAAGCCCAAATTATGAATCATGAAAATACACAGTCAACCTAGATTTAAAAAGTTTAAATCATGGACATTAAATAGGGTCAAGGGAAACTCAAAACCCATTTATTTCTAACCCAATAGCATAAATTAAAAACATACATTATATTCTTCTTCACACAAATACACATACATACAGTCGCACACAAAACGGAAAAGAGCGTAAAGAAAGAGAAAAGGTAAAGGTTCAGTTAAAGCTGATCTTACGCGTTTTCGCTTGTTCGACCTAAGTGGTGTAAAATGCGGTGCTAATGTTTGTAAACAGAAGTAAAAGATCAATAGTATTTATATTCGGAATGATTGAGTACAAATTACAAATATCGAGAGTCCTATCCGAGCATTATAGGATGTCGTACAAGCTAGAGGGTGAAATACACAATAAAACAGCCTATGCTATTCTTCCTAACTAGTTCCGAGCAGCAGCCTCGGAGGAAGAGCACCTGGGAAGTTGTGTTGTCATAAATGCTAGGGGTATTTATAACTGAGATGATGGGCTTTCTAACACACTTGCAAGAGTACTTTTCTGGCCGCTGACTTGGGCTTGGGCTCGGCCCAATAGTGACCTTCGACCTCGGATTCTCTTTATTGGCTCGGAACAGATCACTACATACCCCGGCTCGGTTTGGCACTTCAGGGGACGAAAACTTGTGCAGTTCGATCCACATCGAGCTAGCAAGAATAGGTGATCCAAATTACCCCTCATCAATACTCCCCCACTTCTCGAGCGTAAAGTGGAGCTTAAGCTCGAAGAAGTATAAGCTATGTTGAACGCTGGGGTGAGATGAGCCATTCAAAATATGTTTCGGGTATGCCTCATTAAAAACCTAACTCGGAAAAACCCTGTGGGATAAAAACCGAGCTAGGGAAAAAGAGTGTATATATTAGAAACAATATAATGGCGTGCCGAGATGTTAACCTTGTCGTCCATTGTTTGCGTAGGACCTCTAGATCGGAATTTTCCTTACTGTCAATTACTGTGATGCTTCATTTAATTCCTTAGCGAATGCATCCTTAATTTTCCGATCGCAACACAAAGATTCAACGGAATACCGTAGGAACAATTTCCAAGGAACATATCCCAATTTCTGGAAAGTGAGGGATCAAGAATGCAATTCTCAGAAAAATAACTTTAAATTTTTACCCAGTGTAAGTTCAACCGTCGTGGTTACTCGGGGACCTGTTTGCAATTTACCTTTTTAACCCCGTATATATATGTTGACTTGTTGAAAAATTACTCACAAATCACATACTTTCTTGAGCTCGGAGCATTCGGGTTGAAAGAGCATCTGCTTTAGTATAATCGTTTCCCAGTCCATAATGTCTAATTCCATAAGTTTGAGGGGCAAGAACAAGGTCGGAGAGAACCAAGAGTCCGATCCTCTGTTAAAGCTTGTCGATGATTACGAGGATGGAGAGTTTCATCCAGAAGATGGGGATGCTGAGCAGACCGAAGATCTCGAAGAAGACGTGGTCGAGAAGCTTAGTATTGGCGAGGGCGCCTTTGTCAGGATTTTTAGACATACGTTTCCTTCTAATACAGCCACCTCAAACAGGTCAGAACTTCCCGCCAATCAAACTTCCTGTGGTTTTTCCAAAAAGGATCGTGTTTATCTTGAGGCGGAGTTCGGAAAATTTCTTCCTAGAGGTTTTTCGATTGTCATCCCTTCTTACGCCGAGCGTGCAAACGAACCTCCAGCCGGGTGTCAAACCTTCTATGAGAAATAATTTTCTTACGGTTTGCGTATTCCGTTTATCCCTCTTATTAGAAGCATTTTGACTTTCTTTTCGCATTCCCCCGCTCAGCTTCTCCCGCATTCTGTCGCGTATATCGTAGCGTTCAGCGCTCTCATGGAAGCCAAGGGGGAAGAGGCCTCTTTTAGTAATTTTTGGCAAATATTTCGAATGGACCTGTGTAAGGCTCAAATGTCGGGTTCGTGTCCATCTGCCAGCGGTCGAAACGGCCTTTTCTTACGATCATAACAACGGAAAAGAATAAAGGTTGGAAGAGGAGGTTCGTGAAAGGCCCTCATGTCCCCGTATCAGAAGGTAGCTCGAAGACCAGACCATATAGATGGGTTGGCGTAAATTCTTGGTCATACGATCGTCGCAGGATTAAAGAGAAGCTCAACCACCATTTTTCCGATGAATTTCTCGAGCAGTTACGCTCCAATCCTTACCAAACCATGCTTCTAGTTCAAGAAGGTGTTTTGCGGTTGGCTGGGTTGAGCAAATGTGACTATCCTGCCCCCATAATCGAATACTCTTATCCTTTACCCAATCGATCCTTCGAAGGATCCCTTCAGCCGCTCGGTGACTTGCCTGCTTCTGCTGCTCCGTCCCGCGCCCCTCTTTCTTTGAGTATGTTTTTAGTTTCTTCCTATTTCAAGGTGTGATAGATTAATTCGTCTTGTTTTAACTCACGTATTCCTTGTATTTCCTTTACAGGTCGAACTGTTGAGAGGTTTCGACTGTCCACTGCTGGCTCGGTTGGAGATATGCCATCCCACTTCGAGCAGTTACCATATACTTCGGAAAGACGAGCGGATGCAAGTAATTTAGGCGGAGATTCAATTGATATACCAATTCTACTTCCTGATCTGAGAGGGCTTGGTACTATGAGTTCCTTGAATTCTGCCACTGCGGGTCCTCTCCGAAGTCTATTCTCCCCTGATACTTCTACTCTTTCGTCCGTTGGTTACAGTCAATATTCCTGGAACCGAATTCTGGGTATGCAAGAGTATGAGAAGCTCCTGAGTCGAAAGAGGAATGCTGACCATCCGAGACCCTCGAGGAGGGTAAAACCCCTTGGCGTGAGTTCTAATTCGGTTCCATGTCGAGAGGGTAGGTCGGAGCCAGATGTGGCAGATTTCATGGACGAACATTTCCGCGGTAGCAGGGCTGCTGGATACCCCGAAGACGGGACTATTCAATTCGATCTGGGTTCAGATGGTGAGAATGAATTCGACAAAGGAACTAGAATTTATATGGCTAGTCGGTTTAAGCGGGATATGCTGCTTCAAACCATCAAAGGTAGTTTTGAGGTTCTGAGTGATTTCTCTCGGACGTATCATGAGGTAAGAATTCATCTTTTGACTATTTATTCTTTCTTTGGAGTCTCTAATATTTACTGATAACCGAAATTTTCTCATAGGTCGGGGATTTGTTCGCTCTTCAGACCTATCGCTTAGCTTTGCTAGAGCAGGAGTCGCAGGATGCTCATGATGCATACGCACAAATTTTCGTTGATAATCAAACCCTTCGATCTCAACTGGCAGACAGTCAACGAGAACTGTTTCAAGTGAAGAAAGAGCTAGAGAATACAAGTAAGAAACATTCCTCCTCGGTGGAGGATGAATTGTTATCAGTAGTTACAGAAAAGAGCGCACTCGAGGATGAGCTTAAGAGAATTAAGATCGAGCTTGAGCAAACCAAGCAAGACTCAGCTCGCGCATATTCTCAAGGGGCAGAAGAGGCGGAAATCCCAGCCATACGTAAGTTTCTTAGTTTCCCCATTTTCGACCCTTTAGTTCGGAGAAGAATCGGCGGAATCCTTCAAACTATCATTTATAAGGGGGTTCAACAATTGGTTTCGGCCAATAGGATCCCGGACAAAATGGAAGAATACCTCCCGTATATGAATCCTTACAAAAATGCCGAAGGAAAGGATTACAAAACTTCATCATTGCCCCGAGAAACTGTGAACTGGCAAAATCATCGTTTTGCCCCCTTAGTTGAGGAGTTTGGCATTCCGATGCCTAACCCAGATTTGCTCGAGCGGTCCGACGACAATCATCAATCTGCCTTAGGAGAAAACAAAAATGTCAACATAGAGGACAGATCGGATGAGGAAGATGGTCGACCCTCTGATCAGACCGATCTATTAGGCAGCGGTGATGAAGGTGGCGGTGGTCCGAATGCTGGGTTCAAGCATGCTGGGGGGAACGATTCATAGCCTTGTAGTTAGGAATCAAATGTGTATATGCATGTAATTCATTTTTTGTAATCGGATGACTTGTAAATTCTTATCTTGCAAAAATTTTTACGATCTGGTTCGCATGACTTGTAAATGCTTATCTTGCAAAAATTTTGACATCATCTGCTTTTCAATGTTCGATATCTTTTCGTACTCTATGCTCGAAATTTATTTATTCCAAATAGAATCTTTCTTGAAAGTCGCATCGATTCCACTACTATAATCGTAGGGCATAGTGTCTATAAATATGAGGATCCCTTCAAATTATTTACACGACACCTTTGTTTACAGAGATCGGAGCTCTTCCTCTATATTCTGCACTCTTCAAATCTCTTAACTCACTTTCCGTTTATCATGGAAGAAATACTGGGCAAGGCCATCGACCCCAAACTGCTATTGGGTGGTTCGAAAAATAAAAATCCGTCCAAAGAGCAAAAGCCAGCTAAGGAGGCCAAACCCTCCAAATCCTCTTCTAAAACCTATGTGTCTTCTCCCAAAGTTCCTAAGGGAGGGGAAAATAAGAAAGAAAAAAGAGCTTCATCGAAGCAAACTAAGGGCAACACAAACAAGTCCATCTTGGATGAGGAGCTTGAGACTGAGCTCGAGGGCTCTTTGCCGAAAATTGTCGATTCTTCGAGTGGAGATCCTGTTAGGAAGAAAACTCCCGCTCCTTCTTCAAACAAAAGGCCTTATTCTGATGGGGTCACTCACATTGAGGCTTTGCAGAAGCTCGCCATCGGGAGCAAGCCATCACCTGGTGATTCTTCGGCCGTCCCCCCCACAGGGGGTTTGAGCAAAAAACCTAAGTTGGATATTGGTGGAGAAGCTTCTGCTGAATCCTTAAAAACTGATAATCTTTCCGAACCCCAAGTAGACTCCTCTCCTCCGACGATTACTCCATCCCCGCCTAAGGAGTCGAAGGACGGGTCCATTTCTAAAGCTGCGCTCGGGGATCCCGTAGATAGTCCGTTGCGGGCTGATCTCGTCTCTTCTGAAACTGACATGTCCAAGGAGAGAAATTTAGAAGAGTTGTACCAATCTGGGTCGCATTTTCTGTTTCAGGTGTTATAATATCTTTCTTTCTCTCTTTCTTTTTTTTTTTAACTTATCCAAACATTTAATAGGCCGGACAAGATTTTCTCGAACTCAAAACATTTTCCGAGCGGGAGACAAATCGACATGCTGCTATCTCCCTCGAGCTGGAGAAGAAGAAAAATGAATTCGACCGTGTCCTTGAGGAGAAGCTTGCTTTAGAGAAAGAGAAGGTTGCTAAGGACCAGGGAGAAGAAATCCACAAGAAGTTGAAGGAGGAGCTTGAGAAACTTAAATGTCTTCACGAGCAGGAGAAAGAAGAGTTCGAGCGCCGTGAAAAGGCGGCTTACGACCGTGGATATGAGGCTCGCAGTGCTGAGCTTCGGAAGATTTTCTCCGACAATAAGCTTCTCCAGATGTTGTCTTTTACTTTTCCAGACCTGTTATATGACTATGCCGTTTTATTTCTGTGTAACCATGAATAATTTCTGACATTTTTAACTTTGTGGTTTGTAATGATTTATTTATCCCAGAATTGCATGTTCTGCCTATTTAATCTTGCATAATTTGATGTGTTCTTTTTCATTCGTACTTAGCCTGCTTTCTTCATTCGAACTTGCGATCCCGACCAACGGGATCCCTGATCTTTGATCTTGGTGTAATAATTTCGCTTATCTCCAAAATCCGACGACTTTCTTTTCCCGCTCAAATTCTTGGGAAGCGTAACAGTTTTTCTGATCTTGATCGTTCCTTTAGTTTTCTGCTAACCGTTGGATTTTTGAAAGTTGCTCCTATAAATGGGGTCTCTCATTTTGTATCCTTATAAAAAATTTGAAGGCAGATTCCTTCGATCATGCTGATTAAAAAGTCTTGTTGCATGGCTCAACATTTTGAAATTCGAGTTAGAACCTACTTTGCAGATTATAGGCTGATTAGTACTTCTACCTCGACTAGGATACCTGCAGGCGAACGCTATCCCATCCTTGGAGGCCAATAAGTCTCATTGCTGACCACCCACGACCCAAGTAGCTCCCTCGGCCTTTTGCGGTTTAGGAGAGGCTTAAGCATCAAGTTTTTCAAGGGTGTTCGGCGGTTTGTTTGGTTCTTCCTCGATGATGTCGGGGGGTGGTGCTTCGAGGATCGAGGTCCTCAATAAAGTATTCACATTACACCTAGAAAAGATGTATTACCCCTCCTCTCTTTGAAGAATCATAAATAAAGATAAAAGCCTGTTGGCTTGACAGGCTCCTCATATTCGAGTAAGGAGATAGAGATTAGTTTTTGTTGATATTTATAGGATTTTAAAATGTACTAGTATCAAGAGATTGGCTTGATATGTAATAGGAGTTGATATTCTTGTAATTTGTAATCGCTTGATATATCGATCTCGGAAATCATAGTCTTTTGATTGATCTCTACGATCGTTCTAAGTTGCTTAAATTCAGTACTTTATCGACCTTGGCCATTCATAGGGGAGTTACTGATAATGCTTTCTTTATAAGCTATACTCCAAATTTTCTTTGTGACTCTTTTTGATGACCGAAGTCGAGACTATAATGATTCCGGGCACGATTAAATTTGACATTTTCTTCATTTACCCAAACGGTTCCTTAATTCTCGGGAAGCGTAACGGTCGGCGTATTTATTGCTTGTATCTCAGCCGTTAGTTCTAATAAAATCTAAGTCTTCGATCGCCCTTTGCTTTTACTATATATAGTTCCGTAGTTACCTTCATATTTTTACGTTTCTGTAATTGTTTTGATCGACTGTATGACTGAACTTTTACTTCCTTTGACCATTATGTTTCGTTTCTTATCTCCGATAAAACGGTTCGAGGTTCGGGTTCGAACTATCTTCCTTCATTACTTTGGCTGCCTCCAATGGCGACTTATTTCGACTAGGGTATCTACAGGCGAAAAGAATTGCGAATGGGGTACCGGCAGGCGACCAGCTCTCTCTGATTCCATCCATTTGAGGCTGGTTCAAATTCCCGGATCCTGTCGCTCCTCCCAGTCGGATAGTGGGTCAACTCGTGGAAGGATGTCCAAGGTTTTGATCTCAACCTCTTCAAGATGCTTCCGAAGCTGGTTCATAGTATTCTGGCTCGGGTTAGTGCGCGGGGAGGTCGACCGAGACTCATCTCGTGCGCTGATTCTTCATCAGCGGGTCTTAAAGCATTGGCATAGCTATCATTATTTACTGATGAACACTTTAGATCTGTTAAGAGTCCGGGGACATGCTCCGATCCCGTTCTCCTCCGTTCCTTTTTAATTCGAAGACCTTCAACTCTTCTGTAGCACCTGTAGTAGGATATGATAAATGTAATCCTTTTTCTTATTTGAGTTCGAACTTCATCTTTGTATTCGTAGAACTCGTAAATGTACTGAAGATTTTATGAATGAAAAATTTTCTTCTATATTGTTGTCGATACTTTTAATTTCGACCTTTGTTACTCGCAACTTTTGTGAGATAATTTGAGAACCATAACAGATTTGAATTTTCATTTCTGTAACTTTTGAACTTTCCGTGAGATATCTTCCATAGTTTAGATTCTTCTCGGATTATGGATCTGCATCTTTTTTAAGTTGTACGGAATAATCTTCCTTAGTCGAATAAATAGTCGTAGAGAAATAATATGATAGAATTTGGATCGATCTTGAATATACTTTAGACTTAAGGGGCATAGCAACGGCTTTCACCCTCAGTTGAATAAATAGTCGTGGAGAAATAATATGATAGAATTTAGATCGATCTTGAATATACTTTAGACTTAAGGGGCATAGCAACGGCTTTCACCCTTAGTCGTTTCAGAGCATTTTTAGCCCGAGGGTCGTAGCAACAGCTTTCACCGATTTAATAATTTCGATCTAAGGGGCGTAGCAACGGCTTTCACCCTTAGTCGTTTCAGAGCATTTTTAGCCCGAGGGTCGTAGCAACAACTTTCACCCATTTAATAATTTCGATCTAAGGGGCGTAGCAACGACTTTCACCCTTAGTCGTTTCAAAGCATTTTTAGCCCGAGGGTCGTAGCAACAGCTTTCACCCATTTAATAATTTCGATCTAAGGGGCGTAGCAACGGTTCACCCTTAGTAGTTTCAGAGCATTTTTAGCCCGAGGGTCGTAGCAACAGCTTTCACCCATTTAATAATTTCGATCTAAGGGGCGTAGCAACATCTTTCACCCTTAGTCGTTTCAGAGCATTTTTAGCCCAAGGGTCGTCACCCATTTTTATTTTTTCGATCCAAGGGGCGTAGCAACGGCTTTCACCCTTGGTCGATCTTCGAGGGTCGTAGCAACAGCTTTCAACCTTTTTAATAGTAGATGGAGACAAATAGAGATTGATAATAGATGAATAGAGATCGAGAATATCAGAATATGACGAATAAATAGGAATTTTGGCGAAACGAACTTTCCCCGAATAAATAGCTTTGTTCGAAATAAACTTTAATGAAATAATAGTCTTCTGTAATCGTGAGAATAGATGAAACACAACGAGATAGTAAATAGTAAATAACCCTAGAACTTAACAAATAATCCTTTTGTCTTGATAAGAATATACTTCACGAGGTTCTTGCTTTGTTTGATCTAATGCTCTTTGTTCTTTGCTGTTGTGTATGCGTTCCAAATTTCGGTAAGTTTTTCAAAACGGTTCCTCATTTATCGGGAATTGCAACGGTCGTCAAATTTTATCCATTCGCTTCGCGGATTATCCGCCGTTGGATTCCTTTCAATTTTCGCTATAAAAGGCTGTCATTCCCTTGAAATTATCTCATTCACTGTACTGGCATTTTATTTGTCCGATCATGGTGATCAAGATCATTATTCAATTAATTCAACTATTTGAGCTCAGACTTCGAACAATCTTCGAGCGGAGGAAGGACTACCTCGACCTCGCTTAGAATATCGACAGGCAAATGAAATTGCGCCTAGAATACCGGCAGGCAATCTGTTTTCTTAGATATACCTTATCTGGGGCGGGTTAGAATTCCGATTTTCTGGCGTAGTGTCTGATCGGGCAGCTGGTTAATCTCAGAGGAGTTCTTTAAATTTGGAGCACCAGCTTCCTCGAGGGCTTTCTTGAAGTATAGTTTCCTTCGAGCTCGCTTGGGGTGACTCCGTTGAGATAACCCTTCGCTGCACCGGTTCGGATTAGGCTGTAGATAATGATTGAGTATGACAATCATTATTTACAGATGAAGACCTAAGATCGGTTTGAAAACCCTGGAGAGGAGCTCCGATCCGGCTTTTATCCCGTATGAAGACGGATGTGCGACACGTGGCGAGTGATGGCCATGAAGAATCACTGCTGAGTTCTGCATCTGGAGCGATCTAAAGGGAATGATGACCTAATATATAACAGGATAGAATTACTCGTAGAATTTGTAGTAGGGTTGGAGTGATTGTACTGTATCTCTTGAGCTCGAGTTTTAATATTATACCCGAGGCTTCGCTTGTAACTTGTTTGAAGAATATCAATAATAAAGCTTTGTTTTCTGGTCGAATTTCATTGTTTTATTCTTTTATGTCTTTTCAATTTCTTCGATCGAATATGAGTGAGACTCGTTGGAACTTGTAGTTATCGTGAAATTATCTATCCCTTCCCTTCGGGACCATAAATTTCTTTTAGCGATCGAACGGTAGCCCACCCTCGGTTGCGACTTCGAGGATTTATATAACCTGTTGCCGTTGTACTAACAGACGTTTACTAATATTCAATTCCAGGATCCATTAGAAATTGTCATCGAGCAAAGGAATGAAATCAAATCTATCCCAACTGATCGAGAAAAGCATCAGATAATCGATAAATAATTTATACGGATTATGCGATTGATCGAGAAATAATTGATTCGTGTAATTTATTCTGAGATTACTAAATATGATGGTCGGAAAAATAAATTCCGAACATTAATAAGCTGTAACTCCATAGACTCTCATAACCTTTTGTCGTTAACTGATGATCAAGCTGATTGGATTAATTCTGTGTTAGTTAGTTGAGAACGATATCTGTGAAACATCTTATTCACTTATGAATAGAGAATTGATCATTTGTGGAAAATAAATCCAACGAAGGAATAAATGAACTGGACAATCACAGAATAGAACCACCAATCTAAAGGTCGGAAATTCACCCCATAGTTCTTATCTTCGACCTTAAATTGACGGAGTTTCTGGTTAGTGAGTCGCACGCGACAGATTGTCGGGCTCATTGTTGACCGAATTCTGTGCTCCCGCTGCATGGGAAGGCTCTCCTCTGATATACGTATTTCTCCTCGTAGTAGGCATATTTCGATCTAATACTCGAATAAGGCCCCACGGTGGGCGCCAATTGATCTTACGCGTTTTCGCTTGTTCGACTAAGTGGTGTGAAATGCCGTGCTAATGTTTGTAAAAAGAAGTAAAAGATCAATAGTATTTGTATTCGGAATGATTGAGTACAAATTACAAATATCGAGAGTCCTATCCGAGCATTATAGGATGCCGTACAAGCTAGAGGGTGAAATACACAATAAAACAGCCTATGCTATTCTTCCTAACTAGTTCCAAGCAGCAGCCTCGGAGGAAGAGCACCTGGGAAGTTGTGTTGTCATAAATGCTAGGGGTATTTATAACTGAGATGATGGGCTTTCTGACACACTTACAAGAGTACTTTTCTAGCCCGCTGACTTAGGCCTGGGCTCGGCCCAATAGTGACCTTCGACCTCGAATTCTCTTTATTGGCTCGGAACAGATCACTACATACCCCGGCTCGGTTCGGCACTTCCGGGGACGGAAACTTGTGCAGTTCGATTCACATCGAGCTAGCAAGAATAGGTGATCCAAATTACCCCTCATCAAAAGCTAAACCAACATCTATGATTTCACCAATTCAATATCGAAAATCTAACAGGAAACACAAAATTAAGGTCACAAAATTGGAAAATTTAAAAAGGGGAAAAAGGAAAACCACATAACAAACGACTAAAAAGAAAAAGAGAACTAGAAAATAGAATAAAAATAGCTCACATTTTATCAACTTCCCAGTTTGTCTGAAACATGATGAAGTCCAGTAGCGCAGAACACAAATATCAGATCCTAAAACTACAACCTTTTCATAATTTTCCACTCCCTTTAGCCTCTAAACTTTTCGTTTTATTAAATTCCGCTGATCCCCCAGTATCGAGCTTCCATATACTATATCTACAAATGTGACCGGCACCTACAAAAGATGAAACTAAAAATCAGAAACCAGTCTAAACATGTAAACTAAAGTTTGCTCATTGAACAATTACTTAAATCTGAAAAACAAAATAAACCTTATAGTTTTTTAAAACATTTAAATCCAAGAGGCGAAATGAAGTAAATGTAAAATGGAAGAGTGAATATATTCGATGCGGTAACCCTTTCTTGAGCCATTACAATCATATCTCCATTTGAAAAACATACCCCTAGCTCACTCATGAGCTTACTCTATCACAGATTTCTTTAAAGCCTTTTGAACAAAGAGACGACATCAGCTTACAGGTTAGATATGATGGGAAGGACTAAATTGCTAGGAAATCAGTTCATATCAGACCTAAGAAAAATGAATTATTCGATACACACAAGAAAATTTCAAGATAAGCACCGAAAGTTTCAAACTTACCCGGTATTTGCCCATTCTCCAACCCATCCAAAGCCATGGTGTGCCCTATTTAAAATTATGCCGCCATTTAGTGGAAGAAATCAGAATAGAGATATTTATGGCAATTCACATTCTGGAGTTTGCTCGGGCAGTACGAAAGGATTTCATTGTCATTCAATGTAAGAAAAACAAAGATATCAATTCAAACACAAGTCTAACTAAAGTTGTAGTCATACTGTTCCAACACGTGTTTGGAGCTCTCTAGTTAATTGATGTTTTTGGATGGGTTATCGCTCTTTTGCATCTCCAAAGATTCATCAGGTGTGGCTTTTGTCGTTTAGCCTTTGTTATTGCTGTATATGGCATGTAATATCAGTTGGACTGCCCCTAATCAACAGCCAAATCCATTCGGAACCTGGCATTTATTTTGTGACATAATTAATCGGTTTAAAACATACAAAGATTAAAAGCACTGAAATTGATGGAAATACTTACAGCAACAAAAGGGTCCTTTCGGAGGAGGCTAAAGATGAACCACAAAGGCAAACGACAATAAGAAGAATGGCATGAATTCCACACTCTTAGTCTTAATCACCAAGCTCTGTGATTTTTATCTCAAATTAATGAGAAATAACAGACTTCAAACTACAAAAGGCCAACGCCTGAAAAAAGGTTGGTAACTTACTACGATTGTCAAAGGGGAACCGTACATAATGATTCTAGTGAAATATTCGAAGAAAATTTGAATAACTTAGCTGCATAGATTAGTTATGGTGATGATCACATACATATAAATGATGAGAAAATTTTAGTATAAGTTTTTAGCATTATCCTTTTTCATCTAATAATTTTTAATTATGGTATGCTTCAACGTTGTGTACCAATAAGCTGAGTTTAATTAATCTAATTTTAACAACGTGATGGGGGCTATTTCGCACCCTATATACTACTCGGATCGAATGAAGAAGATAAGATTGATTCGACCAATTCAAACAGATCGGGATCATCTTACCGACCCGGCCAAGTGCAGCTCGCTTCGATATAAGATTATACTCCGGACTCAAAAAGGATATTTGGGCCGAGTCCTATTAGGACTATGTTTCCTTGTAACGCTAGGTTTAACATTATATAAATACCTAGTTAATCATTGTATTAGACAACTACGAAATTCCTGAACTCTAAGAATACAGGATTTAACACTGCTTACAACAGCACAACTTAATAATATTCAATATTATTACTGAGCTTTTTACCTTCATATCGGTGTGTTTCTTAGCTTTGTTTTGTGGTTTTACTTCTTGTTCTTGAATATTGCTTTTCTTTGTAACCGATCCATCCGGAATAAAGTAACAGAGCCCTAAATAATATATATAAATATCGAAAACCCCCGATATCACAAATTCACTGATGATTGAATAACCTAACGAAATCCGGTTAAATCAGTTGGCGCCCACCGAGGGGCTACGTTAATTATTCGATCGACACATGGCTCGCCCAAGGAAAAGCGCTCGCATTGGAGCGAGAAGTAATACAACCACCGGCCACAACACATCCGAAGATCCACAAGACAACAACGATAACAACATTCCCAACACCAATGAAAATCTCCCAGATACCCGTTCTCGTCAGCAGGAACACCAATGAGGTCTTACCGGTGCAATACAGGAAGAACCGGAAGTCCCCGAAATACCCGTTCCTCTCCCAGGCGCTCAGGTTAAACTGAGACAAATAGCAATGCTCTTCAAATCACTCTCTCCAGAAGAATTGCTAGTTTTAGACCAAATTCCTCGAAACGCTACGGCTCCAAGGACAACTCCTGCACCAGGAATGCCAGGGCCAAACAAACAAACCTCTCAACAAGCGGACAGCCCAGCAAGTGAGCGACGCTCGTTACGCAGCCCACAGCAGGACAATTCTAAACCCTCCGATAATCGTCCCCGAAGAAAACCAGGTCGAAGAAGGCCACAGGCGGATCGCAGCGGATCGAAGGAACGAACAATAATCCCTATCGAGGATGACATAGATGATGCTATCCCAGATCGACCACGAGCGACTCGATTCTCGGAAAGAGAAATCGAGAGAATAGTACAGGAACGACTGGAGCAACGCCTACGATCTGTTCAAAACCCGTGGACCCGAACCGCGGAACTCCAGGAGAGCCTTGCAGCATGTTCTCCCTTCTTCAGAGAAATAAAAGAAGCGCAATCCATTGGACAGGTCCCGGGTAGACTACCCCGCTATGACGGAACCACCGACCCGGATGATTATATTTTTAGCTTCACTAACATAATGAATTTATACGCCCACTCTGCCGAATTCACCGCCAAGTTAATGGTGACCACATTCGAGGGCCTAGCGTTGGATTGGTTCGCAAAACAACCTGCCAACTCCATATTCAGTTTCCGGGAATTATGCAATAAATTGACGCAGCAGTTTGCCAGTCAGAAGAGGCAAAAACTCCCGATGAGCTACCTAGGAACCATACATCAACAAGAAGGAGAATCCCTAAGAAACTGGTTGGCCAGATTCAACGTAGAACTACTCAAAATCGATTCTCCAAATATTGATTACATAATTTCTATCCTCTTCGATCTCACTAAAAACAGGCAGTTCGGAAATGCCCTCAGTCGAAAACAACCAAGAACGTTCGCCGACATCATGAGCTTGGCGTCTAAGTATATGACCCAAGAAGAGATGAATTCCTTTAAGGATAAAAACAAAAATAAATTCACAGCTTCAGGCTCCAAGCGGCATGATAAGATTCCTACTCAAAGACCCTTAGACTATGAGCGATCTTCCAGGAGAGGTAACGTTTTCCAGCGACTGGAATACAGCAAAGCCGATCAAGAAAGACAACCTAATTACTACCAAAGACCAAGAAACCCTGAGCAACCAATCAGAAGCAGGGTGAATCAAGTAGAACACCCAAGGTTAAATGCTCCAATGGAAGAAATATTGGAAGTCCTAGAAAGAAATAACTGGATTCCCGAGGCAAGGAAAATCGCTCAGCCCAGACCGGGGTCCAGAAACTATGATCAATACTGTAAGTACCACAGGGCACATGGGCATCTAACGGAAAATTGTTTTCACCTTAAGAGAGAAGTCGAAAAACTGATCGAGCAGGGAAAACTAGACGAATACATAGACCGAGATAATCGCAAAAGGGAAAGAAGTAGAAGCCCTCGGAACGGTAATCGAAGGAGAAGTTCTCATCGAAGGTCGCCTGAACGTCGACCTACTCAGGAGTTAAATCAGGACCAGATCAATGGGACTATCCATAGAATATCCGGGGGACCCGCGGGTGGAGATAGTCGTAACGCACGACGAAGGACAGCCCGATCCATAATTCGAAATTCTAAATATCCAAAAGAAATATGGACTCTGGAAAACAGGCCGACAAATCACCAGCCGATCAGCTTCAACGAAGGCGAAGTACCTAAAAACATCATTTGGGACACAAAAGAGGATAACCCCGATTTTCCTATGGTAGTATCATTAGAGATAGCGAATTATAATGTAAGAAGAATCCTAATCGATAATGGAAGCTCAGCAAATATCATCTCCCGGGAGGTTTTAGCCCAAATGAACTTGGGACAAATAAACCTACAAAAAGTAGCTACGCCGTTAGTAGGCTTTGGAGGGTCCGAGATTATCCCCAGCGGAACAATATCTTTAAGTGTGTCACTTGGAAAGAAACCACTTAGGACAGTGAAGTTAGTAAAATTCCTAGTAGTGGAAACACCCTTCGCTTATAACGCTATACTAGGGCGACCAGCCCTTAACCTTTTCCGAGCTGTAGTCTCTACCTATCATCAGAAGATAAAGTTTCCGACCGATATGGGCATCGGAGAAATAATGAACGACCACTGTATGGCGTGGAATTGCTACAGCAGATCGTTAACTTTGAAAGAACACCCTAAGTCAATTACTCCGAGCAAGAGAAAGATCGAAGACGATCTCATTAGAAATGAGGTTGAAATTCCTATTACTGATCGGTTAGATAAAAAGGGGAAAGAACCGCTAGACTTATCCTTGAAACCCCCAGAACATAAAGATATAATTCTAGTAAAAGGCGACTCGTCCAAAACGACAAGAATAGGTACAGAATTGAGCAAAGAAGGAGAAATAATGTTAATCGAATTCCTAAGAAATAATGTTGACGTCTTCGCCTGGAGCGCAAATGAGATTGAAGGAATTGATCCTCGGATAATCAAGCATACCCTAAAAATCGACCCTTCGGCGAAACCCGCCAGACAGAAGAAAAGAAATCATGGACCAGTAAAAGATAAAATTATCAAAACCGAAGTAGAGAGACTGCTCGAAGCAAAACAAATCCGAGAAATACATTTCTCGGAATGGCTATGTAATGTTGTACTAGTAGCAAAAGGGGATAAAAAGGACAACAAATGGAGAATGTGTAATGATTTCACCGACCTTAACAAGTTATGTCCATGCGACCCATACCCTCTCCCAAGGATTGACTTATTGGTCGACTCGACTGCTGGCTTCGCGATATTCAGCATGATGGACGCCTTCCAAGGGTTTTACCAAATATACATGGACGAGCGGGATCAAGAGAAGACCGCGTTCATAACCGAACAGGGAGTATACTGTTTTATTGTAATGCCATTCGGATTGAGGAATGCCGGCGCTACTTACCAAAGGTTAGTAAACCTAATGTTCAGGGAATTAATCGGAGAAATAATGGAAGTCTATGTAGACGACATGTTAGTCAAAAGTATGAAGGAAGCAGATCACATAAAACATCTAGATCGATGTTTCCAAATCTTAAGAAAATACCGTATGAAGTTGAACCCTGCAAAATGCACCTTCGGTGTTAAGTCAGGAAAATTTTTAGGATACTTGGTACACCAGCGAGGTATAGAAGCCAACCCAGAAAAAATTCGAGCCATTACTGAAATGAAACCTCCCAAGACCATCTCTCAAGTACAAAGCTTGGTTGGAAAAATTGTAGCATTGAATAGATTCATATCAAAATCTGCGGACAGAAGCTTGCCCTTTTTCCAAACGCTTCGAAAAGCGAAAAACTTCGCTTGGACTGAAGAATGTGAACGAGCCTTCGAACAACTCAAAGAATATTTAACAACACCTCCGATGTTGGCCAAACCGACGGAAGGGGAACCGCTGTACATCTACATCTCCATCTCCGATACGGCCATTAGCTCATACTAATTAAGATAGAGGGCTCAGAGCATAAGCCCGTCTATTATCTCAGCAAGTTATTGCAAGGGGCGGAGAAGAATTACTTGGAAATAGAAAAATTCACGCTGGCCTTAGTAGTGGCTGCACGAAAACTCCGACCCTACTTCTTAACCTACAAAATCATCGTTTTGACGAATCAACCGCTAAGGCAAATCCTAGCAAAACCAGAAGCCTCCGGAAGACTAATCAAATGGGCCATCGAACTCAGCCAATTCGAAGTCGATTACAAACCAAGGATCGCCATCAAGGCCCAAGTATTAGCTGATTTTCTATTGGAAACACCAACACAAATTACTGAATCATCAAACACCCTCCATGAGGATGTATTGATCGTAGAAGATCAAACCTGGTTAATGCACGTAGATGGTGCTTCAAGCCGGGAAGGAGGAGGCGCCGGAATCAACTTCACCGGACCTAATAATGAAGATTTGAATTATGCTATTACATTGAACTTTGTCGTAACAAATAATGAGGCAGAATATGAGGCGTTAATCGCAGGAATGGAAATGGCGATCAAGGCCAACATAAAGAGGCTTAAAGTATTAACCGACTCAGAGTTAGTACAAAGACAAATAGAAGGCCTATACGAGGCTAAGGAATTCAATATGATCAAATATCTCGCCAAAGTAAGAGCACTAGCCGAAAAGTTTGAAAATTTCGACATACAGAACATCCCACGTTCGGAAAACAAATGGGCCGATCAACTATCTAAGTTCACAGGATCCCACGACGGAAAGACCGAACGGGTGATCAATTGGTTGATATCTTCTACACCGGCAATCGATATCGATGAAACACCGGCAGTCGATATAATGGAAATAGATGAAGTCGAAGAAAACTGGATGACCCCAATGATAGACTATCTTCGAGAAGGAAAACTACCATCTGATCAGAATGCAGCTCGGAAAATAAAATATCGAGCCCCAAAGTATACGCTTGTAGAAGGAAAACTCTACCGAAGGTCAGTATCAGGAATTCTCCTGAAATGCATCCCTGAATCACAAACCGCCGATATACTGCGAGAAATACATGAAGGAGACGCAGGAAATCACAGCGGATCAAGGGCATTGGCCTTAAAATGTCTCAGGACTGGTTACTATTGGCCTACCATCAATAAAGATGCCACTCTATATGTCCAAGAATGTCATCACTGCCAGATCCATGCTAACATATGTCATCGACCAGCAGAAAACATGCATCCAATTCCAGTATGTTGGCCCTTCGATCAATGGGGAATGGACATTGTGGGGCCTTTCCCAGCGGCCAGATCCAAAAAAGCTTACGTCCTGGTCGCTGTAGAATATTTCAGCAAATGGATAGAATGCATCGCACTCGCACGAATAACTCAATTCCAAGTGATCAACTTCCTATGGAAGTTCATAGTTTGCCGATTTGGCATCCCGAGGATGCTAATTTCAGATAATGGAACCCAATTCGCGGGAAAACAAGTAATAGAATGGTGTTCGAAACTGGGAATTCAACAAAATCTCACTTCGGTCGGACATCCAAGAGCGAACGGACAAACCGAAGTAGCGAACCGAGAAATAATAAAATCTTTGGAAAAAAGATTAGGTTCGGCCAAAGGAAAATGGCTCGATGAACTTCCAGGAGTGCTATGGGCTAATCGAACTACAGTAAGAAGCTCAACCGGGGAAACCCCATTCAGCTTGGTGTATGGGTCGGAGGCTGTTATTCCTGTTGAAACCTTAATCCCAACGCCAAGAATAGAGATGTTCGACGATCAAGAAAATGAAAAGGCGAGAGAAAATGACATTGATTTAACAGAAGCTTTAAGAGATAAAGCTGCTGTACGCCTACAAGTCACTAAAGCAAATATGGAGAAAGCATACAATCAAAAAGTACGCATCCGCACTTTCAAAGAAGGAGACTTGGTCTTGAAAAAGGTAGAAGTATCCAAACATGTGGGAAAGTTACAACAAAATTGGGATGGACCTTACATCGTCATTGGCGTAGGAAAGAAAGGTTCATACAAAATTGCACACTTGGATGGAACAGCCTTACCAAGAACCTGGAATGCGGTCAACCTTAGGAAATACTATGGTAAATAAATTTTAGCAGATTATACTGCATTCTTTTATTTTACTTTATCAAGTTTTAATCCTTGTAACAAAGGCCTTAGCCTACAAGTTCAATTAGTAAAGAATTTTAGCGTTCTATATACATCGATTATTTCGGTTAACGCTCCTCGGAATTACACTATCATATTGATGAAAATTGAGAACGAACCGAGTCGAGTATACATTGATCCGCTCAGTAAACACTCCTCGATATATCTTCAACGATCGAAAAGACTTTTTGGGTTAAAAACCTAAGTCTAATTAAAAAGAGTCGAGTAAACATCGATCCGCTCGATAAAAACTCCTCGATAAATTCAAAAACGAGTCGAGTATACATTGATCCGCTCAATACAAACTCCTCGCCCATACTTACAACAAGAAAAAGACTTTTTGGTATTAAAAACCTAAATCTAAATTATAAACGAGTCGAGTAAACATCGATCCGCTCGATAAACACTCCTCGAACTATTTACAACGAGAAAAAGACTTTTTGGTACTAAAAACCTAAGTCTAAATTATAAACGAGTCGAGTAAACATCGATCCGCTCGATAAACACTCCTCGAACTATTTACAACGACAAAAAGACTTTTTGGTACTAAAAACCTATGTCTAAATTATAAACGAGTCGAGTAAACATCGATCCGCTCGATAAACACTCCTCGAACTATTTACAACGAGAAAAAGACTTTTTGGTACTAAAAACCTAAGTCTAAATTATAAACGAGTCGAGTAAACATCGATCCGCTCGATAAACACTCCTCGAACTATTTACAACGAGAAAAAGACTTTTTGGTACTAAAAACCTAAGTCTAAATTATAAACGAGTCGAGTAAACATCGATCCGCTCGATAAACACTCCTCGCCCATACTTACAAAAAGAAAAAGACTTTTTGGTATTAAAAACCTAAGTCTAAATTATAAACGAGTCAAGTAAACATCGATCCGCTCGATAAACACTCCTCGAACTATTTACAACAAGAAAAAGACTTTTTGGTATTAAAAACCTAAGTCTAAATTATAAACGAGTCGAGTAAACATCGATCCGCTCGATAAACACTCCTCGAACTATTTACAACGAGAAAAAGACTTTTTGGTACTAAAAACCTAAGTCTAAAATTATAAACGAGTCGAGTAAACATCGATCCGCTCGATAAACACTCCTTGCCCATATTTACAACAAGAAAAAGACTTTTTGGTATTTAAAACCTAAGTCTAAATTATAAACGAGTCGAGTAAACATCGATCCGCTCGATAAACACTCCTCGAACTATTTACAACGAGAAAAAGACTTTGTGGTATTAAAACCTAAGTCTAAATAAAACGAGTTGAGTAAACATTGATAAGCTCGATAAAAACTCCTCGATATGTTTTCAATGATTAAAAGACTTTTGGGTTAAAAACCTAAGTATAATTACAAACGAGTCGAGTATACATTGATCCGCTCAATAAAAACTCCTCGATATATTCCTAACGATCTAAAAAAGTTCCGCTGATACTCCTAAAGTTTTGAAAGATAAATCAAGTATGAATTCATCTGCTCGGAAAATACTCCTCGTAAATAAAATTATCAACGACAAAGAAGATGCAAGAAATAAAGTAATATTTTATTCATCAAATCAATTACATACAAATATACTATGTTACAAAGATCTGCTTGCTACCTAAAGATCGTTACAAATGATCTACTTAAATTGATCCTATGGGATCGACTATCTTCACGACAATGTCCACGGAAACACCAATCTCCTCCCTAGTAACTCATCGATTATAATATGCGACCTAAAAAGCATGCTGCTCACGATGGTCGACTTCTTTAGTTCGGTGGCCAGGCTCTGAAGATCAAATGTTCTTCCAGATGAAATGAACATTACCAGCCAGATGACTAGCAATGCTCACTCACCCGTAAGAAGATACTGCTTTTACTTTATCTATAAAACATTTTACTCTCGAGCAGCATCTCTTCGGGACCGTCGTGAAATGGTAAGTTTACCAGCCACCCAGGCGGTCTATCACTCCGGAAGTCACATCCAAGAGCGAGGGTGACTGGCAAGTATGAACCCCCCATGTGCAAACGGAAACCACGGACCTCTAATTGATGAAGACTAAAGCGGAGGCCTCATGGGACCCGTTAGTACAAGGAAGGGCTGACATGGGACCCGTCAGTACAAGGTAGATGAACACCAAGTTATTACAGAGTGAATCACGATAATGTGACTTTTTGAATATTATGGGATCTGAGGGCAGAATGAAATCCAAAGAAGTTGTGATCTCCATTCTCTTTGGGAAATTGCAAAGGAAGAATGCAAACCACCGCCCTATTTATAGGGATAGACTCAAACAATCCAACGGCTGAAAAAGCATTTGATCAACGGACACAGATGCGACCCCTTGACTCCCCGCAATAAATGCAAGTAAGTTGGAACGGCACAATCTAATCGCCCCAACTAGTCGATAACAAAAGAGGCAATAGATCGATATGATCAAATCTAAAAAAGCTTTGGATTAGACATTCTGGCACAATCATACTTCATGATCGATGGCTTAAAACCCTAGAATCCACGAACGAAGCCATACAAGCTTTAAGATCGCAACGAAAAAGACAGTTGCTCGATAAAAGAGAAAAGACCAAACCTTTCACCATACGAGGGACGTCACTGCCTCATACATCATTTGAGCGACCATTAACTACCTCATATCAGAACTCTTTCGGAGTCCAAGAAATCTGACATAGAAATCAGGAGAATAGCTCTCTTTGTTTGAAAATGCGAGGACGTCACTGCCTAACATACCAAAGAATTGCTTAAGGAGGTCTGAACAGGCCAGATCTGGCCAAGACTTCTACATTTTCCAATTCCTCCCATATCAAGAATACGATATACTGGCTAAAAGAACGAATGGTTAGAAGATAATGATGGAATATATGGATTTGTGAAAGACATTGAAAGGAAATTTTTTCTCTGACGAAAAGAAAAAGCAGAGTTCAACAGGAGGAACAATAGCCTCCTTATATAAGGTATGTGTCATAAAAGGACAAATTTACCAGGAATGGATCGAACATCGACCAAAATGCTTAAGACTACTATCGATACGACTGAGCCAATTGTTTACATATGGACGAAAGACATGTTAGAAGACATCCTTCAAGGAATCATGCCGGGATTAATCAACAAAAGATTCGATTTGCAGAGCAAACATTATACCATTAGGTTACTTAAAAAGTGACCGTGCAAGTCTAAAGCTACCTTATTCTACATCCTTGGTATACTACGGAAGGATCAATATCAGCTAAGTTTGTCAAACCTATAACTGGTTATTTCATGATGTTATATTTACGTATGACAGGAAATCATACTTACCAAAGGATACAAACAGAATAAAATTGATCAGGACAATGATCTGCCTACAAAAAAGTCATAATTTCCAAATTTCTACTCCTCCCATTACAAAAATTTCAGCCCAAACAAATGCACAAAAGCTGGGCAGTTAAAAAAAAAAAAAAATAAAATAAAATAAAATAAAATAGACAGTCCAAGGACTGCCATGCCAGGTCGAACAAAGATCACTGAGAAGAACGGTCAGGAGGTCGACTACTAGAAACAGTCCGCCGAGGAGTCAAGTTGCCAGCAAACGCCATCAACTCCTCTTGACGCTTTAAATAACCGGCGTCATATCCTTCCTCATAGGACCGCCGTTGAGACTCCTCTGCAAGGGCAGCAGCCTGAACTAAGTCACCTTTCTCCTTTTCAAGAACAACTTTATCGGCCTCCAATTTTTGGAGATCATCTTTGGCAAGTTGCAGCTGCAACTCCAAACCCCTGGCTTTAGCCTTTTCTGACTCCAACTGACCTTGAAGAACTCTCCGACTATTCCACAGTTCGTCATTTTGCACACCCAGCTGGAGTGCAAAATACTTGCCCTAAAAAAGCAGAAAGAGTAAGAAAAACCGCCATACAACAAGGCATTCAAAACAAAGAACAGGAAAAATATTCGAGATATGCTTACCTGCTCACATATCTTCACCAGAGATTGAACAAGGCGAACATTGGAGGTACCTTCGAGCTTCCTCAACTCGCCGGGCAAAATAGTACTCATGCCTAAGTCCCAGGACAAAGCATCAGGTTCAACAGAACCAGGCAGTTCACTAGTCAAAGGGACACCATCGGAACGTGGAGTTTCCGACAAAAGAATGTCATTAACCTGCACAAGCACACAGCGATCATCTAATGGACGAGGGGATTCCCTCTCGTTGGGGCTAACTGAGGTTTCCTTGCCCGAAGCAGAAATTACGGTTCGACGACCAGACCTGGAACCGGTCCCACCTCCGGAAGGTCCTCCCGATTCAAAGGATGTAGTCATTACAGTGGTATCATGAAACAAAAATTCAGGACAATCTTGCAAAATAGATTGCGTTACGGAAGGATTAACAGAAAAACCATCGCCAACTTGCCCTTCACTGGCAATCAGGGCAGTAGAAGCAGACAAAGGAAGGGAAATAGCAAAATCCCCTCCGTGAAAAACGTGCTCAAAGGAAGAAGCACTGGAACTAACAGCTATATTATAAGCCGGTTCTTCGTTGGACATATCCCCAAAAGGTAATCGACCAGGGGAAGGCATGTTTCCTTCCTGAGTGGAAGCAGAAAAAATTGGATCTGAAAACGACGAATTTACCACGGAGAAAGGTTCAGAAGCAATAACAGGAGTATCGATCTCCGACCTAATTGATTGGGACAAACGAGGAGGCTCCATCGACGGCCCATCTCTTCGAGATCTTTTGGATCTACTATCCCGAGCGCCCTCACGGGATGGTCGCTTCGAAGTATTACCAAAAAGGTTACTCATGATCGGATTATGGAAAAATACAAATTAATATCGAGAAAGTTTATCGACTAGCTGAAGAAAGAGTATTCTGTTAAGTGAGGAGTATAGCGGTAAAAAACAAGTCAAGTTTTTTACCTTTCGTATTTATACTACACGAAAGGACGCGACAGACCTAAAGAAAGGGCGCGAAACGGGAAAAATGACCTTGGAGCAAACGCTGGAATTTGAAAAGACACACACATAATGATTACGGCAAATTAAATGACTTGTCTGAATTATTACGGCGAATGTGAAAAGACACGACTGTCTGAATACAAAACGTTTAGCGTACAGAGTAAGGAAAGCTAAAATTGCAATTAAAACCTACGAGTAAATAATTACAAAGATTATTTCGAAAATAAATCAGTATTTCAAGAAGCCTGATCGTTATCCGGAATCTTCTGTTCGCTACCGACGTCCTCAGTCATGCATACGTCGTTTTCTTCTTCTTCTTCATCTTCTGGATCGATAAAAGTGTCATCGAGCTCATCGTTAACATCAGAAGGAGGAATCGGCAATGGATTTCCAAATTCTTCGACAAGGTGAGCCAGGGGAAAACCTTGATATACGACATCTGGAACCTCGGAAGAAGAATAAAGTTTGCCATAGCGATTCAATCGAATATGCGCCGCCTTAAAGTACTCCTTTCGACGGTCGTCAATCATCTCTAAGGCGACCAACTGATGAATCGCCTTCTTAAAAGTATTCTCAAGAAGAGGACCGACCATCCGATACACCAACGCCGTATGAACGGGAGAATTAAGGAACTCACGAACGACTCTTTCGTCAGGATTCCTACCGTATCGATCCCTAAGTCCACTAAGTGGGACATCCTTTTCGTACTCCTCTAAAGAAGTTTCAAGGTTTGATACTTGAGATTCAAGCTCACTAATTCGAGTCGTGCTCTGTAACTGCAATTCCTCTAACTCTCTAGCCATTTGATTGGCCTGCTCTTGAGCACGAGAAACCTCCATCACCCTGTCTATCATTTCTTGATCTTCAGTCCCGGTAGCACGAGTCTCTATGAGGGGAACAGAAGAAGATGTTGAGGGACCAACCTCTGAACCGGAGGATTTATGAAGTAAAGCTTTATACTTCTCTTCCAGAAACTCGTACTGTTGTTTCCAAAGTGCATTTTCATAGGCGTATGACGCGAGACAAGTTTTGGTCTGAAGAACAAAGAGAACAAGAAAAAGAGATGGATTTAGTAAATTAAGAAGAACCCTTAAAATTATCTGTCAATATGATTTAAGGAAAAAGATATCACCTTCTCAGAATAAAGAGAAGCTCGCTGGAATTTCTCCAAAGGATCCTTATGAAGAAGCTTATTAAGATCGCGAGTGAAAACGCCAGACAAAAGAACACGGGTCGCCTTATCGACCGCGCTCTCACTATCATCATGGATAAGAGAATCCTTCTCGGAATAACCAGCGGCCCTCCTTCCCTCTAAATGATCCTCGATCATTTCGACCAGAGTAGGTTTTGGGTGTTTATCTCCGAGTAAAGAAAGGTCGTCACCAGAGCGTCCATAATAACTCCTTTTTCTTCCAACCGGATTATTAGTAGGATGAGGCATTGACCAGCTGCGACATCCTCGAATACCCAAAGAGGATCTAAGATGAAGAGGAGGATAACCAGATCCCATGCCCTGACGGATAGGGGACTCACGAGAAGAATCTGGAGATTCCTCTCTATTCTCCTCAGATTCATGACCCAACTCCAGCTTCCTTTTTCGCGACGCTCTCTGCTCGATGGGGGAATTCTCTGCGGATTTGGAAGATTTCGACAGCACCATTTTTCCCTTCGAAGAATGTCGAGAGTTTTCTACCATATGGGCTGAAAAAGAAACAAAATAAAAGTTAGTTTCTCCGTATAAAAAGTATAGTCACAGCACTAAGATACAATAAAGTACTATCCAAGAGGATCGGATGATGAACTGATGAGAAAGTTATGAACACTTAACCCCGCCTTACGAAGGAAAGCCTCCCCGATCAGAAGAGCGCTTTGATATTTGTTTGCACGCATTTCGGGGATCTCAGTGATAAACTGTACATCGTCAGGAATAAGTTCACCAGTCGGTAAGCGACCTCCAGGAATCCAACTGGAACCATGATCCCATGAAAAAGGCATGGTCGAACCATCCGCCAAACAAATATTAGACGGAGGACGAACAAAGAAGAAATGAGATTTCCATGAAGGATTACTAGAAACAGGGGCGTCAAAGATTGCTCGACTAGGCCGCTGACTAGCGAAGAAATATCCGCGATTTGAAGGACTGGAAATATTGAAGCGGAAAAGTTGCGTAAAATTACGAAAAGAAGGTTTAAACCCCTTCGCAATCATCAAAACGGAAAAACAAACCATAAAAGCAACGGAATTTGGAACCAGCTGTGTCAAGCACACACTAAAAGTTTTCAAAACTTCAAGAATGAGGGGAGACAAAGGAAGGCGCAGTCCGCTATTGAAGTGAGCCGTATAAAAGGCTCGACATCCCTCCGGGGGAGATGTGACCCTATCAGTGGAGGAAGGAAGAATTATCTCAGAACCTTCCGGAAAATATTTGGTATAATTATTCACAACCTCCGGGAATGTTTCCGCCGTATATGCGCAAGCTACCTCCTCAATTGGCTCAGAAATCTGAGGAACAGTACCTTTGCCCTTTTTGGCTCGGGCAGCTACATCCGCATCAGAAAGGATTCGTACCTTGAAAGTATCTTCTACAGGGACGACGAAGTCGGATACTGGAGTTTGTTCGCCTAAAGGATTAGAATGCAACTCCTCATCGTTATCAGGGGCGACGATCTCTCTAGAAGAAGAAGAAGATCTTCTTACAAAAGCCATATGTTCTGGTTCCCCGAAGATGAAGATCGATAAAAGAAAAATTTTATGAGATGAACGACTAGTCAGGAAAATGATTATGAGTTATAAGGAGGTGTAAAGGAAAAATGGCGAATTCGAAGGTCACCTATTTATAATAATATGCGAAAAGACGTTTCGAATTCATTGCAGCTAATCATGTTCCCGCCAAAAACGAAAGAATATGAAAAGCCTCCTGAATAGACGCGTGGCGGTTCGTAATCGGACAGAGAAAACGACTATCTATGATATGAAGCACTCTTTTCCTTACTTAAGATTTTTTCCCACAGAGTTTTTTCTTAAGAAAGGTTTTTAACGAGGCTCCATCCATAGAAAACAAACAGTCGTAAAGATTTATCTACTTCTACGAGCTTCTATTATCTATACGCTCGAAGAAGTGAGGGAGTACTGATGGGGGCTATTTCGCACCCTATATACTACTCGGATCGAATGAAGAAGATAAGATTGATTCGACCAATTCAAACAGATCGGGATCATCTTACCGACCCGGCCAAGTGCAGCTCGCTTCGATATAAGATTATACTCCGGACTCAAAAAGGATATTTGGGCCGAGTCCTATTAGGACTATGTTTCCTTGTAACGCTAGGTTTAACATTATATAAATACCTAGTTAATCATTGTATTAGACAACTACGAAATTCCTGAACTCTAAGAATACAGGATTTAACACTGCTTACAACAGCACAACTTAATAATATTCAATATTATTACTGAGCTTTTTACCTTCATATCGGTGTGTTTCTTAGCTTTGTTTTGTGGTTTTACTTCTTGTTCTTGAATATTGCTTTTCTTTGTAACCGATCCATCCGGAATAAAGTAACAGAGCCCTAAATAATATATATAAATATCGAAAACCCCCGATATCACAAATTCACTGATGATTGAATAACCTAACGAAATCCGGTTAAATCACAACGTTATGTAATTGTTTTACTTAGATGATAAGTTGAGTTTAAAAAAATATAATCTTGACTGAATTAATTGATTGTTTTACTTAGCTGATAGCTTATTTTTTGTTGGGATGAGTATAAAATAAATAGAATAATTAGGGATTTACCTAAACAAATTGTATAGCTAGTGTGAATAACATATATGAATAGATTAATGATGCAAGTAATTATAAATTATAAAAAGTGAAATGATGGACATTATAAATATGCATGTTATGATGCTATTAGATGAGCTCTATTTAGGAATTGTATCACTTATATGTTAACTTATACTTGTTAATTCAATCTTAAGTAATACTCATTAATTAGTTAATAGTACTTAATATTTTCCTTTCTACTAAATGAAGAAAATTACTTAAAAAGGCAGTGCCAGTGACGAAAATAAATTAATTGTTCTGTTCATCCATACCAGAAAAGGAAAGAAAAGAAAAGAAAAAATGGAGAAAATCGAAGAAGATGATAATCAACAACACAAACTCAAAGCAATGGAAGAAAATAATAATAAAAAACAGAGAGCTGCTCATTGCTTAATCTTATCATACCCAAAGTTTGGAATTTGAGATCAAATTTTGAGATCGGAATTTGAGACTATGAGGTCAGAATTTGAGATCGGAATCTGAGCTCGGAATTTGAGCTCGGGATTTGAGATTGGAATTTGAGATCGAAATTTGAGCTCGGGATTTGAGATTAGAATTTGAGCTCGGAATTTGAGCTCGGGATTTGAGATCGGAATTTGAGCTGGAGATCAGAATTTGACCTGGTGCTCTAAATTTGAGCAGGAGAATTTGGAAAGCCAAAGATATATCAACACTAGTGCATATCTGTTGATGTCATTGTCGATAATATTGAAGATAAACAAGAGCAGAGAGTATTAAATGATAGTAATGTCATTGAAAAAGATTAAAGAAAAATAAAATCCAGTAGAAGCATTAAGTGGGGGTAAAAAACAAGAAGTTCGAAGCAAGATTTAGATTTATACAATCTGCAAAGATGGCCAATATATGTAGCTTCCGTTAAAGCAAAGATAGGATCAAAATCTGGTACTCTTTTGTTTCTCACAATTTTCAGGCTTCAAGCATTAACAAACAAATATTTGTTGATTGTGACGAATATTCCATATTCGTTCAATTTTCTCTCCGTATTGTTGGTTTCCTCTGAGCTTTTATCCTTTGGTTTACAAAAACGTGATATCCCAATTCAAAGGAAAAGTGTACGGGAAGTCTATCCTGACTCTCACTCTGCTCAAGAGTCACGATAAGACCTGCTTTAAAATTTGTACATTAAGCTATTAAAGTTGTACATAGGTGTCCGATGGTATAAAATGTGGGGTAAATGAGTACGAGCCCAGCAAATAGGATTGGACACCCTAAATTGACAAAAACACCCTTTCAATTAAAAAAAAAAAAGAAAAATCCTCATCTTCTCCAACCCACCCCACCCCACCCCACCAAACCAAACCCCTCCCCCACCTTCCCAGGCCGTCCCGATGGCCTAGGATCGCCGGTTCCAGGCCGACGACGACCTGGAGAGAAGTTCCCAGGCCGTCGTCGGCCTGGAAGTGAAGGTTGAGGCCTGCGACGGCCTCAAGTCGGAGGCCATCGCAGGCCTCGAAAGTATTACTCCAGGCCGACGACGGCCTGGGAACTTCTCCCCAGGTCGTCGCCGGCCTGGATCCGGCATGGGTGGGGGCGGGGATGGAGTGGGTTGGGGTTGGTGGCGGGGATGGGGTGGGGTGGGTGGGCTACGGTTGGGTGGTGGGGGAAGGGGGTTAGGGTTTATTTTTAAAAAAATTATTTAATTAAAAACAAAATAAATATTTGTATTTAATTTTAAAAATTAAAATTTTATCAATTATGTATTAAAAAAATTGTTATGATAAATTTATAAATAATATAAAAAAAATATTCCAACAAATAAGTTTTTTAATTATTTTTTACATCACACCAATAAAACTTGAGTTGATATATTTGAAATATTTTTCTAAAACAATATTGGCTATTATAAAATTTTATAAACATGTTCAAGACTTGTAGGAAAATATTTAAATTTAGGAAAGTGTATGTTCTTATGTGAAACATATTCTATTTATATACATAAACATCCAAATTCTTTTTTATTATTTTTAATAAAATAATTTTCAAGAGAAACATTCAAGAGATGAGTTATTATGAGCTGAGTTACGAAGAGATGAGTGACCAAGAGCTGAATGAATGATCAAGAGATGAGTTATCAAGAGATGAATTTTTTTTAAATTATCTCTTGAATGTTTATGTATATAAATTCAAATAAATATAAACATTCAAATTTATTTTTATTATTTTTAATGTTTTTGTATTCAAATAAATTGTATATGTCATAATATTTTCTATCTAGTAATAAATTGTATATGTCACTATATTTACTATCAAGTAAAATATGTCATTAAATTTTCTATCAAGTAATATATTGTATGTGTCATTATATTTACTATCAAGTAAAATATAAAAATATTAAAAATAATAAAAATAAATTTGAATATTTATATTTATTTGAATTAATATACATAAATATTCAAGAGATGAGTGACCAAGAGCTGAGTGAGTGATCAAGAGATGAGTGATCATGAGCTGAGTGATCAAGAGATGAGTGGTCATGAGTTGAGGGAGTGATCAAGAGATGAGTGATCATGAGCTGAGTGATCAAGAGATGAGTGGTCATGAACTGAGTGAGTGATCATGAGCTGAGTGATCAAGAGATGAGTGGTCATGAGCTGAGTGAGAGCTGAGTGATCAAGAGTTGAGTGGTCATGAGCTGAGTGATCAAGAGATGAGTAGTCATGAGCTGAGTGAGTGATCAAGAGATGAGTGGTCATGAGCTGAGTGATCAAGAGATGAGTAGTCATGAGCTGAGTGAGTGATCAAGATCCGAGTGAGTGATCAAGAGATGAAGTTTTTTTAAATTATCTCTTGAATGTTTATGTATATAAATTCAAATAAATTGAATATGTCAATATATTTTCTATCAAGTAAAATATAAAAATAATACAAAAAATTGAATGTTTGAGTTTATTTGAATTTATATACATAACAATTCAAGAGTGATTATGAGCTGAGTGATCAAGAGCCAAATGAGGGATCAAGAGATGAGTGATCAAGAGATGAATTTTTTTAAAATTATCTGTTGAATGTGTATTGATAAGGGATAATTTGGATCACCTGTCCTCGCAGGATTAATGCGGATCGAACAACCCCAGATCCTATCCCCGGGAACGACGAGCCGACCCAGGGGTTTTAATAAACTGTTCCGAGCTTATAAAGAGAACCCGAGATCGAAGGGTACTGTTGGGCCGAGCCCAGGCCCAAGCCCATCAGCTCAGCTATAAATAGTCCAAGCATTTATGACAAGACACAACTTCCCAGGTGCTCTTCCTTTGAGACTGCTGCTCGGACTCACATTGGAATAATAGCATAGGTTAGCTTGTATGTATTTCACCCTCTAGCTTGTACGGCATCCAATAATGCTCGAATAGGACTCTCGATACTTGTAATTTGTACTCAATCATCTTGAATACAAATATTATTGATCTTTTCCTTCTATTATTTAGCATTTATACCGCATCACATATTGTCTTGATCGAACATACGAAAATGCGTAAGATCAATTGGCGCCCACCGTGGGGCCTTATTCGAGTATTAGATCGAAATATGCTTTCTTAGAGGGGAAATACATATATTAGCGGAGAGCCTAACTAACCAGAAACTCAGCCATTTACTTCCCAGAACAAACCTCCGACCAGCGGAGCATTCGTCTATGTAAGGTCGAAGATAAGACCAACGCGGAGAATCCCAGACTTTTAAATCGATGATTCTATTCTGCGATAGTTCAGTTCATTTATTCCTACATTGGATTTATTTTCCACAGCCCGGTCAGCTAACGATAAAAGGTTGAGGGATTCGATGGAATTAAAACTTAGTAATGTTCGGAATTTATTTTTCCGATCATCATATTTAGTAATCTCAGGGTTAGTAGAAGGGCAACAAGTTATATAGATCCTGGAGGTCGAAACCGAGGACGCACAATCGTTCGATCACTAAAGGAAAATTAAGGTTCCAAAAGGAAGGAGTAAATAACTTCATATTAAATACAAGTTCCAACAAGTCTCGCTCGTATTCGACCAGAAAAATTGGAAAGACACAAAAGAAGAAAACGATGAAATTCGAGCAGACAACCAAAGTTTTATTATTAATATTCTTCAAACAAGTACAAATGATGCCTCGGATAAAATCTCGAGCTCCAGAGATACAATACAATCATTCCTACCCTACTACAAATTTTACAAGTAATTCTACCCTGGTATATATTCGGTCATCATTCCCTTTAGATTGCTCCAGATGCAGAACTCAGCAGTGATTCTTCATGGCCATCACTCGCCACGTGTCGCACATCCGTCTTCGTACGGGAGAAAGGCCGGATCGGAGTTCCTCTCCAGGGCTTCAGACCGACCTTAGGTCTTCATCTGTAAATAATGATTGAAATACTCAATCATTACTTACAGGTTAATCCGAACCAGTGCAGCGAAGGGTTATATCGACGGAGGCGCCCCAAGTGAGCTCAAGGGAACTATACTTGAAGAAAGCCCTCGAGGAAGCTGGTGCTTCAGATTTAAAGAACTCCTCTCAGATTAACCAGCTGCCCGATCAGATGCCACGTCAGAAAACCGGAATTCTAACCCGCGCCAGATAAGGTATATCTTGGAAAACAGGTTGCCTGCCGGTATTCTAGGCGCGATTTCTTTTGCCTGTCGATATTCTAAGCGAAAAAACTTATACCAAAGGAACTATGATCGGAAAACAGGGTTCGAAGTCTAATCTCAAACTCCTTTATCTTAGAGATAATATGAATCAAATCTAAAACTCGACCCATGGGGATCGGAGGAAGCATAAAGGGAAAAGTGAGGAATGTCGTATAAATAAATGGACCTATTTATAGCAGTGAAGGGTTTTGAACCAACGGCCCAGATAACAGATCGCAAACGATTAGGATGTACGTATTAAATGAACTGACCAATACGTTTCCCGAGAAATAGGGTCCTGTTTGGTTAGGAGAACATACGGTCTAACAATGTGCAAAGAAGGGCTTATTCGAAAAGTTCATTCGAACAAATTTTTTACTTATTATCCTACTCGAAAAACAGCCCAAGGATCAGGAACACTTGTCTAAAAGTTCAACCCTCGTGCACATGATATTCTAAATATGAAACCGCTATTTTATCCAACCGACTAGTGATGTTCGAATCGAAAAAGCTATGATCGATCTATTCGAACAAAACTCTCGAACTGAAAAATTCGACAGCTTTGGAAATTCGGCAATAGTAAGGATCAATTACAAAGAGTTCTTTATTAATTTCAAGTCTACCAAGATATTAGTTTGTTAATCACTCAAGAGACCGCTGTTCGGTTATTTCCTTATTAATTTTAGGCATTCGGGATTGGGTTATTGGAAATAAGAACGTGTCTGATTGTGCTCTATTTTATCAGCAAGGAAAAGAGAAAATTCCATTCATGAATATTATTACAAAGATACAAGAGTTCAAAGGAAAAAATATGAGGAGATATGTTTCGAGCATAGCACAAGCTAATATATTACACAAGAACCCCTTCATTTCCTACAATCAAATGAAATTTTCGTTCTCCTCCCCTATCGTTTATTCGAAGTAACCTAGCTCCGAGCAGGGAATCTCCTTTGGAATCCGCAGGCTTTTAACATTATTTATGATATTCTGAAGACAAAGGGGCGAATGCACGATTTATCGGGTAACTGTATTCTGGATCGTTCTCTCCCCAATATGTCTTCCTAAATGCATTGTAGCAACAGGTCCCTGTTCGAAGACCTGCGCGGTGACCTGCGGACTCCATGATTCTGGCTTATTGGCCTTCCAGATGGAAATTGTATTTGCCTGTCGATATTCTAAGCGAGGTCGGGTTAGTTTTTCCTTCCGCTCGAAAACTATTCCTCTTAAAGATTGTTCGAAGTCTGAGCTCAAACAGCTGAATTAATTGAATAATAATCTTGATCACCATGATTGGACGAATAAATTGCTAGCACAACGAATGAGACATCTCCAAAGGTACAACTACCTTTTATAGTGAAATTTGAATGAAATCCAACGGCATAGGATCTGCGAAGTTAATGGACGAGATTCGTCGACCGTACAATTCTCGACAAATGAGGGACCGTTTGGAAAAAATCAAACTTGTCAAAATTGGGAACATATACAAAACAATAGAGAGCAAAGGGCATTGGATCAAGCAAAGCAAGAACCTCGCAAAGAATCTTCTTAACAAGACAAAAGGATTATTTATTAAATTCTAAGGTTATTTACTATTTGCTATTTCGCTATGATTCATCTTTTCTCATGGTTACAGAAGACTATTATTTCATCAAAGTTTATTTCGATCAGAGTTATATATTCCGTGGAAATTCGTTTCGCCAATATTCATATTTATTCATCTTATTCCGATATTATCGATCCCTGTTCATCTATTATTATATCTCTACTTGTCTCCATCTACTATTAAAAAGGGTGAAAGTTGTTGCTACGACCCTCGAAGATCGACCAAGGGTGAAAGCCGTTGCTACGCCCCTTGGATCGAAAAATAAAAGTGGGTGACGACCCACGGGCTAAAAATGCTCTGAAACGACTAAGGGTGAAAGCCGTTGCTACGCCCCTTAGATCGAAATTATTAAATGGGTGAAAGTTGTTGCTACGACCCACGGGCTAAAAATGCTCTGAAACGACTAAGGGTGAAAGCCGTTGCTACGCCCCTTAGATCGAAATTATTAAATGGGTGAAAGCTGTTGCTACGACCCACGGGCTAAAAATGCTCTGAAACGACTAAGGGTGAAAGCCGTTGCTACGCCCCTTAGATCGAAATTATTAAATGGGTGAAAGTTGTTGCTACGACCCACGGGCTAAAAATGCTCTGAAACGACTAAGGGTGAAAGCCGTTGCTACGCCCCTTAAATCGAAATTATTAAATGAGTGAAAATTGTTGCTACGACCCTCGGGCTAAAAATGCTCTGAAACGACTAAGGGTGAAAGCCGTTGCTACACCCCTTAGATCGAAGTTATTATTCAAGATCAATCTAAATTCTATCATGTTATTTCTCCACGATTATTTATACGACTAAGGGTGAAAGCCGTTGCTACGCCCCTTAGATCGAAGTTATTATTCAAGATCAATCTAAATTCTATCATGATATTTCTTCACGATTATGTATCCGACTAAGGGTTAAAGCCTTTGCTAGGCCCCTTAGGTCTGAAGTATATTCAAGAATCGATCTAACTTTTATCATGTTATTTCTCCACGATTGTTTATTCGACTAAGAGTGAAAGATCCGTAATCCCAGAAAAGTCTGAACTATGGAAGATATCTCACGGAAGGATCAAATATTATAGAAATGAAAATTCAAATCAATTATGGCTCTCAAATTATCTCATAAGTTGCGAGTTACAGAGGTCGAAATTAAAAGTATCGACAACATTATTGAAAGAAAATTCTTCATTCATAAAATCTTCAGTACATTCATGAGTATTTCTTTTCTACGAATACAAAAATGAAGTTCGAATTCAAAAGAGAAAAAGGATTACATATATCACATCCTACTACAGGTACAACAATAGAATTGAAAGCCTTCGAATTTAAAAAGGGAACGGAGGAGAACGGGATCGGAGTATGGCCACGGGCTCTTAACCGATCTTAGATCTTCATCAAAAAGTAATGACGGCTATGCCAATAATTTAAGATCCGCTGATGAAGGACTGTCGCGCAAGAGGAATCTCGGACGATTTCTGTGCGCACTAACCCGAGCTGGGATACTGTGAACCAACTTCGGAAGTATCTTAAAGAAGTTGAGATCAAAACCTTAAAGATCCTTCCACAAGTTGACCCACTATCCGACTGGGTGGAGCGACAGGATACAGGAGTTCGAACCGGCCCTAAATGGATGGAATCAGAGAGAGCTGGTCGCCTGTCGGTACCCCAGTCGCAATTCTTTTCGCCTGTCGATACCCTAGTCGAAGTAAGTCGCCATGGGAGGCAGCCAAAGTAGTAAAGGAAGACAGTTCGAACTCGAACCTCAAACCGTGTTATTGGAGATAGAAAGCGAAACATGGTAGTCAAAGGAAGTAAAAGCTCAATCATAGAGCCGATCAAAACAATTACTGAAACGTAAAAATATGAAGGTAACTATGGAACTATATATAGTGGAAAGAAAAGGCAATCGACGACTCAGATTCTGATGAAACTAACGGCTGAGATACAAGCAATAAATACGCCGACCGTTACGTTTCCCGAAAATACAGAAACCGTTTGAGTAATTGATGAAAATGTCAAAATTATTCCTGCTCGAGTTCGTCCTGTTCGAATGCGTTATAATCTCAGCTCCGGTCATCAAAAGAGAATCATGAAGAAAAATTCGGAGTATAGCTTATAAAGAAAGCGTTATCAGTAATTCATCCGAGAAGGGCCGAGACCAATAAAGTAAAACATCTGAGTAAAACGATTGTGAGGATCGATCAAAAAGACTATTAATTTCCGAGCTTGACATATCAAGCAATTACAAATAACAAAATATCAACTCCTATTACATATCAGACCAAACTTTTGATACTAGTACATTTTACAATCTTGAGAATATTGACAAAGAACTAATCTATATATCCGAACGTGAGAGGAACTTCATAACTAGGCAATCCTATGAAATTTTCGGCGGACGATAATGTCCTTGCTTGAATAGGAGGAACCTGTCAAGCCAACAAGCTTTTGTCTTTATTTATAATTCTTCAAAAAGGAGAGGGATAATGCATCTTTTTCTAGGTGTAACGTGAATACTTTATTGAGGACCTCGATCCTCGAAGCACCACCCCTAACATCCTCAAGGAAGAACCGAACAAACAGCTGGACACCCTTAAAAAACTTGATGCTTGAGCCTCTCCTAAACCACAGAAGGTCGTGGGGACTACCTGGGTCGTGGATGGTCAGCAATAAAGCTTATTGGCCTCCAAGGTCGGAATAGCGTTCGCCTGCAGATATCCTAGTCGAGATTGAAGTACTAATTAGCCTATGATCTGCAAAATAGGTCCTAACTCGAAATTCAAAATATTGAGCCATGCAACAAGATCTTTTAGTCAGCATGGTCGAAGGAATCTGCTTTCAAAAAATCTTATAAGGATATTTTTCTAGGTGTAACGTGAATACTTTATTGAGGACCTCGATCCTCGAAGCACCACCCCTAACATCCTCAAGGAAGAACCAAACAAACAGCTGGACACCCTTAAAAAACTTGATGCTTGAGCCTCTCCTAAACCACAGAAGGTCGTGGGGACTACCTGGGTCGTGGATGGTCAGCAATAAAGCTTATTGGCCTCCAAGGTCGGAATAGCGTTCGCCTGCAGATATCCTAGTCGAGATTTAAGTACTAATTAGCCTATGATATGCAAAATAGGTCCTAACTCGAAATTCAAAATATTGAGCCATGCAACAAGATCTTTTAGTCAGCATGGTCGAAGGAATCTGCTTTCAAAAAATCTTATAAGGATACAAAACGAAGAACCCCATTTATAGGTACTATTTTAAAAAATCCAACGGTTAGCAGAAAGCAAAAGGAACGGTCGAGATCAAAAGATTGTTGCGCTTCCCGAGAATTTGAGCGGGAAGAGAAAGTGATCTAATTTTGGAAAATAAGCGAATATACCAAGATCGAAGATCAAGAATTCCGAGGGTAGGGACTGCAAGTTCGAACGAAAAAAGCAAACTAAAGTATGAATGAAAAAGAACACATCAAATTATACAAGAGCATGCAATCCGAGAAATAAATAAATTATTACAAACCATAGAGGATAAAAATGTCAGAAATTATTCATGATCACACAGAAGTAAATCAGTATAGCCATACAACAAGTCTGGATAAATAAAAGACAACATCTAGAGAAGCTTATTGTCGGAGAAAATCTTCCGAAGCTCAGCATTACGAGCCTCATATCCACGGTCGTAAGATTCCTTTTCACGGCGCTCGAAGTCTTGTTTCTCCTGCTCGTGAAGACATTTCAGTTTCTCGAGTTCCTCATTCATTCTCTTGTGAATTTCTTCTCCCTGATCTTTAGCAATCTTCTCTTTCTCTAAAGCAAGTTTCTCCTCAAGGACACGGTCGAATTATGTTTTCTTCTTCTCCAGCTCTAGAGAAATAGCAGCATGCCGATTTGTTTCTCGCTCGGCAAACGTTTTGAGTTCGAGAAAATCCTGCTCGGCCTGTTAAAGGTTCAGATAAGTTAAAAAAAAAAAAAAAAGAGAGAGAGAGAGAGAGAGAAAGAAAGAAAGATATTGTAACACCTGAAACAGAAAATGCGACCCAGATTGATACAGTTATTCTAGATTCCTTTCCTTGGACATCTCGGTCTCGAAAGTAGTGAGGTCAAGCCGCAACGGGCTATCCACAGGATTCCCAAAAGCAACTTTGGGAATGGACCCGTCCTTCGATTCTTTAGGCGGGGAAGGAGTAACCATCGGAGGAACAAAGTTAACCCGGGGTTCGGAAACGTTATCAGTCCTTGGGGATTCAGCAGAGGTTTCTCCACCAATATCTAACTTAGGTTTTTTGCTCAAACCTCCTGTAGGGGGGATGGCCGAAGGATCATCAGATGATGGCTTGTTACCGATGGCAAGTTTCTGTAAAGCCTCGATGGGTGTGACCCCGTCAGAATAAGGCCTTTTGTTCGAAGAGGGAACGGGAATTTTCTGACCATCTGGTTCCTCACTCGGAGAATCGGCAATTTTCGACAAAGAGCCCTCGAGCTCAGCCTCAAGCTCCTCATCCAAAATGGACTTGCTTGTATTGCCCTTAGTTTGCTTTGATGAAGCGCTTTTATCTTTCTTATTTTCCCCTCCTTTAGGAGCTTTTGGGGAAGACACAGAGGTTTTAGAAGAGGATTTGGAGGGCTTGGCCCCCTTGGCAGGTTTTTGCTCTTTGGACGAATTTTTATTCTTCAAACCACCCAACAACAGTTTGGGGTCGATAGCCTTGCCTAGTATATTTTCCATAATAAATGGGGAGTGAGTCGAGAAATTTGAAGAATGCAGAATATATAGGGAGAGCTCTGATCTCTATAAGCAAAGGCTTCTTGTAAATAATTTGAAGAGATCCTCATATTTATAGGCACTACGCCCTATGATTACGATAATGGATCGACGCGACCTTCAAGAAAGATTCCATTTGGAATAAATAAATTTCGAGCATAAAGTACAAAAGATATCGAACTTTGAAGAGCAAATTATGTCAAGATGTTTATAAGATGAGAATATACAAGTCATGCGAACCAGATCGTAAAGAAAACAAATCCGACTACAAAGAGAAAACGAATTACGGGCATATATATATATACATTTGATTCCTAACTACAAAACTATGAATCGTCCCTCCCAGCACGCTTAAACCCAACGTTCCGACCACCGCCTCCTTCATCACCGCTGCCTAATGGAACGGTATATTTTGAGGGTCAATCACCTCCTTCATCCGATCCGTCCTCTATGTTAACATCTTCATTCTCCCCCGAGGCAGAAGGATGGTCATCGTCGGAGCGCTCGAGCAAATCTGGGTTATGCATCGGAATGCCAAACTCCTCAACTAAGGGGGCAAAGTGATGATCCTGCCAGTTCATATCTGCCTTGGGTAAAGAGGAAGCTTTGTAATCCTTCCCTTCAGCATTCTTAAAAGGGTTCATATATCGAAAATATTCGTCCATGTTATCTGGAATTTTCTTGGCCGAAACTAGTTGTTGAACCCCTTTATAGAAGATCGTTTGAAGAATCCCTCCCACTCTCCTTTGGACTAAGGGATCTAAGACAAGGGATTTCAAAAATTCTCGTATGGCTGGAATCGCAGCCTCTTCCCGGCCTTGGGCATATGCCCGCTCGGAATCTTGCTTTGCTAGCTCAAGTTCGATTTTTACCTTCTTGAGCTCTTCCTCGAGGGCACTTCTCTCTTTAACGGATGATAGCAAATCCTCTTCCACGGATAAGGAACGCTTCATAGTTGCATTCTCGAGCTCCGTCTTTACTTGAGACAATTCTCGTTGACTCTCTGCCAGCTGAGCCCGAAGGATTTGATTATCAACGAAAATTTGTGCATACGCGTCGTGAGCATCCTGTGATTCCTGCTCTAGCAATGCTAAGCGATAGGTCTGGAGAGCGAACAAATCTCCGACCTATTAGAAGATTTCGGTTATCAGTGAATATTAGAGGTTCTAAAGAAAGAAGAGATAGTCAAAAGACAAATTCTTACCTCATGATACGTTCGAGAGAAATCACTCAGAACCTCAAAATTTCCCTTGACGGTTTGAAGCAGCATATCCCGCTTAAACCGACTAGCCATACAAATTCTAGTGGCTTTGTCGAATTCGTTCTCACCACCTGAATCCAGATCGGTCTGAATAGTCCCGTCTTCAGGATATCCAGCAGCCCTGCTACCGCGGAAATGTTCGTCCATGAAATCCGCCATGTCAGGCTCCGACCTACCCTCTCGACATGGAACTGAGTTAGAACTTACACCAAAGGGTTTTACCCTCCTTGAGGGACCCGAATTGTCGACATTTCTCTTTCGAGTCAGGAGCTTCTCATACTCCTGAACACCCAGAATCCGGTTCCAAGAATGTTGACTATAACCAACGGACGAAAGAGCAGAAGTATCGGGGGAAAACAGAGTTCGAAGAGGTCCAGCAGTGGAAGAATTCAAGGAACTCATAGTAACAAGCCCTCTCAGATCGGGAATTGTAACTGGTATTTCCACTTAATTTCCGCCTAAATTACATGTATCCGCTCTTCTTTCGGAAGTATATGGTAACGGATCAAAGTAAAAAGGCGCGTCTCCAACCGAGCCGGCAGCAGAGAGTCGAAATTTCTCAATAATTCGACCTACAAAGGAAACACAAGGTGTACATGATTTTAAACAAGAAGAATTGATCTGTCACACCTCAAGATAGGAAGAAGCTAAAGATATACCCAGAGATAGAGGGGCGAGAGGCGGAACAGCAGAAGCTGGCAAGTCACCGAACTGCGGAAGGGATCCTTCGAAGGATTGATTGGAATATTTGATCGTTGGGGCAGGATAATCACAGTGGCCCAACCCAGCCAACCGCAAAACACCTTCCTGAACTAAGAATTTGGTTTGGTAAGGATTGGATCGTAACTGCTCGAGAAATTCATCGGAAAGACGGTGGTTGAGTTTCTCTTTAATCCTACGAGGACCATATGACCATGAGTTTACACCGTCCCATCGATATGGTCTCGTTTTCGAGCTACCTTCTGATATTGGAACATCAGGGCCTTTCACAAAAAAGAATCTCCTCTTCCAACCTTTACTCTTTCCCGTTGTTATATTCGTAAGAAATGGCCGCTTCGACCGCTGGCGGATGGACACAAACCCCACATTTGCACAGGTCCATTCGGAATATTTGCCAAAAATTACTAAAAGAGGCCTCTCCCCCTTGGCCTCCATAAGAGCGCTGAACGCTACAATATACGCAACAGAATGCGGGAGAAGCTGAGCGGGGGAAAGCGAAAAGAAAGTCAAGATGTTTCTGATAAGGGGAATGAACGGAATACGTAAGCCACAAGAAAATTGATTCTCGTAGAAGGCTTGACAGCCAGCCGGAGGCTCGGTAACACGTTCGGTGTAAGAAGGAATGACGACCGAAAACCCCTTAGGAAGAAACTTCCCAAACTCCGCCTCGAGGTAAACGCGATCCTTCTTGGAAAAATAACAGGAAGTTTGATCGGCGGGAAGATCTGACCTGTTTGAGGTAGCGGTGTCGGAAGGAAGCGTATGTTTAAAAATCCTGACAAAGGCTCCCTCGCCAATGCTGAGTTTCTCGACCACATTTTCCTCTAGATCTTCGGTCGGATCAACATCCTCGTCTTCTTGATGAAATTCTCCACCTTCGTAATCGTCAACGAGCTTTAGCAAAGGGTCGGACTCTTGGTTCTCTCCGACCTTATTCTTGCCCCTTGAACTTCTAGAACTTGACATTATGGATTGGGAAACAAATATACTAAAGCAAGAGCTTTTTCGACTCGAATGCTCCGAGCTCAAGAAAGAATGTGATATGTAAGTAATTTTTCAACGAGTCAACATATATATACGGGGTTAAAAAGGTTAAATTGCAAACAGGTCTCCGAGTAACCGCGACGGTTGAACTTACTCTGTGTAAAAATTTAAAGTTATCCTTCTGAGAATTGCATTCCTGATCCTTCACTTTCCAAATTGTGGAGTATGTTCCTTGGAAATTGTCCCCGTGGTATTCCATTGATCCTTTTATATTACGATCGGAAAATTTAGAAAGCGTTCATTGAGGAATTGAATGAAGCATCGCGGTATAATAAGGAGTATTACAATTTAGAGGTCCTACGCAAACAGTGGACGACAAGGTTATCTTCTCAACGCGCCGATATATTGTTTCTTATATATGCACTCTTTTTTCCTAGCTCGGTTTTTATCCCAATGGGTTTTTCCTAGTTAGGTTTTTAACGAGGCATATCCGAAACATATTCTGAGCAGCTCATCTCATACCAGCGTGCGACATAGCTTGTACTTCTTCGAGCGCAAGCTCCACTTTACGCTCGAGAAGTGGGGGAGTATTGATAAGGGATAATTTGGATCCCCTGCCCTCGCAGGATTAATGCGGATCGAACAACCCCAAATCCTGTCCCCGGGAACGACGAGCCGACCCAGGGGTTTTAATAAACTGTTCCGAGCCTATAAAGAGAACCCGAGATCGAAGGGTACTGTTGGGCCGAGCCCAGGCCCAAGCCCATCAGCTCAGCTATAAATAGTCCAAGCATTTATGACAAGACACAACTTCCCAGGTGCTCTTCCTTCGAGATTGCTGCTCGGACTCACTTGGGAATAATAGCACAGGTTAGCTTGTATGTATTTCACCCTCTAGCTTGTACGGCATCCAATAATGCTCGAATAGGACTCTCGATACTTGTAATTTGTACTCAATCATCTTGAATACAAATATTATTGATCTTTTCCTTCTATTATTTAGCATTTATACCGCATCACATATTGTCTTGATCGAACATACGAAAACGCGTAAGATCATGTATATAAATCCAAATTGAATGTCATTATAATTTCTATCAAGTAAAATATAAAAACATTAAAAGTAATAAAAAAAAATTTGAATGTTTATATTTATTTGAATTTACGAACATAAACATTCAAGAGATGAGTGAATGATCAAGTGATGAATTTTTTTTTTAAATTATCTCTTGAATTTTTATGTATATAAATTCAAATAAATTGAATATCTCATTATATTTTCTATCAAGTAAAATATAAAAACATCCATTTTGAATCCCGATCGACCAAAATCAAAAAAAATATGAGATTCTTTTTTTTACAAACAGAGGAGTTAATGTTACATAACGACTTGGTTCCACGTTTTGAATCCCGATCGATCAAAATCAAGAAAAAAAATGAGATTATTTTTTTTACAAACGAAGGAGTTAATGTTACATTACGACTTGGTTCTCCGTTTTGAATCCCGATCGACCAAAATCAAAAAAGAAATGAGATTCTTTTTTTTAGAAATGGAGGAGTTAATGTTACATAACGACTTGGTTCTCAGTTTTGAATCCCGATCGACCAAAATAAAAAAAAATTGAGATTCTCTTTTTTACAAACGGAGGAGTTAATGTTACATAACGCTTGGTTCTCCGTTTTGAATCCCGATCGTCCAAAATAAAAAAAATTGAGACTCTTTTTTTTACAAACGAAGGAGTTAATGTTAAATTACGACTTGGTTCTCCGTTTTGAATCCCAATCGACCAAAATAAAAAAAAATAAGATTTTTTTTTCTTTTACAAACGGAGGAGTTAATGTTACATAACGACTTGGTTCTTCATTTTGAATCCCGATCGACCAAAACAAAAAAAATTGAGATTCTTTTTTTTACAAATGGAGGAGTTAATGTTACATAACGACTTGGTTCTTCGTTTTGAATCCCGATCGACCAAAATAAAAAAAAAAATTTGAGATTCTTTTTTTCACAAACAGAGGAGTTAATGTTACATAACGACTTGGTTATCCGTTTTGAATCCCGATCGACCAAAATAAAAAAAATTGGGATTCTATTTTTAACAAACGGAGGAGTTAATGTTACATAAGGACTTGGTTCTCCGTTTTGAATCCCGATCGACCAAAATTAAAAAAAAAATTTGAGATTCCTTTTTTTTACAAACGGAGGAGTTAATGTTACATAACGACTTGGTTCTCCGTTTTGAATCCCGATTGACCAAAATAAAGAAAATGATTCGGTAATTATTCCGATCAAATTGTCTATTAGATGGTTACGTAACACTAAGTCCTTCGTAATTTGAAATTATTTTAATAATTTTAAAAAATGATGATTCGATTATTAGTGTTACAACATTTTACATATTTGATGTTCCAATTTTTGACATATATTTTTACAAAATCAAAAAATAATTGCAAAGTTGTTGAAACGAACTTGATTACAATTTGTAAATATTTTTTTATAAAAAAATTATTGTAAATATGTACTCGAGTTTGATTGTTGTTACCAAAAAAGTAATTACAAAAATTCTTTGTTGGAATATTTTTTTTAAAATTACTCATTGATTTACAATACAACAATTTCAAATTATAAATATATATTAGCATTTTAATTTTTATAAATAAATTCAAATATATAGAGATTTATTTTATTTTATTTTTATATTAAAAAAAATCCCCTAAAAGACCCACCCACCCACCCCCGCCGTCGCCGCTGTTGGGATTTTATGGTTATGATTGTCAAAACAGCAGTACGGAATTTTAAAATTTTTCATACACCAATTCCCAGGATTTACTTATTAGCACATACAAAAAGGTTGAATACAATTTAGCAAATAAATTACTAAATTTAAAATGGTAAATTGTGATTTACCTCATCACAGGCAAGATGGTGGTTTCTCCTCTGATCTTCTTTCAGATCTGATGGATCTGGTTCGTGAGAAGCACTCCATGTGTTGTGCCTCTAGCGGTATCTACACCAACTGGATTGAAGCAACTCTCTTGGATTCTTATACTAAGAACTTGGATCCAAAAGTTATCAAACAAGGAAGAATAGTTATCAAACAAGGAAGAAGAAGAAAACAAATTTTCATGAACCATGTGCAAATACACAAAGTTCGGCCGAACCTTATTTTCTTAGGAAGTGGGCGGCGCTATATCATTCTTATAGAGAGGAAGTGGGCCGCTTCTTATATATATGTATTAGGTATATATGATTATTAAATTAATAATAATCATCCTTACACACAATATGGAGTCTACTACTCCATGTGTATATATTAAGTGGGCGGCGGCTTCTTATAACCTATTTTATATCAATTTTGCCGATTGATATATATATATATAAGTTATTAGGTTAATGGAGTCTTCCTACTCCATATATATCTATAAGTATATCCTCTACCAAGATATATCCTAGTTCTATTAAGAAACGTAAATCCTATTCATTAGGTAGTTTCCTTTTGAACTTAGGTGTCTTTAATTAAGTAACTACACCTTTAATTAATTTAGCTCATTTAATTGATTAATAAAATTAATCAATTAATTTCTTTCTTATTAATTAACACTTTAATTAATTAGTTTCCTTCTTCAAGAATTAATACTTTAATTTTTAAGTTTTGATTTAACCCTTTAAATTAAACTTTTCCATATATGATTTGTTGAAGTCCAATTGTATTGTGTGTTACCCTTTAGGTTCACCATCAATTGGCCGTAGGCCCACGACTTTCGTAATTTAATTTGTGAGCTTATTAATTGCTCTAATTAATTGAACACTTTCAATTAACCACTCAAGAATTAAACTTACAATTAATTCATGAGTACCCACACCTCATGGTCGATGTTTAGCCACAATCCCATGAGGCCCAACTTCAGGTGAATTAATCTCAGTGAACCTCACCTCTTATAAGTGTCATGTACATAAGGTCCCTCTATCGACTGATTCCCCGATCGAGAACTAGGGTGTGTGAATTGATCGGCACATCTAATTATCTCGATTAATATACTTTCTAATTCAGAATAATAATTCCAGTGTGACTGCTAAATTTGGAAACCCATTTCCAAATCCGTCACCGACCGTGGTGATCTTACGTGGTTTCGTTGGTTCGATCAAGGGTGTGGATGTATCACAATAATCACAAATAAAGTAAAGTGTAGATCAAATGTAATTGTATTCGAATTAAATGAGTACAAGTACAAATATTTCTAGGGTCCTATCCGAGCATTATAGGATGCCGTACAAGCTAGTGGGTGAAATACATATGTTCGATCTGGAGCTATAATCCCGAGCTGCTATGAACTGTAGCTTCGAGAAGAGAGTACCTGGGAAGTTCTCCCTAACATCATAAATGAGCGGGTATTTATAGCTGAACAGATGGGCTTGGGCCTGCCTTCAGCCCAACAGTACCCCCTGATTGATCTTCTCGAGCAAGCCGTGGACGTATGATCATGAGCTCGAGTTCGGCAACTTCCCTCTGTATTGGGGAGTTGGAGCCACTCGATCGGTGTTGGATCGGGGAAGATAGCGGGGTCTAAATTACCCCTCATCAATACTCCCCCACTTCTCGAGCGTAAAGAGGAACTTGCGCTCGAAGAAGTTTAAGTTGCGTTGTCCGTTGGATTGAAATGAGTCGTTGGGAATGTGTTTCGGATATGCCTCATTAAAAACCTAACTCGGAAAAACCCATTGGGATAAAAACCGAGCCAGGGAAAAAGAGTGCATATGCTAGAAATATCGTTTAGGAGTGCGGAGGGAATACTTAGACGTCCATCGTTTTAGTAGAGCCCCTCAATTGAAATGCCCTTAGCTGTGAATTGTCATGAGACTTTCTTCGAATGCTTTCCTTATTTCCGAGCACAGACCTAGAGGGCCAACAATATTTTCCGGAAGCGACTTCCATGGTATATTCCCCAGTCTTAAGAAACGAAGGACTGAAAATGCAATTTTCAGAGAAATAGCTTTGAGTTTTTATCCATGGTAAGTTCAACCGTCGCGGTTACTCGGGGACCAGTTTGCAATTTACCTTTTTAACCCCATATATATAAGTTGACTCGTTGAAAATTTATTTACATATTATATTCCCTCTTTAGCTCGAAGTATTTGGGTTCGAAACAGCATCTACATTATATATTTGTCTTTCAATTCGTTATGTCAAGCTCTAGGAACGTCAAGGGCAAGAGTAAGGTCGAAGAGAGTCAAGAATCTGATCCTCTGTTAAAGCTCGTTGACGATTATGAAGATGGAGAATTTCATCCAGGAGGCGAGAATGATGATCCAAGCGAGGATTTCGAAGAAAATGAGGTTGAGAAGCGCAGCATCGGTGAGGGAGCCTTTGTCAGAATTTTCAAACCTGTGCCAGCCCCCGAGACAATGGCCTCAAACAGGTCGGAACTCCCCGCTAAAGAGACTTCCTGTTGTTTTTCGAAGAAGGATCGTGTTCATCTTGAGGGGGAATATGGGAAATTTCTTCCCAAAGGGTTTTCCATCATAATTCCCTCTTATTCCGAACGCGCCACCGAGCCCCCGACTGGCTGTCAATCCTTCTATGAAGGTCAATTTTCGTGTGGTTTGCGCATTCCATTCAGTCCCCTCTTAAGGTGTATACTTTCTTTCTTTTCGCTGTCCCCCGCTCAGCTTCTTCCGCACTCTATTGCTTATATAGCAGCATTCAGTGTTCTCATGGAGGCGAAAGGAGAAGAGGCCTCCTTTAGCAATTTTTGGGACACCTTCCGAATGGACCTAGGCAAAGGTTCGAATGCGGGATTCGTATCCATCCGTCAGAGGTCGAAACGGCCTTTTCTTACCAACATAACGACGAAAAAGGACAAAGGTTGGAAAAGGCGGTTCTTCTTTGTGAAAGGTCCTGATGTTCCAACGTCCAAAGGTAGTTCGAGGACAAGATCATATCGATGGGATGGTGCAACCTCTTGGTCGTATGGTTCTCGTAGCATCAAAAAGAAGCTTAGACAATGTCTTTCCGATGAATTTCTCGAGCAGCTGAGGTCCAATCCTTACCATACCAGGTTCCTAGTTCAGGAAGGCGTTTTGCGATTGGCTGGATTGAGCCATTGCGACTATCTTGCCCCCGCGATTAAATATCCCAACCAAACTTCCGAAGGATCGCTTCTGCAGGTCGATGACCTTCCAATCCCTAGTGTTCCGCCTTTTGCCACTCCTTCCTTGGGTATGTTTATTACCATGTCTATTTAAGGTTTTATCGAATAGTTTTTTCTTGTAAAGAACCGTGCCTAAAGCGTATTGTTCCTGCAGGTCGGGTCGTTGAGAAACTCCGAGTATCTGCTGCCGATTTAATTGAAGATAAACCATTTTATTTTGATCCGTTGTCTCATACTCCCGGAAATAGAACTGGTACAAGTAACTTGGGCGGAAACTCTGTTATTGTTCCGCTCACGATCCCCGAACTGAGAGGTGTTGGTACTATGAGCTCCTTGAATTCCGCCTCTGCTGGGCCACTTCGAGCCCTGTTTTCCCCTGATACTCCTGCCCTTTCATCAGTTGGTTATAGTCAATACTCCTGGAATCGGGTTCTGGGTGTCCAGGAGTACGAGAAACTTTTGAGTCGCAAGAGAAATGCTGAAGGTCCTGGACCCTCTAGGAGGGTAAAACCCTTTGGTGTGAGTTCCGGCCCCGTTCCAAGTCGAGAAGGCAGGTCAGAACCTGATGTAGCGGATTTCATGGATGAGCACCTTCGGGGTAGCAGGGCTGCTGGGTATTCTGAAGATGGTAGCATTTTAACTGATCTGGATTCAGGTGGTGAGAACGAGTTCGACAAAGCCACCAGAATTTATTTGGCTAGTCGGTTCAAGCGGGACATCCTGCTTCAGACCGTTAAAAGTGACTTCGAGGTTTTGAGTGATTTTTCCCGAACGTATCACGAGGTAAACGTTTATCTTTGATTTTCTTTTCTTTCTTCGGTGCCCTCGACATTTTGCTGATATGTTTGAACTACTTCGCAGATCGGAGATTTATTTGCTATCCAAACCTATCGCTTAGCTTTATTGGAGCAGGAATCGCAGGATGCTCATGACGCGTGTGCTCAGTTTCTCGTTGATAACAAAACTATTCGAGCCCAATTAGAAGAAAACCAACGAGAATTATCTCGAGTGAAGAAGGAGCTCGAAAAAGCTACTGTGAAATGTTCCTCGTCCGTGGAGGAGGATCTGCTGGCATCCGTCAAAGAGAGAAGTGCCCTCGAGGAGGAGCTGAAGAAGGTGAAAATAGAGCTGGAGTTGGCGAAGCAAGACTCCGAGCGTGCGTATGCCCAAGGTCGGGAAGAAGGCGAGATTCCTGCCATACGAGAATTCCTGGAGTCTCCTGTCTTGAACCCTTTAGTTCAAAGGAAAATGGGAGAAATTGCTCAGACGATCTTTTACAAAGGGGTTCAACAATTGGTTGCGGCCAAGAAAATTCCGGATGATATGGACGAGTACTTTAAGCACATGAACCCTTTCAAGAACGCTGAAGGGAAGGACTACAAAGCTTCCTCTCTACTCAAGATGGATGCTAATTGGCAGAATCATCGCTTCGCCCCCTTAGTTGAGGAGTACGGCATTCCGATTCCTAACCCCGATGTGCTCGAATACGCCTGCGACGATTCTCCCGTTGTGCTAGGGGAAAAGGGTGAGGATGTCAACGCAAGCAATGCTTCGGTTGAGGGAGACAATCGATCTTTCGACCAAGCTGGGTAATTATCCAATTTCAATATCGGAGTCGATTATGCCAGGGGAGCAACTTAAAGTTTTGTAGTTAGGATTTTAATCGTATCGACCCATGTAGTCCATTTTTGTAATCGGATTTGTTTTCTGTTTCGACCTGACTGCTGTAACTTGTAAATTCCGATCTTACTAATATCCAGTTACTATTAATTTTTAAGATTTCGATAACATTATGCTCGGATATTCGCCCTTTCCATACGGGATTTTTCTTTAAATGTTGCGTCGATCCATTATCGCAATCGGAGGGCGTAGTGTCTATAAATATTAGGGTTTCTTTTCATTATTCATACGACGCCTTGCTTATAGAGATCGGAGCTCTTGCCATATTTCCCATCTTTTTTATCGACTTCCAATCCGCTCCACATGGAGAACGTACTAGGGAAACCTATCGACCCTAAATCGTTATTCGGAGGCTCGAAGACTAAGAATCCAAGCAAAGAGCAGAAGATTACTAAGGAAGCCAAAACTTCCAAATCTTCTTCTAAGGTCTCCGTATCTTCCCCGAAAGCTGCTAAAGGGGAGGATAACAAGAAAGAGAAAAGTACTTCAAAACAAAACAAGGGTAGCTCCAGCAAGGCCATTTTAGACGAGGAGCTCGAGAGTTCGCTCGGAGGTTCTTCCCCGAAAGTTGTCGATTCTTCGAACAAGAATCCCGTAGGAGAAAATCCTTCTGCTCCCTCCTCAAACAAGAGGCCTTATCCTGACGGGACCACTCCCATTGAGGCCTTGCAAAATCTTGCCATTGGGAGTAAATCGCCTCCCGATACTTCGACTGTTCCTCCCGAGGGAGGTCTTAATAAAAAACTCAAAGTAGGAATCGATGAGGGAGCTTCTGCTGAGGCTTTGAAAGCTGATAACCCTCCCGAATCCCAGGTTGATCCTAATCACCCAAAAGTTACTTTCTCCGCGGCTGAAGAGTCGAAAGATGGGTCTGATCCGATGGATAGTTTGTTGCAGACTAATTTTACTTCTTCAGAGACTAATATGCCCAAAGAGAGAAACACATCTAAGGAGAGGAATATAGAGGAGCTGTTCGAGTCTGGACAGCATTTCCTTTTTCAGGTATGAGTAGAATATATTTTTTATATATATATATATATATATATATATTTTTTTTTTTTTTTTTGTATATGAACGGAGCGTACTCCTGGCAGGCCGGGCAGGATTTTATCGAGCTCAAAACTTTTGCTGAGCGGGAGACTAATCATCGTGCTGCTATCTCCCTCGAATTGGAAAAGAGAAAAGCTGAATTCGACCGTGTCTCCGCGGAGAAACTTGATCTAGAGAGGAAGATGTCTATTAAAGAAAGTGGAGAGGAGCTCCACAAGCAGCTGAACGAGGAGCTCGAAAAACTGAAAGATCTTCATGCGCAGGAGAGACAAGAATTTTGGCGACGAGAAAAGGAGCACGAGCAGGAGAAGCAAGAGTTCGCGCGTCGAGAAAAGGAGGCTTTCGAGCGTGGATATGAAGCTGGATGTGAGGCTCGTACTGCCGAGTTTCGGAAAATTTTGTCCGACAATAAGCTCCTTTAGATGTTTTACTTATTCAGATCCTTGGTATGACTATATTGCTTTATTTTCATATGGATGATTTCAGACATTTTATCCCCTTTGGTTTGTAATAATTTATTTCCTTCTCGGATTGCTTGCTCCTCTGTACCTTGATGAGCTCTTTTCTATCTATGTTTTGTTTGCCTTCATCACTTGGCCTTGAGCTTGTGATTCTCGATTTGTAATATTGGTATAATGATTTAGCTTAATTTTCGAGGAATATCATTCGTTCTTCCCGCTAAAACTCTCCGTTTTATTTCTTAATTGGATTGTTATTTCGCGTGGTCGCCGGCAACACGGATAATTTCCTTCGATCATGCTGAGTAAAAGATTTCGTTGCATGATTCAGTGTTTTGAAATTCGAATTAGGACTTATTTCGCGTACCGTATCCAAATCTATGTTTTCGAACTCGACTAGGGTATCTGCAGGCGTTCAGTATTTCGACCTCGAAAACCGAGCAGTGTTATTGCTGATCATCCACGACCCTGGTATTTCCTTTGAGGATGTTCGGTAGTTTGTTCGGCTTTTCAGGAAGATGTGAGGAGGTGATGCTTTGGATACCGAGCTTCCGCAAAAAGTACTCTCTTGTCACTGTTCGAAAATGTATAAATGAAAGATCAATTGCCTTTATTCTTCCTTATTTATTACCCTGCATGTGTGTTTCTGTAAGTAACGATCGAAGACTAAAAATTGTCATTCATTCCAAAGGTATTATAAATGAGTCGTACTCCTTATTCACTTAGATCGAGAAACAAGATAAAATAGTAAACATTGACTATAATCGCTGATTGGTTGAGCTCTGTCCTTTGATTTTCAGATAAAATTGATAACCAACGTTTTACGATGGTTTCAATAATAGATAGAGTATTCGGAGATTAATATTACTTGGATGATCTAAGGGGCGTGGTAGAGGCTTTCACCTATTGAATAATTTCGATCTAAGGGGCATAGCAGAGGCTTTCACCCTTAATCGTAATTTAGAGCGTTTTTAGCCCTAGGGTCGTAGCAGAGGCTTTCACCCATTGAATAATTTCGATCTAAGGGACATAGCAGAGGCTTTCACCCTTAATCGTAATTTAGAGCGTTTTTAGCCCTAGGGTCGTAGCAGAGGCTTTCACCCATTGAATAATTTCGATCTAAGGGGCATAGCAGAGGCTTTCACCCTTAATCGTAATTTAGAGCGTTTTTAGCCCTAGGGTCGTAGCAGAGGCTTTCACCCATTGAATAATTTCGATCTAAGGGGCATAGCAGAGGCTTTCACCCTTAATCGTAATTTAGAGCGTTTTTAGCCCTAGGGTCGTAGCAGAGGCTTTCACCCATTGAATAATTTCGATCTAAGGGGCATAGCAGAGGCTTACACCCTTAGTCATTTTCGGAGCATTTTTAGCTCGAGGGTCATAGCAGAGGCTTTCACCCATTAAATAACTTCGACCTAAGGGGCATAGCAGAGGCTTTCACCCTTAGTCATTTTCGGAGCATTTTTAGCTCGAGGGTCATAGCAGAGGCTTTCACCCATTGAATAATTTCGATCTAAGGGGCATAGCAGAGGCTTTCACCCTTAGTCGTTTTCGGAGCATTTTTAGCTCGAGGGTCATAGCAGAGGCTTTCACCCGTTCAATAATTTCGATCTAAGGGGCATAGCAGAGGCTTTCACCCTTAGTCGTATCGGAGCATTTTTAGCTCGAGGGTCATAGCAGAGGCTTTCACCCTTGTATAATAGTAGATTGAGACAAGCACAGACAGAATAAGAGAGATCAATAACATCAGGGAGAGATGAATGAATACGGATATTGACTAAACCAGTTTTCATTGAATATATAACTCTAATTGAAGTAAATTTTGATGAGAAAATAGTTTTCTGCAGCCATGAAAAGGATAGGTTACGGAGAAACAGCCAGTAGTGAATAACCTTAGACTTCGAAGAATCCTTATTCCTTTGTCGAGAAAACTCCTTGTTTGTAGGTTCCCGGTTTTGATAAGTTTGGTTCTTTCTAAATGGTCCCTATTTTACCGAGAATCGCAACGGCCGACAAATCTTGTCCGCTCCTTTTGCGAATTACATGCCGTTGGATTCACTTCTGTTTTCGGCTATAAAAGGCTGATATATTGCTGAAATTACCTCATTCGTTGCATCGAGAATTTTCTTATCTGATCATGGAGGCCAAGATGATTACTCGATTAATTCAACTTTTTGAGCTCAGATTTCGATCGACTTATAAGCAGAAAAACCTTCGAGCAGAAGAAAAACCATCTCGATCCTCGCTTAGAATATCGACAGGCAAATACAACTTCCATCTTGAAAGCCAATATGCCCGATTCAAGGAGTCGGCAGGTTATTGCGCAGGTCTTCGATTAGGGACCTGTTGCTACAATGCATTTAGGAAGACGTACTGGGGGGTGAATGACGACGAATACAGTTAGTTGATGAATCATATGCTCGCCCCTTCGCCTCCGGAAGATCGTAAATAAGGTTAAAAGCCTGCAGCTCCAAGGGAGATTTCATTGCTCGGGGATGAACTATTTCGAACCGGCCATAGGATTGTAGAAAGTAGGATTGTAGAAAGTAGTATCGTTCCGATGTAATGTAAAGGCGTGAGCCATGTTCGATATGTATTTCCCATACTTTGTACAATTTTATTTCCTGTAACTCCATTTTGATTCTCTAATGTTGATAAAGAAATAATCAAGTACCACTTGCTTGATCGAGTAATAATTTAGTAGACCTGAAATTAATAGGTCTTAGGCACCGCCAAATATACGTAGTCGAACGAGTTTTCGTATGAAAGCTCTTGTTCGAAATATCCGTTCGTGGTTCTTCTAGATCGAACGAATGATTATAAGAATGTCTGGACGAGACTGAACTTGAACCTAAATTATCAACCTTTATCAATAACGTTATAAACTCGTCATATCATTTCAGTATTTAGAAAGTTGTAGATCTCCAACGCGCTCCGTTAAGGCGTGAGTCCTCGTAACCAATCAGGATCCTATTTCTCGGGAAATGTAACGGTCAGTCCATTTAATACGTAATCTATTATCTGGGCCGTTGATTCAAAATTCTTTATCACTATAAATAGGTCCCTTTGCGTATACCACGTTTCTCATTTTCTCCTTTATGCTCCCTCCGATCACCATGGGTCGAGTTTTAGATTTGACTTGTATTTTCTCCCAGATAAAGAAGTTTGAAATTAGAGTTCGAACTTTGTTTTTCGACCTTGCTTCCCTTGGTATAAGCTTTCCGCTTAGAATATCGACAGGCAAAAGAAATTGCGCCTAGAATACCGGCAGGCAACCTGTTTTCCCAGACATATCACCTCTGGGGCTGGTTAGAGCTCCGGTTTCTAGGCGTAGTACTTGATTGGGCAGCTGGTTACTCCGAGCGGAGTTCTTTAAGTCTGAGGCACCAGCTTCCTCGAGGGCTTTCTTACGAGACAGTTCCTTCGAGCTCCCTTGAAGCGCCTCTGCTGGGATAACCATTTGCTGCTCCGGTTCGGATCGATCGGTAGATAATGGTTGATTTCGACCATCATTGTTTACCGACGAAGACCTAAGATCGGTTTAAAGTCCTGGAAAGGAGCTCCGATCCGGCCTTTATTCCGTACGAAGACGGATGTGCGACACGTGGCAAGTGATTGCCAGGAAAAATCACTGCTGAGTTCTGCATCTGGGGCGATCTTAGGGATGGGAGACCAAGTCGTAATAGCACAGAATTATTCGGAGAATTTGTAATAGAGTAGGAATAGTTGTACTTTATTTCTGGAGCTCGAATTCCGTATTCGAAGCTACGCATTTGTAATTTGTTTGAATGACATCAATAATAAAAATTTGCTCTTTGAACGAACTTTGTGTAATTTTCGAGGATTCGCATAACTTCGCATAACTTCATTTAATTACTCCCAATTGATTTGAGAATTCCCATAAATTTCATTCTCGAAATTAATCGATACCATGATCGGAAAAATAAATTCCGACCATTAATAACCTGTACATCTATAGATTTCCTTTTCCCTTATTCTTTAAGTTGATGATTGAATCGATTGGGCTAATTCTGTATTAGTTTTCTGTAGACGATATCCTTTCACTTCTTGCTTGCTTATGTTAGTTGAGAATGGATCACTCATAGAAAATAAATCCAATGAGGTAACAAATAAGCTTGGTAATCGTAAAATAACCGTCGATCTTAAGGTCGGAAATTCGTCCCATAGACCTTATCTTCTAACTCAAACTGACGAATGCTCCGCTGGTCGGAGGTTCAACCTGGATAGTGAATTGCGGAGTTTCTGGTTAGTGAGGCTCTCTGCTAACACATGTGCCTCTCCTCGTAGTAGGCATTTTTCGATCAAATACTCGAATAGGGCCCCACGGTGGGCGCCAATTGATCTTACGTGGTTTCGTTGGTTCGATCAAGGGTGTGGATGTATCACAATAATCACAAATAAAGTAAAGTGAAGATCAAATGTAATTGTATTCGAATTAAATGAGTACAAGTACAAATATTTCTAGGGTCCTATCCGAGCATTATAGGATGCCGTACAAGCTAGTGGGTGAAATACATATGTTCGATCTAGAGCTATAATCCCGAGCTGCTATGAACTGTAGCTTCGAGAAGAGAGTACCTGGGAAGTTCTCCCTAACATCATAAATGAGCGGGTATTTATAGCTAAACAGATGGGCTTGGGCCTGCCTTCAGCCCAACAGTACCCCCTGATTGATCTTCTCGAGCAAGCCGTGGACGTATGATCATGAGCTCGAGTTCGGCAACTTCCCTCTGTATTGGGGAGTTGGAGCCACTCGATCGGTGTTGGATCGGGGAAGATAGCGGGGTCTAAATTACCCCTCATCACGTGGCCACGGGTTTCTCGAAATTTATTATCTAAGAATGTATAGAAAATTCTCTCAACGCACTACGTTGAGTCGGTAGATCCCATATTAGTGCTAACCATTCGTATACACGATCCTACGTACCCAAAGTAGTCGCACAATGATCAAGCTAAGTGATCGGCTCCTAAATCAAAGTACGTATTAACGTGCACCGAATTCGCCCTAGCACCTCGAGTCAAAGGACTAAATCGTACACTATTATAAGTCTTGAGAGACATCCCATTACCGATATGCTTAATGCAATTCCACGATGGGTCTCTCTGTTCGGGTCGATCGATGCGTTCAATCCCCTATCGAACCACCTACTCATATGCACTAGCATCAAAATCCCTTGCTCACGAAACACTACAAATTCACTCCATGTGAATCATGCATATTCGTACAAGACTTTTCGATTCCCTCGATACCCCGTCTCGATGGGAATCTATGACTTGGAACAGTTTTAAGATCACGACCTTAGAGACTGTTTCATGATTGCACTCAATACTGAAGTGAATCGTCACATAGTCTATTGTGATCTAATCGCTTAAGTGATTCGCGAGAGATGAAGTTGGCCATTGTTTGATTTACATACTATAAACAAACGATCGTATTAATTCATTTATACTAGAGAAAGCTTATCACATGATAGTCCTCATACAAGCTAAAATCTATTGGCTTGCAGGGCACTATCCTTTCAATCTTCCACTTGACCTAAAGCCAATCACAAACGTCTCTAAGACCCATCTTTCAAAGATGTCCTTCGAACTCATTTTGTGAAAAAGGCTCTGCTTAGTGGATCTACTAGATTTTTCTTCCAAATCGACGCGATCCATTACGTGCGTCAACTCTACCAATGACTTCTCTAATCAAATGGTACTTTTATTGTTGGATAAGGATGAAGATGAAGACACTCAAGACAATTTGATAAGGGAGGTTTTGATGCATTCCAAAACTTCAAAATCGGCTAAGTATTGATTAACTTAGCTGATATCCCTTCGAAGGAATTTTGACTAAAGAAAAGAAGACATCAGAAGAGTCAAAATATCAAGGTCCAAGACTTTTGATCTGCTGAAGGAAAGTTATCAGACTGATGAAGATCAGCCGACTCAAATCAGATTTGTTCAAGTTTGAGTTCAGCTTAGTTCGCCATCAGACTTGCACTTTCGGCAGCCAAGTGGAAAGGATCATAAAGTCTTCCCAACGGTAATAAATGCCCCTTGAAGTAATAAATGCTGAAGTACAAGGCTATTAAAGACAAATGATTGAAGAAATGCTTCGTATCAGCTGGGTGCATTTAATGCTGCCTGCAGAAAAGTATTGTTGATAGTACGGACAGCTGCAGAGAGCCGTTCGCGGAAATTAAGGACCAGAACTCGAGGAATTTGAATATTGTCTCTCTTCAACGGACATTTTTCAAACCTCAAGTATAAATTGCTGAAAGAGACAAAGAGAAGAAAAACAACAACACAATCTCTGAGAAAAATTTCCGAAGCAAACTCTCTTAAGTCTCAAGAACAGCTCACTCATCAGCTTAGTCATTTGTTGACAAAAGCGAACTTGAAGACAAACGACAAATTACATCTTCTGAGTGATTTTGTAAACACGAGTGTTGTGCGAAGTGTAGATCCGTCTTAGTGAGTGATCTAACTTCAGAGGATAGGAGTTTTTTGTGATTTCCTATTGCGAGCTTACGGCCATATTCATTTGTTGTTTTGGCGTAAGTGGAGATATTGTAAACTGTGTGTTTATAGTATGTTGGGGGCTATTTCGCACCCTACATACTAGTCTGATCGAACAAAGATTACAAGATCGATTCGACCAATTCTAACGGATCGAGATCTTCTTACTGACCCAGCCTGATGCCGCTCGCTCCGAGTAAAGATTACACTCCGGACCCAGGAAGGATAGGTTGGGCCGAGTCCAACTAGGACTATGATTCCTTGTAATACTAGGTTTAGCATAATATAAATACCTAGTTATTCGTTGTATAAGACAACTACGAATTCTCTTAATTCTGAGATTACACAAGAATACATTGATAACAATAGAACTCAATAATATCCATTATTGTTGCAGAACTTTACCTCCATATCATTGCGTTCTTAATTTCGTTAATGGTTTTACTTCTTGCCTTTGATTATTGCTTTTCTTTGTAAACGATCCATCCAGAATAAAGTAACAGAACCCAATATACTGAATAATTCAATATCCAAACCCCCGATATCACAAATTCACTGATATTAAATTAACCCGACGAAAAACGGTTAAATCAGTTGGCGCCCACCGTGGGGCTAGGTTAATTATTCGATCGACATATGGCTCGCCCAAGGAAAAGCGCTCGTATCGGAGCAAGAAGTAACACAACCACCGGTCATGACACATCTGAAGATCCACAGGAGAACGACAATAATAACGTTCCCAACACCGACGAGAATTTACAGAATACCCATCCCCGAGATCATGAACCCCTAGGAGGTCCTCCCGGCACGATACAGGAAGAGCCGGAAGTCCCCGAGATCCCTGCTCCTCTCCCGGGTGCTCAGGAGAAATTACGACAAATAGCGATGCTCTTTAAATCACTCTCCCCGGAAGAATTACTTGTGCTTGATCAAATTCCGCAAAACCCTAGGGCTGCCAGGACAATTCCTGCTCGGAGAACGCCCGGACAAAACGATCATGTATCTCAACAAGCTGATAGCCCACCAAGCGAGCACCGCTCGCTACACAGTCCACAACAGGACAATTCGAAACCCTCCGACAACAATCCTCGAAGGAAACGAGGTCACAGAAAAACCCCGGCGAGGCGTAGTAGATCCAGGGAACGAACAATTATCCCTATTGAGGATGATATAGATGATACAATCCCTGATCGACCACGAACGGCTCGACTGACGGAAAGAGAAATTGAAAGGATGGTGCAGGACCGACTTGAACAACGCTTACGGACTATTCAAAATCCGTGGGCCCGAACCACGGAACTCCAGGAAAGCCTTGCGGCCTGTTCTCCCTTCTGCAGGGAAATAAAAGAGGCACAATCGATCGGACAAGTCCCGGGCAGACTACCTCGCTACGATGGAACCACTGACCCGGATGATTATATTTTTAGCTTTACGAACATTATGAATCTATATGCCCACTCCGCCGAATACACTGCCAAGCTAATGGTGACAACATTCGAAGGACTCGCGTTGGATTGGTTTGCCAAACAGCCGGCCAATTCCATATTCAGTTTCCGAGAATTATGCAATAAACTAACACAGCAATTTGCCAGTCTGAAGAGACAAAAACTACCGATGAGTTACCTAGGAACAATATACCAACAAGAGGGGGAATCCCTAAGAAATTGGTTGGCAAGATTCAACGTAGAGTTACTCAAAATCGACTCTCCGAATATCGATTACATAATTTCTATCCTCTTCGACCTCACTAAAAACAGGCAGTTTGGAAACGCCCTCAGCCGAAAACAACCAAGAACGTTCGCCGACATCATGAGCCTAGCATCTAAGTATATGACTCAAGAAGAGATGAATTCCTTTAAGGATAAAAACAAAAACAAAGTTACGGCTACAGGGTCTAAGCGGCATGATAGGATTCCCGCCCAAAGATCCTTGGATTACGAGCGATCTTCCAAGAGAGGTAACGTTTTCCAGCGACTGGAATACAGCGGAGCCGACCGAGAAAGGCAACCTAATTTCTACCAAAGACCAAGAAACCCTGAACCACCAATCAGAAGCAGAGTGAATCAAGTAGAACACCCAAGATTAAATGCTCCAATCGAAGAAATCTTGGAAGTTCTAGAAAGGAATAATTGGATTCCTGAGGCGAGGAAAATCGCTCAGCCCAGACCAGGGTCTAGAAACTATGATCAATACTGTAAGTACCATAGGGCACATGGGCATCGAACGGAAAATTGTTTTCACCTTAAGAGAGAAGTTGAAAAACTGATCGAGCAAGGAAAACTAGACGAATACATAGAACGAGATAATCGCAAAAGGGAAAGAAGCAGAAGCCCCCGGAACGGAACTCAAAGGAGAAGTTCTCATCGAAGGTCACCAGAACATCGACCTACTCAGGAGTTGAATCACGACCAGATCAATGGAACTATCCACACTATATCCGGGGGGCCTGCGGGTGGAGATAGTCGCAATGCTCGACGAAGAATGGCCAGATCCTTAATTGCAAGTTCTAAATATCCAAATGAAATATGGACGTTAGAAAATAGGCCAACAAATCACGAGCCGATTAGCTTTAACGAAGGCGAAGTACCTAAAAACATTACTTGGGATACGAAAGAAGATAACCCAGATTTCCCTATGGTAGTGTCGTTAGAAATAGCGAATTACAATGTGAAAAGAATCCTAATCGATAATGGAAGCTCAGCAAATATCATCTCCAGGGAGGTTTTAGCACAAATGAACCTCGGACAAATAAACCTACAAAAGGTAGCCACACCGTTAGTAGGCTTTGGAGGGTCCGAGATCATCCCCAGCGGAACAATATCTTTGAGTGTATCGCTCGGAAAGAAGCCACTTCGAACAGTGAAGCTGGTAAAATTCCTAGTGGTAGAAACACCCTTCGCTTATAACGCTATATTAGGGCGACCAGCCCTTAACCTTTTTCGAGCTGTGGTCTCTACCTATCACCAGAAAATAAAATTTCCGACCGATAGCGGCATTGGAGAAATAACGAATGACCACTGTATGGCGTGGGATTGCTACAGCACGTCGCTGACCTTGAGAGAACATCCTAACCCTATTACTCCGAGCAAGAGAAAGATCGAAGACGATCCAATTAGAAATGAGGACGAAATTCCTATTACTGATCGATTAGATAAAAAGGGGAAAGAACCACTAGATTTATCCTTGCAACCCCCAGAACATAAAGATATAATTCTAGTAGAAGGCGACTCGTCCAAAAGGACAAGAATTGGTACAGAATTGAGCAAAGAAGGAGAAGTAATGTTAATCGAATTTCTAAGAAATAACGTGGACGTTTTCGCTTGGAGTGCAAATGACATCGAAGGGATCGATCCTCGAGTAATCAAGCATACCCTAAAAATTGACCCTTCGGCGAAACCCGCCAGACAGAAGAAAAGAAATCATGGACCAGTGAAAGATAAAATCATTAAAGCCGAAGTTGAAAGACTAATGGAAGCAAAACAAATCCGAGAAATACATTTCTCGGAGTGGCTATGTAATGTTGTACTAGTAGCAAAGGGGGATAAAAAGGACAACAAATGGAGGATGTGTAATGATTTCACCGACCTTAACAAGTTATGTCCACGCGACCCTTACCCCCTCCCAAGAATCGACTTATTGGTCGACTCGACTGCTGGCTTTGCGCTGTTCAGCATGATGGACGCCTTCCAAGGCTTTTACCAAATATACATGGACGAGCGCGACCAAGAGAAGACCGCATTCATAACCGAACAGGGAGTATACTGCTTTATAGTAATGCCGTTCGGATTAAGGAACGCTGGGGCTACATACCAAAGATTGGTAAACCTAATGTTCAGGGAGTTAATCGGAGAAATAATGGAGGTCTATGTAGACGACATGTTAGTTAAAAGTATGAATGAAGCAGATCACGTAAAACATCTAGATCGATGTTTCCAAATCTTAAGAAAATATCGTATGAAGTTGAACCCCGCAAAATGCACCTTCGGTGTTAAGTCAGGAAAATTTTTGGGATATTTGGTACACCAGCGAGGAATAGAAGCCAACCCAGAAAAAATTCGAGCCATAACTGAAATGAAACCTCCCAAGACCATCTCTCAAGTGCAAAGCTTGGTTGGGAAAATCGTAGCGTTGAATAGATTTATATCTAAATCGGCGGATAGAAGCTTGCCCTTTTTCCAAACACTTCGAAAAGCAAAAAACTTCGTTTGGACCGAAGAATGTGAACGAGCTTTCGAACAACTCAAAGAATATTTAACATCCCCTCCGATGTTGGCCAAACCGACAGAAGGGGAACCATTGTACTTATACATCTCCATCTCCGATACGACCGTTAGCTCAGTCCTAATTAAGATAGAGGGTTCAGAGCATAAGCCTGTCTATTATCTCAGCAAGTTATTACAAGGGGCGGAGAAGAATTACTTGGAAATAGAAAAATTCACGCTGGCCTTAGTAGTGGCTGCACGAAAACTCCGACCCTACTTCTTAACCTACAAAATCATCGTTTTGACGAATCAACCGCTAAGGCAAATCCTAGCGAAACCAGAAGCCTCCGGACGACTAATCAAATGGGCCATCGAACTCAGCCAGTTCGAGGTAGACTACAAACCGAGGATTGCCATCAAGGCCCAGGTGTTGGCCGATTTTATACTAGAAACACCGACGCAGGCCACCGAATCGTCGAGCTGCCACAACAGCGATGTCTTGATGATCGAGGATCAAACTTGGTTAATGCATGTCGACGGTGCTTCATGCCGAGAAGGGGGAGGCGCCGGAATCAACTTCACTGGACCAAATAAGGAAGATTTGAATTACGCGATAACATTGGACTTCGTCGTAACAAACAATGAAGCCGAATATGAAGCGTTAATCGCAGGAATGGAGATGGCGATAAAAGCCAACATAAAGAGTCTTAAGGTACTAACCGATTCGGAATTAGTACAAAGACAAATAGAAGGCCTATACGAAGCTAAAGAATTCAATATGATCAAATACCTCGCCAAAGTGAAATCTCTAGCTGGGAAATTTGAAAGCTTCAGTATCCAGAACATCCCACGTTCGGAAAATAAATGGGCCGATCAGCTATCAAAATTCACAGGATCCCATGACGGAAAGACCGAACGGGTGATTAACTGGTTGATATCTAATACACCAGCAATCGACATCGATGAAATACCAATAATCGATATAATGGAAATCGAAGAAGCCGAAGAAAACTGGATGAACCCAATGAAAGACTATCTTCAAGATGGAAAACTACCATCTGATCAGAATGAAGCTCGGAAAATAAAATATCGGGCCCCAAAGTATACACTTATAGAAGGAAAACTCTACAGACGATCAGTATCGGGAATTCTCTTGAGATGCATCCCTGAATCACAAACCATGGATATACTGCGAGAAATACATGAAGGAGACGCAGGAAATCACAGTGGATCGAGGGCATTGGCCTTAAAATGTCTCAGAACAGGTTACTATTGGCCTACCATCAATAAAGATGCCGCTCGATATGTCCGAGAATGTCATCACTGCCAGATCCATGCTAACATATGCCATCGACCAGCAGAAAATATGCACCCTATCTCGATTTGTTGGCCATTCGATCAATGGGGAATGGACATCGTGGGACCTTTCCCAACGGCTAGATCAAAGAAATCCTATGTCCTGGTCGCTGTAGAATACTTCAGCAAATGGATAGAATGCGTCGCCCTCGCACGAATAACCCAATTCCAAGTTATTAACTTCCTCTGGAAATTCATAGTCTGTCGATTCGGCATCCCAAGGGTCCTAATTTCCGATAATGGAACCCAATTCGCTGGAAAACAAGTGATAGAATGGTGTTCGAAACTGGGGATTCAACAAAATTTCACTTCAGTCGGGCATCCAAGAGCAAATGGACAAACTGAAGTAGCAAACCGAGAAATAATAAAATCTTTGGAAAAAAGGTTAGGAGCCGCCAAAGGAAAATGGCTCGATGAGCTACCAGGAGTTTTGTGGGCTAATCGAACTACGGTAAGAAATTCAACTGGGGAAACCCCATTCAGCTTAATATATGGGTCGGAAGCTGTTATCCCTGTGGAAACTTTAATTCCAACTCCAAGAATAGAGATGTTCAATAAAGAAGAAAATGAAAAGGCGAGGGAAAATGACGTTGATTTAGCAGAAGCCTTAAGAGATAAAGCTGCTGTACGCCTACAAGCCACTAAGGCAAATATGGAGAAAGCATACAATCAAAAAGTACGCGTCCGAACCTTCAAAGAAGGGGACTTGGTTTTGAAAAAGGTAGAAGTATCCAAGCATGTGGGAAAGTTACAACAAAATTGGGATGGACCTTACATCGTCATCGGCGTAGGAAAGAAAGGTTCATACAAAATTGCACACATGGATGGGACAGCCTTACCAAGAACCTGGAACGCAGTCAACCTTAGGAAATACTATGGTAAATAAATTTTAGCAGATTATACTGCATTGTTTTATTTTTACTTTATCAAGTTTTAATCCTTGTAACAAAGGCCCTAGCCTAGAGTTCAAATAGTAAAAATTTTAGCATTTTCTATACATCGATTATTTCGATTAACGCTCTGTGGAATTACACTAGCATATTGATAAATATTAGAACGAAACGAGTCGAGTATACATTGATCCGCTCAATAAACACTCCTCGATCTATATCAACAGCAACAAAGACTTTTTGGTGATAAACCTAAGTCTGAACTATAAATGAGTCGAGTATACATTGATCCGCTCAATAAACACTCCTCATTCCGACGACAAAAACGAGTTGAGTAAACATCGATCCGCTCGATAAAAACTCCTCGACACATATATGATCAAAAAGACTTTTGGTACGAAAAACCTAAGTCTAAAACAAAACGAGTTGAGTAAACATCGATCCGCTCGATAAAAACTCCTCGACATATATATATTCAACAGTAAAAAAAAAAAAAAAAAAAAAAAGACTTTTTGGTGATAAACCTAAGTCTGAACTATAAATGAGTCGAGTATACATTGATCCGCTCAATAAACACTCCTCATTCCGACGACAAAAACGAGTTGAGTAAACATCGATCCGCTCGATAAAAACTCCTCGACACATATATGATCAAAAAGACTTTCAGGTACTAAAAACCTAAGTCTAAACAAAAGAGTTGAGTAAACATCGATCCGCTCGATAAAAACTCCTCGACATATATATTCAACGACCAAAAAGACTTTCAGGTACTAAAAACCTAAGTCTAAACAAAAAGGGTTGAGTAAACATCGATCCGCTCGATAAAAACTCCTCGACATACATATATTCAACGATCAAAAAGACTTTTTGGTATGAAAAACCTAAGTCTAAAACAAAACGAGTTGAGTAAACATCGATCCGCTCGATAAAAACTCCTCGGTATATGTTCAACGATCAAAGAGATTTTTGGGTTAAAAACCTAAGTCTAAACAAAACGAGTTGAGTAAACATTGATCCGCTCAATAAAAACTCCTCGATTAATTACAACGACAAAGAAGGATTTTGTTATGAAATCCTAAGTCTAAATTATAGCAAGATTGAGTACACATTGATACGCTCAATAAAAACTCCTCGATCTACTCCTAACGATCTAAAAAAGATCCGCTGATACTCCTAAAGTTTTAAAGATAAATCAAGTATGAATTCATCTGCTCGGAAATTACTCCTCGTAAATAAAATTATCAAACGACAAAGAAGATGCAAGAAATAAATAACATTTTATTCATCAAATCAATTACATACAAATATCCTACGTTACAAAAATCTGCTTGCTACCTAAAGATCGTCACAATGATCCAGTTAAATTGATCCTATGGGATCGATTATCTTCACGACAATGTCCACGGAAACACCAATCTCCTCCCTAGTACCTCATCGATCATAATAAACCACCTAAGAAGCATGCTGCTCAGGATGGTCGACTTCTTTGGTTCGATGGCCAGGCTCTGAAGATCAAATGTTCTTCCAGATGAAATGAACACTACCAGCCAGATAAGCTAGCAATGCTCACTCACCCAGAAGAAGATACTGCTTTTACTTTATCTATAAAACATTTTACTCTAGAGCAGCATCTCTTCGGGACCGTCGTGAAACGGTAAGTTTACCAGCCACCCCGGCGATCTATCACTCCGGAAGTCACATCCAAGAGCGAGGGTGACTGGCAAGTATGAACCCCCCATGTGCAGACGGAAACCACGGACCTCTAAAGTGATGAAGACTAAAGCGGAGATCTCATGGGATCCGTCGATACAAGGAAGGGCTGACATGGGACCCGTCAATACAAGACTGGGGACAATTCCTTTACTGCGAACGAACAAATCACGATAATGTGACTTCTTGAACATTATGGGGTCCGAAGGCAAAATGAAATCTAAAAAAACAGAGATCTTCATTGTTATGAATGGAAAATAAGGAAACTGTCTACTTATTTATAGGCGCCCGTGAGAATGATCCTACGGATAATAGGAGTTTAATCAAGGGACGAAAACGCGACCCTTTGACTTCCCGAAATAAATACAAGTAAGTTGGAACGGCGCCCCGTCTGATCGACTCAACAGATCGATGACAAACAAATCTACAGATCGAAGCGATCGACAAAAAATCCAAGAAAACTTAAAGAAGTTCAAAGACCAAAACGACCTGCACGATCATATATGAGGGTCGCCTAATAGAAAATATTAAGAACTCCTCGACGAAGGCATGCAAAATTAGACCGTTGAAAGAGGATAAATGCTTAAAAACGACCAGAGCCTCCACCATATGGGGATCGTAACTGCCTCATACATCATAGGGAGACTACTAAGTTGGCCATACAAGAATTCCATTTAGAATCCAAGAAATCTGACATCGAAATCAGGAGAATAGCCCTCCCTATTCGAAACTATAAGGCCGTCACTGCCTAATTTTCCAAAGAATTGCTGAAGGAGGTCTGAACGGGTCAGATCTGGCCAGGACTGTTACATTTTCCAATTCCTCCCATATCAAGAGTATGATATACTGGCTAGGGATATGTATAGTTGAAAAGCTAATAATGGAAGACATGGATAGGTGAAAAACACCTAAAGGAAAATTTCTCTCTGAGGAAAAGAAGAACTGAAATTCAACGGGAGGAACAATAACCTCCTTATATAAGATATATGTCATATAAGGACAAATTTATAAGGCATGAATCGAGCATCGACCAGACAGCTAAGGGTTTACACAACGACGATCGGCTGGATCGATCAACAAAGATTAAATATGCGAAGCAAATATTATACCGTTCAGTTATCTTACAAGCGACCAAAGCAAGATCAAGCTTACTTTCTCCATACTCAAATCTCTCCGCAGAAATAAAAATTCAGATAAGTAAAACTAATCTTTGTCAATTACTACATGATGGTATATTTGTGCGTAGCAATTACATATATGAAAAAGATATATCATTAGAATCAAGGCAAGAATCTGCCTACAGAAGAGATCATAATATTTCCATTTTAGTACTTCTCCCATTACAAAATTTCAGCCCGGACAACTACACAAAAGCTGGGCATCATCATAAAAAAAAAAAAAAAAAAAAAAAAAAAAAAAAAAAAAAGAGACAGTCCAAGGTCTGCCAGATTGAATAAAGATCATTGAGAAGAATCGCCAGAGGGGTGACCAGCAGAAACAGGCCTCCGAGGAGTTAGGTTACCAGCAAACGCCATCAACTCCTCCTGACGTTTAAAATAACCGGCATCATAACCATCATCATATGCCTGTTGACGAGATCCCTCTGCCGACGCGGCAGCCTGAACTAGGTCGCCTTTCTCTTTCTCAAGAATAACTTTGTCAGCCTCTAACTTTTGGAGATCATCTTTAGCAAGTTGCAGCTGCAGCCCCAAACCCCTGGTTTTAGCTTTCTCCGACTCCAGCTGAACTTGAAGAGCTCTCCGACTATTCCACAGTTCATCATTTTGCACACCCAGCTGGAGTGCAAAATACTTGCCCTAAAAAACAGAAAAGAGTAAGAAAAACCGCCGTACAACAAAGAATTCAAAACAAAGAACAGGAAAAATGTTCGAAATATGTTTACCTGTTCACATATCTTCACCAGAGATTGAACAAGGCGAACATTGGAAGTACCTTCGAGCTTCCTCAATTCGCCGGGCAAAATAGTACTCATACCTAAGTCCCAAGACAAAGCATCAGGTTCAACAGAACCAGGCAGTTCACTTGTCAAAGGGACACCGTCGGAACGTGGAGTCTCCGACAAAAGAATGTCATTAACCTGCATAAGCACGCAGCGATCATCTAACGGACGAGGGGAGTCCCTCTCATCGGGACTAACAGAGGTCTCTTTGCCGGAAGCAGATATAACGGTCCGACGACCAGACCTCGACCCAGATCGACCCCCAGAAGGTCCCCCAGATTCAAAAGAAGTAGTCATCACGGTAGTATCGTGAAACAAATAATCAGGACAATCCTGCACAATAGATTGCGTCGTAGAAGGATTGACAAAAAAGCCATCACCAGCTTGCCCTTCACTAGTGATTGGGGCAGTAGAAACAGATAAAGGAAGAGAAACAGTAAAGTCCTCTCCATGAAAAACATGCTCGAAGGAAGAAGCATTGGAACTAACAGCTATATTATAAGCCGTTTCTTCGTTGGATATGTCCCCAAAAGCTAATCGACCAGGGGAAGGCATGTCTCTTTCCTGAATGGGAGCAGAAAAGACTGGTTCGGAGAACGACGAGGTTACCAAGGAAAGAGGTTCAGAAGTAATAATATGAGTATCAATCTCCGACCTAATTAGTTGAGACGAACGAGGAGGCTCGATCGACGGCCCCTCTTTTCGTAATCTTTTAGATCTATTTTCTCTAGCGCCCTCGCGGGATGGTCGCTTCGAAGTATTACCGAAAAGGTTACTCATGACCGGATTACGGAAAAATATAAATTAATATCGAGGAAGTTTATCGACTAGATCAAGAAAGAGTATTATGTTAAGAGAGGAGTATAGCAGTAAAAAAGACAAGTCAAATTTTACCTCTCGTATTTATACTACACGAAAAGACGCGACTGACCCGAAGAAAGGGCGCGAAACAGGAAAACTGACCTTGGAGCAAACGCTAGAATTCGAAAAGACGCATACATAATGATTACGGCAAATTAAATGATTTGACTAAATTATTACAGCGGATGTGAAAAGACACGACTGTCAGAATACGAAACGTTTGGTGTACAAAGTAGGAAAGCTAAGTTGCAATTAAACCTACGAATGGATAATTACAAATATTATTTCGAAAATAAAACCACTATTTTAAGAAGCCTGGTCGCTATCGGGAATCTTCTGTTCGCCACCGACGTCCATGTCGTCTTCTTCTTCTTCTTCATCTTCCGGATCGATAAATGTATCATCGAGCTCATCGTTAACATCTGAAGGAGGAATTGGCAATGGATTTCCAAATTCCTCGACAAGATGAGCCAGAGGAAAACCTTGATATTCGACATCTGGAACCTCAGAAGAAGAATAAAGCTCGCCATAACGGTTCAACCGGATATGAGCTGCCTTAAAATACTCCTTCCGACGATCCTCGATCATCTCCAAAGCGACCAGTTGATGAATCGATTTTTTAAAGGTATTCTCAAGAAGAGGACCGACCATCCGGTACACCAACGCCATATGAACAGGAGAGTTGAGGAATTCTCGAACTACTTGTTCGTCGGATTTCCTAACATATCGATCTCTTTGCCTAAGTGGGACGTCGTTTTCATAATCCTCTAAAGAAGCTTCAAGGCTTGACACTTGAGATTCAAGCTCACTAATCCGAGTCGTGCTCTGCAACTGCAATTCTTCTAATTTTCTTGCCATTTGATTGGTTTGTTCCTGAGCGCGAGAAACCTCTATCGCTCTATCTAGCATTTCTTGGTCTTCGGTCCCGGCAGCACGAGTCTCTACGACAGGAACAGAGGAAGATGTCGAGGGACCAACTTCTGAACCGGAAGATTTGTGAAGTAAAACTTTATATTTCTCTTCAAGGAATTCGCACTGTTGTTTCCAAAGAGAATTTTCATAGGCGTATGATGTCAGACAGGTGTTAACCTGAAATAACAAAGGGGTCAGAAAGAAACGAATTAGCGAATTAAGAAAATCTTAAAATATCACTTCATCTGAATAATAAGAAAGAAAAGGATCTCACCTTTTCAGCGTAAAGAGAAGCTCGCTGGAATTTCTCCAAAGGATCCTTATGAAGAAGCTTATTAAGATCGCGAGTATGAACGCCAGATAAAAGAATACGGGTCGCCTTATCGACCGCATTCTCGTTATTATCATGAATAAGAGAATCCTTCTCGGAATAACCAGCGGCCCTCCTTCCCTCTAAATGATCCTCGATCATTTCGACCAGAGTAGGATTTGGATGTTTATCCCCGAGTAAAGAAAGGTCGTCACCAGAACGTCCATAGTAACTCCTCTTTCTATCAACTGGATTATTAGTGGGATGAGGCATCGACCAGCTACGACATCCTCGAATACCCAAAGATGTTCTAAGATGAAGCGGAGGATAACCGGATCCCATGCCCTGACGAATAGGGGACTCACGTGGAGAATCCGGAGATTCCTCTCTATTCTCCTCGGATTCGTGACCCAATTCCAATTTCCTCTTTCGAGACGCCCTCTGCTCGATAGGATTATTCTCCACTGACTTGGAAGATTTCGACAGCACCATTTTTCCCTTCGAAGAATGTCGGGAGTTTTCTACCATATGAGCTGAAAAAGAAACAAAATAAAGTTAATTTCTCCATATAAAAAGTATAGTGACGATACTAAAGATCAAATAAAGTGCTAACCTAGAGGTTCAGATGATGAACTGATGGGAAAATTATGGACACTTAACCCCGCCTTACGAAGAAAAGATTCCCCAATCAGAAGAGCGCTTTGATATTTGTTTGTACGCATCTCGGGAATCTCAGTGATAAACTGTACATCATCAGGAACAAGTTCGCCAGTTGATGAGCGACCTCCAGGAATCCAACTAAAGCCATGATCCCATGAAAAAGGTATGGTCGAACCGTCCACCGAACGGAGATTAGACGGAGGACGAACAAAGAAGAAATGAGATTTCCATGAAGGATTACTAGAAACCGGAGCATCAAAAATTGCTCGGCTAGGTCGCTGACTAGCAAAGAAATATCCACGATTTGAAGAACTAGAAATATTAAAACGGAAAAGTTGCGTAAAATTGCGGAAAGAAGGTTTAAACCCCTTTGCAATCATCAGAACGGAAAAACAAACCACGAAAGCAACAGAATTTGGAACCAGTTGTGTCAAGCACACGCTGAAAGTTTTCAGAACTTCCAGGAAAAGGGGAGACAAAGGAAGACGCAGTCCGCTATTAAAATGAGCCGTATAAAAGGCTCGACATCCCTCCGGCGGGGAAGTGACCCTATCAGTAGAGGAAGGAAGAATTATTTCAGAACCTTCCGGGAAATATTTGGTATAGTTATTCACGACTTCAGGGAATGTTTCCTCTGTATATGCGCAAGCTAGATCCTCAATTGGTTCAGAAATCTGAGGAACAGTACCTTTGCCCTTTTTGGCTCGGGCGGCTACATCCGCATCGGAAAGGATTCGTACCTTGTAAGTATCTTCTACAGGGATAACAAGATCAGATATCGTAGTTTGTTCACCCAGAGGATTAGAATGTAACTCCTCCTCGTTATCAGGGGCAATGATCTCTCTAGGAGAAGAAGAAGATCTTCTTACGGAAGCCATCTATATTCTAGTTCTTGAAGAAGAAGGTCGATGAAAGGAAAATTTTATACGACGAACGACCAAACTAGAAAATGACTGCGATCTAAAAGCAAATATAAAAGAGAAATGGCAAACTCGAAAGTCACCTATTTATAAGGAAATGAGAAAAGACGTTTCGAACTTATCACAGCTACTCAAATTCCCGCCAAAAACGGAAGGATACAAAAAGCCTCCTGAATAGACGCGTGGCGATCCACGATTAGACAGAAGAAACGACTATCTATGATACGTAGCACTCTTTTCCTTACTTAAGATTTTTTCCCACTGGGTTTTTTCTTAAGTAAGGTTTTTAACGAGGCTCCGTTCATAGAAAAGAAACAGTCGACAAGTTTTATCTACTTCTACGAGCTCCTATTATCTATACGCTCGAAGAAGTGAGGGAGTACTGTTGGGGGCTATTTCGCACCCTACATACTAGTCTGATCGAACAAAGATTACAAGATCGATTCGACCAATTCTAACGGATCGAGATCTTCTTACTGACCCAGCCTGATGCCGCTCGCTCCGAGTAAAGATTACACTCCGGACCCATGAAGGATAGGTTGGGCCGAGTCCAACTAGGACTATGATTCCTTGTAATACTAGGTTTAGCATAATATAAATACCTAGTTATTCGTTGTATAAGACAACTACGAATTCTCTTAATTCTGAGATTACACAAGAATACATTGATAACAATAGAACTCAATAATATCCATTATTGTTGCAGAACTTTACCTCCATATCATTGCGTTCTTAATTTCGTTAATGGTTTTACTTCTTGCCTTTGATTATTGCTTTTCTTTGTAAACGATCCATCCAGAATAAAGTAACAGAACCCAATATACTGAATAATTCAATATCCAAACCCCCGATATCACAAATTCACTGATATTAAATTAACCCGACGAAAAACGGTTAAATCATAGTATAACCCAGAATCTAAGTGATCTGGAAGAGTGGACTAAAGGATTTTTATCCATATAACCACTATAAAAATTCTTTGTGTTATTCTTGCATTTAAGTTTTCTTGCATATTTTGAAATTGCATAAGTTTACACTTTGAATTGTTAAAAAATTTTAAAAGGAGTTTTAAAACTGGGGATAAAATCTTTTAAAGACTTAGTCTACTTGTGAAAAACACTTACAAACATCCGCTGCAAGTATACTATTGATAAAACTGATTTTGCTGAAATAGCTAAGTAAGTATAAGAAGAGTGGTCACTCGGCTGTACAAGATTTGTTCACAAACAGCTTAGTCAGCTTACTGTTCTATATAAGCTTAGTCTGCTGACAGACGTCTAAAAAGTTTTTAAGTATTCAAATTTGAAGAGGTCTATTCACCCCCCCCCCTCTAGACCTCATCTGACCACTTGGGACCAACAAGTGGTATCAGAGCAGGTGGTTCATAAGAATCAGCTGTCTGATCAACGAGCTTGATCCAAGTGTTTTTCAAAGGTTTTCAAAACTTTTCAAAAGGGCATCTTTTTGAAAAACAAAAACTTTTTGAAAAATGGACTGCATCAGCCATGTTCCCCACATTGTTGGTATGTCGTTTGAAGACTAGAAAATCTGGATGGAGATTTTCCTAGCTGCTTATAATGATAACATGTACACATGTATCATAAAAGGTCCATTCAGATTCACCAAGACGATAAAGATAAATGAAGTTGATACCGTGGTGGAAAAAGATCTTCATGAGATGACTCCAGAAGAAATAAAGCTTTTCAATCTGGATAAGGTCGGAAGATTCATCATGACTAAAGCCCTGGATAATGATCGATTTGACAAAGTCAAACATTGCAAAACTGCAAAGGAGATGTGGGATAAAGTCAGAGACATGAGCGAAGGAAATGACGCCATTAAAGAGCATCAGCTGAGTGTTGCTCTGGAAAAGCTGGATAACTTCAAAATGAAGTCTAGGGAGACCATTGATCAGATGGATACCAGGTTCACTAGAACATTAAATGAAGTCTTAAAGCTTGGAATAACCTTCACGGACAAGGAGATAACCATCAGAGTGCTGAAGGCTTTACGTCCAAAATTCAACATGAAGGTGACAGCAATGGAAGAATCAAGAGATTTGGAAAAAATCTCTCTTATAGAGATGTTCTCAGTACTCAAGGCGTATGAGTATAAACTGCCAAGAATGGGAATTGAAAAAACCTCAACTTCAGGACCCACAGCTGCCCTGGTTGCTGCTGAAAACCCAAGAAGACCAGCACAGAAAAGCAAAGAAGTGGACTCATCTGATGAAGCCACATTACTCAACAAAAAGGAGTACACAGCTGGAGATGTAGCATTGCTGATAAATAATTTCAAGAAGTTCTACAAAAGAAAAATGAAGAACAAATACAACAATGCTTCTACTTCTAAACTTAACTTTTCTTCTCAAGATAAGGATGATTATAAAGCCAAACTAATGTGTTATAACTGCAGGAAATTGGGACACTTCATCAAAGACTGTCCATATCCAAAAGCAGAGAAATACACTGAAGAAGAAAAGAGAATCAGAAAAGAAAGAAAGCATCAGAGAGGCAAGGCAATGTTGGCTGAAGCAGAAAAGCTGACTGCTGTCTACTCATCTGATTCAGATTCAGACCGTCTGATGAAGAATCTTCTAATGAAGAAAAACCTGCTCTCCTCTGCCTGATGGCAAAGGAATCTGATGACTCTGAGGATGAGGTAACTCCTCTAGATAATGAATTATTTAATTCATTTGAACAAATGATGCTTAACAATCCTGGTATTGCTGAAACATATAAAAAGCTTAAGGAAGAGATGATATTGCTAAAAGAGCAAAACAGTTCACTGAAACTCACAGCTGAAAAGCCAAGAGAATCAGCTGAATATAAACAGCTTGAGCAAGAATATGAATCTCTGAAAGCTGAATGTGAATTTTATAAAGGAAAAATCATGGAACTTGAAAAAGTTATTGAGTCTCATGAGAAATCATCTGTTGCATCCACCCATATGTCTAGTAAACAGAAGATGCCTTTAGAACAGGATAAGCTAGAACTGAATCATACTGAAAAATTTATATCTGCTGACAATAGTAAGGTCATTCTGTATGTTCAAACTACTAAACCTGCTTCACCTGAGAACGTGTTAAAGGAGAAGAAATCTCCTAAGGCTAAAAAGAGCAAAGAGCCTAGTGTAGGTAAACAGACTAGTAAGACCAAACAGCAGAGTCCTAAGAAGTCTGCTGATAAAGCTAACCGAATTAGACTAGTGGTAAAACTAAGTCGTCTGTTAATGAGCAAGCCTCTAGTAAACCAAAGAAGCATAAGAATAAGAAAAATCAAAATGCTTGGTATGGAAATGAGTTTTATTATGTGCAACCTGCTGCATATCCTCCTATGTATCATGCACCTCAATTTCCTAGTTACTATGCACCATATCCTGCTCATCCAATGCATGTATATCCTGCTTATCATGCACCTTACCCTGCTTATGAACATTATTCTTATCATACTGATCATCAACATGACTTATCTGCTAACTATGATGAAAATGAAACTGTTCATCCTCCTGTCAAAACTCAGAAGCCTAAGAAACATCAACATCTTGGGTTGTCAAAGGTGGAACTAATCCTTCAGGACCCTCTCAATAAGGGTACCTAAAACAATTTTATTTTTGTTTTGTAGGTTAGGATTAGGAGTAGGAGTAAATAGAGAAGATCTGGTACTTGGACAGTGGTTGTTCAAGGCACATGTGTGGAAGCATACATGAGCTGACTGATGCTGTTGCCGTGGATGGTCCAAAGGCCTAAAGTACAACCTGCTGAGTAAAGGAAACATTGAGATAGCTGACGTCTCATATGTTAAAGGCCTAAAGTACAACCTGCTGAGCATAAGTCAATTTTGTGACAAAGGATATTCAGTCATCTTCTCAACAGATAAGTGCTATGTTGAACAGATTGGTACAAAGAAGGTAATTTTATCTGGAAGACAACAAGGAAATATCTACATAGTCGACTGGAATTCTGCTGACAAGAATTCAAGTGTTTGTTTGGTGGCATCGGCACCAAGTGAAGTCAGTTGGCTGTGGCACAAAAGGATGAATCATTTAAACTTCAAGACCATCAACAGATTGATAAAGAATGATCTGGTAGAAGGGATTCCTAAAACAGTCATGAGCAAAGATAAGCTCTGTGACGCCTGTCAGAAAGGGAAACAAATCAAGTCATCGTTCAAAAGCAAGAAGCACCAATCTTCTGAAAGAATCTTGGAGCTGCTACACATGGACTTATTTGGACCCATTGATCCAGTCAGCAATGGTGGAAAGAAATACTGCCTAGCTGTTGTGGATGACTATTCAAGATATACTTGGGTGATATTCATGAAAAAGAAAAGTGAAACCAAGGAACATCTTACAAATCTGATGGAACTGATCCAGAATGAGAAAAGTACAAAAATATTGAAGATCAGATCAGATAGAGGGACAGAGTTCACAAACTCTACTGTTGAAGATTATTGTAACATCAAAGGAATACATCATGAGTATTCAGCTGCTAGAACCCCTCAACAGAATGGTGTTGCTGAAAGGAGAACCAGATCACTAAAGGAAGCTGTCAGAACCATGATAGCTGAAGCTAAGCTGCCACAAAGATTTTGGGCAGAAGCAACAAATACAGCCTGTTTTACCCAGAACAGATGCATGATCAACAAAAATAAGAACAAGACTCTATATGAAGTTTGGAACAACAGGAAGCCAAACATCCATTATTTTAAGATTTTTGGTTGTAAATGTTGTGTGCTGAATAATGGGAAAAATCACTTTACTGCATTTGCAAGGAAGGCTGATGAAGCTGTTTTTGTAGGATACTCTACTGTTAGTAAGGCTTATAGAGTTTTTAACAAAAGAACATTGCTAATAGAAGAATCCATTCATGTAGTATTTGATGAGCCAAGTCAATCATCTGAAAAGAATCAAAATGCTAATCAGGATCTGTCTACTGATTTACAGAAGTTAGATATTGGAAAGAATGAAGAATATGTACCCATCATTCTACCCAATCTCAATTCAGCTGCTAACTCAAGTGTTGTTCAAAATCACAGTGCTGATTGTCTAACAGACGAGTTGCAAACAGCTGACAGACCAGAGACTGTTCAACAGACGACAAGTGTTCAACAGACTACTACTGGAACTCCAACAGTAGTGTTGCAAGATCAAAACAGAGGACAACATCCAGATTTGCAACCTGATCTCAGATGGCTCAGGAATCACCCACCAGAGTTAGTGATTGGTGATCCCTTAGATAGAGTGAAAACAAGAAGAGCTGCTGCACAAGATGCTACGTTTGTCACTTTTCTATCTCAAATAGAGCCTAAACAAATTGAAGAAGCTCTCAGTGATTCCTTCTGGATTGAAGCTATGCAAGAAGAGTTGAATCAATTTGAAAGGAATAAAGTCTGGTACTTAGTTCCAAGACCAAGTCATCAAAGAGTAATTGGCACTAAATGGGCTTTCAAAAATAAGATGAATGAAGATGGTATTGTTACCAGAAACAAAGCAAGATTAGTGGCCAAGGGTTATTGTCAAGAAGAAGGAATTGACTTTGATGAAACATTTGCACCAGTAGCAAGACTTGAAGCAATCAGACTGTTTCTATCATATGCTGCTTACAAGAACTTCACTGTCTATGTGAAGTCAGCATTTCTCAATGGAGAATTGCAAGAAGAAGTGTATGTTGATCAACCACCTGGATTTGAAGTTTATCAACAAGAAGACAAGGTGTATCGTCTGAAGAAAGCCCTCTATGGACTGAAACAGGCTCCAAGAGCATGGTATGATACCCTATCTAATTTTCTTTTAATTAAAGGATTTCGTAAAGGTAAGGTAGACGATATTATTTTTGGTTCAACTAACCAACAGATGTATGACAAGTTCTCCAAGCTGATGCAGAATAAGTTTGAAATGAGCATGATGGGTGAACTAAATTATATTCTTGGTTTGCAAGTTAGACAGTTGCCTGATGGAATATTCATCAACAAAGCAAAATACACAAGAGATCTGTTTAAGAAATTTGGTATGGAAACTAGCTCCACTGCTACTGTTCCAATGTCTACAAGTCTTCGTTTGGATAAAGATGAAGATGGCAAATCAGTGGACATAACCAAATACAGAGGCATTATTGGGTCACTGTTATATCTAACAGCAAGCAGACCTGATATCATGTACTCAGTTGGGGTTTGTGCGAGATTTCAATCAAATCCTAAGGAATCTCATCTCTTAGCTGCCAAGAGAATATTGAAATATATTAAGGGCACTCTGTTACGCTCCAAATACGAGTACGTAAACGCGCAAGTATACGGTCGTTACAAGTAATAAAGTGATAAGGAGTGTCGAACCCACGAGGAATTGTTCAATTAATTACCAACTAACGTCTTGTTACTTCGACTTAGATTCGTAAGTTGAATTTGGTGAGGTGATTGTGGTTTTGATACTACAACTCAAATTAAGGTGATTTTGAAACTAACACTTGACTTAATATATGTAAAGGCTTCTACGATTTTACGTCACCTAGTTCAATTCAAGACAAACGACTCAACAATTGACAACCATACTCACGTTTGTTGTTCAAGATTTCGTAAATTATTCATACGTATCTTTCGATAGCGTACGAACCTACCAAAGTAGACTAATCCAATTTATGTCTAAGAGGATTAAGCCTAAGTGAAGCATTAACTCCAAACCTTGTTAGAACATGAAATGACCTAGGTATATTTCTATCCTAAAATCAAATCACAACCTAGTTTTTCAATCTAATCTTTAATCCACTATGTCTAGCAATTAAAGATCAATCCATTTCATCCTATGGTTAGCTAATCCATAAATTGACAAAAGCTCAAACTAGTTTAACAAACACTTGTATACAAGCATAGCAACAACCATTAACTCATCATTTAATCAAGAATCAAGAACCAAACATAGGATCAATAAAAACATAGAATAAATGAGATTAGCCACTCATAACAATAATATATCATTCATTACATTAAAAGACATCAATATAAATGAACAAAGTAAAAGAGTTTAGAGTAAGCTTAGTGAAGAGGTCTTCAACAACTTCTCCCTCAATGCCTTTTTATCTTCTTTGGGGAGTCCAAGTGAGAGTTCATCACTTTTCTTCAAAAGGGAGGCAAGAGAGAAAATGTAAAGTGTAGAATGTGTGATGAATTTCACCTCCTAATATCTAACCTAGAGAAACAACAAGCTTTTCATGCCTAAGTTACCCTCAAAAGCAAGGCAACCAAGACCAAAATGACCCCTAACAAGCTAGAATTACATTTGGGCACAAGGGGGAAAGTATACAAAAAGGCCCCTGCTTCCCGTAGATAAATATCTGCTGGTAGCAGGGGTACACCGCGGTGTATATATCATACACCGCGGTGTGACAGGCCTTACACCGCGGTGTAAGGTTCACACACCGCGGTGTAAGTCTGGCAGTGAGTTTCCAGCTCTGCCGCACTTCCTTCCGAGCAACATATCTTTTGATTCCTAACTCCAAATGCAGATCCGTAAAGTCCGTAGCGTAGCTAACTCACTCATCTATGACATATCCAAAATTCAGATCATTTGGATCATCCTTGATAAAGTTGTGCATGCTTTAGTGAACAGCTATCTACAATCTTGTACAATTTGCTTCGGGTTTTATTTTCTTTGAAGCTCAAGCTTGACTCGCGGGGTGGGTAGAGCGACTCGCGACAATGATACGCAACTCCGAATCACTCTAAGATGTCAATACCTACAAATCACGGAGAAAACGATCAAAACGAGACCAAAAACACGAAAAACAAACAAAGGCCAAACGAAGGGGCCAAAGAAGGAAAAACCACGCAAACACGCAAAAGCAAGCAAAACTCGGATTAAAACAAGACGTTTTGGGCTTAAGAAGGCACGCAATAACGACGTTTTCACGGCGTTATCAACACCCCCAAACTTAAACGCTTGCTCGTCCCCGAGCAAAGGAAACAAAATACAAATACTAAACGTGCATGCTTAAGATCAAAACACACAAAACTTGACAATTTCAAATTATTCTTCTAACAAGCTCCACGTGTGTGTGTGATGGCTTGGCTAGGTTCTATCTTAGGTGAATACGTCCCAATAGATCAAAATCATTGGTTCTAATTGCGTGGATTCCTAAGGTTTTGACAAAGAGTCTCTCATAGCCGTAGATTTCCAACTTAATGTTCAAATCACATTACGAAACTAAGTTGTAGGCATTTTAAGAGCGTTGTCCCTATTCTTGAACTAGTTAACAATTTTAATCCATAGCTCTTTCTCACCATACCATGCTTTTTCTTTTGATTTACAATGATATCACAATAAAAACTAGCACTAATGATGAAGATTGTTTGTGCTTCTAAACATTTAACTTTTTGGGCTACTAGCACCATTCCTTTCCTTTGTGCATTTCATTTGAACTTTTCATTACAAACTTGCACCATTACAACGAAGTAGAGTAATTACAAAAATAATTTCATCATTTGAAGGTTTGGCCTTTCTTTTCTCTCGTAGAAGTGCATACATTTTAGCAACTTCTCTACTCGTTTCTTTTAAGAAATAGGTATATGAAGGTTTTTCATTCTTGAAAAAGGTTCACTCCCCCAAACTTAGGCCATTTTGCTCATATCACACTTAGTTTTCAAACTAAAGTTTGGAGAGAATCTAAGTTAAACAAAAGGGATCCTAGAACCTATTATCACTATAGTTCTTTATCCACCTCAAATACAACCTAGCTTTAGCCAATGTGCTCAAATTTTGTGGAACATGTTCAAGTAATAATAAGAATTTGAAAAAAATATGGCGAGTCGACCTAGTAGCATGTTCGCAAGTACTTGCGACCTCTCCCCCCCAAACTTAAAACGCACAATGTCCCCATTGTGTGAATATAGAAAAACGGAGAGAGGTTGACACGACAAAACAAGCACACAAGCACAACAACAACAAAACAAAAGAAAAGAAAACGGTAAATGAAAGAGCACGGTTCTAATATAATAATAAAGCAATGAAATACAATCATCGTCGAGTGATATCATAGTCTTCCTCCTCGACCATGGGTTCCTTCCCTTTCGAGCTTTTAGTTCGTTTAGAAGGCACACGTGAACTCCAACCTCTAATCCTCGGCATTCTTTCAATAAATTCAAAATCCACCAAACGATTCAATAATCAATTCACAATCGCTAACAAACAACCCTCAAACAAAATCACGAAAGAATTCACACTAACAACCAAAACATCTCACTTAGGCAATTCGTCGAACACCAAGTGTGCAATCCCCAACTTACACCTTTTCAAAAATATTTTTTAAAATTTCCACCCAAAAATAGCAATACCAACAATTTACAATACCAACAAAGCAATACCATCAAGGGTTTAGCTATACTTACCTTTTGATTGCACAATTTTGGTTGAAATCGAAAATTTTTGAACTTTTGGTGTTTTGGGAGGGGTGATTTTCGGTTTTGATGGTTTTTGGAGTGAATTGATGGCTTGTTTGTCGGAATAGGGTGATTATGTGAGTGAGGAGGGATTGAGAGTGAAGGAGAGACGGGTTTGTGAGAGAGGGAGCTTGAGAGACGAGAGAGATTGAGAGGGAGAGAAGTACGTTTAAGTTTTTTAATGTAAGAAGTGAAAGAATGAAATTGATTTCGGGACTTAAGTCCCTGGAGAAATTACACCGCGGTGTAATTTTAGTACACCGAGGTGTAAGTTTGATGCACCGCGGTGTATCTCTTATACACCGCGGTGTATTGCTCATGCGCCGCGGTGTACGAAATTGCTGCACCGCAGTGTGAGTTTTTGCACCCCGGTGTAAGTTTTTACAATACAGAACAAAAGCTACTGGAATTTTTGCACCGCGGCGTATAAACTTTTACACCGCGGTGTGTTTCACTCCAGAAAGAAAGTAAACTTTCTGGAAATTTTGCACCGCGGTGTGATTGAAATTGCACCGCGGTGTATTATTTCCAGTAACTTTCGTTTAGAATTTTTGAATACAGACTTCAAAATAACAAAATTTAAAAACTTACATCGATTCTCGATTGGCTCAATTTCACAATTTCTTACTTGTATTTGCACGCTCGATTTTGCAATATTATCGTGCTCAATCATTACCTATAACAAAACACACAAGAACGAGAAATCAAAAGACACGACACGACAACAACAAAAACAACAAGACAACGAAAAAGAAAAACAAAAGCCTTGGGTTGCCTCCCAAGAAGCGCTTGTTTATAGTCGGTAGCTCGACTTTAAACTTTCCTTTTCTTTTAGAGTGGCCAATAATCGAATAGGATCCCATCGGGATCAAGTATAAGCCCCGACCTCTTTGCTTTTGAATTCGTCCCACGCCTTAACATTTTCATTGTACGGTCTTTTGGGACGGATTTGAACCACATATCAAATCGAAATCTTTTATCTCCCGGTTCAAATCTTTTGTAATCTTTCCCCATAATTATCCACGTTTCCTTTTCAATCTCTTTCGATCCACCTTGTTCTTCCTCTAATATAACATCATGAACAACTATGTGAGGGATCACATCCTCATGATTTTCGAATATAATTCGAGGAGGATCGATAGAGTTTCTCAATTCTTCGCAACCCATGTGTGGAGGCTCAACACATACATATCTAGTAGGAAGCCCATTTGTTTCTAACATTTCACTCGGTTCATTAAAACTTTCATTAAGAGCCACTGACCCATCATAGGCTTTTTCATTCATCAATGTGAAGCCTTTGCAATGCTCATTTATACCTTGTTTGGGTGATTCGATTGTACTTGGCAAAGTTCCCGGGGGTCTTATGCTTAAAGCTTGTGAGATTTGCTCCATTTGTGTTTGAAGATCCCTTAATGTCCCCGAGTCTTCTTGCAACTGTTTGGAAATTTCTTCCATCTGTTTGGAAACATCTTCCAACTTAGAATCATTTTCAACCATGTATTTGGTGGTGTGCTCCATGAACATAGTGAATGCTTCTTCCAAAGATGATTTTGCTTCTACCGGAGGTTGAGAATATTCATGATAGTTCGGTTGGATGAATGAAGTAGTCATCATCATATCCGGGTGTGGTCCACCTCCCCACTCATTGTTCCTTGGATAATACGGGTTATCTCCCCATTCGATATTGTAGCTATTGTAAGTGGGACTTGGCTCATAATGATTATCCATATATGAATTCTCATATTGAAAATGAGTTGGACTCATTGGGCAACCGACGATTGTGCTCTCCCTCATGCAATGCATACAATAACAAAGTGATAGTCCTTCGATTGACCTTGGATAGCAATCATTGTAGGCCATCGTACCTAGGAAGACAAAGATCACAACGTAAATAGCAAATCCAAGTTAAGATATACAAGAATATAAATTGGCAAACAATCGTTACAACTCCCCGGCAACGGCGCCAAAAACTTGTTACGCTCCAAATACGAGTACGTAAACGCGCAAGTATACGGTCGTTACAAGTAATAAAGTGATAAGGAGTGTCGAACCCACGAGGAATTGTTCAATTAATTACCAACTAACGTCTTGTTACTTCGACTTAGATTCGTAAGTTGAATTTGGTGAGGTGATTGTGGTTTTGATACTACAACTCAAATTAAGGTGATTTTGAAACTAACACTTGACTTAATATATGTAAAGGCTTCTACGATTTTACGTCACCTAGTTCAATTCAAGACAAACGACTCAACAATTGACAACCATACCCACGTTTGTTGTTCAAGATTTCGTAAATTATTCATACGTATCTTTCGATAGCGTACGAACCTACCAAAGTAGACTAATCCAATTTATGTCTAAGAGGATTAAGCCTAAGTGATGCATTAACTCCAAACCTTGTTAGAACATGAAATGACCTAGGTATATTTCTATCCTAAAATCAAATCACAACCTAGTTTTTCAATCTAATCTTTAATCCACTATGTCTAGCAATTAAAGATCAATCCATTTCATCCTATGGTTAGCTAATCCATAAATTGACAAAAGCTCAAACTAGTTTAACAAACACTTGTATACAAGCATAGCAACAACCATTAACTCATCATTTAATCAAGAATCAAGAACCAAACATAGGATCAATAAAAACATAGAATAAATGAGATTAGCCACTCATAACAATAATATATCATTCATTACATTAAAAGACATCAATATAAATGAACAAAGTAAAAGAGTTTAGAGTAAGCTTAGTGAAGAGGTCTTCAACAACTTCTCCCTCAATGCCTTTTTATCTTCTTTGGGGAGTCCAAGTGAGAGTTCATCTCTTTTCTTCAAAAGGGAGGCAAGAGAGAAAATGTAAAGTGTAGAATGTGTGATGAATTTCACCTCCTAATATCTAACCTAGAGAAACAACAAGCTTTTCATGCCTAAGTTACCCTCAAAAGCAAGGCAACCAAGACCAAAATGACCCCTAACAAGCTAGAATTACATTTGGGGACAAGGGAGAAAGTATACAAAAAGGCCCCTGCTTCCCGTAGATAAATATCTGCTGGTAGCAGGGGTACACCGCGGTGTATATATCATACACCGCGGTGTGACAGGCCTTACACCGCGGTGTAAGGTTCACACACCGCGGTGTAAGTCTGGCAGTGAGTTTTCAGCTCTGCCGCACTTCCTTCCGAGCAGCATATGACATATCCAAAATTCAGCTCATTTGGATCATCCTTGATAAAGTTGTGCATGCTTTAGTGAACAACTATCTACAATCTTGTACAATTTGCTTCGGGTTTTATTTTCTTTGAAGCTCAAGCTTGACTCGCGGGGTGGGTAGAGCGACTCGCAACAATGATACGCAACTCCGAATCACTCTAAGATGTCAATACCTACAAACCACGGAGAAAACGATCAAAACGAGACCAAAAACACGAAAAACATACAAAGGCTAAACGAAGGGGCCAAAGAAGGAAAAACCACGCAAACACGCAAAAGCAAGCAAAACTCGGATTAAAACAAGACGTTTTGGGCTTAAGAAGGCACGCAATAACGACGTTTTCACGGTGTTATCACACTCAAGATTTGGGATTGTGGTATCCTAGAGAATCTGGATTTGAGCTTATTGAATATTCAGATTCAGACCTTGCTGGCTGCAAAATTGATAGGAAAAGCACAACAGGTGATTGTCAATTTTTGGGTAGTCGTCTGATCTCATGGATGAGTAAGAAACAGACTTCAGTATCCATATCTACTGCTGAAGCTGAGTATATAGCTGCTGGAGCATGCTGTGCACAGATTTTATGGTTGAAGCATCAACTAGAAGATTACAATATCAAGATCAGTGGAATTCCAATCTACTGTGACAATACAAGTGCAATCTCACTTACTCAGAATACTACAAGTCATTTAAGGACTAAGCATATTGAGATCAAGCATCACTTCATTAGAGATCATGTAGAAAAAGGCAATGTAATGATTGAATATGTTCATACTGACAATCAGATTGCTGATATTTTCACTAAACCTTTAAGTGAAGTAAGGTTTTCAACGCTAAGAGCTGAACTAGGACTACTTAATTTGGATGCATAAGCTGAGGGGGAACTTATCAGAAGACTGAAGTTCATCAGCACAGTCATCCGTTATTATCTTCAAGGATTAACTCTCAATAGACTAGTTAACTTATGAATTCTTAAAGTCAGGGGGAACGTGTAAGACTAGCGGTACTTCTGATTAAAAGATGAAATTTGTTGATGACAGTTATTTAAAGTTATGTTTTCAACAGAGGATTAAAATCTTGAAGAATGAAGAATTATCATCTAGCTGGATTGACAAACAGCCGAGGAAGGTTATCAGCTATTGGCTTTCACTGATAACAGCAATTTCATCAGGACAATAGTCCATCAGATAAGTATTTATTTTACTAATCTGATCGCTTATGTAAAAGCTTGCTGTTTAAAACGCTTTATATTAAAACACGCTTTTACAAGTGACAGAAGGGCGGTACAAATTCCCGCTCCTCATTTAATGCGATTAGAATTTGAAAGGTCGTAACTGACGCCGCACGATCAGCACTGACAAGAAACGGATCTAACGGTTAGCATGTATCACAGAAACCGAAATACCCTAACTCTATAAATCCAGATCTGATCAGCTGTGTAGCTCTTTACGCACCTCAAATATTCAAAGCATACTTGAGAGAAAATACTTGCAAATTTCTGCAAATTTCTTCTTGTTTCCCTAACTTTCAATAGATTCGAAATGGCCGCTGAAGGTATGTACCTTGTTTACGATTCCTATTACCAATCTGGTACCGATCTAATGAAAGAATTGCTGGAGAAGTTCAAGACGGCCTCTCTGGTAAACTTCATGGAGTACCATGAAGGTGTAATCTGGACTGACCAGGTCCTAGAGTACTACAAGACCGCAAATGTTGACTACAACTCCATGGAAATCAAGGCTACAGCTGGAGGTAAATCCATTGTCATCACTCCTGCTGTTCTTCATGAACATTTTGGGCTTCCAAACAAAGGACGACATGACGTCACTTTGCTGACGGAGGTAAGCACCAACAGTTCTGGGCGATCTGCGCCAAAGAAGGGGAAGTATTGTCTAGCAACATAAGGAAGAAACAGTTGAAAGACGAGTATCAGCGGATGGCTGATATGGTCTATAAACTGATTGAAAACTGTACTTTTTCTCTGGATGCTGTTACCATGAAGAGGTTCAGCATCATGGCTGCCATCTAATACAGATTGGAAGTCAACTGGTCCGTTATAGTTTGGTATATCTTGGCTGGTTTTCATGAGGTGAAGAAAGGAAAGACTCCTCAGACAAATCACAGAATCACGCTCAGTTATCTGCTGTTCAAACTGGGTTGTGCTATGCTCAATGGTAAGGAGATCCATAAATCCAAGGCAATGTCCAAGTACTTGCCTGTTCTGAAAAGAAAGGCTGATGAGCCTGAAGAGGTTGAAAATGAGGAACCAAAGGAGGTTCCTGCCAAGAGGCAAAGGAGATTGGTCAAAACAGCTGACTTAGCTGTTGAGACACAAAAGAAGAAGGCTACTGAAAAGCCTAAGGAAAAGACTCCAAAGAAATTGAAGAAAGTGGATGATGTTGAAGCTACCAAGGTTGTTGACCTAACCACTACTGATGACAGGAATGCATCCCTTGCATCATCTTCAAGAACTCCAACTGCTCAAGTTCCTGATGAGACTGTCTCTCATAGGACCAGGAGTCAGCTGAAAGACACTGCTGCTTCAAGACCTATTCAAGGAATAGCAAAAAAGTCAGTAAGGAAGCAGATGACTTTCATTGAAAAGCCTACTAAGTTGGAAAACTTAGTAAGTGATGGGATAGTGCCCTGCAAGCCAATATATTTAGCTTGTATTGGAACTATCATTTTCTTTCTTTAGTATAAATGTAATAATACGCATGTTTATTTATACAAGTATAGGGATAAACAATGGCCAACTTCATCTCTCGCGAATACATTTAAGCGATTGGATGAAATCCTTAGATTACATTTGACTATGGGACGATTCACATCAGTATTGAGTGCAATCATGAAATAGTCTCAAAGGTCGTAATCTTAAAACTGTTCCAAGTCATAGATTCCGAACGAGACGGGGTATCGTAGGAATCGCCAAGACTTGTTCAAGTATGCATGATTCACATGGAGTGAATTTGTAGCGTTTCATGAGCAAGGCATTTGAGGCCAGTGCATATGAGTAGGTGGTTCAATGGAGGATTGAACGCATCGAACAACCCGAACATAGAAACCCATTGTGGAAGCGCATGTCGCATATCGGTGATGGGATGTTTCTCAAGGATTATAATAGTGTACGATTTATTCCTTTGACTTGAGGTGCTAGGGCGAATTCGGTATATGAAAGTACGTACTTAGATCTAGGTATAGGCCACTTAGCTTGGTCATAACATGCCTAGGTTGGGTGCGTATGGACATGTACGCGGGTGGTTAGTACCAATATGGAATCTATTGACTCATTGTAATGGATGAGAGAATTTCCTATACGATGCTTAGATAATATATCCGAGGAATCCACGGCCGTGGTCGGTGACGGATTTGGAAAGGGGTTTCCAAATTTAGAAAGTCACACTGGAATATTATCCTGAATTAGAAAGTATAGTTATCGAGACAAATTTAGAGGTGCCGATCAATTCACACACCCTAAGTCTTGATCGGGAATATTAGTCGATAGAAGGACCGTATGTACATGGTAATTATATGAGACGAGGTTCACAAGTATCAATTCACCTGAAGTTGGGCTTCATGGGCTTGTGTATAGACATCGACCATGATGTGTAGGTACTCCTGAGTTAATAGAGGATTTGATTCTAGGAGTGGTCAATTAAAGGTTGTTTAATTGACCGGAGCAATTTATTGTTCATAAATTAAATCACGAGGAATTCGTGGGCCTGCTGCCAATTGATGGTGAACCCAGAGGGTCACACACAATACAATTGGATGGTGACTGTTGAAAAATGATACTAAAGGAATTAATTGATTTAAAGGTAATTAAATCAATTAAATGAATTAAAATATTTAATTCAAGTGGGAGATTAATTAATTGGCTGACTTAATTAATTAAAAACTTAATTGAGTTGCTGATTAATTATATAAAAGAAATATTGATTTAATTGGATTGGGCATTTAATTAAAGTAATTAATTAAATGAAAGGCTTGCAAGACATGGGCCTTTAATTAAAAGCCCATAAGGAGTCTTGCAAACCTAGGTCAAAAAGGAGTCTATACATACGGTTCTACTAGAGCTCAAAAAGCGAACAACCTAGCAAAAACCCTAGCCTCTTTCTCTGCACTTAAGCGCCGCCCCTCTCCTGCGCCGCCACCAATAGCCGCCGCCCCTTGCTGGCCGTGAGCTGCTATAGTGCCGCCGCACATCCTCCCTTGATCCTTCGTGCTGGATCTTGCTCTGCCAAGTAGATCTGCACAGTCCTCCATTGACAAATCTCTTAGATTCAGTTCTGAGCCTAAGACTAAGAGGTGTTTCCAGAATCCAGTTGGTGTGGACTATCTTTGGAGGTGAGACATTTGGATCACTCCCGTGAACCAGATCCAGATCCAGAATCAGAATTGAAGGTTGCCACCACCGAGCCTGTGGTGAGGTAAATCGCAAAACTCCCTTTGTTTTATTACTCTGTGTGTTTTGTTCCATGCTTGCGTATATATAATATGGAGATTCTTATATGGGACCTTGGGTGCTTCGAAAAATTTTAAATTCCGCACTTTTGTTGTTCTGACAATCGAGGCAACCCAACCACTATCCCAACAGTGGTATCAGAGACAACTCCATCATTATTATACGAAAAGTCTGAACATAATGTGTTTTCACCGTATATGTTTAATTATGTATATGTAAACACGTGATAATTATGTTCTGTAAATTGATTCTTACTTGTTATGACTGGATCTATGATTGGATAAAACTGCTTTTTCAGATCTGTGCCGATTTTATAGTTTTTGAAAACTCCAGGACTTTTTGAACTAAAAATCGCATATAGGGTTTTTGTGGGATGAAAAATTCGAATTTTTGAAATCTGGAAATTTCAAAATTCTGGACTGTTTTTGCAAATCTGGTCGCACGGGTTTTGGGGTGAATTTGAAATTTCCGAAATCTTTGGGGCTGTTTTGCAATTACCGAAACTTGAGGGGTCAATTTGAAAAATAAAAAATTGGAAAATTTACATAGACACCACCTGACTTTTACCCTAATTACAAGAAATTACCCTACTGTTTGAAATATTACAAAAACACCCCCTCGAGGGGTGTATTTGTAATGATTTTAGGGACCAAATTGGTAATATTTTTTGTGTAACAAGGGGGTGTCCTTGTAATACAATTTTTGGTTGAGGGGGTGTTTTTGTAATATTTCAAACAGTAGGGTAATTTCTTGTAATTAAGGTAAAAGTCAGGGGGTGTCTATGTAAATTTTCTGGTAGCTGCCCAAATCTGCTCAGGGGTGTTTTTGTAACTTTTTAAAAGTTTTGGGGTCAAAGTGCAATTTTCAAAAGTTGAGGGACGAAAATGCAATTTTCAAAAGTTGAAAAAACAGAATTTGAACTTGACTTGAGCAGAAAATTTATTTTTGTTTACCCGAATATTTATTTTTGTCATAATTAGTAGTGACTAAAAGGTAAGAATCATAGGAAGTTAGTTTTAAAAGGTAGTTTTAAAATTAAGAAAGAAATAGGTAAAAGTTGTTTGCTTGTTTCTTGCTCTACGTGAATTGTTTTCGTGGTTTTCGATCGAGCCGAGCCTTGACCTTAGCTTAGATGTGATTGGTTTAATTTATTGTTTGGTTTTTATTTGGCCTGCGAGCCTATTATGTTTTTGGGCCACTTTGAGCCTTTGTAATAGAATAGGGCTTTACTGTTTTCCTAGTTTAGGATGGAGGCCCGTTTACAAGCAAGGTGGGAACCCAAGAAGATATGAAGGCCATGTATGCATGGTACATTGTGTAATAGCATAAGGCTTCATGAGAACCCTTTAGATTGACCAATAGGGCCAACATCATTGGCTCGATGATGGCCCACATAGAAGGCTCCCGATCGAAAACATATTGTGGTAGTATGCATGCTAGGCTTGTATGGCTTTTACTTATTTTGTCGATTTATATTTAGCTTGTATGGTATTACGCGCTAGAATATTAGATCGTAATAAAAGATAAAGCATAACTGAATCGGTGAGATCTCGAGGAGAGTTAGTATAACTTTCAAACCAGAAATTCCCCTCTCGAATTATATATTAAGTCATATTGGATTAAAATAAAATGAAGTATTTATATAAATCCAAGCCTTCCATCAATAGGGACTAGCGTATGTTGTCTACTTATCGATAGAGGTGATCCAGAGTCTGGCACCCGAGTCGAAGAAAGGGACAATGCGCAAAATTCCTTGACTCCTGTTTTTAACTAAACTCGACAAGGGTGAGGACTGATCGGGATGTGAGGATCGACCGATAACTAGTTACGGAGAACTCACGACCGGGCCCGTTGCTCATCATGATTGATGGGTTAGACTTAACGATTAGTAACACTTATGATGTAGCGGTGCTAGATAAGTGCGAAAACCGAGGCAAAATAGCTTGAAGGTTGTGGAGTGACACAATTAGCAATAAGTATGCCTACCTGGGGAATTGGTTGTATGGCCACGAGTCGTGGGTGCAATTAATTGCCGCTGGGACGTCAAGACCTACTAGGAAATAGAATTTCCCGAACAATTGAAAGGGTAATTGTTTCGATAAAATAGTGGGAGAACTTCTACGATAGAAAGTCCAACCTTCGTAGATTATAAATATTATTCATTAACTAGTCCACTAAATGTTTGTCTTCTCTTTAGATACTGAGATATCTGTAATTATCCATTTTACTATTTATCCTCGACAAATAAAATAACTGGATCAAAATATCGACTAGGCAAGAAACTTGAGAATTGTCTTAAATTCCAAAAGGGGAATGATGTTCTTAAACGACGAGCCTATGCCTTATGCGCTTCCGAGATAAGTCAAAATATAAGAAACGAATCACCCGTAGAATATGGGAATAGTAATGATCGTTTCCTCATATAAAGATGAATCTCAAAAGTGAAACGAATCACCTATAGAATATGGGAATCTTAATGATCGTTTCCTCAAATAAGCATCAAGATTGAGCGAGCTATGGAAGCAACATGAGAAGCATGTCTGAAGCTTCCACCTCAAAAGGCCCGTTTGGAGGACCAGTCTTCTGAAACCAACCTCTACCTCAAAAGGCTTGTTTTGAGGAGTAGTTTTGAATCGATATGATTCGAGACTTATAAGGAATTGTTTCAAAACTCGAGAATAAATGAAGGAACTAATGTCAAGGATCACTGTCTTTGTTTTATCAATCTAGTTGAAAACTGGATCGATTAAACGTAAGCCTGCAAGTGATCTTAACATTAACTTCCTCCTAAATTCTCCCCCCGCTCATTCAAATGACTCTTGAAATACACTGATCTTATTTGATAAGTCGATCACATTTCATGAATCAACCAAAGTACTGGTTAATGGCAAATAGGATAAACCTGTAATGATCGTTTACACTTCATGGACTGCGAAGTCAAAGAAGAGTAAACTGAAGAAGAATTTATTCTCTTCTAATTCGACCATAAAGGTAGTCAAAAGAACGCAAGTAGCCTAAAAGTCGAATTATCCCACTGCATCTAAGAAAGGCACTGATATGTTTAATTGATTAGATGATCTAATTAATTAAGCAACGTTTCAATTAAAGGGTTAATTGAAAAAGAAAAAGGAAGCAATTAAAGAAGTTATTTGAAAGGAAACAAATTAATTGAATTAAACCATTGACTCAATCTTATTGAATTAATGTGTGAAATTTAATTAATACAAAGATAATAATCCATAACTTTGGTATGCTAGACTTGGACACATCTCCAAGAGTAGGATTCAAAAGTTGGTTTCGCCTAAGCTTCTTGAAAAATAGAACTTGGATGAACTTCCAACCTTCGAATCCTGTCTCAAAGGAGAGATGACCAGATCTCCCGTCACAGGGAATCCAGAGCGAACCAAACAAAATCTGGATTTAATCCATGAATATGGATCACTAAAAGTTACTGTGAGAGGATATTACTCATACTTTGTACTTTTTGCTAATGACCTTCGTCTTTAGTGAAAAATGAATCTAGTGAGATGCAAATCCGAAAAACCAAGAAAGGTATTTCAATGCGAAGTAGAGAATCAACAAAGACATAGTATTATCCGATCTAATCGAGATAGCAAATACTTGTAAAGGATTCCTCAATTATCTCATTGAGAATGAGGTTCTCATACAACAAACTCATCCTAAGACACCTCAACTTATTGAAGTGTCTAAAGAGATGGAATCTAACATTGTTTAACATTGTTCGATCCATATTGAGTTTTCTTATGCTTCCTTATGCATTCTAGGGGTTAGTCCTCCTGACTGCATCGAAGATACTGAGCAAAGTACCTTCAAAGTTCGTGCCTACAAAGCTTTACCAAGAAAGGTATGGCAAAATACCTCTATGCTCTTACTTCTGAGTATGGAGATCTCTTGCCGATGGTAGAAACGAGAAAGGAGATAAATTGGCTAGTAGATCCAATTTGTATGTAATTGTGGTGTCTCCAACGAAATCCATTGGATACCTGTTCCACGACAATGAGAAACAATCGTTTGTCCTAGATACCCGTTCCTCTGTTGATGAAGTTCTCGCCAAAGGAAATGGAAACGTCATGGAACTTGATGAAGTCCAAGATTTGGACCCGTCCCCGCAAACAGTGGGAGTTAATCCAGAATTTACTGAACCTACTAGTACACCTACTCTTCGAAGGTCTGATCGAATTCGTAAGGAACCAGAGTGATTTGGTTTCATTCACGAAAACGAGAAAGTGGAAAGTGATCCAAGGACCTATCAAGAAGCGATGTCAGACATAGATTCGGATGCGTGGCTCGAAGCCATGCAACCCGAAATGGATCCCATCCATTCCAACAAGGTATAAACCTTGATTGATCCACCCGAGGGATTTATCCCTATTAGTTGGCTATAAATTATAAGTGGATCTTCAAACTTGTAATGAATGGAGAGGTATTGCCTCTAGGAATTGACTAGTGGTATAAAGGATATTCACAATGTTCTGGAACAGACTTTGATGAAACCTTTTATCCATTAGCAATGTCTGAATCCATTTAGATTCACATTTGTTCTGATGAGATAGTCAAGACATTTGACTTCATCAAAATGAGTATGAACCATGAGTGTACAAAAGGATTAGTGGGAGCGCGATGAAGCTCATATTTTATATGTCGATAATGTTCTGGTTATCTGGGATGATATCGGAATGTTAGCACAGAAGAAAGCATGGTTGTCCATGCAATTCTCCATGAAAGATTTAGGAGAAGCATCTTGCGTATTGGGATACGTATCTATAGAATAGATCCGAAAAAGATGCTGACACTCACTAAATCTAAGTACATAGACTCAATACTGGAAATATTCAGTATGAAGAATCCAAGAAATGATTGCTTCCAGTGAGACACTGTATCCCTTATTCCAAAATTGATGTGCCCTACATTAAATGAGAATAAAGGAGAATGTCTCAAATACCTTATGTTTCAAACAAAAGGTTGCATGTGGCATGCTTTACTATGTACTAGACCAGACGTAGAACATGCTCAAAGTGTCGCGAGCAGTTGCTAGTCAAACTCCAGTGAAGAAGTACTGGACCACCGTAAAAGATATCGTTAAGCTCTTGACAAAGACTAAAGGATTTGTTCTTGGTTTACGGTGGTAGTGGAGAATTAAAATTCGAAGGATTCACTGATTCGAATTTTCAGTCTGATGTGGATGAATTAAATACATCCATTTTTGGATACATATCCTGCATCAATGGAGTAACGGTAAATTTGAAAGGGTTCCAAGCAAATCACCGTAACCACCTAAACCACTGAAGCAAGATATATTGCAGCATTAAATGCGGCTTAAGAAAGTGTTTGGATATAAAACTTCATCCTATGGTTGGATGTAGTGCCTAGCATTGCGAAGCTCATGATTATCTTCTATGATAACATTGGAGCTATTGCTAAAGCAAAGCATTCGAGATCTTACCAGAAATCTAAACATAATTGAAATAAATGTATAATTTGATTAGAAAAATCATTGGTAGAGTTAACGCGCGTAATGGATCGCGTCGACTCAGAAGACAACTTAGCGGATCCACTAATAGGAAGCTATATCATGAAATGAGTTCGAAGAACATCTTTAAAAAGATGGGTCCTAGAAACGTTTGTGATTGGCTTTAGGGCAAGTGGGAGATTGATGGGATAGTGCCCTGCAAGCCAATATATTTAGCTTGTATTGGAACTATCATTATCTTTCTTTAGTATAAATGTAATAATACGCATGTTTATTTATACGAGTATAAGGATAAACAATGGCCAACTTCATCTCTCGCGAATACATTTAAGCGATTGGATGAAATCCTTAGATTACATTTGACTAAGGGACGATTCACTTCAGTACTGAGTGCAATCATTAAACAGTCTCAAAGGTCGTAATCTTAAAACTGTTCCAAGTCATAGATTCCGAACGAGACGGGGTATTGTAGGAATCGCCAAGACTTGTACAAGTATGCATGATTCACATGGAGTGAATTTGTAGCGTTTTATGAGCAAGGTATTTGAGGCCAGTGAATATGAGTAGGTGGTTCAATGGAGGATTGAACGCATCGAACGACCCGAACAGAGAAACCCATTGTGGAAGCGCATGTCGCATATCGGTGATGGGATGTTTCTCAAGGATTATAATAGTGTACGATTTAGTCCTTTGACTTGAGGTGCTAGGGCGAATTCGGTATATGAAAGTACGTACTTAGATCTAGGTATAGGCCACTTAGCTTGGTCATAACATGCCTAGGTTGGGTGCGTATGGACATGTACGCGGGTGGTTAGTACCAATTTGGAATCTATTGACTCATTGTAATGGATGAGAGAATTTCCTATACGATTCTAAGATAATATATCCGAGGAATCCACGTCGGTGACGGATTTCGAAAGGGGTTTCCAAATTTAGAAGGTCACACTGGAATATTATCCTGAATTAGAAAGTATAGTTATCGAGACAAATTTAGAGGTGCCGATCAATTCACACACCCTAAGTCTTGATCGGGAATATTAGTCGATAGAAGGACCGTATGTACATGGTAATTATATGAGACGAGGTTCACAAATATCAATTCACCTGAAGTTGGGCTTCATGGGCTTGTGGCTAGACATCGACCATGAAGTGTAGGTACTCCTGAGTTAATAGAGGATTTGATTCTAGGAGTGGTCAATTAAATGTTGTTTAATTGACCGGAGCAATTTATTGTTCATAAATTAAATCACGAGGAATTCGTGGGCCTGCTGCCAATTGATGGTGAACCCTGAGGGTCACGCACAATACAATTGGACGGTGACTGTTGAAAAATGATACTAAAGGAATTAATTGATTTAAAGGTAATTAAATCAATTAAATGAATTAAAATATTTAATTCAAGTGGGAGATTAATTAATTGGCTGACTTAATTAATTAAATACTTAACTGAGTTGCTGATTAATTATATAAAAGAAATATTGATTAAAAGCCCATAAGGAGTAATTAATTAAATGAAAGGCTTGCAAGACATGGGCCTTTAATTAAAAGCCCATAAGGAGTCTTGCAAACCTAGGTCAAAAAGGAGTCTATACATAGGGTTCTACTAGAGCTCAAAAAGCGAACAACCTAGCAAAAACCCTAGCCTCTTTCTCTGCACTTAAGCGCCGCCCCTCTCCTGCGCCGCCACCAATAGCCGCCGCCCCTTGCTGGCCGTGAGCTGCTATAGTGCCGCCGCACATCCTCCCTTGTTCCTTCGTGCTGGATCTTGCTCTGCCAAGTAGATCTGCACAGTCCTCCATTGACAAATCTCTTAGATCCAGTTCTGAGCCTAAGACTAGGAGATACTGTCAGAATCCAGTTGGTGTGGACTATCTTTGGAGGTGAGACATTTGGATCACTCCCGTGAACCAGATCCAGATCCAGAATCAGAATTGAAGGTTGCCACCACCGAGCCTGTGGTGAGGTAAATCGCAAAACTCCCTTTGTTTTATTACTCTGTGTGTTTTGTTCCATGCCTGCGTATATATAATATAGAGATTCTTATATGGGACCTTGGGTGCTTCGAAAAATTTTAAATTCTGCACTTTTGTTGTTCTGACAATCGAGGCAACCCAACCACTATCCCAACAGTAAGACAGAGCCCCAAGTCTGCTGAAAGACCTGTTGGAGCTGATTAGGCTTCTGCTGCTGACCAAACTGATGGGCAACAAATGACTCAAGCTACACCAACAGTTGAAGCTGCCAAACGTCAGGATGATCCAGATGTTATGATCATCCACCCCATTGCTGCTGCACCTATCTCGTCTGCTGGTCCAGCCCCTGCCCCAGCTGATAAAGGAAAGAGAAAGATTGTGCTCAAGAGAAAGAAAGTTTCCAAAGCTGATAAGAGGAAAAGGGAAGAAGCTGAACAAAGAAAACAGGATGAGATGGAGGAGAAAAAGGCTCTTGAACTGAGCAAAGTTCAGGAAGCAAAGGATGAGGCCAGAAGAAAAATGACTGAGGCAGAAAGAGAAGCTGCTGAGAAGGCAGAGCTTGCTATGGTACTTGAAATCAGCAAAACTGATGCCTATGGACCAGTCCATGCTGGAGGTATCAAGATTGATGAAGCTGATGAAGAGCAACCTAAAAAGCCTAAAATGCCTGCTGGTGAAGTTAAGCCCATAGAGAAATTTGAAGTCAGAAAAGCATTTGACATCGTCTATGCTGATAAGGAGCTCTTTAAAAGGTTTGAGAAAACCTAGGCTTATCATGACCAGAAGCTCATGCTAAAGACGCTGTTCACCCAAGAAAAGCCTAGATACATCAGATGGAGAGACAACCGGATGAACAGATCAATTGCAGAACTTCAAAGTTTGAAGGAGTTAGCTGATGAAGAACAATGGGTTCTAAATTGGCTAAGGACAGACTCCATTCAGAAAGCCTTGGATCCTCACTATGTTATAGACATAATGCATCAATATGCAAAGGAGTTTGCATTAGAGGAGGCCAAGATCATCAAGAACACTTTGCCTGCTAAAAGAAGAAAGTCTGACAATGCTGAAGAAAGGGCAATCAACATTGTTGTTATGACCGCCTTGAAGAGATGGGCAGAAAGGTCACGATATCAGCAGAGCTGCTCAAGTGAAATGCCTCAGCTGCCTAGCATTCAGCAAATTATTTTTGGCAAAGAAGTTAAGGAGTTTTGTGAAGTGCCCAAAGGTAATAATGCTTTTGTAAATCCTTGGATAGTTGTGCGACAGATTCGTCAAACAACCTGTTTCTATGATGATTGCACTATTACAAATTTGTTCTATGATGATGTCACTGATGAGCACAAGAAAGCTGATGAACCCTTAGCACTTGAGTGGAACGCTAAGGACACCAAAGCTGATCAGGAGACTGAAATGAAAGATGTCCCTGTCCACCAGGAGACTGAAGAAAAGGAACCTGCTACTTCTGCTTCATCAGGTGATCAGCACTCATCACTGATGGAAGTCTTCCAGATGCTGATGGAGAATTCAGTAAAGGAACTGGAAGAGAAGCATAGTCAGAAGCTGACAAAGATGAAAGAGGAGCTGAAGGAAGAACTGAAAGCAGAGTTGGTAGAATCCAACAAACTTCAGCTGGAAACTATGCAACAATCAACTGCAAAGATCATCAAGAATGAAATTGATAGTTTCCCAATTCCTCAAGATAATTCCAAGCAGTTAGTGCAAAGCCTTGTTGATATGAACAGAAATGTGGAAGATGTGAAGGCTGATGTAAATCACCTTCATGCTGCACTACAAAGAGCTGAACACAAGATTGCTGACTTAACTGTTGGGTTTTTTGGGTATAATTTGTCAACTACAACAGTGCGGAATTTAAAATTTTTATCATACACCAAATCCCAGGGTTTCTTATTAGCACATATGAATAAAGGTTGAATTTAATTAGAGCATGCATATACTAAAATTAAATAGGTGGTAAAAGCCATTTTACCTCACCACAGGCAAGGTGGTGGTTTCCTCCGGTCTTCGGTTGTTCACTAGAGCACCCCAAGTGTTGTGCCTCTAGAGATAGTCCACACCAGCTGGATTTGAGTGACTTCACGAAATCCCCAGGCTCAGAACTAGGATTAAGGAATTGCCTCGTCAGGAATTGGATGCAGATCCGGGAAGAAGACTTGGAGAAAAATCCTTCACAGGGGTGGGGCGATTTTTGCACAGGGTTCGGTTTTACAGTAGGGGCGAGAATGAGGGCTGAAATTTTCGGCCTTCTTTGTTTTTCTTGTGTTGTGATTTTCTTTCTTTTCTTAGAATAAATCTCTTTGGATTTGTTAGTATATTTTTGATTATGTATATCTAGTATTTATAGATATCTCTATTAGAAGACTCCTTCTCCTAATAGACATCTAACTCTTGAAAGAATATCTTCTTTTCAAGAGATAAGATATACACAAATCTTATCACATTAGGAAAGAAGATCACTTTCAATCTCTTTCCTAGTTACACAAGAAAACACAAACTCTTTTAATCCCTATCATAATCCAACATAATCAAATTAATTCAAGACTAAATAATACTAGCAAAAATCGGCCCAATCAATTAACAAGAAATCGGCCTCTTATGCTTTTAATTAGTCCTAAACTTAATTTGATCATAGTTCCCAAAATTAGCCCATGTAAGATTAATTAATCCCAGATTAATTTATCCTTACAATAATTGGCCCATATGCTTAAATTAATTAATCCTAGATCAATTAACTTTCATATGGATCGGCCCATGTGTTTAACTAATTAATCCACTATTAATTAATTAATTCTTTCCAATTAATACTTTAATTGAGGATTTAATCAATTAGAAATTCCAATTGATTCATTAATCAGTTACTCCTAATTAATGATTCTCCACTTCGAATTAACACTTTAATTCTCGATTAATTAATTAGTCACTTCTAATTAATTATTCTTCTTCATGAATTAATACTGTAATTCATGTATTGATTTAATTCCTTAAATCAATTGATTCCTTCCAGACTGTCACTGTCCAACTGTATTGTGTGTGACCCTCTAGGTTCACCATCAATTGGCAGCAGGCCCACGACTTTCGTGATTTAATTAGTGAGCAATTAATTACTCCGATCAATTAACCACTTTAATTGACCACTCCAGAATTAATTTCCTTATTAATTCAGGAGTACCCACACCTCATGGTCGATGTCTAGCCACAAGCCCATGAGGCCCAACTTCAGGTGAATTGATATTCATGAACCTTCAACTCTTATAAATGCCATGTACATACGGTCCTTCTAGCGACTAATTTCCCGATTGAGACCTAGGGTGTGTGAATTGGTCGGCACCTCTAATTATCTCAATTCTGTACTTTCTAATTCAGGATAATAATTCCAGTGTGACTGCTAAATTTGGAAACCCCTTTCCAAATCCGTCACCGACTACGGCCGTAGATTCCTCGGATTTATTATCTAAGAACGTACAGGAAATTCTCTCATCTTATCAGGATGAGTCGATAGATCCTATATTAGTACTAACTATCCGCGCACACGTTCATACGTACCCAAAGTAGTCGCACAATGACCAAGCTATGTGATCGGCTCCTAAATCAAAGTACGTATTCCCGTGTACCGAATCCGCCCTAGTACCTCAAGTCAAAGGACTAAATCGTACACTATTATAAGTCTTGAGAGACATCCCATTACCGATATGCTTAACGCACTTCCACGATGGGTCTCTCTGTTCGGGTCGTTCGATGCGTTCGATCCCCTATCGATCCACCTAGTCATATGCACTAGCATTCAATGCCTTGTTCATGAAACGACAACAAATTCACTTCATGTGAATCATGCATAATCCTACAAGTCTTGACGATTCATTCGATACCCCGTCTCGATATGAATCTATGACTTGGAACATTTTTGAGATCACGACCTTTGAGACTGTTTCATGATTAATCGCACCCAATACTGAAGCGAATAATCCCGTAGTCATGAGTGATCTCAGGGTTTCATCCAATCGCTTAGATACGTTCGCGAGAGATGAAGTTGGCCATTGTTTAATTCACGTACTATGAATAAACGGGCGTATCATCTTATGAATCATAAGATTGCTTCTAAAGGAAGTACCTAAACAAGCTTATATTTGTTGGCTTGTTGGGCACTATCCTATCAATCTCCCACTTGCCCTAAAGCCAACCACATACGTTTCTAAGGCCCATCTCACTCCAGATGTCCGTCGAACCCTTGTGATTATGACTTAATTAGTGGATCTGCTATGTTGTCTCTTGACGTGCCCCCACGTCTTATTCTACCTATGATTTTCCAGATCATATAGTATACTTGTGTTTAGATCATGGGTGAGATCTCGATTCCTTTGCTAAAGCAATTGCCTTAGGTTATCATTGAAGATAACTATAGGCCTCGCAATGCTAGGTACTACTTCCAATTTGTTGGAAGAAGTTTTCGTCCAAACACTTTCCTTCGCTGTATTCAATACTGCGAAATATTCTGTTTTATGTTTACCCGGCATCGATTGCCCTTTTGAACCCCTTTCAAATCATCGTTGCCCCATAAAACCAGAACATTAGATTCACTTCAGACGGGAAACTCTAATCACTAAATCCTTCGAGTTCCAATTCTTCATTATTACCGTTGACCAGCAATATATCCTCAGAACTCCTAGAGTTCTTTAAGGAATGCTTCATTTTCGGTATACCAATACTCCTTACTGGTGTTTGACTAACATCAGCTTATGATACTCATAGCATGTGTTTAGTCTGGTCTTGTACATGACTTTGCATATACTATGCTACCTTTTATGTGGAAGGTGTTCAGAGATATTATCCTCTTTACTCATCAAACGTAGGGCGCATTGACTTTGAGAGAGATTTTGTATCTCTATGGAAACTGTCCTCTCTATGACTTTCCATACTGATCTTATTCAGTTTTTTGTCCATGTACTAAGATTTGGGAATTCAATCATCTTCTCTAATCTATCACAATAGATACGTACTGCCAATACGTGAGATGTATCCCTTAAATCTTTTAATGAAGAATTACGTGCATGTACACGCTTTCGTCTGCGTTTAACACTCTCACATCATCTATGTCAACTTTAGTGTTTTATTTTACGAACAATGCAAAAACTCCCACTGATTCTTTTGTACATTGAGATTTACATGCAATTTTGATAAAGCCAACCGCCTTGACTGTCTCATCTAGTTGCATGTTCCAGCTTCGGGATACTGGACTAGAATCATAGATTCACCTTTGGAATTACATCCAATGGTTATGCCTCGTGGTCATGCGAAGCTTCTATGGTTCAGTGTTTCTAAATGGATTATTTGGAAATCCACTGAGACTACATGGCGTTTTTAAGCTATGTTCCCGAATCTATGTTATACATAGATATTTCGAAAGTTCTTGGATTATTGTCCAATCGATCATATTCATGAACGTACCAGTTCTTTTCGAATTCGATCGAATCTTCGAAATTTGGTGTACAAAATTTTGGTGCAGTAGGTTTGAAAATATACTCCCACTATTTGTAGGGATGTGTCCAAGTCTAGGACTTCATCAAGTTCCATGGTAATATCCCATTTCTATTAGCGAGGGAACAACCCTCTAAGAATCGGGAATCCTCAGGAACGGACTACTTTCGTTCTTTAGGATCATGGAACAGGTATCCAATGGATTTCGTTGAATACCCTACAAATTTTCTCAATTGGATCCACTATCCAATTTTATCATTCATGGATGATATACCATACTAGGGTTAGTACGGTTTTTCGTAGGAATTGACTTAAGAAAATACTTGTTTAAGTATCCTTCTATAGTCATAGGGTTGACCCCCAGAATTGATTGAGGAGTTTTAGCAATACTAATTTAAGGAATGAATCTAGTCTTTCATAGTTCGGTTCCTTTTATTAGATTTAACATGCTATTCAAGAATTCTATTCTCGATTTAGATAATTTGAGTAATTTAGGGCTTATGTATTAATCACTTCGATTAAATCGAATGGTCATACTTTAATGCCCTTAATTGCTTCGATTTTGGAATCCTTTGAATCCTTTCAACATTTCCATACTTGCACTTTACTTAGTGCCTTTATGAAACACTTTGAACCCTTCAATCTTTCCAAAAACTTGTACTTTCAATGTACTTATATCCTAAATGCTATTAGGATATAATATGAAGCAATTAATTACTCGCACTATTATTTTAGTGATCCACATGTGTGTTCACGAATTTCATTCATTAAACACTTGGTATTTCAAAATACCTTCATTCAATCGATTGATTTCCTATTCAGACAGGATTCGCATGTTTTGAATTCATCAATCTTCTATTTTTCAAGAGTCATGATTGAAAACAATTCATCGATTCCTTCTTTTAGGAATTATGATCGAATGTGGATAATTATCTAATTTGTTTTTCTTTTCTTGATCTAGCATAATTGTTTAAGTTTTATCAATGCTTATTTCTTTGCTTTATTTACAACGGTAAAGCAATTATGTACGAATTAAAAGCTTTAATTAAAATAATTCCATTCATAATGGTAAAGCTAAGAAGTTTCGTACAATGTTCGAAATAAATAGACAAAACTCTAACTAATGCCTAAATCCAAAATTAAAGGAAAACATATGCTAATAAGAAAAATCCAGATGCTTCTTGACCCATTCCTTGAAGTATGTTTCCCTCATGTGCAATTGAAACCCAGACTTGGTCACTTGCAGCACGTTCCAGTCATCCTCTGTAAACACTTTTACAGAAACCAGAAATGTTAGATGATTTACATCAAAAGAAAATCTTAAGATGTTTTTCATCAAAAAGGAAATAACTTTAGGTTGTACCTTGGTCAAGTATGTTTCGGAATTCCTCATCAGTCATGTTACTCAGTTCCTCATTTTTCTTACATAAGGGACAATTCTTTCCTTCGATCAATCCTTGTCCTCTTTCGAGGGCTTTCTCATATTTGTCTAACAACTTATGCAAATCATCGGTCTCAATTCCTTTGTGTGGAACTTCACAATGATCGATAAAATGAGAGAATGATTCAGGCAGGCCATTTGTGATGATTACCATTTTATCATCTAGAGTCAATATAGCTCCAAGCTCATCGATTCGTTTTAGCCTCTTGATCAGGTAAGTGCAATATTTATTAATATTTTTGTACCCAGTCATGCCTTCATCGTGGAGTGATGATATCCAGATTTGCAATATAGTTTGTTCGCAATTGGCAGTGAATTTTGGCATGGCTAAATATAAATAACAGACAACAATAAGCAGACAGATTTAAGATAATACTTATAATTAACGAAGATTGGTCTTTCTATCGAAAAAGTTCTCCCACTATTTTATCGAAACAATAACCCCTTGCATTGTTCGGGAAATTCTATTTCCTAGTAGGTCTTGACGTCCCAGCAGACATTAATTGCACCCACGACTCGCGGTCATACAATTAACTCCCTAGGTAGGTATACTTTTACCAATTGTGTTACTCCACAACCTTCAAGCTATTTTGCCTCGATTTTCGCACCTATCTAGCACTGCTACATCATAGATGTTACTACTCGTTTAAGTCTAACCCAGTCCATCTTGATGAGCAACAGGCCCGGTCATGAAATCCCCGTAACTGGTTATCGGTCGATTTTCACATCCCGACAAGTCCCCACCCTTGTCTTGTTTAGTTAAAAACAAGAATCAAGGAATTTCGTGTATTGTCCCTTTCTTCGACTCGGGTGCCAGACTCTGGATCACCTCTATCGATAAGTAGACAACATACACTAGTCCCTATTGATGGAAGGCTTGGATATATAAAACATCATTTTATAGTTTACCCAATATGACTTAATATTTTAATTCGAGAGGGGATTTTCGGTTTTAGGAAGTTTGAGGTAACTCTCCTCGAGATCTCACCGCATTAATTATGCTTTATTATTTATTTAGTGATCTAAATTCTAGCGCGCAAGCCAAAAATAAATCAACAAATAAAATAAAACATTCACACCTAGCATGCATGCTACCACAGTATGTTTTCGATCGGGAGCCTCCTATGCGGACCACCATCGAGCCAAAGACGATGGTCCTATTGGTCAATCTATTGGGTTTCATATAGACCTACTCTATTACACATTTTACCATGCATACATGGCCTTTAGTCTTCTTGGGCTCCCACCTTGCTTGTAATGGGCCTCCATCCTAAACTAATAAAACAGTAAAGCCCTATCTATTACAATGGCTCAAAGTGGCCCAAAACTTAAGGCTCGCAGGCCCAATAAAACCAATTAGATTATAATTAACCAATCACATCTAACCTAAGGGTCAAGGCTCGGCGCGATCGAAAACCACGTAAACAATTTCACGTTGAGCAAGAAACAAGCAAAAATTAATTTTCTTATTTCTTATGTTATTCTAAAACTACCTTTTAAAATAACCTTAGATTCTAGTTTTAAAAACCCCTTTCTAAAACAATCTCTTACTTATCATTATAAAACCCCTTTTAAAATGACACTTTGATTTTATTTTAAAACCCCCTTTTAAAATTAAATCACAATTCCTATTTTAAAACCACCTTTTAAAATATCTCATGGTTCTTACTTTAGTCCACTACTAATTATGAAAAATTAATCCTTCGGATAATAAAACACCTTTTAAAACATAATTCAGGTTCTGGATATTTCAAATTTTGAAAATTACAGTTTGGTCCTTCAATTTTCGAAAATTACGTTTTGACCCCAAAACTTTCGGAAATGATAAATCAGCCCCAAAAATTCCAGAACTTGCAAATTGGCCCAGAAAACAGAAATTAATATTTTATTTCCAGAAACTTTTATTAATCGCAAAACAGCCCCTGAAGTTTTCGTAAATTGCAAAACAGCCCCTTAACTTACGGAAATTGCAAAATAGACCCCTGAAGTTTTCGTAAATTGCAAAACAACCCCACAACTTACGGAAATTGCAAAACAGACCCCTATCGCTTGGAAAAACAGATTTTCAATTTTAGCCCAAAATTTCCAGAAAAATAAAATTTCAGATTCTGTCCAGATTTTCTAAAAATCGTAAATTGCAATTTTAGTCCTGTAAATTTCGCAAATTGTAGATCTGGCCCAAATAAGAATTATGCTATTTACCCGAACACATAATTAATCATAATCAGCAAGATCCATGCAAAGAACACGACAAATAAACATATTCACGAAAATTTGAAGTGTTCAGGCCTTTTTTCATATGTGCATAATAAACCTGGCTCTGATACCACTGTTGGGTTTTTTGGGTATAATTTGTCAACTACAACAGTGCGGAATTTAAAATTTTTATCATACACCAAATCCCAGGGTTTCTTATTAGCACATATGAATAAAGGTTGAATTTAATTAGAGCATGCATATACTAAAATTAAATAGGTGGTAAAAGCCATTTTACCTCACCACAGGCAAGGTGGTGGTTTCCTCCGGTCTTCGGTTGTTCACTAGAGCACCCCAAGTGTTGTGCCTCTAGAGATAGTCCACACCAGCTGGATTTGAGTGACTTCACGAAATCCCCAGGCTCAGAACTAGGATTAAGGAATTGCCTCGTCAGGAATTGGATGCAGATCCGGGAAGAAGACTTGGAGAAAAATCCTTCACAGGGGTGGGGCGATTTTTGCACAGGGTTCGGTTTTGCAGTAGGGGCGAGAATGAGGGCTGAAATTTTCGGCCTTCTTTGTTTTTCTTGTGTTGTGATTTTCTTTCTTTTCTTAGAATAAATCTCTTTGGATTTGTTAGTATATTTTTGATTATGTATATCTAGTATTTATAGATGTCTCTATTAGAAGACTCCTTCTCCTAATAGACATCTAACTCTTGAAAGAATATCTTCTTTTCAAGAGATAAGATATACACAAATCTTATCACATTAGGAAAGAAGATCTCTTTCAATCTCTTTCCTAGTTACACAAGAAAACACAAACTCTTTTAATCCCTATCATAATCCAACATAATCAAATTAATTCAAGACTAAATAATACTATCAAAAATCGGCCCAATCAATTAACAAGAAATTGGCCTCTTATGCTTTTAATTAGTCCTAAACTTAATTTGATCATAGTTCCCAAAATTAGCCCATGTAAGATTAATTAATCCCAGATTAATTTATCCTTACAATAATTGGCCCATATGCTTAAATTAATTAATCCTAGATCAATTAACTTTCATATGGATCGGCCCATGTGTTTAACTAATTAATCCACTATTAATTAATTAATTCTTTCCAATTAATACTTTAATTGAGGATTTAATCAATTAGAAATTCCAATTGATTCATTAATCAGTTACTCCTAATTAATGATTCTCCACTTCGAATTAACACTTTAATTCTCGATTAATTAATTAGTCACTTCTAATTAATTATTCTTCTTCATGAATTAATACTGTAATTCATGTATTGATTTAATTCCTTAAATCAATTGATTCCTTCCAGACTGTCACTGTCCAACTGTATTGTGTGTGACCGTCTAGGTTCACCATCAATTGGCAGCAGGCCCACGACTTTCGTGATTTAATTAGTGAGCAATTAATTGCTCCGATCAATTAACCACTTTAATTGACCACTCCAGAATTAATTTCCTTATTAATTCAGGAGTACCCACACCTCATGGTCGATGTCTAGCCACAAGCCCATGAGGCCCAACTTCAGGTGAATTGATATTCGTGAACCTTCAACTCTTATAAATGCCATGTACATACGGTCCTTCTAGCGACTAATTTCCCGATTGAGACCTAGGGTGTGTGAATTGGTCGGCACCTCTAATTATCTCAATTCTGTACTTTCTAATTCAGGATAATAATTCCAGTGTGACTGCTAAATTTGGAAACCCCTTTCCAAATCCGTCACCGACTACGGCCGTAGATTCCTCGGATTTATTATCTAAGAACGTACAGGAAATTCTCTCATCTTATCAGGATGAGTCGATAGATCCTATATTAGTACTAACTATCCGCGCACACGTTCATACGTACCCAAAGTAGTCGCACAATGACCAAGCTATGTGATCGGCTCCTAAATCAAAGTACGTATTCCCGTGTACCGAATCCGCCCTAGTACCTCAAGTCAAAGGACTAAATCGTACACTATTATAAGTCTTGAGAGACATCCCATTACCGATATGCTTAACGCACTTCCACGATGGGTCTCTCTGTTCGGGTCGTTCGATGCGTTCGATCCCCTATCGAACCACCTAGTCATATGCACTAGCATTCAATGCCTTGTTCATGAAACGACAACAAATTCACTTCATGTGAATCATGCATAATCCTACAAGTCTTGACGATTCATTCGATACCCCGTCTCGATATGAATCTATGACTTGGAACATTTTTGAGATCACGACCTTTGAGACTGTTTCATGATTAATCGCACCCAATACTGAAGTGAATAATCCCGTAGTCATGAGTGATCTCAGGGTTTCATCCAATCGCTTAGATACGTTCGCGAGAGATGAAGTTGGCCATTGTTTAATTCACGTACTATGAATAAACGGGCGTATCATCTTATGAATCATAAGATTGCTTCTAAAGGAAGTACCTAAACAAGCTTATATTTGTTGGCTTGTTGGGCACTATCCTATCATTAACTGCAACCTTCATCAGAGTTAGTGAAGAGGATAAAGCTGTTAATGTAGGACTGTTGCAAGATGTTTCCAATGCTGGAAAGGATTTACACAATGAACTTACTACAATGCAACTCAATATTGACTGCTTCAATGATCAAACTGACGACATCAGTACCACTCTTCACCATTTAACAGCAAGTCATGATGTAGTAAATCAGAACCTGAAGACTTTATGTGCTGCAATGAAGATTCCCACTGTTGCACTCAACCCAACTGCTAAACCTAATGTTATCACCAAGTCTGATGATGACAAAAAGGGGGAAGATAGAAGGGAAGAAGAATCAACTAAGGAAACTGATGCTGCTGCTGAAGTTAAGAAGCCTGAAGAAACTATGCTGAAGAACTTGGAAAGGTAGAAGAAGAAGAACCTACCAAGTACAAGAACATTGAATCAGCCAGGAAGGCAATGGAGCTAATAAAGGAGCAACAACTTAAAGAAAAGATGGACGCTGCCAGAGCAAACATACTCCTGGATGAAGAAGCTGATGAAGAAGAAGAAGAAGATGATGAAGAGTCTTCTTATGAATATGAAGAAGTGTTAGAAGGATCTGATGAAGGAGCTGATAGTTAGAAACATAAAAATCTTTGTAATCAGTGTACATTATCTATTCTTCAGACATCTCATCTGATCAGAGACTGTAACTTGTACTTATTTATCAGATTATCAATAAAAGTTCATGTTTCTGTTTCCAACATATATTTTCTATCTCAGAAAATTTTGAAGGTTACATTCTTTAGTATAGGTATTAACATATACTTAGCTGAAGTTTTGTCATCATCAAAAAGGGGGAAATTGTTGGATAAGGATGAAGACGAAGACACTCAAGACAATTTGATAAGGGAGGTTTTGATGCATTTCAAAACTTAAAAATCGGCTAAGTATTGATTAACTTAGCTGATATCCCTTAGAAGGAATTTTGACTAAAGAAAAGAAGACATCAGAAGAGTCAAAATTTCAAGGTCCAAGACTTTTGATCTGTTGAAGGAAAGTTATCAGACTGATGAAGATCAGCCGACTCAAATCAGATTTGTTCAAGTTTGGGATCAGCTTAGTTCGCCATCAGACTTGCACTTTCGACAGCCAAGTGGAAAGGATCATAAAGTCTTCCCAACGGTAATAAATGCCCCTGGATGTAATAAATGCTGAAGTAAAAGGCTATTAAAGACAAATGATGGAAGAAATTCTTCGTATCAGCTGGGTGCATTTAGTGCTGCCTGCAGAAAAGTACTGTTGACAGTACGGACAGCTGCAGAGAGCCGTTCGCGGAAATTAAGGACCAGAACTCGAGGAATTTGAATCTTGTCTCTCTTCAACGGACATTTTTCAAACCTCAAGTATAAATAGCTGAAAGAGACGAAGAGAAGAAAAACAACAACACAATCTCTGAGAAAAATTTCCGAAGCAAAATCTCTTAAGTCTCAAGAACAGCTCACTCATCAGCTTAGTCATTTGTTGACAAAAGCGAACTTGAAGACAAACGACAAATTACATCTTCTGAGTGATTTTGTAAACATGAGTGTTGTGAGAAGTGTAGATCCGTCTTAGTGAGTGATCTAACTTCAGAGGATGCGAGTTTCTTTGTGATTTCCTATTGAGAGCTTACGGCCATATTCATTTGTTGTTTTGGCGTAAGTGGAGATATTGTAAACTGTGTGTTTATAGTATAACCCAGAATCTAAGTGATCTGGAAGAATGGACTAAAGGATTTTTATCCATATAACCACTATAAAAATTCTTTGTGTTATTCTTGCATTTAAGTTTTCTTGCATATTTTGAAATTGCATAAGTTTACACTTTGAATTGTTAAAAGATTTTAAAAGGAGTTTTAAAACTGGGGATAAAATCTTTTAAAGACTTAGTCTACTTGTGAAAAACACTTTCAAACATCCGCTGCAAGTATACTCTTGATAAAACTGATTTTGCTGAAATCAGCTAAGTAAGTATAAGAAGAGTGGTCACTCGGCTGTTCAAGATTTGTTCACAAACAGCTTAGTCAGCTTACTGTTCTATATAAGCTTAGTCTGCTGACAGACGTCTAAAAAGTTTTTAAGTCTAAACATTTGAAGAGGTCTATTCACCCCCCCCTCTAGACCTCATCTGACCACTTGGGACCAATATTTATCTTGTGCTTAGACTTCCGGTGAGATCTTCCTTTGCTTTAGCAATAGCTCCATTGTCATCTTAGAAGATAACCACGAGCTTCGCAATTTTAGGCACTACATCCAATCCTTTGGATGATGTTTTTCATCCAAGCACTTTTCTTACGCTGCACTCCTTACTGCGAGATATCTTGCTTCAGTTGTTAGGATGGCAACGGTGCTTTCCTTTGAACCCTTTCCAACTTACCGCTACCCCATTGAGGCAAAATATGCATCCATAATTGGATACATTTATTCATCCACATCATACTAGAAACTCGAATTAGCAAATCCTTCGAATTTCAATTCTCCACTATCACCATAGACCAAGATCCTTAGTCCTTTACCAAGAGCTCAAGGATATCTTTTACGGCGAGCCAGTACTCCACTGGAGTTTGACTAGTAACTGCTTGTGGCACTTAGAGCAGGTTCTACGTCTGGTCTAGTACATAGTATTGCATAGCATATGCTACCTTTTGGTGAAACATAAGGTATTTGAGACATTCTCCTTTTCCATATTCGATGTAGGGCACATCGATTTGGGAGGAGAGATACAGTGTTTCACTGGAAGCAATCCTCTATTGGATTCTTCCATACTGAATACTTTCAGTATTTTTTTCTCTGTACTTAGTTTGAGAGAGTCCCAACATCTTTCCTGATGTCTCTCTCAAATCTTTCATGGAGAATTGCATGGACAATCATCCTTCCGTCTGTGCTAACATTCCAATATCATCCCAGATAATCATAATGTTATCGACATGTAAAATTAATGAACTCCAAAGAGCTCCCACTAATCCTTTGTACACTCAAGTTTCACATTTGTTTTCGATGAAGTCGAATTCCTTGACTTTCTCATCAAAATGAATTTGAGTCCAAATGGATTCAGACATTGCTAATGGAGAAAGGATTTCACCAATGTCCGTTCCAGGCCTTTGTGAATAACCTTTTTTCCATTAGGCATGCCTTATAGGTTAACACCTTTTCATTCATTCCTAGCTTGCGCTTGAAGATCCATTTACTTTCTATAGGGATACTTCCCTCGGGTGGATCGACCAAGGTCAATACCTTGTTGGAATGGATGGAATCCATTTAGGATTGTATGACCTTTTGCATACATGAGTGTCTACATTCAATATAGATTCTTCGTATATGGTTTAACCATATCTATCAAGTTCCTCACGAACTCGATTAGATCTACGAAGTACTGGTGTACTTGATGGTTCAACAGTTTCTGGATTAACTCCCACTGTTTGTGGGGATGAGTTCCACTTCTTGGACCTCATCATGTTCTACTAGGGTACCATTTCTATTCGGGAGGAAGCCATCCTCTAAGAAATGGATATTCCTTGAAACAAACATCCTTTGTTCTGTAGAACAGGCATCCAAATGGATTTCTTTGGATACCCCACAAATTAGTACAAACTGGATCCACTATCCAAGTTATCTCCTTTCTTGTTCCAATATAGGTAGGAGATCCCCATATTCACAAATTATAGAGGTATTTTACCACACCATTCTTGGTAGGGTTTTACAGGCACGAACTTTGAAGTTACTTTGTTCAGTATCTTCGATGAAATCATTAGGGTCAATCCTTAGTATGCATAAGGATGTTGAACAAAACTCTTCACGGATCGAACTATGTTCAACAAAGCTCGATTCTCTTCTTTCAGACCCTTAAATAGCTTGAGGCGTCTTAGAAGGAGTTCGTTGTATGAGAATATCTTTCTCAGTAAGATAATTGAGGATCTTCTAGCTTAAGTATTTTCCATCTCGATTAGATTGAATGGCTTTAATACTATGCCTAGTTTGATTCTCTACTTCGTTTCGAAATTCTTTGAATTTTTCAAGATTTTCGAATTTGTACATCATAAGATATACTTATCACTAATGACCAAAGTCATCAGTAACACTTACGAGGTATGAGTAATCTCCTCTTTCACTTACACTTTAGTGGTCCACATTCATTAGTATGGATTCAATCCAAAGTTAGTTTGGTACGCACCGGATGCCTAGCAAACGATAGCTTTGTCATTCTTTTCCTTCAGACAGGATTCGCCAGTTGATAGTTCATCTAAGCCCTGTATTTCAAGAAGCATCGACGAGACCGACTTTTGATTCCTTCCTATGGAAACGCGACCTAAACTTGCATGCCATATGAGTGTGGATCATTATCTTGGTATTGATTGAACTTAATACATTAATTCAATCAGTTTCCTTTCAATTAATTCTTTAATTGAAACGTTACTCTCAATCAACACTTTAATTGATTCATTTCCCCTTTTCAATTGTTGGTCCCAAGTGGTCAGATGAGGTCTAGGGGGGTGAATAGACCTCTGAAAATTTTTAGACTTAAAAACTTTTCAGTCGTCTGTCAGCAGACTAAGCTTATGAAGAACAGTAAGCTGACTATGCTGATAGTTAACAAATCTTGAACAGCATAGTGACCACTCTTCTTATAGTAACTTAGCTGATTTCAGCAAAACAGTTTTACAAGAGTATACTTGCAGCAGATAATTTGTAAGTGTTTTTCACAAGTAGACTAAGTCTATTTAAAGATTTTATCCCCAGTTTAAAAACTCCTTCAAAATCTTTAAAGCAATTAAAAGTGTTTACTTATGCAATTTTGAAATATGCAAGAAAACTTAAATGCAAAAATAACACAAAGAATTTTTATAGTGATTATATGGATAAAAATCCTTTAGTCCACTCTTCCAGATCACTTAGATTCTGGGTTATACTATAAACACTAAGTTTACAATATTTCTCCACTTACACCTAAACAACAAATGAAAATGCTGTAAGCTCACAATAGGAAAACACTCAGAAAACCTATCCTCTGAAGTTAGATCACTCACAAAGATGGATCTAAACTCCGCACAACACTCAGCTAATACAAATTCACTCAGAAAATGTTTTCTTTTATGCTTCAACTTGGTTTCTGTCAACAGATGACTTCACCAGACAAGTGAGCTGTTCTTGAGCTTCTTGAGACTTAGAAAAATTTCTGCTTCGGAAACAAAATCTCAGAATGTTGTTCTATGTCTTGCTCGTTGAATTCAGCTCTATTTATACTTGGATTTGAAAATATGACCGTTGAAGGAAGTCACACATCAAATCCATAGCCTTAGCCCAAATCTTCAGAACGGCACCCTGCTACAGTACTTTTTGCTGTACTTTCCTGTAGCTGCATTAAATGCACCCTGCTGATCCGAGAATAAATTCCAATCATTTGCCATTACTACCCTTCTCTTACAACATTTATTACACCAAGTGCATTTATTACCGTTGGACTATCTCATTGATCTCTTCTACTCTGCTGATCGAAACAACCCTGCTGATCAAACTCTTAACTAATCTGATTTGAGTCAGCTGATGACCTACCCTTCTGATTGCTGTTTCAGCATGAGATCAGTAGTCTTCTGGGCTTTGAATTTTGAACCCTTCTGTTGTCTTCTTTACTTGGTCAAATTCTTCTAAGGGACCTAAGCTTTCCTTATTTAGCTGATTTTGACGTTTTGGAAATCATCAAAACTCTCCCTTATCTTCTTATCTTCATTTCACTTCATCTTCATCTTCATCCAACAATTTCCCCCTTTTTGATGATGACAAAACTTCAGCTAAGTACCTGTACCTAAACTAAAGTTTTGATCCTCAAAAATTTCTGAGATAGAAATAGTTTATTGGATTTAAACTTGAACTTTTTATAGCTTTAGAAATGATTACAAATTACAAGTTCAATAGATGAAATGTGCAAAAGGGAAAATTACAAATATTTCAAGCCTAAGTAACTAGTCTAGTCTTCTGTTTTGTCTTCTGGCTTGTCCTCTTCATCTTCTTCAGGTTTGGAAGTTTCAGCTTCTAAATCCTTGAAGAATTTTTATCTTAGCAACTCCATCTTCTTTTGCTTAACATCAGGATTAAGTTGTTCTTCAGCTGAGTCCTTAGCAGCAGCAATTTCCTTATCAGTTTTTGCTGTTCTTTCAGGATTTCTTTCAGCTTCATCAGCATCCTCTTCTTCTTCTGTAATTAACTGATCTGTTGGTCTGCTTGTGCCTTCATCTCCTTTATCAGCATCTTCATCCTTGGCAGATCCATCCAGTATTTCAGTTCCTTATAACTCAGCAGTCTTTGAGAAATCTTCCTCTTCAGCCCTTTCAGCAGTCTTTGAGAAATTTTCCTCTTCACAAGGTACCCTATCTTCCCCTTTTTTATCATCATCAGCAGGGTTGATTGGATATTGTGGTAAGACTGGTGTGATTTGAAGTGTTTCACAGAGAAGTTTGATGTTTTCTTCCATTGCATTAAGTTGAGCTTGCTGTCTGAGTTGATTGGCCTCAAAACCATCCATTCTGTTAAGGACAACTTTCCCTTGGTCACCTAGCTGAATCTGAGTCGCCAGAATCATATCAGTAGATGCCTTGAAGTCCTTCATCATATTTTCTAAGGTTTCATCCTCGGCTTGAATGGCCATTTCAACTGTTTCAGTAATCTGTCTCCAACCAGCAACTGTACTTTGAGTTCTTGCTCTAATCACATCCATATCTTGTCTGATAGTTTCCACATTATGAGCAGTGTCTTCTATCAGCGAAGTAGGAACAGGAGCAGCTTTCTGGGTTGGTTGACTTAGAGCAGCCAACAGATTAGCAGTTACCTTCTCTTCTAATTCTTTCATTGAATTTGAAATCATCTGTTGAATTGAGTTCAACAGAGATTGTTGTAAGCTCTGAGAAGTAGAAGTAACATCATTTGGAATAGGAGGTAAGGCAAGGGTTGCTGATTCTGTGATCTGATCTGCTGAACCAGGAGTAGACTCTTTTTCCTTGGTCTCATCAGCTTGACTGGGAGTGCTATCCTTCTTCTTAGTCTGTTCAGCTTGCTCAGAAGTACCCTCCTTTTCCTTGATCTGATCGGCTGGATCAGAAGTACCTTCTTTTTCCTTATTTTGATCAGCAGGTGGTGCTTGGACCTTCTTAACATTTGCAATAGTACGCATTTTACCTGCATTATCCAAAGCAGATCTATGAGTGATCCATGTCAGATTATCAATTGGAACAATGGGGAGATTGGATCCTCGGGGAGCCCTTCATATGGTTTAATGTTAGGTCCATGCATAAACAATCTGCTTCAAACTTGGAAGAGGGAGCAGAGAGCTTGGCTGTCCCTTCATCTTCCTAGTTCTTTTGGCCCAAGTTTCCATTGTGGTGGAAATAGCCAACTTGATTGCACGTTCTTTGAGATCTTCATTATCAGCATACTCCTCAGGAACAGAATCATACAACTTCTTTGCTTCAGCCTTTGCTATATGACTGATCCTCAGTCTCAGCTTATCCAGGAAAAACTCTGAGTCCAATGCTTGAGGCAGAGAACTTGTCTCAAGCCATTTCATAACCTAGTCTTCTTCATCAGCAAAAGCCTTCCAGCTTGCAATTTGATCCTTACTCTTTGTAAGATGATAGTCCCTCCATCTGTTATATCGAACCTTTTCTTTGTTGAACATCATCAGACGAGTAATCTTGTTATTTTCAGCATCCAACCGTGCAATAAACTCATCAAATACATCAGGGTCATCTCTGACAATCTCCAATGCCAGTTTTAACTCTGCTCTTCTCTTTGGTTGCACTGCAGGAGTGGCATGACAGGTTTAGGCTTGCATGGATCTCTTTGTTCTTCAATCACAATGCCACCAGCTTGCCTTGGACCATGAGAGTCCTTAGCACTTGCTTCTATTCTTCAATGGCATCTCATTGTGCTTGAGTCATTTTACTGGCTTCTTCTTCCAGTCTTTTGAGCTCAAGGGCCTTTAGGCGATCTTCTTCTGCCTTTTCAGCAACTTTCCTTTGTCTCTCAGCCTCATCTAATTTCTTCTTTTCAGCAGCAGAGAGATAAGGGATTACAATCTTACCAGTCCTTAGCTTCTTTGCTTCAGGACTTTCCACAGTCTGAAGTGGAATGGAATCAACAGGAGCAAGATGCAGAAGGGGTACATCTCCTTCATTTGTTGTGCCAGTCTGCTGTTCTTCTCTAACATCAGCAGACAGTATCCCAGATGAGTCTCCAGCAGGCTCTTCAATAATTGGAGTTTCTGTTGTTACTGGTGTCTCTCTTACTTTTTCAGGTGACTCTTTAGAGAAGGTGACCTTTCTCTTTGCCTTTGACTTGGTAATTCTTCCTGAAGGTTTAGGTTTAGGAGGTCGTTTGGCAAAACTCCTTGTCCTCATTCTTTTTGCAGGTTGAATAGGAACAGCTTCTTCAGATTCTGTCCTTTCAGGAGACGATCCAGTCTCCATCTTCTCAAGTTCTTCAGTAAAATCATCAATTACCTTTTCAGGAATTACAATCTCAGGCGGTGCTGATCCAGCTTCAACAGTGGTGCTCACTGTTTGGTCAGCAGACCCACTGGTCTGACCAGTCTTCTTGTTCTTCTTGGCAGGTGCCTTAGGAGCCTTAGCAGGAGCCTTTCTTTTAGATGTACCCACACTTCTAACTGGCTCATATAGCTTGAATTCCTTGCCACCATGGATAGGTTTTCCATTTACCACTTGACAATTCAGTCTTAAGAACAGATGACTAAGCAGAATGCCATAGTTGGTCTTCTTGTCACTCAGCAGATCAAATACATGAGCAGCCCAGTTAACTTTCAAACCATAGTAAATGCAGATCATAGTGTAATATCTCCTTCTGGGTAATCCATCCAGAGAACTAGTGCTGCAGTCCAACACCTTCGCAATTGAGTCTTCATCAGAGTCCCTGACATTTCTTCTCCCTCCTTAGCATAAATTTTCCAGAATTCCTCCTCTTTCTCAGACCCTAGGTCTGTTACATCTCCTCCTTCATTTTTCAGCCCATACACTTCACTTAATACAGCAGCAGATATACAAATCTTCTTACCCCTAATTTTAGCAATCATAGTAGTCTCATCATCGTTGAATTTTCTAGTTCTGTAGAAGTCAGCAACATCTTCCAGAAATACATAATATTCATGAGCCTCTAGGACGGGTACCAGTGACGATTCCTTGATTTTCTTCATTATTTCCCTCATCAAATCAGTACCAGATGAATAGAATTTGTCGTAGCTTAAGAATCTTCCTTCAGCAATAGCCATTTCCAGGTTAAGTGATGTAAATCTGTAGAAAACTGAGAGCTAGAAAACAGAGAGCTTAGAGAGTTAAAGAATTTTGGGAATTTTGTGTGTGTAAGCCGACTAATCTGTTCAGATCGGATTTTATACGTTTCTTTTGATTTTGGTTATCGTGATTAATGTGAACCGTAAGATTGATCTGACAGTTTTTAAATCGTGTGAGTGAGAATTGCGGACTTCAAATATATTAAATTAATGTCAGATGGGCGGGAAACTCTATCGGCACTTATCTGTTACTTATAAAAGCGTGTTTCAAAAGAATACGATTTATAACCATGCTTATATAATGTATCAGATGAGTAGAGTTTAACTTATCTGACAGATTAGTGATCTGTTATCTGATATTACTAGAGAAAGCCAATAGCTAGTAATCTTCCTCTGCTGTTTGTCAATCCAGCAAGATAATTTGATCTTCAATTTTCAAGAATTAAGAACATATCTTCTGATAACATAACTTCAACTAACTGTCATCAACAAATTTCATCTTTTAATCAGAAGTACCGCTAGTCTTACACGTTATCCCTGACTTTAAGAATTCATAAGTTAACTAGTATGTTGAGAGTTAATCCTTGAATGTGATAATGGATGACTGTGCTGATGAACTTCAGTCTTCTGATAAGTTCCCCCTCAGCTTATGCATCCAAATTTAGTAGTCCTAGTTCAGCTCTTAGAGTTGAAAACCTTACTTCACTTAGAGGTTTAGGGAAAATGTCAGCTATCTGATTGTCTGTATGAACATACTCAATTGTAACATTCCATTTTTCCACATGATCTCTAATGAAATGATGCTTGATCTCAATATGCTTAGTCCTTGAATGACTTGTAGTATTATGAGTAAGAGATATTGCACTTGTATTGTCACAGTAGATTGGAATTCCACTGATCTTGATATTATAGTCTTCTAGTAGATGTTTCAACCATAGTATCTGTGCACAGCAAGCTCCAGCAGCTATATACTCAGCTTCAGCAGTAGATATGGATACTGAAGTTTGTTTCTTACTCATCCATGAGATCAGACGACTACCCAAAAATTGACAAGCACCTGTTGTGCTCTTCCTATCAATTTTGCAGCCAACAAGGTCTGAATCTGAATATCCGATAAGCTCAAATCCATATTCTCTAGGATACCACAATCCCAATTCTTGAGTGCCCTTAATATATTTCAGAATTCTCTTGGCAGCTAAGAGATGAGATTCCTTAGGATTTGATTGAAATCTCGCACAAACCCCAACAGAGTACATGATATCAGGTCTGCTGGCTGTTAAATATAACAGTGACCCAATAATGCCTCTGTATTTGGTTATGTCCACTAATTTGCCATCTTCATCTTTATCCAAACGAAGACTAGTAGACATTGGAACAGTAGCAGTGGAGCTAGTTTCCATACCAAATTTCTTAAACAGATCCCTCTTGTATTTTGCTTGGTTGATGAATATTCCATCAGGCAACTGTCTAACTTGCAGACCAAGAAAATAATTGAGTTCACCCATCATGCTCATTTCAAACTTGTTCTGCATGAGCTTGGAGAACTTGTCACACATCATGCTCTTGGAGCCTGTTTCAGTCCATAGAGGGCTTTCTTCAGACGATACAACTTGTCTTCTTGTTGATAAGCTTCAAATCCAGGCGGTTGTTCAACATACACTTCTTCTTGCAATTCTCCATTGAAAAATGCTGACTTCACATCCATTTGATAGACAGTGAAGTTCTTGTAAAGCAGCATAGGCAAGAAACAGTCTGATTGCTTCAAGTCTAACTACTGGTGCAAATGTTTCATCAAAGTCAATTCCTTCTTCTTGACAATAACCCTTGGCCACTAATCTTGCTTTATTTCTGGTAACAATACCATCTTCATTCATTTTATTTCTGAAAACCCATTTAGTGTCAATTACTCTTTGATGACTTGGTATTGGAACTAAGTACCATACTTCATTCCTTTCAAATTGATTTAACTCTTCTTGCATTGCTTCAATCCAGAAGGAATCACTAAGAGCTTCTTCAATTTGTTTAGACTCTATTTGAGATAGAAAGGTGACAAACATAGAGTCTTGTGCAGCAGCTCTTCTTGTCTTCACTCTATCCAAAGGATCACCAATCACTAACTCTGGTGGGTGATTATTGAGCCATCTAAGATCAGGTTGCAGGTCTGGATGTTGTCCTCTGTTTTGATCTTGCAACACTACTGTTGGAGATTCAGTAGTAGTCTGTTGAACAGTTCTTGTCTGTTGAACAGTCTCTGGTCTGTCAGCTGTTTGCAACTCGTCTGTTAGACAATCAGCACTGTGATTTTGAACAGTATTTGAGTTAGCAGCCGAGTTGAGATTAGGTAGTATGATGGGAACATATTCTTCATTCTTTCCGACATCCAACTTCTGTAAATCAGTAGACAGATCTTGATTAGTGTTTTGATTCATTTCAGAAGATTGACTTGGCTCATCAAATACTACATGAATGGATTCTTCTATTAGTAATGTTCTTTTGTTAAAAACTCTATAAGCCTTACTAACAGTAGAGTATCCTACAAAAACAGCTTCATCAGCCTTCTCTGCAAATGCAGTAAGGTGATTTTTCCCATTATTTAACACAAAGCATTTACAACCAAAAATTTTAAAGTAATGAATGTTTGGTTTCCTTGTGTTCCAAACTTCATATGGAGTTTTGTTCTGATTTTTGTTGATCATGCATCTGTTCTGGGTAAAGCAGGCTGTATTTGTTGCTTCTGCCCAAAATCTTTGTGGCAGCTTAGCTTCAGCTATCATGGTTCTGACAGCTTCCTTCAGTGTTCTGTTTCTCCTTTCAGCAACACCATTTTGTTGAGGGGTTCTAGCAGCTGAATACTCATGATGTATTCTTTTGATGTTACAATACTCTTCAACAATAGAGTTTGTGAACTAGAGTCCCTCTATCTGATCTGATCTGATCTTCAATATTTTTGTACTTTTCTCATTCTGGATCAGTTCCATCAGATTAGTAAGATGTTCCTTGGTTTCACTTTTCTTCTTCATGAATATCACCCAAGTATATCTTGAATAATCATCCACAATAGCTAGGCAGTAATTCTTTCCACCATTGCTGACTGGATCAATGGGTCCAAAAAAGTTCATGTGTAGCAGCTCCAAGATTCTATCAGAAGATTTGTGCTTCTTGCTTTTGAACGATGACTTGATTTGTTTCCCTTTCTGACATGCGTCACAAAGCTTATCTTTGCTCATGACTGTTTTTGGAATCCCTTCTACCAGATCATTCTTTATTAATCTGTTTATGGTCTTGAAGTTTAAATGATTCATCCTTTTGTGCCACAACCAACTGACTTCACTTGGTGTTGATGCCACCAAACAAATACTTGAATTCTTGTCAGCAGAATTCCAATCGACTATGTAGACATTTCCTTGTCGTCTTCCAGATAAAATTACCTTCTTTGTACCAATCTGTTCAACATAACACTTATCTGTTGAGAAGATGACTGAATATCCTTTGTCACAAGATTGACTTATGCTCAGCAGGTTGTACTTTAGGCCTTTAACATATGAGACGTCGGATATCTCTATGTTTCCTTTGATTAATCTTCCTTTAGCTACAATCTTGCCTTCTTTGCTATCTCCAAAAGTAACCTTTGGACCATCCACGGCAACAGCATCAGTCAGCTCATGTATGCTTCCACACATGTGCCTTGAACAACCACTATCCAAGTACCAAATCTTCTCTACTTTACTCCTACTCCTTATCCTAACCTACAAAACAAAAATAAAATTGTTTTAGGTACCCTTATTGAGAGGGTCCTAAAGGATTAGTTCCACCTTTGACAACCCAAGATGTTGATGTCTTAGGCTTCTTAGGCTTCTGAGTTTTGACTGGAGTATGAACAGTTTTATCATTATCATATTCAGCAGATAAGTCAGGTTGATGATCAGTATGATAAGGAAAATGTTCATAAGCAAGGTAAGGTGCATGATAAGCAGGATATGCATGCATTGGATGAGCAGGATATGGTGCATAGTAAGTTGGAAATTGAGGTGCATGGTACATAGGAGGATATGCAGCAGGTTGCACATAGTAAGACTCATTTCCATACCAAGCATTTTGATTTTTCTTATTCTTATGCTTCTTTGGTTTACTAGATGCTTGCTCATTAACAGACGACTTAGTTTTACCACTAGTCTGATTCAATTTAGCTTTATCAGCAGACTTCTTAGGACTCTGTTGTTTGGTCTTACTAGTCCGTTTACCTACACTAGGCTCTTTGCTCTTTTTAGCCTTAAGAGTTTTTGTCTCCTTTAACACTTTCTCAGGTGAAGCAAGTTTAGTAGTTTGAACATACAGAATGACCTTACTATTGTCAGCAGATATAAATTTTTCAGTATGATTCAATTCTAACTTATCCTGATCTAAAGGCATCTTCTTTTTACTAGACATATGAATGGATGCAACAGATGATTTTTCATGAGACTCAATAAATTTTTCAAGTTCCATGAGTTTTCCTTTATAAACTTCAAATTCAGCTTTTCAGAGATTCATGTTCTTGCTCAAGCTTTTTATATTCAGCTGATTCTCTTGGCTTTTCAGCTGTGAGTTTCAGTGAACTGTTTTGCTCTTTTAGCAATATCATCTCTTCCTTAAGCTTTTTATATGCTTCAGCAATACCAGTATTGTTGAGCATCATTTGTTCAAATGAATTAAATAATTCATTATCAAGAGGAGTTACCTCATCCTCAGAGTCATCAGATTCCTTGGCCATCAGGCAGAGGAGAGCAGGTTTCTCTTCATCAGAAGACTCTTCATCAGAAGTATCTGAGTCTGAATCAGATGAGTAGATAGCAGTCAGCTTTTCTGCTTCAGCTACCATTACCTTGCCTCTCGGATGCTTTCTTTCTTTTCTGATTCTCTTCTCTTCTTCAGTGTATTTTTCTGCTTTTGGATATGCACAGTCTTTGATGAAGTGTCCCAATTTCCTGCAGTTATAACACATTAGTTTTGCATTATAATCATCCTTATCTTGAGAAGAAAAGTTAGGTTTAGAAATAGAAGCATTATTATATTTGTTCTTCATTTTTCTTTTGTAGAACTTCTTGAAATTGTTTATCAGCAATGCTACATCTCCAGCTGTGTACTCCTTTTTGTTGCGTAATGTGGCTTCATCAGATGAGTCCACTTCTTTGCTTTTATGTGTCTTCTGGGATTTTCAGCAGCAACTAAGGCAGCTGTGGGTCCTGAAGTTGAGGTTTCTTCAATTCCCATTCTTGGCAGTTTATACTCATATGCCTTGAGTACTGAGAACAGCTCAGTAAGAAAGATTTTTCCCAAATCTCTTGATTCTTCCATAGCTGTCACCTTCATGTTGAATTTAGGAGGTAAAGCCTTCAGTACTCTGATGGTTATCTCCTTATCCGTGAAGGTTTTTCCAAGCTTTAGAACTTCATTTAGTGTTCTGGTGAACCTAGTATCCATCTGATCAATGGACTATCCAGACTTCATTTTGAAGTTATCCTGCTTTTCCAGAGCAACACTCAGCTGATGCTCTTTAATGGCGTCGTTTCCTTCGCTCATGTCTCTGACTTTATCCCACATCTCTTTTGCAGTTTTGCAATGTTTGATTTTATCAAACCGATCATTATCCAGGGCTTTAGTCTAGATAAATCTTTCGACTTTGTCTAGATTGAACAGCTTTATTTCTTCTGCTGTCATCTCATGTAAGTCTTTCTCCACCACGGTATCAACTTCATTGATCTTTATCGTCTTGGTGAATCTGAATGGACCTTTTATGATACATGTGTACATGTTATCATTATAAGCAGCTAGAAAAATCTCCATCTTGATTTTCCAGTCTTCAAAAGACATACAAGCAATGTGGGGAACATGGCTGATACAAATCATTTTTCAAAAATTTTTTATTTTTCAAAAAGATGCTCCTTTGAAAAGTTTTGAAAACCTTTGAAAAACACTTGGATCAAGCTCGTTGATAAGGCAGCTGATTCTAATGAACCACCTGCTCTGATACCACTTGTTGGTCCCAAGTGGTCAGATGAGGTCTAGATTGGGGGTGAATAGATCTCTGAAAATTTTTAGACATAAAAACTTTTCAGTCGTCTGTCAGCAGACTAAGCTTATGAAGAACAGTAAGTTGACTATGCTGATCGTGAACAAATCTTGAACAGCAGAGTGACCACTCTTCTTATAGTAACTTAGCTGATTTGAGCAAAACATTTTACAAGAGTATACTTGCAGCGGATAATTTGTAAGTGTTTTTCACAAGTAGACTAAGTCTATTTAAAGATTTTATCCCCAGTTTAAAAACTCCTTCAAAATCTTTAAAGCAATTAAAAGTGTTTACTTATGCAATTTTGAAATATGCAAGAAAACTTAAATGCAAAAATAACACAAAGAATATTTATAATGGTTATATGGATAAAAATCCTTTAGTCCACTCTTCTAGATCACTTAGATTCTGGGTTATACTATAAACACTAAGTTTACAATATTTCTCCACTTACACCTAAACAACAAATGAAAAGGCTGTAAGCTCACAATAGGAAATCACTCAGAAAACCTATCCTCTGAAGTTAGATCACTCACAAAGATGGATCTAAACTCCGCACAACACTCAGCTAATACAAATTCACTCAGAAAATGTTTTCTTTTATGCTTCAACTTGGTTTCTGTCAACAGATGACTTCACCAGACGAGTGAGCTGTTCTTGAGCTTCTTGAGACTTAGAAAAATTTCTGCTTCGGAAACAAAATCTCAGAATGTTGTTGTGTGTCTCGCTCGTTGAATTCAGCTATATTTATATTTGGATTTGAAAATATGACCGTTGAAGTAAGTCACACATCAAATCCATAGCCTTAGCCCAAATCTTCAGAACGGCTCCATGCTACAGTACTTTCTGCTGTACTTTCCTGTAGCTGCATTAAATGCACCCTGCTGATCCGAGAATAAATTCCAATCATTTGCCATTACTACCCTTCTCTTACAGCATTTATTAACCAAGTGCATTTATTACCGTTGGACTATCTCATTGATCTCTTCTACTCTGCTGATCGAAACAACCCTGCTGATAGATACCCTGCTGATCAAACTCTGAACTAATCTGATTTGAGTCAGCTGATGACCTACCCTTCTGATTGCTGTTTCAGCATTAGATCAGTAGTCTTCTGGGCTTTGAATTTTGAACCCTTCTGTTGTCTTCTTTACTTGGTCAAAATTCTTCTAAGGGACCTAAGTTTTCCTTACTTAGCTGATTTTGACGTTTTGGTAATCATCAAAACTCTCCCTTATCTTCTTATCTTCATTGCACTTCATCTTCATCTTCATCCAACATCAATTATTTCTTTAATTAAAATGTTGCTTCTCAATTTATTCTTTAATTGAGATTTTTCTTTTCAATTAATTCTTTAATTGAAACGTTGATTAATTAATTAGAATTTCCAATCAATTAAACATGTCAGTGCCTTTATTAGGTGCAGTGGGATAATTCGATTTCTAAGCTACTTGCGTGCTTTCCACTGCCTTTATGTTCGCTTTGGAAGAGAACACTTTCTTCTTCTATATACTCTTCTTTGACTTTGCAGTCCTTGAAGTGTAAACAATCATGACAGGTATACCTTTTAAAAGGTTCCTATTTGCCTTTTACCAATACTTTGGTTATTTCGAGAAACAATCAACTTATCAAAGAAGTTCAGAGTTATTCACGAATAGTTCGAATGAGCGGGGGAAGAATTTAGGAGGAAGTCAACGTTAAGATCACTTGCAGGCCTATGTTTGAACGATCTAGTTTTTCAACCAGACTGATAAAACAAGGACAGTGATCCTTGACATTGGTTCCTTCATTTATTCTCGAGTTTCTAACAATACCTTAGGAATCTCGAATCAGACGATTCGAAACTGCTCCTTAAAACAAGCCTTTTGAGGTGGAGGTTTGTTTTAGAAGCTTCAGACATACCTTTTGAGACTCATCTCAAAATGCATCATGCATAGGTTGGTTATTAAGAACAAGATTCCGACTTTCGGAATTGAGGATAATCCTCGGGTTTCTAAGCCAATCGATATTTTAATTCAGATATTTTATAAGTCGAGGATAAATAGTAAAATTGGATAATTCATGTAGATATCACAATATCTAATCTAAAGAGAAGACAAAAATCTAGAGGACTAGTTAATAAAATACTTATAATCTATGAAGGTTGGACATTCTATCGTAAAAGTTCTCCCACTATTTTATCGAAACAATTACCCCTTCAATTGTTAGGGAATTTATATTTCCTAGTAGGTCTTGACGTCCCAGAAGCCATTAATTGCACCCACGACTCGTAGCCATACAATTATTGCCCCAGGTAGGCATACTTATTTCCAATTGTGTCCCTACACAACCTTCAAGCTATTTTGCCTCGATTTTTGCACCCATCTAGTACTGCTACATCATGAGTGCTATTACTCGTTAAGTCTAACCCATCAATCTTTATGAGCAACGGGCCCGGTCATGGAATCCCCATAACTTGGTTATGATCGATATTCACGTCCCGACCATTCCTCACCCTTGTCAAGTTTCGTTAAAAACGAGAATGAAGGAGTTTTGCGTATTGTCTCTTTCTTCGACTCGGGTACCAGACTCTGGATCACCTTAATCGATAAGTGGACAACTCACGCTAGTTCCTATTGATGGAAGGCTTAGATTTATATAAATGCATCATTTTATTTTTGTTGGGATTTTATGGGTATGATTGTCAAATACAACGGTGCGAAATTTAAAATTTTTCAATTTTTCATACACCAATTCCCAGGAACACTTATTAGCACATATGAATAAGGTTGAATTTATCTTAGCAAGCAATTACTAAAATAAATAGAGTGGTAAACAGTAAATTTTACCTCACCACTTGCAAGGTGGTGGTTTCTCCGGTCTTCTTTTCGGATCACTAGAGGACCCCAAATGTTGTGCCTCTAGAGATAAGTCCACACCAGCTAGATATGCGATTGCTTCAGTCCACAGGCTCAGAACTAGGAAAGAAACACTTCAGATTCGAGAGTTGGATCAAGATCCAACTCTAGATGTAGATTGAGAAGGTGGAGAGAGGTGGTGCACGACCGATCTACACAACGACGGCGGCGGCTAGGTTGTTTGAGGGCGGCGGCTAGGGCAAAGGGGAGGGGACGGGGGCTCGGGAGAGAGAGGGGCTAGGGTTAAGTTTTTTGCTTCCTTGCTTTTCTCACTTAGTTAGTTCCCTTAGGGTTTTGAGTCTCCAAGACTCTTATTTATAGTTTATCTTAAACCCTATCTCTCCTTAGCTAATGGGCCACTAGTTAAGTTGACACATCCCTCTATTTAATTAGTTCTTTTAATTAAATAGTCCAAGTCATTTAATTAACTACTTTAATTAAATAGCCCGCATTTAATTAACACTTTAATTAAATGATCCAATAAATCTAATTAAAGATTTAATACTTTAATTAAATATTTAATTAGTTAGATAAATCTAATTAATTTTCTCTCTCCAAGAATTAATCATTTAATTCTTAATTTTGATTTAACCCTTTAAATCAATTCTTTCTACAATTTACTATCACAATTCCAACTGTATTGTGTGTGACCCTCTTGGTTCACCATCAATTGGCTGCAGGCTCACATTTCTATGATTTAGTTCATGAGCAATTAATATTTAATTAATTGCTTCGATCAATAAACTACTTTTAATTGACCACTCCAGAATTAATCTCCCATTAATTCAGGAGTACCCACACCTCATGGTCGATGTCTAGCCACAAGCCCATGAGGCCCAACTTCAGGTGAATGGACTTTAGTGAACCTGACCTCATATAAGTACCATGTACATATTGTCCCTCTAACGACTAATTTCTCGATCGAGACCTAGGGTGTGTGAATTGGTCGGCATCTCTAATCATCTCGATTATGTACTTCCTAATTCTGGATAATACTTCCAGTGTGACTGCTAAATATGGAAGCCCCTTTCCAAATCCGTCACTGACCATGGTCATGGATTTCTCGGAATGTATCATCTAAGAATGTACAGGAAATTCTCTCATCCATTACGATGAGTCGGTAGATCCTATTTTGATGCTAACCATCCGCGCATACGACTATACGTACCCAACGTAGGCGCACAATGGTCAAGCTATGTGACCGGCTCCTAAATCAAAGCACGTACACCTGTATACCGAATTCGCCCTAGCATCTCAAGTCTAAGGACTAAATCGTACACTGTTATAAGTCTTGAGAGACATCCCATCACGATATGTTTTACGCACTTCCACAATGGGTCTCTCTGTTTGGGTCGTTTGATGCGTTCGATCCCCTATCGAACCACCTAATCATATGCACTGACATCAAAATGTCTTGTTCATGAAACTCTACAAATTCACTTCATGTGAATCATGCATAATCGTACAAGTCTTGACGATTCCCTCGATACCCCGTCTCGACAGGAATCTATGACTTGGAACGTTTCGAGATCACGACCTTTGAGACTGTTTCATGATTGCACTCAGTACTGAAGTGAATCGTCCCATAGTCATGAGTGATCTCAGGGTTTCAAGCAATCGCTTAAATGTGTTCGCCAAAGATTAAGATGGCCATTTGTTTATGTTATACACGAGATAAATAAACAGTACGTATTAATTGATAAATCAGAGACTCTTTGAAGATAAAATAATGGTCCTATCACAAGCTATTATATGGGCTTGCAGGGCACTATCCTATCAATCTCCCACTTGCCCTAAAGCCAATCACAAACGTTTCTAAGACCCATCCTTCCCAGATGCTCCTCGAACACCTTTTGCTATAATGGCTTAGTTAGTGGATTAGCTACGTTATCCTTTGAGTCGACACGCTCCATTTGAATGTCTCCTCTACCAATGATCTCCCTGATCACATGGTATTTCCTCAATACGTGTTTGGACTGATGGTGTGATCTCGGCTCCTTCGCTTGAGCAATTGCCCCATTGTTGTCACAGTAGACAACTATGGGATGTGCAATGCTAGGTACCACATCCAGCTCTTGGATGAAGTTTCTCATCCAAACACTTTCCTTCGCTGCATCTGATGCGGCGATATATTCTGCTTCAGTGGTTGAGTCTGCAGTGGTCGACTGTTTGGAGCTCTTCCAACTCACCGCTGCACCGTTGAGGCAAAATATATGTCCAGAATTGGATTTAAAATCATCCACGTCAGACTAAAAACTCAAATCAGTGAATCCTTCGAGCTTCAATTCTCCACTACCACAGTAGACCAAGAACATATCCTTAGTCCTTCTCAGGTACTTGAGGATAGCCTTTATGGCGGTCCAGTGTTCCTCCCCTGGATTTGACTGGTAGCGGCTCGTTACACTTAGAGCGTGTGCTACGTCAGGTCTAGTACATAACATTGCATACATTATGCTGCCAATGGCAGATGCATAAGGTATGAGAGACATTTTCTTTCTTTCTTCATCACTCGTAGGGCACATTGATTTAGAAAGATAGATCACATGTCTCATTGGAAGCAATCCTTTCTTGGATTCTTCCATACTGAATCTCTTCAGTATAGTGTTAATGTACTGGGATTGAGAGAGTCCTAACATCTTCTTCGATCTATCTCTATAGATATGTATGCCTAGTACGTAAGATGCATCTCCCATATCCTTCATGGATAATTGCGTGGATAACCACGCTTTCGTCTGCGTCAACGTTCTGATATCGTCTCCGATCAACAGAATGTAATCGACATATAACACAATAAATTGCACCGAACTCCCATCGAACTTCTTGTACACACATGACTCATACACGTTCTTGATGAAGCCATACCCTTTGACTGTCTCATCAAAACATATGTTCCAGGTTCGGGACGCCTGTTTTAGGCCGTAGATTGACCTTTGAAGTTTGCAAACCTTATGCTCACTTCCTTTAGATGTAAAGCCTTTTGGCTGTCGCATATAGATTTCCTTATCAATGTCTCCATTGAGAAAGGCGGTCTTTACATCCATTTTCCATATCTCGTAGTCATACCACTCGGCTATAGCTAATAATATCCGAATGGATTTCGACATCGCCACTGGCGAGAAGGTTTCCTCATAGTCTATTCCAGGCCTTTGAGAATAACCTTTTGCCACAAGGCGAGCCTTATGAGTTAATACCTCTCCATTCATTCCTAGCTTGCGCTTGAAGATTTACTTACAGCCTACAGGGATATTTCCCTCAGGTGGATCGACCAAAGTCCATACTTTGTTGGAATGCATGGAATCCATTTCGGATTACATGGCTTCCTGCCACGCACCCGATTCTATGTCTAACATAGCTTCTTCGTATGTCCTTGGATCACTGTCCAGTTTATCGTTTTCGTGGATAAAGCCATACCTTTCAGGCTCTTTATGAACTCGATCGGACCTACGAAGTACTGGTGTACTAGATGGTTCAACGGGTTCAGGATCAACTCCCACTGTTTGTGGGGATGGGTCCACTTCCTAGACTTCATCAAGTTCTACGGATATCCCGTTTCTTTTCGTGAGGAAGTCATCCTCTAAGAAGTGGGCGTTCCTGGACACAAACGTCTTTTGTTCCTTAGGGTCGTAGAACAGGTATCCAATGGATTCCTTTGGATACCCCACAAATTTGCACAAACTAGATCTACTATCTAGTTTATCTCCTTTCTTGTTTCTTACATAAGCAGGAGATCCTCATACTCTTTGATATGAGTATATGGGTGCTTTACCAAACCACTCTTGGTGTGGCGTCGTCGGCACCGACTTTGAAGGTACAATATTAAGTATCTTCGAAGCAGTTAAGAGGGCTAGGCCCCAAAACGAAAAAGGAAGGTCAGCGAAACTCATCATGGAACGAACCATGTCTAACAAAGTTCTGTTCCTTCTCTCAGACACACCATTCAACTGCGGTGTTCTAGGAGGGGTTCGCTGTGAGAGAATTCCATTCTCTACAAGATAATCGAGGAATTCTTGACTCAAGTATTCACCACCTCGATCCGACATAAGTGCCTTGATACCATGTCCAAGTTGATTCTTAACTTCCATTCGAAACTCTTTGAATTTATCAAAAGCTTCGGACTTATACTTCATTAGGTATACATACCCAAGACGACTGAAGTCGTCTGTGAAGGTTATGAAGTATGAGAATCCTCCTCTCGCATTGACACTCAATGGTCCACAAACATCAGTATGGATTAAATCCAAGGTTTGTTTGGTTCGCTCCGCTTTCCCAGTAAAAGGCGCTTTGGTCATTTTTCCCTTGAGACAAGATTCGCAAGTTAGGAGATCATTTAAGTTCTGTATTTCAAGAGCCCTAGAGGAAACCAACTTTTGAATTCTACTCTTGGAAATATGTCCAAGCCTAGCGTGCCAAAGTTGTGGATCATTTTCATCTTGTTTTCTTTTCTTTGATTCAATGTGCATGACATTAGAATTAACAGGTTCTAAGGAATAAAGACCATCTATCAAAGTACCACAAGCATAAGTAAAACCACCTTTCATTATGCTAAAATTTTCATTAGAAATGGAAAAACAAAAACCATCATTATCCAGCAATGGAATTGAAATAATGTTTTTGATAATCGTCGGTACGTACAAAAAGTCCTTTAAAACAAAAGAAAAATTTTCTAGTACTAATTCAACGTCTCCTATGAACCCTAGCTCTGTTTCCAAAGCGCATGATTCTATCCCCATGTTTAAAATTCCTTACTGCTCCCATCACCTGCAAATCATTGCAGATATGAGAACCAGCTGCGGTGTCTAACACCCATGATGCACAGTTAATAGAAATATTAACTTCAATAATGAAAATACCTTTGACCACCGTTTTCAGGTAGTCTAAACAGTTCCTTTTCCAGTGCCCTGCTTTCTTGCAGTGGAAACATTAGTCTTCTGGGCTTTTTCTTTTCTTCTCGACAACCTTCTTGGTTGTTTTAGAAGAGATTACATTCTTCTTCTTTTTCTTGCCCTTCTTCGGCGTTGCAGCCTTGGGTTGCTCAGCAATCATGACAAACTTCTCCCTTTTCAGGGTTGATTATGCCGTGACCAATAAATTGGTCTGTTCGTGTAGAGCGAGTTCTCTATCTTCCATGTTGTAGTTCAACACAAACTGATCAAATGAGCGGCAGAGTATGGAGTAGGAGATCATTGCGAAGGTTAGCATGCATGTCTACGTCCAATTTCTCCAGTTTTTCAACCAGATTAATGAAACATAAACAGTGATCCTTCACACTTGAACCCTCAGCCATTCTCAGATTGAATAACTCTTTCGTAGTCTTGAACCTTTCGGTCCTAGACTTCTCCTCAAATAGCTCTCGGAGATGAAGAATTATGTCAGCAACATGCAACATCCTTGCATGCTGTTTCTGCAGCTCATTGGTCATAGATGCCAGCATGAGGCAACGAACCTGAATATCATCATCGACCCATCTTTGATGGGTAGCTCGTTCATCTTCCGAAACCCCTTTCGGAAGTGCACCAGGCATGGGTGCGTCGAGAATATAACTCATTTTCTCGGAGTCGAGGACTATCCTCAGATTTCTAAGCCAGTCGACGAAATTTGATCTGTTCAGTTTGTTAATGTCAAGGATGATAACTAATGGATTCTTAGACATTTTTGCAGAATTGATCTACAAAGTAAATGATAACGTTTAGATGACTGATCTATATTAATACTTATAATTAACGACTATTGGACTTGTCGTCGAAAAAGTTCTCCCACTATTTTCTCGAAACAATTACCCCTTCAATTTTTCGAGAAATCTAATCTCCTAGTAGGTCTTGACGTCCCAGAAGACATTATTTGCACCCACGACTCGTGACCATACAATTAACTCCCCAGGTAGGTATATTTTTACCAATTGTGTTACTCCACAACCTTCAAGCTATTTTGCCTTGATTTTCGCACCCTTTAGTCTTCTTGGGCTCCCACCTTGCTTATAACGGGCCTCCATCCTAAACTAATATAACAGTAAAGCCCTATTTATTACAAAGGCTCAAAGTGGCCCAAAAACTTAAGGCTCGCAGGCCCAATAAAACCAACAAGATTAAAATTAACCAATCACATCTACCCTAAGGGTCAAGGCTTGTCGCGATCGAAAATCACGTAAACAGTTCACGTAGAGCAAGAAACAAGCAAAAGTCATTTTCTTATTTCTTATCTCTTATCATATTTTAAAACCACCTTTTAAAATACCTATAGATTCTAGTTTTAAAACCCCCTTTTAAAACAATCTCCAAACATCATTTTAAAACCCCTTTTAAAACAACCCTTTAGTGCACAAAACAGTTTTTTTTTTCAACTTTGAAAAATTGCAGTTCGGCCCCTGAATTTTGGAAAATTACATTTTAACCCCTCAACTTTCGAAAATTACAAATTAGCCCCAAATTTTTCAGAACATGCAAATCGGACCAGAAAGCAGAAAATTAACAAAATTTCCAGAAACTTTTGTTTATTGCAAAATAGACCCCAGATTTACGCAAATAGCAAAACCATCTCTAACCTTTCGTAAATTGCAAAATGGTCCAGATTTCTTTTTTGAAAATCGCAATTTGAAAATTAGCCCTCCAATTTTTGGAAATTACATTTTTGGCCCAAAATCGAAAAGTGCATAGATCCGGAATTTTAAAATTTTTCATACACCAATTCCCATGATTTACATATTAGCACATACAAAAAGGTTGAATACAATTTAGCAAATAAATTACTATATTAAAAATGGTAAATTGCGATTTACCTCACCACAGGCAAGGTGGTGGTTTCTCCTCCGGTCTTCTTTCAGATATGATGGATCTGGTTCGTGAGAAGCACCTCATGTGTTGTGCCTTTAGCGGTATCCACACCAATTGGATTAAAGCAACTCTCTTGAATCCTTAGACCAAGAACTTGGATCCAAAAGTTATCAAGCAAAGAAGAAGGAGAAAACGAATTTTGGTGAACCCTGTGCAAAAACACAGAGTTCGGCCGAACCTTATTTTCTTAGGAAGTGGGCGACGCTATATCATTCTTATAGAGAGGAAGTGGGCCGCTTCTTATATATATGTATTAGGTATATATGATTATTAAATTAATAATAATCATCCTTACACACAATATGGAGTCTACTACCCCATGTATATATATTAAGTGGGCGGGGGCTTCTTATAACCTATTTTATATCAATTTTGCCGATTGATATATATATATATATACTAAGCTAAGTGCTCCACGCAACTGCGTGGAGTTTGTTGCCCAGATTTAGTGAATTGATGTTTGTGGTGTTATTTTGTTGGTAGGTTACTTTATGTGGGAAATTATGTGTAGGTTACAAATTGGCTTTATTTGGAATGGAATTGAATATTTGCAGAACATGTATGAAATATTGATGGTAAGGGGTAATTTGGATCCCGTGCCTTAACAAGCTCGGTGTGTATCGAGTAACGCCAATCCTTGCCCCCCAGGAACGACGAGCCGAGCCAGGCCCCTAAGTATATTGTTCCGAGCTTACAAAGAAAATCCGAGACCATGAGATACTGTTGGGCCGAGCCCAGGTCCAAGCCCGTCTGCTCAGCTATAAATACTCCACGCATTTATGACGACGGGACAACTTCCCAGGTGCTGTTCCTTCGAGGCTACTGCTCGGATTCGCTTGGAATCAATAGCATAGGTTAGACTATATGTATTTCACCCTCTAGCTTGTACGGCATCCAATAATGCTCGAGTAGGACCCCAAATACTTGTAATTTGTACTCAGTCAATTCGAATACAATTACTATTGGTCTTTACTTTCCATTTAATATTGTTGATGTCGCACTGCAATTCTATCCTTGATCGAGCACACGAAAATGCGTAAGATCAATTGGCGCCCACCGTGGGGCTCTATTCGAGTTTTAGATCGAAATATGCCTACTACGAGGAGAAATACGTATATCAGAGGAAAATCTTCCCATGCAATGGGAGCGCAAAATTCAGTGAACAATGAACACGACAATTAGTCGCATGCGAATCATTAATTAGTAACTTGGCAATCTGTTTTCCAGGGTGCTTTCCAACCAGCAAGACGCTCATCAGATAAAGGTCGAAGATAAAATGGGTTGAATTTCCAGTTTTTAGAATGTTAATTCTACTCTGTGATAGTTTAGTTCGTTGTTTCTTTCTTCGGATTTATTTTCCACAAATGATCAGTCCTCTATCCTTAACCCGAGTTAGTTTAGTTTCCTTTGCTCGATAAAAGTTTCTAAGCGGACCTTGCAATTAGATATCATTGAACGCCCAGTAAAACGACGGGAATAGGATATATGAGCCTTCGAAGTCGCAACTAAGGATGCAGTGCAGCTCGATCGATAAATAGGGATTCATGATCTCAAGGGTAGGGATAATTTGGGGATAACTACGTCTTACTCGAAGTCGATCAAAGGAATTGAAGAGACATAAAAGGATAAAATAAAGGAATTCGACCTGAAAACAAAGTTTTATTAATGATATTCTTTGAATCAAGTTACAAGAGAAGCCTCGAATACAATATTAAAATCCGAGCTCAAATAATACAGCACTAACGCTCCTGCCCTATTACAAACTCTACAAGTTATTCTACTTCGTTACATGCTTGGTCTTCCTTCCCTAGGATCGCCCCAGATGCAGAATTCAGCAGTGATTCTTCTTGGCAATCACTAGCCACGTGTCGCACATCCGTCTTCGTGCGGGATAAAAGCCGGATCGGAGCTCCTCTCCAGGACTTCAAACCGACCTTAGGTCTTCGTCGGTAAACAATGATTGTCGAAATCAATCATTATCTACCGATCGATCCTAACCGGTGCAGCAAAGGCTTACCCCAACGGAGTCACCCCAAGCGAGCTCGAAGGAACTATACTTCAAGAAAGCCCTCGAGGAAGCTGGTGCTCCAGATTTAAAGAACTCCTCTCAGATAAACCAGCTGCCTGATCGGACGCTACGCTAGGAAACCGGCTTTCTAACCGGCCCCAGACAGAATATATCTAGGAAGACAGGTTGCCTGCCGGTATTCTAAGCGCAAGTTCTTTTGCCTGTCGATATTCTAAACGAAGAAGGTTATACCAGAAAAGACCAGAATCGGAAAATAAGGTTCGAATTCTTATCTCAAATTCCTTTATTTTTGGAAATCATACGAATTGATGGCAAGGTTCGACCCATATTGGTCGGACAAAGCATATTAGCAAAAAATGAGGAATATCGCATAACCGAAGGAGAACTATTTATAGCAGCGAAGTTTTAGAACCAATGGTTCAGATAACAAATCACGGATGGCTGAGATATAAGTAATAAATGAACTGACCGTTACGTTTCCCGAGAAATAGGGTCCTGTTTGGATAGGAGGACGCATGATTTAACGGGGCGTATAGGAGAATTGTGACATTCTAAATGCCAGGCTGCTGAATAACGCTGTTCGACTTGAAGAAACCCAAATCAGCCTATTCGAACAAAACTCTCGACTTGAAAAGTTCAACGACCGTGGAAATTTAACACGACCAAGGATTAGTTGCAACATTTTTCATATTAGGTCTATCGGAAAAATTGTTTACCATTCACTCAAGCAAGTGGTGTTCGATTTGTTCCATTATTAATATCTGAGGATCGAAGTCAGGGTATTGAAAATGAGAATTTATCTAAATTACGTTTCATCTATCGACAAGATAAAGGAAAATATATTTATTTTATCTCGGAAAATACAAGGTATGGGAGATACATTTCGAGCACAGCTCAAGCTGAGTTATTACAAAAGAACTATAACTCTCTACAATCCTATGAAAATTTTCGGTCTCTTCTCCTCTTGCTTATCCGGAGTAACTTATCCCCGAGCGGTAGAATTTCCTTTGGAGCCACAGGCTTTTAACTTTATTTACGATTTTCCGAATACAGAGGGTTGGATGCACGGTCTAACGGGTAATTATGGTCTTCGTCATTTTCTTCCCCAATATGCGTTCCTAAATGCATTGTAGCAACAGGTCCCTAGTCGAAGACCTGTGCTACAACCTACTGACTCCGGGAATCTGGCATATTGGCTTTCAAGATGGAAGTGGTATTTGCCTGTCGATATTCTAAGCGAGGTCGAGAAGTTTTCCCCTGAATGAAGAATATTCAGCTCAAAGAATATTCGAAGTCTAAGCTCGAATAATTGAACTGAAAGAATAACGATCCCGATCACCATGGTCGAAGGAATAATACTCCAATGCTACCAATTAATCTATTTCAAGGGCGTAACTACCTTTTATAGTAAAAATGGAGGAGAGTTCAACGGCAGATAATCAGTGAAACGAATGGTTAAGATCTGCTGACCGTTGCAATTCCCGATAAATGAAGAACCATTTGGAAAAGATAAAACTTATCAAAAAAGTGGCAACATATGCAAAGGGCTTAGATCGGACAAAACAAGAACCTCGCAAGGAATATTCTTATCAAGACAAAGCAATTATAGGGTTATTTACTATTTGCTGTCTCGCTATGTTTCATCTACTCTCACGATTCCAGAAGACTTGTATCCCCTCAAAATATCTTTCAATCAAAGTTATATAGTCAATGGAAATTCGTTTCGCCAATAATCATATTTACTCGTCATATTTTAATATTATCAGTCTCTACTCATTTATTATTCCGATATCCTGGATCTATATTCACCTATTATCAATCCTTGTTCGTCTCCGTCTATTATTGAGGGTGAAAGCTGTTGCTAAGACCCTCGAAGATCGACCAAGGGTGAAAGCCGTTGCTATGCCCCTTGGATCGAAAATATTAAAATGGGTGACGACCCTCGGGCTAAAAATGCTCTGAAACGACTAAGGGTGAAAGCCTCTGCTATCCCCCTTAGATCGAAATTATTAAATGGGTGAAAGCTGTTGCTACGACCCTCGGGCTAAAAATTCTCTGAAACGACTAAGGGTGAAAGCCTCTGCTATGCCCCTTAGATCGAAATTATTAAATGGGTGAAAGCTGTTGCTACGACCCTCGGGCTAAAAATGCTCTGAAACGACTAAGGGTGAAAGCCTCTGCTATGCCCCTTAGATCGAAATTATTAAATGGGTGAAAGCTGTTGCTACGACCCTCGGGCTAAAAATGCTCTAAAACGACTAAGGGTGAAAGCCTCTGCTATGCCCCTTAAATCGAAATTATTAAATGGGTGAAAGCTGTTGCTACGACCCTCGGGCTAAAAATGCTCTGAAACGACTAAGGGTGAAAGCCTCTGCTATGCCCCTTAAATCGAAATTATTAAATGGGTGAAAGCTGTTGCTACGACCCTCGGGCTAAAAATGCTCTGGGACGACTAAGGGTGAAAGCCTCTGCTATGCCCCTTAGATCGAAATTATTGAAGGGGTGAAAGCTGTTGCTACGACCCTAAGTACAAATTATCAACTAAACAAGATTCCGATACATATCCTATCTCGAACTACGGCAATCATGATCCGCTAAGATCGCCTATTATTATTCAAGTATTATTAATTCTTGATCACTCTACCGGCAAATGAAATCGGCGAAGACGTCAACTATAAGTTATCTGAATATCAATGGTCGAAGAGTGTTAATTATCGTTTATTATCCAGATACTTATCGGAGTCGTTGGAAGATAGCGTTTATTTATGTCTTTAAGGCAAAGAAATTGATGCTCGGTAGCAATATATAGAAGCAATTTTGCAGATTAGCTAATAGAACTGATGAAGGAAATAAATATTTCATTCATGATATTTCAAACAGTTACAAGAGGATTCCTGATTACAATAATAAACGAAATTGAACAAAGCTGAGACTTTACTTTTAATTAAATCCTAGTACAAGAATGTATACTTCGAACTTCATTGTCACCCCCAGTTTATAAACTGCCAATGGTGATCAAAGGGGGAAGGCGGGGCTAGGATAACACTTCTACCCTTCATCCTTCGCCTCCTCAATGATTGCGCCACGCCGGACCAGGTCGAGAAACAGGGAAGCAATCCCTAGAGAAATTATTCCACGCAATCTCAAAGGCAACATTCTTCAAGAAAGATCTTGAAGAAGTGGAGATTGAGTGCGGAGAAACTCCTCCATCAGTGGGCCCACTATTCGACCGGGTGGATTGACAGGATACAGGAGTTCGAACCAGTCTCTAATGGTTAGAATCAGAGAGAGCTGGTCGCCTGCCGGTACCCCAGTCGCAATCCTTTTCGCCTGTCGATACCCTAGTCGATATTTTTCCCCATACAGGGACGACGAAGAGATCGAAAAAGAGAGTTCTAGTCCGAATCTCGTACGTTTTTATTGCTGAGATCAAATGGAACATAGAGATAGTCGATGGAGGTAAAAATGCAACCATATCGATCGAACAAAACGTTTACAGATAAGTAAAATATGAGGGTAAATTCAGAGCTATATATAGGGGGAAGAATCCCATATCAACGGCGAGGATCTCTCGAAATAAACGGCTATGATATATGCATTAAAAGCTCTGACCGCTCCAATACCCGACAAATGCGCCGACCGTTACGCTTCCCAAAAAATTCGGGAATGCTATGAGTAAATGAAGAAAAAATCAAATGCAATAGCGATCGAAGTACTTGTAGCCTCTATTCCGGTCGCCAAAGAGAGTCACAAAGAGAAATTCGGAAAAGGCACTATCAACTCGTCTAAGATCGACCGAGATTGGCAAAATACACTATTTGAACATATAAAATAACTAAAAGTTTAGTCAAGGAATTATTATTTGCGAAGTTCAATACATTGAGGAATTACAAGTTACAAAGGTATCAATTCCTATTACATATCGAGCTAATCTTTCGATGCCAGTACATTCTATAATCTTGAGATTATTGACAAAGAACTAATATATCCGAACATAAGGAGACTTTCATGAGCAGGAAATCCTATGAAATTTTCGGCTGACGATAATGTCCTTACTCGAAAGAGAGCAGCCCATCAAGCCGACAGTGTTATGTCCTTTTATAGTTTTTAAAAGAGAAGAGGGGTGATGCATCTTTTTCTAGGTGTAATGTGGATACTTTTTGAGGACCTCGATCCTCGAAGCATCACCTCCTCACATCTTCCAGAAGAACCGAACAAACTACCGAACATCCTCGCAAAAATTTTGATGCTTAAATCTCTCCCCGACCATAGAAGGTCGAGGGAGCTATCGGGGTCGTGGATGGTCAGCATTAAGGTTGTTCGGCCTTCAAGGTCGAAATAGTGTTCGCCTGCAGGTATCCTAGTCGAAATAGAAGTACTAACCAGCCTACAACCTGCAAAATAGGTCCTAACTCGAAAAACAAAAGTTGGATCATGCAACGAGATCTTTTAGAAAGCATGATAGAAGGACTTTGCTTTCAAATGATTTTATAAGGGTACAAGATGAAAAGACCCCATTTATAGGTACTATTCTCAGGATCCAACGGCTAGCAGAAAATCGAAAGAACGATCGAGATCGGCAGACCGTTGCGCTTCCCGAGAATTTTAGCGGGAAGACAAAGTAATATAATTTTGGAAATCAAGCAGAATTAATATACCAAGATCGAAAGTTGAAGATCGCGAGCATAAGACCAAACGAAGAAAGCAAACTAAAGCATGGACAGAAAAGAATACATCAAATTATGGAAGAACATGCAATCTGAGAAGCAAATAGATTATTACAAACCAGAGGGGATAAAATGTCTGAAATTGTTCATGATCACACTAGAGTAAAAATAATATAGTCATACAGCAAATCAGGGTAAATAAAAAACATCTAGAGAAGCTTATTGTCGGAGAAAATCTTCCGAAGCTCGGCATTACGAGCCTCACATCCAGCTTCGTATCCACGATCGTAAGCCTCTTTCTCTCGACGCGTGAAGTCTTGTCTCTCCTGCTCGTGAAGACTTTTTAGTTTTTCGAGCTCCTCATTCAGCTGCTTGTGGATCTCCTCCCCATCCTCTTTAACAGACTTCTCCCTCTCTAGAGCAAGCTTCTCCGCGAAGACACGGTCGAATTCGACTTTCTTCTCCTCCAGCTCGAGGGAAATAGCAGCACGCTGATTTGTTTCCCGCTCAGCAAACGTTTTAAGCTCAATAAAATCTTGTCCGGCCTGTTAAAAGGATCGACATCATTTAAAAAAAAAAAAAAAAAAAAAAAAAAAAAAAAAAGAGAAAAAGGAATAAATAGATATACCTGAAACAGGAAATGCGTCCCAGACTCAAACAGCTCTTCTATGTTTCTCTCCCTGGACATATTGGGTTCGGAAGAAGTAAAGTTAGCTTGCAACAAATTATCCATGAGATCAGCCTTAGGAGACCCATCTTTCGACTCCTCAGGCAGGGAAGGAGTAACATTCGGAGGAGTGGGGTCAACGCGGGGTTCGGGAAGATTATCAATTTTTAAAGCCTCAGCAGAAGCCCCTCCACTAGTTTCTAACTTGAGCTTTTTGTTGAGACCTCCTGCGGGAGGAACGGTCGAAGCAACGGGGGATAATTTACTACCAATAGCGAGATTTTGCAAAGCCTCAATGGGAGTGACCCCATCAGAATAAGGCCTCTTGTTCGAAGAGGGAACAGGAATCTTTTCTCTGACAGGATCTTCACTCGAAGAATCGACAACTTTAGGGGAAGAACTCCCGAGCGCAGCCTCGAGCTCTTCGTCCAAAATGGACTTGCTGGAACCGCCCTTGTTTTGCTTTGAGGAAGTGCTTTTCTCTTTCTTATTTTCCCCTCCTTTAGGAGCTTTCGGGGAAGACACAAAGGTCTTAGAAGAAGACTTGGAGGGTTTGGCCTCTTTGGCAGTTTTTTGCTCCTTGCTCGGATTCTTATTCTTCAAGCCACCAAACAACTGTTTGGGGTCAATTGCTTTGCCTAGTATGTTTTCCATAATGAACAGGGAGAGAGGTAAGAAATTAGAAGGATACAAAGTATAGAGGAAGAGCTCCGATCTCTAAAAATATTTTCTGACAAAGTTTGAAGAGGTTCTGATATTTATAGGCACTAGACCCTATAATTGTTAATAGTGGAATCGACGCGACTATCAAGAAAGATTTTGTATGGAATAAATAGAGATCGAACATAGATCACGAGAAAGTATTGAACTACGAAAGGCAAATAATGTCTAAATATTGGCGGGATTGGAATTTACAAATTACACGAATTAAACCGAAAGGAAAACAAATCCGATTACAAAAGTGAGTTACATACATGTATACATTCGATCCCTAACTACGAAACTATAGATCACCCCCTCCTGCGTGATCGAACTTAGCATTCGGACCAACGCCTTCTCCACTGCCGCTGCCTAACAGATTAGTCCGGTCAACGGATCGATCATTTTCCTTATCCGATTCGTCCTTTATGTTAACATTTTCTTCTTTCCCTGATGTAGAAGGGTAATCATTGTTAGAGCGCTCGAGCAAGTCAGGGTTAGGCATCGGAATGCCATACTCTTCTACTAAGGAGGCAAAGCAGTGATCCTGCCATCTTATATCCGTCTTGGGTAAAGAGGAAGCTTTGTAATCCTTCCCCTCAGCATTTTTAAAAGGGTTCATGTTCTGATAATATTCGTCCATATTATCTGGAATTATCCCGGCCGAAACCAATTGTTGAACCCCTTTGTAGAAGATCGTTTGGAGAATCCCCCCCATTCTCCTTTGGACTAAGGGATCTAAGACAGGAGATTCCAAGAATTCTCGTATGGCCGGAATCACAGCCTCATCCCGGCCTTGGGCATATGCACGCTCGGAATCTTGCTTCGCCAGCTCAAGTTCAATCTTTATCTTCTTCAGCTCATCCTCGAGGACACTTTTCTCTTTAACAGATGCCAACAAATCCTCTTCTACAGAGGAGGAGCGTTTCGTAGTCGCTTACTTGAGCTCCTTCTTTACTTGGGATAATTCCCGCTGGCTCTCTGCCAGTTGAGATCGAAGGGCTTGATTATCAACAAAAATTTGCGCATATGCGTCGTGAGCATCTTGTGATTCCTGCTCTAGTAGTGCCAAACGATAGGTTTGAATAGCGAACAAGTCCCCGACCTATGAGATAGTTTAAAGCATCAGCAACATTAGGGACTTTAAAGAAAGAAGAGATAGTCAAAAGACAAATGTTCACCTCATGATATGTTCGAGAGAAGTCACTCAAAACCTCGAAGTCACCCTTGACGGTGTGAAGCAGCATATCCCGTTTGAATCGACTAGCCATAAAAACTCTAGCAGCTTTGTCAAATTCATTCTCACCAGCTGAGTCCAGATCAGTTAGAACGCTACCATCCTCAGGGTACCCAGCAGCCCTGCTACCGCGGAGATGCTCGTCCATAAAATCCGCCACATCAGGCTCCGACCTACCGTCTCGACATGGAACCGAATCAGATTTCACGCAAAAAGGCTTTACCCTCCTCGAGGGCCCAGGGTAATCAGCATTCCTCTTTCGACTCAGAAGCTTCTCATACTCCTGAACACCATGGATCCTGTTCCAGGAATGTTGACTATAGCCAACGGATGAAAGAACCGAAATATCGGGGGAAAACAAAGTTCGAAGAGGCCCAGCAGAGGTGGAGTTCAAGGAACTCATAGTACCAACACCTCTTAGATCGGGAATTGCGACTGGAATAGTAACTGAGTTTCCGCCCAAGTTACTTGTACCCGCTCTGTTTTCGGAAGTACGTGGCAACGGATCGAAATAGAACGGTTTGTCTTCAACCGGACAGGCCGCAGATAGTCGGAATTTCTCAACAATTTGACCTGCAAAGGAAATACGAGGGTCGCATAAATGTAAATTAATGATCCATCTCGTCTCAAGATAGGAACAAGTTGAAAACATACCCAGAGAAAGAGAGGCGAGAGGCGGAGCGGAAGAAGCCGACAAGTCACCGAACTGAGGAAGCGACCCTTCTAAGGATTGATCAGATACGGGACAAGAATATTTGAGTATTGGAGCAGGATAATCACAGCGGTTCAACCTAGCCAATCGTAAAACACCTTCCTGAATCAGGAGCTCGGTTTGGTAAAGATTTGACCGCAACTGCTCAAGAAATTCGTCGGAAAGCCGATGGTTGAGTTTCTCTTTAATCTTGCGAGGACCATATGACCAAGAGTTGACTCCATCCCATCGATAAGGTCTCATCTTCGAGCTACCTTCTGATATAGGGACATCAGGGCCCTTTACAAAGAAGAACCTCCTTTTCCAACCTACACTCTTTTCCGTTGTTATTCTCGTAAGAAAGGGCCGTTTCAACCGCTGGCGGATGGACACAAACCCCATATTCGAGCCCTTGCACAGATCCATTCGGAATATTTGCCAGAAATTACTAAAAGAGGCCTCTTCCCCCTTTGCCTCCATAAGAGCGCTAAACGCTGCTATATACGCAACGGAGTGCGGGAGAAGCTGAGCGGGAGAAAGTGAAAAGAAAGTCAAGATATTTCTGACAAGGGGAATGAACGGGATACGCAAACCATAAGGAAATTGATCCTCGTAGAAGGCTTGACAGCCAGCCGGGGGATCGGTAGCACGTTCGCTATAAGAGGGAATAACGATCGAAAACCCCGTGGGGAGAAATTTCCCGAACTTCGCCTCGAGGTAAGTGCGATCCTTCCTTGAAAAACAGCAGGAAGTCTGGCTGGCAGGAAGTTCTGACTTGTTCGAGGTGATGGCGGTAGAAGGATGCGTATGTTTAAAAATCCTGACAAAAGCACCCTCGCCGATGCTGCGTTTCTCAACCTCATTTTCTTCGAGATCCTCACTCGGATCCTCATCCTCGCCTCCTTGATGAAACTCCCCATCTTCATAATCATCTACAAGCTTAAATAAAGGATCGGACTCTTTATTTTCGCCGACCTTATTCTTACCTTTTGCACTTCTAGAGCTCGACATTATGGATTGAGAAACAAGTATACGAAAGCAAATGTTGTTTCGAACTTAAACGCTTCGAGCTCAAGAAAGAATGTAATATGTAAATAATTTTTCAACAAGTCAACATATATATACGGGGTTAAAAAGGTAAATTGCAAACAGGTCCCCGAGTAACCGCGACGGTTGAACTTACTCTGGGTAAAAACTTAAGGTTATCCCGCAGAGAATTGCACTTTTGATCCTTCATTCTCCAAGTTGCTGGATATGTTCATTGAAAATTATCCCTGGGAGTCTCATGAGTCCTTTATGTTTATGGTCGAAAAGTAAAGGGAGTATTCGCTAAGGAAATGAAGAAAGCATCGCGGTAACTCATAACGAGGAACATACCAATTGGGAGATCGTACGTAAACAAAGAACGACAAGGTAATTATCTCGACATGCCAATGCATGTATTGTTTCTATATGCACTCTTTTTCCCTAGCGCGGTTTTTATCCCAATGGGTTTTTCCGGGTTAGGTTTTTAACGAGGCATATCCGAAGCATGTTCCGAACAACACATCTCATACCAGCGGGCAATATAACTTATACTTCTTCGAGCGCAAGCTCCTCTTTACGCTTGAGAAGTGGGGGAGTATTGATAAGGGGTAATTTGGATCCCGTGCCTTAACAAGCTCGGTGTGTATCGAGTAACGCCAATCCTTGCCCCCCAGGAACGACGAGCCGAGCCAGGCCCCTAAGTATATTGTTCCGAGCTTACAAAGAAAATCCGAGACCATGAGATACTGTTGGGCCGAGCCCAGGCCCAAGCCCATCTGCTCAGCTATAAATACCCCACGCATTTATGACGACGGGACAACTTCCCAGGTGTTGTTCCTTCGAGGCTACTGCTCGGATTCGCTTGGAATCAATAGCATAGGTTAGACTATATGTATTTCACCCTCTAGCTTGTACGGCATCCAATAATGCTCGAGTAGGACCCCAAATACTTGTAATTTGTACTCAGTCAATTCGAATACAATTACTATTGGTCTTTACTTTCCATTTAATATTGTTGATGTCGCACTGCAATTCTATCCTTGATCGAGCACACGAAAACGTGTAAGATCAATTGAGAAGAAGTCAGATTTTAAAAAATGGTTAGTTAAAGGGTTTTTGGCAATTTTCACCCTCTATAGGGTTTTAGCATTTTGCACCTTGGAAATTGATGAGGGGTAATTCGGATTCCCTGTCTTTCTAGCCTCAACGCAGTTCGAATAGCACCGAATCCTATCCCCAGGAACCAAGAGCCGAACCTAAGCTTGAAGATGATTATTCCGAGCACATAAGAGAAACGGAGATCGAAGGACACTGTTGGGCCGAGCCCAGGCCCAAGCCCTCCAAATCGGCTATAAATACCCCATGCATTTATTACACCGGACACAACTTCCCAGGGGGCACTAGCCTTGAAACTACTGTTCGGATTCACTCGAGAGTAGTAGTGTAGGTTTTCTCATATGTATTTCGCCCTCTAGCTTGTACGGCATCCAATAATGCTCGAATAGGACCCTTGAATACCTATATTTGTACTCATTCAATTCGAATACAATTACTTTGGTCCTTGCTTTACTTTATTATTGTTATTATTGTGTTACATCCCACCCTTGATCGAACTAACGAAACCACGTAAGATCAATTGGCGCCCACCGTGGGGCCCTCTGTTCGAGTATTAGATCGAAATATGCCTACTACGAGGAGAAATATGTATGCCAGCGAAAAGGCTTTACTGGGCAGAAACTCTGCCAATCATTATTCAAGGCATGATCCCCCAACCACCCGAGCGTTCGAAGTTGAAAATAATACCTAATCAATGTATTTCCGAACTTAATGTTAGCGACTTTATCCTGGGATTGTCGCGGCTTATCTTTTTCTTCAATGGATTTATTTCCCACAAAGGAACCATTTTCTTCGATAATCATTGACGTCGTAGGCTTAGAAAATCTACGCAATTAGAGCTTGTCGGTGGACGGAATTTATTTTTCCGATCGTAATATTTATTATTTTCGAAAGAAAAATTCTTCGAATCAGCTATCTTTGGGTTCAGTTGCATAATTCGTATACATTACTTATAAGTTACCTATATTTTTCACGATTCGATTGGGATGAGTTGAATATTCGAACAACGACAACAAATTATAAGCCGGAGCTAAATATCAGCAGTCGTTCGACTAATAAAAGGAAGATTAAATGGTGAAATTCAATTAAAGAATGAAAGCTTTATCATTCAAATTCTTCAGATAAATTACAAAGTAAAGCCTCGAATAAAATTCGAACTCGAGAAGTACAATACAATCATTCCTATCCTATTGTGAGTTCTACGAATAATTCTACCCTGTTACATTCTCGGTCTTCATTCGCTCCAGATGCAGAACTCAGCAGTGATTCTTCTTGGCAATCACTAGCCACGTGTCGCACATCCCTCTTCGAACGGGATAAAAGCCGGATTGGAGCTCCTCTCCGGGGCACCAGACCGACCTTAGATCATCATCAGTAAACAATGATTGAAACGCGCAATCGTTGTTTACAGAATAATCCGAACCGAAGCAGCAAAGGGTTATCCCAGCAGAGGCGCTCCAAAGGAACTCGAAGGAACTATCTCGTAAGAAAGCCCTCGAGGAAGCTGGTGCCTCAGATTTAAAGAACTCCTCTCGGAGTAACCATCTGCCCGATCGGGTACTGCACCAGAAGACCGGATTTCTAACCCGTCACAGACAAGATATGTCTGGGAAAACAGGTTGCCTGCCGGTATTCTAGGCGCAATTTCTTTTGCATGTCGATATTCTAAGCGAAAAAGCTTATGCTAAAGGAGCTAAGATCGAAAAACAGGGTTCTGAGTCTAACCTCAAACTCCTTTATCTTGGAAAAAGTATGAATCAAATCTAAAACTCGACCCATGGTGATCGGAGGAAGCATAAGGAAAAAGTGAGAAGTGTTGTATACACGAAGGGACCTTTTTATAGTGGTAAGGGATTTTAAATCAACGGCCCAGATAACTGGCTACGAGCGGTTTGATGTCCGTAATAAATGGAGTGACCGTTACATTTCCCGAGAAATAAGGCCCTGTTTGGCAAGAATGACATGCGATTCAGTAGGGAGTATCGAAGAATTAAGACATCCTAAATTTTGAACCGTTATGACGTATTCATAACATTATTATTAAAGAATGGCATGTCGGATTCATATTTAGTTTATTCAGATGTTTTTACACTCAAGTATTTATTGTTATGCTTTTATGCTGCCGACTTAGAAGAACTATAATCGGTCGAGTCGAACAGAACTCTCGGCCTGGAAGTTATGCAATTATGGAAATTCAGCAGTAAAAAAGATTTATGGCATCGTTTTCCTTATTAATTTCTGGTCCGCTAAAATATTTATCTATTATCCAAGCAGGCAAGTGATATTTGATTATTTCTTGATCAATATTAGAAGATCAAAATGGAATTATGGAAGATGAACATTTATCTTGTTATGATCGATGTTGTCAACAAAACGGAGAGGAAACGTACTTATATTATCTCGAAAAATACAAGATGTGGAAAATACATATCGAGCATAGCACCAGACTTTACATTACATACATTATTACAATCCTATGAAATTCTCGGTCTCCCGTCCTATTGGTCACTCGGGATAACTTAGCTCCGAGCGCGGAATATCCTTTGGACCCGCAGGCTTTCAACTTTATTTGCAATCTTCCGAAGACAGAGGGGCGAACGCTCGACAGTATTTTCCGGCATTCTATTTCCAGCACGTCTTCCTAAATGCATTGTAGCAACAGGTCCATGGGCCTGGCTTATTGGCTTTCCAGATGGAAACCGAATTTGCCTGTCGATATTCTAAGCGTGGTTGCTGTAATTTTTCTTCCGCTCGAAGATTGTTTCGCTTAAAATTTGTTCGAAGTCCGAACTCAAACAGTTGAATTAATTGAATAATCGCCTTGACCACCATGATCAGGTAGATAAATTCTCGATGCAACGAATGAGATAATTTCAACAATATGCCAGCCTTTTATAGCCAAAAACAGAAAAGAATCCAACGGCGTATAATTCGCGAAGTGAACGGACAAGTTTTGTCGACCGTTGCGATTCCCAGAAAAACGGGAACCGTTTTGAAAAAAATCAAACTTATCGAAATTAGAAACCTATAGACAAAGAATTTTCTCGACAAAGGCATAAGGATTATTGGGTTATCCACCACTGGCTATTTCTCCATGAGTTATCTTTTCTCATGATTGCAGAAGACTATTTTCTCGTCAAAATATATTTCGATCAGAATTACATATTCAATGGAAACTAATTTCATCAATATTCATATTCGTTCATCTCTCCCTGATATTATCGATCTCTGTTATTCTATCCGTATTTGTCTCAGTCTATTATTATCTAAGGGTGAAAGCCGTTGCTATGCCCCTTAGATCGAAATTATTAAAGGGTGAAAGCCTCTGCTATGACCCAAGGGTTAAAAATGCTCTGATACGACTAAGGGTGAAAGCCGTTGCTATGCCCCTTAGATCGAAATTATTAAAGGGTGAAAGCCTCTGCTATGACCCAAGGGCTAAAAATGCTCTGATACGACTAAGGGTGAAAGCCGTTGCTATGCCCCTTAGATCGAAATTATTAAAGGGTGAAAGCCTCTGCTATGACCCAAGGGCTAAAAATGCTCTGATACGACTAAGGGTGAAAGCCGTTGCTATGCCCCTTAGATCGAAATTATTAAAGGGTGAAAGCCTCTGCTATGACCCAAGGGCTAAAAATGCTCTGATACGACTAAGGGTGAAAGCCGTTGCTATGCCCCTTAGATCGAAATTATTAAAGGGTGAAAGCCTCTGCTATGACCCAAGGGCTAAAAATGCTCTGATACGACTAAGGGTGAAAGCCGTTGCTATGCCCCTTAGATCGAAATTATTAAAGGGTGAAAGCCTCTGCTATGACCCAAGGGCTAAAAATGCTCTGATACGACTAAGGGTGAAAGCCGTTGCTACGCCCCTTAGATCGAAATTACTATCCTCGATCAACCTAGATCAACCAGCATTCTTCATTCGTTTAAGGCTAACAGCCATCATCTTGACGCTTAAATCAAAATTATTATTCAAGATCGATCAAGACCCCATTTCGATTATTACTTCACGATTATTTATCCGACTGGGGAATTTAGCCCCTCAGATTAAGATTGTTACTCAAAGGTCATTTTGGATTCTTCTATTCGATCTCTTAGTTATTATGTATTTGACGGGGAAATAAAAGCCCCATACAGGTTATACTCAAAATCGAGAAATGTTGGATGTCATCTATCAGCTAAATATTTATCAAATATGGTAAAAAATAGCGCTTGTTCATATTTTTAAGACAGAAGAATTGATGCTCGACGACGGTATACGAAAGCAATTCTACAGGACAACAAGGAAGGATGATAAAAGAAATAAATATCTCATTCATGACATTCCAAACAGTTACAAAAGAGTTCGAAATTACAATGATAAGAAAAGTCAAGCAAAAACTTTACATTTAAGTGTAACCCTATTACAAATTAATCCTACACTAGATTCTCTCCGTGATCGAAGGAGTAAGGCGGGGCTAGAACAACGCTTCTACCCTTCATCCATCATTTCCTCAGTACTTGCTCCACACCGGTCCAGATCGAGAAATAGCGAAGCAACCCCAAGAAAAATTATTCCACGCAATCTCAAAAGCAACATTCTTCAAGGAATATCTTGAAGAAGTGGAGATCAAGTGCAGGAAAACTCCTCCAGCAGTCGACCCACTATCCGACCGGGTGGATTGACAGGATACAGAAGATCGAACCTGCCTCAAAGACTCGGAGTCAAAGAGAGCTGGTCGCCTGCCGGTACCCCAGTCGCAATTACTTTCGCCTGCCGATACCCTAATCGAAATAAGTTGCCATCAAGAGATAGCAAAATTTATGAAGGAAGATAGTTTGAAGGAGAACCTCGAACAGTTCAGTCGGAGATAATAAACGAAACATTATGGCCAGAGAGAGTAAAATCACAATCAAAGAGCCGATCAGAAATCTTACTGAAACATTAAATTTAAAGGTAACAACGGAACTATATATAGTGGAAGAAAAAAGCAATTAACGACTCAGATTTGATGATACAAATGGCTGAGATATAAGCAGTAAATGCGCCGACCGTTACGATTCCCGAAAATACAGAAACTATTTCGGGAAGAAAGTGAAGAAAATGTCAAAATTGTTCCACTCAAGTTCATTCCTATCCGAATTCATCGTAGACTCAGCTCCAATCGTCAAAGAAAAAAACCATAAAGAAATCTAAATACATCATGTAAAGAAAGCTTTGTCGGTAAACGGCCTAAGGATAAGTAAAGCCGTCGTAAAGATCGATAAAAAGTATTTTCCGAGCTTGACATATGAAGCAATTGCAAGATACAAAGACATCAACCCCTATTACATCTTCATAACTGGCCGATCCTATGAATTTTTTGGCGGACGATAATGTCCTTACTCGACCAGGAAATGCCTATCGAGCCAACGAGTCTTCGACTATGATCGTACTTCTTCGAAAAGGAGAAGGGCAATACATCTCTTTCCCGGGAGAAACATGAACATTTTATGAAGGACGTCAATCCCAGAATCACTACCCGAAACGTTTTTTCAAAAGAAAACCTAGCAAGTTGCGTCATACCCTCGAAAAACTTGACGCCAGAGCCTCCCTAAACCACAAAAAGGCCATGGGCCATTGGGGTCGTGGATGGTCAGCAATAAAGCTTATCGGTCTTCAAGGTTGAAATAGCGTTCGCCTGCAGATACCCTAGTCGAGATCGAAGTATAAATCTTACTATGATACGCAATATAACTCCTAACCTGGAATTCGAAATATTGAGTCGTGCAACAAGATCTTCTAATCAGCATGATCGAAGGAATCTGTTTTCGAAAGATATTATAAGGATGCAAAACGAAGAGCACCATTTATAGATACTATTCTCAAAAATCCAACGGCTATCAGAAAACAAAAGAAACGGTCAAGATCAAAAGGTTGTCGCGACTCCCGAGGATTTCGCCGGAAAGAGAAAGTGAAGTTACTTTTGGGAAATAAGCGTGATTATTACGCCAAGATCGAAAGATTAAGAAGACAAACTAAAGCATGATCAAAGAAAGAACACATAAGAGGAACATGCGATTCGAGGAGAAAATAAATTATTACAAGCCATAGAAAATAAAATATCTGAAAATTATTCATAGTCGCACAAGTAAAAACAGTATAGACATATTACAAGCCCGGTTAAATAAAAGACAACATCTAAACAAGCTTATTGTCAGAGAGAATCTTTCGAAGCTCAGCATTACGAGCCTCACATCCTGCTTCAAACCCACGATCATAAGCCTCCTTTTCTCGACGGATGAAATCTTGTTTCTCCTGCTCGTGAAGGCTCTTCAGTTTTTCGAGTTTCTCGTTCAGCTGCTTATGGATCTCCTCTCCACGCTCGTTAGCAGTCTTCTCCCTCTCTAAAGCAAGCTTCTCTGCGAGGACACGGTCGAACTCGACTTTCTTCTCCTCCAGCTCGAGAGAGATAGCAGCACGTTGACTGGTCTCCCGCTCAACAAATGTTTTAAGCTCAATAAAGTCTTGTCCGGCCTGTTAAAAGGATCAACAGCGCTAAAAAAAAAAAAAAAAAAATGGGGAGGGGAAGGAGAGGAGAAAGAAAGGAAGAATAAATAAATGCACACCTGAAAAAGGAAGTGCTGCCCAGACTCAAACAACTCTTCTATGTTCCTCTCCTTGGATGCATTTCTCTCCTTGGGTATGTCAGTCTCCGAAGAAGTAAAGTTAGCTTGCAACAAGTTACCCATGGGATCAACCTTAGAAGGAGATCCATCTTTCAACTCCTCGTGCAGGGAAGAAGCAACTTTTGGAGGAGAGAAATCGACAAGAGGTCGGGGAGGATTATCAATTCCTGAAGCTTCAGCAGAGGCCCCTCCGCCAATCTCTAACTTGGATTTTTTGCTGAAATTCCCTGCGGGAGGAGCGGTCGAAGTATCGGAAGATGACTTGCTACCGATAGCAAGATTTTGCAAAGCCTCAATGGGAGTGACCCCATCGGAATAAGGCCTCTTATTCGAAGAAGGAATAGGAGTCTTCTCTCGAACAGGATCTTCACTCGGAGAATCAACTACCTTCGGGGAAGAACCCCCGAGCGTAGCCTCGAGCTCCTCGTCCAAAATTGACTTGCTAGAGCTGCCCTTGTTTTGTTTTGAAGAAATGTTTTTCTCTTTCTTGCGGTCTTCCCCTTTAGGAGCTCTTGGGGAAGACACTGAGGTCTTGGAAGAAGATTTGGAGGTTTTGGCCTCCTTGGAAACTTTCTGCTCCTTGCTCGGATTCTTATTTTTCGAACCGCCAAATAACAATTTGGGATCGATAGCTTTCCCTAATACGTTTTCCATGATAAGCGGATTTGGGACCTACAGTTCGGACTATTACTCTTAAAGGGATTCGAAGAAGGCAGAAGATATGGCAAAAAGCTCCGATCTCTATAAGCAAGATGTCGTATGAATAATGAAAAGAAACCCTAATATTTATAGACACTACGCCCTGTGATTACGATAATGGATCGACGCAACCTTTAAAAGAAAACCCCGTATGGAAAGGGCGATATCCGAGCATAGAGTTATCGAACCTTGAAAATTAAAATGGTAACTGGATATTAGAAAGATCGGAATTTACAAATTACAGCAGTCAAATCAAAAAAGAAACAAATTCGTTTACAAAAATAAGTTACATGGATATACACGATTAGTTCCTAACTTCAAAACTATGAATCGCCCCTTCCAGCACGATCGGCTCCGATAATTCGCTAAATAGAAAGTCAGGCTGAGCAATTACTTGGTTTGGTCAAGAGTTTGATCGCCTTCTTTATCCAATACATCGCCTATGTCGACATTTTCGCTTTTTTCCTCCGACACGGGAGGATAATCGGTGAAACGCTCGAGCACATCAGGGTTAGGCATCGGAATGCCGTACTCCTCGACTAAGGGGGCAAAGCGATGATTTTGCCAATTAGTATCCGTCTTGGGTAGAGAGGAAGCTTTGTAATCCTTCCCTTCAGCGTTCTTAAAAGGGTTCATATGCTTATAGTACTCGTCTATATCATCCGAAATCTTCTTGGCCGCGACCAATTGTTTAACCCCTTTATAAAAGATCGTCTGAAGAATTTCTCCCATTTTCCTTTGAACTAAGGAGTCCAAGACAGGGGATTCCAGGAATTCTCGTATGGCAGGGATCTCGGCTTCTTCCCAGCCTTGGGCATACGCACGCTCGGAGTCTTGCTTCGCTAGCTCGAGTTCAACCTTTATCTTCTTTAGCTCATCCTCGAGGGCACTTCTCTCCTTAACAGATGCTAGTAAATCTTCTTCTACGGAGGAGGAATTTTTCGTAGTCGCTTCCTTGAGCTCCTTCTTTACTTGGCACAATTCTCGCTGACTCTCCGCCAGCTGAGATCGAATGGCCTGGTTATCAGCAAAAATCTGGGCATATGCATCATGAGCGTCCTGCGATTCCTGCTCTAGTAACGCCAGACGATAGGATTGAAGGGCGAATAAATCCCTGACCTACAAGACATTTTCGAGGATGGGTAAAACTAGGAATTCTAAAGAAGGAACACAGTCAAAAGACGAGTATTTACCTCGTGATACGTTCTGGAGAAATCACTCAAAACCTCAAAATCCCCTTTGATGGAATGAAGCAGGATATCCCGTTTAAACCGACTAGCCATAAAGATTCTAGTGGCTTTGTCGAATTCGTTCTCCCCATTCATATCCAGATCGGTCATAATGGTACCATCCTCAGGATATCCAGCAGTTCTGCTACTACGAAAATGCTCGTCCATAAAGTCTGCTACATCAGGCTCCGACCTACCTTCTCGACAAGGGACAGAAGCAGAACTCACGCCAAAGGGTTTTATCCTCCTCGAGGGCCCTGGGTGTTCGGCATTTCTTTTCTGGCCCAGAAGCTTCTCGTATTCCTGAATACCCTGAATCCGATTCCAGGAATGTTGACTGTAGCCGACAGATGAAAGAGCGGAAGTATCAGGGGAGAATAACGATCGAAGAGGTCCGGCCGTGGCAGAATTCAGGGAACTCATAGTGCCAACCCCTCTTAAGTCAGGAATCAAAGATGGTATGACAACTGAACTCCTACCTAAATTGTCTATGTCCGTTTTTTCTTCGGAGGCATAAGGTAACGGATCGAAATAAAATCGCTTATCTTCAACCGGGCCGGCAGCGGAGATTCGGAATTTCTCGACAACTCGACCTGCGAGGATAATACGAATCGGGCACGAGTTTAAACAAGGAGAATTGTTTAATAAAACCCAAAAGTAAGTTAAAGATAAGAAGCATACCCAGAGAAAGAGGAGCAAGGGTCGGAGCACTAGAGGTTCGCAGGAGGGATCCTTCGGAAGATTGTCTAGGGTATTTAATCGCCGGAGTAGGATAATTACACTGACTCAACCCGGTCAATCGCAAAACGCCTTCCTGAATCAGGAATCTAGTCTGGTAAGGGTTAGACTGCAACTGATCCAGGAGTTCATCAGAAAGACGATGTCTGAGCTTTTCTCTTATTTTGCGAGAACCATACGACCAAGAATCTGCGCCATCCCATCGATATGGTCTAGTCTTTGAACTACCTTCCGACACAGGAACATCGGGACCTTTCACGAAGAAGAATCTCCTCTTCCAGCCTATACTCTTTTTCGTCGATATCTTAGTAAGAAAAGGTCGTTTCGACCTCTGGAGAATGGATACAAACCCCGCATTGGAGCCCTTATTCAATTCCATTCGGAAAGTATGCCAAAAGTTACTAAAAGAGGCCTCTTCTCCTTTTGCCTCCATGAGAGCGCTGAATGCCACTATGTAGGCGACGGAGTGCGGGAGAAGTTGAGCGGGGGACAGCGAAAAGAAAGAAAGGACATTTCTGATAAGGGGAATGAATGGAATACGTAGACCACAGGAGAATTGGCCCTCGTAAAACGATTGACAACCAGCTGGGGGCTCGGTAGCACGATCGGAATAAGAAGGAATGACGATCGAAAACCCTTTTGGAAGATATTTCCCAAACGCCGTCTCAAGATAAACGCGATCTTTCTTCGAAAAACAACAGGAGGTTTCCTTAGCAGGAAGTTCTGACGTATTCGAGGTCACGACCTCAGAGGTGAGCTTGGGTTTGAAAATTCTGACAAAGGCACCCTCACCGATGCTGCGCTTCTCAACCTCATTTTCTTCGAGATCCTCGCTCGGATCATCATCCTCGCCTCCTGGATGGAACTCTCCATCTTCGTAATCATCAACGAGCTTTAACAAAGGATCAGATTCTTGACTCTCTTCGACCTTATTCTTGCCCTTCGAACTTCTAGAACTTGACATTATGAATTCGGAAATGAATGTACTAAAGTAACCACCTTTTCGATTAAAACACTTCGAGCTCAAGAGAAAATATAACATGGAAGTAATTTTTCAATGGGTCAATATATATATACGGGGTTAAAAAGGTAAAATTGCAAAGAGGTCCCCGAGTAACCGCGACGGTTGAACTTACCAAGGGTAAAAACTTTGGGTTATCCCTCTCAAAATAGCCTTTTTGATCCTTCATTCTCTGGAATTGCGGAGTATGTCCTTGCAATTTATCCCTAAGGATCTCGGAGGCCCTCCTTGTTATGATCGAAAATTCTGGAAAGCATCCACCTAGGGATCGAACAACGCATCTTGGAACCAAAAAAGGGATATTATTACTTCAACATCCTCCGACAAGGGTAACTTCAGAACACGCCGGTGTATGTTTTCTTGTATATGCACTCTTTTTCCCTAGCTAGGTTTTTATCCCAGTGGGTTTTTCCGAGTTAGGTTTTTAACGAGGCATATCCTAAAGACATTCTGAACGGCTCGCCTCATCATGTGGGACGTATTTTGTACTTCTTCGAGCGCTAGCTCCGCTTCGCACTCGAGAAGTGGGGGAGTATTGATGAGGGGTAATTCGGATTCCCTGTCTTTCTAGCCTCAACGCAGTTCGAATAGCACCGAATCCTATCCCCAGGAACCAAGAGCCGAACCTAAGCTTGAAGATGATTATTCCGAGCACATAAGAGAACCGGAGATCGAAGGACACTGTTGGGCCGAGCCCAGGCCCAAGCCCTCCAAATCGGCTATAAATACCCCATGCATTTATTACACCGGACACAACTTCCCAGGGGGCACTAGCCTTGAAACTACTGTTCGGATTCACTCGAGAGTAGTAGTGTAGGTTTTCTCATATGTATTTCGCCCTCTAGCTTGTACGGCATCCAATAATGCTCGAATAGGACCCTTGAATACCTATATTTGTACTCATTCAATTCGAATACAATTACTTTGGTCCTTGCTTTACTTTATTATTGTTATTATTGTGTTACATCCCACCCTTGATCGAACTAACGAAACCACGTAAGATCAGAAATATAATTTATTGAGCACTTTGCACCCTAGTGTGAGTTTTAGTGAAAAGATTTATTGATAGAAGGGTAAAATAGTTATTCTCAATTTATTTTTTCACTTTGCACCTTGGCAATATAGATTTTGCACCCTAAAAATATAGAGCTAAAATTATAAAATATTAGCATTTTTCACCCCGATTTAATTTTTGGCCCTCTGCACCCTAAAAATATAATTTGTATGACATTTTGCACCCTAATGTATTTTTCTTAAAAAAAACAGACTCATGAATGTCGGTAATGTAAAGATAAAATGGTCATTTCTATGCACTTTCATGTATCCTCGGGATTATTTACTTTATATCTAAAATACAAGTTTACATATCTAACATATTATTATATTGCATGTTATTTACATAATTTAGATTATAATATTAAGTCGGGGTTGAAAATACCAGAAATTATATTGTTTGGATGCAAAGTGCCAATATTCTATATTTCAGAGTACAAAGTGTCAACATTTATACTTTTAGGGTTTAAATTGCCAAAAATATTCGAAAATAACTATTATACTCTTCAATCAATTTATTTTTTCTTCAAAACGCACATTAGGGTGCATAGTGCCAACTAAATTGTATTTTCAGGGTGCAAAGTATCAAAACTTTTAAGTTAGGGTACAAAGTGCCAAAACTTTATAATTACAGAGTGTAAAGTGCCAAAATTCCGTTATTTAAATGTGTTTATTTTAAGGAATTGGAGATTAATTGATTGTGAAGATTTCATCTAATATGAACTTTATCCAAAATCCAAAAAAAATTAATTATTCAATATGATCGAATGTTTTGTTGAGATTTCAAAATTTCATTAGCTTTTATATCCAATTCTGAATCTGACAAACAAAATAGATGGGGATATAGAACTATGCGTATTTAATAGAAATTCTGAAGAAAGACTTCACAGTAGAAAGACCTGGCCTCTATGACTTCATCCACATATTATAAAATGTCTTCATAATCACAACACATTTTCTGGGAAAAATTACACCAAACTCACTTGTATTTTGGAAAACCTGCATACAATCCTCTTGTGTTTTACAAATACTTACCAGAAATTCCCTTGTGTTTTATAAAAAGTTACACAAAATCGATTTTTCTTCAAAAGTGACGGAGAGTATCTCAATTTTAATCAATTTAAATGGAAGGATTTTATAGGGAAAAATGCACCAAGTCCAGTGTTATTATGTTATTAACATTATATATAAAAGTTAAACGGAAATGGTCAATTCTCAATACAGTTAACTACTTAGTTCAAAAGGGTTTAATCTATCTTGTTGGTAAAAACAGTGGTCTTAAATTTTTCAAATAAAAGGAAAAATCTCACTTTACCCCGTAATCTTTCAAATTTTTCACATTTTTCCTTCTAACTTTTGTGAGTTTTTACTTAATCCCCTCAGCTATTACTATTATATATATATATAAAAAGTGAAATGCAAAAATACCCAATTTGCTTTGTCTAACTATCAAAACAACCTCTGTTTTGTTTTTATAAGGTCATCTCCAGCCGAAGCAGGCAATAGTCCCCTCATGTTTGTATGTCTGCTTGTCTGCCTGCCTTGTCAAGTTAGTCATCTCCAGCCGAACCAATAATCCAAAACATTTATTTCAATCTCAAACGTTCCCCACTCTCATTTAACAACATCAACAACAACAACATCAATATTAATAATAACAATAATAATAATAATATTTGATCTTTAAATTGCTTAATTGATATGTTATGTTTCTTAGTAATCGTATCTGTTAAGTTGTTTAATTAATCTTTAAATTGTATTTTTAAATTACAATAATAATACTACAATATATATATTGTGTGCACCAAATGTTTGCAAATAGTTAAGTTATGTTTATTTTATAAATTCATATTATGATGGGATGTTTCTCCTTGTGAACACGTGACAAAAAGATTGATGATAGTATGTAGTATAGTCCAATGAATTTGTTTCTTATTGATTAATTGTAAATATAAATATGGAATAATTGCTTAGTTTTTTAGACAATTTATTTTGTCAATTTAGGCTAAAGTTTGTATGTAAAGAAAAATATAAATTGAGAACACCTAAAATTAAGCTACATATAAATTTCTCAAATTGCAGAGAAATTGCAAATTTGTATGTATAATGACTTTTATATTTTTGAACAAAGAATTTCTTAGTTTGGATGAATTCTTTGAATTTATGTCCATTTTCTAAAGATTTCATAATTTCACTTTCATATTTATACTATTTCATATTTATACTACTTGAATGTCACTCAAATACTATATTCAAATCAATGTGGGATAAAGTTAGGGTGCACATGGTTTTCAAAACCGTACCGGACCGTCCCGTACCGTACCGAATGTTAGGTTTTTTTTCTCAAAACCGAAGGTCTTGGTATGAATGAAAACCGTACCGAGTATTTTGGTATGGTTTTGGTTTTAGACTTCTCATACCGTAAAAAACCGTACCGTACCGAAATTGAAAAGAAAAATGAATTAACTATTCTTTTTTTTAAAATTTACAACTAAATTTTATAAATTTATAATTTAAATATTATTGAATAGTATATTATTTATAGATTATATTATAGTCCATCATAGTTTATAATTACTACATTGCTATCGTTCAATTAAAAAAAGATATGCTCAAATTTAGCACAAATTAAACTTGTTATATGTTGAAAACTTAAAATGCAAAAATTCTAGACAACAAATACCAAATAATAAGTTTCTTCACATAATAAAAACAATGATCAAATAATTTATCAATTAATTTTATTCAATTAGGTCGAACTATAGCGTCAAATTTGTGAATATTTTCTTTTCCAATGCTTTATTTAATGTAAAAAAAAATAGTTTATAAGATATTACATTATTAATTTCTTATATAATTGTCAACTATGTGATCAATTATATATAAAAAATTGCACGAAAAAGTTTGTTCGAAAAAACCGCAAAACCGTACCGTACCGGGACCGCACGAAACCGAGTTTGTTGGTATGGTTCATAAAACTCTAGTTTGGTTTTGAGTTTTTAAAAACAACACTAACTAATTGGTACGGTACAAATTTTGTTAAAAATACCGCAGAACCGTACCATGTGCACCCCTAGATAAAGTGTTGGAGTGATCTTCTAATAGTATAATTATGAAGAGATAACATTGTATTTTTCAAAATTATGGTTAACTTTTTTTTTTAAAAGAAAAAATTAAACAATAATTAATAAGTGCTAAAATATTTTTATATATTTTTTACACATTTAAGTTACTTAACTTTTTTTTAAAAAAAAAAGAAAAAGAAAAAGTAAAGCGCATCCAAGAGCTGGGCAGGCAGACATCTTGGGGGTAGCCGACGGGATGCTGTTGCTTGCCTCCCCCTTCGGATGGAGATGGCCTAAGAAAAAATCTTTGAATGCTTAGTTTTTATTATCAAAAAAATCCCTTCAGGGCTAAAATGACAAGTGAAATGCAAAAACACCCAGTTTGTTTTATCTAACTATCAAAACAAACTCTGTTTTGTTTTTATAAGAAAAGATCTATGTATGCTTAGTTTTTATTAGCAAAAAAACCCCTTCAGAGCCAAAATGACAATTATATACCTACAAAATATACAAAAACACTCCTTTCAACCTAAGAAAATATAAAGAGCTCCTTGTTAACTTCGAAAATTGACAACCACACACTCCATTTCAATTTGATTCCAGAAAATGTATCTACGAGTTCTTCCAATGGAGACATGTATTTTCTTCAGGGAGTGAAGCTCGGTGACATTTCGTGGAGCTACTGAGCACGAATGAATAAAAGCTCCAAAATCAGAACTTCAATGGATAAAACAAGTTAAGACTATGGAGCTGAACAGATTGTATTGTCCTAAAAAATATTGGTGGAATTTGCCGAAGAAAAATATGAATGCATCTATTTTGAACAACATAATTAAACCATACAACTCATTTATTATATCGAAACATTTTCCTTTTTCTGGTAATATGTCATAACATTTTTTTTATCCTCTTATTCTCTTATGGCGTGTATAGGCATGTCTGAATTTAGAACAAGGATGCTCTTAGTGATTTTATGATTCCCGGAAAGGTAGAGATGTATTGTAATGTTACATGATCGAGTGCAAGAATTAACTCATCTGCCTCAAAACTACCAATGAAGTTAATACATCTTTCCGTAGCAGCTTGAAGAAGTAAAATCACTTGCGCAATAGATTCTTCCATTCTTTGAACAGTTTCACTGAGATCAACTCCCTGGACGCTAATAATACGAGCGCTAACTTCCCATGGATCAATTCCTGCGACCCCACCAGATAACACCCCACGCTCCATTTGCACATATCTAAAATGCAGATAAAACAACAAGTTGATGAATGTCCATTAGTTTAAATGTAAATATATATTTGATGAAGCACGAATACAAGAAGCATCCTTCTGAAACCAATCTCTGAATTAAAACTAATATTTAAAAAGAACAGTTCCATAAAAAGATTTTGGACATATATGGCATCTTTGTCATGTAGATTGTCTTATTACAACTCCAATTACCTAGTAGAGCTGAAAAACAAGGGCAATCAAAAGTTTCATTACCACTGCAATTGACTCTTAAGTGTGCTTACCTTTGTTTAAAAGTTTAATAAAGAAGGTAGATTGCCTTCAGTGCATCCAATAACACGCGAACCAAAATATGTTATTGCTATGGGAGCCAAAATACTTTGATTTCTTATGTTTTTGCAACCACGATCAAAGCTCGAACGACCTTTAAACAAACTCTCTGAGTCAGAAAACAAATGTTCAATATTCCTATGAAAACTCCCTATCAGAGCCTCAAGATGTTTAGTCTGAAGTTTGACGCCTTTAGGAAAATCCCCTGATAATGTCTAATATACTTAAATCAAAATTTGGAGAATATCCCAGGTGGAAATTAATAGCCGAGAAAAACATTTAATGCATATTAACTTAATGGAATGAGTAATTAAAAAAAAGATTCACCATTTAAGTTGTTTATTCCAACTAAGTCAAATCGGATTTGTGAAAAATGCTTGAAAGAAAATATTGTTTATTTACAAGAAAATAGATCCAGTAAATTGCAAATGAAAATATTATTGCATCCAAGGTTTAAATCAGATCCTAGTGTATACTATTGTTATCCATGTTTCCATCATTGCCACATTAACCACCATATAAATTTACAGTACTATCATTTCACCAAACTGAAAAGCAACTATTCTCACCTTTACAATGTAAATAATATATAAAACAATGAAGGATAGCGTGCAGAAATATAAAATGATGTTCCCTTAATTTTGAATAAGAATCGGCTAAGCCAGTCAATTGTCTTGCAATGTGCTAAACAAAAGATCGTGTTAGCCATTAATGAATCTAACTTCTTTTAGTAGAATTCTTTCATTCTCTTGTTAGTTAAGACTGATTAGTGCACGTATCACCTTATTCTTCACAACCAGATTTAAGATCAAATTTGTAAACAGTCATATTCACATTTAGATTTTAGTGTACTCCTAAAATCTAAACCAATGAGGAAAATATACATAGTAAGCCTAAAAATACCAATATCTCATGAATTTTCTGATAAAAGAAAAAAATTAATTCTTTGTTTATATTTATTAGTATTATCATCATCATTTATCATTATGATCATCATAAATGAAATATTTCAGACAGAATATATATAAAAAAAGAACCCCAAACAACATGTAAATCCCAAGAAAACAAAATCAAATGTAATAAATGTAGATCTGAAAAGTGCCAAATGAAGAGTAAATAAATGTTGAGGTATTACCTTTGGCCAATGATTTAGTTTAAGGAACAACATCACCAATAGCAAGATTAAGCAAGGATGCACTTGTAGAGGAAAGATTATAAGGGTGGAACGTATTGTATTTCTGACTATGTAACTCTAGTTTTACATTAGAATACTATGAAAAGGAACTAAAAGGAGATAGATTTTCCACATAAAAGGTGGACACAATTTGAGAAAAATTCCGAGCGTCTGATGAAAAGAAAATTTCAAGTTTTATGAGTTTGATCATGTATAATTCCATATGATTGTATTCTGCATTTGATTGATGAAAAAAACATGCACTACCATATGATCTCTTTTGTTTATCCAATGATTCTTTATTTTGTAAATTTTTATTTTATTATATTTAACTTTTTGTATAAGAGGTGTGATGAAACCTACCTATCAATTTTGTATTTGAATGATGAAAAAAACATGTACAACCATCTGATCTCATCAAATCACGAAAATATAATGCCACAAAGAAAAGATGTTGAGGCAAATTGGTTCAATTTATATCAAAGTGATGTCCCACAAATATCTTATCAACTATCTCTTTAAAGTTAGACATAACTAAGTGAACATATTCTATCATCTTGTGTTAAAGAACGTAAACTGTTCACACTGAGAAGTTTCATTGAATACTATATATCTAACCTATACACAGGCGATAATGAGCCTTGAAAATACCACACTGCATGACCAACATGAGAGTGTCATTAATGCACTATTTTGCTGAAAACATATAAGCCCTTAGGACTGTGTCATATGAAAATATTTGCATGCTTCTTAACGAAGAATATCAAAGTAAAACTGCAAAAGTACATTTTGAATAATGAAAGTGATCATAGATTCAACTGGATCAATAAGAAACATGAAAGTATAATATGTTTAACTTAACATGAACAAAGTCATGGTAATCACGGATTAACTACAGTATTCTGTTGTGTAATTAAACTTGAAGCAGATTTTAACAATGTTGAAGTGACTGACACTTCACTCTTGTTATACATATGGCATATGCAGACTTATATATCAAATATTTTCAGGGTTGATATAGATATGAGACCAGTGATCAGAACTAAAAGCATAAAGTCAATTGTATGATCGTATTTTATAATCTGAATAGCCAAGCACATAGTATTATTCTACTTGCCAAATTTGTTCTTATCTATCCCTTTAGTTTTTATTTCTTACACTCAAGTACAATACATGCCAATCAAAGCACCTATAGAGTATAGGTTTGATATATTTGGATTTCCTTTGCCTCTCCAAAATTTTAGATAAGCTAATATAAATTCTAATGTCGTGAGTGGAAAATACCATATGTCTAACTTTATGTAGGCAATGTCATGAGTACAAGTTCAACCACAATCAACTAACTCGGCACTTTGCAGTGCAAAAGTCAAAACCAAAAAATAGGAAAATACGTACCTGATCTAGAATCAGTCCACTATCTGATTTCGAAAAACTACATCAACATTAGGCAATAACTTAGCAGAGATAAATTTGATTAGGATAAAACCTACATAGAATTTAGAAATGCAAAACTCACAAGGACAAATATCCATGTCACATAATAATAACTGAAAGTGGCAGTAAGATGGACAAAAATAACTAAATGTTCAAAAGAAAAATAAATATGATATTCGACGGTACTACCTTTGCCTGGGAGTTCCTTGGAGCTTCCAGGGCATATTCAAAATGTTGAGCTACTGATAGAAACTGGAGAAACACACACACCTGCATAAAGAAATACTCAAACACTTTAAGAAATTGAAAGACAAACATAATTAACTGTAAAAATAAACAAAAACGAAAGCAATACCTTGGAAATTGAAAGATTCAGAAAGTTTTACATAAAAGTAAAGTTAAAATAAACAAGAACAAAATCCCAAAGTATTTTAGCTATGATGTGTGAAATTTCAATTTAACTTGAAGGATGGAAGGTCTGATTAAGCTGTAATTCTCATTCATATATTGACTATCTTTGTTCTGCAGCTACTGGAAATTGAGAAGAAAGAAAAAAAGGATAAAATTTAAGCTTAAATAACATAACCTCATATCACAATTTTAAAGAAAAATTTAATAATAAGAAAGAAATAGAAAGAAAAAAGAACAACCTGAAATCGAGAATCCAAGAAAACCTCCGAGAAAATGGGGAGAGGGCTATAAAGAAAATTCCATCTGAAGAAGGGAACAATAATGAAAATAGAGATAAAATATGTGTAAAACCAATTACAACATGACTAAAGGGAAAAATACCAAACAACCACTTCTACCCTTCTTCTTCCACCTCTTCTGCAGTGACCCACGCCGCCGTTCCTAAACAGAGGCGATGCCTCTCTCTCTCTCTCTCTATTTTATGCCGGTCTGTGTGCGCGGGTCTCCCTCACTATGTGCAAATCGCACTCACCAAATATGAGTAGTGTGTGTGAGAACAACTATGGTGATAACAAATTGGGAAAATAGGATTGATAAGTCGAATAAATTAGTACACGTGGTTTTGTTGGAGAAGAAATTGTAGAGGATGAAACAGAGAGGTAAGGAAGACATACGTCGTTTGGAAGGCGTGGGAAGATATTTGAACTGAAATAGATAAACATGAGCAATTTACGAGAAGAAGAAACAAAAAGCAAAGAATTGGAAGCATGCAGCATAATTACAAAATCGAAATAACAATACGAGAGAAAACCTGGTACCCAATTCTTCTACTTTGTAATCGAGAAAGCAAAAAAATGTCCGTCTCTTCGCCTCAATTTGATTCAATGTTAATTGCACTTTAATTCCAGAAGAAACCGAATTTAATGAAAAGGAAAACCATGAGCCCGAAATGACGAAATGAAGACAGTTTCACCTACCACTGTTCACGAATAAAATTTGCAAAGAAAACGACGGAATTTGGGCCCACAAGCCGCAGACGAAGAAAAGAAGACGATGCAAAATTAAAGAGAAAAGGAAATTCATCAAAGCACAAATTGGGCCAAAAAAAGGCTAAATGATGCCGTTTTTACATTAAAAGGGCTAAATTTAAATGGAAAAGAAAATCAGGGAATGTTAAATAAAAATGGATGACACTTATAAGTATATATATATATATATATATATATATATATATATATATATATATATATATATATAGGGTAAATACCACTTTTTGTCCCTCTTATCATTAACTTTTTACAGAGTGGTCCCTCTTATGTTTTTTTCCCACTTTAGTCCTTACTATAAATTATTTGTTTCACTTTAGTCCTTACTATGAATTATGTGTTTCACTTTAGTCCTTATCATGTGGTTCCGATAACACGTAACATGCATATGAATATTTTTTAGGGCATTTTCGTCCGTTCACTATTGAGACTATTTGAGATATTGTTTAATTGGTGAGCAATTTTGGTGTTTGAAAAAGATTTTAGGAAAAAAACTTTAGTTTGGAACGAAATGTACGATTAAGTTGGATTGGAATGAAAGCTTAGTTTGGAAGAGATTATATATTTAGTTTTTTTTTAAATAATTAGAAAAACGAAAATATCTCTGTTAGTTTACTTGAAATGACAAAATTGCCCTCATGAGCATATCAAATGTTATCGTAATCGCCTTGGACCACTTGAAAAGGACTAAAGTGAAACAAATAATTCATACTAGGGACTAAAGTGGGAAAAAAATATAAGAGGGACCACTCTGTAAAAAGTTAATAATAAGAGGGACCAAAAGTGGTGTTTACCCTATATATATATACTAGGTCAATTGCTCCACGCTCCCGCGCGGAGGATATTGCCCAGTGCTAATGTATTAAACTAAGGACAATTAAGTGTGCAAATTATGTGTTATCTCGATCATATTAATAAAATACATGAACATAATGAAATTAGGTCGCTCTTAACTAAGTTTTATTCGAAGGTATTCTTGTAGCACAATTCAACAGTCGAATACGAAAATCTATATTAATATTATATTACATATTATATGCACAGAATAATCTACACAAAGTAATTGAGGTAGAGTTAAAAAAAAATAAAACAAGGTAACAATTACTCTGTTCAAGAATTTAGAATTACTTATCAAAAAGATGAGTTTACTCAATTCGTCATTCAACATAATCCAACAATAAAGTGGCCAGTTAAAAAAAAAAATATTCACTAATATAAAGCGTCTTACAATAGCCTCCATGTGGCATTAACATACTTTTTTTTCCCCAAAAATTTAAATTCCACCCATACAAGTTGAATGGCAAATATTCGTTTATAATATGAAAGAAACAAAATACCAAATATATTAGAAATAGATAACGAGGAAAACTCCACACCAACCTAAAAACAGATAAATAAAATAAGTAATAAATACAACAGATTATTTTGGTCCGATTAAAGATCAAGCAAAATCAACAAGAAAATAGCAAGATTGAAAGGAAAATAAAAAATCAAAGAAACAACGTACCGAATACTGGAAATAGGTTAGCAAGAAGAGTACAGAGCAAAATCATATTGGAAGAACAGAGCATACAAAAAAATTTATAAGAAAACTTAGCAATAAACCTCCAATATTTATATATTTGTAACAATATTATTTATTATTTACCAAAAAAAAAATTATCTCATTTTGTGCTCTAATGATTTTAATAGATTAATTGTATGATCTTAGTAATAATATATTTTCTAGACAAATTTGTAGGTAAAATGTAAGATATTCTCCTTTGTTAATCTGCATGAAGCTACCCTGTGAATTTTTTATTCTGCTAAACATCCTTATGTTTTAAAAAACCATGCAATAAACACCCACTTTGTAAAAGATAGATCGTTTTGGGACAATTTTCAAGAAATCGTTTAAAAATATATATTTGCTTCGTAGTTTAATCATAGACTGGAATATTATTTTGCAATAACATAATATTTATTTAACTCTATGCATATTTAAAACATCCAAGGTCTATTAATAAGTGGGGGGTACCCACCATTATTCATACCAAAAATAGCTAAACATGTTTTATGTAATATGTTATCCGACAGAATTTGCCCTCAATAACCTCTCCATTATTCAACTATCGTAGAGTGCTTTCTTTATCTTTGCACCTCTTCATTCCTCCCGACCTCTGATCGAGGAAGCGATTACTTTTATTTTCGATAAGGTGGTATCGGTAAAGGGGGTTCCCCAATGGGTCGGCCTCGTCGTTCGAATGGGTAGGATCGGTAAGGAAGACGAGGTTAGCATCGTCGGTTCTTCTATGTGTCGGTGCTTGGATACTCTTCGTCTTGTATCTGAGTATCGATGTCACGAGGCATCGACGTACTTGATGAGCCAGGAGTGAGGTAGAAGGTAAGAGCAGCCGATCAGATGTTGGAGGACTTAAAGCGCAAAAATATTAATAAGCGCTTATTTCCTCTTCTATCTCTCGGTCAATGCAGAGGGACCCAACACCCATAGTCATAACATTACTTGAGATGGTGTGTCTTCTCGAGCTAGCTACTGCCATAAAAGGAAGGAGATTCCCCTGGCCTTCGCTAAGACCATCGAGGGTCTCAAGGGCCGTACCCATAATGCGTCGGTCAGTGAGAGATAAAGCTGATTTAGCTTTATCTCTCATTGATCGGTGCATTGAGGAAGACGTGCTCTGGTGTCGTCAGAGGTCTTCATCAAACTGATATCGGAGGACTATGGTTGTCGAATTTGTAGGAATCCATCAGAGAGCTCGTCTTCGATCAGATAGTACAAAAAAACGATAAAGTTACTCATCTTATTTAGTTTAATCGAGTTTGTCGACTTCTCCTTATTTTTTGTCGTCGAACATTTAACTTTATTTTCTTGAATGTTGGTTTCTAGATACATATGTAGTCGTCGAGGAATAATAGAAGTTAGCTTACACTTTTACCACTAAACTATACCCGCTACATTACAATTATTGTATACAAAAGGACCTTTTGTCGAACAAGATAATTTAGCATGATAAGGAGGAGATAAAAATTTAATGAGATTCATATCGGTTCGATAAAAATTGGCTTTTCTGGAGTACCAAAAGTAAGCATAATAGCTGTCGTTTGTTGATTGGCGATTTCATCCCGCTGCCTCTGCGGCTGCCGATCTACAATAGTAAATATAAATTTTGAAAAGCATTTTGACGACATTAGAATTTATATCATTACATTTCTCAGCACGACACCAAGTGCGTTCCATTTTAACCGACCTACATTAGTTTACTAATACCTAGTTTTATTCCATGTAAATTGATATTAGCCTTTGATACACAAAATAGTAGATAAATTAAAATAATAAAAAAAAAAAAAATTAGCAGCCGTTATTAAATGATCACACCCTTTCTCTTTTTAAAACTATTAGAACTGTCCATTAAATTTTAAAGAATGTGACTTTTCATATACTATGAAAAGAAAATATTTAAACAAAAAATATGTGGCAGTTATTGAATATTGGTAATACAATTCAAATTCATTTAAAGGATTCGTATAATGCACTGACAATAAATAAGCAAATAACGTTTGTTTTATGACCTTTTTTTTTCATTTTCCCCAAATATAGTAAAAAGTTTCAAATAATGTACTATTTTGTAAAACTTTCTGCTATATATATATAATTATAATTATAATTCTAAAGAACTTTGACTCAATGGTAAATTGCTTTTATAAAATATTGAATAATGTAATTTATTGCAATCTTAATAATAATATTTTTTTCTTTTTTTATAATTGCCATAGCAATGATATATGACCCGAAGCGGTCTAAAAACAGTACAACATAATATACTTTATTTATTTGTTAAATTGATATAATCTATCTTTTTATTTAATGCTTTTTCCACCGTCTGTTTGCAACCTGTGCGCCCGACAGGGGAATTTTGGTCGTGCGAGTGTGCTTTTGCAATTTATTTTTAAACGGCATAATCATGAAACAGCGCCGTTTATTGAATTTCTCTTTTTATGACCATAATATATTCTCGATTGAAACAAATAACTATATTTCCAATATAGAATTATTGTTTCCTATCTTGTTTAGCGCTTATTATTTATCTAATATTGTTTATTATGAGGACAACATATTATCTTTGTAAAAGATAAGTTTTTTTTTTGGCATTGAAACATACAAAGCAATGGTCAAAATCTTAATTCTAAAATTCTAAATATCAATTATAATATGTATACTTCAACAATCCATACAATTGTTCGGAAGTACAAAAATATATAAAAGAATCGACTATTATCTGTACATTGTAATGATACTGGAAGGATGAATTTTTTTTTTTGGTGGTGGTAAAATTGGAAGAATGATACGATGTTAGGAAATATTTATAATTCCAGGGCTACTTAACATTCGTCATTTAATGCTGAAGAAGTTAGTCGAAGACCATATACTTGGCCTCCTCGGAGACATCATGCCATAAGATTTGGTCGGAAAAAAATATATCACAAAGTAAAATTACACAAAATATACATATTGGTCAAAATTCAAAGACAAGCGGATTTTCATACAAAACTACATCCGCATAAGATCAGAATGATTCTTTTAATTATAATGAGCAGTGTATTTAAAGTTGAATTTAATAATATAAATAAATTACTTTTTTAAACCAATAAATAAAAACTAATATTAAAAGTCGTTAAAACTACAAATATATATATATAAGAGATATATCTAAACCAAACTTGATGAATGCTGCTGCTATTGAAAATATGGTATAGAAAATACTTTTTTCATTTGTTTCTCAGCTTATGTGCAACCTTTGTGAGCACATTGCAGACATATTGTTTACTGCATGATGAAATAATTATACACAAGCGAGTTCATTTATCCATTAAGTTGTATACATATTGACAGTACCGATCATCGATAGGATATTCCGGGGTGAATCGGCAATCATTAGAAGTTGAAGAAAATTAAGGATTTGAGGCATTTTGATATGAACCACGAGTTCATCCCATTCGTTACTTTGGCTGAAAATATAGGTACTTAATTAAGCTCCCATCATCGTCATCTCCACGAAAATTTCGATATCCACAAATTAGTTAGGAATGTTAATCTGAGAACGACTAATGGGAGTGTTTGGGTTTATATGTTTCCTCCAGCTTGGTTGTCCATTGTAAAAAAGAAGAAATAAAAAACACTGGCTGGCACAAGTATATTTGAACCATGTCGAAAGTCTGACTTTGTACAGGTATTTGTAATATTTTAAATGAGATGTAAGAACAAAATTTATCTTATATTATTAACACATATTAATATATTATCCTTGAAAGAAGATCTACAGAATCTGTGAGAAAGAACTAACGGATTTAAAAAATAGATACCTTATTTTGTGCAGCATCGAATATAGCATCAGCAATGGTACGATAATTGTCTTCTTCAATAAGAGCCAATCTGACATCCTTCAAAGTTTTATCATATTTTTTGTACCAAAAATTTCCAATTCCACTCATACAAAAACTACTTTAGAAATTTTTTTTATAGCTATTAAGTTGAATAACAAATATTGGATTATAATATACTTCAAATTCCATGCCCGCAAACTCATCTGTCGAATATAAATAATATTCTAACTCAATCAACAACACAACTTTAATTTATATATAAAAATATAATTGATGTGAGACAATTTATAGTGGTCATTTTAGATCTTACGACCATAATATTATAAGATAAACGGTGTAGATTGTTTAACGGGAAACGTTCTCACCTTTTCAACTACTCATAGTTATAGCCTTATAGGGGTAGTTTAAAATTATATAAAAAAAAGTAATATTTCTTAAATGCTTTAACCTAATTGGACCTGCATATATGTAAAACGCACCGACAATAAATAACCAAATAATTGAATAACGTTTTGTTTTGTGACTATTTGTTTCATTTTCTCAAAATATTGTAAAAAATTCTACAAAATGTGCTGTTTTGTAATACTTACTGCAATGTACCTTGTTGCTATTTTATTTTAAATAGTTACAGGTTAATACTATTTTCCAATAACATAATATTTATTTAACTCCATGCATATACAAAACATTTTAATTTATCAGCAAATATATTAAATATTTTTTTATAGAATATTGTTGTTGGTATATGAATTAAATAGTAGTAAATAACAACTAAAAAAATAATGTATATTATATTAACTCTGTAAAAGATAAGTTTATTCTCGACATTGAAACATACAAAGGAATGGTGAAAATTATATGTGTAAATTTAGATATCAATTATAATATGTACACTGCAATAACACATCAACTTGCTCGAAATTAAAAATACCGATCTAAACAACGACTATTATCTGCACAATGTAATGATCATGGAGAAATATTTTATTATATTTTATATATTTGTATTTGCGTTATTACTTTATCTTTAATGGTTTGTGTAGTATGTACATTGAATTATGACCATAATTGACATATATAATATCATAACAATTTAGCTAGTATTTGATGTCGAACAGAGCAAATTACTCTGAACCTGAATTTGCATGTTCAATGGGACAGATTAATCTGAACATGAATCTGAATCAAAGAATGTTTTACATATCTATATACAATAATAATTTGAATATTTATTTATTTAATATAGTAATATTATTCTTTACAACCATGGCGTAATTTTGAAATCTCATTAAATCCATCAATATATTCTTTTTCCTTCTTCCTCAATCTCTCGTACAAAAAACCGTCATCGTCTTCCTTTTTTAGCAGAATTTCAATCTCTAAATTATGAATTTCACCCAGTTGTTCGCATACTGTTTTTGCCTTATGTTGGAATACCCTCGTTTCTCTCTGTAATTAAAAACTCAGATGAATTCAGTTTTAACCATCTTAAAAAATTATATTAATATTCCAACAAATACAAAAATACCTTCTGTTTTTCTTCCAACTCCAAGAGTTTTCTCACAATTTTCTAATACCTCGATAGCAGCTTTTAGTGCATTGGATTTCTGCACGCATTATAAATTTAAAAAAATTTGTATAATTTTAACAAGGCTTGTAAAAAAAAAAAATTAGCACCACCTTTTCTTTATCCTGGCCTTCAGGATGAAACTCGAGCTCTTTTTTCTTTGTTTCTCTGAGTAATTTAATATCTTCCATTCTTCTTATCTTGCATAGAATACAAACATGTTCATAAGAAATTATATTTATTATCATTATATGAATATAAAAAAAAAAAGATAAAAACTTCAGATAGATTTTGTTTACCTGGTGAAAATGAAAGAACTGTTTTCGAGCAATATTAGATATGGAAATGTAATGATCGTGTAAGTCGAATGTATATAAATATATAAATTCAACCTTTTTGAAAATACGAAAAGCTCTTTCAGAAGATGAATAGATATGACGTTTGAAGCTTTTATCGAAAGATGTATTGTTATGGTTTGAATTGTTGGAAATAGTAATCGTCGTTAAGTTAATTTTTTCACAATTCTTATATATCCTGCAGATTTTGAATGTTTTATTACCAATAGTCTATTTAATAGTGACTATTTGATAGTACAATTGTATACCATTGGCGTTAATAGGCTAACTGAATAGTGTGATATTTGTGAGCGTACATCACATCATCCTTCTTATCCGAACTAATTAAATAACAATAATACGATTATAAATTAAAATAAAAAAATTATATTCTGTAGGGATCGTTCCAAGCCTTGATAGAGAAGATTGCCCGATCTTAATGAACGGTGCCTCCTTCTATACACTTCAAACAACGTCAATTTTGCTTCATCTTATCCATCTATGCTTATTTCGATTTGCTATTTCAGAATTCCGAATAAATTTAGGGTAATAGGTTAGTGGATTTGTTGTGGCCCCGTAGTTGGCGGCCGTATTTCTTCTTTGGTTGAAACCGAATATAGAAAAAAGAAACAAACATAACAAAAAAATATTTGGTAAGCTCAGATCGAAAAGCAAGATCAAAATTAAAAAGTAATAGAAAGCATAACTAACGTAGAAAATAAATAAAAGAATTACCCGGACTGAGAAATAAATGTGGATCGAGTTAAACACCGAACATAAAATAATTGTTCAAATATAAAATACAGAAAAATAAACCACAGAGTTATTAATAATGGAACGCACAATTAAAGCAATAAAATAGCTTGAAACAAATTACAAAATATAAAATATGGGAATTTTTAATTTATCATAAGAAATTCAAAATAAAATAAATTAATCGCACAGTCCATTACATATATAAGAACATATAATATTCTTCAGGCAAAGGAGGATAACAAATATAATAGTTAAATAATAATATTTTGTTTAAGTAGCAAATTAAATTATGTAATAAACAGATCCAAATTAAAGTAAAATGACAGGGCATAAACTTCAGAGCAATAAACTGTGTAATAGCAATCAAACCAGTACATTATTTTCATTATAGTCCTCATTTTCATTTTCATATAATTTTCGAAATACTTCTATATAACTTTTTCCATATTCAGCCAATTTTTTCGAAGATGTGCTTGCTGTTGGATGAAGATGAAGATGAAAGAAGTCAGAATTTAAGGGAAGGTTTTGATGATTTCCAAAACATCATAATCAGCTAAGTAAGGATAGCTTAGTTCCCTTGGAAGAATCTTTGAACAAGTAAAGAAGATATCAGAAGAGTTCAAAGACCAAAAGACTTAGTGATCTCTTGCTGAAACAGCAAACAGAAGGGTAGGTCATCAGTCGAGTCAAATCAGATTAGTTCAGTATTTGATCAGCAGAGTACCTATCAGAAGGGTTGCTTCGATCAGCAGGGTGGAAGAGATCATGAGATCAGTTCAACGGTAATAAATGCACTTGGTGTAATAAATGCTGAAAGAGAAGGGTAGTAATGGCAAATGATTGAAGATATCCTCGTATCAGCAGAGTGCACTTAATGCAGCATTAAATGTGATGGACAGAAAGTACTGTACACTGTACGGATTGCTGCAGGGAGCCGTTTCAAAAGAGCTGAAGGATGGATTTGAAGATTTGATTTGCCTTCAACGGTCATATTCTCACATCCATGTATAAATAGAGCTAAGTTCGAAGAGAGAGAAACACAACAACAATCAGAGATTTTGATTTTGAAGCAGAATTTTTCTAAGTCTCAAAAGCTCGAACAGCTCACTCGTCTGGTGGAAGTCATCTGTTGACAGAAACCTAGTTGAAGAAAACAGAAAAACATTATCTGAGTGATTTTGTAATAGCTGAGTGTTGTGCGAAGTGAGAATCCATCTTTGTGAGTGATTCTACTTTAGAGGATAGGATTTCTGAGTGATTTCCTATTGTGAGCTTATAGCCTTCACATTTGTTGTTTAGGTGTAAGTGGAGAAATATTGTAATCTGTGTGATTATAGTATAACCCAGAATCTGAGTGATCTGGAAGAGTGGACTAAAGGATTTTTATCCATATAACCACTATAAAATTCTTTGTGTTATCTTGCATTTAAGCTTTCTTGCATATTTTAAAAGTTTGCATATTTAAACACTTTGAATTACTGAAAGATTTTATAAGGAGTTTCAAAACTGGGGATAAAATCTTTTAAGAGCTTAGTTTACTTGTGAAAAACACTTTCAAACAATCCGCTGCAAGTATACTCTTTGGAAAACTGTTTTGTTGAAAAACAGCTAAGTATTTATAAGAAGAGTGGTCACTCTGCTGTTCTAGACTTGTTCTTGATCAGCGAAGTAATCTTACAGTTCTTATCAGCTTAGTCTGCTGACAGAACACTGAAAAGTTTTTAAGTTCAAAAATTTTCAGAGGTCTATTCACCCCCCCCTCTAGACCTCATCTGACCACTTGGGACCAACAAGTGGTATCAGAGCAGGTGGTTCATTTGAATCAGCTGCCTGATCAACGAGCTTGATCCAAGTGTTTTTCAAAGGTTTTAAAACTTTACAAAAGAGCATCTTTTTGAAAAATCAAAACTTTTTAAAAAAAAATGGACTGTATCAGCCATGTTCCCCACATTGCTGGTATGTCTTTTGAAGACTGGAAAATCAGAATGGAGATTTTCCTTGCTGCCTACAATGACAACATGTACACATGTATCATTAAAGGTCCATTCAGATTCACAAAGACCATAAAAATAAATGAAGTAGATACGGTTGTGGAAAAAGACCTTCATGAGATGACAACAGAGGAGATAAAGCTTTTCAATCTAGACAAAGTTGGGAGATTCATCATGACTAAAGCCCTGGATAATGATAGGTTTGACAAGGTCAAACATTGCAAAACTGCAAAGGAGATGTGGGACAAAGTCAGAGATATGAGCGAAGGCAATGATGCAATAAAGGAGCATCAGCTCACTGTTGCCTTGGAGAAACTTGACAATTTCAAGATGAAGTCTGGAGAAACCATTGATCAGATGGATACCAGATTCACCAGAACTCTGAATGAAGTTTTAAAGTTGGGAAAAACCTTCACTGACAAAGAAATCACTGTCAGAGTACTAAAGGCCCTACCCCCAAAGTTCAACATGAAAGTGACAGCAATGGAAGAATCAAGGGATTTGGGAAAAATCTCTCTTACTGAGCTGTTTTCTGTACTCAAGGCATTCGAGTATAAACTGCCTAGAATGGGAATTGAAGAAACCTCAACTTCAGGACCCACAGCTGCCTTAGTTGCTGCTGAAAACACCAGGAGACCAGCAAATAGAAGCCAAGATGTAGACTCATCTGATGAAGCATCACTACTCAACAAAAAGGAGTACACTGCTGGAGATGTAGCATTATTGATGAATAACTTCAAGAAGTTTTACAAGAGAAAGATGAAAAACAAATACAATCATGCTGCTTCTACTTCTAAACCTAACTCTTCTTTTCAAGAAAAGGATGATTATAAAGCAAAACTAATGTGTTATAACTGCAGGAAATTAGGACATTTCATCAGAGACTGTCCATATCCAAAGGCAGAAAAATACACTGAGGAAGAGAAGAGAATCAGAAAGGAAAGAAAGCATCAAAAAGGGAAAGCAATGGTAGCTGAAGCAGAAAAGCTTGCTGCTGTCTACTCATCTGATTCAGATTCAGACACGTCTGATGAAGAATCTTCTGATGAAGAGAAACCTGCTCTCCTCTGCCTGATGGCTAAGGAATCTGATGACTCAGAGGATGAGGTAACTCCTCAAGATAATGAACTATTTAATTCTCTAGAGCAAATGATGTTGAATAATACCACTATTGCTGGAGAATTTGTTAAGCTTAAGGAAGAGATGATATTGCTGAAAGAGCAAAATAATTCACTGAAACTTTTAGCTGAAAAGCCAAAGGAATCAGAAGAATATAAACAGCTTGAGCAAGAGCATGAATCTCTGAAAGCTGAATGTGAGGTTTATAAAGGAAAGATCATGGAACTTGAGAAAATCATTGAGTCTCATGATAAGTCAACTGTTGCATCCATGCATACATCTAGTAAACAGGAGACACCTTTAGAAAAGGATAAACTAGAATTGAATCATACTGAAAAATTCATTTCTGCTGACAATAGTAAGGTCATTCTGTATGTTCAAACTTCTAAACCTACCTCATCTGAGAAAGTGGTAAAGGAGAAGAAATCTCCCAAGGCTAAAAAGAGCAAAGAACCTAGTATAGGAAATCAGACTAGTAAGAACAAACAACAGAGTCCTAAGAAGTCTGCTGATAAAGCTAAATTGAATCAATCTGTTGGTAAAACTAAGTCAAAACAAACTGAGCAAGCATCTAGTAAGCCAAAGAAGCATAAAAACAAGAAAAATCAAAATGCTTGGTATGGAAATGAATCATATTATGTGCAACCTGCTGCATATCATCCTATGTATCATGCACCTCAATTTCCAGGTTACTATGCACCTTACCCTGCTCATCCAATGCATGCATACCCTGCTTATCATGCACCTTACCCTGCTTATGAACACTATTCTTATCATACTGATCATCAACATGACTTATCTGCTAATTATGATAGAAATGAAACTGTTCATGCTCCTGTCAAAACTCAGAAGCCTAAGAAGCCTAAGACATCAACATCTTGGGTTGTCAAAGGTGAAACTAATCCTTCAGGACCCTCTCAATAAGAGTACCTAAAACAATTTTTTTTGTTTTGTAGGTTAGGATTAGGAGTAGGAGTAAAGTAGAGAAGATTTGGTACTTGGACAATGGATGTTCAAGGCACATGTGTGGAAACATACATGAGTTGACTGATGCAGTTGCTGTGGATGGTCCAAGTGTTACATTTGGAGACAGCAAAGAAGGAAAGATTAAAGCTAAAGGAAGATTAATCAAGGGAAACATAGAGATATCTGACGTCTCATATGTTAAAGGCCTAAAGTATAATCTGCTGAGCATAAGTCAATTTTGTGACAAAGGATATTCAGTCATCTTCTCAACAGATAAGTGCTACGTTGAACAGATTGGTACAAAGAAGGTAATTTTATCTGGAAGAAGACAAGGAAATATCTACATAGTCGACTGGGATTCTGTTGACAAGAATTCAAGTGTTTGTTTGGTGGCATCTGCACCAAGTGAAGTGAGTTGGCTATGGCACAAGAGAATGAATCACTTAAACTTCAAGACCATAAACAGATTAATCAAGAATGATTTGGTAGAAGGGATTCCAAAAGCAGTCATGAGCAAGGACAAGCTCTGTGACGCATGTCAGAAGGGTAAACAAATCAAGTCATCTTTCAAAAGCAAGAAGCATCAATCTTCTGAAAGAATATTGGAGCTACTACATATGGACTTACTTGGACCCATTGATCCAGTCAGCAATGGTGGAAAGAAATACTGCCTAGCTGTTGTGGATGACTATTCAAGATATACTTGGGTGATTTTCATGAAGAAGAAAAGTGAAACCAAGGAACATCTTACCAATCTGATGGAACTGATCCAGAATGAGAAGAGTATCAAAATATTGAAGATCAGATCAGATAGAGGGACAGAGTTTACAAACTCTACTGTTGAAGAGTATTGTAACATCAAAGGAATACATCATGAGTATTCAGCTGCTAGAACCCCTCAACAGAATGGTGTTGCTGAGAGGAGAAACAGAACACTAAAGGAAGCTGTCAGAACCATGATAGCTGAAGCTAAACTGCCTCAAAGATTTTGGGCAGAAGCAACAAACACAGCATGCTTTACCCAAAACAGATGTATGATCAACAAAAATCAGAACAAGACTCCATATGAAGTTTGGAACAACAGAAAACCAAACATTCATTACTTTAAGATTTTTTGTTGTAAATGTTTTGTATTGAATAATGGGAAAAATCACCTTACTGCATTTGCAGAAAAGGCTGATGAAGCTGTCATTGTAGGATACTCATCTGTTAGTAAGGCTTACAGAGTTTTTAACAAAAGAACATTACTAATAGAAGAATCTATCCATGTAGTATTTGATGAGCCAAGTCAATCTTCTGAAAAGAATCAAAGTGTTAATCAAGATCTGTCTACTGATTTACAGAAGTTAGACACTGGAAGAAATGAAGAATATGTTCCCATCATACTACCCAATCTTGATTCAGCTACTAACTCAAGTGCTGTTCAAAATCACAGTGCTGATTGTCTAACAGACGAGTTGCAAACAGCTGACAGACCAGAGACTGTTCAACAGACTGCAAATGTTCAACAGACTACTACTGAAACTCCAACAGTAGTGTTGCAAGATCACAACAGAGGACAACATTCAGACCTGCTACCTGATCTTAGATGGCTCAGAAATCACCCACCTGAATTAGTGATTGGTGATCCATTAGATAGAGTGAAAACAAGAAGAGCTGCTGCACAAGATGCTATGTTTGTCACATTTCTATCTCAAATAGAGCCTAAGCAAATTGAAGAAGCTCTAAATGATTCCTTCTGGATAGAAGCTATGCAAGAAGAGTTGAATCAATTTGAAAGGAATGAAGTCTGGTACTTAGTTCCTAGACCAAGTCATCAAAGAGTAATTGGCACTAAATGGGTATTCAGAAATAAGATGAATGAAGATGGTGTTGTCACCAGAAACAAAGCAAGACTAGTGGCCAAAGGTTATTGTCAAGAAGAAGGAATTGACTTTGATGAAACATTTGCACCAGTAGCAAGACTCGAAGCAATCAGACTGTTTCTTGCCTATGCTGCTTATAATAACTTCACTGTCTATCAGATGGATGTGAAGTCTGCTTTTCTCAATGGAGAACTGCAAGAAGAAGTGTATGTTGAGCAACCTCCTGGATTTGAAGTCTATCAAGAAGAGGACAAAGTATATCGTCTGAAGAAAGCCCTCTATGGACTGAAACAGGCTCCAAGAGCATGGTATGATACCCTATCTGATTTTCTTTTAATTAAAGGATTTCGAAAAGGTAAGGTAGATAAAACCTTGTTCGTAATTGAATGGGAAAATCATATATTACTTGTGCAAATATATGTGGACGATATTATTTTTGGTTCAACTAATCAACAGATGTGTGATAAGTTCTCCAAGCTGATGCAGAATAAGTTTGAAATGAGCATGATGGGTGAACTTAATTATTTTCTTGGATTGCAAGTTAGACAGTTGCCTGATGGAATATTCATCAGCCAAGCAAAATACACAAGAGATCTGTTTAAGAAGTTTGGTATGGAAACTAGCTCTACTTCTACAATTCCTATGTCTACAAGTCTTCGCTTGGATAAAGATGAAGATGGCAAATCAGTGGACATAACCAAATATAGAGGCATTATTGGTTCATTGTTGTATCTAACAGCAAGCAGACCTGACATAATGTACTCAGTTGGAGTCTGTGCAAGATTTCAATCAAACCCCAAATAATCTCATCTCTTAGCTGCCAAGAGGATATTGAAATACATTAAAGGCACTCAAGAATTGGGATTGTGGTATCCTAGAGAATCTGGATTTGAGCTTATTGGTTATTCAGATTCAGACCTTGCTGGTTGCAAGATTGACAGAAAGAGCACAATAGGTGCCTGTCAGTTCTTAGGTAGCCGTCTGATCTCATGGATGAGTAAGAAACAGACTTCAGTTTCTATATCTACTGCTGAAGCTGAATATATAGCTGCTGGAGCTTGTTGTGCACAGATACTTTGGTTGAAACATCAACTGGAAGACTACAACATCAAGATCAGTGGAATTCCAATCTACTGTGATAATACAAGTGCAATCTCTCTTACTAAGAACACTACAAGTCATTCAAGGACTAAACATATAGAGATCAAGCATCATTTCATTAGAGATCATGTGGAAAAAGGCAATGTTATGATTGAGTATGTTCATACTGATAATCAAATTGCTGATATTTTCACTAAACCTTTAAGTGAAGCAAGGTTCTCAACTCTAAGAGCTGAGTTAGGACTACTAAATTTGGATGCATAAGCTGAGGGGGAACTCTTCAGAAGACTGGAGTTCAACAGCTTAGTCATCAGTTATTTTATTCAAGGATTAACCTTCAACAGACTAGTTAACTTATGAATTTTTAAAGTCAGGGGGAACGTGTAAGACTAGCGGTACTTCTGTTCTAAAAGATGAAATTTGTTAATGACAGTTAGTTGAAGTTAAGTTATCATGAAGATATGTTCTTAATTCTTGAAGAATGAAGATTATTTTATCTTGCTGGATTGACAAACAGCAGAGGAAGATTACTAGCTATTGGCATTCTCTAGTAATATCAGATAACAGATCACTCGTCTGTCAGATAAGTTTAACTCTACTCATCTGATACCTTATATAAGCATGGTCATAAAACGTATTATTAAAAGCGCGCTTTTATAAGTAACATATTAGTGTCGATAGAGTTTCCCGCCCATCTGACATTAAAATAATAAAATTGAAATCCGTCTCTCCTATCCACACGATTAAAAACTGTCAGATTAGATCAACGGTTCTGATAAATCACGAAAACCTAATCAAAAGGGAACCTATAAAATCCGATCTAAAACAGTATAGTCGTCTTACGCACTCAAAATACTCTCAAACTCTCTAATTCTCAAACTCTCTTGTTTCGAAAGCTTACTGTTTTTGTAGATTCTACTCACTAATCTCAGAAATGGACAAGATTATTGACCGAAGATACCTAAACTACAGCAGATTTCACTTTTCGGGCACTGATCTGATGCGCTCACTGATGGAGAAAATTAAAGAGGCATCGTTGGTTCCAGTTCTGGAAGCACATGAAGAAAGGGTTTACTTAGAAGATGTTTATCACTTCTACAAGACCAGGAAATTCAACACTGAAGAGACTGTTATGACTGCTGTTATCGGTGGTAAGAAAGTTGCTATCTCTGCTGCTGTGTTGAGTGAAATTTATAAACTTACGAACAAAGGAGGGGATGTGACAGACCTTGGGTCTGAAAAGGAAGAGGAGTTTTGGGCTATTTGTGCTAAGAAAGGAGAAAAGATGACTGGGACTTTGATGAAGACCCAGCTGAAGGATGAATATCAGAGATTTGCTGATATTATAGCCAAGGTGCTGGACTGCAGCACAAGTTCTTTGGATGGGCTACCAAGGAGAAGATACTACACAATGATGTGTATCTACTACGGTTTAAAGGTTGACTGGGCTGCTCATGTTTATGAGCTACTGAGTGATAAGAGGTTTTCTCATGCCATTTTACTCAGTAATCTCTTTGCATCTCTACAATGCCCCTTAGGAACAGGGAAGAATACTCATGGTAGCAAAGAGTTCAAACTCTACGAGCCAGTGAGAAAAATAGTGGAAGAACCTAAGAGAAAAGCCCCTGCCAAATCCAAGAAGGGCCCTTCTAAGAAGAGCAAAAAGGGGGGACAGACAAGCCAAGTTGCTGAGCCAACAGCACAGTCTGCTGTTAAGACTGATTCAGCACTTTCTGAGGATGAAGTTCCAGAAAAAGAAATTGAAGATTTTACTAGGGAGATTGAGCAGATGAGGACTGACTCATCCCCTGAAAGGACAGAGTCTGAGGAAGAAATTCCTCTTCAAAGGATGAAGAGGATGAGAACAAAGAGTGAGGCAAGGGGACCTCCTACTGCCAAACCCCCTGCCAAAAGGATTGCAAAGTCAAAGGCTAAGAGAAAGGTCACCTTCTCTGAAGAGCCTGTTGCAACTGTTAGAGAATCAACAGCAGAAGCAGAAAGACCTGTAATAATTGAAGAACCTGCTGTCCAAGCTGCTAAGAGTGATGCTGCTGAAGCTGAAGTTGTTTCTGAAGTTGGAATGACAACAGAAGACTCTTCTGCTGCACTATCTGCTGATGTTGAAGAAGCACATCAGACTAGTACAACACAAGAAGGAGCTACACTGTTGCTGCACCCTACTCCAGTTGCTGCAACTCCTATTCAAACAGTTGAGAGTCCTGAATCCAGAAGAATGAGGACTGGCAAGATTGCCACTTACTTAACTGCTGCAGAAAAGAAAAGACAAGATGCTGCTGAAAAGCAGAGGATAGCTGCTGAGAAAGCAGAAGAAGAAAGGCAGAAGAGCTTAGAGCTTAAGAGGCTGGAGGAAGAAGCCAGCAAAATGACTCAAGAGCAGAGGGATGCTGTTGAGGCAGCAGAGTTGGCTGCTGCCATTGAAGCAAGCACCAAAGATGCTCATGGTCATCAGCATAGTGGTGGGATAGTTATTGGTGAACAAAGGGATCCAAACAAACCAATACCAGCTATGCCTGCACCTAAGATAAAGCCAAAGAGGAGAGAAGAAATCAGATTGTCTTTGGAGATTGTCAGGGATGATCCTGCCATCTTTGAAGAATTCCTGAAGAGGCTTGATGCTGAAAATGAAAGAGTCAACCGCCTGACACAATTCAATAATGAAAAGATCAGATACAACAGGTGGAGGGAATTCAGACTGACAAAGAGTCCAGCTGAAATGACCAAATGGAAAGCCTTTGCTGTTGAGGAAGCATGGGTACTGAAGTGGCTGGAGACAGGTTCTCTAATTCAAGCACTTGATTCAGAATTCTTTCTGGACAAGTTGAGGCTAAAGATAAGTCACTTTGTAAAAGCTGAAGCCAAGAAGATCTTCAAATCAATACCTGAAGACTATGAGGAATCTGAAGACCTCAAAGAAAGATCTATAAAGTTGGCTATTGCTCAAGCAATGGAGCTTTGGGCAAAGAAATCAAGGAAGTTAAGGGAACAACCAAGCTCAATGGTCCCTCTTCCTAACATCAAACACATTGTCTACGGGCCAAACATCAAACCTTATGAAGAGCTACCTGAGGAACCTTCATCTACTTTTATTCCTCTTGATAACTTTACTTGGATTTCCAACAGGTCAGCTGTGGACAATGAAGGAATGATGAGGACAGTTGAGACTGTCAAGAAGATTATATCCCCTGCTGATAAAGAAAAAGCAGAGTCCTCTGATCAACCAAATCAAAAAGAGGGTACATCAGACCCATCTGATCAGAATAAAGCACAGGGTGATAAGTCTGACGCTGCTAATGATTCAAAGAAAGAAGAAGCAATTCCAGCAGATCAGATCAAGGACAAAGAAGTTGCTGCTGACGGAGATGATCAAGCTGAGGAGAAGGAAAGCACTCCAAGCCATGCTGGTAGTCCAGCAGATCAGTCTCTTGCATTAATAACTCAACCAACAGAGCAACATATCAAAGAATTACTTCCTGCTACAGCAAATATGCCTTCAACTTCTCAAAGTGCTCAGACAAATCTGTTGGATTCCATCCAACAAATGATCACCAATTCTTTGAAGGATATGAAGAAAGAGTTAGCTGCAGAAGTGTTAGCTGCTGTCAAACAACCTACTCAGAAAGCTGCTGCTGTCCCAACCGATCTGATAGAAGACACTGCTCAGAATGTTAAATCCATCTGTCAAGATATGGATATACTTAGAAGACGGACTCAGACTACTACTGAAGGCTGGAAACAGATTGAACAAACAGTTGAAATGGCCCTCCAAGCAGAAGATGAAGTCATGGGAAATATGATGAAAGACTTCACTGCTTCATCAAATTGGATTTTGGGAACTCAAATTCAATTGGGTGATCAAGGAGAAGATTTGCTCAAGGAAGTCAAAACTGTTAAGGCCAATCAACTCAAACAGCAAGCTCAGATCAATGCTATGGAAGAGAACATCAAGCTTCTCTGTGATTCACTTCTAATTACACCAGTTGTGCCACAATATCCAATCAACCCTGCTGATGATGACAAAAAGGGGGAAGAAAGGGTATTTGGACAGAAGAAAGTTGGTCCTTCTCTTGAAAAGGAAGAAGATAACCAAGCTAAAGCAACTGAAGTGTTGGAAGAATCTGATGGTGACACTGAAAGAAATATGGGAGAATCAAGCAGACCAACAGATGAGAGAATTACAGAAGAAGAGCAAGCTGAAGAATCTGAAGCAAAAGCCAAGTCTGATAAGGAACTAGCTGCTGCCAAAGATTCAGCTGAAGAATAGCTTGACCCTGATGTAAAATATAAAAAGATAGAGCTGCTAAGAAAAAGGTTCTTTGAAGAGCTGGAAGCTGAGACTTCTAAGTTATCTGATGAAGAATCGGAAAAAGAGGACAAGGAAGCTGAAGAAGAGAAGAAGGAAGAAGACTAGTTTAGGCTAGATTCTCTTTTATCTTAAAATCCTTGTAATCATTTTAAAAGTACTCTGCACTTTTCATTCTTCAAAACTTGTAATCTGTAATCAGTTTAATCATCTATAAAATTGCAAGTTTTAATCCAACATACTATTTCTATCTCAGAAATTTTTGAGGATCAAAACTTTAGTTTAGGTACAGGTACTTAGCTGAAGTTTTGTCATCATGAAAAAGGGGGAAATTGTTGGATGAAGATGAAGATGAAAGAAGTCAGAATTTAAGGGAAGGTTTTGATGATTTCCAAAACATCATAATCAGCTAAGTAAGGATAGCTTAGTTCCCTTGGAAGAATCTTTGAACAAGTAAAGAAGATATCAGAAGAGTTCAAAGACCAAAAGACTTAGTGATCTCTTGCTGAAACAGCAAACAGAAGGGTAGGTCATCAGCCGAGTCAAATCAGATTAGTTCAGTATTTGATCAGCAGAGTACCTATCAGAAGGGTTGCTTCGATCAGCAGGGTGGAAGAGATCATGAGATCAGTTCAACGGTAATAAATGCACTTGGTGTAATAAATGCTGAAAGAGAAGGGTAGTAATGGCAAATGATTGAAGATATCCTCGTATCAGCAGAGTGCATTTAATGCAGCATTAAATGTGATGGACAGAAAGTACTGTACACTGTACGGATTGCTGCAGGGAGCCGTTTCAAAAGAGCTGAAGGATGGATTTGAAGATTTGATTTGCCTTCAACGGTCATATTCTCACATCCATGTATAAATAGAGCTAAGTTCGAAGAGAGAGAAACACAACAACAATCAGAGATTTTGATTTTGAAGCAGAATTTTTCTAAGTCTCAAAAGCTCGAACAGCTCACTCGTCTGGTGGAAGTCATCTGTTGACAGAAACCTAGTTGAAGAAAACAGAAAAACATTATCTGAGTGATTTTGTAATAGCTGAGTGTTGTGCGAAGTGAGAATCCATCTTTGTGAGTGATTCTACTTTAGAGGATAGGATTTCTGAGTGATTTCCTATTGTGAGCTTATAGCCTTCACATTTGTTGTTTAGGTGTAAGTGGAGAAATATTGTAATCTGTGTGATTATAGTATAACCCAGAATCTGAGTGATCTGGAAGAGTGGACTAAAGGATTTTTATCTATATAACCACTATAAAATTCTTTGTGTTATCTTGCATTTAAGCTTTCTTGCATATTTTAAAAGTTTGCATATTTAAACACTTTGAATTACTGAAAGATTTTATAAGGAGTTTCAAAACTGGGGATAAAATCTTTTAAGAGCTTAGTTTACTTGTGAAAAATACTTTCAAACAATCAGCTGCAAGTATACTCTTTGGAAAACTGTTTTGTTGAAAAACAGCTAAGTATTTATAAGAAGAGTGGTCACTCTGCTGTTCTAGACTTGTTCTTGATCAGCGAAGTAATCTTACAGTTCTTATCAGCTTAGTCTGCTGACAGAACACTGAAAAGTTTTTAAGTTCAAAAATTTTCAGAGGTCTATTCACCCCCCCCCCCCCTCCTCTAGACCTCATCTGACCACTTGGGACCAACACTTGCCTTTCCAATTTCTTTTTTCCCGCATAATTCTGAAACGACGTCGTTTTGATGGTAGACGTGCTTAGTGTTATTGTACCTCGTGCATTGCTGATTTTCTTTTTCCTTTTCATATAATGGTTTAATTGGCCGTCATTTTGCAAGTGGTGAGCCCAAAGTGGTCTGTTTTTTTATCTCATCCTTTTCAATTTCCCGTCTACCTTAACAAATCGACCAACTCTTCTTCCAAACCTCTGTGTCTCCAGCACCGCTGTTTTAAATGAACAAGATGGAACAGAAGAGAAAGATAGGCTGAGTGATTTGCCAGATTGTCTTCTCCTACAAATTTTGGCTCCAATCACTTGCCTAATAAACTCGATTAACCACCTATACCAAGCCAAATTGATTAGAAATTATGAAATATTTCAAATTGGATGGCATATCTTGGATGTAAAATATTTCCAATTCCACCCATTCTAACTCATAATTTTTACGAAAATTAAGCATCATCAATTTTATCATCCTTAGATTCCTAGAACAAAAAATTAATTTACATTTACTCCACAATATTAGTTCACAAATATAATCAAAGTAAGCCAATTTATAGTAGCTATGGTAAAGATCCAACGGCCAAGAAATTAGGAAAATCCAACGGTCAGTAAATTAATAAATCAAGTGCGTTTTATTTCCAAATATTTAAACAGATCTGAACTTGCGTGTCTTGTAAAACGTGCTAAAAAACAATATATAAATTTGTTTTGACCGTTGATCTTTAAACTTTAATTATATGGACTGTCCGAGTATCACCATAAATATAGGTGGTTGATAACGCGGAACGCGTCCTATTCTAAAATTTACACCATCTATCTTGAAATTCCTTGGCCGTTGGATTACGATTGCTTCTATAGATTCGGTCACTTTTACTTAAATATATATGAAATATTTAAAAATTAATTATTAATTATTAAATAATGTTGTGTAACCAGCACAGGTGACTCACCAGATTCTAGAAAGTACTACGTCAGAAAATAGGCCCGACTAATTTGTTTAACAAGCAACAAGACACGCAAGTTAATAAAATTCGAGAAAGACTGATTTAATGAAAAATATGAGTTTAGTTTTATTAACGAAGATGATTTCGAGATTTATGGGAATGAATCATAGATAATTTTTTTGGAAGATTTTATTTTAAATGTTTTCGATGAAATTACGTTCAACGAAGATACCATAATCTGATTCTGTTGTGCGATTGGTCAGGTTCATCTTAGTCCTAAAGTGATTAATCCAATTATTTACTGATCTTGATACTAATAAGTGGCGACAATTGCCAATAAACCGTTCACGATTTTCATTTTGATTTAAATTTAGCCCCTTTCATAGAAAACATCGTCGTTTTGTCCTTTGTCGACCTTTTTTCTATTCAATTTGGCTAGTTCTTACATATGTTTTCGTTTACTTTTGTCGGTTATATGCTTTATTTCTGTGTTAAATATTTTATATAGGTCGATAAAGAGCTAAAGCAGTAGACAAAGATGCAAGTAGAAGAAATATATAGAACAAAGATCGGGGAAATAAGATCGAAAACCAACGAGCGGAATATATTTCTAAGCATTTTCCAACCTTGCAGTCTTGTTTTAAGGATGATAAATCCATCCCATATCTGATGGGGGCTATTCCGCACCCTTTATAATGTGCGGATCGACTAAAGAACATAAGATCGGTTCGACCAAATCAGACAGTTCGGGATCATCTTATCGACCCGGCCGAATACAGCTCTCTTCGACAAGAAGACTACACTCCGGACTCAAGAAGGATATTTGGGCCGAGTCCTATTAGGATTATATTTCCTTGTAACGCTAGGTTTAGTATGATATAAATACCTAGTCAATCATTGTATGAAGGACTCCGAATCATAAGGCAAAATACGCCATTAAATTCTGCATAAACGGCAGAACCCACTATCATTCAATAAATAAAAGAGCTTTCTCTTCATATTTGAGTTATTCTAACGTTGGTTACGATATTTACTTATTGTTCTTACGAAATTGCTCTTCCTTAAGATTGATCCATCCTGAGTAAAGTAACAGAGCCCTATAAACTATATATATTGAGAATCCCCAATACCAAAATTCTACTGATACCTTTAACCCGGCTAAATCCACTTAAATTAGTTGGCGCCCACCGTTGGGCTAGGTTAATTATTCGATCGACATATGGCTCGCCCAAGGAAAAGCGCTCGAGTTGGAGCAAGAAGTAGCACAACCACCGGTCATAACACATCTGAAGATCCACAGGATAATAATGATAATAACGCCCACGACACCAACGAGAATTTGCAGGGTCCTCATCCTCATCAGCAGGAACCCCAAGGAGATCTTCCCGATACCATACCGGAAGAACCGGAAGTCCCTGCGATCCCCGTTCCTCTCCCGGGCACTCAGGAGAAATTGCGACAAATTGCTATGCTCGTTAAATCACTCTCCCCAGAGGAATTACTCGTACTTGAACAAGTTCCTCGAAACGTTAGGACTGCTAGGGCAAATCCTGCTCAAGGAGCGCCAAGGCAAAACGCTCAAACCTCTCAACAAGCTGACAGCCCGGCGAGCGAGCGGCGCTCGCTACACAGTCCGCAGCAGGGCAATTCAAAACCCTCCGATAACCATCCCCGAAGGAAACCAGGACAAAGAAAACCACAGCCGGGACGCAGCGGGTCCAAGGAACGTACAATAATCCCTATCGAGGATGACATAGATGATGCAATCCCAGATCGACCACGAACAAAGCGATTCTCAGAAAAAGAAATCGAAAGGATGGTGCAGGAACGACTCGAACAACGCCTACAATCTATTCAAAACCCATGGGCCCGAACCACGGAACTCCAGGAGAGCCTTGCAGCCTGTTCTCCTTTCTGCAGAGAAATAAAGGAGGCACAGTTAATCGGACAGGTCCCGGGTAGACTACCCCGATACGACGGAACCACTGATCCAGATGACTATATTTTTAGCTTCACTAATATAATGAATTTATACGCTCATTCGGAGTAATTCACAGCCAAATTAATGGTAACCACATTTGAAGGACTCGCTTTGGACTGGTTCGCCAAGCAACCTGCCAACTCCATATTCAGTTTTTGGGAATTATGCAATAAATTGACACAGCAGTTTGCCAGTCAGAAGAGGCAAAAACTTCCGATGAGCTACTTAGGAACTATACACCAACAAGAGGGAGAGTCCTTAAGAAACTGGTTGGCGAGATTTAACGTAGAATTACTTAAAATCGATTCCCCAAATATCGATTACATAATTTCTATTCTATTCGACCTCACGAAGAATAGGCAGTTCGGAAATGCCCTCAGTCGAAAACAACCAAGAACGTTTGCCGACATCATGAGCTTGGCATCTAAATATATCACCCAAGAAGAGATGAATTCATTTAAAGATAAAAACAAAAACAAAGTCACAACTTCAGGCCCCAAACGGCAAGATATGATTCCAGCCCAAAGATCCATGGATTATGAACGATCTATTAGAAAAGGCAACGTTTTCCAGCGATTGGAATACAATAAAACCGACCAAGAAAGACAACCTAATTTCTATCAAAGACCAAGAAACCCCGAACTAGCGATCAGAGGCAGGGTTAATCAAGTAGAACACCCAAGGCTGAATGCTCTGATAGAAGAAATATTGGAAGTAGTAGAAAGGAATAATTGGATCCCTGAAGCGAAGAAAATCGCTCAGCCCAGACCAGGATCTCGAAACTATGAGTTATACTGCAGATACCATCGGGCACACGGATATCGAACAGAAAATTTTTCACCTTAAAAAACTAATCGAACAGGGAAAACTAGACGACTATCTAGAGCGAGATAACCGCAAGAGGGGAACAAGTAGAAGCCCTCGGAATAATAATCAAAGAAGGAGTTCTCGTCGAAGGTCACCCGAGCATGGTCCTACACAGGAGTTGAACCATGACCAGATCAATGGAACCATCCATACAATTTCCGGAGGACCCGCAGGAGGGGATAGTCTTAACGCCCGACGAAGGACAGCTAGATCCATAATTGGAAGCTTAAAATACCCAAAAAAAAATATGGACTCTAGAAAACAAACCAACAAACGACCAGCTGATCAGCTTTAACGAAGGCGAAGTACCCAAAAACATTGTTTGGGATACAAAAGAGGATAACCCCGATTTCCCGATGGTGGTGTCGCTAGAAATAGCAAATTATAATGTCAAAAGGATCCTAATCGATAACGGGAGCTCGGCGAATATCATCTCCCGGGAGGTTTTAGCCCAGATGAACATGGGAAAGATAAACCTACAGAAAGTAGCTACGCCATTAGTAGGGTTTGGAGGATCCGAAATCGTCCCCAGCGGAACAATAACCTTAAGTGTATCACTCGGGAAAAAACCGCAACGGACAGTGAAGCTAGTAAAGTTTCTAGTGGTAGAAACGCCCTTCGCTTTTTAGGATGACCAGCCCTCAACCTATTCCGAGCCGTTGTCTCTACTTATCATCAGAAGATAAAATTTCCAACCGACAGAGGTATCGGGGAAATAATGAATGATCACTGCATGGCATGGGATTGCTATAGCACCTCATTAACTTTGAAAAATTACTTCAAATCAATTACCCCGAGCAAAAGAAAGCTCGTAGACGATGTCGTTGGAAACGAGGTTGAAATCCCTAGTACTGATCGAATAGATAAAAAGGGAAAAAAACCGCTAGATTTAGCTTTGAAGCCACCGGAACATAAGGATGTAATTCTAGTGCAAGGGGACTCGTCGAAAACAACAAGAATAGGTACTAAATTGAGCAAATAAGGGGAAGTAATGTTGATTGACTTTCTCAGAGATAATGTCGACGTCTTCGCTTGGAGCACGAATGACATTGAACGAATTGATCCTCGAGTAATCAAGCATTCGCTAAAAATTGATCCCTTGGCAAAACCCGCTAGACAAAAGAAGAAAAATCACGGGCCAGTAAAAGATAAAATCATCAAAGCAGAAGTAGAAAGGCTACTTGAAGCAAAACAAATCCGAGAAATACACTTCTCAGAATGGCTATGTAATGTCGTTCTAGTAGCAAAAGGGGATAAAAAGGATAACAAGTGGAGAATGTGTAATGATTTTACCGACCTTAATAAATTATGCCCGCGAGATCCGTATCCCCTCCCAAGGATCGACTTATTAGTTGACTCAACCGCTGGCTTCGCGATCTTCAGCATGATGGATGCCTTTCAAGGGTTTTATAAAATATATATGGATGAGCGGGACCAAGAGAAGACTGCGTTCATAACCGAGCAGGGAGTATATTGCTTTATAGTAATGCCATTCGGCTTAAGGAATGTCGGGGCTACTTACCAAAGGTTAGTAAACCTAATGTTCAAAGAGTTAATCGGAGAAATAATGGAAGTCTATGTAGACGACATGTTAGTCAAAAGCATGAACGAAGCGGATCACGTAAAACATCTTGATCGATGTTTCCGAATATTGAGAAAATACCGCATGAAGTTAAATCCCGCGAAATGCACTTTTGGTGTTAAGTCAGGAAAATTCTTGGGCTATTTGGTACATCAACGAGGAACTTTGAAGCCAACCCAGAAAAAATTTCAGCCATAGCCGAAATGAAGCCTCCCAAAACCATCTCCCAGGTACAAAGCTTGGTAGGAAAAATCGTAGCGCTAAACAGATTCATATCAAAATCAGTAGAGAGAAGTTTGCCCTTCTTCCAAACACTTCGAAAAGCGAAAAACTTCGTTTGGACCGAAGAATGCGATCATGCCTTCAACCAGCTCAAAGAATATTTAACAACATACCCGTTGCTGGCCAAATCGACCGAGGGGGAACCACTGTATATCTACATCTCGATCTCCGATGCGGCCGTTAGTTCAGTACTGATCAAAATAGAAGGATCAGAACATAAGCCTATCTATTATTTAAGCAAATTGCTACAAGGGGCGGAGAAGAATTACTTGGAAATTGAGAAATTCGCGTTGGCCTTAGTAGTGGCAGCACAAAAACTTCGACCTTACTTTTTAACCTACAAAATCGTGGTTTTAACAAACCAACCACTAAGACAAGTCTTAGCAAAGCCAGAAGCTTCCGGAAGACTAATCAAATGGGCGATCGAACTCGATCAATTCGAAATCGACTACAAACCGAGAATTGCGATTAAGGCCCAAGTATTAGCTGATTTCCTACTGGAAACTCCCACACAAGCAACCGAACTATCGAGCATCCTCAACGACGATATCTTAATCATAGAAGATCAAACTTGGTTAATGCATGTTGACGGTGCTTCGTGCCGAGAAGGAGGGGGCGCTGGAATCAACTTCACCGGACCGAATAAAGAGGATTTAAATTATGCAATAACATTGGACTTCGTCGTAACAAACAATGAAGCAGAATATGAAGCGTTAATCGCAGGAATGGAAGTGGCGATCAAGGCCAACATTAGAAGCCTTAAAGTATTAACCGATTCAAAGTTATTACAAAGACAAATAGAAGGACTATATGTGGCTAAGGAATTTAATATGGTTAAATACCTTCCAAAGTGAAAACACTAGCGGAAAAATTCGAAAGCTTCGGTATACAGAACATTTCACGTTCGGAAAACAAATGGGCCGATCAACTATCTAGGTTCACAGGAGCCCATGACAGAAAAACTGAAAGGGTGATCAACTGGTTAATCTCTAGTACACCGGCCATCGACATCGATGAAGTACCGGCGGTCGATATAATGGAAATCGAAGAAGCAGAAGAAAATTGGATGACTCCAATGATAGACTATCTTCGAGAAGGAAAATTGCCGCTTGACCAGAATGAAGCTCGGAAAATAAAATATCGGGCTCCAAAATATACATTAGTAGGAGAAAAACTCTACCGGAGATCAGTTTCAGGAATTCTTCTGAAGTGCATGTCTGAATCACAAACCACTGATATTTTACGAGAGGTACATGAAGGAAACGCAGGGAATCACAGCGGAGCAAGGGCATTAGCTTTAAAATGCCTCCGAACAGATTATTATTGGCCTACCATCAACATTGATGCCGCTCAGTATGTCCAAAAATGTCATCACTGCCAAGTCCACGCTAATATATGTCATCGACCAGCAGAAAATATGCACCCTATACCGGTATGTTGGCCTTTCGATCAATGGGGGATGGACATCGTGGGACCGTTCCCAGCGGCTAGATCCAAGAAAGCTTATGTCCTGGTCGCTGTAGAATACTCCAGCAAATGGATAGAATGCATTGCCCTTGCACGAATAACTCAATTCCAAGTGATCAACTTCCTATGGAAGTTCATAGTTTGTCGATTTGGCATCCCTAGGATCCTAATTTCTGATAATGGAACCCAATTCGCGGGAAAACAGGTAATAGAATGGTGTTCGAAACATGGGATTCAACAAAATTTCACTTCGGTCGGGCATCCTAGAGCGAACGGACAGACTGAAGTAGCAAACCGAGAAATAATTAAATCCTTGGAAAAAAGGTTAGGAGCGGCCAAAGGAAAATTGCTCGATGAACTCCCAGGAGTACTTTGGGCTAATCGAACCACTGTCAGGAGCTCAACCGGAGAAACCCCGTTTAGCTTGGTATATGGTTCGGAAGCTGTTATTCCTGTTGAAACTCTAATTCCAACACAAAGAATTGAAATGTACGATGATCAGGAAAATGAAAAGACAAGAGAAAATGATATCGATTTAACAGAAGCTTTAAGAGAAAAAGCCGCTGTACGATTGCAAGCCACTAAAGCAAATATGGAAAAAGCATACAATCAAAAGGTACGCATCCGAACCTTCAAAGAAGGAGACCTGGTCTTGAAAAAGGTAGAAGTATCAAAGCATGTGGGAATTACAACAAAATTGGGATGGACGTTACGTGGTCATTTGCGTAGGAAAGAAAGATTCATACAAAATTGCACACTTGGATGGAACAGCCTTACCAAGAACCTGGAATGCAGTCAACCTTAGGAAATACTATGGTAAATAAATTTTAGCAGGTTATGCTGCTTTATTTTATTTTATTAAGTTTTAATCTTTGTAATAAAGGCCTTAGCCTACAGTTCAATTATTAAAGATTTTTAGCAATTTTAAATATTAAGTCAAGATTGGGTATAAATCGATTGTTTCGGTAAAACACTCCTTGGAATTCTACTATCATATTGGTTGGGATCGGGACAAAAGGAGAATAGTATACATTGATCCGCTCAATAAACACTCCTCGATCCAACCATACAAACGAGTCGAGTATACATTGATCCGTTCAATAAAAACTCCTCGGTCAGTTCTTCAAAACGAGTCGAGTATACATTGATCCGCTCAATAAACACTCCTCGATCTACTTATGACGATTAATAGACCTATGGTATCAAAAACCTAATTCTAAACAATACGAGTCGAGTATACATTGATCCGCTCAATAAATACTCCTCGATCTACTTATGACGATTAAAAGACTTCTGGTACTAAAAACCTAAGTCCAAATTATAAAAGAGTTGAGTATACATTGATCCGTTCAATAAACACTCCTCGATCTAATTCAACGATTAATAGACCTATGGTATCAAAAACCTAAGTCTAAACAAAACGAGTCGAGTATACATTGATCCACTCAATAAACACTTCTCGATCTAATTTTCAACGATTAATAGACCTATGGTATCAAAAACCTAAGTCTAAACAAAACGAGTCGAGTATACATTGATCCGCTCAATAAACACTCCTCGATCTACTTATGATGATTAAAAGACTTCTTCTACTAAAAACCTCAGTCCAAATTATAAAAGAATTGAGTATACATTGATCCGCTCAATAAACACTCCTCGATCTAAATTTCAACGATTAATAGACCTATGGTATCAAAAACCTAAGTCTAAACAAAACGAGTCGAGTATACATTGATCCGCTCAATAAACACTCCTCGATCTGTTTTCAACGATCTAAAAGACTTTTGTTATAAAAACCTAAGTCTAAATCATAAAGAGTTGAGTATACATTGATCCGCTCAATAAACACTCCTCGATCTGTTTTCAACGACTAAAAGGATTTTGGTATAAAAACCTTAGTCTAAATTATAAAGAGTTGAGTATACATTGATCCGCTCAATAAACACTCCTCGACCTATTCCTAACGATCTAAAAAGATCTGCTAATACACCTAAGTCGTGAAAATGAATTGAGTATGAATCCATCTGCTCGGAAAACGCTCCTCATAAATAAAATTATGACAACATCAACAAAAAAGGAGAAAGCAAGGGATAAAAGTAATATTTTATTCATCAAAACAATTACATACAAACCTCCTAAATTACAGAGGTATACACACTACTTAAACATCGTTACAATAGTTTAGATAAAATGATCTTATAGATCAGCGATCTTCACGACAATGTCCACGGAAACACCAATCTCCTCCCTAGTACCTCGTCGATTATGATAAACCACCCAAGAAGCATACTGCTCAGGATGGTCGACTTCTTTGGTTCGATGGCCAGGCTCTGAAGATCAAATGTTCCTCCAAACGAAATGAGCATTACCAGCCAGATAACCGGCAATACTCATTCACCCACAACAAGATACTGCTTTTACTTAAAGATAAAACATTTTACTCTAGAGCAGCATCTCTTCGGGGCGGTCGTGAATTATTAATATTTACCAGCACACCCCAGCAGTCTATCACTCCGGAGGTAACATCCAAGAGCGGGGGTGACTGGCAAATATGAACCCTCCATGTGCAAACAGAAACCACGGACCTCAAATCTGTGAAAACTAAGATTGAGGCCTCATGGGACCCGTTAGTACAAGGTAGGGCTTCCATGGGTGATGTGATCATGAAGTGCCCAAAAATAGACTTGAAAGAATTAATTGAAGACAAGTTGTTGGGTCAAGAAGGATTACTTGCTCATCAAGATTGAAGAAGATCTAGTCCATATTTACTTGTCATATGGGACATTTTAATTTAGTAATCTTTAATTTCGAATTTAGCTCCTTGTTTTTGTAGGATTAGTTTATTCTTCACTAGGATTTAGTTTCCTTTTGTTATTAGGTTAGTTAGGTTTAATTTCGAATTTATTGTCCATATTTTTGTAGGATTAGTTTATTCTTTGCTAGGATTTAGTTTCCTTTTGATATTAGGTTAGTTTACTATTTTAGAGTTTCCTAGTTCTTTTCAAGATGTAATCTTGTCCTATTTAAAGGACCTTTTTCTTTAATGAATTCAAGATTTAGTCTTCAATTAATTTGTGTTGAGTATTCTACACCTTCTTTGAAGAGTTCTTCTTCATGAACTTATCAAAGATCAGTAAAATCTTTGTGGACGATTCATCCACCATCGTTTGTGGCGTCCTACCGAACTTATCAAGCATTCTTGTGGCGTTCCGACTTATCAAACGATTCAGTCAACATCGTTTGTGGCGTCCATCCATCGACTTATCAAGCGATTCATCCATCATCGTTTGTGGCGTCTTCATTAAATCCATCTAAACCTGATTGTAGAAAGATCCTTGAAATCCTAATAATTCGGGTCTCGTTAGTCATGATGAGATTCGTATCATTTGGTATCAGAGCCAAATTCTAGTCTCAGGTTTGCCTATCCTTTATTTTCTTGTATAAAAAAAAAACAAAAAAACAAAAGAAAAAATTTGAGAGGAAAAAAAAATGAGAGGAAAAAAACGAAAAAAAAAAAAAGAGTTGAAAAAAAAACGAAAAAAAAAAAAGATTTGAAAAAAAAAACAAAAAAAAAATTTAGAGAGGCAAAAAAAATTGAGAGGGAAGAAAAACGGGAAAAAAAAAAGTTAAAAAAAAATTGTTTTTCAATGTTCACATGTTAGATCTACAAGGTTGGGGAAGATTTGAGGACAAATCTCTTTTAAGAGGAGGAGAATGATGTGATCATGAAGTGCCCAAAAATAGACTTGAAAGAATTAATTTAAGACAAGTTGTTGGGTCAAGAAGGATTACTTGCTCATCAAGATTGAAGAAGATCTAGTCCATATTTACTTGTCATATGGGACATTTTAATTTAGTAATCTTTAATTTCGAATTTAGCTCCTTGTTTTTGTAAGATTAGTTTATTCTTCACTAGGATTTAGTTTCCTTTTGTTATTAGGTTAGTTAGGTTTAATTTCGAATTTATTGTCCATATTTTTGTAGGATTAGTTTATTCTTTGCTAGGATTTAGTTTCCTTTTGATATTAGGTTAGTTTATTATTTTAGAGTTTCCCAGTTCTTTTCAAGATGTAATCTTGTCCTATTTAAAGGACCTTTTTCTTTAATGAATTCAAGATTTAGTCTTCAATTAATTTGTGTTGAGTATTCTCCACCTTCTTTGAAGAGTTCTTCTTCATGAACTTATCAAAGATCATGATGAGGGGTAATTCGGATCCCCTGTCTTTCTAGGCTCAACGTAGTTCGAATAGCATCGAATCCTATCCCCAGGAACCAAGAGCCGAACCAAAGCCTGAAAATGATTGTTCCGAGCACATAAGAGAACCGGGGATCGAAGGACACTGTTGGGCCGAGCCCAGGCCCAAGCCCTCCAATTCGGCTATAAATACCCCATGCATTTATTGCACAACACAACTTCCCAGGTGCACTAGCTTTGAAACTGCTGCTCGGATTCACTCGAGAATAGTAGTATAGGTTTTCTCATATCTATTTCGCCCTTTAGCTTGTACGGCATCCAATAATGCTCGAATAGGACCCTTGAATACTTGTATTTGTACTCATTCAATTCGAATACAATTACTTTGGTCTTTACTTTCCTTTTATTATTGTTATTATCGTATTACATCCCACCCTTGATCGAACTAACGAAATCCAGTAAGATCAATTGGCGCCCACCGTGGGGCCCTGTTCGAGTATTAGATCGAAAATATGCCTACTACGAGGAGAAGTCCATATGTAGACAGAGAGCCTCACCAATCAGAAACTTCGCAATTCACTATCCAGGTTGATCCTCCGGCCAGCGGAACGTTTGTCAATTTGAGTTCGTAGATTAGGTCTGCGGGACGAATTTCCGACCTAAAGATCGATGATTTATTTTGTGGTTATCAAGCTTATTTATTACCTCGGTGGATTTATTTCTTACGAGTGATCCATTATCAACTAATATAAGCAAGTAAGAAGTTGCAAGGATATTATCCACAGAAGAATTAACACAAAATTAACCCAGTCGATTCAACCATCTCCTTAACGGAAAAGGGCTAAGGAAATCTATACAATTACAGATTGTTAATGACGGAATTTATTTTTCCGATCATGATTAATTTCAAAAAGCGAAGTTTATGTGAATTCTCGAATCAGTTGGGATTAGTTGAATATTCGATAATGAAGACATACGAATTCTCGAACTTACAAAAATTCGATCAAAGCTTTATTATTGATGTTCAAACAAATTACAAAGGAAAGCCTCGAATACAGAATTCGAGCTCAAGAAATAAGTACAGCAATTCCTACCCTATTACAAATTCTACGAATAATTCTACGCTATTACAATTTGGTCTTCCTTCCCTAAGATCGCCCCAGATGCAGAACTCAGCTATGATTCTCCTCGGCAATCACTAGCCACGTGTCGCACATCCGTCTCCGTACAGGATAGAAGTTGGATCGGAGCTCCTCTCCAGGACGTAAAACCGATCTTAGGTCTTCATCGGTAAATAATGATTGTCGAAATCAATCATTATCTACCGACCGATCCGGACCGGCGCAGCAGAGGATTAACTCAGCAGAGGCACCCCAAACAAGCTCGAAGGAACTATATCTCAAGAAAGCCCTCGAGGAAGCTGATGCCTCAGATTTAAAGAACTCCTCTCGGATAAATCCGCTGCCCGATCGAACACTACGCTAGAAAACCGGAGTGCTAACCTATCCAAGGCAAAGTATATCTAGGAAGGTAGGTTGCCTGCCGGTATTCTAAGCGCAATTCTTTTTGCCTGTCGATATTCTAAGAAAAGATTACATCAAATAGACCGGAGTCGGAAAATAAGGTTCGGGTTCTTATCTCGAATTCCATTATTTTGGAAGCAATAAGAATCAAAAGTAAAGCTCGACCCTTATTGGTCGGACAAAACATAATGGTAGAAATGAAGAATATCAGATGACCAAAGTGGAACTATTTATAGCAGCCAAGTTTGTGAACCAACGGTCCAGATAACGGTGCACGGACGGTTGGGATATAGGCGGTAAATGGACTGACGGTTACATTTCCCGAGAAATAGGGTCCTGTTTGGTGACAAGGACACATGATTCAACAGGGCGTATAGGAGAATTATGATATTCTAAATACCAGACCGTCAAGTAACGCTGTTCGACTCGGAGGAATCGTAATCGGACTATTCGAACAGAAATATCGACCTGAAAAATCACGCAACTATGCACTACCAAAGTTCAATTGCCAGATATTCTTTATTGATTTTAGCGCCACTAAAATATTTGTCTATTACTTAATCGAGCAAATGATGTTTGATTATTTCTTTATATTAGAGGATCGGAATGGAGATATTGAAGATGAGAGTTTATCTAATTATGTCTATTTTTATCAGCAAAACGGAGAAGAAATGTATTTATATTATCTCGGAAAATACAAAATATGGGAAATACATATCGAGCATAGCTCAAGCCCTCATATTACATCAAAACGCTATTATTTTCTACAATCCTATGAAATTTTCGGTCTCTTCTCCTATTGTTTATCAGGGATAACTTAGCTCCGACCATGGAATCTCCTTCGGACCCGCAGGCTCTTAACTTTATTTACGATTCTCCAAAGATGAAGACTTGAGGGTACGGTTCATCGAGTAAATGAATTCTGCAGAACTCCCACCCTTGTACGTCTTCCTAAATGCATTGTGGCAATAGGTCCCTAATCGAAGATCTATGCAATAACCCGCGAGCTCTGTAGATCTGGCTTATTGGTTTTCAAGATGGAGATTATATTTGCCTGCCGATACCCTAAGCGAAAATCAAAATAGTGCTTTTTCTGATCAAAAATCCCTCTGCTTAAAGATTGTTCGAAATCTGAGCTCAAATAGGTGAATTAATGAAATAATAATCCTAGTCATCATGGTCGGACGAATTGAATGCCAACACAATGGATGAGATGGTTTCTAAGGAATGACCACCTTTTATAGAGAAAATTCGAAGGAATCTAACGGCTGCTGATTCGCATAACGAAGGGATAAGATATAAGAACTGTTGCGATTCCCGATAAGTAAGGAACCGTTTGGAAGAGATCATTGCTCATCAAAGAATTGGAAACCTTCATGACAGCTGGGATTATTATTCTTCTTTCTTATTATTTAAGAAGGGGTCTTTTACTTTTAGTGTTACACTTTAGTCCCTAATGATCTCGGGCTTCCGTCAGTATGCTTATATGCTCATCTTTTGCTAGTATTGACAATCTTTATCTCCGCTATTATTCTGATATTCGGAATCTGCATTCATTTAATATCAGTTTCTATTATTCTCTTTCATTATAAAGGGTGAAAGCCTCTGCTATGCCCCTTAGATCGACATTATCAAAAGGGTGAAAGCCTCTGCTAGGACCCTCGAGCTAAAAATGCTCTGAAAACGACTAAGGGTGAAAGCCTCTGCTATGCCCCTTAGATCGAAATTATTAAAAGGGTGAAAGCCTCTGCTAGGACCCTCGAGCTAAAAATGCTCTGAAAACGACTAAGGGTGAAAGCCTCTGCTATGCCCCTTAGATCGACATTATCAAAAGGGTGAAAGCCTCTGCTAGGACCCTCGAGCTAAAAATGCTCTGAAAACGACTAAGGGTGAAAGCCTCTGCTATGCCCCTTAGATCGAAATTATTAAAAGGGTGAAAGCCTCTGCTAGGACCCTCGAGCTAAAAATGCTCTGAAAACGACTAAGGGTGAAAGCCTCTGCTATGCCCCTTAGATCGACATTATCAAAAGGGTGAAAGCCTCTGCTAGGACCCTCGAGCTAAAAATGCTCTGAAAACGACTAAGGGTGAAAGCCTCTGCTATGCCCCTTAGATCGACATTATCAAAAGGGTGAAAGCCTCTGCTAGGACCCTCGAGCTAAAAATGCTCTGAAAACGACTAAGGGTGAAAGCCTCTGCTATGCCCCTTAGATCGACATTATCAAAAGGGTGAAAGCCTCTGCTAGGACCCTCGAGCTAAAAATGCTCTGAAAACGACTAAGGGTGAAAGCCTCTGCTATGCCCCTTAGATCGACATTATCAAAAGGGTGAAAGCCTCTGCTAGGACCCTCGAGCTAAAAATACTCTGAAAACGACTAAGGGTGAAAGCCTCTGCTATGCCCCTTAGGTCGAAACTATCAAGTGGGTGAAAGCCGTTGCTAAGATCCTAAATGCAAGTTATCGATTACACCAAAAAATTCAAATAATATTCTGTCTCAGAATAGAGCGATCAAGATCCGCCGACCCGACTATTATTATTCACGTATTATCAATCTTCAATCACTCTAGAGGAAAATGAAATCGACGAAGAACGTCAATTATTAGTTATCTTTTGTTATTACCAATTATCTGGATATCGATGATCGAAGAATGTCAATTATCGCTTACTATCTAAACACCTACAGCAGTCGCTGTGGAATAGCGCTTATTTATGTTTTTGCGATGAAGAGCTTGATGCTCGATATCAGTGTATAAAGCAATCCTACGAATTAACAAAATTGAGTTGACGAAGGAAGCAAATATTTCATTTATGATCTTTCAAACAATTACAAAGGGATTAGTGATTACAATGATAGAGAAAATCGAGCAAAGATGAGATTTTACATTAAATCCTGCTACAAGAGCTGTCTACAAAGATGTACACCTCAAGCTTCATTATCACTCCCAGTTTATAAACTGTTAATAGTGATCAGAGGAGGAAGGCGGGGCCAGAATAACAGTTCTACCCCTCATCAACCTCTAAAGAAATAGAGGGGAACAACCTCTAAAGAAATTATTCCACGCAATCTCGGAGGCAACATTCTTCAAGAAATATCTTGAGGAAGTAGAGATCGAGTGCAGTAAAACTCCTCCAGCAGTTGACCCACTATCCGACCGGCTGGATTAACAGGATACAGGATTTTGAACCAGTCTTAAATGGTTGGAATAAGAGAGAGCTTGTCGCCTGCCGGTACCCCAGCCGCGAATACCATAGATGAGTAAAGAAAAAGTCAAAATCAAGATCGCTCAAAGTACTCATCACTTTGATTCCGACCATCAACTAAAACAAGAAAGGGAAATTCGGATTTCAACTAGTCAAGAAACCATTATCAACTCGTCTAAAATCGACCGAGATTGGCAGAATACACTATCAAAACATATAAGAATGGTTAAAAAGATTCGGTTAAGAAATATTATTATTTCCAAAGTTCGATATATTGAGAAACCACAAGTTACAAAGATATCAACTCCTGATACATCTCAAGCTAACCTCTTAATGCCAATACAATATTGAGATTATCAACAAAGAATTAATCTATATGTCTAAACATAAGGAGACCTTCATGAACAGGTAATCCTATGAAATTTTCGGCTGGCGATAATGTCCTTACTCGAAAGAGAGCAGCCCATCAAGCCGGCAGGGTTCTATCTTTTCCATAGTTTTTAAAAAAAAAGAGAAGAGGGGAATGCATCTTTTTCTAGGTGTAATGTGAATACTTTTTAAGGAGCTCGATCCTTAAAGCAGCACCCCCTCACATCTTCCAGGAGAGCTGAATAAACCGCCAAACATCCCTGCAAAGAATTTTAACGTTTAAATCTCTCCCCGACCATAGAAGGTCGATGGAGATATTGGGGTCGTGGATGGTCAGCAATAAAGCTGCTCGGTCTTCAGGGTCTAAATACTGTACGCCTGCAGATACTGATCTTACGTGGTTTCGTTGGTTCGATCAAGGGTGGGGAATAACACGATGACAATAATGTTAAAAGGAAAATAAAGACCAAATGTAATTGTATTCGAGTAAATTGAGTACAAGTTCAAATATTAGGGGTCCTACTCGAGCATTATTGGATGCCGTACAAGCTAGAGGGTGAAATACACAAGAAGCTATGCCTATTTTACCAAATGGTTCCCAGCAGTAGCTTCGAGGAGGGAGCACCTGGAAAATCGTGTCCAATATCATAAATGCATGGGGTATTTATAGCTGAAATTGGGGTCTAGGTGGTCTACCCGCAGACATGTAATTCTTCGGCCCATAAGTTTGGTTCAGAGTTTGGCCCAACAGTAACTTTGGATCCTGGGCTAGCTTGCATTCGCTGTACTTCAGTCATCGGACTCGAACTCGATTCTTCGAGGTAAGTACCGCTCGATCTCGTGTAATTGTAAAGAAATGTAGGATCCAGGATACCCCTCATCAATACTCCCCCACTTCTCGAGCGTAAAGTGGAACTTAAGCTTGAAGAAGTATGTATAACAGTAGGATAAATCGATCTCGGCTTATCGTTTCGGGTATGCCTCATTAAAAACCTGGCTCGGAAAAACCCTTCTGGGATAAAAACCGGGTCAGGGAAAAAGAGTGCATACTTAAACAATTTCTTGATAGCGCAGCTATAAGATCGTCCTTGTTGTTCGTGATGTGGATCATTATTTCAGGAATTCTGGAAAGTATAGGGGCCGTAGGTGCAATTTCTGAAAATATGACTTCAAATTTACCTCAAGAGAGTCCAACCGTCGCGGTTACTCGGGGACTGATTTGCAATTTCCCATTTTGTCCCTGTATATATAGTTATACGGAGGGTCGCTGTTCCTCACAAATTCTGAGGAAAGAAATTTAGATCGGAGCAGACAGGTCGATAAGTGAGTTTTATTAGCCATATTTGAACAGTCATCTTATATTTATTATGTCGAGCTCAATAGATTTGAAAGGAAAATCTCCCTTAGAGGAGAACGAGGTCGATAACCGCAAGGAGGAAGAAGTAGTAGAGAGTCAATCATCTGAAAACGAGAATCCGCCAAGCTCGGGTTCCGCTTCGGATTCCAGCGGAGAGGAGCGGGAGTCGAACTCTGAAACTGGAAATAGTGAAGACGAAAATTCTAGCGAAGCGACGGTTTCTGAAAGGGAAGATACAGAGGATGTGGAGCTTCCTTTGGGTAACAATGAGCAGCAGAAATATAAACTGAACCGGAATGTGGTGATTACGATCTATGATTGGGAAGAGCCCTCGACTAGCGCAGCTCTAAATATGACTGAGGAGAGGGCGGATGAGATCGTCTGTTCCTATAAGGAGACAGACTTGGCGCAGTTGCAAGAAGAATTCGGTCGATATCTAGGCGACGGTTTTTCGATTGTGCTTCCCTCTTCCGATCAACGAGTTACCAACCCTCCTGCCGGTTGCCAAGCCTTTTATTCCAAACATTTCCATTACGGCTTACGCATCCCCTTCCCCCCTTTGCTAGAAAACCTTCTGGATGCTTTCAAGTTGGCTCCATGCCAGATCTTACCGAATTCGATCGGCCTGATCATAGCTTTTTGCGTATTGATGAAGGCTAAGGGGAAAAAGGCAGCGTTTCAGAATTTCTGGCGGATATTTCAGATGAGTGCTTCCACCTCTTCAAACGCAGGCTACGTGTATTTCTCTCAGAGGCCGAAGATTTCGATTTTATCGACCAACGTGAGTAGCAATCTGAAGGGATGGAAACATGAGTTCTTCTTTGTTCGAGGGCCAGAGTCTCCGTCTTCTGAAGAAAATCTCGAGCCTACTCCCTTCGATTGGCCTGGAGCCAAAGAGTGGATATATGGAAAACGCCGTCTCGTGGGGAGTATGAAAAATGAGATAACAGATAGATTTCTGCAATCTCTTCGTGCTGATCCCCATCAGACCGCTCTAATGACTCAAGAAGCAGTCCTGCGATTGGCTGAGCTCAGTAGTTGCACTTTTCCTGCCGATCCAATCGAATACGGGAAAGCTCAAATCGATCCTGCTAACCCCCCTTCCACGTTAGCTGATATTGTTGACAAATTCCGTACATCGATAGCTGGCCCGCACGTTGCTTCCTTTTCGAAGGGTAATAAGGGTCGACCTCGTCCTCAAACGTCAACGAATCCTCGGAAAACGAAAAAGTCCCAGGTCCCAGTTGGGATCGCGTTGACCTCAAATGCTTTAATGATTGTTCCCCCAATTACCCAAGCAGGAACCTCTCGGTCTAGGGCCGAGGCGGAAGGGGCATCCGATTTCCAGGGTCCCGGAATCCTTCGATCGGTTTTTTCGAATATCTCCTCCAACCCGAACGACGAGGGATTCAGTAACTATACTCTCCTGGAGGATCGTGCCAGAGAGATTTTGCAGGCCAGGATGAATCGCAAAAGAAGTAGCAATGTTCCCGAGTCCTCCAGGAGACTCAAACCTTTTGCTCGTGGGCCGAATCCCATACCATGTCGGGCTGGTCATTCCGAGCCAGATTTGGCAGATTTCATCAGTGATCATCTGCAAGGACCGAGGGCGGCCGGATATCCGGATTGTGGGACCATCGAATCTGATTTGGGTTCCGAGGGTGAGCATACGGTGGATAAGTCTCTCCGGATGTTCTTGGCCGGGAGAATTAGGGATGATACTATCCAATCTTTTGCTAAGAAAGATTTTGAGATATTTGGCGATTATGCCCACGCCCAGCAAATGGTACTGTTCTAATTCCGGAAGTTTCTAGCTTTTTTCCTATAATCTTCATCTTGTGCTTTTACATATCTTTTCCTTTACAGGCCGGAGACCTATTTACTCAAACTGCTCTTCGACTGTCTGTTTTGAGCGAAGAGTCTCAGGCGGTACAGAAAGCCTTATGCAATGTTCTGAAGTATGAAGCTGCTAAGACCAGTCAGCTTGAGGACGCCAAGATTAAGTTGTCTGAGGTCAAAATTGAACTCGAGAGAACTAGGAAAGAGTTGGAAACAAAGAGGGCCTTAGAGGAGGAAGTGGAGAGATTAAAGCAGGAGCTTGAGCAAACCAAAGTGTCTGCCGAACAGTCTTATGAGCGGGGTCGAGTCGAAGCCAGGCTTCCCGCCATAAGGGAGTTCTTAGAGTCTCCGATCCTTGACGCCTTGGTTCGATTACGGTCGGGAGAAATTAATCAAGCCTTCTACTTTAAAGGAGCTCAGCATCTCCTTACAGCTGCTAAGATTGAAGGCGGCCTTGATGACTTCCTTCCCAAGATGAATCCTTACAAGAATATCTTTGGTAGAGATTATAAAGCGTCTTCCCTTCCTCCTAAGCCCGAGGAACTTGCCACTCACGAGTTTGCGCCTTTTCTTAAGGAATTTGGTGCTCCGATGCCAAATCCTGATGAGCTCGAAGCCCAATCCGAAAGCGAAGACGTTGATTCTGAAGGGGATTCCCGCGATCAGAGTGAACAAGGCACTCCTTCTTCCAGTTCGAGTAAATCTGCGTCCGACGCACAAAGTCATGATGGAGGAGGTAGCAGCTCAAGCAAAAGTGATTCTGACGGCTCGGAAAGCAGCTCTAGCGATCCAGAGAAACAAGATAGACCGGACCATGATTCAGGCGTGAAAGAGTCTAACCCATAACGATTGCTATGTAATAGAGCTGACTTAGTGAATCTATGTACTTCTTTACTTGTAATCTTTTCCTCTTATCTATTTAGTGGGTGCTTGAATTTGAATTTCTTTCCTTTATGCTTATCTTTGGGCTATTACCTGTTTGAACTTTCTGTTGAATTCTATAACGTCATTCTTACGTACTTAGCTGCGTCATTGGATCTTTTTTGGGAGTAGTGTTTTACCAATCATTGCAATTTGCATGATGTCGTTTTTCTTATAAATAGCATGACCACTTTATGTTGTCTTTGCACTGATATTCCTCACAGTGTTCGGAGCTTTCCTTAAAATTATCTTGGTTGGATCTTTAGCCAAAAAACGAGAGATGAATAAAAATTCGAATGTTCTCGCCATTTCTTCCACGTCTTTCTCCAAGTCAAATGTTGGTAGAAAATCAGGGAAAAGAAATCGATCGTCAATTTCATACATTAGGTCCAATCAGCAAAACTTCCCCGAGGGAAAGAAGTATCCGACCGCTGCCCTTTCTTCGTGCTTGAAAACTAGGGGCTCCAATAAGAGAACGAAAAGGGTTTCTTTTGCGGAAGATGTAATCGGACATGTCCCTTTTCAATCCATACCTTCGTTGGTCAGCGGATCTTCGTTTAAAAAGGACATGGCTTCTTTTGACAAAGTGTCCCATGATAAATCTGACCTGACCCTTCTTCGGGCTGGTGTTTCTATCTCCGAGGCGGACTTTTCGACTGGAGAATATTCCTCGTTCTTGTTTAATTCTGGGTTGGAATCTCTTGCCCAAGTAATTCTTTCTCACCTCTTTGTGTTGACCGTTTAATCTCTTTATTTCTGTTATAACATATTTGCTTATAAGTTCAGGCCAGGGTGGTCTTTTCTAAGCTTTATGCATTGGCCAAACATGAGTTCGAACAACGGACTTCTAATTCGCTCGAGCTTATCGGGAAGAGGATCGAGCTGGAACGTGCATTGGAAGCTAATAGATTTTTCAAGGAGAGAATATCTCAGGACAAGTTAAGTTCGGAATTAGAGAAACTCAAAGGTATTTACGAGCGTGAGAAGAGACACTCTGAGCTTCGTGAGAAAGAAGCTTACATCCGCGGGTATACTGATCGTAGTGCTGAAGTTCGAAAGATCCTCTCCGAAAATAATTTCGTTTAGTAATTCTGTGGTTTTCCTTTGTATCATGAGTTAAGACTTCTCCTTGTAACATCACCTTTGTTGAAACGGTTTTCCTTTCTTGTTGTAGTATTACCCTTGTTGTAATGATATAATATTTGCTGGAATAATATTCCCCTCGTCTTTCTTCTTTTTTTTTTTTTTTTTTTTTTTTTTTTTTGGGGTCCCTCATTTCTCGGGAAGTGAAACGGTCAGAGCTTTTAATGCTCGTATCGTGGCCATTCAACCTGAGAGATCTATACCGTTAGTGCCGAATTCTTTCCCATATATATAGTTCTAATTTTACTTTCACCTTTACTTGTCTGTAAATGTCTCGTTCGATCGATATGGTTGTGTTTTTACTTTCGTCGAATAATTCCATACTCCATTCAATGTCTTTGATTATATCCTTCGATATTTTTATTCGAACCTTCTTTTCCGAACTCTTCGGAGTACCCCTATGATAAATTTCGGCTAGGGTATCGACAGGCGAAAAGATCCGCGACTAGGGTACCGGCAGGCGACCTGCTCTCTCTGATTCCAAATCTTTGAGTCGGTCTCGACCTCCTGTATCCTGTCCTCTATCCAGTAGGGATAATGGGTCTACTGCTGGAGGGGTTTTCCTGCTCTCGATCTCCACGTCTTCGAGGCGTCTTCTTGAAAGGTGTGGCCCTCGAGTTTACTAGGAGCTCCTCCAACTGGAGTTGCTTCCTTGTTTTTCGATTCGGTCCTTTATGGGCTTGTTTGTAAGGAAGCAGCGGATGAAGGGTAGAAGTGTACCAGCCTCTCATTCCTCCTTTGCGTATCCATAGGGAATAACCATTTGTAATAGGGTTTGACCAGATGTAAAATATTCCGATTAGCTCAATTTCTTGAATGTAAACAAGAGTTCATATGTAATTCTTCTGAAAATTTATGAATGAATATTTTCTGTTATATTGTCGTTAATCTCTGAATTCATAATTCGCAATTTTCACGAGATAGTCATTGAGAAATTTATAATAGAATTTAGATCAAACTTCAATAGAATGTTTCAAGTTTTTCAATAGAATGTTTGTTTCGATCTAAGGGTCATAGCAGAGGCTTTCACCCATTCAATAATTTCGATCTAAGGGGCATAGCAGAGGCTTTCACCCTTAGTCGTTTTTAGAGCGTTTTTAGCTCGAGGGTCATAGCAGAGGCTTTCACCCATTCAATAATTTCGATCTAAGGGGCATAGCAGAGGCTTTCACCCTTAGTCGTTTTTAGAGCGTTTTTAGCTCGAGGGTCATAGCAGAGGCTTTCACCCATTCAATAATTTCGATCTAAGGGGCATAGCAGAGGCTTTCACCCTTAGTCGTTTTTAGAGCGTTTTTAGCTCGAGGGTCATAGCAGAGGCTTTCACCCATTCCATAATTTCGATATAAGGGGCATAGCAGAGGCTTTCACCCTTAGTCGTTTTTAGAGCGTTTTTAGCTCGAGGGTCATAGCAGAGGCTTTCACCCATTCCATAATTGATAGAGAAAAATAGAGATCGATATTAACGAATATAGATCGAGAATATGACGAATAAGTAAGAATGTAGGCGAAATAAGCTTTCATTGAATAAATAGTCCGAATAAATATTCTTCAAATAACCCAATTCTTCATTAAACACATATGGTTTGCCAAATAGTTATAGTCAAAGAAAATGGAACAAAATAACTTAAAAAGTAGAAGCCTCGATTGTAACTATCTTCCATAATATCTTCTTAAATTGATCGCATTCCAAGCTCGAGGCAGTATCTCTCCGTTAGGGTGTGCAATCTTATAAGAACCTTTTCTCCCAACTTCCACGATCACGAAGGGGCCCTCCCAATTGGGCTGTTGTTTCCCTACGTGCTTTGACACTTCCACTTTTTTGAGCACCAGATCTCCCACTTTGAATGATCGAATCCTCACATTCCGATTATAGGATTTTTCCATGTTGGCCTTGGCGGCTTGAATTTTTAACTTCGCGCGGTCCCTTCGAGCATCCGCGTGATCAACTTCCACCTGCCTCAGCGATTGGTTCTCTTCGGGATCATAAAATTCGACCCTGGGAGAAGGTATAAGATTCTCTACTGGGATAACAGCCTCCGACCCATAAACCAAACTGAATGGAGTTTCTCCGGTTGCCGCTTTGACTGTTGTCCTGTTGGCCCATAATACTCCCGGTAGTTCATCCAGCAATTTTCCCTTCGCTTCCGATAAGCGCTTCTCCAGAGATCGAACAATTTCCCGATTTACTACTTCAGTTTGTCCATTAGCCTGAGGGTGGCCAACAGACGCAAAGTTCTGTTGTATTCCAAATCTTTCACACCAATCCGTGATCCTTTTTCCTGCAAACTGCGTTCCGTTATCTGATATTAGAACCCTGGGGATTCCGAACCTGCAGACTATATTTTTCCATAAAAAATTAATAACTTGAAATTGGGTGATTTTGGTCAAGGCAACACATTCGACCCACTTGCTGAAGTATTCCACCGCTACTAGTACATAATTTTTTCTGGCTCGCGCTGTTGGGAAAGGTCCCACAATATCGATGCCCCATTTGTCGAAGGGCCAACAAATTGGGATCGAATGCATATGTTCGGCTGGTTGGTGTATTAAGTTCGAATGAATTTGACAGTGATGGCATTTTTTCACATACTCGACAGAATCAGAAAAGAGTGTAGGCCAATAATATCCAGATCTCGAGCATTTAAGAGCTAACGCTCGAGCGCCACAATGATTTCCTGCTTCCCCTTCATGAACTTCTCTCAATATTGCGTTGTAGCGTGTTTCGGGGACACATTTCAATAGAATTCTCGAAGAGGAACGCTTATAGAGTTGATTATCCATCAAAGTAAATGACGGCGCTCTATATTTGATTCTCCGAGCCTCATTTGCGTTTTCCGGCAGTTTTCCGTCCCTAAGATAGGCGACAAGAGGGTCGCTCCATGACTCGCTCGGCTCTTCAATTTCCATAACATCAATTGCAGGGGCTGCATCTAACTCGATGGCAGACATATTCGATAGCAGCCAAGTGATCGTTCTCTCAGTCTTTCCGTCGGCCAGTCCTGTAAATTTCGACAATATATCGGCCCAGAGATTCTCTTCTCTTGGTATCGGTTGAATGTCAAACTTATCGAATTCTGAGATTAACTTCTTCGCTTTGTTCAGATATTTAATCATGTTGAATTCTCTGGCCTCGTAAGTGCCTTTCACCTGTCTGTGAACAAGTTCCGAATCTGTTAGCACGACAATCGACCTTACCTTTGCCTTAATGGCCATCTCTAATCCAGCTATCAATGCTTCGTATTCGGCCTCATTGTTGGTGACGACAAAATCCAAAGTTATCGCATAGCTCAGGTCTTCAGCATTGGGCCCTTGGAAGTGTATCCCAGCTCCTCCTCCTTCCTTGGTCGAAGATCCGTCCACATGCATTAGCCAAACTTGATCGTTTGCTTCCTCCACCATAGCTAATTCCGAGGTTGTTCCTTCATTCCCGTTTGATATGTTGGTTGATTCAAGCACAAAATCAGCTAGCACTTGCGCCTTCACAGCGACCCGTGGTCGGTATTCAATTTCAAATTGGCTGAGCTCGACCGCCCACTTTATCAACCTGCCTGAAGCTTCTGGTTTGGACAGAACCTATCTTAAAGGTTGGTTAGTTAAAACAATGATTTTATATGTTTGAAAATAGGGTCTCAATCTCCGGGCAGCCACAATTAGGGCAAGCGCGAATTTTTCAATCTCCATATAGTTCTTCTCGGCACCCTGCAACAATTTACTCAAATAGTAAACTGGTTTATGTTCAGCTTTATCTATTTTGACCAGAACCGAGCTAATAGCTTCTTCTGACACAGCTATGTACAAATATAGGGGTTCCCCTTCGGATGGTTTCGCTAGCATGGGTGTCGAGGTTAAGTATGCTTTCAGTTCTTCGAAAGCCTTATCGCATTCATCGTTCCACTCGAAATTCTTGGATTTACGCAACAGTTTGAAGAAAGGTAAACTCTTGTCAGCGGATCTGGAGATGAATCTATTCAATGAGATGATTTTTCCGATCAGACTTTGAACGTCTGAGAGTTTCCTCGGTGGTTGGAGATTAGTGATTGCTCGGATTTTTTCTGGATTAGCTTCGATCCCCCTCTCATGAACTAAATATCCAAGGAATTTTCCTGATCGCACCCCAAATGTGCACTTTGCAGGATTTAATTTCATCCCATACTTTCTTAAGATTTGGAAACACCTATCAAGATGGTTAATATGATCCTCTTCAGACATGCTTTTCACGAGCATGTCATCTACATATACTTCCATAATTTCTCATATTAACTCTTTGAACATCATATTGACCAATCTATGATATGTTGCACCGGCATTCCTTAATCCGAATGGCATAACGATGAAACAGTACACTCCTCGTTCGGTGATAAATGCCGTTTTGTCCTGATCTCTTTCGTTCATGAAGATCTGATAAAATCCTTGAAATGCGTCCATCATGCTAAACAACACAAATCCTGCAGTGGAATCTACGAGCATGTCAATTCGGGGCAAAGGGTAAGGGTCCCTTGGACATAATTTGTTCAAGTCGGTGAAATCATTGCACATCCTCCATTTGTTCTCGACCTTTTCCCCCTTGGAAACTAAGACCACATTGCACAGCCATTCCGTGAATTTTATCTCTTTGATTTGTTCTGCTGCTAACAATCTATCGACCTCTGCGTTAATTATCTTGTCTTTCTCTCGTCCATGATTACGCTTTTTCTGCCTTACCGGTCTGGCCCTTGGGTCAATATTCAAGGAATGCGTTATCACCCGCGGATCGATTCCTACTATGTCAACCGAACTCCATGCGAAGACGTCCACATTTTCTTGCAAGAATCCGAGGAGTTTTGCTTCCATGCAATTACTTAGCTCCGTTCCTATTTTCGTGAATTTTTCTGGAGATCCAGGTACCAAGTTCACCTTTTTGTGATCAGGTGCTTGCACACTCATGTCAATGATTCTCCCTTTCTTTCCATCCAGTCTTTCATAATCAGGAATCGGAGTTCCGGAGTTAGAGACTAATTCATTTATTTTTCTTTTGTTAGGCCGCTCAGGCTCCACCTTTTCCTTGATAGTCAAGGACGAACTATAACACTCCCAGGCCATGTACTGGTCGTTCCTCATCTCACCTACTCCTCCGTCGGTTGGGAACTTTATCTTCTGATGGTAGGTGGATACGATAGCCTTAAAAGTATTCAGAGCGGGTCTTCCCAAGATGGCATTGTAAGCAAACGGTGTGTCCACTACTAGGAACTTGATCATTCTCGTGACATTCTTTGGTTTTGACCCTAGAGTGGTACTCAAAAGTATGGTTCCGAGTGGAGTGATCTCCGATCCCCCGAAACCGACCAAAGGAGTGGTTACCTTATCCAAATGTGGATGACAGAGTTTCATTCTCGTAAGAGCTTCTGATGAAATTATGTTTGCCGAGCTCCCGTTATCGACCAGCACTCTCTTGACCTCGAAATTTGCAATTCTTAGTGTTAATACCATGGAAAAGTCTGGATCATCTTCATTCGTGTCCCAACTAACATCTGCGGGTCGATCCGCCTCGCTAAAGCTGATGACTTGATTCTCCATTGATGGAAACTCCAAAGATAGAACTTCCCTTTTTGTGGACACTCCTGTCCTGATTGACCTTAAAGTCCTTTTTCTGGCATTCCTACTATCTCCACCCGCCGGTCCACCTGCAATCATGTTGATCACACCGTTCGATTGTTCTTCCGCTTGACTTTGAATCTGCCTCTGCCGAGCGTTAAGTTTTCTCGGACTACGGGATCTGTAGCGATTGTTATAGTTGCCATTCTTAACAAATTCTTTTAGTTTTCCTTGGTTGATTAACTTTTCGATCTCGACCTTCAACTGATAACAATTTTCCGTACTGTGGCCTCTAGCTCGATGATATCGACAGTATTGGTCATATCCAGGCGCGCCCGGCCTTGCCTGTGTGATTCTTTGGGCCTCCGGAATTAAATTCCCTTCTTCCAATACGGTCAACACCTCTTCTTTTGAACTGTTAAGCTCAGTAAACTGAATTTTACCCGGCCTTCGGGCTCGATTTCGATCATAGGGAGGTCCATACGAATTCGGTCCTTGGGGTGGCATATGCGGCTTAAAAGTGTTGATTCGCTGCCAAACGGATCCTTTACTCGATCCTCCATAATCACTTGGTTTTGGGATCGGAGCCCGATCTTGTTTTCTGTTGAGATGAGACTTATCTAGATGTGAACTCTTCAATTTGTTCATCTCTTCCTGTATCATATACTTTTCAGCAATTTCCATTATCCGTTCGAAAGATTTTGGTTGCTTTCTGCATAACGCATTCCCAAACTGGGTGCTTCTAGTCAGCTCGAACATCAACGAGGACAGATATTCAATTTGCGGGGTATCCACTTTCAAGAGCTCAATACTAAATCTTGACAGCCATTGCCTCAACGTCTCTCCTTCCAATTGTTTCACAGTGCCCAGATGATTCGCCGGCAGTCTTGGCTTCCTCTGGCTAGCGAATTGATGCTTCAGCTTATCGCAAAATTCTTCGAAAGAAGATATAGAGTTCGGAGGTAACTTTCCGAACCAATCGAGGGCAATCCCTTCAAAAGTGGTAACCATAATCTTGCAACAGAAATTATCCGAGTGTCCATACAAGTTCATAACATTAACAAAGCTGTTAATGTGTTCGCCGGGGTCGGTAGTCCCGTTATACCGTGGGAGCCTGGTTGGCACCGTTTCTGTGTTTCTAGCTTCGCGTATTTCTCGACAAAAGGGTGAACATCGCATGATATTATTCGAGACCTCCCTCTCTCGTAGGTTTCCTCTGGTCAGGGTATTCCCCGTTTGCCTGGCAGCTTGATTAGTGAAGGGAATCTCTATCATAGTATCCTGTTCTTCCAATTTCTTAGCTACTCTTTCCTGTACTATTATCTCCAATTCGGATTCTGTAATTCTCTTGTAAGTTGGTTTATTTCTTCTCGCAGCGCCAGCGGTGTGACTTTCCCCCACAACAGAATCCTCCAGATCGTGCACTCGTGCAGGAGGGTTTTCTGATCGGGCATTGACTTTCGAGGGTGCAGTCCTTTGTGGACGCATTGATGGGATATGTGACATATCATTTTCCTTCTGTAAGTTCGATGAAGGTATTTCAGGTCTTCCCTGAATCCCTGGTTGGTCGACGGGTGATTGATCTGCCCTTCCGCTGTTCATAAACTCCCTGCACATGGTTCCTATTATAGACCTCAAATCTCCAATGGTCGTGTGTACTGGAATGTTATCTTGCGGAACCGCCGGCGGTGCCTCTGGTTGTTGTTGAGCGGCGCGCGACAAGTTATCAGGTTCATTGTTGACAGAATTTTGTGCTCCCCCTGCTTGGGAAGGCTCTCCTCTAATATATGTATTTCTCCTCGTAGTAGGCATATTTCGGTCTAATACTCGAATAGTAGTCCCTCGGTGGGCGCCAATTGATCTTACGTGGTTTCGTTGGTTCGATCAAGGGTGGGGAATAACACGATGACAATAATGTTAAAAGGAAAATAAAGACCAAATGTAATTGTATTCGAGTAAATTGAGTACAAGTTCAAATATTAGGGGTCCTACTCGAGCATTATTGGATGCCGTACAAGCTAGAGGGTGAAATACACAAGAAGCTATGCCTATTTTACCAAATGGTTCCGAGCAGTAGCTTCGAGGAGGGAGCACCTGGAAAATCGTGTCCAATATCATAAATGCATGGGGTATTTATAGCTGAAATTGGGGTCTAGGTGGTCTACCCGCAGACATGTAATTCTTCGGCCCATAAGTTTGGTTCAGAGTTTGGCCCAACAGTAACTTTGGATCCTGGGCTAGCTTGCATTCGCTGTACTTCAGTCATCGGACTCGAACTCGATTCTTCGAGGTAAGTACCGCTCGATCTCGTGTAATTGTAAAGAAATGTAGGATCCAGGATACCCCTCATCAGATACCCTAGTCGAATTTAAAACGAAGCCTTGGCTATAGTATGCAAAATAAGTCCTAGTTCGAAATTCGAAACGCTGAATCATGCAACAGTTTCTTTTAGCCAGCATGATCGAAGAAATCTATACTTGGAAAACCTTATATAGAAGTGAAAAACGAAGAACCACATTTATAGATACTACTCTCGAAATCCGACGGCTAGCAAAAAAAGCAAAAGGAACGATCAAGATTGAAAGACTACTGCACTTCCCAAGAAATTCAGCGGGAAGAAAGAATGATATATTTTGAAAATTAAGCAAATTTGATGTACCAAGATTACAGATCGAGAATCACGAGCTCAAGCCCAAATAAAGAAAGCAAACAAAGCACGGACAAAAAAGAACACATCAAGATACAAAAGAACAAGCAGTCCGAGAAGCAAATAAATTATTACAAACCAGATGGGATAAAATGTCTGAAATTGTTCATAATCACACGAGAAATAAAAACGGTGGATCCGGATAAATAAAACATTTAGAGAAGCTTGTTATCGGAGAAAATTTTCCGAAGCTCAGCACTACGAGCCTCACGTCCAGCTTCATATCCACGGTCGTAAGCCTCCTTCTCTCGACGCATGAATTCTTCCTTCTCCCGCTCGTGAAGACTCTTCAGTTTTTCGAGCTCCTCACTCAGTTGTTTGTGGATCTCCTCTCCACTTTCTTTAACCGACTTCTCCTTCTCTAGAGCAAGCTTCTCCGCGAAGACACGGTCAAATTCGGCTTTCTTCTCCTCCAGCTCGAGGGAAATAGCAGCACGATGATTGGTCTCCCGCTCAGCAAAAGTTTTAAGCTCAATAAAATCTTGCCCGGCCTGTCAAAGAAGTAGACACTGTTCATAAAAAATAAAAAAATAAAAAATAAAAAAAAAGAGTAGATATACCTGAAACAGGAAGTGCTGCCCAGACTCGAACAACTCTTCTATGTTTCTCTCCTTGGACATGTTTCTCCCTTTGGGCATATTAGTCTCCGAAGAAGTAAAGTTAACCTGCAACAGACTATCTATGGGATCGGACCCATCTTTCGACTCTTCAGGCGCGGAAGAAGTAACTTTTGAAGGAATGGGGTCAACCCGGGGTTCGGAAGGATTATCAATTCTTAAAGCTTCAGGAGAAGCCCCCCCACCATTTCCTAACTTGAGTTTCTTGCTGAGACTCCCTGTGGAAGGAATGGTCGAAGCATCGGGAGATGACTTGCTACCAATAGCAAGATTTTGCAATGCCTCAACAGGAGTAACCACATCAGAGTAAGGCCTTTTGTTCGAAGAGGGAACAGAAGAATTTTCTCTCATAAGATCTTCGTTCGAAGAATCGACAACTTTCGGGGAAGAACCCCCGGGCGTGGTTTCAAGTTCTTCGTCCAAAATGAACTTGCTAGAATTCCCCTTGTTTTGTTTTGAAGAGGTACTCTTTTCTTTCTAGTTGTCTCCCCCTATAGGAGCTTTCGGGGAAGACACAGAGGTCTTAGAAGAAGATTTGGAGGTTTTGGCCTCCTTGGCAATTTTCTGCTCCTTGCTCGGATTCTTATTCTTCGAACCGCCAAATAACGATTTGGGGTCAATAGCTTTCCCTAGTACATTTTCCATGGTAAATGGATTTGGGGCCGATTGTTCGGACTCTTACTCTTAGAGGGATTCGAAAAAGGCAGAAAATATGGCAAAAGCTCCGATCTCTATAAGCAAGATGTCGTATGAATAATAAAAAGAAATCCTAATATTTATAGACACTACGCCCTGCGATTACAATAATGGATCGACGCAACCATTAAAGAAAATCCCGTATGGAAAGGGCGATGTCCGAGCATAAAAGTTATCGAACCATGAAAAATTAAAATGGTATCTGAATATCAGTAAGACTGAAATTTACAAGTTACAGGAGTCAAACCAAAAAAGAAACAAATCCGTTTACAAAAATGAGTTACGTGGGTAAATACGATGAGTTCCTAACTACAAAACTATGAATCGTCCTTTCCAGCACGATCGGCTCCAGTAACTTGCTAAATAGGAAGTCAGGCGATACATGTTAGAAGCGGAGCAATTACTAGGTTTGGTCAAGAGTTCGACCGTCTTCTTTATCCGATACATCGCCTATGTTGATATCTTCGCCCTTCTCCTCCGACACAGAAGGAGGACCATCGGTTAAACACTCAAGCACATCAGGGTTAGGCATCGGAATGCCATACTCCTCGACTAAGGGGGCAAAGCGATGATTCTGCCAATTAGTATCCATCTGGGGTAGAGAGGAAGCTTTGTAATCCTTCCCTTCAGCGTTCTTGAAAGGGTTCATGTGCTTAAAGTACTCGTCCATATCATCTGGAATTTTCTTGGCCGCGACCAATTGTTGAACCCCTTTATAAAAGATCGTCTGAAGAATTTCTCCCATTTTCCTTTGAATTAAAGGATCCAAGACAGGGGATTCCAAGAATTCTCGTATGGCAGGAATCTCGGCTTCCTCCCGGCCTTGGGCATACGCACGCTCAGAATCTTGCTTCGCTAGCTCGAGTTCAACCTTTATCTTCTTTAACTCTTCCTTGAGGGCACTTCTCTCCTTAACGGATGCTAGCAAATCTTCTTCTACAGAGGAAGGGTTTTTCGTAGTCACTTCCTTGAGCTCCTTCCTTACTTGGGATAATTCTCGCCGAGTTTCTGCCAGCTGCGATCGAAGAACTTGATTGTCAGAAAAAATTTGCGCGTATGCATCGTGAGCGTCCTGCGATTCTTGCTCCAATAGCGCCAAACGATAGGATTGAAGGGCGAACAAATCCCCGACCTATGAGACATTTTCGGATATCAGCAAGGATTAGAGACTCTAGAAGGGGATAAATAAAAGACAGATTTTCACCTCATGATATGTTCGGGAGAAATCGCTCAAAACCTCGAAATCACCTTTGACAGAATGGAGCAGCATATCCCTCTTAAACCGACTAGCCATAAAGATTCTAGCGGCTTTGTCAAATTCGTTCTCCCCATTCACATCTAGATCAGTCATAATGGTGCCGTCTACAGGGTATCCAGCAGCTCTGCCACTTCGAAGATGCTCATCCATAAAGTCCGCCACGTCGGGCTCCGATCTACCTTCTCGACAAGGGACAGAGTCAGAACTCACGCCAAAAGGTTTTACCCTCCTCGAAGGCCCCGGGTGTTCAGCGTTTCTTTTCTGACCCAGAAGCTTCTCATATTCCTGGACACCTTGAATCCGGTTCCAGGAATGTTGACTGTAGCCGACAGACGAAAGAGCAGAAGTATCAGGGGAGAACAAGGTTCGAAGAGGTCCGGCCGTGGCAGAATTCAGTGAACCCATAGTACCAACCCCCTTAAATCGGGAATCATACATGGTATGACAGTCGAATTTCCACCCAAGTTATTCATATCCTTTTTTCCTTCGGAGGCATAAGGTAACGGATCGAAATAAAATCGCTTATCTTCGACCGGGCCGGCTGCGGATATTCGAAATCTGTCAACAACCCGACCTGCAAGGATAAAACAAATCGGGCACAAGTTTAAACAAGAAGAATTGTTAAATAAAACATAAAGGTAAGCAGAAGAGGAGAAGCATACCCAAAGAAAGAGGAGCAAGGGTCGGAGCACTAGAGGTTGTCTGAACATCGGCTCGCAGAAGGGATCCTTCGGAGGATTGGCTAGGGTACTTGATCGCCGGAGCAGGATAATTACAATGACTCAACCCGGCCAATCGCAAAACGCCTTCTTGAATCAGGAATCTAGTCTGGTAAGGATCAGACTGCAACTGCTCAAGAAGTTCATCAGAAAGACGATGGCTGAGCTTCTCCTTGATTCTGCGAGAACCGTATGTCCAAGTATTTGCACCATCCCATCGATACGGTCTTGTTTTCGAACTACCTTCTGAGATAGGAACATCAGGGCCCTTCACGAAAAAGAATCTCCTTTTCCAACCTATGCTCTTGTCCGTTGTTGTTTTCGTAAGAAAAGGTCATTTCGATCGCGGGCGGACGGACACGAACCCCATATTCGAACCCTTGCATGGGTCCATTCGGAAAATCTGCCAAAAGTTGCTGAAGGAGGCCTCTTCCCCTTTTGCCTCCATAAGAGCACAAAACGCTAGTATATATGCAACGGAGTGTGGCAGAAGCTGAGCAGGGAAAAGCGAAAAGAAGTTCAGGATATTTCTGATAAGAGGAACGAACGGGATACGCAAGCGTCACGCTTTGGACATCGCCACCGGGATCGTTGTAGGAAAATTGACCCTCGTAGAAGGCTTGACAGCCAGCTGGGGGCTCGGTAGCACGTTCGGTGTAAGAAGGAACGACGATCGAAAAACCTTTGGGAAGAAATTTCCCAAACTCCGCCTCGAGATAAGCACGGTTATTTTTCGAGAAACAACAGGAAGTTTCGCTAGCAGGAAGCTTTGACTTATTCGAGATTACGGCCTTTGGGGCTTGCGTATGTTTGAAGATCCTGACAAAAGCACCTTCGCCAATACTGCGTTTCTCTACCTCATTTTCTTCGAAATCCTCGCTCGGATCCTCATCTTCCCCTTCTTGACGAAGTTCCCCATCTTCGAAGTCATCTACAAGCTTATACAAAGGATCAGATTCTTGACTCTCTTCGACCTTATTCTTGCCCTTTGAACTTCTAAAACTTGACATTATGAATTCGGAAATGAATGTACTAAAGTAACTACCTTTTCGATTCAAACACTTCGAGCTCAAGAGAAAATATAACATGGAAGTAATTTTTCAACGGGTCAACATATATATACGGGGTTAAAAAGGTAAAATTGCAAAGAGGTCCCCGAGTAACTGCGACGGTTGAACTTACCAAGGGTAAAAACTTTGGGTTATCCCTCTCAAAATAGCCTTTTTGATCCTTCATTCTCTAGAATTGCGGAATTTGTCCTTGCGATTTATCCCTAAGGATCTCGGAGGCCCTCCTTGTTATAAACGACAATCCTGGAAAGCATCCATCTAGGGGTCGAACAACGCATCTTGGAACCAAAAAGGATATTATTACTTCAGCATCCTCCGACAAGGGTAACTTCAGAACACGCCGGTGTATGTTTTCTTGTATATGCACTCTTTTTCCCTAGCTCGGTTTTTATCCCAGTGGGTTTTTTCGAGTTAGGTTTTTAACGAGGCATATCCTAAAGACATTCTGAACGGCTCGTCTCATTATAGCATGGGACGTATTTTGTACTTCTTCGAGCGCTCGCTCCGCTTCGCACTCGAGAAGTGGGGGAGTATTGATGAGGGGTAATTCGGATCCCCTGTCTTTCTAGGCTCAACGTAGTTCGAATAGCATCGAATCCTATCCCCAGGAACCAAGAGCCGAACCAAAGCCTGAAAATGATTGTTCCGAGCACATAAGAGAACCGGGGATCGAAGGACACTGTTGGGCCGAGCCCAGGCCCAAGCCCTCCAATTCGGCTATAAATACCCCATGCATTTATTGCACAACACAACTTCCCAGGTGCACTAGCTTTGAAACTGCTGCTCGGATTCACTCGAGAATAGTAGTATAGGTTTTCTCATATGTATTTCGCCCTTTAGCTTGTACGGCATCCAATAATGCTCGAATAGGACCCTTGAATACTTGTATTTGTACTCATTCAATTCGAATACAATTACTTTGGTCTTTACTTTCCTTTTATTATTGTTATTATCGTATTACATCCCACCCTTGATCGAACTAACGAAATCCAGTAAGATCAGATCAGTAAAATCTTTGTGGCGTTCAATGACTTATCAAACGATTCATCCACCATCGTTTGTGGCGTCCTACCGAACTTATCAAGCATTCTTGTGGCGTTCCGACTTATCAAACGATTCAGTCAACATCGTTTGTGGCGTCCTCATGAACTTATCAAGAAGACTTGTGTCGTTCATCCATCGACTTATCAAACGATTCATCCATCATCGTTAGTGGCGTCTTCATTAAATCCATCTAAACCTGATTGTAGAACGGTCCTTGGAATCCTAAATATTTGGATCTTGTTATTCGTGGTGAGATTCGTATCAATGGGACCCGTCAGTACAAGGCAGAAGAACATTAAGCTATTATGGTATGAATCACGATAATGTGACTTTTTGAATATTATGGGATCTGAAGGTATAATATAATCAAAGGAAACTGAGATCTCCATTCTTTTTGTGAAATTGCAAATGAAGTATGCAAGTCACTTCCCTATTTATAGGGATACACCTAAGCAATCCAACGGCTGAAAAATTATTTGATCAAGGGACGGAAATGCGACCGTCTGACTTCCTATAATTAATGCAAGTAAGTTGGAACGGCACTATCTAATCGACTCATCCAGTCGATAACAAAAGAACCCGTAGATCGAAGCGATTAGCGAAATAATCCAAAGCGGACCTAAAGGAGCTCCAGGCCAGAAAGGTCTGCACACTCATATATTATAGTCGATCGCCTGAAAACCTATGATCCACAACGAAGGCATACAAGTTTAAAACCGTTGTAAAAGGGATTCTTGCTCGCCCAGAGATAAAAGACCAAACCCTCCGCCATACGAGGGTCGTCACTGCCTTATACGTCATATGGAGAGCCATTAACTTAGCCATACAAGAACTCCATTGGGGTCCAAGAAATCTGACGTCGTTACTAAGACGATTAATACCACCATGCTAGACTGCAAGATCGTCACTGCCTAATTTTCCAAAGAATTGCTGAAGGAGGTCTGAACAGGTCAGATCTGGCCAAAACTTCTACATTTTCCAATTCCTCCCATATCAAAGAAATGATATAATGATACACTGGTTGAGGAACATATAGTTCACAGTTAATGCAGAGAAACATAAAGTTTAGGAAGATACTGAAAGGGATATCTTCTCTTAGTCTTATGAAAAGAAAAGTAGAGTTCAACAGAAGGAATAATAGCCTCTGATAAGGGGCATTCTGGATCCTACTTCTCTTACAATTATACGAGATCGAGCGGTACTTACCTCGAAGAATCGAGTTCGAGTCTGACGGTGGTTTTGCAGTAAAAGTAAACAAGCCCAGGATCCAAAGTTACTGTTGGGCCGAGCTCTGAATCAAACTTATGGGCCGAAGAATTACATGTCTGTAGGTAGACCACCTAGACCCCATTTTCAGCTATAAATACCCCCTGCATTTATGATATTGGGGGACTTCTCAGGTGCTCTCTCCTCGAAGCTACAGTTCAAAGCAGCTCGGGATTATAGCTCTAGATCAATCATATGTATTTTCACCCTCTAGCTTGTACAACATCCTATAATGCTCGGATAGGACCCTAGATATATTTGTATTTGTGCTCATTTAATTCGAATACGATTACATTTGAATCTTCACTTTGCTTTGCTTGTGATTATTGTGACGCATCCACACCCTTGATCCTACCGACGAAACCACGTAAGATCAATTGGCGCCCACCGTGGGGCACTTATTTGAGTATTAGATCGAAATATGCCTACTACGAGGAGAAATACATATATTAGAGGAGAGCCTTCCCAAGCAGGGGGAGCACAAAATTCTGTCAATAATGAACCTGATAATTTATCACGCGCCGCACAACAACAACCGGAGGTGCCACCGGCGGTTCCACAAAATAACATTCCAGTGCACACAACCATTGGTGACTTAAGATCTATAATAGGCACAATGTGCAGGGAATTCTTGAACAGCGGAAGGGCAGATCAATCACCTGTAGACCAACCAGGGATTCAGGGGAGACCAGAGATACCTTCATCGAACTTGCAAAAGGAAAATGATATGTCGCAAGCCCCGTCGACACATCTACGACGAGCAGCACCCTCGAAAGCCAATGCCCGGTCTGAAAACCCACCTGCACCAGTGCACGATCTTGAAAATTCTGTTGTGGGGGAAAGTCACACCGCCGGCGCTGTAAGAAGGAACAGACCAATTGGCAAGAGAATTACAGAATCTGAATTGGAGAAAATAATACAGGAAAGGGTGGCTAAAAAATTGGAAGAGCAGGATGCCATGATCGAGATTCCCTTCACTCATCAAGCTGCCAGGCAAGTAGGGAACTCCCTGACTAGAGGAAACATACGAGAAAGGGAGGTCTCGAATAATATCATGAGATGTTCACCCTTTTGTCAAGAAATACGCGAAGCTCGAAACACAGAGACAGTGCCGACTAGGCTCCCTCGGTATAACGGGACTACCGACCCCGGAGAACACATTAACAGCTTTGTTAATGTTATGAATTTGTATGGACACTCGGATAATTTCTGTTGCAAGATTATGGTCACCACTTTCGAAGGAATTGCCCTCGATTGGTTTGGAAAGTTACCTCCAAACTCCATATGTTCTTTCCAAGAATTTTGCGATAAACTGAAGCATCAATTCGCTAGCCAGAGGAAGCCAAGATTGCCAGCAAACCATCTGGGCACTGTGAAACAATTTGAAGGAGAGACGTTGAGGCAATGGTTGGCAAGATTTAGTATTGAGCTCTTGAAAGTGGATACCCCACAAATTGAATATCTGTCCTCGTTGATGTTCGAGCTGACCAGAAGCACCCAGTTTGGGAATGCATTATGTAGAAAGCAACCAAAATCCTTCGAGCGGATAATGGAAATTGCTGAAAAATATATGATACAGGAAGAGATGAACAAATTGAAGAGTTCACATCTAGATAAATCTCATCTCAACAAAAAACAAGATCGTGCTCCGATCCCAAGACCAGGTGATTATGGGGGATCGAGTAGAGGATCCGTTTGGCAGCGGATCAACACTTCTAAGCCGCATATACCACCCCAAGGGCTGAATTCATACGGACCTCCTTATAATCAAAATCGAGCCCCGAGGCCGGGTAAAATTCAGTTTACCGAACTTAACAGTTCTAAAGAAGAAGTGTTGACTGTGTTAGAAGAAGGTAATTTAATCCCGGAAGCCCAAAGGATCACACAGGCGAGGCCAGGCGCACAAGGCTATGACCAATACTGTCGGTATCATCGGGCGAGAGGTCATAATACGGAAAATTGTTATCAGTTAAAGGTTGAGATCGAAAAGTTAATCAACCAGGGTAAACTGAAAGAATTTGTTAAGAATGGCAACTATAACAACCGCTACAGATCCCGTAGCCCGAGAAAACTTAACGCCCGGCAGAGACAGATTCAAAATCAGACAGAAGAACAATCGAACGGTGTGATCAACATGATCGCAGGTGGACCGGCAGGTGGAGATAGTAGGAATGCCAGAAAACGGACTTTGAGGTCAATCAAGACAGGAGTGTCCACAAAAAGGGAGGTTCTATCTCTGGAATTCCCATCCATGGAGAATCAGATCATCAGCTTTAGCGAGGCGGATCGACCCGCGGATGTTAGTTGGGATACGAATGAAGATGATCCAGACTTTTCCATGGTATTAACACTAAGAATTGCAAATTTCGAGGTCAAAAGAGTGCTGGTCGATAATGGGAGCTCGGCGAACATAATTTCATCAGAAGCTCTTACAAGAATGAAACTCTGTCATCCACGTTTGGATAAGGTAACCACCCCTTTGGTCGGATTCGGCGGATCTGAAATCACCCCGCTCGGAACCATACTTTTGAGTACCACTCTAGGAACAAAACCAAAGAATGTTACGAGAATGATCAAGTTCCTAGTGGTGGATACGCCGTTCGCCTACAATGCCATCTTGGGAAGACCCGCTCTGAATACTTTTAAGGCTATCGTATCCACATACCATCAGAAGATAAAGTTCCCAACCGACGGAGGAGTAGGAGAGATGAGGAACGACCAGTACATGGCCTGGGAGTGTTATAGTTCGTCCTTGACCATCAAGGAAAAGCTGGAGCCTGAGGTCCCTAGCAAAAGAAAAATAACTGAGTTAGTCTCTAACTCCGGAACCCGAATTCCTGAGTATGAAAGACTGGATGGAAAGAAAGGGAAGATCGTTGACATGAGTGTACAAGCACCTGATCACAAAAAGGTGAACTTGGTACCTGGATCTCCAGAAAAATTCACAAAAATAGGAACGGAGCTAAGTATTGGCATGGAGGCAAAGCTCATCGGATTCTTGCAGAAAAACGTGGATGTCTTCGCGTGGAGTTCGGATGACATAGTAGGAATCGACCCGCGAGTGATAACGCATTCCCTGAATATCGACCCAAAGGCCAGACCCGTGAGGCAGAAGAAGCGTAATCACGGACGAGAGAAAGACAAGATAATTAATGCAGAGGTCGATAGATTGTTAGCAGCTGGGCAAATCAAAGAGATAAAATTCACAGAATGGCTATGCAATGTGGTGTTAGTCTCCAAGGGAGAAAAGATCGAAAACAAGTGGAGAATGTGCAATGACTTTACCGACTTAAACAAACTATGTCCAAGGGACCCTTACCCTTTGCCTCGAATTGACATGCTCGTGGACTCCACCGCAGGATTTGTATTGTTTAGTATGATGGATGCATTTCAAGGATTTTATCAGATCTTCATGAACGAAAGAGATCAGGACAAAACGGCATTTATCACCGAACGAGGGGTGTACTGTTTCATCGTTATGCCTTTCGGTTTAAGGAACGCCGGTGCAACATATCAGAGGTTGGTCAATATGATGTTCAAAGAGTTAATAGGGGAAATCATGGAAGTATATGTAGACGACATGCTCGTAAAAAGTATGTCCGAAGAGGATCATATTGATCATCTCGATAGGTGCTTCATAATTTTGAGGAAGTATGGATTGAAGCTAAACCCAGCGAAATGCACATTTGGGGTGCGATCAGGAAAATTCCTTGGGTATTTAGTTCATGAAAGGGGGATTGAAGCTAATCCAGAAAAAATCCGAGCGATCACTGACCTCCATCCACCGAGAAAACTTTCGGACGTTCAAAGTTTGATCGGAAAAATTATCTCATTGAATAGATTCATCTCCAGATCCGCTGACAAAAGCTTACCTTTCTTCAGACTGTTGCGTAAATCTAAGAACTTCGAGTGGAACGCTGAATGCGACAAAGCTTTCGAAGAACTGAAGGCATACTTGACTTCGACACCCATGCTAGCAAAACCATCCGAAGGGGAACCCCTTTATCTGTACATAGCTGTGTCAGAAGAAGCCATTAGCTCGGTTCTGGTCAAGATAGATAAAGCTGAGCACAAACCAGTTTACTATTTGAGTAAATTGTTGCAGGGTGCCGAAAAGAATTATATGGAGATTGAAAAGTTTGCACTTGCCCTAATTGTGGCGGCCCGGAGATTAAGGCCCTATTTTCAAACGTATAAAATCATTGTTTTAACTAACCAACCTTTGAGACAGGTTTTGTCCAAGCCAGAAGCTTCAGGCAGATTGATAAAGTGGGCGGTCGAGCTCAGCCAGTTCGAAATTGAATACCGACCACGAATCGCCATCAAGGCGCAAGTGCTAGCTGATTTTGTGCTTGAATCAACCAACATATCGAACGAGAAAGAAGGAACAACCTCGGAATTATGTGTGGTAGAAGAGGCAAACGATCAAGTTTGGCTGATGCACGTGGACGGATCTTCGACCAAGGAAGGTGGCGGAGCTGGGATTCACTTCCAAGGGCCCAATGCTGAAGATCTGAGCTATGCGATAACTTTGGACTTTGTTGTCACCAACAATGAGGCCGAATATGAAGCATTGATAGCTGGATTAGAGATGGCCATTAAGGCAAAGGTAAAATCGATCATCGTACTAACGGATTCGGAACTTGTTCACAGACAGGTAAAAGGCACTTACGAGGCCAGAGAATTCAACATGATTAAATATCTGAACAAAGCAAAGAAGTTGATCTCGGAGTTCGATAAGTTCGATATCCAACCGATACCAAGGGAGGAGAATCTCTGGGCCGATATATTGTCAAAATTTACAGGATTGGCCGACGGAAAGATTGAGAGAACAATCACTTGGCTGCTATCGAATATGTCCGCGATCGAATTAGATGCAGATCCTGCTATTGGAGTTATGGAAATCGAAGAGCCAAGTAGATCGTGGAGCGACCCTCTTATCGCCTATCTCAAGGATGGAAAACTGCCGGATGATGCAAATGAGGCTCGGAGAATCAAATATAGAGCGCCATCATTTACTTTGATGGATAGTCAACTCTATAAGCGGTCCTCTTCGGGAATTCTATTAAAATGTATCCGTGAGTCGCACTACAATGCCATTTTAAGGGAAGTTCATGAAGGGGAAGCAGGAAATCATTGTGGAGCTCGAGCATTAGCTCTTAAATGCTCAAGATCTGGATATTATTGGCCTACACTCTTTTCTGATTCTGTCGAGTATGTGAAAAAGTGCCATCATTGTCAAATTCATTCAAATTTAATACACCAACCGGCCGAACACATGCATTCGATCCCTATTTGTTGGCCCTTCGACAAATGGGGCATCGATATAGTGGGACCTTTCCCGACAGCGCGAGCCAGAAAAAATTACGTACTTGTAGCTGTGGAATATTTCAGCAAGTGGGTCGAATGTGTTGCCTTGACAAAGATCACCCAATTCCAAGTTATTAATTTTTTATGGAAAAATATAGTCTGCCGGTTCGGAATCCCCAGGGTTTTAATATCAGATAACGGAACGCAGTTTGCAGGAAAAAGGATCACGGATTGGTGTGAAAGATTTGGAATACAACAGAACTTTGCGTCTGTTGGCCACCCTCAGGCTAACGGACAAACTGAAGTAGTGAATCGGGAAATTGTTCGATCTTTGGAGAAGCGCTTATCGGAAGCAAAGGGAAAATGGCTGGATGAGCTACCAGGCGTATTATGGGCCAACAGAACAACAGTCAAAGCGGCAACTGGAGAAACTCCATTTAGTTTGGTTTATGGATCGGAGGCTGTTATTCCAGTCGAAAATCTTATACCTTCCCCCAGGGTCGAATTTTACGATCCTGAAGAAAATCAATCGCTGAGGCAAGTGGAAGTTGATCACGCGGATGCTCGTAGGGACCGCGCGAAGTTGAAAATCCAAGCCGCCAAGGCAAACATGGAAAAGGCTTATAATCGAAATGTGAGGGTTCGATCCTTCAAAATAGGGGATTTAGTGCTCAAAAAAGTGGAAGTATCAAAGCACGTAGGAAAACTACAACCAAATTGGGAGGGGCCATTCGTGATCGTAGAGGTTGGAAAGAAAGGGTCTTATAAGATTGCGCGCCCTAACGGAGAAATATTGCCTCGAGCTTGGAATGCGGTCAATTTAAGAAGATATTATGGAAGATAGTTACAATAGAGACTTCTACTCTTTAGTTATTCTGTTTTCTTTCGACTGTTACTATTTGGCAAACTATAGGTGTTTAATGAAGAATTGGGTTATTTGAAGAATGTTTATTCAGACTATGTATTCAATGAAAGTATTTTTCGCCTACATTCTTACTTATTCGTCATATTACTGGTATTATCGGTCTCTACTTTTCTCCGTAAATTATTGAAAAAGGGTGAAAGCCTCTGCTATGACCCAAGGGCTAAAATTGCTCTAAAAACGACTAAGGGTGAAAGCCTCTGCTATGCCCCTTAGATCGAATATATTAAATGGGTGAAAGCCTCTGCTATGACCCAAGGGCTAAAAATGCTCTGATACGACTAAGGGTGAAAGCCGTTGCTACGCCCCTTAGATCGAAATTATTGAAAAAGGGTGAAAGCCTCTGCTATGACCCAAGGGCTAAAAATGCTCTGATACGACTAAGGGTGAAAGCCGTTGCTACGCCCCTTAGATCGAAATTATTGAAAAAGGGTGAAAGCCTCTGCTATGACCCAAGGGCTAAAAATGCTCTGATACGACTAAGGGTGAAAGCCGTTGCTACGCCCCTTAGATCGAAATTATTGAAAAAGGGTGAAAGCCTCTGCTATGCCCCTTAGATCGAATATATTAAATGGGTGAAAGCCTCTGCTATGACCCAAGGGCTAAAAATGCTCTGATACGACTAAGGGTGAAAGCCGTTGCTACGCCCCTTAGATCGAAATTATTGAAAAAGGGTGAAAGCCTCTGCTATGACCCAAGGGCTAAAAATGCTCTGATACGACTAAGGGTGAAAGCCGTTGCTACGCCCCTTAGATCGAAATTATTGAAAAAGGGTGAAAGCCTCTGCTATGACCCAAGGGCTAAAATTGCTCTAAAAACGACTAAGGGTGAAAGCCTCTGCTATGCCCCTTAGGATTGAAACAAACATTCCATTAGGAAATGAAAACATTTCACGGAAGATAGATCGAGATGAACATTCTATTGAAGAATGACCTAAAAAAAAAAAAAAAAAAAAAAAAAAAAAAAAAAAAAAAAAAAAAGGGGGGGAGAAGGAGGAGTAGAAGAGAGACGCAGAATATCATTCCAAGCAAATATAATATCATTCCAAGCAAATATTATATCATTTCAAGCAAATATTATATCGTTACAACAAGAGTTATACTACAACAAGAAAGAAAAACCGTTACAACAAGGATGGCCTTACAAAGAGAAATTTTAACTCGTCATACAAAGGTTAACCAAGGTATTACTAAATAAAGTTATTTTCGGAAAGGATTTTTCGAACTTCAGCACTACGATCAGCATACCCGCGGGTGTAAGCTTCTTTCTCACGGAGCTCGGAATATCTCTTCTCGCGTTCATAAATATCTTTAAGTCTCTCTAACTCCGAACTCAACTTATCCTGAGACAATCTCTCCTTAAAAAATCTATTAGCTTCCAGCGCGCGCTCCAACTCGATCTTTTTGCCGATCAGCTCGAGCGAAATGGAAGCCCGTCGTTCGATCTCATGATTGACCAGTGCATAAAGCCTAGAAAGGACTTTGCTAGCCTGAACTTATAAGAAAACACGTCATAGCAGGAACAAAGGAATTAGAGGGCCATGACAAAGAAGTTAGGAAAAAATGTACCTGGGCAAGGGATTCCGACCCGGAATGAAACAGGAACGAGGAATATTCCCCAGTTGAGAAGACCGACTCTGAGATAGAAACATCAGTCCGAAGAAGACTCATGTCAGGTTTCTTATAACACACTGCATCAAAACGAGTCCCACTTCTCTCAAACGAAGATCCTCCGACCAACGAAGGAATGGATTGGGAAGAGGAGCGCCCAATTACTTCATCCACAAAAGAAACCTTTTTAGTTCTCTTATCTGAATCCCTAGGTTTCAAGCACGATGAAAGGGTAATGATCGATGATTTGTTTTCCCCACGGAAACTTGACTGACCTGTACTAATAGATTTGATCGGTGATCGTTTTCTTTTCCTTATTTTTCTACTATGACTCGGCCCGGGAAAAGGCGCGGGAAAAATCGCGAGAGCGTTCGGATTCTTATTCATCTCTCGATTTTTGGGTAAAGATCCAACCAAGATAATTTCTAAAGAAGCTCCGAACGCTATGAGCGATATCAGTGCAAAAGGCAACGTAAAATGGCCTAGCTATTTATAAGAAAACGGTACGATGCAAATTGCAATGATTGGTAAAACACTGCTTCCAAGAAAGGCCCAGTGACATAACCGAGTACGCAAAACTGACGTCATGAAACTCAACGCGAAATCCAAACAAGCAATAGCACAAAATAGTATAAAAGAAAGAAATTCAAATACGAGAATCCACTAAATAGGGGAGGACAAGGGATCATAAGTACATTGTTGCACCAAGCCAATCCTATTACATAACAATCTTTACGCGTTAGACTCCTTCGGGCCCGAACTACGGTCCGACCCATCTCGCTTCTCCGATTCGCTAGAACCACTTTCCGAACTGTCAGAATCATCTTCACTTGAGCTGCTGCTTTCTTTATCATGACTTCGCGCGCCAGACGCAGGTTGACTCGAACCAGTGCCTTGTACACTTTGATCGCGGGAATCCCCTTCAATATCCACATCTTCATTTTCAGATTGGGCTTCGAGCTCATCAGGATTTGGCATCGCGACACCGAATTCCTCAAGTAAAGGAGCAAACTCATGAGTGGCAAATTCCTCGAGCTTAGGAGGAAGGGAAGACGCTTTATAATCTTCACCGAAGATGTTCTTGTAAGGGTTCAATTTAGGAAGGAAGTCATCAAGGATTCCTTCAATCTTAGCGGCTGTAAGAAGATGCTGAGCTCCTTTGAAGTAGAAGGCTTGATTAACCGCTCCTGACCGTGATCGAACCAAAGCATCAAGGATCGGAGACTCTAAGAACTCCCTTATGGCAGGTAGCCTGGCTTCAGCTCGACCCCGTTCATAAGACTGTTCGACAGTCACTTTGGTTTGCTCGAGCTCAAGCTTGAGTTTCTCTACTTCGCCTTCTATGGCCCTCTTCGCTTCCAACTCCTCCTTAGTCCTCTGAAGCTCCAACTCGACCTCGGACAATTTAAGTTTGACATCTTCAAATTGACTGGCCTTAGCAGCTTCATCCTCCAGGACTTTGTATAATGCTTTCTGAGCTGCCTGGGACTCTTCGCTCAACACGGCCTGTCGGAGAGCAGTTTGAATAAACAAATCTCCGGCCTGCGAGAAAGAGCACATATAAGAACACGAGATAAGAATTATAAGGAAAAGCCAGAAACTTTCAGAATAAGACAGTACCTTCTGATGAGCATGGGCGTAATCGCCTAGCATCTCGAAATCCTTCTTAGCGAAAGACTGAATAGTGTCATCCTTGAATCTTCCAGCCAGAAACATCCGGAGAGACTTATCCACCGTATGCTCACCCTCAGAGCCCAAATCAGATTCAATGGTCCCACAGTCCGGGTATCCAGCCGCCCTAGGTCCTTGCAGGTGTTCTTTGATGAAATCCGCCAAATCTGGCTCGGAATGACCAGCCCGACAAGGTATAGGTGTCGGTCCCCGACCAAAGGGCTTAATTCTCCTAGAAGACTCAGGAAGGTTACTACTCCTTTTGCGAGCCATCCTGGCCTGCAAAATCTCCCTGGCACAATCCTCCAGAAGAGTATAATTACTGTATCCCGCGTCATTTGGGTTGGAAGAAACGTTCGAAAAAACAGATCGAAGAGTTTCGGGACCTTGAAAATCGAACGTCCCCTCTGCCTCGGCCCGAGACCGAGAGGTCCCCGCTTCGGTGATTGGGGGAACAATTATTAAAGCGTTTGAGGTCGACGCGATCCCGTGGGAGGCCTTAGATTTTTTCCGAAGATTCTTTGATGCCTGAGGACGAGGTCGACCCTTATTACCTTTCGAAAAGGAAGCAACGTGAGGGCCAGATACCGAGGTACGGAATTTGTCAACAATATCAGCTAACGTAGAAGGGGGGTTAGCAGGATCAATCTGAGCATTCCCAAAGACGATCGGATCGGCAGGAAAAGTGCAACTACTGAGCTCGGCCAATCGCAAAACTGCCTCTTGAGTCATTAAAGCAGTCTGATGAGGGTCAGCACGAAGAGATTGCAAAAAATTATCTGTTATCTCATTCTTCATATTTCCCACGAGCCGGCGTCTTCCATATATCCACTCCTTCACTCCTGGCCACTCGAAGGGAGTAGGCTCGGGATTTTCTTCGGAAGGCGGGGACTCTGGCCCTCGGACAAAGAAGAACTCACGTTTACATCCCTTCAGATTGCTACTTACGTTGGTCGATAAGACCGAAATCTTCGGCCTCTGAGAGAAATATACGTAACCTGCGTTTGAAGAAGTGGAAGAACTGATCTGGAATATCCTCCAAAAATTCTGAAAAGCCGCCCTTTTCCCCTTAGCCTTCATCAACACGCAAAAAGCTATGATTAGGCCGATCGAATTCGGTAAAATTTGACAGGGAGCCAACTTAAAAGCGTCCAGAAGGCTTTCTAGTAGAGGAGGGAAGGGAATACGTAAGCCGTAGTGAAAGTGTTTGGAATAAAAGGCTTGACAACGGGCGGGTGGGTCGGTAACTCGTTGTTCGGGGGAGGGAAGCACTATTGAAAAGCCAGCGCCTAGATATGGACCGAACTCTTTTTGCAACTCCGCCAGGTCTGTCTCCTTATAAGAACAGACAATTTCATCCGCCCTCTCCTCGGTCATGTTTAGAGCCGCGCTGGTCGAGGGCTCTTCCCAGTCATAGATCGTAATCACCACATTACGACTTAGTCTGTATTTTTGTTGCTCATTGTTACCCAAAGGAAGCTGCCCGTCCTCTATATCTTCCCTATCAGAAACTGTTGCCTCGCCGGAATTTCCATCCTCGCTATCCCCAGTGTCATAGCTCGACTCTCGCTCCCCTTCGCTATTCGAGGCGGAACCCGAGTTTTGTGGATTCTCGTTCTCAGATGATCGATTCTCCACAGTCTCTTTTCCTTTGTTGTTATCGACCTCATTCTCCTCTAAGGGAGATTTTCCTTTCAAATCTGCTGAGCTCGACATAATAAATATAAGACGACTGATCAAATATGGCAAATAAAACTCACTTATCGACCTGTCTGCTCCGATCAAAAGTTTTTCCTCAGAATTTATGAGGAACAGCGGCCCTCCGTGTAACTATATATACAGGGACAAAATGGGAAATTGCAAATCGGTCCCCGAGTAACCGCGACGATTGGACTCTCTTGAGGCAAATTTGAAGTTATATTTTCAGAAATTGCGCCTACGGTCCCTAAACTTTCCAGAATTCCTGAAGTAAAGATCCATATCACAAACAACAAGGACGATCTCATAACTACTCTATCAAGAAATTGTTTAAGTATGCGCTCTTTTTCCCTGACCCGGTTTTTATCCCAGAAGGGTTTTTCCGAGCCAGGTTTTTAATGAGGCATACCAGCAATGATAAGCCGAGATCGATTTACCCCGACGTTAAACATACTTCTTCGAGCTTAAGTTCCACTTTACGCTCGAGAAGTGGGGGAGTATTGATAAGGGGCATTCTGGATCCTACTTCTCTTACAATTATACGAGATCGAGCGGTACTTACCTCGAAGAATCGAGTTCGAGTCTGACGGTGGTTTTGCAGTAAAAGTAAACAAGCCCAGGATCCAAAGTTACTGTTGGGCCGAGCTCTGAATCAAACTTATGGGCCGAAGAATTACATGTCTGTAGGTAGACCACCTAGACCCCATTTTCAGCTATAAATACCCCCTGCATTTATGATATTGGGGGACTTCTCAGGTGCTCTCTCCTCGAAGCTACAGTTCAAAGCAGCTCGGGATTATAGCTCTAGATCAATCATATGTATTTTCACCCTCTAGCTTGTACAGCATCCTATAATGCTCGGATAGGACCCTAGATATATTTGTATTTGTGCTCATTTAATTCGAATACGATTACATTTGAATCTTCACTTTGCTTTGCTTGTGATTATTGTGACGCATCCACACCCTTGATCCTACCGACGAAACCACGTAAGATCAGCCTCCTTATATAAGATATACATCACAAAAGACAAATTTACAAGGCATGGATTGATCATCGACCAAGATGCTGAGCGTTCCTTAACTGCTATTCAATCGATTATCGATACGAATGACCTACTATCTACATTTTGATGAACAACGTGGTTTTGGGTATAACCCAAGGGACTATACTGGGTTGATCAACAAAAATATTTATTTTGCAGAGCAAACAGTATATCATTCAGTTACTTATATAGTGACCGAGCAAGATTAAGCTACCTTTTTCTCTATTCTCAGTATCCTCTGCAAGGATCAATATCAGATAAGTATGCCAATCTATGCTGATTATTTCATGATGTTATATTTATGCATAACAGCAAAATGTGCATAACAAAATATATCTACAGAATAAAATTGATCAAGGCAAGGATCTGCCTACAAAAGATCATAATTTCCAATTTAGTCGTTCTCCCAATACAAAAATTCAGCCCAAACAACTACACAAAAAAGTTGGGCACCAAAAAAAAAAAAAAAAAAAGAGAGACAGTCCAAGGCCTGCCAGGTCAAACAAATCACTGAGAAGGGTTGTTATCAACAGGCCGACTAGCGGAAACAGTCTTCCGAGGAGTCAAGTTACCAGCAAACGCCAAGAGATTTTTGCAGGAAAATTGCTCAAATTTCTAACAAGTACTTTTGAAAATCTGGTGTGCGTAAAGAACTACACGACTGATCAGATTGAGATTTATAGAGTTGGGGTATGTCGGTTTCCGTGATATCCGCCAACCGTTAGATCCGTTTTTCTGTCAGTGCTGATCGTGCGGCGTCAGTTACGACCTTTCAAATTCAAAAGATATTTAATGAGGAGCGGGAATATGTACCGCCTGATAGTTACTTATAAGAGCGTGTTTTGAATAAAACGTTTTAAATAGATTCGCTTTTATTCAACTAATCAGATGAGTAAAGTAAATACTTATCTGATGGACTACTGTCCTGATGACAGTGCTGTTATCAGAGAATGCCAATAGCTGATAACCTTCCTCAGCTGTTTGTCAATCCAGCTAGATAATATAATTTTATTCTTCGATATTTGAGTCTTCTGTTGAAAACATAACTTCAACTAACTGACATTAACAAATTTCATCTTCAATTCAGAAGTACCGCTAGTCTTACACGTTCCCCCTGAGTTTAAGAATTCATAAGTTAACTAGTCTGTTGAAAGTTAATCCTTGAAGATAACAGTGATGAGTAAGCTGTTGAACTAATCTTCTGATAAGTTCCCCCTCAGCTTATGCATCCAAATTAAGTAATCCTAGCTCAGCTCTTAAGGTTGAAAACCTTACTTCACTTAAAAGTTTAGTGAAAATGTCAGCAATTTGATTGTCAGTATGAACATACTCAATCACAACATTGCCTTTTTCCCCATGATCTCTAATGAAGTGATGCTTGATCTCAATATGCTTAGTCCTTGAATGACTTGTAGTATTCTGAGTAAGTGAGATTGCACTTGTATTGTCACAGTAGATTGGAATTCCACTGATTTTGATGTTGTAATCTTCTAGTTGATGCTTCAACCATAATATATGTGCACAGCATGCTCCAGCAGCTATATACTCAGCTTCAGCAGTAGATATGGATACTGAAGTCTGTTTCTTACTCATCCATAAGATCAGACGACTACCTAAGAACTGACAGGCACCTGTTGTGCTTTTTCTGTCAATCTTGCAGCCAGCGAGGTCTAAATCTGAATAACCAATAAGCTCAAATGCAGATTCTCTAGGATACCACAATCCCAATTCTTGAGTGCCTTTAACATATTTCAATATCCTCTTGGCAGCTAAGAGATGAGATTCTTTGTGGTTTGATTGGAATCTTGCACAGACTCCAACTGAGTACATTATGTCAGGTCTGCTTGTTGTTAGATATAACAGTGACCCTATAATGCCTCTGTATTTGGTTATGTCCACTGATTTGCCATCTTCATCTTTATCCAAACGAAGACTTGTAGACATAGGAATAGTAGCAGTAGAGCTAGTTTCCATACCAAATTTCTTGAACAGATCTCTTGTGTATTTAGCTTGATTTATAAAGAATCCATCAGGCAACTGTTTAACTTGTAAACCAAGAAAATAATTAAGTTCTCCCATCAGGCTCATTTCAAACTTATTCTGCATCAGCTTAGAGAACTTATCACACATCTGTTGATTGGTTGAACCAAAAATAATATCGTCTACATATATTTGCACAATCAATATATGACTCTCCCATTCAATAGTGAACAAGGTTTTATCTACCTTACCTTTATGAAATCCTTTAATTAAATGAAAATCAGATAGGGTATCATACCATGCTCTTGGAGCCTGTTTCAGTCCATAGAGGGCTTTCTTCAGACGATATACCTTATCCTCTTCTTGATAAACTTCAAATCCAGGAGGTTGTTCAACATATACTTCTTCTTGCAGTTCTCCATTGAGAAAGGCAGACTTCACATCCATCTGATAGACAGTGAAGTTTTTGTAAGCAGCATAGGCTAGAAACAGTCTGATTGCTTCAAGTCTTGCTACAGGAGTAAAAGTCTCATCAAAGTCAATCCCTTCTTCTTGACAATTTCCCTTGACCACTAATCTTGCTTTGTTTCTGGTAACAATACCACCTTCATTCATCTTATTTCTGAATACCCATTTAGTGCCAATGACTTTTTGATGACTTGGTCTAGGAACTAAGTACCAGACTTCATTCCTTTCAAATTGATTCAACTCTTCTTGCATAGCTTCTATCCAGAAGGAATCACTGAGAGCTTCTTCAATTTGCTTAGGCTCTATTTGAGATAGGAAAGTGACAAACATGGCATCTTGTGCAGCAGCTCTTCTTGTTTTCACTCTATCTAAAGGATCACCAATCACTAACTCTGGTGGGTGATTTCTGAGCCATCTTAGATCAGGTTGCAGGTCTGGATGTTGTCCTCTGTTATGATCTTGCAACACTACTGTTGGAGTTCCAGTAGTAGTCTGTTGAACATTTGCAGTCTGTTGAACAGTCTCTGGTCTGTCAGCTGTTTGCAACTCGTCTGTTAGACAATCAGCGCTGTGATTTTGAACAGCACTTGAGTTAGCAGCCGAACTAAGATTAGGTAGTATGATGGGAACATATTCTTCATTTCTTCCAATGTCTAACTTCTGTAAATCAGTAGACAGATCTTGGTTAACATTTTGATTCTTTTCAGAAGATTGACTTGGCTCATCAAATACTACATGGATGGATTCTTCTATTAGTAATGTTCTTTTGTTAAAAACTCTGTAAGCCTTACTAACAGTTGAGTATCCTACAAAGGCAGCTTCATCAGCCTTTTCTGCAAATGCAGTAAGGTGATTTTTACCATTGTTTAAAACATAGCATTTACAACCAAAAATCTTAAAGTAATGAATGTTTGGCTTCCTGTTGTTCCAAACTTCATATGGAGTCTTGTTCTGATTTTTGTTGATCATACATCTGTTTTGGGTAAAGCATGCTGTATTCCAGTCGACTATGTAGACATTCCCTTGTCTCCTTCCAGATAAAATTACCTTCTTTGTATCAATCTGTTCAACGTAGCACTTATCTGTTGAGAAGATGACTGAATATCCTTTGTCACAAAATTGACTTATGCTTAGCAGATTATATCTGAGGCCTTTAACATATGAGACGTCAGATATCTCTATGTTTCCTCTGATTATCCTTCATTTAGCTTTAATCTTGCCTTCTTTGCTGTCCCCAAAAGTAACTTTTGGACCATCCACAGCAACTGCATCAGTCAGCTCATGTATGTTTCCACACATGTGTCTTGAACATCCACTGTCCAAGTACCAAATCTTCTCTACTTTACTCCTACTCCTAATCCTAACCTACAAAACAAAATTAAATTGTTTTAGGTACCCTTATTGACAGGGTCCTGAAGGATTAGTTTCACCTTTCACAACCCAAGATGTTGATGTCTTAGGCTTCTTAGGCTTCTGAGTTTTAACAGGAGTATGAACAGTTTCATTTTTATCATAATTATCAGATAAGTCATGTTGATGATCAATATGATAAGAGTAATGTTCATAAGCAGGGTAAGGTGCATGATAAGCAGGGTATGCATGCATTGGATGAGCAGGATAAGGTGCATAGTAACCTTGAAATTGAGGTGCATGATACATAGGAGGATATGCAGCAGGTTGCACATAATATGACTCATTTCCATACCAAGCATTTTGATTTTTCTTATTCTTATGCTTCTTTGGCTTACTAGTAGCTTGCTCATTAACAGACGACTTAGTTTTACCACTAGTCTGATTGACTTTAGCTTTATCAGCAGACTTTTTAGGGCTCTGCTGTTTGGTCTTACTAATCTGTTTACCTAAACTAGGTTCTTTGCTCTTTTTAGCGTTAGGAGTTTTCGTCTCCTTTACAACTTTCTCAAGTGAAGCAGGTTTAGTTGTCTGAACATAAAGAATGACCTTACTATTGTCAGCTGATACAAATTTTTTAGTATGATTCAGTTCAAACTTTTCCTGTTCTAAAGGTATCTTCTGTTTACTAGATGTATGCGTGGATGCAACAGATGATTTCTCATGAGACTCAATAACTTTTTCAAGTTCCATGATTTTTCCTTTATAGACTTCACATTCAGCTTTCAGAGATTCATATTCTTGCTCAAGCTGTTTATATTCAGCTGATTCTCTAGGCTTTTCAGCTGTGAGTTTCAGTGAACTATTTTGCTCTTTTAGCAATATCATCCCTTCCTTAAGCTTTTTATATGCTTCAGCAATAGTAGTATTGTTAAGCATCATTTGTTCAAATGAATTAAACAATTCATTGTCAAGAGGAGTTACCTCTTCCTCAGAGTCATCAGATTCCTTTGCCATCAGGCAGAGGAGAGCAGGTTTTTCTTCATCAGACGATTCTTCATCAGACGTGTCTGAATCTGAGTCAGATGAGTAGACAGCAGCCAGCTTTTCTGCTTCCGCCATCATAGCCTTGCCTCTCAGATGTTTTCTTTCTTTTCTCATTTTCTTCTCTTCTTCAGTGTATTTTTCTGCTTTTGGATATGGGCAGTCTTTGATGAAGTGTCCCAATTTCCTGCAGTTGTAACACATTAGTTTGGCTTTATAATCCTCTTTATCTTGAGAAGAAAAGTTAGGTTTAGAAGTAGAAGCATTGTTATATTTGTTCTTCAATTTTCTTTTGTAGAACTTCTTGAAATTGTTTATCAGCAATGCAACGTCTCCAGCAGTGTACTCCTTTTTGTTGAGCAGTGTGGCTTCATCAGATGAGTCCACATCTTTACTTCTGTAGGCTGGTCTTCTTGGGTTTTCAGCAGCAACTAGTGCAACTGTGGGACTTGAAGTTGAGGTTTCTTCAACACCCATCCTAGGCAGTTTATACTCATACGCCTTGAGTACTGAGAACAGCTCTGTAAGAGAAATCTTGCCCAGATCTCTTGATTCTTCCATGGCTGTCACCTTCATGTTGAACTTGGGAGGTAGAGCCTTCAGAACTCCGACGGTTATCTCCTTGTCTGTGAAGGTTTTTCCAAGCTTCAGAACTTCATTCAACGTCCTTGTAAACCTTGTATCCATCTGATCAATGGTTTCCGCAGACTTCATTTTGAAATTGTCCAGCTTTTCTAGAGCAACACTCAGCTGATGCTCTTTTATGGCGTCGTTTCCTTGGCTCATATCTCTGACATTATCCCACATTTCCTTTGCAGTTTTGCAATGTTTGACTTTGTCAAACCAATCATTGTCCAGGGCTTTAGTCATGATGAATCTTCCGACTTTGTCAAGATTGAACAGCTTGATTTCTTCAGCAGTCATCTCATGTAAGTCTTTCTCCACAACCGTATCAACTTCATTGATTTTTATGGTCTTTGTGAATCTGAATGGACCCTTAATGATACATGTGTACATGTTGTCATTATAAGCAGCTAGGAAAATCTCCATTCTGATTTTCCAATCTTCAAATGACATACCAGCAATGTGGGGAACATGGCTGATACAGTCCATTTTACAAAAAGTTTTGATTTTTCAAAAAAATGCTCTTTTGAAAAAAATTTTGAAAACCTTTGAAAGATACTTGGATCAAGCTCGTTGATCAGGCATCTGATTCTAATGAACCACCTGCTCTGATACCACTTGTTGGTCCCAAGTGGTCAGAAGAGGTTTAGAGGGGGGGGGGGGGGAGGGTGAATAAACCTCTTTAAAAATTTCTTCCAAATTTTACTTTAAAACTCTTTTCTAACTGAACAGACTAAGCTGATCAGAGTAGTAAGTTACAATTCTGTTCGCGAACAAATCTTTGAACAGCTTTGTTGACCACTCGTCTGATTGTTACTTAGCTGATTTTGTTAAAATCAGTTTTAATACTTAGAGTACTTGCAGCGGATTTTGCAAAGAGTTTTTCTCAAGTAATCTTAGCAGTTTGAAAAATGTTTCCCCAGATTTATAAATTCCTTTTAAGTATTTTTCAAACAGTTAACTTAATGTGTTTTATGCAACTGAAAATATGCATGTAAAATGCAAATAAAAACACAAGCAATTTTTATAGTGGTTATATGGATTTGAATATCCTTTAGTCCACTCTTCCAAGTCACAAAGATCTTGGGTTATACTAAAAACACACAGTAATCAGTATACTCTGCTTACGCCTTACAACAAATGAACAGGCCGTAAGTTCGCAGTAAGAAATCACAAAGAAATCCTACTTCTCTGAAGTAATATCACTCACTTAGACGGATATTTACTTCTCACAACACTCTTGTTTACAAAATCACTCAGAAGATGTATTTATCTTTGTTCTTCAACTTCGCTTTTCGTCAACAAATGACTAAGCTGATGAGTGAGCTGTTCTTGAGACTTAAAGAATTTGGCTTCGAAAATTTCTCAGAGATTGTGTTGCTTGTTTCTTCTTCGTCTCTTTCAGCTATTTATACTTGAGGATTGAAAAATGTCCGTTGAAGAGAGACAGGATTCAAATTCCTCGAGTACTGGTCCTTAATTTCCGCGAACGGCTCTTTTGCAGTCTGTCCGTACTGTGAACAGTACTATTCTGCAGGCAGCATTAAATGCACCCAGCTGATGCGAAGCAATTCTTCAATCATTTGTCTTTAATAACCTTGTACTTCAGCATTTATTACTCCAAGGAGCATTTATTACCGTTGGGAACACTTTATGATCTTCTTCACTTGGCTGACAAAAGTGCAAGTCTGATGGCGAACTCGGCTGATCTCAAACTTGAACAAATCTGATTTGAGTCGGCTGATCTTCATCAGTCTGATAACTTTCCTTCAGCGGATCAGAAGTCTTGGACCTAGAAAATTTGACTATTCTGATGTCTTTTTGTACTTAGTCAAAATTCCTTGATAAGTTTATCAGCTAAGTTACTCCATACTTAGCCAAATATGAAGTTTTGGAATGCATCAAAACCTCCCTTATCAAACTTCCTTTAGTGCCTTCATCTTCATCCTTATCCAACAAAGGGATGCTAGCAGTATATCCTGAGACGCTCAACTAAGTGAATGTAGTTGTTTGGCCGCGACTAGAGGAAATAGGGTTATTCCTCAAACAACATTCATAATACAGGATCGGGACACATGGCCTATAGTGTCAAACCTAAAGATTAACACATAGCAAGTAATGTGTTGTTACCAATGGACGCTACCACTTCAAGGTACAAATTCAAGGCTTAGATCAATTTGTCCCTGTGGTAGCATAAGTTGGATAACTTAGGCAGTGGTTCAAACCGGAAGGTACCATTACTGAAAGCACATTACGGTAACCCTAATAGATTATTTTTCTATGGATTTGTGGGGGATTGTTGTAATTATATGGATGGATACCTAATTAAAAGGTTGGAATCCATAGATAAATGTTATATATATAAAGTGGGGAAATTAATATTCAAATAAGATAATTTGTATGTGGGCTTGTCCCACATTGGTCTAAAACTAAATGGCAAATTATAATAGCCTTGTGAGGAAGTTGAAGAGTTTCAAACTCTTCATTTGTCTCATATTGACTTTTTATATTTGTGTGTACTGGTATATATGAACTTAAATGTTTAGACTTGGTATAAGTCTTTACAAAGGGGGTCATATGAATACACCACACGCGTGCGAATTGTCTCGTCTCGGACTTATCTTTTTGGAGGAATTTCGAATTAAAATTTTAATTAATTTGAAATTCAAAATTGAAATAGTCACAATATTAATTCTGGAGGTTTTAAATTTTGTAACTCCTTTCAGTTACAAAAATTAAATTGAGGCAGTTACGAAAATTAAATTGAGAAAACGTTTCAGACGTTTTATTCACATTTAATTGGACCGTTTCTTGTTCAGAATTAATTGGCAATATTAATTGTCAAGGCTCCCTAGCACCTATATATATGAGAGTATTTCTGATTTCAGAAACACACCAACAGAACCAACATTCTCTGTTCTCTCTCTCCTTCGAAAGCATTTCCAGAAAAATATCTCTTGGTTATTTTTTGCTTCTGAGTGTTCTTCGAGGTGGAGTTTCTGCTACTGTGCAGTGGAGGAATTCCTGTAACCAAATTATCCTGGAAGAAGTGTTCGTGACTCCCAATTGCACCGGAAGTGGGTCGATAATTTCTTCAAGGCAAGCAGAATCATTTCTGCGATTTGATTGGATCAATTCTGTTACAATACAGAATTGTGAGATAAGTTAATTTTAATTTATCTGTTCGGTTTTTATAACTGATTATGTTTTCTTTTAATGTTCATAATGGTTTGTTTGTTTCAGTTTCGATTTGTATTCAAGTTTTGATAATCTTAAAACCAATTTTTCCCAACATTAGGCTCACATATTAGATGGTTTATTGGGTGTTTGTTGAAGATTATATATAAAACGTAAATTTGGACCTATGGTATATATGAAACTCTAGTATACGTGTATGTCTTCATAATTAGATTGATAAGGATAAATTCTCTAATTTAAGAAAGTGTGGTTGTATTTCGAAGATGAGTTAATGTTGATAATTCGTATTTAGAGTAATCAATTTATTAGATATTAACTTTTGATACAAGATATATTGAAGACTTAAAATTGATTAATAATTAGAAGTTTTATATAAGCTTGGCCTCTAGTGAAACTTTATTCACTGGAACGGAGTTCTACATGTCGACACAATTAACTAAATACAATGGATATCAACTATAACATATATTCTCAAGGTAAAATGGTTAGTAATGACTTGCTTAATGAAAATGATCTATATTAGAGTTACTACAACTTTTACAAGTCAAGTTAGTTAATTATTAATAATACATAAATCGATAGAGTTACTTTAAGATAAATTATTTTTAGTATTACTCTGACAACAGTAAAACGTGTGTATAGATATTTATACTCTGAAATCGTGATCACCAGGTGAAATTGACGTACTTGTAAGAAGTCATCCGGCTAGCCTGAGAAAGGTGAGCGCCTCAATAAAACGTTTTTAAAACTGAAAGAGCTTTTCAAGAAAATTATATCATATATATGTATTTCTCATTTGAAATGACTACAGTTGTTATATTTCTGTTTATAATTGTCTGCAATGCTTGCAGCATGTACTACTTCTTCATAGTAGAACTGATAATTCTATAATTGTTTGCATTTCTCGCATCATATGATATTTGTTGAATAATGGGGTGTAGTACTTTATCTCATCTCATATTCATGAATGGTACCAAGGTGTAGTACTTTATCTCACCTATGTACCAATTGCTTGTGCATGATTATTTGCGCGCTTATCTGCTCTAGATTGATGGTATTCTCTGGATAATTCTGGGTAGCTGGGGGCTACAGGACTACCAGAGCTTTGCCATTGACCGAACTCACAAAACCAGGGATTAGAGCCCCTTGGGGAGTGACTCAACTTATTCGACAATGACATGTCAAGGCCACTTTAAAAGGGACGGGTAGCGCCTCAGCCCTTATCTAACCGGAGTACTAACTATTGATCACATCCTGATCTTTCTGTATCCTTTTGAGGTGGAGGAGTTGTTTATCCCGTTTTGATGTGTAATTGATTGTGATATTATCTGTGATATTTACGTATCTACTATACTAATCTTAAATATCAATTAAATTGTAAGTTAATAGGCAGTAAATGGAGTTCTAAATCGTTTTCTGCATAAAACTCAATTTCACACCTGCACAGGCCTCACTAAGTTGTTTTTACAACTTACACTTTCAAATTATTACTCTTTCAGAATCTCACCAAAGGGCAGGATGGGCCACATCAGACTAAGGGATTTCAATTGGACGTCTACCATAGAGTTTCTAGAATTTGTCAGGTGAAGGTTTGAGTTGAAATGAAAAGTTTTAAAGTAATAAGTTAGTTGGAAGAACCATTCTATTGTAATAGATAGTTAGAGCTCTGCACTGCAATTATTGAAAATTATCAAGGTCATTTTATTATGTATGTATGTCTTAGTAGGCAGGTGACGGTTTCGGGCCGTTACATATGGTACCCTAGAGAATCTGGCTTTGAACATATTGGATGAGTACAACAGGTGCCTGTCAATTTGATTGGAAGAGCACAACAGGTGTCTGTCAATTTTTAGGCAGTCGTCTGATCTCATGGATGAGTAAGAAACAAACTTCAGTATCCATATCTACTGCTGAAGCTGAGTACATAGCTGCTGGAGCTTGCTGTGCACAAATACTTTGGTTGAAGCATCAACTAGAAGATTACAACATCAAAATCAGTGGGATACCTATCTACTGTGATAATACAAGTGCAATCTTCGTTAATCAAAATACTACAAGTCATTCAAGGACTAAACATATAGAGATCAAACATCACTTCATAATAGATCATGTGGAAAAAGGAAATGTCATAATAGAACATATTCATACTGAAAATCAGATCGCTGACATCTTCACGAAACCTCTAAGTGATGCAAGGTTTTCAACTTTAAGAGTTGAACTAGGTCTACTGAATTTAATTGCATAAACTGAGGGGGAACTCAACAGAAGACTGGAGTTCATCAGCCTACTCATCTTATTATCTTCAAGGTTAACTCTCAACAGACTAGTTAGCTTATGGATTCTTAAAGTCAGGGGGAACCTGTAAGACTAGCGATACTTCTGATTAAAAGATGAAAGTTAGTTGAAGTTATGTTCTCAAGAGAAGACCTTAATTCTTGAAGACTGAAGATTAATTATCTAGCTGAATTGACAAACAGCTGAGGAAGATTACTAGTTATTGGCTTTCACTAGTAATAATCTGTCATCAAGACACTAGTCCCATCAGATAAGTATTTATTTTACTCGTCTGATCGTTTACGTAAAAGCTCTGTTGTTTAAAATACGTTAATTTTAAAACCCGCTTTTACTAGTAAACTAACGAGATTCGTATTCCCACCTGACATTAAATGCTTTTTGAATTTTGAAAATGCGTAACTGACGCCGCACGATCAAAGCTGACACAAAACGGATCAAATGGTTAGCATGTATCATGGAAACCGAAATACCCTAACCTCTTTAAAACCAGATCTGATCAGCTCTGTGACTCTTTACGCACCCAAAAATATTCAAACGCATTTTGAGAAATTCTACTTCTATACTTTGCAAAATTCTCTTGTGTTTCTTTACTAATCTTCTACAGAATCAACAATGACTCCTCAACAAGAAGCTAAGGCTGAGGGTCTGTATCTAGTCTACGATACATATCACCATTCTGGCACCCCAGAGATGAAAGAAATTTTGGAAAAGTTCAAGGCTGCAACACTTGTGAAATTCAAGGAAGCTCATGAAGAAATGGTTTGGAAGGACCAAGTGATGGAGTACTACAACACCAAGGATGCTGCTGATTTTGAAAAACTGGAAATCCGAGCCACCGTCGGAGGACAGGCCATAGTCATCACTCCTGCCTTGCTACATGAGAAATTTGGGCTATAAAATCAAGGAAGGACGGATGTTACTTCTATGACAGAAGACAAAATCCATGAATTCTGGGCTATCTGTGCCAAAGAAGGAGAAGTTATGTCTGGCAACATCAAGAAGAAACAGTTTAAGGACGAATATCAACGCGTGGCTGATATGGTATCGAAACTGATAGAGAACTGCACTTTTTCCCTAGACAGTGTCACCATGAAGAGATATTGCATAATGATGGTTGTTTACTACGGCTATGAGGTGAACTGGTCTGTTGTCATCTGGTATATTCTAGTGAACTTCCACCAGAAGAAGCAAACCAACCATAGAATCACCCTCAGTTATCTGTTCTATAATTTGGATTGTGGGATGACGCATGGAAAGGAAATTCATAATGCCAAGGCTATGGCAACCTATCAGTCTGTGAAGGCTGGAACAAAGAAGAGAAAGACTGATGAGGATGAAGAAGAGGCTGAGGAACCTAAGGAAAAGGTTCCTGCAAAGAAACAAAAGAAATCTATTCAAACAGCTCAGCCTGTTGTTCAAGCCAGAACAGAAAAGAAGAAGCAAGCTACTGTTGAGCCAAAGGAGATGGCTCCCAGTAAGAAAAAGAAGGCATCTGTTCAAACAGCCAAGCCAGCTGTTGAAGCCAAAACAGATGAACCTGCTGAAAAGATTGTTGCTGATGATATCATAAATCAGACAACAAGGGAGATAAAGGATATGTCTCCTGCTTCACCTTCAAGAACTATTTCTGCTGAACCCGCTGAAAATGTTGCCCGTCGGACAAGAAGTCAAGTAAAGGACACAGCGACATCCAAACATATTCAAGAAGGAAGGAAAAGAAGCATAGTTAGGAAGAGGATGACTTTCGTGTCATCTCCTACTGAACTTTCTGACTTAGTCAGTGATAGTCCTCAATCAGCAGAGAGGCCTGCTGGAGCTGAAGAAGAGTCTGCTGCCAAGGAGTCAGCTGCTGATCAAGCTGCCCAATAGACTACTTCCACCGCACCAACAGCTGAGGTAGTTCAACCTCAGGATGATCCTGACGTGCAGATCATCGAGCCTGTTGCAGTTGCACCGCTTGCATCTGCTGCTCCTGAACCTGCTGCTACTAAAGAAGCTCAGACAGCTGACAAGAAGAAAGGAAAAAGAAAGTTAGTCATAAAGAGAAAAAAAGTGTCTGCTGCTGATAAGAAAAAGAGAGACGAAGCAGAGCAAGGGAAAAGGGAGGATCAGGAAGAACAAAAAGTCATTGTGCTTAGCAAAATTGTAGCTGAAAAGGATGAAGAAAGGAGAAAAATGACTGCTGCTGAGCGTAAAGCTGCTGAAGATGTAGAATTAGCACATGCTATCGAACTAAGCAAGAAGGATTCTCATGGCCCTGAAATAGCTGGTGGCATCAAGATTGGTGAATCAATGAATGCCAAGAAGAAAATGCCTGCTAGCGAGATACCTGAAAAGAAAAGGTTTGAAGTGAGAAAAGCCTTTGAAATTGTTAATTCTGAAACTTCTGTTTTCAACAGATTTGAAGTTGCAGCATAAAACCTTGTTCATCCAAGAGAAGGAGAGATACATAAAATGGAGAGATTACAGGATGAACAAATCTGTTGAAGAGCTCCAGAGCTGGAAGGAGTTTGCAAGTGAGGAAAGATGGATCCTCAACTGGTTGCAGACTAATTCAATCCACAAAGCACTGGATGCTGATTATGTCAGAGATGTGATGCATAAATATGCACAAGAGATTGTTACTGCTGAAGCCAAGATCATCTCTGATGCATTGCCAGCCACGAGAAGAAAGCAAGATGATCCTATCAAGAGGGCTGTGCAAATTGTTGTTCACACTGCCTTGGAGAAATGGAGTAAAAAATCAAGATATGAACAAGGTTCTCCAAGTGATCTGTCTGCTCTACCAAGCGTACAACAGATCACATTTGGCAAACAAATAAAAGATTATCAAGAGTTGCCTAAAGTGAAGACACCTGCTGCCAGTAGTCTACCTGTTATAAAAAGAATTCGCCAGACGACTGTTTTCACTGAAGATGGAACTGTGGTAAACAAGATCTTTGAAGATGTCAAAGAACAGGCTACTGAAGAGCCCTTAGCCATTGAGTGGAATGCTTAGGAAAAGACTGAAGAAGAAGCTGTTCTGAAAGACACTCCTGTCCAACAAGAAGAAGATCAGACTGCATCACCCTCCATATATTCCAACAGCTGATATGCACTCATCACTGATGGAATCCTTCCAGCTGATGCTTGAAAGTTCGCTCAAAGAAATGGAAGAGAGGAACAGGATGCTGATGGAGCAAATGCACAAGGAAAATGTAAAAATGGTTAAGGATGCCATTGACAACTTTCCACTGCCAGAAGACAATACTCTAAAGATGACAAATAGTATTCTGGATATGAACAAAAGTATTGAAGATGTCAAAGCTGATGTTGGTCATCTTCATGCTGTTTTCAAGAGAAGTGAAGATACTATTGCTCATCTGACTGACACATTCATCAAAGTTAATAATGAAGAGACTGCAAAGAATCTGTTATTGATTGCAGAAGTTCAAACTGCTGCAAACAAAGTCCATGAAGAAATCTCTACTTTACAACTCAATGTTGACTGCGTCAATGATCAAACTGGAACCATCAATTCTACTCTGAATCATCTATGTACAAGACAAGACTTAATGGATCAGAACATCAGAAACCTATGTGATGCTGCCCAAATCCATGCTGTTGAGCTCAACCCTGTTGTTGACCCTGCTGATGATGACAAAAAGGGGAAAGAGGAAAGGGAAGAGACAACTGTTCAAGTTACACAGGAAGACTCTGCTGCTGCTCAAGAGGAATCAAAAGAGCCAGAGAAACAAGTACTTGAAGAAAAAGTTGAAGGAGATGGAGAAGCTGGTAACAAGGAAACTGATGAACAAGCTGCTGAAGAAGAAGAAGAACCTAATGAACCAGTCAAGTCTGACAAAGAATTGGCTGATAGAATAGTACCCGGCAAGCCAATCTAAATTAGCTTGTTTGAGGACTATCTTCTTATGGTTTATAATTAATACGCCCGTTTATTCATAGTACGTGAATTAAACAATGGCCAACTTCATCTCTCGCGAACCTATCTAAGCGATTGGATGAAATCCTGAGTTCACAATAGACTATGGGACTATACACTTCAGTACTGAGTGCACTTATCATGAAACAGTCTCAAAGGTCATGATCTCGAAAACGTTCCAAGTCATAGATTCATATCGAGACGGGATATCGAATGAATCGTCAAGACTTGTACGATTATGCATGATTCACATGGACTGAATTTGTTGTAGTTTCATGAACAAGGCATTTGAGGCCAGTGCATATGACTAGGTGGTTCGATAGAGGATCGAATGCATCGAACGACCCGAACAGAGAAACCCATTGTGGAAGCGCATGTCGCATATCGGTGATGGGATGTTTCTCAAGGATTATAATAGTGTACGATTTAGTCCTTAGACTTGAAGTGCTAGGGCGAATTCGGTGCATGAAAGTGCGTACTTTGATTTAGGTATAGGCCACTTAGCTTGGTCATAACATGCCTAAGTTGGGTGCGTACGGAAGTGTACGCGAGTGGTTAGTACTAAGAAAGGATCCATCGACTCATCCTGATAAGGTGGGAGAATTTCCTGTACGTTCTTCGATAATAGTTCCGAGAAACCCGTGGCCACGGTCAGTGACGAATTTGGAAGGGACTTCCAAATTTAGCAGTCACACTGGAATTACTATCCTGAATTAGAAAGTACAGAATCGAGATAATTAGAGGTGCCGATCAATTCACACACCCTAGGTCTCGGTCGGGAAATCAGTCATGGAAGGACCGTATGTACATGGCAGTTATAATAGGTGAGGTTCACAAATATCAATTCACCTGAAGTTGGGCTTCATGGGCTTGTGGCTAGACATCGACCATGAAGTGTAGGTACTCCTGAATTAATAAGGAAATTAATTCTGGAGTGGTCAATTAAAGATAGTTTAAAGTTGATCGGAGCATTTAATTGCTCGTTAATTAAATCACGAGAGTCGTGGGCCTACTGCCAATTGATGGTGAACCCAGAGGGTCACACACAATACAATTGGACAGTGACAGTCATTAAGGGAAATGTGAATGATTTAAAGTTGTTAAATCAAAGTTATTGAATTAAAGCATTAATTCAAGTAAGAGATTATTAATTAGATATTTAATTAATTAGTGTTCAATTAATTAATTAAGGGTTATCTGATTAATTATGAAATTAATTAAAGTAGTTAATTAATTAAGTTGGAAGAATAAATTTAATTGGTAATTTTTCGGATTAGCCAATTAAATGACAAAGGGGTCGATTTGTAATTATCACAAATAGAAGTGATAGGGGGCGATTTTTTGAAGATAAGGAAAAGGAAGTTTTTAATCTTGGAAGATAAGCAAGAAGAGATATATCAAATCTTAGATTCCTAATTAGATAAGGAAGAAAAGATTTGATAGACAAGGAAGAAGATATCTTATAGGAGTAGGACTCTTCTCCTATAAATACTTCTTCTCCTCTCTTCATTTAAAAAAAAGGAGAGACCAAAAACTTTTGAGAGAAAACTCTGCAAAACTTTTGAGAGAAAGTTATAGCCGATTTTTGAGAGAAAAATCTGATTTTCGAAAATAAGTTTTAGAAATTGCATATCCGCCCCAAACTATTTCGCCCCGAACCCTAGTCGCCCATCCTAGCTCGGCCGAACCTAACCTGGCCGATCCAAGCTTGGCCGAACCAAATCCAGCCGCATAAGCCCTGCGTGTTTGGTCTTCTTCCAGTTGATCTCCAAACCCGAACCTAGATCAAAGTCCTGATCAAGTTCAGAAGTACCTTTGTTGACAAACTTTCAAGTTCCAGTTCTTAGCCTACGACTTGGAAGTGTTGCTACAATCCAGTTGGTGTGGATACATTCTGGAGGTGAGACACTTGGATCACTATATTGTGAATCGAACATGAAGCCTGGAGGTAACCACCACCGAGCTGTGGTGAGGTAATTTCGATTAACCCCCTATGTTTTATTTATGCTTGCGTTCGTTTCTTGCTTTTCGTATACATAATATGGAGACTTTATTTATGGGACTGTGGGTGTGTCTTGAAAAATTTTAAATTCCGCACTCTGTTGTATTGACAATCGAGGCACAAACCCAACAGTGGTATCAGAGCCAACTCCATACTTATTATACGTAAAAGCCTGAACATAATGTGTTTATCGTATATGTTTGATTATGTGTATGAAAACACTTTAGAATTATGTTCTGTCGATTGATTCTTACTTGTTATGACTGGATCTATAATTGGGTAAAACTGCTTTTTCAGATCTGTGGCGTTTTTATAGTTTTTCGAAAAATCAGGACTATTTTGCAATAATCGCAAATCTTGAAAATTAGGGCTGAAAATTAATTTTCTGTTTCTGGAAATTTTAGAAATTTATGGGCTGATTATGAAATTCTGATCGCACGGGTTTTTGGACCATTTTGCATTTTTCGAAAATTTATGGGCTATTTTGTAATTTCCAAAATTTCAGGGGTCAGTTTGCAATTCGAAATATTTTCTGGATTCAAAATTTTTATTTTCTGGTCCTTCTGTCCGAAAACTGTTTTGGGGGTGTTTTGTAACTTTTCAAAAGTTTTGGGGTTAAAAGTGCAATTTCCGAAAGTACAGGGGCCGAACTGCAATTTTTCAAAAGTTGAAAATCCGGATCTGTTTTAAAGCAGAAAACTTGTTTTGTTTATCCGAGAATTTTTCTTGTCATAATTAGTAGTGACTAAAAGTAAGAAATCAATAGGAAGTTAGTTTTAAAAGGTAGTTTTAAAATTAAGAAAGAAAGTGAAAGATGTTTACATGTTTCTTGCTCAACGTGAACTGTTTACGTGGTTTTCGATCGCGCCGAGCCTTGACCTTAGGGTAGATGTGATTGGTTTAATTTAATGTTTGGTTTTATTGGGCCTGCGAGCCTGTTATTGTTTTGGGCCACTTTGAGCCTTTGTAATAGAATAGGGCTTTACTGCTTTGCTAGTCTAGGATGGAGGCCCGTTTACAAGCAAGGTGGGAGCCCATGAAGAATTGAAGGCCGCGTATGCGTGGTACATTGTGTAATAGCATAGGCCTGTTTGAACCCCTTTAGATTGACCAATAGGGCCAACATCACTGGCTCGATGATGGCCTGCATAGGAGGCTCCCGATCGAAAACATATTGTGGTAGCATGAATGTTAGGCTTGTATGGCTTTTATTTATTTGTCGATTTATGATTGCTTGTGTGTATGCGCGCTAGTATCTAGATCGTAATAAAAGATAAAGCATAATTGAAACGGTGAGATCTCGAGGAGAGTTTCTTCAAACTTTCAAAACCGAAAATCCCCTCTCGAATAAATATTAAGTCATATTGGGTAAACTATAAAATGAAGTTTTATAGATCCAAGCCTTCCATTAATAGGGACTAGTGTGAGTTGTCTACTTATCGATAAAGGTGATCCAGAGTCTGGCACCCGAGTCGAAGAAAGGGGCAATACACGAAATTCCTCGATTCCTATTTTTAACTAAATACGACAAGGGTAGGGATTGGTCGGGATGTGAATATCGACCGATAACTAGTTACGGGGAGTTCACGACCGGGCCCGTTGCTTATCACGATTAATGGGTTAGACTTAAACGCGTAGTAACATTTATGATGTAGCAGTGCTAGATAAATGCGAAAAACGAGGCAAAATAGCTTGAAGGTTGTGTGGTAGACACAATTGGTAATATGTATACCTACCTAGGGAATTAATTGTATGGCCACGAGTCGTGGGTACAATTAATTGCTGCTGGGACGTCAAGACCTACTAGGAAATAGAATTTCCCGAAACTAGAAGGGGTCACAGTTTCGATAAAATAGTGGGAGAACTTTTTCGATAAAAAGTCCAAATTTCGTTAATTATAAGTATTAATGTTAAACCTGTCTGCTTATATGTTGTCTATTTTGTTAGCCATTCACCATCCACTGTCCCATTCAAACAAGTTGTGTTACGTTTTCAAACCGAACAAACTTTGGGGAACATTATGAGCTATTCACTCTATGAGACAAACATGGATGAGTTTGACAATGTTAGAGAATATTGTTCTTACTTAGCCAAGATGTTCAAACGACTCAGAAAGTTTAGAACTCGAATATCTAAAGAAGATGAGATAACCATTACTCTCAATGGCTTGTCTGAAGACTTCGATCATTTCTTGCAACATTGTGATATTCCGTTTGATGGAATTGAAACAAAACACTTGCATCAGTTGTTAGACAAATATGAGGATGTCCATCTACTTGGATATGGTCTATATGAGTGGGGCTGCCATATATGTGACTACGAAGAACAAATGAAGGATTATGCTGGAAAGAAATTCCTGAACAGAATTAACAATGGTATGACTTTTAAGTTATACACCTGTTAAATTCTTTATGATGTAAGACATCTGATAAAACTTTCATGTCTGTAAAAGTGTTTGCAGGTGATGATGGTGTTCCCTCTCGACCTAAAAGGAAGAAATTCCTTAAAAGGAGGATGCAATCAATGCATAGAGAGATAAGGGAGAATCGCTTCAGGGATTGGGTCAAGGACTATCTAGACCTAGAACTTTGCATAAAGAGATATTAGTTTTTCGTATTAGCATAAGTCTTTAGTTTTAGTTTGTCTTTGAGATTTTATTTCAAATTTTTGTACAAGACATTATTGCTTTACCATTGAGAATGGAATTTATTTAATTAAAGCTATTTAACTTTGTACAAATATTGATGCTTTAAAGCATAGAAATAAATACAATGATATACAAATAAAAACTACGAAAAACTATATGCTGAATCGAAAAACGTGGCAAAAATAATCGTCCACGATTGAAATGTTCTTTTTGGACATTCTTCCTGAAGATAGATACGAAAGGGAAGCTTTTATCTATTGTTCTTGAAATAAGGAACTTGGATAAATTCATAACTTTCAAATCTTGAAGGAATGATAACCGAAATTAATGGAATATTTAGCATTCCAAACAATTCAACCGAATGGATTCAATCCATTAGGACAAACGTGGAAGAACTAAAAGCACTAGTTCAAGAAGAACGTTACTTCAGATATGCTTACGATTTCTTAATCGTCAAAGTATATGTGTCTTAATTGAAGTACAATTATGAGACTATTGAAGCAATTCAACAGACGTCTTGGAAATGAAGCAACTAAATGCATTATGACGAAAGCACTTTTGATCTAATCAAGCTTGCTGAAACATAAGCAATTAATTCCACGATTATCTAAAACGAGAATAGAATTCTCATGAAGCAAATCAAGAAGGGGGTCGAACCTAGTTCGATTCACAACTATGATCTTGCTAAACTTCCTTCATTCACATTAAGGGGATAGCCTCTCCTGACTCTTCAAGAAACTTGGTGTAGTGCCTTCCGAAGAAAGTTCTTACACTACCAAATCATTTATGAAATGAGAGAATACCCATGTATGAGAAATTCGATGGTAGATCCGATTCATACAAATATTTGTGGGGTGTCCAAAGAAATCCATTGGATACCTGTTCTATGACAACGAGAAACGAAAGTATCTCGTGAGTAGCTTATTCCTATGTTGACGAATCTTTTGTCAAAGGAAATAAGGGAATGTCATAAAACTTGATGAAGTCCAAAAGACATTGGACCCATCCCCACAAATAGTGGGAGTAAACCCCGAAACCCAATGAACCGATTTTTGCACAAATTCTTAGTAATCTAATCAAATTCGTAAGGAACTCACAATTCCATTTTACGAAATTGAGTGATTAGATATTTAATCCAAGATTACAAAGAAAAATATGTTTAGACATAAATCAAGGGATATGGCATGAAGCCATAAGATTCAAAGTGATAAGTTTGACTCGCTAAATGGCGATAGGTGATTATTCAAAAGTCCTTTAAAAGATCTATGAAAATACCTTCTCTCCATTTAAAACGTCAAAACCCATTTTGAAACTATTAGCCATAGAAAGGTGGTTGTTAACTACCGAGATATGACTATTGGAAATGGATTCTGCATCTCACGATTGATGAGATGATCTCTATTCAAATCCAAAGGTCAATCTATGACTTTTTCCGAATTGGAACATGCAACTTGATAAGTCAATCAAGAATGTTGAATTGTCAAAAGGCATATGGATTCCATTTGTGCAAAAGGATCAGTGGGAGTACAGTTGAGTTCGAAAAGTAACGAGAAGATGTTCTATACATCAAGATTGATATAAGAATATCAGAGAAGCACAGACGAAAGCGTGTTAATCACGCAATTCTCCATGAATAGATTTGGAATTGCATCTCACGTACTGGCGATACGTATCTAAAGTGGATAAAGAAAAGTAGATGTTGAAATTCACAAATCTAAGTACAAAGACTATATGGAAAATCCAAGAAAGGATCAATTCCATAGAGATATGAATTTCTCTGTCTTATTTAATGTGAATGCCTTGCATTTAATAAGTAAAGAAGAAATTGTCTCAAGAAGCCTTATGCTTAAGCGTTTGGATTGCATGTAGCATGCAAAGTCTTGTACATGACCTGACTCATCAAAAGCTCTGATATTTCACGAGCTACTGATAAGTCAAACTCCAGTCAAGGACACTGGACTACCATAAAGCAATCCTCGAAGATAATTAAAGGATGTGTTGCTGGTCTATGGTAATAGTGGAGAATTGAAACTCGAAGGATTTATTAATTCGAGATTTTCAAAGTCAAAAGTGGATGATTTATTCTGTTTCGATGGAGCAGAGGTATATTGGAAGAAATTCCAATAGTATACCATTGCCAACTCAATCAGAATAAAAGCACCATTGTGATGCTGCACACACACACAAAAAGGTGTTTAGATGAGAAAACATTCATCCATTGGATGAATTACCTAGCATGACGAAAGCTTGTTATAATCCTAACCGATTTAAACAAAGCTATTGCTCAATGAAAGAAAATCGAGATCTCATCAAGAATCTAAACACAAAACCAAATGATTAAAAAAAATCATAGGTAGTTGAGACGAGTAAAAGTACTACGTCATCTCAACAAGACAACTTAACAGATCCACTAATGAAGCTCTTTCACAAATGGTTCGAGGGACATCTTGGTATAGATGGGTCTTAGAAATGTTGTGATTGGCTTTAGGGCAAGTGGGAGATTGATAGAATAGTACCCGGCAAGCAGATCTAAATTAGCTTGTTTGAGGACTATCTTCTTATGGTTTATAATTAATACGCCCGTTTATTCATAGTACGTGAATTAAACAATGGCCAACTTCATCTCTCGCGAACCTATCTAAGCGATTGGATGAAATCCTGAGTTCACAATAGACTATGGGACTATACACTTCAGTACTGAGTGCACTTATCATGAAACAGTCTCAAAGGTCGTGATCTCGAAAACGTTCCAAGTCATAGATTCATATCGAGACGGGATATCGAATGAATCGTCAAGACTTGTACGATTATGCATGATTCACATGGAGTGAATTTGTTGTAGTTTCATGAACAAGGCATTTGAGGCCAGTGCATATGACTAGGTGGTTCGATAGAGGATCGAATGCATCGAACGACCCGAACAGAGAAACCCATTGTGGAAGCGCATGTCGCATATCGGTGATGGGATGTTTCTCAAGGATTATAATAGTGTACGATTTAGTCCTTAGACTTGAAGTGCTAGGGCGAATTCGGTGCATGAAAGTGCGTACTTTGATTTAGGTATAGGCCACTTAGCTTGGTCATAACATGCCTAAGTTGGGTGCGTACGGAAGTGTACGCGAGTGGTTAGTACTAAGAAAGGATCCATCGACTCATCCTGATAAGGTGGGAGAATTTCCTGTACGTTCTTCGATAATAGTTCCGAGAAACCCGTGGCCACGGTCAGTGACGAATTTGGAAGGGACTTCCAAATTTAGCAGTCACACTGGAATTACTATCCTGAATTAGAAAGTACAGAATCGAGATAATTAGAGGTGCCGATCAATTCACACACCCTAGGTCTCGGTCGGGAAATCAGTCATGGAAGGACCGTATGTACATGGCAGTTATAATAGGTGAGGTTCACAAATATCAATTCACCTGAAGTTGGGCTTCATGGGCTTGTGGCTAGACATCGACCATGAAGTGTAGGTACTCCTGAATTAATAAGGAAATTAATTCTGGAGTGGTCAATTAAAGATAGTTTAAAGTTGATCGGAGCATTTAATTGCTCGTTAATTAAATCACGAGAGTCGTGGGCCTACTGCCAATTGATGGTGAACCCAGAGGGTCACACACAATACAATTGGACAGTGACAGTCATTAAGGGAAATGTGAATGATTTAAAGTTGTTAAATCAAAGTTATTGAATTAAAGCATTAATTCAAGTAAGAGATTATTAATTAGATATTTAATTAATTAGTGTTCAATTAATTAATTAAGGGTTATCTGATTAATTATGAAATTAATTAAAGTAGTTAATTAATTAAGTTGGAAGAATAAATTTAATTGGTAATTTTTCGGATTAGCCAATTAAATGACAAAGGGGTCGATTTGTAATTATCACAAATAGAAGTGATAGGGGGCGATTTTTTGAAGATAAGGAAAAGGAAGTTTTTAATCTTGGAAGATAAGCAAGAAGAGATATATCAAATCTTAGATTCCTAATTAGATAAGGAAGAAAAGATTTGATAGACAAGGAAGAAGATATCTTATAGGAGTAGGACTCTTCTCCTATAAATACTTCTTCTCCTCTCTTCATTTAAAAAAAAGGAGAGACCAAAAACTTTTGAGAGAAAACTCTGCAAAACTTTTGAGAGAAAGTTATAGCCGATTTTTGAGAGAAAAATCTGATTTTCGAAAATAAGTTTTAGAAATTGCATATCCGCCCCAAACTATTTCGCCCCGAACCCTAGTCGCCCATCCTAGCTCGGCCGAACCTAACCTGGCCGATCCAAGCTTGGCCGAACCAAATCCAGCCGCATAAGCCCTGCGTGTTTGGTCTTCTTCCAGTTGATCTCCAAACCCGAACCTAGATCAAAGTCCTGATCAAGTTCAGAAGTACCTTTGTTGACAAACTTTCAAGTTCCAGTTCTTAGCCTACGACTTGGAAGTGTTGCTACAATCCAGTTGGTGTGGATACATTCTGGAGGTGAGACACTTGGATCACTATATTGTGAATCGAACATGAAGCCTGGAGGTAACCACCACCGAGCTGTGGTGAGGTAATTTCGATTAACCCCCTATGTTTTATTTATGCTTGCGTTCGTTTCTTGCTTTTCGTATACATAATATGGAGACTTTATTTATGGGACTGTGGGTGTGTCTTGAAAAATTTTAAATTCCGCACTATGTTGTATTGACAATCGAGGCACAAACCCAACATTGGCTGCAACCAAGGACACTCTAGAAGAGCAACTTGATCCATTTGTCAAGTACAAAAATGTTGAACGCATGAGGAAGAGGATTGAGGATGCTGAAGCAGCTGAGAAGGAAAGACTTAGAAAGATGGAAGCTGCTCAGAAAAATCTTCTATCTGATGAAGCTGATGATGCAAATGATGAAGAGGAAGATGATGATGAATCTGAATATGAGTATGCGGAAGTTGAAGAAGAAGAAAGTGAAGAAGCTGATGATTAGCATAGACTATCTTATCATTGTATCAGTTTACTTTACTTTTTCTGTTATCTCATCTGATAAAAGTTTGTAACTTGTAATCATTTTCAATATATAAAATTTCAAGTTTTTACTCCAACATACATTTCTATCTCAGAAATTTTGAGGATTAAAACTTTAATATAGGTAACAGGCACTTAGCTGAAGTTTTGTCATCATCAAAAGGGGAAAATTGTTGGATGAAGATGAAGATAGAGTGCATTAAAAATAAAGAAGTTAAGGGAGGTTTTGATGATTTCCAAAACATCAAGATCAGCTAAGTATGGAAAACTTAGTTAAAACCCTTAGAAGAATTTTGACCAAATAAGAAGACAAATCAGAAGGGTCAAATATTCAAGGTCCAGAAGACTACTGATCTGCTGAAGGAAAGAAATCAGACTGGTGAAGATCAGCCGACTAAAATCAGATTTGTTCATGTTTGGGATCAGTTCTGCTCACCATCAGACTTGTGTTCTCATCAGCCGAGTGGAAAAGATTAGGAAGTCTCACCAACAATAATAAATGCCCTTAGAGTAATAAATGCTGAAGACCAAAGATATTAATGGCAAATGATTGAAGAAATACCTCGTATCAGCTAGGTGCATTTAATGCTGCCTGACAGAAAGTACAGTCTGCAGTACTGTCACTGTGCAGAGAGCCGTTCGCGGAAATTATGTACCAAAAATCGAGAAATTCGAATTTTGTCTCTCTACAACGGACACTTTTTGAATCTGTGAGTATAAATAGCTGAAGAGACGAAGAGAAAAACAACCCAACATTTGAGAGATTATCAGAAGCAGAATATTTTCTAAGTCTCAAGAAGCTCAAGAACAGCTCACTCGCCTGCTGAAGTCATTTGTTGACAGAAGCTTGTTGAAGCAAAACGAATACATTTTCTGAGTGAATCTATTCTAAGAGAGTGTTGTGAGGAGTTCTTATCCGTCATGGTGAGTGATAAGTCTCTGTAGAATAGGTCTTCTTTGTGATTTCCTATTGCGCACTTGTGGTCGTTTCATTTGTTGTTCGACGCAAGCAGAGTATACTGTAAACTTTGTGATTATAGTATAACCCAAGATCTAAGTGACTTGGAAGAGTGGACTAAAGGATTTAAATCCATATAACCACTATAAAAATTTTGTGTGTTCAAACTTGCATTATTTTCTAGCATATTTTCTCAACTGCATAAGAACACTTGAAAAACTGTTTGAAAAGATTTTTAAAGGAATTTGATAAAACTGGGGATAAAATCTTTCAATATACCAAGCTTACTTGTGGAAAACACTTAAAATATCCGCTGCAAGTATTCTGGTGTTAAAACTGATTTTGACTAAATCGCTAAGTGATTATCAGATTAGTGGTCAACTGTGCTGTTCTAAGATTTGTTCGCGATCAGCTTAGTCAACTTATTGTTCTATATCAGCTTAGTCTGCTGACAGTCGAGTAAAAGTTTTAAAGTTAAAATTTTGAAGAGGTATATTCACCCCCCCTCCCCTCTAGACATCATCTGACAACTTGGGACCAACAAATACTATCGGGATTCTGTTGCCTGCTTTAACGGCCATCACCATTCCTGCAATCAAAGCTTCATACTCAGCTTCATTATTTGTTACCATAAAATCCAAAGTAATTGCGTAGTTTAGATCTTCATTCTCTAGTCCTCTGAAGTTAATCCCAGCTCCACCTCCTTCCTTGTTGGAGGCCCCATCGACATGCATCAGCCAAGTGTGATTTTCAACAACCAGAACGTCATTATCACATGTAATTGGTTCGTAGGGCATAATAAGGGATGAACTCGGACATTCTAAGAGAAAATCAGCGAGAACTTGTGCTTTTATCGCTGTTTGCGGCCTATATTCAATCTCGTACTGACCCAACTCGATCGCCCACTTAATCAATATTCCCGAGGTCTCCGGTTTTGTCAGAACTTGTCTTAATGGCTTATTGGTGAGCACGATAATTTTGTAGGTCAGAATGTATGGTCGAAGTTTTCATGCTGCTACCACTTAAGCTAATGCAAATTTTTCTATTTCCAAATAATTTTTTTCTACTCCTTGTAAAAGCTTACTATTTATAAACCAGTTTGTGTTCCGACCCTTCTATCTTTACTAGAACCGAACTTATAGCCACTTTCGAGATGGATATATAGATATATAAAGGTTGTCCTTCTGTCGGTTTCGCTAGTAAAGGTGGTGAGGTTAAGTATTCTTTCAATTGAATGAAAGCTCGATCACAATCTTCTGTCCATTGGAAAGTTGTCACTTTCCTTAGGGCTTGGAAGAAAGGTAGGCTTTTGTCTGCTGATTTGGATATGAATATGTTTAGTGCAACGATTTTTCCGACCAAGCTTTGTACTTGAGAAATTGTTTTCGGAGGTCTCATCTCGGTTATAGCTCGTATCTTTTTCGGATTTGCTTCAATAACTCGTTGGTGTACAAGGTAGCAGAAATTTCAAGATTTAACCCCAAAATTACACTTTGCCGGATTGAGCTTCATATGGCATTTTCTCAGGATCTTAAAGCATCGGTCAAGATGGTCAATATGATCCTTCTCGCTCATGCTCTTGACTAACATGTCATCGACATATATCTCCACAGTTTCTCCAATCAATTCTCTAAATATTAAATTAACCAACCTTTGGTAGGTCGCGCCAGCATTCCTTAACGCGAAGGGCATTACGACAAAACAATATACGCCCTGTTCGGTTATGAAGGCCGTCTTTTCCTGGCCGCGCTCATCCATGTAAATTTGGTAGAAACCTTGAAATGCATCCATCATGCTAAAAATTACAAATCCCGAAGTTAAGTCAACCAACAATTCAATCCTTGGAAGAGGATAAGGGTCTCGCGGACATAGTTTGTTTAGATCGGAGAAGTTATTACATATCCTCCATTTGTTATCCTTCTTATCCCCTTTCGCTACTAGGACTACATTACATAGCCATTCCGAGAAATGTATTTCCCTAATTTGTTTAGACATTGAACCTATTCAACTTCGGCCTTAATTATTTTGTCCTTTACAGGGCCATGATTTCTTTTCTTTTGTCGTGTCAGTTTTGCTGTCGGATCGATTTTCAGCGAGTGTGTGATAATTCTCGGTTCTATGCCCACTATATCTTCTGCACTCCATGCGAAAACATCGATATTTTTCCTGAGGAAATCAATTAGCATGAGTTCACCTTCCGGGCTAAGCTCTGTCCCGATCTTGGTTGTTTTGTTTGGGTCATTTAGCACCAACATAATGTCTTTATGCACTGGTGGTTTAATAGTGAAATCGACTGGCTCTTTCCCCTTTCGATCAATCCTATCTGTACTCGGGATATGTGGTTCCCTAGATCTTTCAACCGTTGCCTCCCCAAGTTTTTTTTTCGCAGGAGTGATAGATTTGAATTTATCCCCTACTGCTAGGGAAGTATTGTAACAATCCCCGGCCATACAATGGTCGTTAACAGTTTCTCCAATACCCAAAATTGTGGGGAACTTTATTTTCTGGTGATAGGTTGAGACAACTGCTCGAAACAACTTGAGCGCTGGTCGACCTAATATAGCATTGTATGCGAAGGGAGCTTCCACTACAAGGAACATAATCATTTTGACAACCCTCATGGGCCTTTTACCTAGAGAAACACTTAAATTAACGGTCCCTGTTGGGACAATTTCTGATCCTCCAAATCCAACCAAAGGTCTAGCCACTTTTTGGAGTGTTATCTCCCCTAAACTCATTTGTGTCAACACTTCTCTTGAAATAATGTTGGCGGAACTTCAATTATCAATCAATATTCTTTTCACATTGTAGTTCGCTGTTTCAAGTGAAACTACCATAGGGAAGTCGGGATTGTCTTCCTTGGTATCCCAAATGATCTGGGAACTTCGTCCTCATTAAAACTGATAGATTGTTCCTTAGGAACCATGTTCTCTAGTGTCCATACTTCCCTTGGTGTTTCTAATCTCTCCTCAATAGATCTAGTCGTTCGTCGTCGAGCATTACGACTATCCCCACCCGCTGGTCCGCCGGATATCGTATGTATCATTCCGTTCACATGGTCGTTATCCATGTCTTGCGGCGGATCATTGTTCAGGGCTCTTCTCGATGGTGTTCTTCTCTGATTAGAAGGACTTCTAGTCCTATGCCTCTTTCTACTATTTCGCTCGACATACTCGTCCAACTTTTCTTCTTTTATTAACCTTTCAGTTTCTTGTTTTAGATGAAAATAATTCTCCGTACGATGGCCGTGCGCCCGATGGTACCGGCAATACATGTTGTAATTTCTGGCTCCCGGCTTAGCTTGTGTAATTCTCTTTGCCGGAGGAATTCAATTGTTCCTCTCTAGAAGTACTAGGATTTCATCTCGAGGAACATTCAATCTGGTATACTATACGTGATCTACCCGATTTCTTTGTACTTGCTCCGCGTATCATGGTCTGACATAGACATTAGATCTTTTATCAGTCATTGCTATTGTAATCCAATGTCTGAAACACGTTTCCTCGTCTACGGGATCGGTCATAATCTGTTATCATGAAGATCGGAGCTTTATCTTGTCGTTTCGACCCCGACGTGGAAGTTTTATTCCTATTTTTGTCCATAAAGGAGTTCATCTCTTCCAGAGTCATGTATTTTGAGGCTAAAGTCATTATATCCGCGAAAGTCCTTGGTTGTTTTCGACTCAAGGCATTACCAAATTGCCTATTCTTAGTAAAGTCGAACAATATGGAGATGATGTAGTCGATGTTCGGAGAATCAATCTTTAGCAGCTCCACATTGAATCTACCTAACCAACTTCAAAAATTCTCCTTCTTGTTGATTAATTGTTCCAAGATAACTCATAGGGAATTTTTGTCGTTTCTGACTAGCAAATTGTTGAGTGAGTTTATTACATAACTCCGGAAAGCTGAAAATAGAATTGATCGGTTGCTTCCCAAACCAATCTAACGCTAACCCTTCAAACGTTGTGACCATTAATTTAGCAGTATACTCAGCTGAATGAACATATAAGTTCATTATGTTTGTAAAGCCGAATATGTAGTCATCTGGATCGGTGGTACCATTGTAACAGGGTAAACGGCCTGGCAATTGGCCCGACGACTGTGCTTCCTTAATTTCTCTACAGAAAGGAGAACATGTGGCAATGCTTTCTTGAACCTCTCTACTTCTCGCCCAGGGTTGTTGGGTAGCAAACAATCTTTGTTCTACGCGTTCTTGTACCATATTTTCAATTTCTCTTTCTGAATCGAACACAGTTTTGGGCTGATTTGGTAACGGATCGACCAGATCATCATCTATAGGAATAATAGTATTTTCCTTTGATTGCGGCTGTACGGGACGAGCATTGGCTCTTGTCCGATTGGGCCTTCTTCGAGTATTGTTATCTATCGGTCTTCCGTTACTTCTGTGTGGAGTAGCCAAAGATTGCTGATCGGTTCCTGGGCTATCGGCTTGATCTGAGATATGATTGACTGCCCTCTGAGTTCTCCGTTCAGGTTGTGCAGCAGCTGTCCTCGGATTTCTGGGTTCCTGTTCGGGAATTGTAAGGAGTTCAGGACATAAAGAACTCACTAACTGCACCAATTGCCTGATCTTTTCTTCCCTTTTGGGTAGAGGCGGGGGAATTGCTCGGACTAGGAGTTCTATTGGGACCGGGTTTACTGTCGGATTTTGCTGTCCCGAAGGGGCCTGCCTATTGGAATTTGGGTGTTCCCCCTGAGTTCCGGCATGATCAGACTCCTGATGTTGATCGACCACTAGAGGGTTGTTGATGCCTTCACCATCAGGGTCCGTCGGTGGGGTGGGTGCATGGTGTTGCTTCTTCCGTCGTTGCACGCGTTCTTTCTTGGGCAAGCCATATGTATATCGAGTAATTAATTGGGCCCCTCGGTGGGCGCCGACAGATTTTACCGAATTTCGTTAGGTTCAGTAATATCAATATATTAAGATGATTTAGGTTGGATCAAATATAATTTAAGGGCTTAGTTACTTTACTCCTGATGGATCAACACAAGAATGATTATGAAGCACAACTAACGAAAGAATAGAAGAAAAACCTATAATATGTGTAGCAAAGTCTATCTTATTGATTAATTGCATATTACAAAGTATATAGAATATGTAGGCCAGTGTATGATATTTGTCGTGACCTAATACAATGTAAGTGATGAATTTATATAGATCTTATTCTCCTAGCTTTACAAGGAAACATAACCATAATAGGATTCAGACTAATGTCCTCCTGGGATTCGAACTCTTGTGCTAGGTCGGCGAGACGCGCATCTTAGGTCGAGATGACCTCCACAATCGATCACCATTATGAGGCTAATTATTTAGTCGGAACGGCCCAACTCTTCCCGGGTTCTCAATTATCTTTTAGGGTATAAATAGCCCTCATCAAATAGCAATATATCTGCACATACATGCACATTTGCCCCAGTGTCTATTAGCCAATCATATGGTTCATAAATAGTAAGAATTTCAGGTTTCAAGGAAACATACCCATCAACAGAGTTTTTTGGAGCTTTAGTTTCACTAGTTTCTCCCACAACCATGCTTACCATAGCCGGAGCTCTAGTTTCACCAATGTCTCCCTCAACCATGTAGACTATAGCCGGCGTAGTTGATGGGGGCTATTTCGCACCTCTTATAATATCCGGATCGATTAAGGGTTATAGAGTCGGATCGACCAGACGAACCCATTCGGGAGCTTATATCGACCCAAGCAGGATACGCACCTCAACGAGAAGGATACAATCCGGACTCAAGAATGACTAATGGGCCAAATCCTATTGGAACTAGGTTTCCTTGTAACACTAGGTTAATGGAGATATAAATACCTAGTTAATCATTGTATTAAAAAGACAGTTTTTACAGAGTTTATGCTTACATAATAGCATAATCCCAGATTATTCAATAAGAATCACTTATTCTTCATATTCATACTGTCTTTTTGGTTGAGATTGTTTATATTACTAATTGTTCCCTTCACATAGTTCTTCCTTGAGATCGATCCATCCTGAATAAAGTAACAGAGCCCTATAATCCAAATTAATTAAGAATCCCCAACAACACAATTTCACTGATATAATTAACCCTACGAAATTCTGTTAAATCAGTTGGCGCCCACCGTGGGGCTAGGTTAATTATTCGATCGACATATGGATCGCCCAAGGAAGAGCGCCCGTAACGGAGCAAGAAGTAACACGACCAACCAAGGTGATGTGTCCGAGTAACTACAGGGCAATACCGATAATAACGCCCGTGTATCCAACAAATACCGGCAACAGAATGAGCATCATCAGAACCAGGAGGAACCAAAAAGGACCCCCTACTGGCGCAATACCGGAAGAACATGTGGCTCCAACAATCCCAGTTCCCCTGTCAGATGCTCAGGAGAAATTTCGACAGATCGCCATGCTTCTTAAATCACTCTCCCCCGATGAATTACTCATACTCGAACAAATTCCTCGAAACGTCAGAACAACTAGGGTAAATCCCATTCAAAGAACGCCAAGGCAGAACGATCAAATCTCTCATCAAGCTGACAGCCCGGCGAGCGAGCAACGCTCGCTACATAGTCCGCAGCAGGGGAATTCAAAACCCTCCGATAATAACATCCGAAGAAAAGTGGGTCGAAGGAGACCACAACATAACGAATCAAAGGAACACACCATAATCCCTATAGAGGACGACGCTGGCGAGGCAATCCCGAATCGACCAAGAACAATGCGGTTCTCGGAAACAGAAATCGAAAAAATGGTACAGGAACGACTAGAGCAACGCTTACGATCCATTCAAAACCCGTGGACCAGAATCACAGAACTTCAGGAGAGCCTAGTGGCGTGCTCCCCATTTTGCAGAGAAATAAAAGAGGCACAGTCGATCGGACAAGTTCCGGGTAGACTACCAAGATACGATGGAACCACCGATTCAGATGACTATATCTTTAGTTTCACCAACATAATGAATTTGTATTCTCACTCGGCGGAGTTTACCGCTAAGCTGATGGTGACCACACTAGAAGGATTAGCTTTGGACTGGTTCGCCAAACAACCAACCAACTCCATATTCAGTTTCCGAGAATTATGCAACAAACTAACACAGCAATTCGCCAGTAAAAAAAGACAAAAATTGCCGATGAGCTATCTAGGAACCATCTATCAACAAGAAAATGAATCCTTAAGGAACTGGTTGGCAAGATTTAATGTCGAATTACTCAAAATCGATTCCCCCAACATTGATTACATAATCTCGATCCTTTTCGATCTCACAAAGAATAGGCAGTTTGGAAATGCCCTCAGCCGAAAACAACCAAGAACGTTCGCGGACATCATGAGCCTGGCATCTAAGTATATGACCCAGGAAGAGATGAATTCTTTTAAAGATAAGAACAAGAATAAAGTTTCGGGCTCAGGCCCCAAACGGCAAGATAGAATCCCTACCCAACGATCCATAGATTATGGAGGGACCTTTAGAAAAGGCAACGTTTTTCAGCGATTGGAATATAATAAGAATGATCAGGACAAACGACCTAACATTTATCAAAGGCCTAGAACCGCGGAACCAGCAATTAGGAGCAGAGTTAATCAAGTAGAACACTCAAGATTAACTATTCCAATAGAGGAAATCCTGCCCGTTCTCGAGAGGAATAATTGAATCCCGGAAGCAAAGAAAATCGCTCAACCCAGACCTGGCGCCCGAAACTATGAATGGTATTGCAAATATCACAGGGCACATGGGCACCGCACCGAAGATTGTTTTCATCTTAAGAGGGAAATAGAAAAACTAATCGAACAAGGAAAACTAGACGACTATTTAGAACGGGATAACCGCAAAAGAGGAAGAAGTAGGAGTCCTCGGAGTAATAATCAAAGGAGGAATTCCCGTCGAAAGTCACCCGAGGATGGCCCTACACAGGAATTAAACCATGACCAGGTCAATGGCACCATCCATACAATTTCCGGAGGACCCGCCTACGGAGATAGTCGTAATGCTCGACGAAGGACTACTAGATCAATAATCGGGAGCTTGAGATACCCAAGAGAAGTATGGACTCTAGAAAGCAAGTCATCAAACAACCAGCTAATCAGTTTTAACGAGGGCGAAGCACCTAAAAATCTAGTTTGGGACACTAAATAAGATAGCCCAGATTTCCCGATGGTGGTGTCGCTGGAAATAGCGAACTACAACGTCAAAAGAATCCTAATCGATAACGGAAGCTCGGCCAAAATCATTTCTAGAGAGGTCCTAGCCCAGATGAACTTGGGACAAATAACATTACAAAAAGTGGCTACACCATTAGTGGGGTTTGGAGGATCCGAAATTGTTCCCCAGTGGAACAATAGCTTTGAGTGTCTCACTCGGAAAGAAACCATATCGGATAGTAAAACTGGTAAAATTTTTAGTAGTAGAAACTCCATTCGCCTACAACGCAATTTTAGGGCGACCTGCCCTCAACCTATTTCGAGCTGTCATCTCAACTTATCATCAGAAGATAAAATTTCCGACCGACACAGGTATCGGGGAAATAGTAAATGACCATTGCGTGGCATGGGACTGCTACAGCACGTCGTTAACTTTGAGAAACCCTCCTGAAGCAATGACCCCGAGCAAAAGAAAGCTCGAAGAAGATGTTTGTAGAAACGAGGTTGAAATCCCTAGCACTGACCGAATAGATAAAAAGGGAAAGGAACCGCTGGATTTAGCCTTAAAACCACCGGAACATAAGGACATCATTCTGGTACAGGGGGACTCGTCAAAAACAACAAGAATAGGTACAGAATTGAGCAAGGAAGGGGAAGTAATGCTGGTTAACTTTCTCAGAAGTAATATGGATGTCTTCGCTTGGAGTGCGAATGACATCGAAGGGATCGACCCTCGAATAATAAATCATTCGCTAAAAATCGACCCTTTAGCAAAACCAGCTAGACAAAAGAAGAGAAATCATGGGCCAGTTAAAGATAAAATCATCAAAGCAGAAGTAGAAAGACTACTCAAAGCAAAACAAATTCGAGGAATACACTTCTCGGAATGGTTATGTAATGTTGTCCTAGTAGCAAAAGGGGATAAGAAAGATAACAAGTGGAGAATGTGCAACGATTTTACCGACCTCAACAAATTGTGTCCCCGAGACCCGTATCCGCTCCCTAGGATCGATTTACTAGTCGACTCAACCGCAGGCTTTGCAATCTTCAGCATGATGGATGCTTTCCAAGGTTTTTATCAAATATACATGAATTAGCAAGATCAGGAAAAAACTGCATTCATAACCGAGCAAGGAGTATATTGCTTCATAGTTATGCCGTTAGGGTTAAGGAACGATGGGGCCACTTACCAAAGGTTAGTAAACCTAATGTTTAAAGAGTTAATTGGAGAAATAATGGAAGTATACGTGGATTACATGCTAGTCAAAAGTATGAATGAAGCCGATCATATAAGACATCTCGATCGATGCTTCCAAATATTAAGGAAATACCAAGTATACGTGGATTACATGCTAGTCAAAAGTATGAATGAAGCCGATCATATAAGACATCTCAATCAATGCTTCCAAATATTAAGGAAATACCGCATGAAGCTAAATCCCGCAAAGTGCACCTTCGGTGTTAAATCGGGAAAATTCTTGGGCTATTTGGTACATCAACGAGGAATTGAGGCCAACCCAGAAAAAATTCGAGCAATAACTGAAATGAAACCGCCCAAAACCATCTCCCAAGTACAAAGCTTAGTAGGAAAGATCGTAGCATAGAACAGATTCATATCCAAATCTGCTGACAGAAGTTTGTCTTTCTTCCAAACCCTTCGTAAGGCAAAAAACATTGTTTGGACAGAAGAATGCGATCGAGCTTTCGACCAGCTAAAAGAATATCTGACGACTTCCCCGTTATTGGCCAAGCCAACAGAAGGGGAACCATTATATATCTACATCTCGATCTCCGACGCGGCCGTTAGCTCTGTCTTGGTCAAAATAGAAGGTTTGGAACATAAGCCTATCTATTACATAAGCAAATTATTACAAGGGGCAGAGAAGAACTATTTGGAAATTGAAAAATTCGCTTTGGCCTTAGTAATAGCAGCACGAAAAATCCGACCTTGCTTTTTGACGTACAAGAAAGTGGTCTTAACAAACCAACCGCTAAGGCAGGTCTTAGCAAAACCAGAAGCCTCTGGAAGACTGATCAAATGGGCGATCGAACTTGGTCAATTCGAAATCGAGTACAAACCAAGAATTGCAATTAAAGCCCAAGTATTAGCCGACTTCCTACTAGAAACTCCGACACAACTGACCGAACCAATGAATAGCCTTGACGATGACGTTTTGATCATAGAAAACCAGTCCTGGTTAATGCATGTTGACGGCGTTTCGTGCCGAGAGGGAGCAGGTGCCGGAATTAACTTCACCGGACCAAATAAAGAGGATATAAATTATGCGATAACATTAGATTTCGTTGTAACAAACAATGAAGCGGAATATGAAGCGCTGATCGCAGGGATGGAGATGGCGATAAAAGCCAACATTAAAAACCTTAAATTATTAACCGATTCAGAGTTAGTGCAAAGACAAATAGAAGGCCTATATGAGGCTAAGGAGTTTAATATGGTAAAATACCTCGCCAAGGTGAAAGAGTTGGCTAAGAAATTCGAGAGTTTCAGTATACAGAACATTCCCCGATCGGAAAATAAATGGGCTGATCAACATTCCAGGTTCACTAGATCCCGTGACGGAAAAACCGAAAGGGTGATCAACTGGTTAATCTCCAATGCTCCAGCGATCGATATCGATGAGACACCAGCCGTCGAAATAATGGAAATCGAAGAAGCTGAAGAAAATTGGATGACTCCAATGATAGACTATCTTCGAGAAGGAAAACTGCCACTTGAACAAAATGAAGCTCGAAAAATAAAATATCGGGCTCCAAAATACACAATGGTAGAGGGAAAACTTTACCAAAGATCGGTATCAGGAATCCTTTTAAAATGCATCTCCGAGTCGCAAACCACCGACATCCTACGAGAGGTACATGAAGGAGATGCAGGAAATCACAGCGGAGCGAGGGCATTAGCTTTAAAATGTCTCCGAACAGGTTATTATTGGCCTACCATCAACAACGATGCCATCCAATATGTCCAAAAATGTCATCATTGCCAAGTCCATGCTAATATATGTCATCAACCGGCAGAAAACATGCACCCAATACCGGTATGTTGGCCTTTCGACCAATGGGGAATGGACATTGTAGGACCGTTCCCAGCGGCCAGATCCAAGAAAGCTTACGGCCTGGTCGCCGTTGAATACTTCAGCAAATGGATAGAATGCATCGCCCTTGCCCGGATAACTCAGTTTCAAGTGATTAACTTTCTTTGGAAATTCATAGTATGTCGATTTGGCATCCCGAGAATTTTGATTTCTGACAATGGAACCCAATTCGCGGGAAAACAGGTAATTGAATGGTGTTCAAACTTAGGAATTCAGCAAAATTTCACTTCGGTCGGACATCCTAGAGCGAACGGATAGACTGAGGTAGCAAACCGAGAAATAATAAAATCATTGGAAAAAAGATTAGGAGCAGCCAAAGGAAAATGGCTCGACGAACTCCCAGGAGTGCTTTGGGCCAATCGAACCACAGTCAGAACTTCAACAGGGGAGACCCCATTCAGTCTAGTATATGGCTCAGAAGCTGTTATTCCTGTCGAAATGTTAATTCCAACACCAAGGATGGAAATGTACGACGACCAGGAAAATGGAAAAATAAGAGAAAATGATATTGATTTGACTGAAGCTCTAAGAGAAAAAGCGGCCGTACGTTTGCAAGTCACTAAATCAAATATGGAAAAGGCTTACAATCAAAAGGTACGCATCCGGACCTTCAAAGAAGGGGATTTGGTCTTGAAAAAGGTAGAAGTATCCAAGCATGTGGGAAAGTTACAACAGAATTGGGATGGACCTTACATCATCATTGGTGTAGGAAAGAAAGGTTCATACAAGATTGCACGCTTAGACGGAACAGCCTTACCAAGAACCTGGAATGCAGTCAACCTTAGAAAATACTATGGTAAATAAATTTTAGTAGAACATGCTACTTTACTTTGTTTTATTTTAGTAAGTTTTATTCTTTGTAATAAAAGGCTTTAGCCTACAGTTCGATTATTAAAAAGATTTTTAGTAATATTAAATCAAGATTGAGTATAAATCGATTGATTCGGTAAACACTCTTCGCGATCCTACGATAAGTATTGATCAAATTCAGAATACGAACGAGTCGAGTATACATTGATCCGCTCAATAAACACTCCTCGATCTAACAAAAACGAGTAGAGTATACATTGATCTGCTCAATAAACACTCCTCGATTATCTTTAAATGATCAAAAGACTTTTGGTATGAAAACCTAAGTCTAAATTATAACGAGTCGAGTATACATTGATCCGCTCAATAAACACTCCTCGATCTATTTACAACGATCAAAAGACTTTTGGTACAAAAACCTAAGTCTAAATTAAAACGAGTCGAGTATACATTGATCCGCTCAATAAACACTCCTCGATTAATTTTAACGATCAAAAGACTTTTGGTACAAAAACCTAAGTCTAAATTATAACGAGTCGAGCATACATTGATCCGCTCAATAAACACTCCTCGATCTATTTACAACGATCAAAAGACTTTTGGTACAAAAACCTAAGTCTAAATTATAACGAGTCGAGTATACATTGATCCGCTCAATAAACTCTCCTCGATTAATTTTAACGATCAAAAGACTTTTGGTACAAAAACCTAAGTCTAAATTATAACGAGTCGAGTATACATTGATCCGCTCAATAAACACTCCTCGATCTATTTACAACGATTAAAAGATTTTTGGTACAAAAACCTAAGTCTAAATTATAACGAGTCGAGTATACATTGATCCGCTCAATAAACACTCCTCAACGATTAAAAGCCTTTTGGTACAAAAATCTAAGTCTAAATTATAAAGAGTCGAGTATACATTGATCCGCTCAATAAACACTCCTCGATCTGTTTTCAACGATCTAAAAGACTTTTGTTATAAAAACCTAAGTCTAAATTATAAAGAGTTGAGATACATTGATCCGCTCAATAAACACTCCTCGATCTGTTTTCAACGATCTAAAAGACTTTTGTTATAAAAACCTAAGTCTAAATTATAAAGAGTTGAGTATACATTGATCCGCTCAATAAACACTCCTCGACCTATTCCTAACGATCTAAAAAGATCTGCTAATACACCTAAGTCATGAAAATGAATTGAGTATGAATCCATCTTCTCGGAAAACGCTTCTCATAAATAAAATTATGACAACATCAACAAAAAAGGAGAAAGCAAGGGATAAAAGTAATATTTTATTCATCAAAACAATTACATACAAACGTCCTAAATTACTGAGGTATACACACTACTTAAACATTGTTACAATGGTTTAGATAAAATGATCTTATAGATCAGCAATCTTCACGACAATGTCCACGGAAACATCAATCTCCTCCCTAGTGCCTCGATGGTTGTAACTAACCACCTAAGAAGCATGCTGCTCAGGATGGTCGACTTCTTTGGTTCGACGGCCAGGCTCTGAAGATCAATGTTCTTCCAGATGAAATGAGCACTACCAGCCAGATAACCAGCAATACTCATTCACCCACAACAAGATACTGCTTTTACAATAAGAGTTAAAACATTTTACTCTGAAGCAGCATCTCGCAAGGACCGTCGCGATGAGCACTTTACCAGCACACCCCAGGGGTCTATCAATCCTGAGGTAACATCCAAAAGCGGCGGTGCCTGGTAAAAATGAATCCTCCATGTGCAAACAGGAAACCACGGACCTCAAACCCGTAAATACAAGGTTCGAGGCCTCATGGGACCCGTCAGTACAAGGTAGGGCTTCCATGGTGATCTTACACATTTTCGTTGGTTCGATCAAAGTGTTATGCAATGTGGTATGAGTGCTAACAAAATAGAAAAAAAAGATCAATAGTGATGTATTCAGGATTATCGAGTACAGATTACAAGAATTGGGAATCCTATTCGAGCATTACAGGATGCCGTACAAGCTAGAGGGTGATATACATATAAGATAGCCTATACTAATATTATTCCCCGAGTGAGTCCGAGCAGCAGTCTCGAAGGAAGAGCACCTGCGAAGTTGTGTCGTCGTCATAAATGCTTGGGGTATTTATAGTTGAGATCTGGGACCAGATGAACCACCCATAGGTGCGTATTACTCAGCCCATAGGCCTGGGCCTGAGGTCGGCCCAACAGTAACTCTGGACTCAGAATTTCCATAGTATAATCAGCGTAGGATTCCTGTGCCTTGGGCTCGAATTTATGCTCATGAGATCGAGAATGACGAAGTCCGACCTCACTAGATCGTAGTAAAGTCTGCATCCAATTTACTCCTCATCAATACTCCCCCACTTCTCGAGCGTAAAGAGAAGTTTATGCTCGAAGAAGTATAAATCGGACGCTGGGTGACCGAGCCATTTTTGGATAAGTTTCGGATATGCCTCATTAAAAACCTAACTCGGAAAAACCCTATGGGATAAAAACCGAGCTAGGGAAAAAGAGTGCATAACTTGGAAACTATGTAATGGAGTCACCATGATATTATCCTTGTCCTCTAGTGTCTATTGTATTGCTATAGTCGATCTTTAACAATATCTCTATAGTCCTCTGATTTCGATAGAGTAGATAGGTGGCAGGATGCGGAATCGACGCCCCCATAAATACTTTTTTCGCCATGTTGGTCCATAATTTTGTGATTTTTAGAAAATATCGGGGTCATAAGTGCAATTATCGGAAATACGACTTCAAATCCACCCTTGAGGAGTTTAACCGTCGCGGTTACTCGGGGACCGGTTTGCAATTTCCCATTTTGTCTTTGTCTCGAACCCCATACCCCTATAATAATGGTAGAGTAAGGGGTGGCCCCAGGGGCAAAGGGGCACCTATCAAAAACCATAGATCGGAGCGAATAGATCGATAAGTGAGTTCTAGCAATCTTTTCCGAGTACTCTTTGTATATTCACCATGTCCAATTCAGTAGATTTGAAAGGAAAATCCCCTGTAGTGGAAAGTCGAGAAAATGATCAAGAGGGGATGCAGATCGTAGATGTTCGACCATAAGTGGGGGAGAACCCGAGAGATTCGAGTCCCACTTCCGATTCTAATGGGGAGGAGAGAGAATCGTGTTCCGGATCGAAAGATAATGGTGAAGACAATTCGAGCGAAGCCATGGTCTCTGAGGAGGAAATCGCAGAGGATGGCGACCTTCCCTTAGGGAAAAATGAACAGAAGAAGTATAGACTGAGCGGCAATGTCGTGGTTACGATCTTCAACTGGGAGGAGCCGTCGACCAGCGCAGGACTGAACATGACCGAGGACAGGGCGGACGAGATCGTTTGTTCCTGTGGAAGCAGATCTGGGAAAATTGCAGGCAGACTTTGGTCAATACCTAGGTGCCGGATTCTCGATTGTTCTTCCTACTCCCGAGCAACGAGTTACTGACCCTCCCCCTGGATGTCAAGCCTTTTATTCTAAGCATTTCCATTATGGCTTACGTATCCTTTTTCCTCCTTTGATAGAAAGTATCTTGGAAGCTTTCGAGTTAACACCCTCCCAGATTCTACCAAATTCGATCGGGCTTATTATAGCCTTTTGTGTGCTGATGAAAACCAAAGGGAAAAAGACTGTTTTTCAGAATTTCTGGCGAATATTTCAGATGAGTGCTTCCACGTCTTCGAACGCTGGTTATGTTTATTTTTCTCAGAGACCGAAAATCTCGATCTTATCAGCCAACGTTAGCAGCAACTTGAAAGGCTGGAAGCATGAGTTCTTTTTTGTTCGTGGACCAGATTCTCCATCCTCCGAAGATAACTCCTAACCCACTCCGTATGTGTGGCCTGGTGCAAGAGTGGATCTATGGTAAACGCCGCCTTAGAGGAAAAATGAATAATGAAGTCTCGGACGAATTCCTGCAATCCCTTCGAGCTGACCCTCATCAGATAGCTTTGATGACTCAGGAGGCAGTTTTGCGGTTGGCTGGGCTCAGCGCGTGTTCTTTCCCCGCTCTTCCAATCGAATATGGGAAAGCTACAATCGATCCTGCCAATGCCCCCTCCACTTTAGGTGCGTTGAATCATTTCGATTTATCTTTTTACGGCAATACCTAATTTCCTCTTATCTTTCAGCTGGATCGTTGAAAAGTTCCAAACATCGATAGCTGGTCCGGTTGTTGCTTCATTCTCGAAGGGTATCCAAGGTCGACCTCGCCGCCAAACATCGAAGGTTTCCCATAAGGTAGTAAAATCCGCCCCTGGGGTCGATACCGCAGCGGCTCCGAACGCTATGGTGACTTTTTCCCAAACTGCCATTGCGGGAACTTCTCGTCCTCATTCCGCGGCCGAGGGGGCTTCTCAACCTCCAATCCTCGATCTCCGGTCCGTTTTTCCAACTGGCTCCTCTAACCCGAACGAGGAAGGACTCAGCCATTATTCCCTACAGGAGGTCCGAGCTCAAAAGATACTAGAAGCGAGAATGGCTCGCAAGAGAAGTAGTGATATTCCCGAGTCTTCTAGAAGGGTGAAGCCTTTTGGTCAAGGACCGGGTCCGATCAAGTGCCGGGCGGGCCATTCCGAGCCAGACCTGGTTGATTTCATAGAGGATCATTTCCAAGGACCAAGGGCAGCTGGTTTCCCGGAGGATGGAACCATCGAGTCCGACTTGGGCCCAAACGGGGAACATACAGTGGATAAGTCTCTTCGGATGTTCAAGGCCGGGAGATTTGAGGATGACAATACAGCGCTATTCCTTAAAAGCGACTTCGAGCTCGCGGGTGATTTTGCCTATGCTCTTCAAAAGGTATACAAGTTCTTTCACGAGTACTGATTTATCCTCAAAGTTTATGCTTCGCCTTTAATGTTTAATTTCTTCTCTAGGTTGGGGACTTGTACAATCATCAAGCTTACCGACAGGCCACCTTAAACGTGGAATCTCAGATGGCTCAGAGTGCCCTTCACAACGTCCTTACTGCGGAAGCCACCAAGGCTGATCAGTTGAAGGATACTACGGCCAAGTTATCTGAGGTTAGAAAGGAGCTCGAGGAAGTCAAGAAGAGTCTTGACGGAAAAAGGGCCCTCGAGGAAGAAGTAACCAAATTGAGATCGGATCTCGAGCATGCCAAGGCATTATCTGAACTGGCCTATGCTCGGGGTCGAGAAGAGGGCAGACTTCCCGCCATACGAGAATTCTTAGAGTCACCATTTCTTGATGCTTTAGTTCGCATGCGGTCGGGTGAAATTAACCAAGCTTTTTATTATAAAGGAATTCAGCATCTCCTCTCAGCTGGAAAAGTTCAAGGCACCTTCGATGACTACCTTCCTTATATGGATCCTTATAAGAATATTTACGGAAAGGATTATAAAGCTTCTTCTCTTCCTCCTAAACTCGAAGGTTTTACCGATCATGAGTTCACTCATCTTCTTGAGGAATTTGGAGTGCCGATGCCAAATCCTGATGTGCTCGAAGCTCAATCTGAGGATGAAGATGTGGATATTGAAGGGGATTCCTGCGATCAGGGGGAGCAAGGCACTCCTTCCTCCGATTCGAGTAAATCTGCGGCTGATGTGCAAAGTAATTGTTGGATGAAGATGAAGATGAAAGAAGTCAGAATTTAACGGAAGGTTTTGATGATTTCCAAAACATCATAATCAGCTAAGTATGGAAAGCTTAGTTCCCTTGGAAGAATCTTTGAACAAGTAAAGAAGATATCAGAAGAGTTCAAAGACCAGAAGACTAGTGATCTCTTGCTGAAACAGCAAACAGAAGGGTAGGTCATCAGCCGAGTCAAATCAGATTAGTTCAGTATTTGATCAGCAGAGTACCTATCAGAAGGGTTGCTTCGATCAGCAGAGTGGAAGAGATCATGAGATCAGTTCAACGGTAATAAATGCACTTGGTGTAATAAATGCTGAAAGAGAAGGGTAGTAATGGCAAATGATTGAAGATATCCTCGTATCAGCAGAGTGCATTTAATGCAGCATTAAATGTGATGGACAGAAAGTACTGTACACTGTACGGATTGCTGCAGGGAGCCGTTTCAAAAGAGCTGAAGGATGGATTTGAAGATTTGATTTGCCTTCAACGGTCATATTCTCATCTCCATGTATAAATAGAGCTAAGTTCGAAGAGAGAGACACACAACAACAATCAGAGATTTTGATTTTGAAGCAGAATTTTTCTAAGTCTCAAAAGCTCGAACAGCTCACTCGTCTGGTGGAAGTCATCTGTTGACAGAAACCTAGTTGAAGAAAACAGAAAAACATTATCTGAGTGATTTTGTAATAGCTGAGTGTTGTGCGAAGTGAGAATCCATCTTTGTGAGTGATTCTACTTTAGAGGATAGGATTTCTGAGTGATTTCCTATTGTGAGCTTATAGCCTTTACATTTGTTGTTTAGGTGTAAGTGGAGAAATATTGTAATCTGTGTGATTATAGTATAACCCAGAATCTGAGTGATCTGGAAGAGTGGACTAAAGGATTTTTATCCATATAACCAGTATAAAAATTCTTTGTGTTATCTTGCACTTAAGCTTTCTTGCATATTTTAAAGTTTGCATATTTAAACACTTTGAATTACTGAAAGATTTTATAAGGAGTTTCAAAACTGGGGATAAAATCTTTTAAGAGCTTAGTTTACTTGTGAAAAACACTTTCAAACAATCCGCTGCAAGTATACTCTTTGGAAAACTGTTTTGTTGAAAAACAGCTAAGTATATATAAGAAGAGTGGTCACTCTGCTGTTCTAGACTTGTTCTTGATCAGCGAAGTAATCCTACTGTTCTTCATCAGCTTAGTCTGCTGACAGAACACTGAAAAGTTTTTAAGTTCAAAAAATTTCAGAGGTCTATTCACCCCCCCCCCCCTCTAGACCTCATCTGACCACTTGGGACCAACAAGTGGTATCAGAGCGGGTGGTTCATTTGAATCAGCTGCCTGATCAACGAGCTTGATCCAAGTGTTTTTCAAAGGTTTTAAAACTTTTCAAAAGAGCATCTTTTTGAAAAATCAAAACTTTTTGAAAAATGGATTGTATCAGCCATGTTCCCCACATTGCTGGTATGTCCTTTGAGGACTGGAAAATCAGAATGGAGATTTTCCTTGCTGCCTACAATGACAACATGTACACATGTATCATTAAAGGTCCATTCAGATTCACAAAGACCATAAAGATCAATGAAGTGGATACGGTTGTGGAAAAAGACCTTCATGAGATGACCCCAGAGGAAATAAAGCTTTTCAATCTAGACAAAGTTGGGAGATTCATCATGACTAAAGCCCTGGATAATGATAGGTTTGACAAGGTCAAACATTGCAAAACTGTAAAGGAGATGTGGGACAAAGTCAGAGATATGAGCGAAGGCAATGATGCAATAAAGGAGCATCAGCTCACTGTTGCCTTGGAGAAACTTGACAATTTCAAGATGAAGTCTGGAGAAACCATTGATCAAATGGATACCAGATTCACCAGAACTCTGAATGAAGTTTTAAAGTTGGGAAAGACCTTCACTGACAAAGAAATCACTGTCAGAGTACTAAAGGCCCTACCCCCAAAGTTCAACATGAAAGTGACAGCAATGGAAGAATCAAGGGATTTGGGAAAAATCTCTCTTACTGAGCTGTTTTCTGTACTCAAGGCATTCGAGTATAAACTGCCTAGAATGGGAATTGAAGAACCCTCAACTTCAGGACCCACAGCTGCCTTAGTTGCTGCTGAAAACACCAGGAGACCAGCAAATAGAAGCCAAGATGTAGACTCATCTGATGAAGCATCACTACTCAACAAAAAAGAGTACACTGCTGGAGATGTAGCATTATTGATGAATAACTTCAAGAAGTTTTACAAGAGAAAGATGAAAAACAAATACAATCATGCTGCTTCTACTTCTAAACCTAACTCTTCTTCTCAAGAAAAAGATGATTATAAAGCAAAACTAATGTGTTATAACTGCAGGAAATTAGGACATTTCATCAGAGACTGTCCATATCCAAAAGCAGAAAAATACACTAAGGAAGAGAAGAGAATCAGAAAGGAAAGAAAGCATCAAAAAGGGAAAGCAATGGTAGCTGAAGCAGAAAAGCTTGCTGCTGTCTACTCATCTGATTCAGATTCAGACACGTCTGATGAAGAATCTTCTGATGAAGAGAAACCTGCTCTCCTCTGCCTGATGGCTAAGGAATCTGATGACTCAGAGGATGAGGTAACTCCTCAAGATAATGAACTATTTAATTCTCTAGAGCAAATGATGTTGAATAATACCACTATTGCTGGAGAATTTGTTAAGCTTAAGGAAGAGATGATATTGCTGAAAGAGCAAAATAATTCACTGAAACTTTTAGCTGAAAAGCCAAAGAATCAGCTGAATATAAACAGCTTGAGCAAGAGCATGAATCTCTGAAAGCTGAATGTGAGGTTTATAAAGGAAAGATCATGGAACTTGAGAAAATCATTGAGTCTCATGATAAGTCAACTGTTGCATCCATGCATACATCTAGTAAACAGGAGACACCTTTAGAAAAGGATAAACTAGAATTGAATCGTACTGAAAAATTCATTTCTGCTGACAATAGTAAGGTCATTATGTATGTTCAAACTTCTAAACCTACCTCATCTGAGAAAGTGGTAAAGGAGAAGAAATCTCCTAAGGCTAAAAAGAGCAAAGAACCTAGTGTAGGAAATCAGACTAGTAAGACCAAACAGCAGAGTCCTAAGAAGTCTGCTGATAAAGCTAAATTGAATCAATCTGTTGGTAAAACTAAGTCAAAACAAACTGAGCAAGCATCTAGTAAGCCAAAGAAGCATAAAAACAAGAAAAATCAAAATGCTTGGTATGGAAATGAATCATATTATGTGCAACCTGCTGCATATCATCATATGTATCATGCACCTCAATTTCCAGGTTACTATGCACCTTACCCTGCTCATCCAATGCATGCATACCCTGCTTATCATGCACCTTACCCTGCTTATGAACACTATTCTTATCATACTGATCATCAACATGACTTATCTGCTAATTAAGATAGAAATGAAACTGTTCATGCTCCTGTCAAAACTCAGAAGCCTAAGAAGCCTAAGACATCAACATCTTGGGTTGTCAAAGGTGAAACTAATCCTTCAGGACCCTCTCAATAAGGGTACCTAAAACAATTTTTTTTTGTTTTGTAGGTTAGGATTAGGAGTAGGAGTAAAGTAGAGAAGATCTGGTACTTGGACAGTGGATGTTCAAGGCACATGTGTGGAAACATACATGAGTTGACCGATGCAGTTGCTGTGGATGGTCCAAGTGTTACATTTGGAGACAGCAAAGAAGGCAAGATTAAAGCTAAAGGAAGATTAATCAAGGGAAACATAGAGATATCTGACGTCTCATATGTTAAAGGCCTAAAGTATAATCTGCTGAGCATAAGTCAATTTTGTGACAAAGGATATTCAGTCATCTTCTCAACAGATAAGTGCTACGTTGAACAGATTGGTACAAAGATGGTAATTTTATCTGGAAGAAGACAAGGAAATATCTACATAGTCGACTGGGATTCTGTTGACAAGAATTCAAGTGTTTGTTTGGTGGCATCTGCACCAAGTGAAGTAAGTTGGCTATGGCACAAGAGAATGAATCACTTAAACTTCAAGACCATAAACAGATTAATCAAGAATGATTTGGTTGAAGGGATTCCAAAAGCAGTCATGAGCAAAGAAAAGCTCTGTGACGCATGTCAGAAGGGTAAACAAATCAAGTCATCTTTCAAAAGCAAAAAGCATCAATCTTCTGAAAGAATATTGGAGCTACTACATATGGACTTATTTGGACCCATTGATCCAGTCAGCAATGGTGGAAAGAAATACTGCCTAGCTGTTGTGGATGACTATTTAAGATATACTTGGGTGATTTTCATGAAGAAGAAAAGTGAAACCAAGGAACATCTTACCAATCTGATGGAACTGATCCAGAATGAGAAGAGTATCAAAATATTGAAGATCAGATCAGATAGAGGGACAGAGTTTACAAACTCTACTGTTGAAGAGTATTGTAACATCAAAGGAATACATCATGAGTATTCAGCTGCAAGAACCCCTCAACAGAATGGTGTTGCTGAAAGGAGAAACATAACACTAAAGGAAGCTGTCAGAACCATGATAGCTGAAGCTAAACTGCCTCAAAGATTTTGGGCAGAAGCAACAAACACAGCATGCTTTACCCAAAACAGATGTATGATCAACAAAAATCAGAACAAGACTCCATATGAAGTTTGGAACAACAGAAAACCAAACATTCATTACTTTAAGATTTTTGGTTGTAAATGTTTTGTATTGGATAATGGGAAAAATCACCTTACTGCATTTGCAGAAAAGGCTGATGAAGCTGTCTTTGTAGGATACTCATCTGTTAGTAAGGCTTACAGAGTTTTTAACAAAAGAACATTACTAATAGAAGAATCTATCCATGTAGTATTTGATGAGCCAAGTCAATCTTCTGAAAAGAATCAAAGTGTTAATCAAGATCTGTCTACTGATTTACAGAAGTTAGACATTGGAAGAAATGAAGAATATGTTCCCATCATACTACCTAATCTTGATTCAGCTGTTAACTCAAGTGCTGTTCAAAATCACAGTGCTGATTGTCTAACAGACGAGTTGCAAACAGCTGACAGACCAGAGATTGTTCAACAGACTGCAAATGTTCAACAGACTACCACTGAAACTCCAACAGTAGTGTTGCAAGATCACAACAGAGGACAACATTCAGAACTGCAACCTGATCTCAGATGGCTCAGAAATCACCCACCTGAATTAGTGATTGGTGATCCATTGGATAGAGTGAAAACAAGAAGAGCTGCTGCACAAGATGCTATGTTTGTCACATTTCTATCTCAAATAGAGCCTAAGCAAATTGAAGAAGCCCTAAATGATTCCTTCTGGATAGAAGCTATGCAAGAAGAGTTGAATCAATTTGAAAGGAATGAAGTCTGGTACTTAGTTCCTAGACCAAGTCATCAAAGAGTAATTGGCACTAAGTGGGTATTCAGAAATAAGATGAATGAAGATGGTGTTGTCACCAGAAACAAAGCAAGACTAGTGGCCAAAGGTTATTGTCAAGAAGAAGGAATTGACTTTGATGAAACATTTGCACCAGTAGCAAGACTTGAAGCAATCAGACTGTTTCTTGCCTATGCTGCTTATAAGAACTTCACTGTCTATCAGATGGATGTGAAGTCTGCTTTTCTCAATGGAGAACTGCAAGAAGAAGTGTATGTTGAGCAACCTCCTGGATTTGAAGTCTATCAAGAAGAGGACAAAGTATATCGTCTGAAGAAAGCCCTCTATGGACTGAAACAGGCTCCAAGAGCATGGTATGATACCCTATCTGATTTTCTTTTAATTAAAGGATTTCGAAAAGGTAAGGTAGATAAAACCTTGTTCACAATTGAATGGGAAAATCATATATTACTTGTGCAAATATATGTGGACGATATTATTTTTGGTTCAACTAATCAACAGATGTGTGATAAGTTCTCCAAGCTTATGCAGAATAAGTTTGAAATGAGCATGATGGGTGAACTTAATTATTTTCTTGGATTGCAAGTTAGACAGTTGCCTGATGGAATATTCATCAGCCAAGCAAAATACACAAGAGATCTGTTTAAGAAGTTTGGTATGGAAACTAGCTCTACTGCTACAATTCCTATGTCTACAAGTCTTCGCTTGGATAAAGATGAAGATGGCAAATCAGTGGACATAACCAAATATAGAGGCATTATTGGTTCATTGTTGTATCTAACAGCAAGCAGACCTGGCATAATGTACTCAGTTGGAGTCTGTGCAAGATTTCAATCAAACCCCAAAGAATCTCATCTCTTAGCTGCCAAGAGGATATTGAAATACATTAAAGGCACTCAAGAATTGGGATTGTGGTATCCTAGAGAATCTGGATTTGAGCTTATTGGTTATTCAGATTCAGACCTTGCTGGTTGCAAGATTGACAGAAAAAGCACAACAGGTGCCTGTCAGTTCTTAGGTAGTCGTCTGATCTCATGGATGAGTAAGAAACAGACTTCAGTTTCTATATCTACTGCTGAAGCTGAATATATAGCTGCTGGAGCTTGTTGTGCACAGATACTTTGGTTGAAACATCAACTGGAAGACTACAACATCAAGATCAGTGGAATTCCAATCTACTGTGACAATACAAGTGCAATCTCTCTTACTCAGAACACTACAAGTCATTCAAGGACTAAACATATAGAGATCAAGCATCATTTCATTAGAGATCATGTGGAAAAAGGCAATGTTATGATTGAGTATGTTCACACTGATAATCAAATTGCTGATATTTTCACTAAACCTTTAAGTGAAGCAAGGTTCTCAACTCTAAGAGCTGAGTTAGGACTACTAAATTTGGATGCATAAGCTGAGGGGGAACTCTTCAGAAGACTGGAGTTCAACAGCTTAGTCATCAGTTATTTTATTCAAGGATTAACCTTCAACAGACTAGTTAACTCATGAATTCTTAAAGTCAGGGGGAACGTGTAAGACTAGCGGTACTTCTGTTCTAAAAGATGAAATCTGTTAATGACAGTTAGTTGAAGTTAAGTTATCATGAAGATGTGTTCTTAATTCTTGAAGATTGAAGATTATTTTATCTTGCTGGATTGACAAACAGCAGAGGAAGATTACTAGCTATTGGCATTCTCTAGTAATATCAGATAACAGATCACTCGTCTGTCAGATAAGTTTAACTCTACTCATCTGATACCTTATATAAGCATGGTCATAAAACGTATTATTAAAAACACGCTTTTATAAGTAACAGATTAGTGTCGATAGAGTTTCCCGCCCATCTGACATTAAAATAATAGAATTGAAATCCGTCTCTCCTATCCACACGATTAAAAACTGTCAGATTAGATCAACGGTTCTGATAAATCACGAAAACCTAACCAAAAGGAAACCTATAAAATCCGATCTGAAACAGTATAGTCGTCTTACGCACTCAAAATACTCTCAAAACTCTCTAATTCTCAAACTCTCTTGTTTCGAAAGCTTACTGTTTTTGTAGATTCTACTCACTAATCTCAGAAATGGACAAGATTATTGACGGAAGATACCTAAACTACAGCAAATTTCACTTTTCGGGTACTGATCTGATGCGCTCACTGATGGAGAAAATTAAAGAGGCATCGTTGGTTCCAGTTCTGGAAGCACATGAAGAAAGGGTTTACTTAGAAGATGTTTATCACTTCTACAAGACCAGGAAGTTCAACACTGAAGAGACTGTTATGACTGCTGTTATCGGTGGTAAGAAAGTTGCTATCTCTGCTGCTGTGTTGAGTGAAATCTATAAACTTACGAACAAAGGAGGGGATGTGACAGACCTTGGGTCTGAAAAGGAAGAGGAGTTCTGGGCTATTTGTGCCAAGAAAGGAGAAAAGATGACTGGGACTTTGATGAAGACCCAGCTGAAGGATGAATATCAGAGATTTGCTGATATTATAGCCAAGGTGCTGGACTGCAGCACAAGTTCTTTGGATGGGCTACCAAGGAGAAGATACTACACAATGGTGTGTATCTATTACGGTTTAAAGGTTGACTGGGCTGCTCATGTTTATGAGCTACTGAGTGATAAGAGGCTTTCTCATGCCATTTTACTCAGTAATCTGTTTGCATCTCTACTATGCCCCTTAGGACCAGGGAAGAATACTCATGGTAGCAAAGAGTTCAAACTCTACGAACCAGTGAGAAAAATAGTGGAAGAACCTAAGAGAAAAGCCCCTGCCAAATCGAAGAAGGGCCCCTCTAAGAAGAGCAAAAAGGGGGGACAGACAAGCCAAGTTGCTGAGCCAACAGCACAGTCTGCTGTTAAGACTGATTCAGCACTTTCTGAGGATGAAGTTCCAGAAAAAGAAATTGAAGATTTTACTAGGGAGATTGAGCAGATGAGGACTGACTCATCTCCTGAAAGGACAGAGTCTGAGGAAGAAATTCCTCTTCAAAGGTTGAAGAGGATGAGAACAAAGAGTGAGGCAAGGGAACCTCCTATTGCCAAACCCCCTGCCAAAAGGATTGCAAAGTAAAAGGCTAAGAGAAAGGTCACCTTCTCTGAAGAGCCTGTTGCAACTGTTAGAGAAACAACAGCAGAAGCAGAAAGACCTGTAATAATTGAAGAACCTGTTGTCCAAGCTGCTAAGAGTGATGCTGCTGAAGCTGAAGTTGTTTCTGAAGTTGGAATGACAACAGAAGACTCGTCTGCTGCACTATCTGCTGAAGTTGAAGAAGCACAGCAGACTAGTACAACACAGGAAGGAGCTACACTGTTGCTGCACCCTACTCCAGTTGCTGCAACCCCTATTCAAGCAGTTGAGAGTCCTGAATCCAGAAGAAAGAGGACTGGCAAGATTGCCACTTACTTAACTGCTGCAGAAAAGAAAAGACAAGATGCTGCTGAAAAGCAGAGGATAGATGCTGAGAAAGCAGAAGAAGAAAGGCAGAAGAGCTTAGAGCTTAAGAGGCTGGAGGAAGAAGCCAGCAAAATGACTCAAGAGCAGAGGGATGCTGTTGAGGCAGCAGAGTTGGCTGCTGCCATTGAAGCAAGCACCAAAGATGCTCATGGTCGTCAGCATAGTGGTGGGATAGTTATTGGTGAACAAAGGAATCCAAACAAACCAATACCAGCTATGCCTGCACCTAAGATAAAGCCAAAGAGGAGAGAAGAAATCAGATTGTCTTTGGAGATTGTCAGGGATGATCCTGCCATCTTTGAAGAATTCCTGAAGAGGCTTGATGCTGAAAATGAAAGAGTCAACCGCCTGACACAGTTCAATAATGAAAAGATCAGATACAACAGGTAGAGGGAATTCAGACTGACAAAGAGTCCAGCTGAAATGACCAAATGGAAAGCCTTTGCTGCTGAGGAAGCATGGGTACTGAAGTGGCTGGAGACAGGTTCTCTAATTCAAGCACTTGATTCAGAATTCTTTCTGGACAAGTTGAGGCTAAAGATAAGTCACTTCGTAAAAGCTGAAGCCAAGAAGATCTTCAAATCAATACCTGAAGACTATGAGGAATCTGAAGACCTCAAAGAAAGATCTATAAAGTTGGCTATTGCTCAAGCAATGGAGCTTTGGGCAAAGAAATCAAGGAATTTAAGGGGACAACCAAGCTCAATGGTCTCTCTTCCTAACGTCAAACACATTGTCTACGGGCCAAACATCAAACCTTATGAAGAGCTACCTGAGGAACCTTCATCTACTTTTATTCCTCTTGATAACTTTACTTGGATTTCCAACAGGTCAGCTGTGGACAATGAAGGAATGATGAGGACAGTTGAGACTGTCAAGAAGATTATATCCCCTGCTGATAAAGAAAAAGCAGAGTCCTCTGATCAACCAAAGCAAAAAGAGGGTACATCAGACCCATCTGATCAGAATAAAGCACAGGGTGATAAGTCTGACGCTGCTGATGATTCAAAGAAAGAAGAAGCAATTCCAGCAGATCAGATCAAGGACAAAGAAGTTGCTGCTGAAGGAGATGATCAAGCTAAGGAGAAGGAAAGCACTCCAAGCCATGCTGGTAGTCCAGCAGATCAGTCTCTTGCATTAACAATTCAACCAACAGAGCAACATATCAAAGAAACACTTCCTGCTACAACAAATATGCCTTCAACTTCTCAAAGTGCTCAGACAAATTTGTTGGACTCCATCCAACAAATGATCACCAAATCTTTGAAGGATATGAAGGAAGAGTTAGCTGCAGAAGTGTTAGCTGCTGTCAAACAACCTACTCAGAAAGCTACTGCTGTCCCAACCGATCTGATAGAAGACACTGCTCAGAATGTTAAATCCATCTGTCAAGATATGGATATACTTAGAAGACGGACTCAGAGCACTACTGAAGGTTGGAAACAGATTGAACAAACAGTTGAAATGGCCCTCCAAGCAGAAGATGAAGTCATGGGAAATATGATGAAAGACTTCACTGCTTCATCAAATTGGATTTTGGGAACTCAAATTCAATTGGGTGATCAAGGAGAAGATTTGCTCAAGGAAGTCAAAACTGTTAAGGCCAATCAACTCAAACAGCAAGCTCAGATCAATGCTATGGAAGGGAACATCAAGCTTCTCTGTGATTCACTTCTAATTACACCAGTTGTGCCACAATATCCAATCAACCCTGCTGATGATGACAAAAAGGGGGAAGAAAGGGTATTTGGACAGAAGAAAGTTGGTCCTTCTCTTGAAAAGGAAGAAGATAACCAAGCTGAAGCAACTGAAGTGTTAGAAGAATCTGATGGTGACTCTGAAAGAAATATGGGAGAATCAAGCAGACCAACAGATGAGAAAATTACAGAAGAAGAGCAAGCTGAAGAATCTGAAGCAAAAGCCAAGTCTGATAAGGAACTAGCTGCTGCCAAAGATTCAGCTGAAGAACAGCTTGACCCTGATGTAAAATATAAAAAGATAGAGCTGCTAAGAAAAAGGTTCTTTGAAGAGCTGGAAGCTGAGACTTCTAAGTTATCTGATGAAGAATCTGAAAAAGAGGACACGGAAGCTGAACAAGAGAAGAAGGAAGAAGACTAGTTTAGGCTAGATTTCCTTTTTATCTTAAAATCCTTGTAATCGTTTTAAAAGTACTTTGCACTTTTCATTCTTCAAAACTTGTAATCTGTAATCAGTTTAATCATCTATAAAATTGCAAGTTTGAATCCAACATACTATTTCTATCTCAGAAATTTTTGAGGATCAAAACTTTAGTTTAGGTACAGGTACTTAGCTGAAGTTTTGTCATCATCGAAAAGGGGGAAATTGTTGGATGAAGATGAAGATGAAAGAAGTCAGAATTTAAGGGAAGGTTTTGATGATTTCCAAAACATCATAATCAGCTAAGTATGGAAAGCTTAGTTCCCTTGGAAGAATCTTTGAACAAGTAAAGAAGATATCAGAAGAGTTCAAAGACCAGAAGACTAGTGATCTCTTGCTGAAACAGCAAACAGAAGGGTAGGTCATCAGCCGAGTCAAATCAGATTAGTTCAGTATTTGATCAGCAGGGTACCTATCAGAAGGGTTGCTTCGATCAGCAGAGTGGAAGAGATCATGAGATCAGTTCAACGGTAATAAATGCACTTGGTGTAATAAATGCTGAAAGAGAAGGGTAGTAATGGCAAATGATTGAAGATATCCTCGTATCAGCAGAGTGCATTTAATGCAGCATTAAATGTGATGGACAGAAAGTACTGTACACTGTACGGATTGCTACAGGGAGCCGTTTCAAAAGAGCTGAAGGATGTATTTGAAGATTTGATTTGCCTTCAACGGTCATATTCTCATCTCCATGTATAAATAGAGCTAAGTTCGAAGAGAGAGACACACAACAACAATCAGAGATTTTGATTTTGAAGCAGAATTTTTCTAAGTCTCAAAAGTTCGAACAGCTCACTCGTCTGGTGGAAGTCATCTGTTGACAGAAACCTAGTTGAAGAAAACAGAAAAACATTATCTGAGTGATTTTGTAATAGCTGAGTGTTGTGCGAAGTGAGAATCCATCTTTGTGAGTGATTCTACTTTAGAGGATAGGATTTCTGAGTGATTTCCTATTGTGAGCTTATAGCCTTTACATTTGTTGTTTAGGTGTAAGTGGAGAAATATTGTAATCTGTGTGATTATAGTATAACCCAGAATCTGAGTGATCTGGAAGAGTGGACTAAAGGATTTTTATCCATATAACCATTATAAAAATTCTTTGTGTTATCTTGCACTTAAGCTTTCTTGCATATTTTAAAGTTTGCATATTTAAACACTTTGAATTACTGAAAGATTTTATAAGGAGTTTCAAAACTGGGGATAAAATCTTTTAAGAGCTTAGTTTACTTGTGAAAAACACTTTCAAACAATCCGCTGCAAGTATACTCTTTGGAAAACTGTTTTGTTGAAAAACAGCTAAGTATATATAAGAAGAGTGGTCACTCTGCTGTTCTAGACTTGTTCTTGATCAGCGAAGTAATCCTACTATTCTTCATCAGCTTAGTCTGCTGACAGAACACTGAAAAGTTTTTAAGTTCAAAAATTTTCAGAGGTCTATTCACCCCCCCCCCCCTCTAGACCTCATCTGACCACTTGGGACCAACAGTAATGATGGAGAAGAGAGCAGCTCGAGAAGTGATGATTCTGATAGCTCGGAAAGCGGTTCTAGCGAGAAGAAGGAACAAGAGAGATCGGACCATGGTTCTGGCGTGAAGGAATCCAGCCAGTAATGATTACTATGTAATAGGACTTAGTAAACCATTGTAATTGTAAATTTGTTTTATAGTCTCCTGCTTTTCTCTATTTTGTGGATGCTCTAATTTAATTTTTCCTTAATCCCATGCTTAACCTATTGCCTGTTTGACCATCTTGTTGAATTTTATAACGTCATTCTAACATACTCAGTTGCGTCATCGAATCTTTCTTGGGAATGGTGACTTACCAACTATTGTAATTCGCATGATGTCGCGTCTCTTATAAATATCAAAGCCATTTTACGTTGCTTTCACAAGAAAGTTGCTCACAGTGATCGGAGCTTTAGAAAATTATTTCGGTCGAATCCTAATCCGGACATCAAGAGATGAATAAAAATTCGAACCTTCTTTTCCAACTTCCTTGTAATTTCCATATGAAAATCTTTCGGCTAGGGTATCGACAGGCGAAAATAATTGCGACTAGGGTACCGGCAGGCGACCTGCTTTCTCTGATTCCAAGTCTTTGAGGCGGGCTCGACTTCCTGTACTCTGTCCTCCATTCAGTCGGGATAGTGGGTCTACTGCTGGAGGGGTTTTCCTACGCTCGATCTCCACGTCTTCGAGGCAGCTTCTTGAAGGATGTGGTCTTCGAATTTGCTAATAGTACTTCCAACTGGAGTTGCTTCCATGTCTCTCGATTTGGTCTTTTGCGGACCATTTCTCAAGGAAAGATCGGATGAAGGGTAGAAGTGTTCCAGCCTCACTTTTCTTCTTTGGGCATCCATAGGAATAGCCATTTGTAATAGGATCGTATCAGGTGTAATATTTTCGGATTAGCTTGATTTCTTGATTGTAATCAATAGTTCTCATGTAATTTATTTGAAATTTGATGAATGAAAAATTTTCTTTATATATTGTTGTCGATCGGATTTGAAGTTCGATCTTTGCACATCTGAATCTTACGTGAGATATCTTCCATAGTTTAGGTTCTTCTCGGAATCAATAGTCGTCGTGGAGAAATAATAGAATTTGGATCGATCTTGGATATACTTTTGACTTAAGGGGCATAGCAACGGCTTTCACCCTTAGTCGTTTCAGAGCATTTTTAGCCCGAGGGTCGTAGCAACAGCTTTCACCCATTCAATAATTTCGATCTAAGGGGCATAGCAATGGCTTTCACCCTTAGTCGTTTCAGAGCATTTTTAGCCCGAGGGTCGTAACAAGAGCTTTCACCCATTCAATAATTTCGATCTAAGGGGCATAGCAACGGCTTTCACCCTTAGTCGTTTCAGAGCATTTTTAGCCCGAGGGTCGTAGCAACAGCTTTCACCCATTCAATAATTTCGATCTAAGGGGCATAGCAACGGCTTTCATCCTTGGTCGTTTCAGAGCATTTTTAGCCCGAGGGTCGTAGCAACAGCTTTCACCCATTCAATAATTTCGATCTAAGGGGCATAGCAACGGCATTCACCCTTTTTAAATATTAGATGGAGATAATAGAGATTGATAATAGATGAATAGAGATCGAGATTATCAGAATATGACGAATAAATAGAAGATTTGACGAAATTTCATTGAATAATTAATTCAGCCAAAATAAACTTTCATCGAACACATAGTTTTCTTAATTGCGAGAAGCAAAGAAACAGAATGAGATGACTAAATAGCAGTAGCCTTGAATTTAACTATCTTCCATAATATCTTCTAAAATTAATAGCGTTCCATGCTCGAGGTAGTACCTCTCCGTCAGGATGAGCAATCTTGTAAGAACCTTTTCTTGCAACCTCAACAATCACAAAAGGGCCCTCCCAATTAGGTTGGAGTTTTCCAACGTGCTTCGACACTTCCACTTTCTTGAGCACCAAATCCCCCACTTCGAATGTTCGGATTCGAACATTTCGATTATAAGATTTTTCCATGCTAGACTTTGTGGATTGGATTTTCAACTTTGCACGGTCCCTTCGACTATCCGCGTGATCAAGTTCCATTTCCCTTAGAGATTGGTTTTCCTTGGGATCGTAAAATTCGACCCTGGGGGAAGGTACGAGGTTTTCTACTGGGATAACGGCCTCTGACCCATAAACCAGACTAAATGGAGTTTCTCCTGTTGCCGCTTTAACAGTAGTTCTATTGGCCCATAAAACCCCTGGAAGTTCATCGAGCCATTTTCCTTTTGCCTCAGATAGGCGTTTTTCTAAGGATCGAACGATCTCTCTGTTCACAACCTCCGTTTGCCCATTAGTTTGGGGATGCCCTACATATGCAAAGTTTTGTTGTATTCCGGACTTTTCGCACCATTCCGTGATTCTTTTTCCGGTGAACTGCGTTCCGTTATCGGATATTAAGATCCTAGGAATTCCAAATCTGCAGATAATATTTTTCCATAAGAAATTAATAACTTGGAACTGAGTGATCTTTGTCAGAGCAACACATTCAACCCATTTGCTGAAATATTCAACTGCAACCAGTACATAATTTTTTCGAGCTCTTGCTGTTGGAAAAGGCCCGACAATATTAATGCCCCATTTATCAAAAGGCCAACAAATAGGAATAGAATGCATATGCTCAGCCGGTTGATGAATCAAGTTCGAATGAATTTGGCAATGGTGGCATTTTTTCACATAATCAACAGAATCAGAGAAAAGAGTAGGCCAATAATATCCGGACCTCGAGCATTTAAGAGCTAAGGCCCAAGCACCACAATGATTTCCCGCTTCCCCTTCGTGAACTTCTTTCAAAATAGCATTGTAGTGAATTTCAGGGATACATTTTAATAAAATTCCCGAGGAGGATCGCTTATAGAGTTGATTACCAATCAGAGTAAATGATGGCGCTCTGTATTTGATCCTTCGAGCTTCGTTTGGATTTTCCGGAAGTTTTCCTTCCTTGAGATAGGCAATAAGAGGGTTGCTCCATGAGTTGCTCAGTTCCTCGATTTCCATGATATCGATTGCAGGGGCCGCGTCCAGCTCGATAGCAGATGTATTCGATAGCAGCCACGTGATTATTCTCTTATTCTTCCCGTCGGCCAAACCTGTGAACTTCGATAATATATCTGCCCATAAATTTTCCTCTCTCGGCACAGGTTGAATATCGAACTTGGCGAATTCAGAGATCAACTTCTTCGTTCTGCTCAAGTATTTGACCATATTGAACTCCCTAGCCTCGTACGTGCCTTTCACCTGTCTATGAACAAGTTCTGAATCGGTTAATACAACAATTGATTTTACCTTTGCTTTAAGAGCCATCTCTAACCCTGCGATCAATGCTTCATACTCGGCCTCGTTGTTGGTCACGACGAAATCTAAAGTTATAGCATAACTCAAGTCTTCACCATTGGGTCCTTGGAAATGAATTCCTGCTCCACCTCCATCCTTGGTTGAAGATCCATCCACATGCATCAGCCATATTTGACCTTTGGCTTCTTCTACCATACTTAGCTCGGAGATTGCTCCTTCTTCCACGTTCGACAAGCCTGCTGATTCGAGCACGAAGTCAACTAATACCTGGGCTTTTATGGCGACCCATGGTTGATACTCGATTTCGAACTGACCAAGCTCGACCGCCCATTTGATCAATCTGCCTGATGCTTCTGGTTTTGATAGGACCTGTCTCAAAGGTTGATTTGTTAAAACAATAATCTTGTATGTTTCAAAGTAAGGCCTTAGCCTTCGGGCAGCTATCACCAAGGCCAGTGCGAATTTTTCGATCTCCATTTAGTTTTTCTCGGCACCTTGCAATAACTTACTTAAATAGTAAACTGGTTTATGCTCAGTTTTGTCAATTTTCACCAAAACCAAACTAATGGCCTCTTCCGATACAGCTATGTATAAATATAGAGGTTCTCCTTCAGATGGTTTGGCTAGCATGGGTGGTGAGGTTAAGTATGCTTTCAGTTCTTCGAAGGCCTTATCACATTCTGCACTCCATTCAAAGTTCTTAGATTTTCGCAAAAGTTTGAAGAATGGTAAACTTTTGTCGGCAGATCGTGAGATGAATCTATTCAATGAAATAATTTTTCCAATCAAACTTTGGACGTGTGAGAGCTTTCGTGGTGGTTGGAGATCGGTGATTGCTCGAATTTTTTCAGGGTTTTCTTCGATTCCTCTTTCGTGGACTAGATATCCGAGGAATTTTCCCGATCGCACACCAAAAGTACACTTGGCTGGGTTCAGCTTCATCCCATATTTTCTCAAGATTTCGAAACATCTATCCAGATGGTCAATGTGATCCTCCTCCGTCATACTCTTTACGAGCATGTCGTCTACATAGACTTCCATTATTTCGCCTATCAGTTCTTTGAACATCATGTTAACTAGTCTCTGATAGGTTGCACCTGCATTCCTTAAGCCAAAAGGCATAACAATGAAGCAGTACAATCCCCGCTCGGTGATGAATGCTGTTTTATCCTGGTCTCTTTCATTCATGAAAATCTGATAGAACCCTTGGAAAGCGTCCATCATACTAAACAACACAAACCCTGCGGTGGAATCTACTAGCATATCGATCTGAGGTAATGGATAAGGGTCTCTCGGGCATAATTTGTTTAGGTCGGTAAAGTCATTACACATCCTCCATTTGTTTTCGACCTTTTCGCCTTTAGAGACCAGGACCACATTACATAGCCATTCCGTGAACTTGATTTCCCTGATCTGACCTGCTGCTAATAATCTATCGACCTCTGCATTGATTATCTTGTCCTTCTCGCGACCATGATTGCGCTTCTTCTGCCGTACAGGTTTGGCTTTCGGATCGATATTTAATGAATGTGTTATCACTCGTGGGTCGATTCCCACGATATCATCCGAAGTCCAGGCAAAAACGTCAACATTTTTCTGTAAAAATTCAATGACCATGGTTTCCATGCCTTCGCTTAACTCCGTTCTAATTTTAGTGAACTTTTCAGGGGATCCTGGAACTAAAGTTACTTTTTTGTGGTCGGGCGATTGCACGCTCATATCAACGTTTTTCCCTTTCTTTCCTTGAAATTTTTCGTAGTCGGGAATTGGTGTTTTTAATTCAGACCCTAAATCACTTATCTTCCTCTTAACCGGGAGCTCGGGCTCCACTTTCTTTTTAATACTTAAAGACGAGTTATAACACTCCCATGACATGTATTGGTCGTTCCTCATCTCTCCCACTCCTCCCACGGTCCGGAATTTTATCTTTTGATGATAGGTAGATACGACTGCCTTGAAGATATTTAGGGCTGGTCTCCCTAATATGGCGTTATAAGCGAACGATGTATCTACTACTAGGAATTTGATCATCTTTGTTACATTTCTTGGTTTGCTTCCTAGAGTCGTGCTTAAAAGAATGGTTCCCAGCGGAACGATCTCTGATCCACCAAATCCGACCAAAGGAGTGGTTACTTTATCTAGACGTGGGTGACAAAGATTCATCCTTGTGAGAGCTTCTGACGAAATAATGTTTGCCGAGCTTCCATTATCGACTAGCACCCTCTTGACCTCAAAATTAGCAATTCTCAATGTCAATACCATGGAAAAATCTGGATTGTCCTCACTTGTGTCACAACTAACATCCGAGGGTCGATCGGCCTCACTAAAGCTTATAACTTGATTTTCCATGGAGGGAGATTCTAAGGACATAATCTCTTTCTTAGCAGAGACTCCCGCCTTTATCGACCTCATAGTTCTTTTTCTAGCATTTCTGCTATCACCTCCCGGTGGTCCGCCTGCGATCATGTTTATCACTCCATTCGACCGCTCTTCCGCTTGGCTTCGAATTTGCCTTTGCTGATTGTTAAATTTCCGCGGACTTCGGGATCTATAACGACTGTTATAGTTGCCGCTTTTGACAAATTCTTTTAATTCTCCTTGGGCAATCAATTTTTCTATCTCGACCTTCAATTGGTAACAGTTTTCAGTATTATGTCCCCGAGCTCGGTGATATCGACAATATTGTTCATAACCAGGTGCGCCTGCTCTAGCCTGGGTGATCCTTCAGGGATCAAATTCCCTTCTTCCAACACGGTTAGCACTTCTTCCTTTGAGGTGTTAAGTTCAGTAAACTGGACTTTACCCGGTCTCGGAGCTCGAGTCCGATCGTAAGGAGGTCCATATGAATTTGGACCTTGGGGCGGCACATGCGGCTTATAAGTATTAATTCGTTGCCAAACAGATCCTTTGTTCGATCCCCCATAATCACCACATTTCGGGATAGGTGCCCGATCTTGTTTCTTGTTGAGGGGAGATTTGATAGCATGCGAATTTTTCAATTTGTTCATCTCTTCCTGAATCATATACATTTCAGCGATCTCCATTATTCGTTCAAAAGACTTTGGTTGTTTCCTGCACAATGCGTTTCCGAAATGGGTGCTCCTAGTTAGTTTGAACATTAGGGAGGACAAATATTCGATCTGTGGGGTATCAACTTTCAAGAGTTCAATACTAAACCTTGCTAGCCACTGCCTCAGCGTCTCTCCTTCCAATTGTTTTACAGTTCCCAGGTAATTTGCCGGTAACCTTGGCTTCCTCTGGCTAGCGAACTGATGTTTTAGTTTATCGCAGAATTCTTCGAAGGAAAATATGGAGTTGGGCGGTAATTTTTCGAACCAATCGAGAGCAATTCCTTCAAAAGTGGTAACCATGATCTTGCAACAGAAGTCCTCTGAATGTCCGTACAAGTTCATCACTTTAACAAAGCTGTTGATGTGTTCCCCGGGGTCGGTAGTCCTGTTATACCGTGGTAGCCTTGTTGGCACCGTTTTCGAGTTTCGAGCTTCTCGTATCTCTCGACAAAATGGGGAGCAGCGCATGATACTGTTCGAAACCTCCCTATCTCGTAGGTTCCCTCTAGTTAGAGTGTTTTCCCCTCGCCTGGCGGCCTGATTGATACGGGGAATTTCTATCATCGTATCTTCCTTTTCCAATTCCTTAGCTACTCTCTCCCGTACTATCTTTTCCAACTCTGATTCAGTAATTCTTTTGTAGGTCGGTTTTCTGCCTCCAACAGCGCCAGCAGTGTGGCTCTCTCCTACCACTGAATCCTCCAAATTATGTACCGATCTTGGTGGGATTTCCGATCGGGCGTTGATTTTCGAAGGCATAGCTCGAGGAGGGTTTGTTCCTGGGGCATGCGATATAGATCGCAGTATACTGTTTTCCTTCTGGATGTTCGATGATGGTATTTCAGGTCTGCCGTGAATTTCTGGTTGGTCTACGGGTGATTGATCGGCCCTTCCGCTGTTCAGGAATTCCCTGCACATTGTGCCTATGATAGATCTCAGATCACCAACGGTTGTGTGGATTGGAACATTATCCTGAGGAACCGCCGGTGGAATCTCTGGTTGTTGAGCTGCACGCGATAGGTTATCTGGCTCGTTGTTGACTGAATTTTACTCTCCCACTGCATGGGAAGGTTCTCCTCTGATATATGTATTTCTCCTCGTAGTAGGCATATTTCGATCTAATACTCGAATAAGGCCCCTCGGTGGGCGCCAATTGATCTTACGCGTTTTCGTTGGTTCGATCAAAGTGTTATGCAATGTGGTATGAGTGCTAACAAAATAGAAGAAAAAGATCAATAGTGATGTATTCAGGATTATCGAGTACAGATTACAAGAATTGGGAGTCCTATTCGAGCATTACAGGATGGCGTACAAGCTAGAGGGTTAAATACATATAAGATAGCCTATACTAATATTATTCCCCGAGTGAGTCCGAGCAGCAGTCTCGAAGGAAGAGCACCTAGGAAGTTGTGTCGTCGTCATAAATGCTTGGGGTATTTATAGTTGAGATCAGGGACCAGATGAACCACCCATAGGTGCATATTACTCAGCCCATAGGCCTGGGCCTGAGGTCGGCCCAACAGTAACTCTGGACTCAGAATTTCCATAGTATAATCAGCGTAGGATTCCTGTGCCTTGGGCTCGAATTTATGCTCATGAGATCGAGAATGACGAAGTCCGACCTCACTAGATCGTAGTAAAGTCTGCATCCAATTTACCCCTCATCACATGGGACCCGTCAGTACAAGGCAGAAGAACATTAAGCTATTATGGTATAAATTACGATAATGTGACTGTTTGAATATTATGGGATCAGAAGGCAAAATGAAATCTAAGGAAACTGAGATCTCCATCCTTTTTGTGAAATTGCAAATGAAGTATGCAAGTAACTTCCCTATTTATAGGGATAGACCTAAGCAATCCAACGGTTGAAAAAGTATTTGATCAAGGGACGGAAATGCGACCGTCTGACTTCCTATAATTGATGCAAGTAAGTTGGAATGGCACTATCTAATCGACTCATCCAGTCGATAACAAAAGAAGCCGTAGATCGAAGCGATTAGCGAAGGCATACAAGTTAAAAACCTATGATCCACAACGATAGGTTTGCACACTCATATATGATAGTCGATCGCCTGAAAACCTATGATCCACAACGAAGGCATACAAGTTAAAAACCGTTGTAAAAGGGATTCTTGCTCGCCCAGAGATAAAAGACCAAACCCTCCGCCATACGAGGGTCGTCACTGCCTTATACGTCATATGGAGAGCCATTAACTTAGCCATACAAGAACTCCATTGGGGTCCAAGAAATCTGACGTCGTTACTAAGACGATTAATGCCACCATGCTAGACTGCAAGATCGTCACTGCCTAATTTTCCAAAGAATTGCTGAAGGAGGTCTGAACAGGTCAGATCTGGCCAAGACTTCTACATTTTCCAATTCCTCCCATATCAAAGAAATGATATAATGATATAATGATACACTGGTTGAGGAACATATAGTTCACAGTTAATGCAGAGAAACATAAAGTTTAGGAAGATACTGAAAGGGATATCTTCTCTTAGTCTTATGAAAAGAAAAGTAGAGTTCAACAGAAGGAATAATAGCCTCCTTATATAAGATATACATCACAAAAAGACAAATTTACAAGGCATGGATTGAACATCAACCAAGATGTTGAGCGCTCCTTAACTGCTATTCAATCGATTATCGATACGAATGACCTACTATCTACATTTTGATGAACAACGTGGTTTTGGGTATAACCCAAGGGACTATACTGGGTTGATCAACAAAAAATTTATTTTGCAGAGCAAACAGTATATCATTCAGTTACTTATATAGTGACCGAGCAAGATTAAGCTATCTTTTTCTCTATTCTCAGTATCCTCCGCAAGGATCAATATCAGATAAGTATGCCAATCTATGCTGATTATTTCATGATGTTATATTTATGCATAACAGCAAAATGTGCATAACAAAATATATCTACAGAATAAAATTGATCAAGGCAAGGATCTGCCTACACAAGATCATAATTTCCAATTTAGTCGTTCTCCCAATACAAAAATTCAGCCCAAACAACTACACAAAAATGTTGGGCACTAAAAAAAAAAAAAAAAAAAAAAAAAAGAGACAGTCCAAGGCCTGCCAGGTCAAACAAATCACTGAGAAGGGTTGTTATCAACAGGCCGACTAGCGGAAACAGTCTTCCGAGGAGTCAAGTTAACAGCAAACGCCATCAACTCCTCTTGGCGCTTTAGATAACCGGCGTCATAACCTTCCTCATAAGACCGCCGTCGAGACTCCTCTGCTAGGGCAGCATCCAGAACCAAGTCACCTTTTTGTTTCTCCCAGACAGACTTTTCTTCTTGCAATTTTTTCAAATCATCATTGGCGAGCTGCAACTGGGGAGTCTGCCCTGCGACCTTCGCCGACTCCGATTCCAAACGACGTTGATAAGCATTTCTGCTTATCCACAGATCGTCATTTTGCACACCCAGCTGGAGTGCAAAGTACTTAGCCTGGAAAGAGAAAACACTCCTTATGCAACAAGGCAATCAAAATGAAAACAAGAAAAATAATGAAGAGATAGGTCTACCTGCTCGCACAACTTCACTAGCGACTGAACAAGGCGCACATTGGAAGTATTCTCAAGCTTCCTCAATTCTCCGGGCAAAATAGTGCTCAAGCCCAGATCCCAGGACAAAGCATCAGGCTCAACAGAGCCCGGCAGTTCACTAAGAAGAGGGACATTGTCAGGGCGGGGACTCAATGACCGCAAAATATCCTTAACCTGCTCAAGGATGCAACGATCGTCTAACGGACGAGGAGATTCCCTCTCATTAGGACTAACCGAGGTCTCCTTACCCGAAGCAGAAATAATGGTTCGACGACCAGACCTCGACCCAAACCGAACTCCAGAAGGTCCTCCAGATTCGAAAGAAGTAGTCATCACGGTAGTATCATGAAACAGATAGTCGGGACCATCTTGCAAAATAGATTGTGTTGTGGAAGGATTGACAAAGGAGCCCCCACCAACTTTGCCTTCGCTGACGATCGGGGCAGTAGAAGTAGAAAAAGGAAGGGAATTAACAAGATCCCCTCCATGAAAAACATGCTCAAAGGAAGAAACGCCTGAAGAAATAGGTATATCAAAAGTCTGCTCCACGTTGGATGAATCACCGAAAGCCACCCGACCAGGGGAAGGCCTACTCCCTACATCAGTAGAAGAAGAAAAATTTGGTTGTACAAAAGAGGAACTAATTACGGAAAAAGGTATGGAAGGAATGACAGGAGTGTCGATCATCGACCTAGTAATAGAAGACGAACGAGGAGGTTCAATCGAGGGCCCCTCTGTACGAGACCTTTTCGGTCTGGCATCCCTAGCGCCCTCACGAGAAGGTCGCTTTGAAGTATTGCCAAAAAGATTACTCATGATCGGATTGTTGAAAAAGTACAAATTAAATATCGAGAAAGCTTATCGACTAACTGAGGAAAGAGTATTCTATTTGAAGAGATGAGTATAGCAGTAAAAACTGAATCAAGCTTTTACCTTTTGTATTTATACTATACAAAAAGACGCGACAGACCCAAAGAAAGGGCGCGAAATACAGAAAAGAGCTTTGGAATAAACACTAGAATTTGAAATGACACACGCATAATGATTACGGCGAAGTTAATGACTTGTCCGAATTATTACATAGAACACGAAAGGACATGACTGACAGAATACCAAACGTTTATTACAAAGGGATAAAAGTGTAAAATTACATATAGTCCTATAATAGATAATTACAAAAACATTTTTATGGATCAATATATCATGCAGTCTGATCGTCCTCCGGAATCTCCTGTTCGCTAACGACGTCTCCTTCTTTGGCTGGCTCAACAACCTCTTCCTCTTCCTCTGGATCGATAAAATTGTCGTCGAGCTCATCATTAACATCAGAAGGAGGAATCGGCAATGGATTTCCGAACTCTTTTACGAGGTGGGCCAAAGGAAAATTTTGATATTCAACGTCCGGAAGCTCGGAAGGAGAATAAACTTCGCCATAACGGTTTAACCTAATATGTGCCTTTTTAAAATATTCTTCTCGACGATCCTCAATCATTTCAAAAGCAACCAACTGATGAACCGCCTTCTTGAAAGTATTTTCTAGAAGCGGACCTACCATTTGGTGTACCAACGCCGTATGGACAGGAGAATTAAGGAATTCCTGAATCACTCTTTCATCACGACTCCTGCCATAGCGATCCCTGAGTCCACTAAGAGGAGTATCCTCCTCATACTCATCTAAGGAAGCTTGAAGACTCGATACTTGAGATTCTAACTCACTAATTCCAGCAGTACTCTGGATTTGGAACTCTTCTAACTTTTTAGCCAATTGATTGGCTTGATCTTGGGAACGAGAAGTCTCTAGAACCTTGTCTATAATCTCTTGATCGTCAGCCGCCATAGCCTGAGTCTCCGTGATTGGAACAGAGGAAGTCATCGAAGGACCGGCCTCTGAACCAGAGGTCCTGCCAAGCAATGTTTTATACTTCTCTTCCAGGAACTCACACTGTTGTTTCCAAAGAGCATTTTCATAAGCATATGATGCCAGACAAGTTTTAGTCTGAAAGAACAAAGGGAGCAAAAAGAAATGGGTTAGCAAATTAAGAAAGATCCTTAAAGAAAATTACTTTGTTAGTAACTTACGAAGAAGATATCACCTTTTCAGCATAAAGAGAGGCTCGCTGAAATTTCTCCAGAGGATCCTTACGAAGAAACTTATTCAGATTGCGAGTAAAAACGCCAGACAAAAGAACACGGGTTGCCTTATCGACTGCGTTCTCACTATCATCATGAACAAGTGAATCATTCTCGGAGTAACCAGCGGCCCTTCTTCCCTCTAATTGATCCTCGATCATTTCAACCAAAGTAGGTTTTGGATGATTGTCTCCGAGTAAAGAAAGATCATTACCAGAGCGATCATAATAGCTCCTCTTTCTATCAACTGGATTATTAGTAGGATGAGGCATCGACCAACTGCGACATCCACGAATACCCAAAGATGTTCTAAGATGAAGTGGGGGATAACCGGATCCAGTGCCCTGACGAATAGGGGACTCTCGAGAAGAATCTGGAGATTCCTCTCCATTCTCCTCGGACTCATGAGTCAACTCCAGTTTCCTTTTCCGTGACGCTCTCTGCTCGATAGGGATGTTCTCTACGGATTTGGAAGATTTGGACAGCACCATTTTTCCCTTCGAAGAATGTCGGGAGTTTTCTACCATATGGGCTGAAAAAGAAACAAGATGAAAATTAGATTCTCAGTAAAGAAGATATCATCACATCACTAAGCTGTAGTGAAATGCTTACCAAGTGATTCGGATGATGAACTGATTGGAAAATTATGAGCGCTTAATCCCGCTTTACGAAGGAAAGCTTCCCCAATCAGAAGAGCACTCTGATATTTGTTGGCACGCATAGCGGGAATTTCACCGATAAACTGAGGATCATCTGGAATGAGTTCACCAGTCGGCAAGCGACCTCCGGGAACCCAACTGGAACCATGATCCCATGAAAAGGGCATGGTCGAACCATCCGTCGAACGAATATGAGGTGGGGAACGAACAAAGAAGAAGTGAGATTTCCAAGAAGGATTGCGGGAATCAAAGATTGCTCGACTAGGCCTCTGACTAGCAAAGAAATATCCGCGATTTGAGGAACTGGAAATATTGAATCGGAAAAGTTGTGTAAAATTACGAAATGAAGGTGGGAACCCTTTCGCGATCATTAACACAGAAAAACAAACCACGAAGGCCACATAATTAGGAACTAGTTGTGTTAGGGACACACTGAATATTTTTAAAATGTCAAGAAAGAGGGGAGACAACGGAAGACGCAGGCCACTATTAAAATGGGCTGTGTAAAAGGCTCTACATCCCTCCGGCGGAGATGTAACCCTGTCAGTGGAAGATGGGAGAATTATCTCAGAACCAGCGGGAAAGTATTTGGTATAATTGCTCATAACCTCAGAGAAATTATCCGCGGTGTAAGCGCAGGCAAGATCCTCAATCGGTTCAGAAATTTGAGGAGCTGTACCTTTTCCTTTCTTGGCTCTGGCAGCGACGTCGGAATCAGATAAAATCTGTACCTTAAAAGTAACCCCGACCTGCTCGCCTAAAGGATTGGACTGTAGAACTTCTTCGTTAGTAGGAGCGACACCCTCACTTAAAGACGAGGAAGATTTTCTTATAGAGGCCATTCTTGGGATTCTCGGAATATAGAAATCGATAAGAAGAAATTACGGAAGACAAACGACCAATCAAGAAAATTACTGCAAAATCAGAGGAAGCTTAAAGTAAAAGAATGACTGATATAACAGTCACTTATTTATAGGGAAAAGTGAAAAGACGTTTCGAACTTCTCACGGCTAATCGCATTCCCGCCAAATGGGAAAGAATGAAACGCTTCCCCTAAGGGACACGTAGCAGTCCACAATTGGAACAAGAGAACGACTATCTATGAGGCGTAGTACTCTTTTCCTTACTTAAGATTTTTTCCCATAGGGTTTTTTCTTAAGTAAGGTTTTTAACGAGGCACAATTCATAGAAATTACAGTCGAAATTGACTTTCTACTTCTACGAGCCTCTACTACATATACGCTCGAAGAAGTGAGGGAGTATTGATGGGGGCTATTTTGCACCTCTTATAATATCCGGATCGATTAAGGGTTATAGAGTCGGATCGACCAGACGAACACATTCGGGAGCTTATATCGACCCAAGCAGGATACGCACCTCAACGAGCAGGATACAATTCGGACTCAAGAAGGACTAATGGGCCAAATCCTATTGGAACTAGGTTTCCTTGTAACACTAGGTTAATGGAGATATAAATACCTAGTTAATCATTGTATTAAAAAGACAGTTTTTACAGAGTTTATGCTTACATAATAGCATAATCCCAGATTATTCAATAAGAATCACTTATTCTTCATATTCATACTGTCTTTTTGGTTGAGATTGTTTATATTACTAATTGTTCCCTTCACATAGTTCTTCCTTGAGATCGATCCATCCTGAATAAAGTAACAGAGCCCTATAATCCAAATTAATTAAGAATCCCCAACAACACAATTTCACTGATATAATTAACCCTACGAAATTCGGTTAAATCAGTAGTAGACTCAGATTTGGCTTTGGATTTTTTGGTAGGACACTCCTTAGCCCAGTGACCCATCTGTCCACAAGTCCAGCATGGTTTGTTTGTCTTTGGTTTCTTTTTATTTTTAGGCTTATTTAAGGATTTGGAGTTGGGGTTTATTTGATTCACTTTTTTCTTTCCAGTTATCATATTTGCCTTAGGCTTGTACTCAACAGGAACACCATGAGTTTGGTTTTTGTGTTCCTCTTCGATACTTATGGTAATCATAAGATCATCAAGAGTCAGTTTTCCCTTTTGATGTTTTAATGTCATGCCAAAGTTTTCTTATGATTTAGGAAACTTATCACTAATTGACATAACCAGAAATTTATCAGAAAGTTTCATTTCAGCATCAGAAAGAGAGTGCTCATGATTTATCAGTTCATGCGTTTGTTCAGTTACAGACTTTCCTTCAACCATCTGAAATTTCAGGAACTTGGAAACAAAATACTTTTCGAGCCCTTGCCCTTCAGTATCATATTTCCTGTCCAATTCGTCCCAAAGAGACTTAGTTGTATATGTATCAGAACAATACATGTCGAAGAGTACATTCGATAAAGCAGAAGAATGACTCCTCGACCAATTTGGTCTCGTTTTGACCATTAAGCTATTTCATCAGTCTTTGGGTCGGTTTCAGTTGGTTCAGGTCTAGTCACCTGAATAACCGACAAAAGTCCCTTCATCGTAAACCAAATTTTCATACGTTGTTGCCAAAGCTTAAAAAATTGGCCCGAAATTTTTTTTGGTAAACCAAATAAATCGACTTTTGTGGCTGGCATGGACACAATACCGGAGCCTCTTGCAGATGACATGATAATTTTAAAACACAAAGATAATTTCTTCAAGATTGTTGGAAAATCAGTTTTAAATTATCAAAATCTTAACACAAATCAAAACTAATACAAACAAATCAATTTGGACAGTAAAGGAAAATACAATCAATTAAATAATCGAGCAGATAAATTTAAACAAACTTATCTCACAATTTTGTATAGTAACATAATTGATCCAACCAAATCGCATAAATAAGTCTGCTTGCCTTGAAGAAATTATCGACCCACCTTTGATACAATTGGGAATCACGAACACTTTTTCCAGGATAATTTGGCAATTAAAACTACCGATTGAATATATCGGTGCTGGGAGCCTTTGGTAATTAAAACTACCATTAAATTTGAATAAAAATGGCCCAGTTAATATAAAACGAATTCAATTTTCGTAGCTGAAACGTTACACGATTGAATATGCAGCTGATTTTTTCAAATTTATTAAATTAATTTTATATTTTAATTCAAAATTCCTCCAAAAAGATATAAGTCCGAGACGAGACAATTTTCCCAAACGCCCGAGCCCAGATCAAAACAAGCCGAGATTAATCGAGTTGGGTCGGGCGGGCGGCGGCGCCGCGCGTGTGATGTATTCATATGACCCTCTTTGTAAAGACTTATACCAAGTCTTATACATTTAGTTCATATATACTAGTACACACAAATATAAAAATTCAATGTGGGACAAATGAAGAGTTTTCAACTCTTCAACTTCCTCACAAGGCTTTTATAATTTGCCAATTAGTCTTAGACCAATGTGGAACAAGTCTACATACACATTATCTAATTGTTTTCCCCACTTTATATATAACAATTTATCTTTGAATTCCAACCTTGTAATTAGGTATCCATCCACAGTAAATTATCTCTCTTTTAAATATAATTACAACATACTGTACATGTTAAATACTACTATCAGAATAAGTACTACTTCATTGAATTAAATGGTGCTTGGATTATTTTGCACAGTTGCATTTTTAAATTTTAATGAAATTCATTGTCCAAATACGTACAAACGTATAGTCTGTAACTGTTGTTCCTTTGTTGGATTTGCTGTCTGGACCAATTATTTTAGTCCCTCAAATAATTACACTTCTATAATATTAAACTTGTGTTTCTCTCAAAACATGTAAAGGTTTCTTATTAACTACTCTAGATTGATCTTCGTCCTTGATAATACTCCGTGTTTTCCTAATTGATAATATTATATTTATTATTATTTTAAAAAAACTTATCATAATAAGTCAAATACATTTATCCTCGTCACATTCAATATAAGTGTGAGTATTCTTCATGATATGTAAAAGAAGTTACAGCCCTAAATTTTATTTGCTCTTAGAATGAAATGCAAAAATGCCACTTGTTAACTTAATTAAAAAAATCTGACATTAAAAATTATTTGAGATTGTGAATATATTTATACGTCCATCATTACAACATAATAACGTAAGTTGACAAATTAAAATTATAACTTAGTTCTTTTATAAAATAATGATAGAGTTATTTTTATTTCAGAAATTGATAGGATATGATTTAATCATGTTGTATAAATGCACAAGCTTATCTTACGCTAGTAAATCATTTAATAAAATTATCTCCGAATAATTTAGTAAAATTTATTTCTCCTCAATGCATGACTATGTCACACCATAGTGTTTATTTTAAATAAAATGGATCTTAAAACGTCATGAACATTTATGCATTGTAGTGGTAAGAAAATGAAAATAACATATAAAATTATAAGTAAAATTAATAAAGAAGTTTAAAATAAAAAATAAAAAAACCCACTAATAACGCTCTTTTATGTCGGAAGAAATAAAATAATAATCATCCTAAAAAATGTATATGAAAATTTAAAACTTTACTTAATTATAATACAATGGTAGAAGTAGAAGTAGTTAGAACTATATGACATATGTCGTAATGGCCCAAATTAGTTTAGGAATTAAATTATAAAAAAAATTAGTACGTTTCTTAATAGTGGTTTTGAAATTATTATAATTCTTGAAATATAATTAGTTTCTCCACATGTAGTTACTTTATATAAGATCAACTTTATATTTTCGATTGTTCTTATATTAAATTAAAATTAAGTTATTTTAAAGTACACATATACATAATGTGTAGTGTAATATTGTTGTGTATTGTTCACTTATATTCTAAGAATATTAGACATAATATATGTGTATTCTTCTAGTAATAAAATAAATATCGAAACAGAATGGTACGCTCCGGTTTTAAAAACCATATGCTTATGTAATATTCATATACGTTTCTAAAAAATAAAATAATATGATAAACATATACCATAATTTTGATAGACAAAAAAGTGAACTTTGATACATAATATTTAACTCAAACTTACTCGTGCGATGCCATATAATATTCCACTACAATATTTAATTCAATATTATCCAAATAAGAGTTACCTTATTATTTCAAAAAAAGAAAGTTGTTACCTTATTACTCAATTACAACACGAAGTCCACGAGGATACCAAAAATTAGTTAACAAATTAATTAACAACCAATTAAATTAGCACCTATCCTAAAATTATAAAACAACTGTGTGAAGCTATATATGATGTTACACGTTAATGCACTCATAATCCATGAGGTCGGCCCAATTTACCCTCTATCTTCACAATTATTTCTAAACTTAACCGGGTTAATATGGCAAAAGAAAAATGCTTGCCTTATGATTATCATTTTAATTAAAAAGTTATAGTAACGTAAACATAAATGGTTATCATGGTGTAGCCAGCTGCCATAAACTAGGGGCAAAATTATCATTTTAATTAAATGTATACATAACCTTGGTATCTTGGTGCTTCTTTTGACCAACAATTAGACACTCTAAATTTATAGGGACCAAATAGTCATTTACTTTAGTAATGGCCAAATATCCAAATTTACGAAAATAAAATAGTTTGAATTGTATGGTTTGAGTAAATCTATATAATAATTTGTTGCCCCAATTCAATCTTCTTGAAATTAATTCCGTTGTTAAATCGAATATAGTTCTCATTATAGAAATGCCACAAAATAACCTATAATGCGTATATTACCGGGTTTTCCCCGAGTATAATTGGTATGTTATTGCAACTACGCGTTGGAACTTTTATCACGATCAATACGTGTAGCCCACCATTACATCTACAATCCATAGTAAATGAAAATTTAAAGTACAATTGAGCTGGTCGCATCACGATCAATACGTGCAGTACATGTACGTATTTATTTCAAAAGGTTAATATCTAAAATATTTAGTTCAACTAAACGTCAAGCACGTTTCTACTCCCATATATAATTTTTTACTAAATAATCATATCATTAAGTGTATAACTGCATGAAATATATTGCATCATGATTTAAAGTGAATTCCAATGAATAAACCTCCTTGTACATTTGATTTCCTCAAAATGCAAATGGATACTGCTCATCACGAAGATAAATTTAAAGAAAAATTAGATAAACCATTCAAGCAAAGAGTTTGAAGAAATATTTGCAGGCCATACATGGACGGATCCAGCTAGGTTTTGGGGGGGGGGGGGGCCTGGCCCCCCAAGAATCTTAAAAAAATTAATTTAGTATTATTATTTTATAAATAGTTCACATTAGTACTCTAATCTTTTAATGCTAAATTGCATCCACAATTTATAAGCTATGTTTGTGATTGAAGTACAAAGAAGTATATAGTGTAACTTTTAAATTTTTAATTGATTGTTTGATTCGTTTGATATTATCGCTTCATGTTACAACCATATTAATCGAGCGATCAATAATGAAGTTGGTCAAAAATAGGCGTAGAAACAAAATAAAAGATCAATACCTTGTGTGGTTGTTTAATTATTAACATTGAAAATAAATTCGTTGAGATTTTTCGTACTTATTCGTAGATGAATTTTACGAAACGTGAGAACGTCGTGTAGAACTTCGATAATTTTTTCACTAAATTACTTAAGAATTTTGAATTTAATGTATTTTCCGTAAAATTTTATTCTTAAGTAAATAAAATATATCAAATATCATTGTCAATTAGTTTCGATGGTGGTTAAACTCGGCCCCCCAACTCTCCGATCCTGGATCCGTCCCTAAGGCCATACTTAGTTCTAAGTGGTATATATCCCAATCCTATTAGTAGATTTTCTTGTAAATGCGACTAGATTTGGTCACAAAGTGAATTTCAAGGAGCAAGACTATAAAATAATGGTTAATTTGAATCAGCCATCATAACACAAAACATAAATAGAATTAATTTTGGAAATGAGAAAAATTATTTTGGATGCATATACCCCAAATAAAACAAAAGAGAGAATCGATTAGGGATGAAACACCAAAAATACCCGTCCCAATATTCACACGTAGTGAGTGAAATACCAAAAATAACTAAGTCAGCCCATTATCACATGATACCATAGTCCTAAGAAGAAATCATCATAATTAACCATAGTAAAAATAGAAGGAGAACATTAAATCCTTGCCTATAAAAGCTGCCTTCCATGCTTACCCATGCATGATTGTCGTGTTGGGGGAGGAGGGGGGAGGGGTAACCCCTACCCCACCTACCCACCCTCTCATTCTCTATCATGCATGTTATCCAAGTTTTGCACTATATATGTCACCAATTCTTCCATTTTGTCACTCATTCTTCCAAACAAAACATAATCTATCTACTAGTGAAGAATAAAGCATTCTCCTCCTTTGGAAAGGTGATCTTTTAAAAAAAATATACTTAGAGGCCCACATCCTCTTAACCTTATTGTTTTTTTTTTTTTTTTTTTTTTATTTTTTATTTTTTTGTATTTCTATCATAAAGAAAGTTAGACAAAAGTCTTTTTAATATTTGTGTATTTTTTAATTAAATAAATTTGGGAATTTTTTGTTTGTTATTCTTGTTCCCAAGAAACTAAACTCAACAATTTTGTGTCCATGCTCCAACACACACACACACGCACACACAAACAAGAAATTCTTATTCAAAAGCGGGTTTCATATCGATCGATGATATCATACTCGTCATATCATAAGAAAAATGTAATAGACTTATGTTGTGATTAGATGTGTGTGACGTAACCCATTATGAGTAAGAATTTTTCAACATTGTCACAAGTGGACGAGTTTATGTTTTTCTAAATTTTTCTTGTTTAAGGTTTATTAAATTTTTTGTAGCAAATGGACAAAAGAAAGGATCCCATTTTTTATTGAATGCGTATTTGGACAAAAATGATGGTCTTAATTATGTTCTCTGTTCTTGGGTTTAATTTTCTAACACATATATTAATTAATTATTTTTAATAGATGGCGTCAAACCTGGAAGAAGTAAACGCACAGATGTATTGGGAAAACTTATGCATGAAGCAGCAGAATGACAAGTTGAGAAGGCAGGGGGAGTTGCTCACCCAAGAGAATAATGCTCTTCGCATTGAAATCAAGAAGAAGCTCGAGGTCATCGCTGCCGCCTCCCGCGGATGCCTCGTGGACAATGATTCGGTCCCGTCAACTTCCAGCTCCAGCTCCTGCTCCTGCTCCAAAGCTTCCAAACCAAACAAGAAGGCAAGGAAATGAAGTTGTTACTTTCTTTGGGACCCACCCACCCACCCCAATTAAAATTTTGTACTTGTAGCAGCAGTTTCCAATTAGCTCTGTTACATGGGACTATAGTTAATTAGTTTCTCATTTACATTGTTTTTCCTTTTTATTTAATTTTTCTCTATTTGTTTTTGTGGGTCTTTTTGGGTTCAATTATGAAATTAAACATGTTACCAGTCTTTTCTTCTATCAAAGTATTTATTAATTTATTGGATTTCTCGCAGTTTAACTTTATCAGATCGAAAAAAATATGAAGATTATATCATCGTGAAATTGGAAAAACGAACGATATATCTATTTAGCTCGCACCGTGTTATTACGCAATTAAAAGTATAACTGAAGCTCAGTTTTAATGGAAAAGGCAATACTAAACTCAAGAATATCTCACTTTTTTAGTTATTTAGCTCGCGCCGTGTTATTCATGTACTTGAAACTATAATTGAAGCTCTATTTTTACGTTGAAAAGACAATATTAACATTATATATATCCAATACTTAATTTTTAGTTACTTAGCTTGCGTTGTGTTATTCACGCAATTAAAATGACAATATTAACCTTAGCTATATCCCAGATTATTTATGTAATTTGCGTCTCTAATAAAGATTGACGATATTTTAATTTGTGATCATCTTCCCGTCAATCAAGAGAAAAAAAAAGAAAAAAGAAAGAAAGGGTGTACAGTGATGACATATTTAGGTTGTATTGTATAGGGGCATCTTACTTATAACGCAAAAAATAAGTGTGAAGACTGAATATGATGAACCTCGTTTTTTAAAGTAAATAGGGTTAATTACCACGTTGAGATAAATTGCTATTAATTTTTAGTTTATACATTATTCATTCTCTCACTAATCAAATTTCCTGTTAAATTTGTCCCATTGAAAAAGTAGTACCTCCAAGTGTTGCGATTTGACAGTGCATTTAAATTTCATCCATCATTTTAATAAATTCAATTGGATAAGAAAACCAGGGGCTATTTGAATTGCAGTCAAGCTCTTTACTTAAATTATGGAATTGATGAGGAAAATCGAAGTAGCTTAAATGGTTTGATAATATTACATAAGATAAATGGTAATAATGTTAATAAAAAAAAAAGAATAAATGGTAATAAAAGAAATATTTTGTATTTATTAATTTACAAAAAAGTTAACAGAGTACGATTGTACCTTATCCACATGTAACAGAGCAAACCAAATTTTTATTCTATATTAAATTATTTACTTTTTTGTTCTTTCTTAAAAGAGTGAAATTTAGAACAATCTTTCTAGGGTACGGCCCCATTAGTTACGGCCGCACATGCGGCCCACTCCCTCAGCCGTTAGATCGGCTTACTTAAATGGCGGCCGTTGGATTGGTAACTAAAGGTTTTGGATTTAATTTTGGTTTATTTCTAATTAAAAATGCAATTGACTATTGAGCCCTTTTACTTAGTTTGTCCAAAAAAAAAAAGAAAAAACCGACTGAAAATAGAAAAGATCCTTTTGCCCCCCATTAAATTTTATGTTTTAAGAAGACGTTTATACCCCCAACTTAAAAACCGATATGAACAATTAATTTGCTCCTTATTTCCTTCTCTTTCATAATCTTTCAAAACTAACAAATAATTGCCTTTTATTTCATAATCATTCAAACTTAATTGATTATTTCTTGTTATTACTTCTCCACCATTTTTACACCATCCATGCCTTCAATAATCGCACCACCATTTTTGCACCTTAAATGAATCCTCTCCAAAATTGCTTTACAAATTTTGAATTATAAAAAAAATGAAATTCTCAATTACTTTTGAATCCACGAAATCAATATCTCAAATCAATAATTTTGATGTATATTATCCTTAATCCCCTTTTGTTTATTTATTTCTATTCGGTCGATTAAGATCGAATTTCGGTCGATCCTGTTAGTTAAGAGATCCGTATTCGATAATAAATAAAAAAAATTATATGTATGCATAGTGTTTTATAAAAATAAGTAACATTGATAATATTTTACCATCAATAATTTTATTTAATAAAATAGTAGTTAATAATTTGTTCATAAATAAGTTTTTCGAATATTTTCATCTAAATAAATATGAATATTAATTACTAGAAAGTTCATAAATTTATTCTTACGAATATTTTCATCCCTGGTGAACAGTGCTAAAAACTCAACATGTGAGCTAAATTTAATAAAATCGTAAAGTTAACAAACTTATTTTTGAAAAAAAAATGTTAATGTAAGTTTCGTAAGCGACGATATATAGGATATATGATCCATTGGAATTAAGAAATTTAGATCCGAGCAAAATTTGAATTCGATCTGTTATAAATAAAGGCGGATCTGGATTGAGCTTAATCCGATCCAAATTCAATCCATTGACAGCCCGTAGTATTCTCAAGGCCCAAAAAAGGGACTATTAATAGGGCCTGAATCTTTCCAATATGTAGAAGATTGGGCTTTAAAATAAATTTTAGAGACAGACTAATGTTTAATGTTGATGCGTCATCTCCGGATTAATGGGCTAGGTGAACGTGACAATCCCATACTTAGGGCTTAAAATATATTGGGCCTATTTGTTTATTATTTAGGATAATTGTTCGGGAAAAAGGCAGAGATTCGTGAAATATTTTCGATCTGCATTATATGGTTTGTTTGAATTTTGAAAAAATAGTTGAAAATTAAGTAGGAATTTATATCAAATCATGTTTGTTGTGTAACATAAATTGGGTAAAAGATATATTAATTTATATCAAATTAAAGTAGATTTAATACATATATTTTTTTAGAGATAACAAAATTATTGTTTGTTTGACTTTTGGGATAATAGTTTGAGAAAATTAAGAGAGGATAAATGTATGCGTTAATTTGCAACATTGGCAGAAGCATTTCAGGTGAAACTGGTTGAGTGCTTTAGGCTTGGGCCTAAACCCGAACAAACTAAGCAAACCCAGTCCAGTGGGTGGGCCTTTTCACAACTCTAACGGATACCAATTTTTAAGAGTTAGTTTGAATAAGGTAGTCATTTAATAATCTCTCACGGGCCTGGGAAAAGAAAAACATTTTTAAGCGATGATAGTTGAAATTGAAATAATAAACCATATAAAGTGTAAAGAAGGTTTGTTATCCCATCAAATTAATCGCGATCTAATAGTCCAAGGAGGGTTAAGATTTATCTCCTAAATTACTCAGGTTCATGAATGATAAATCTGGCTTCCATGGAAGAATACTCAGGCTGACATTTAGGATTTCCACATTTAAGACAACATTTATGATGGGGGCTATTTCGCACCCTACTTACTATTCGAATCGAACGAAGAAGATAAGATCGATTCGACCAAACCTAACAGATCGGGATCATCTTGCAGACCCGGCCAAGTGCAGCTCGCTTCGATAGAAGATTGTACTCCGGACCCAAGAAGGATATTTGGGCCGAGTCCTATTAGGACTATGTTTCCTTGTAACACTAGGTTTAGCATCATATAAATACCTAGTTAATCATTGTATTAAGGGACTACGAAATTCCTGAACCGTGAGAATACAGGATTTAACACTGCTTACAACAGCACAACTTAATAATATTCAATATTATTACTGAGCTTTTTACCTCCATATCGGTGTGTTTCATAGCTTTGTTTGGTGGTTTTACTTCTTGTTCTTGAATATTGCTTTTCTTTGTAACCGATCCATCCGGAATAAAGTAACAGAGCCCTAAATAATATATATATAAATATCGAAAACCCCCGATATCACAAATTCACTGATAATTCAAGTTACCCGACGAAATCCGGTTAAATCAGTTGGCGCCCACCGTGGGGCTACGTTAATTATTCGATCGACACATGGCTCGCCCAAGGAAAAGCGCTCGCATTGGAGCGAGAAGCAATACAACCACCGGCCACAACACATCCGAAGATCCACAAGACAACAACGATAACAACATTCCCAACACCAATGAAAATCTCCCAGATACCCGTTCTCGTCAGCAGGAACACCAAGGAGGTCTTACCGGTGCAATACAGGAAGAACCGGAAGTCCCCGAAATACCCGTTCCTCTCCCAGGCGCTCAGGAAAAACTGAGACAAATAGCAATGCTCTTCAAATCACTCTCTCCAGAAGAATTGCTAGTTTTAGACCAAATTCCTCGAAACGCTGCGGCTCCCAGGACAACTCCTGCACCGGGAATGCCGGGGCCAAACAAACAAACCTCTCAACAAGCGGACAGCCCAGCAAGTGAGCGACGCTCGTTACGCAGCCCACAGCAGGACAATTCTAAACCCTCCGATAACCGTCCCCGAAGAAAACCAGGTCGAAGAAGGCCACAGGCGGATCGCAGCGGATCGAAGGAACGAACAATAATCCCTATCGAGGATGACATAGATGATGCTATCCCAAATCGACCACGAGCGACTCGATTCTCGGAAAGAGAAATCGAGAGAATAGTACAGGAACGACTGGAGCAACGCCTACGATCTGTTCAAAACCCGTGGACCCGAACCGCGGAACTCCAGGAGAGCCTTGCAGCATGTTCTCCCTTCTGCAGAGAAATAAAAGAAGCGCAATCCATTGGACAGGTCCCGGGTAGACTACCCCGATATGACGGAACCACCGACCCGGATGATTATATTTTTAGCTTCACTAACATAATGAATTTATATGCCCACTCTGCCGAATTCACCGCCAAGTTAATGGTGACCACATTCGAGGGCCTAGCGTTGGATTGGTTCGCAAAACAACCTGCCAACTCCATATTTAGTTTCCGGGAATTATGCAATAAATTGACGCAGCAGTTTGCCAGTCAGAAGAGGCAAAAACTCCCGATGAGCTACCTAGGAACCATACATCAACAAGAAGGAGAATCCCTAAGAAACTGGTTGGCCAGATTCAACGTAGAATTACTAAAAATCGATTCTCCAAATATTGATTACATAATTTCTATCCTCTTCGATCTCACTAAGGCAGTTCGGAAATGCCCTCAGTCGAAAACAACCAAGAACGTTCGCCGACATCATGAGCTTGGCGTCTAAGTATATGACCCAAGAAGAGATGAATTCCTTTAAGGATAAAAACAAAAATAAATTCACAGCTTCAGGCTCCAAGCGGCATGATAAGATTCCTATTCAAAGACCCTTAGACTATGAGCGATCTTCCAGGAGAGGTAACGTTTTCCAGCGACTGGAATACAGCAAAGCCGATCAAGAAAGACAACCTAATTACTACCAAAGACCAAGAAACCCTGAGCAACCAATCAGAAGCAGGGTGAATCAAGTAGAACACCCAAGGTTAAATGCTCTAATGGAAGAAATATTGGAAGTCCTAGAAAGAAATAACTGGATTCCCGAGGCAAGGAAAATCGCTCAGCCCAGACCGGGGTCTAGAAACTATGATCAATACTGTAAGTACCACAGGGCACATGGGCATCTAACGGAAAATTGTTTTCACCTTAAGAGAGAAGTCGAAAAACTGATCGAGCAGGGAAAACTAGGCGAATACATAGACCAAGATAATCGCAAAAGGGAAAGAAGTAGAAGCCCTCGGAACGGTAATCGAAGGAGAAGTTCTCGTCGAAGGTCGCCTGAACGTCGACCTACTCAGGAGTTAAATCAGGACCAGATCAATGGGACTATCCATACAATATCCGGGGGACCCGCGGGTGGAGATAGTCGTAATGCACGACGAAGGACAGCCCGATCCATAATTCGAAGTTCTAAATATCCAAAAGAAATATGGACTCTGGAAAACAGGCCGACAAATCACCAGCCGATCAGCTTCAACGAAGGCGAAGTACCTAAAAACAACATTTGGGACACAAAAGAGGATAACCCCGATTTTCCTATGGTAGTATCATTAGAGATAGCGAATTATAATGTAAGAAGAATCCTAATTGATAATGGAAGCTCAGCAAATATCATCTCCCGGGAGGTTTTAGCCCAAATGAACTTGGGACAAATAAACCTACAAAAAGTAGCTACGCCGTTAGTAGGCTTTGGAGGGTCCGAGATTATCCCCAGCGGAACAATATCTTTAAGTGTGTCACTTGGGAAGAAACCACTTAGGACAGTGAAGTTAGTAAAATTCCTAGTAGTGGAAACACCCTTCGCTTATAACGCTATACTAGGGCGACCAGCCCTTAACCTTTTCCGAGCTGTAGTCTCTACCTATCATCAGAAGATAAAGTTTCCGACCGATATGGGCATCGGAGAAATAACGAATGACCACTGTATGGCGTGGAATTGCTACAGCACATCGTTAACTTTGAAAGAACACCCTAAGTCAATTACTCCGAGCAAGAGAAAGATCGAAGACGATCTCACTAGAAATGAGGTTGAAATTCCTATTACTGATCGGTTAGATAAAAAGGGGAAAGAACCGCTAGACTTATCCCTGAAACCCCCAGAACATAAAGATATAATTCTAGTAAAAGGCGACTCGTCCAAAACGACAAGAATAGGTACAGAATTGAGCAAAGAAGGAGAAATAATGTTAATCGAATTCCTAAGAAATAATGTTGACGTCTTCGCCTGGAGCGCGAATGAGATTGAAGGAATTGATCCTCGGATAATCAAGCATACCCTAAAAATCGACCCTTCGGCGAAACCCGCCAGACAGAAGAAAAGAAATCATGGACCAGTAAAAGATAGAATTATCTAAGCCGAAGTAGAGACACTGCTCGAAGCAAAACAAATCCGAGAAATACATTTCTCGGAATGGCTATGTAATGTTGTACTAGTAGCAAAAGGGGATAAAAAGGACAACAAATGGAGAATGTGTAATGATTTCACCGACCTTAACAAGTTATGTCCACGCGACCCATACCCTCTCCCAAGGATTGACTTATTGGTCGACTCGACTGCTGGCTTCGCGATATTCAGCATGATGGACGCGTTCCAAGGATTTTACCAAATATACATGGATGAGCGGGATCAAGAGAAGACCGCGTTCATAACCGAACAGGGAGTATACTGTTTTATTGTAATGCCATTCGGATTGAGGAATGCCGGCGCTACTTACCAAAGGTTAGTAAACTTAATGTTCAGGGAATTAATCGGAGAAATAATGGAAGTCTATGTAGACGACATGTTAGTCAAAAGTATGAATGAAGCAGATCACATAAAGCATCTAGATCGATGTTTCCAAATCTTAAGAAAATACCGTATGAAGTTGAACCCTGCAAAATGCACCTTCGGTGTTAAGTCAGGAAAATTTTTAGGATACTTGGTACACCAGCGAGGTATAGAGGCCAACCCAGAAAAAATTCGAGCCATAACTGAAATGAAACCTCCCAAGACCATCTCTCAAGTACAAAGCTTAGTTGGGAAAATCGTAGCATTGAATAGATTCATATCAAAATCTGCGGACAGAAGCTTGCCCTTTTTCCAAACACTTCGAAAAGCGAAAAAGTTCGCTTGGACCGAAGAATGTGAACGAGCCTTCGAACAACTCAAAGAATATTTGACAACGCCTCCGATGTTAGCTAAACCGACGGAAGGGGAACCGTTGTACATCTACATCTCCATCTCTGATACGGCCATTAGTTCAGTACTAATTAAGATAGAGGGCTCCGAGCATAAGCCCGTCTATTATCTAAGCAAATTATTACAAGGGGCGGAGAAGAATTACTTGGAAATAGAAAAATTCACGCTGGCCTTGGTAGTGGCCGCACGAAAACTCCGACCCTACTTCTTAACTTACAAAATCATCGTTTTGACGAATCAGCCGCTAAGGCAAGTTCTAGCAAAACCAGAAGCCTCCGGAAGATTGATCAAATGGGCCATCGAACTCAGCCAATTTGAAGTAGACTACAAACCAAGGATTGCCATCAAGGCCCAAGTGTTAGCCGATTTTATATTAGAAACACCAACACAGGCTACTGAATCATCGAGCAGCCTCAACGACGATGTCTTGATTATAGAAAATCAAACTTGGTTAATGCATGTCGATGGTGCTTCATGCCGAGAAGGAGGAGGCGCCGGAATCAACTTCACCGGACCAAATAAGGAAGATTTGAATTACGCGATAACATTGGACTTCGTTGTAACAAACAACGAAGCTGAATATGAAGCGTTAATCGCAGGAATGGAAATGGCGATCAAAGCTAACATAAAAAGGCTTAAAGTGTTAACCGACTCAGAGTTAGTACAAAGACAAATTAGAGGCCTATACGAAGCTAAGGAATTCAATATGGTAAAATACCTCGCCAAAGTAAAAACACTAGCCGAGAAGTTTGAAAATTTCGACATACAGAACATCCCACGTTCGGAAAACAAATGGGCCGATCAACTGTCTAAATTCACAGGAGCCCACGACGGAAAAACCGAACGGGTGATCAATTGGTTGATATCTTCTACACCGGCAGTCGATATCGATGAAACACCGGCAGTCGATATAATGGAAATAGATGAAGTCGAAGAAAATTGGATGACCCCAATGATAGACTATCTTCGTGAAGGAAAACTACCATCTGATCAGAATGCAGCTCGGAAAGTAAAATATCGAGCCCCAAAATATACGCTTGTAGAAGGAAAACTCTACCGAAGGTCAGTATCAGGAATTCTCCTGAAATGCATCCCTGAGTCACAAACCGCCGATATACTGCGAGAAATACATGAAGGAGACGCAGGAAATCACAGCGGATCAAGGGCATTGGCCTTAAAATGTCTCAGGACTGGTTACTATTGGCCTACCATCAATAAAGATGCCACTCTATATGTCCAAGAATGTCATCACTGCCAGATCCATGCTAACATATGTCATCAACCAGCAGAAAACATGCATCCAATTCCAGTATGTTGGCCCTTCGATCAATGGGGAATGGACATTGTGGGGCCTTTTCCAGCGGCCAGATCCAAAAAAGCTTACGTCCTGGTCGCTGTAGAATATTTCAGCAAATGGATAGAATGCATTGCACTCGCACGAATAACTCAATTCCAAGTGATCAACTTCCTATGGAAGTTCATAGTTTGCCGATTTGGCATCCCGAGGATCCTAATTTCAGATAATGGAACCCAATTCGCGGGAAAACAAGTAATAGAATGGTGTTCGAAACTGGGAATTCAACAAAATTTCACTTCGGTCGGACATCCAAGAGCGAACGGACAAACCGAAGTAGCAAACCGAGAAATAATAAAATCTTTGGAAAAAAGATTAGGTTCGGCCAAAGGAAGATGGCTCGATGAACTTCCAGGAGTACTATGGGCTAATCGAACTACAGTAAGAAGCTCAACCGGGGAAACACCATTCAGCTTGGTGTATGGGTCGGAGGCTGTTATTCCTGTTGAAACCCTAATCCCAACGCCAAGAATAGAGATGTTCGACGATCAAGAAAATAAAAAAGCGAGAGAAAATGACATTGATTTAACAGAAGCTTTAAGAGATAAAGCTGCTGTACGCCTACAAGTCACTAAAGCAAATATGGAGAAAGCATACAATCAAAAAGTACGCATCCGAACTTTCAAAGAAGGAGACTTGGTCTTGAAAAAGGTAGAAGTATCCAAGCATGTGGGAAAGTTACAACAAAATTGGGATGGACCTTACATCGTCATTGGCGTAGGAAAGAAAGGTTCATACAAAATTGCACACTTGGATGGAACAGCCTTACCAAGAACCTGGAATGCGGTCAACCTTAGGAAATACTATGGTAAATAAATTTTAGCAGATTATACTGCGTTCCTTTATTTTACTTTATCAAGTTTTAATCCTTGTAACAAAGGCCTTAGCCTACAAGTTCAATTAGTAAAAAGTTTTAGCATTCTATATACATCGATTATTTCGGTTAATGCTCCTCGGAATTACACTATCATATTAATGAAAATTGAGAACGAACCGAGTCGAGTATACATTGATCCGCTCAATAAACACTCCTCGATATATCTTCAACGATCGAAAAGACTTTTTGGGTTAAAAACCTAAGTCTAATTAAAAAGAGTCGAGTAAACATCGATCCGCTCGATAAAAACTCCTCGATAAATTCAAAAACGAGTCGAGTATACATTGATCCGCTCAATAAACACTCCTCGATATATCTTCAACGAGAAAAAGACTTTTTGGTACTAAAAACCTAAGTCTAAAATTATAAACGAGTCGAGTAAACATCGATCCGCTCGATAAACACTTCTCATATTTACAACGAGAAAAAGACTTTTTGGTACTAAAAACCTAAGTCTAAAATTATAAACGAGTCGAGTAAACATCGATCCGCTCGATAAACACTCCTCGCCCATATTTACAACGAGAAAAAGACTTTGTGGTATTAAAACCTAAGTCTGAATAAAACGAGTAAAGTAAACATCGATCCGCTCGATAAAAACTCTTCGATATATTTTCAATGATTAAAGAACTTTTGGGTTAAAAACCTAAGTATAATTACAAACGAGTCGAGTATACATTGATCCGCTCAATAAAAACTCCTCGATATATTCCTAACGATCTAAAAAAGATCTGCTGATACTCCTAAAGTTTTGAAAGATAAATCAAGTATGAATTCATCTGCTCGGAAAATACTCCTCGTAAATAAAATTATCAACGACAAAGAAGATGCAAGAAATAAAGTAATATTTTATTCATCAAATCAATTACATACAAATATACTACGTTACAAAGATCTGCTTGCTACCTAAAGATCGTTACAATGATCTACTCAAATTGATCCTATGGGATCGACTATCTTCACGACAATGTCCACGGAAACACCAATCTCCTCCCTAGTACCTCATCGATTATAATATGCGACCTAAGAAGCATGCTGCTCACGATGGTCGACTTCTTTAGTTCGATGGCCAGGCTCTGAAGATCAAATGTTCTTCCAGATGAAATGAACATTACCAGCCAGATAACTAGCAATGCTCACTCACCCGTAAGAAGATACTGCTTTTACTTTATCTATAAAACATTTTACTCTCGAGCAGCATCTCTTCGGGACCGTCGTGAAACGGTAAGTTTACCAGCCACCCCGGCGGTCTATCACTCCGGAAGTCACATCCAAGAGCGAGGGTGGCTGGCAAGTATGAACCCCCCATGTGCAAACGGAAACCACGGACCTCTAATTGATGAAGACTAAAGCGGAGGCCTCATGGGACCCGTTAGTACAAGGAAGGGCTGACATGGGACCCGTCAGTACAAGGTAGATGAACACCAAGTTAGTAAAGAATGAATCACGATAATGTGATTTTTTGAATATTATGGGATCTGAGGGCAGGATAAAATCCAAAGAAGTTGAGATCTCCATTCTCTTTGGGAAATTGCAAAGGAAGAATGCAAACCACCACCCCATTTATAGGGATAGACTCAAACAATCCAACGGCTGAAAAAGCATTTGATCAACGGACACAGATGCGACCCCTTGACTCCCCGCAATAAATGCAAGTAAGTTGGAACGGCACAATCTAATCGCCCCAACTAGTCGATAACAAAAGAGGCAATAGATCGATATGATCATATCTAAAAAAGCTTTGGATTAGACATTCCAGCACAATCATACTTCATGATCGATGGTTTAGAGACCTAGAATCCATAAACAAAGTTATACAAGCTTTAAAATCGCAGCAAAAAGGACAGTTGCTCGATAAGAGATAAAAGACCAAACTTTTCACCATACGAGGCACGTCACTGCCTCATACATCGTATGGATGACCATTGACTAAGCCATACAGGAACTCCTCTCGAATCCAAGATATCTGATATAGAAATCAGGAGAATAGTCCTCCTTATTCAAAACAGCAAGGACGTAACTGCCTAACATACCAAAGAATTGCTTAAGGAGGTCTGAATAGGTCAGATCTGACTAAGACTTCTACACTTTCCAATTCCTCCCATATCAAAGATATGCTATAAACGAAACATTGGTTGAAAAACAAGTAGTTCGAAGTTGATAATAAGAAACATAAAGCTTCGAAGGATACTGAAAGAGTTATTTTCTCTTGCTCTTATGAAAAGAAAAGAAGAGTTCAACAAAAGGTATAAAAAGCCTCCTTATATAAAAGTATGTGTCACAAAAGGACAATTTTACAAGGGCAGGGATCGAACATCGACTAAAATGTTGAACGTTCCCTAAATCAGATCGATCCAAATAAAGCTGCTATCTGCATGATTATGCGCAAACGTGATTTTGAATATAACCCAAGGGACTATACTGGGTTAATCAACAAAGATTGGATTTGCAAAACAAACATCGAGATCAAAGCTACCTTATTCTACATTCTTGGCAAAGATCAATTTCAGATAAGTATGCTAAACAATACTGATTATTTTACGATAATTATATTTATGCATAAAGGCAAATTGTGCATAACAAAGAGAAGAAAATAGATATAGGCAAGAATCTGCCTGCAAGAAGGTTAATATTTCCAATTTAGTACTTCTCCCATTACAAAAATTTCAGCCCAAACAAGTGCACAAAAGTTGGGCGACAAAAAAAAAAAAAAAAAAAAAAATAGACAATCCAAGGCCTGCCAGGACGAACAAAGATCACTGAGAAGGAGGGTCAATAGGCCGACTACTAGAAACAGTCCTCCGAGGAGTCAAATTGCCAGCAAACGCCATCAACTCCTCTTGACGCTTCAGATAACCAGCGTCATACCCTTCCTCATAGGACCGCCGTTGAGACTCCTCTGCAAGGGCAGCAGCCTGAATTAAATCATTTTTCTCTTTTTCAAGAACAACTTTATCAGCCTCCAATTTTTGAAGATCATCTCTGGCAATCTGAAGTTCCAACGTCAGCCCTGCAGCTTTAGCTTTTTCCGACTCTAACTGACGTTGATGAACACGCTTACTCGTCCATAGTTCGTCATTTTGCACACCCAGCTGGAGTGCAAAATACTTGCCCTAAAAAGCAGAAAAAGTAAGAAAAACCGACACACAACAAGGCGTTCAAAACAAAAAAACAGGAAAAAATATTCAGAATATGTTTACCTGCTCACATATCTTCACCAGAGATTGAACAAGGCGAACGTTGGAGGAACCTTCGAGCTTCCTCAACTCGCCGGGCAAAATTGTGCTCATACCCAGATCCCAAGATAAAGCATCAGGCTCAACAGAGCCAGACAATTCACTATTAGAAGGGACACCATCAGAACGAGGTGTCTCTGACAACATAATATCTTTAACTTGCTCAAAGATACATCGATCATCTAATAGATGAGGAGATTCTCTCCCGTCGGGACTAACAGAGGTCTCCTTGCCCGAGGCAGAAATAACCGTTCGACGACCAGACCTGGAACCGGTCCCACCTCCGGAAGGCCCTCCTGATTCAAAGGATGTAGTCATTACAGTGGTATCATGAAACAAAAATTCAGGACAATCCTGCACAATAGATTGTGTCGTAGAAGGATTGACAAAAAAGCTATCACCAGCTTGCCCTCCGCTTACAATGGGAGCAGAAGAAGTAGACAAAGGAAGGGAAACAGCAAAATCCCCTCCGTGAAAAACGTGCTCAAAAGAAGAAGTTTTGGAACTAACAGCTATATTATAAGCCGTTTCTTCGTTGGACATATCCCCAAAAGGTAATCGACCAGGGGAAGGCATGTTTCCTTCCTGAGTGGAAGTAGAAAAGATTGGTTCTGAAAACGACGAGTTTACCACGGAAAGAGGTTCAGAGACAATACAACGAGTATCGATCTCCGACCTAATTGATTGAGACAAGCGAGGAGGCTCTATCGACGGCCCATCTCTTCGAGATTTTTTAGATCTATTATCTCTAGCGCCCTCACGAGAAGGTCGCTTCGAAGTATTACCAAAAAGGTTACTCATGATCGGACTATGGAAAAATACAAATTAATATCGAGAAAGTTTATCGACTAGCTAAAGAAAGAGTATTCTGTTAAGAGAGGAGTATAGCAGTAAAAAACAAGTCCAGTTTTTACCTTTCGTATTTATACTACACGAAAGGATGCGACAGACCTAAAGAAAGGGCGCGAAACAGGAAAACTGACCTTGGAGCAAACGCTGGAATTCGAAAAGACACACACATAATGATTACGGCAAATTAAATGACTTGTCTGAATTATTACGGCAATAGTGAAAAGACACGACTGTCAGAATACGAAGCGTTTAACGTACAAAATAAGCTAAAGTTACAGTTAAAACTACGAGGAAATAATTACAAAGATTATTTCAAAAATGAATCACTATTTCAAGAAGCCTGGTCGCTATCCGGAATCTTCTGTTCACTACCGACGTCCTCAGTCATCCCTATATCGTCTCCTTCTTCCTCTTCGTCTCCTGGATCGATGAAAGTATTATCAAGCTCATCGTTAACATCAGAAGGAGGAATCGGCAATGGATTTCCAAATTCCTCGACAAGGTGAGCCAGAGGAAAACCTTGATATTCAACATCTGGAACCTCGGAAGAAGAATATAGTTTGCCATACCGATTCAACCGAATGTGCGCCGTCTTAAAATACTCCTTTCGACGGTCGTCGATCATCTCTAAAGCGACCAGCTGATGAATCGCCTTCTTAAAAGTATTCTCAAGAAGAGGACCGACCATCCGATACACTAACGCCGTATGAACAGGAGAGTTAAGGAATTCGCGAACAACTCTTTCATCAGGATTCCTACCATATCGATCCCTAAGTCCGCTAAGTGGGACATCCTTTTCGTACTCCTCTAAAGAAGTTTCAAGGTTTGATACTTGAGATTCAAGCTCACTAATTCGAGTCGTGCTCTGTAACTGCAATTCCTCTAACTTTCTAGCCATTTGATTGGCCTGCTCTTGAGCACGAGAAATCTCCATCACCCTGTCTATCATTTCTTGATCTTCAGTACCGGTAGCACGAGTCTCTACGACGGGAACGGAAGAAGATGTTGAGGGACCAACCTCTGAACCGGAGGATTTATGGAGTAAAGCTTTATGCTTCTCTTCCAGAAACTCGCACTGTTGTTTCCAAAGTGCATTTTCATAGGCGTATGACGCAAGACAAGTTTTGGTCTGAAGAACAAAGAGAGCAAGAAAAAGAAACGGATTAATAAATTAAGGAAGACCTTTAAAATTATCTATTAATATGATTAAAGTAAAAAGATGTCACCTTCTCGGCATAAAGAGAAGCTCGCTGGAATTTCTCCAGAGGATCCTTATGAAGAAGCTTATTGAGATCACGAGTGAAAACACCAGACAAAAGAATGCGGGTTGCCTTATCGACTGCGTTCTCACTATCATCATGAATAAGAGAATCCTTCTCGGAGTAACCAGCGGCCCTCCTTCCCTCTAAATGATCCTCGATCATTTCGACCAGGGTAGGTTTTGGATGTTTATCTCCGAGTAAAGAAAGGTCGTCACCAGAACGTCCATAGTAACTCCTTTTTCTATCAACTGGATTATTAGTAGGATGAGGCATCGACCAGCTACGACATCCTCGAATACCCAAAGATGTTCTAAGGTGAAGAGGAGGATAACCAGATCCCGTGCCCTGACGAATAGGGGACTCACGAGAAGAATCTGGAGATTCCCCTCTATTATCCTCGGACTCATGACCCAACTCCAGTTTCCTTTTTCGTGAAGCTCTCTGCTCGATGGGGGTGTTCTCTACGGATTTTGAAGATTTCGACAGCACCATTTTTCCCTTCGAAGAATGCCGAGAGTTTTCTACCATATGGGCTGAAAAAGAAACAAAATAAAAGTTAGTTTCTCCGTATAAAAGGTATAGTTACAGCAATAAGATAAAATAAAATACTAACCAAGAGGATCAGATGATGAACTGATGGGAAAGTTATGGACACTTAACCCCGCCTTACGAAGGAAAACCTCCCCGATCAGAAGAGCGCTTTGATATTTGTTTGCACGCATTTCGGGGATTTCAGTGATAAACTGTACCTCGTCAGGAACAAGTTCACCGGTCGGTAAGCGACCTCCAGGAATCCAATTGGAACCATGATCCCATAAAAAAGGCATGGTCGAACCATCCGGAAAACCAATATTAGACGGAGGATGAACAAAGAAGAAATGAGATTTCCACGAAGGATTACTAGAAACAGGGGCATCAAAGATTGCTCGACTAGGCCGCTGACTAGCAAAGAAATATCCACGATTTGAAGAACTAGAAATATTAAAGCAAAAAAGCTGCGTAAAATTACGAAAGGAAGGTTTAAACCCCTTCGCAATCATCAAAACGGAAAAACAAACCACAAAAGCAACGGAATTTGGAACCAGCTGTGTCAAGCACACACTGAAAGTTTTCAAAACTTCAAGAAAAAGGGGAGACAAAGGAAGACGCAATCCACTATTGAAGTGAGCCGTATAAAAGGCTCGACATCCCTCCGGGGGAGATGTGACTCTATCAGTAGAAGAAGGAAGAATTATCTCAGAACCTTCCGGAAAATATTTGGCGTAATTATTCACAACATCCGGGAATGTTTCCGCTGTATATGCGCAAGCTACGTCCTCAATCGGTTCAGAAATCTGAGGAACAGTACCTTTGCCCTTTTTGGCTCGGGCAGCCACGTCTGCATCAGAAAGGATTCGTACTTTGAAAGTATCTTCTACGGGGACAACGAAGTCAGATACTGTAGATTGCTCGCTCAAAGGATTAGGGTGCAACTCCTCATCGTGATCAGGAGCGACGATCTCTCTAGAAGAAGAAGAGGATTTTCTTACAAAAGCCATATATTCTGGTTTCCCAAAGATGAAGATCGACAAAAGAGAAATTTTTATGAGATAAACGACCAGGCAGGAAAATGAGTACAGGTTATAAGGAAGTATAAAAGAGAAATGGCGAACTCGAAAGTCACCTATTTATAACAAAATGAGAAAAGACGTTTCAAACTTATTGCAGCTACTCATATTCCCGCCAAAAACGGAAGGATACGAAGAGCTTCCTGAATAGACGCGTGGCGATCCGTAATTCGACAGAGAAAACGACTATCTATGATATGTAGCACTCTTTTCCTTATTTAAGATTTTTTCCCACAGGGTTTTTTCTTAAGTAAGGTTTTTAATGAGGCTCCATTCATAGAAAAAGAAACAGTCGTAAAGATTTATCTACTTCTACGAGCTTCTATTATCTATACGCTCGAAGAAGTGAGGGAGTACTGATGGGGGCTATTTCGCACCCTACTTACTATTCGAATCGAACGAAGAAGATAAGATCGATTCGACCAAACCTAACAGATCGGGATCATCTTGCAGACCCGGCCAAGTGCAGCTCGCTTCGATAGAAGATTGTACACCGGACCCAAGAAGGATATTTGGGCCGAGTCCTATTAGGACTATGTTTCCTTGTAACACTAGGTTTAGCATCATATAAATACCTAGTTAATCATTGTATTAAGGGACTACGAAATTCCTGAACCGTGAGAATATAGGATTTAACACTGCTTACAACAGCACAACTTAATAATATTCAATATTATTACTGAGCTTTTTACCTCCATATCGGTGTGTTTCATAGCTTTGTTTGGTGGTTTTACTTCTTGTTCTTGAATATTGCTTTTCTTTGTAACCGATCCATCCGGAATAAAGTAACAGAGCCCTAAATAATATATATATAAATATCGAAAACCCCCGATATCACAAATTCACTGATAATTCAAGTTACCCGACGAAATCCGGTTAAATCAATTTAGGATTTTAATATTATTTTTTACTTCTACTACCACAATCCAACTACCATTTACAAAACTACTACTACTACTACTACTACTACTACTACTATTTACACAATGTTCAAAAATATAAAAACATCCAAACATTTTTACAAATCATTATCTAACATCCAAGTCCAAAAATTTCAATTTTCCTCATCACTTGAGGATATCACTATAATCTCTATCTCTTCATCCTCCTCGGACATATACTCTGGAGTCTCGATAGTAGGTGGTGTTGGTGGATCGGGTTTACCAAAGATAGCCTCCAACTCCCACCAGTATCTTTCTCCACTGTCGCGGAAGTATTTTGGCACAATCTAATAAACTGAATCCTGTCAATATATCATAAATTAGGATTAATTAACCTACACAAGTTAATTAGATATTAAAATTGGAGATGATTATTGTATACACATTTTACCTGCCAAAGCAACTTCCAAACATCCTCGTGTGCAACTTCTAACTTATTTTCGACCGGGTTCCAGTGAACCCGTCTGCACTTGTTGGATAAGGATGAAGATGAAGGCACTGAAGACAATTTGTAAAGGGAGGTTTTGAAGGATTCCAAAACTTCAAGATTGGCTAAGTATGGGTTAACTTAGCTGATGATCCCTTTGAAGAAATTTTGACTAAGTAATAAAGACATCAGAAGAGTCCAATTTCAAGGTCCAAGACTTTTGATCTACTGAAGGAAAGATATCAGACTGATGAAGATCAGCCGACTCAAATCAGAATTGTTCAAGTTTGAGATCAGCCGAGTTCGCCATCAGACTTGCACTTTCGTCAGCCAGGTGGAAAGGATCATAAAGTCTTCCCAACGGTAAAATGATTGAAGAAATGCTTCGCATCAGCTGGGTACATTTAATGCTGCCTGCAGAATAGTACTGTTTACAGTACGGACAGACTGCAAAAGAGCCGTTTGCGGATTTTAAGGACCAGTACTCGAGGAATTTGAATCTTGTCTCTCTTCAGCGGACATTTTTCAAACCTCAAGTATAAATAGCTGAAAGAGACGAAGAGAAAACAAGCAACACACTTTCTGAGAGAATTTTCGAAGCAGAACTCTTAAGGTCTCAAGAACAGCTCACTCATCAGCTTAGTCATTTGTTGACGAAAAGCGAAGTTGAAGAACAAAGCTAAATACATCTTCTGAGTGAATTTGTAAAACTGAGTGTTGTGAGAAGTAGATATCCATCTTTGTGAGTGATATTACTTCGGAGAGTAGGAGTTTCTAAGTGATTTCCTACTGCGCACTTGTGGCCTTTTCATTTGTTGATCGGCGCAAGCAGAGTATACTGTAAACTTTGTGATTATAGTATTACCCAAGATCTAAGTGACTTGGAAGAGTGGACTAAAGGATTTAAATCCATATAACCACTATAAAAATTATGTGTGTTTTTACATTGCTTTTAAACTTGCATATTTTCTGATTGCATAAAAACACATTAAGTTAACTGTTTGAAAAAGAATTTAAAGGAGTTTGAAAAACTACTAACAATCAGATATAAACACATTAACATTTTTCAAACTACTAGGAATACTTGTGAAAAACACTTTGAAAAATCCACTGCAAGTACTCTAAGTATTAAAACTAATTTTAACAAAATCAGCTAAGTAACAATCAGACGAGTGGTCAACAAAGTTGTTCAAAGATTTGTTCGCGAACAAAATTGTAACTTACTACTCTGATCAGCTTAGTCTGTTCAGTTAGAGAAAAGTTTTAAAGTTAAAATTTGAAAGAAAATTTTAAAGAGGTTTATTCAACCCCCCCCCTCCCCCTCTAAACCTCTTCTGACCACTTGAGACCAACAAGTGGTATCAGAGCAGGTGGTTCATTAGAATCAGCTGCCATATCAACGAGCTTGATCCAAGTGTTTTTCAAAGGTTTTTCAAACTTTTCAAACGAGCATCTTTTTGAAAAATAAAAACTATTTGAAAAATGGACTGTATCAGCCATGTTCCCCACATTGCTGGTATGTCTTTTTAAGATTGGAAAATCAGAATGGAGATTTTCCTTGCTGCCTACAATGACAACATGTATACATGTATCATCAAAGGTCCATTCAAATTCACCAAGACCGTTATAGTTGATGAAGCTAAACTGGTGGTGGAAAAAGATCTGACAGAGATGACAGCCGAAGAAATAAAGCTGTTCAATCTGGATAAAGTTGGCCGTTTCATCATGACCAAAGCCCTGGACAATGATCGGTTTGACAAAGTCAAACATTGCAAAATCGCAAAGGAGATGTGGGATAAGGTTCGTGACATGAGCGAAGGAAACGACGCCATCAAAGAGCATCAGCTCAGTGTTGCCTTGGAGAAGCTGGACAACTTCAAGATGAAATATGGAGAGACCATTGATCAGATGGATACCAGGTTTACCAGAACATTGAATGAAGTTCTAAAGCTGGGAAAGACCTTCACTGACAAGGAGATCACCGTCAGAGTTCTGAAGGCCCTGCCTCCCAAGATCAACATGAAGGTGACAGCCATGGAAGAATCAAGAGATCTGGGGAAGATTTCTCTTACAGAGCTGTTCTCCGTACTCAAGGCGTATGAGTATAAACTGCCAAGAATGGGTGTTGAAGAAACCTCAACTTCAAGTCCCACAGCTGCACTGGTTGCTGCTGAAAATCCAAGAAGGCCAGCTCACAAAAGCAAAGATGTGGACTCATCTGATGAAGCCACACTACTCAACAAAAAGGAGTACACTGCTGGAGACGTTGCATTGCTGATGAACAACTTCAAAAAGTTCTACAGACGGAAAATGAAGAACAAATATAACAATGCTTCTACTTCTAACCCTACTTCTTCTTCTCAGGATAAGGATTCTTATAAATCCAAAATGATGTGCTATAATTGCAGGAAACTGGGTCATTTAATCAGAGACTGCCCATATCCCAAAGCTGAGAAGTACACGGAAGAAGAAAAGAGAATCAGAAAAGAAAGAAAGCATCAGAAAGCTAAGGCGATGGTAGCAGAAGCAGAAAAGCCAGCTGCCGTCTACTCATCTGATTCAGATTCAGACACTTCTGATGAAGAGTCTTCTGATGAAGAGAGCCCTGCCCTTCTCCGCCTGATGGCTAAAGAATCTGATGACTCTGAGGATGAGGTAACTCCTCTTGAAAATGAACTATTTAGTTCATTTGAACAAATGATGCTTAACAATACTACTATTGCTGAAGCATTTAAAAAGCTTAAGGAAGAGATGATATTGCTAAAAGAGCAAAATAGTTCACTGAAACTCACAGCTGAAAAGCCAAGAGAATCAGCTGAATATAAACAGCTTGAGCAAGAACATGAATCTCTGAAAGCTGAATGTGAAGTCCATAAAGGAAAAATCATGGAACTTGAAAAAGTTATTGAGTCTCATGAGAAATCATCTGTTGCATCCACGCATACATCTAGTAAACAGAAGATACCTTTAGAACAGGATAAGGAAGAATTGAATCATACTGAAAAATTTATATCTGCTGACAATAGTAAGGTCATCCTGTATGTTCAAACTGCTAGACCTGCTTCACCTGAGAAAGTATTAAAGGAGAAGAAAACTCCTAAGGCTAAAAAGAGCAAAGAGCCTAGTGTAGGAAAACAGACCAGTAAGCCTAAACAGAAGAGTCCTAGGAAGTCATCTGATAAGGCTAAAACTAATCAGACTAGTGATAAAACTAAGTCGTCTGTTAATGAGCAAGCAAATAGTAAGCCAAAGAAGCATAAAGTCAAGAAAAATCAAAATGCTTGGTATGGAGATGAGTCTTATTATGTGCAACTTACTGCATATCATCCTATGTATCATACACCTCAATTTCCAACTTACTATGCACCTTACCCTGCTCATCCAATGCATGCATATCACCCTTATCATGCATCTTACTCTGCATATGAACATTATCCTTATCATGCTGATCATCAACAATATGACAAATCTGATGAACGTGGTAAAGGCAAAGCTGTTCATACTCCTATTGAAACTCAGAAGCCTAAGAAGCCTAAGACTTCATCATCTTGGGTTGTCAAAGGTGGAACTAATCCTTCAGGACCCTCTCAATAAGGGTACCTAAAACAATTTTATTTTATTTTGTAGGTTAGGATTAGGAGTAGGAGTAAAGTAGAGAAAATTTGGTACTTGGACAGTGGCTGTTCAAGACACATGTGTGGAAACATACATGAACTGACGGATGCAGTTGTTGTGGATGGTCCAAAAGTTACTTTTGGGGACAGCAAAGAAGGCAAGATTAAAGCTAAAGGAAGATTAATCAAAGAAAACATAGAGATATCTGACGTCTCATATGTTAAAGGCCTCAAATATAATCTGCTGACATAAGTCAATTTTGTGACAAAGGATATTCAGTTATCTTCTCAACAGATAAGTGCTATGTTGAACAGATTGGTACAAAGAAGGTAATCTTATCTGGAAGACGACAAGGGAATATCTATATAGTCGATTGGAATTCTGCTGACAAGAATTCAACCGCTTGTTTGGTGGCATCAACACCAAGTGAAGTTAGTTGGCTGTGGCACAAAAGAATGAATCATTTAAACTTCAAGACCATCAACAGATTAATCAAGAATGATTTGGTAGAAGGGATTCCTAAAACAATCATGAGCAAGGATAAGCTCTGTGACGCCTGTCAGAAGGGTAAACAAATCAAGTCATCATTCAAAAGCAAAAAGCATCAATCTTCTGGAAGAATATTGGAGCTGCTACACATGGACTTATTTGGACCCATTGATCCAGTCAGCAATGGTGGAAAGAAATACTGCCTAGCTGTTGTGGATGACTATTCAAGATATACTTGGGTAATATTCATGAAGAAGAAAACTGAAACCAAGGAACATCTTACTAATCTGATGGAACTGATCCAGAATGAGAAAAGCATAAAAATATTGAAGATCATATCAGATAGAGGGACAGAGTTTACAAACTCTACTGTTGAAGAGTATTGTAATATCAAAGGAATACATCATGAGTATTCAGCTGCTAGAACCCCTCAACAGAATGGTGTTGCTGAAAGGAGAAACAGAACACTAAAGGAAGCTGTCAGAACCATGATAGTTGAAGCCAAGCTGCCACAAAGATTTTGGGCAGAAGCAACAAATACAGTATGTTTTACCCAAAACAGATGCATGATCAACAAGCACCAAAACAAGACTCCATATGAAGTTTGGAACAACAGGAAGACAAACATTCATTACTTTAAGATTTTTGGTTGTAAATGCTATGTTTTAAATAATGGTAAAAATCACCTCACTGCATTTGCAGAAAAGGCTGATGAAGCTGTTTTTGTAGGATACTCTACTGTTAGTAAAGCTTATAGAGTTTTTAACAAAAGAACATTACTAATAGAAGAATCCATTCATGTAGTATTTGATGAACCAAGTCAATCTTCTGAAAAGAATCAAAATGTTAATCAAGATCTGTCTACTGATTTACAGAAGTTGAATGTTGGAAGGAATGAAGAGTATGTTCCCATCATACTACCTAATCTCAACCCAGCTGATAACTCAAGTGCTGTTCAAAATCACAGGGCTGATTGTCTAACAGACGAGTTGCAAACAGCTGATAGACCAGAGACTGTTACAGACAACAAATGTTCAACAGACTACTACTGGAACTCCAACAGTAGTGTTGCAAGATCAAAACAAAGGACAACATTATGATTTGCAACCTGATCTTAGATGGCTCAAGAATCACCCACCAGAGCTGGTGATTGGTGATCCTCTCGATAAAGTGAAGACAAGGAGAGCTGCTGCAAGTAATGCAATGTTTGCCAGTTTTCTATCTCAAATTGAGCCCAAACAAGTTGAAGAAGCTCTTAGTGATTCCAACTGGATTGAAGCTATGCAAGAAGAGCTAAATCAATTTGAAAGGAATGAAGTCTGGTACTTAGTTCCTAGACCAAGTCATCAAAGAGTCATTGGCACTAAGTGGGTATTCAGGAATAAGATGAATGAAGATGGTGAAGTCACCAGAAACAAAGCAAGATTAGTGGCCAAGGGTTACTGCCAAGAAGAAGGCATTGACTTTGATGAAACGTTTGCACCAGTAGCAAGATTAGAGGCAATCAGACTCTTTCTTGCCGCTCACAAGAATTTCACCGTCTATCAGATGGATGTGAAATCAGATTTTCTCAACGGAGAATTGCAAGAAGAAGTTTACGTTGAACAACCTCCTGGATTTGAAGTCTATCAAGAAGGAGACAAAGTGTATCGTCTGAAGAAAGCCCTCTATGGACTGAAACAGGCTCCAAGAGCATGGTATGATACCTTATCTGATTTTCTTTTAATTAAAGGATTTCGCAAAGGTAAAGTTGACAAGACCTTGTTCACTATTGAATGGGAAGAACATATTTTGCTTGTGCAAATTTATGTGGACGATATTATTTTTGGTTCAACTAACCAACAGATGTGTGATAAGTTCTCAAAGCTGATGCAGAACAAGTTTGAAATGAGCATGATGGGAGAACTTAATTATTTTCTTGGTTTGCATGTTAGACAGTTGCCTGATGATATTTTCATCAGCCAAGCAAAATACACAAAGGATCTGTTCAAGAAATTTGGTATGGAAACTAGCTCTACTGCTACTATTCCTATGTCTACAAGTCTTCGTTTGGATAAAGATGAAGATGGAAAATCAGTGGACATAACCAAATACAGAGGCATTATTGGGTCATTGTTGTATCTAACAGCAAGCAGACCTGACATAATGTACTCAGTAGGGGTTTGTGCAGGATTCCAATCAAATCCTAAGGAATCTCATCTCTTAGCTGCCAAGAGAATACTGAAGTATATTAAGGGCACTCAAGATTTGGGGTTGTGGTATCCTAGAGAGTCTGGATTTGACTTATTGGATATTCAGATTCTGACCTTGCTGGCTGCAAAATTGATAGAAAAAGCACAACAGGTGCCTGTCAATTTTTAGGTAGTCGTCTGATCTCATGGATGAGTAAGAAACAAACTTCAGTATCCATATCTACTGCTGAAGCTGAGTACATAGCTGCTGGAGCTTGTTGTGCACAAATCTTATGGTTGAAGCATCAACTAGAAGATTACAATATCAAGATCAGTGGAATACCAATCTACTGTGACAATACAAGTGCAATCAGCCTTACTCAGAATACTACAAGTCATTCAAGGACTAAGCATATTGAGATCAAGCATCACTTTATTAGAGATCATGTGGAGAAAGGAAATGTCATGATAGAATATGTATTTACTGAAAATCAAATTGCTGACATCTTCACAAAACCTTTAAGTGAGACAAGGTTTTCAACTCTAAGAGCTGAACTAGGTTTGTTGAAATTGGATGCATAAGCTGAGGGGGAACTCATCAGAAGACTAGAGTTCAACAACTTACTCATCTTATTTATCTTCAAGGATTAACTCTCAACAGACTAGTTAACTTATGAATTCTTAAAGTCAGGGGGAACGTGTAAGACTAGCGGTACTTCTGATTAAAAGATGAAATCTGTTAATGTCAGTTAGTTGAAGTTATGTTTTCAACAGAAGATCAAAATCTTGAAGAATGAAGATTTATTATCTAGCTGGATTGACAAACAGCTGAGGAAGGTTATCAGCTATTGGCTTTCACTGATAACAACTGTGTCATCAGGACATTAGTCCATCAGATAAGTATTTATTTTACTCATCTGATCGCTTATGTAAAAGCTGACTGTTTAAAACGTTTTATTTTAAAATACGCTTTTACAAGTGACAGACGGGCGGTACAAATTCCCGCTCCTCATTTAATGCGATTTGAATTTGAAAGGTCGTAACTGACGCCGCACGATCAGCACTGACAAGAAACGGATCTAACGGTTGGCTGGTATCACGGAATCCAAGATACCCTAACTCTATAAATCCAGATCTGATCAGCCGTGTAGTTCTTTACGCACCCTAAATATTCAAAAGCACTTGTGAGAAAAATTACTTGCAATTTTCTGCAAAATTCTTCCTGTTTTCCCAACTTTCAACAGATTTGCAATGGCCGCTGAAGGTATGTTCCTAGTTTATGAATTTTACTACTGATCTTACGTGGTTTCGTTAGTTCGATCAAGGGTGGGATGTAACACAATAATAACAATAATAAAGTAAAGCAAGGACCAAAGTAATTGTATTCGAATTGAATGAGTACAAATATAGGTATTCAAGGGTCCTATTCGAGCATTATTGGATGCCGTACAAGCTAGAGGGCGAAATACATATGAGAAAACCTACACTACTACTCTCGAGTGAATCCGAACAGTAGTTTCAAGGCTAGTGCCCCCTGGGAAGTTGTGTCCGGTGTAATAAATGCATGGGGTATTTATAGCCGATTTGGAGGGCTTGGGCCTGGGCTCGGCCCAACAGTGTCCTTCGATCTCCGGTTCTCTTATGTGCTCGGAATAATCATCTTCAAGCTTAGGTTCGGCTCTTGGTTCCTGGGGATAGGATTCGGTGCTATTCGAACTGCGTTGAGGCTAGAAAGACAGGGAATCCGAATTACCCCTCATCAATACTACCCCACTTCTCGAGTGCGAAGCGGAGCTAGCGCTCGAAGAAGTACAAAATACGTCCCATATGATGAGACGAGCCGTTCAGAATGTCTTTAGGATATGCCTCGTTAAAAACCTAACTCGGAAAAACCCACTGGGATAAAAACCGATCTAGGGAAAAAGAGTGCATATACAAGAAAACATACACCGGCGTGTTCTGAAGTTACCCTTGTCGAAGGATGTTGAAGTAATAATATCCCTTTTTTGGTTCCAAGATGCGTTGTTCGATCCCTAGGTGGATGCTTTCCAGAATTTTCGATCATAACAAGGAGAGCCTCCGAGATCCTTAGGGATAAATTGCAAGGACATACTCCGCAATTCCAGAGAATGATGGATCAAAAAGGCTATTTTGAGAGGGATAACCCAAAGTTTTTACCCTTGGTAAGCTCAGCCGTCACGGTTACTCGGGGACCTCTTTGCAATTTTACCTTTTTAACCCCGTATATATATATTGACCCGTTGAAAAATTACTTCCATGTTATATTTTCTCTTGAGCTCGAAGTGTTTTAATCGAAAAGGTGGTTACTTTAGTACATTCATTTCCGAATTCATAATGTCAAGTTCTAGAAGTTCGAAGGGCAAGAATAAGGTCGAAGAGAGTCAAGAATCTGATCCTTTGTTAAAGCTCGTTGATGATTACGAAGATGGAGAGTTCCGTCCAGGAGGCGAGGATGATGATCCGAGCGAGGATCTCGAAGAAAATGAGGTTGAGAAGCGCAGCATCGGTGAGGGTGCCTTTGTCAGAATTTTCAAACCCAAGCTCACCTCTGAGGTCGTGACCTCGAATACGTCAGAACTTCCTGCTAAGGAAACCTCCTGTTGTTTTTCGAAGAAAGATCGCGTTTATCTTGAGACGACGTTTGGGAAATATCTTCCAAAAGGGTTTTCGATCGTCATTCCTTCTTATTCCGATCGTGCTACCGAGCCCCCAGCTGGTTGTCAATCATTTTACGAGGGCCAATTCTCCTGTGGTCTACGTATTCTATTCATTCCCCTTATCAGAAATGTCCTTTCTTTCTTTTCGCTGTCCCCCGCTCAACTTCTCCCGCACTCCGTCGCCTACATAGTGGCATTCAGCGCTCTCATGGAGGCAAAAGGAGAAGAGGCCTCTTTTAGTAACTTTTGGCATACTTTCCGAATGGAATTGAATAAGGGCTCCAATGCGGGGTTTGTATCCATTCTCCAGAGGTCGAAACGACCTTTTCTTACTAAGATATCGACGAAAAAGAGTATAGGCTGGAAGAGGAGATTCTTCTTCGTGAAAGGTCCCGATGTTCCTGTGTCGGAAGGTAGTTCAAAGACTAGACCATATCGATGGGATGGCGCAGATTCTTGGTCGTATGGTTCTCGCAAAATAAGAGAAAAGCTCAGACATCGTCTTTCTGATGAACTCCTGGATCAGTTGCAGTCTAACCCTTACCAGACTAGATTCCTGATTCAGGAAGGCGTTTTGCGATTGGCCGGGTTGAGTCAGTGTAATTATCCTACTCCGGCGATTAAATACCCTAGACAATCTTCCGAAGGATCCCTCCTGCGAACCTCTAGTGCTCCGACCCTTGCTCCTCTTTCTCTGGGTATGCTTCTTATCTTTAACTTACTTTTGAGTTTTATTAAACAATTCTCCTTGTTTAAACTCGTGCCCGATTCGTATTATCCTCGCAGGTCGAGTTGTCGAGAAATTCCGAATCTCCGCTGCCGGCCCGGTTGAAGATAAGCGATTTTATTTCGATCTGTTACCTTATGCCTCCGAAGAAAAAACGGACATAGACAATTTTGGTAGGAGTTCAGTTGTCATACCATCTTTGATTCCTGATTTAAGAGGGGTTGGCACTATGAGTTCCCTGAATTCTGCCACGGCCGGACCTCTTCGATCGTTATTCTCCCCTGATACTTCCGCTCTTTCATCTGTCGGCTACAGTCAACATTCCTGGAATCGGATTCAGGGTATTCAGGAGTACGAGAAGCTTCTGGGTCACAAAAGGAATGCCGAACACCCAGGGCCCTCGAGGAGGATAAAACCCTTTGGCGTGAGTTCTGCTTCTGTCCCTTGTCGAGAAGGTAGGTCGGAGCCTGATGTAGCAGACTTTATGGACGAGCATTTTCGTAGTAGCAGAACTGCTGGATATCCTGAGGATGGTACCATTATGACCGATCTGGATATGAATGGGGAGAACGAATTCGACAAAGCCACTAGAATCTTTATGGCTAGTCGGTTTAAACGGGATATCCTGCTTCATTCCATCAAAGGGGATTTTGAGGTTTTGAGTGATTTCTCCAGAACATATCACGAGGTAAACACTCGTCTTTTGACTGTGTTCCTTCTTTAGAATTCCTAGTTTTACCCATCCTCGAAAATGTCTTGTAGGTCGGGGATTTATTCGCCCTTCAATCCTATCGTCTGGCGTTACTAGAGCAGGAATCGCAGGACGCTCATGATGCATATGCCCAGATTTTTGCTGATAACCAGGCCATTCGATCTCAGCTGGCGGAGAGTCAGCGAGAATTGTGCCAAGTAAAGAAGGAGCTCAAGGAAGCGACTACGAAAAATTCCTTCTCCGTAGAAGAAGATTTACTAGCATCTGTTAAGGAGAGAAGTGCCCTCGAGGAGGAGCTAAAGAAGATAAAGGTTGAACTCGAGCTAGCGAAGCAAGACTCCGAGCGTGCGTATGCCCAAGGCTGGGAAGAAGCCGAGATCCCTGCCATACGAGAATTCCTGGAATCCCCTGTCTTGGACCCCTTAGTTCAAAGGAAAATGGGAGAAATTCTTCAGACGATCTTTTATAAAGGGGTTCAACAATTGGTCGCGGCCAAGAAGATTCCGGATGATATAGACGAGTACTATAAGCACATGAACCCTTTTAAGAACGCTGAAGGGAAGGATTACAAAGCTTCCTCTCTACCCAAGACGGATACTAATTGGCAAAATCATCGCTTTGCCCCCTTAGTCGAGGAGTACGGCATTCCGATGCCTAACCCTGATGTGCTCAAGCGTTTCACCGATTATCCTCCCGTGTCGGAGGAAAAAAGCGAAAATGTCGACATAGGCGATGTATTGGATAAAGAAGGCGATCGAACTCTTGACCAAACCAAATAATTGCTCCGCCTGACTTTCTATTTAGCGAATTATCGGAGCCGATCGTGCTGGAAGGGGCGATTCATAGTTTTGTAGTTAGGAACTAATCGTGTATATCCATGTAACTTATTTTTGTAAACGGATTTGTTTCTTTTTTGATTTGACTGCTGTAATTTGTAAATTCCGATCTTTCTAATATCCAGTTACCATTTTAATTTTCAAGGTTCGATAACTCTATGCTCGGATATCGCCCTTTCCATACGGGGTTTTCTTTTAAAGGTTGCGTCGATCCATTATCGTAATCACAGGGCGTAGTGTCTATAAATATTAGGGTTTCTTTTCATTATTCATACGACATCTTGCTTATAGAGATCGGAGCTTTTTGCCATATCTTCTGCCTTCTTCGAATCCCTTTAAGAGTAATAGTCCGAACTGTAGGTCCCAAATCCGCTTATCATGGAAAACGTATTAGGGAAAGCTATCGATCCCAAATTGTTATTTGGCGGTTCGAAAAATAAGAATCCGAGCAAGGAGCAGAAAGTTGCCAAGGAGGCCAAAACCTCCAAATCTTCTTCCAAGACCTCAGTGTCTTCCCCAAGAGCTCCTAAAGGGGAAGACAGCAAGAAAGAGAAAAACATTTCTTCAAAACAAAACAAGGGCAGCTCTAGCAAGTCAATTTTGGACGAGGAGCTCGAGGCTACGCTCGGGGGTTCTTCCCCGAAGGTAGTTGATTCTCCGAGTGAAGATCCTGTTCGAGAGAAGACTCCTATTCCTTCTTCGAATAAGAGGCCTTATTCCGATGGGGTCACTCCCATTGAGGCTTTGCAAAATCTTGCTATCGGTAGCAAGTCATCTTCCGATACTTCGACCGCTCCTCCCGCAGGGAATTTCAGCAAAAAATCCAAGTTAGAGATTGGCGGAGGGGCCTCTGCTGAAGCTTCAGGAATTGATAATCCTCCCCGACCTCTTGTCGATTTCTCTCCTCCAAAAGTTGCTTCTTCCCTGCACGAGGAGTTGAAAGATGGATCTCCTTCTAAGGTTGATCCCATGGGTAACTTGTTGCAAGCTAACTTTACTTCTTCGGAGACTGACATACCCAAGGAGAGAAACGCATCCAAGGAGAGGAACATAGAAGAGTTGTTTGAGTCTGGGCAGCACTTCCTTTTTCAGGTGTGCATTTATTTATTCTTCCTTTCTTTCTCCTCTCCTTCCATTCCCCTTTTTTTTTTTTTTTTTTTTTTTTTTTTAGCGCTGTTGATCCTTTTAACAGGCCGGACAAGACTTTATTGAGCTTAAAACATTTGCTGAGCGGGAGACCAGTCAACGTGCTGCTATCTCTCTCGAGCTGGAGGAGAAGAAAGTCGAGTTCGACCGTGTCCTCGCAGAGAAGCTTGCTTTAGAGAGGGAGAAGACTGCTAACGAGCGTGGAGAGGAGATCCATAAGCAGCTGAACGAGAAACTCAAAAAACTGAAGAGCCTTCACGAGCAGGAGAAACAAGATTTCATCCGTCGAGAAAAGGAGGCTTATGATCGTGGGTTTGAAGCAGGATGTGAGGCTCGTAATGCTGAGCTTCGAAAGATTCTCTCTGACAATAAGCTTGTTTAGATGTTGTCTTTTATTTACCCGGGCTTGTAATATGTCTATACTGTTTTTACTTGTGCGACTATGAATAATTTTCAGATATTTTATTTTCTATGGCTTGTAATAATTTATTTTCTCCTCGAATCTCATGTTCCTCTTATGTGTTCTTTCTTTGATCATGCTTTAGTTTGTCTTCTTAATCTTTCGATCTTGGCGTAATAATCCCGCTTATTTCCCAAAAGTAATATCACTTTCTTTTTCCGGCGAAATCCTCGGGAGTCGCGACAACCTTTTGATCTTGACCGTTTCTTTTGTTTTCTGATAGCCGTTGGATTTTTGAGAATAGTATCTATAAATGGTGCTCTTCGTTTTGCATCCTTATAATATCTTTCGAAAACAGATTCCTTCGATCATGCTGATTAGAAGATCTTGTTGCACGACTCAATATTTCGAATTCCAGGTTAGGAGTTATATTGCGTATCATAGTAAGATTTATACTTCGATCTCGACTAGGGTATCTGCAGGCGAACGCTATTTCAACCTTGAAGACCGATAAGCTTTATTGCTGACCATCCACGACCCCAATGGCCCATGGCCTTTTTGTGGTTTAGGGAGGCTCTGGCGTCAAGTTTTTCGAGGGTATGACGCAACTTGCTAGGTTTTCTTTTGAAAAAACGTTTCGGGTAGTGATTCTGGGATTGACGTCCTTCATAAAATGTTCATGTTTCTCCCGGGAAAGAGATGTATTGCCCTTCTCCTTTTCGAAGAAGTACGATCATAGTCGAAGACTCGTTGGCTCGATAGGCGTTTCCTGGTCGAGTAAGGACATTATCGTCCGCCGAAAAATTCATAGGATCGGCCAGTTATGAAGATGTAATAGGGGTTGATGTCTTTGTATCTTGCAATTGCTTCATATGTCAAGCTCGGAAAATACTTTTTGATCTTACGCGTTTTCGTGTGATAGGATTATATGGGGTGGTATGCTAATCGAATATAAATAAATGCGGATAAATGGAGAAAGATCAATAGTATTGATATTCAATGAGTTTTAATGCGAAATACAAGCAGGATGAGTCCTATTCGAGCATTATTGGATGCCGTACAAGCTAGAGGGCGAAACATGTACAATTGGGCCTATCCTAATAATCCGAGCTGTGATCTTAAGCTTGGAGCCTCTTCCCTGGCCGCCCCCAATGTAATAAATGCATGGAGTATTTATAGCCAACTTTAAGGACTTGGGCCTGGGCTCGGCCCAACAGTGTCCTTCGACCATGTGAGCTCGAAACAATCATTTTCATGCTTTGGTTCGTCCTTTGGTCCCTGGCGACAGGGTTCATAACTATTCGAATCGCGTTGAGGCTAAAGAACAGGGAATCCGAATTACCCCTCATCAATACTCCCCCACTTCTCGAGTGTGAAGCGAAGTAAGCGCTCGAAGAAGTATAAAGTACGTTCCATGTTATGATTAGACGAGCCGCTCAGTATGTTTTCAGAATATGCCTCGTTAAAAAACCTGACTCGGAAAAACCCATTGGGATAAAAACCAAGTAAGGGAAAAAGAGTGCATATATAAGAAACATACTTTGGCGCGCTCTGAAATTATCCTCGTCGGGGGATGTTGAAATAGTAATACCCCTTTCGGTTTCGTGCTGCGTTGTTCGATCCCTCGATGAATGCTTTCCAGAATTTCCGACTTATAACCGGGAGGGCTTCTGAGAATCTTAAGGATAGATTGCAAGGACATATTCCGCAATTCTAGGGAATGAAGGATCAAAGAGGTAATTTTGAGAGGGACGACCCTAAGCTTTTACCCTTGGTAAGTTCAACCGTCGTGGTTACTCGGGGACCTCTCTGCAATTTTTACCTTTTTAACCATGTATATATATACATATTGACTTCTTTGAAAAATATTTTCACATAACAACTTTCTTGAACTCGAAGAGTTTGAGCTCAAAATAGCATTTTTCTCCTGTATAAATACTTCTTAGTCCATTATGTCGAGCTCTATAAGCGTGAGAGGCAAGAAGAAGGTTGAGGAGAGCCAAGAATCTGATCCTTTGTTTAAGCTTGTAGATGACTTTGAAGACGGGGAATTTCATCGAGACGATGAAGACGACGATCCGAGCGAGGACCTCGAAGAAAAAGAGGTCGACAAACGTAGTATTGGCGAAGGAGCTTTTGTTAGGATTTTTGAACATACGCAGGCCTCACAAGCCGTCACCTCGGGTAAGTCAGAACTTCCTGCTAGTAAAACTTCTAGTTGTTTTTCGAAAAGAGATCGGGCTCGCCTTGAGGCGGATTATGGGAAATTTCTTCCGAAAGGTTTTTCGATTGTCGTTCCTTCTTACACCGAACGTGCCACTGAGTCTCCCGCTGGATGTCCAGCCTTTTATGAGGGACAATTTCTTTGTGGCTTGCGTATCCCGTTCGCTCCTCTTATCAGAAATATTTTGAATTTCTTTTCGCTTTCCCCGGCTCAGCTTCTCCCGCACTCCGTTGCATATATAATAGCGTTTTGCACTCTTATGGAGGCGAAAGGAGAAGAAGCTTCTTTTAGCAACTTTTGGCAGATATTCCGAATGGATCCCTGCAAAGGTTCGAATATAGGCTTTGTGTCCGTTCGTCCGAGGTCTAAACGGCCTTTTCTTACGAAAATATCAACGAAGAAAGCTTTAGGTTGGAAGAGGAGATTCTTTTTCGTGAAGGGCCCTGACGTTCCTATTTCGGAAGGTAGTTCGAAAACGAGACCTTATCGATGGGACGGCGCAAATACTTGGACATATGGTTCTCGCAAAATAAAAGAAAAACTTAGCCATCGTCTTTCGGATGAACTTCTGGGGCGATTGGAGTCTAACCCTTATCAAACCAGATACTTGGTTCAAGAAGGCGTTTTGCGGCTGGCTGGGTTGAGCTACTGCGATTATCCTGCCCCGGCGATTAAATATCCCGGTCAGTCCTCCGAAGGGCCCCTTCCTCTGTCCGATGTACAGGCAAACTCCAGTGGTCCGAACCCTACTTCTCTTTCTCTGGGTATGCTTCTCACCTTCTGTTTGGTTTTATGTTTATCTAATAAATTTGTTATTTAAGCTCGTCCCGATCCATTTTATCCTTGTAGGCCGGGTTGTTGAGAAATTTCGAGTGTCTGCTGCCGAATTAATTGAAGATAAACCCTTTTATTTTGATCCATTGCCTCATACTTCCGGGAATAGACCTGGTACAAGTAATTTGGGCGAAAATCCTGTTATCATTCCACTCACGACTCCCGAACCAAGAGGTGTCGGTACTTTGAGTTCCTTGAACTCTGCCTCTGCTGGGCCACTCCGAGCCTTATTTTGCTCTGATACTCCTGCCCTTTCACCAGTTGGTTATAGTCAATACTCCTGGAATCGAGTTCTGGGCGTCCAGGAGTACGAGAAACTTTTGAGTCGCAAGAGAAACGCTGAAGGTCCTGGACCCTCTAGGAGGGTAAAACCCTTTGGTGTGAGTTCCGACCCCGTTCCAAGTCGAGAAGGCAGGTCAGAACCTGATGTAGCGGATTTTATGGATGAGCACCTTCGGGGTAGCAGGGCTGCTGGGTATTCTGAAGATGGTAGCATTTTAACCGATCCGGATTCTGGTGGTGAGAACGAGTTCGACAAAGCCACCAGAATTTACTTGGCTAGTCGGTTCAAGCGGGACATCCTGCTTCAGACCGTTAAAAGTGACTTCGAGGTTTTGAGTGACTTTTCCCGATCGTATCACGAGGTAAGCGTTTATCTTTGATTTTCTTTTCTTTCTTTTGTGCCCTTGACATTTTGCTGATATGTTCGGACTACTTCACAGATCGGAGATTTATTTGCTGTCCAAACCTATCGCTTAGCTTTATTGGAGCAGGAATCGCAGGATGCTCATGACGCGTGTGCTCAGATTCTCGTTGATAACCAAACTCTTCGAGCTCAGTTAGTAGAAAACCAGCGGGAGCTGTCCCAAGTGAAGAAAGAGCTCGAAAAAGCTAATACGAAACATTCTTCCTCATTAGAAGAGGACTTGCTGGCGTCCGTTAAGGAGAGAAGTGTCCTTGAGGAGGAGCTAAAGAAAATAAAGATAGAACTCGATTTGGCGAAACGGGATTCCGAGCGTGCATATGCCCAAGGTCGGGAAGAAGCCGAGATTCCGGCCATACGAGGATTCTTGGAATCTCCAGTCTTAGATCCTTTAGTTCAAAGAAAAACGGGAGAAATTCTTCAGACGATTTTTTATAAAGGGGTTCAACAGTTGGTCGCGGCCGAGAAAATTCCGAATGACATGGAAGAATATTTCAAGTATATGGACCCTTTTAAAAATGCTGAAGGGAAGGCTTATAAAACTTCTTCCCTTCCCAAGGCGAATTCTAATTGGCAAGAACATCGCTTTGCATCCTTAGTCGAGGAGTATGGTATTCCGATGCCTAACCCTGATGTGCTTGAGTACTCCTGCGACGATCGTTCTAATGCGTTCAGAGAAGAATACAAAGATGTCAATACGGGCAATGCCCCGGATAAGGGAGACGGTCGATCTTTCAATCAAGCTGAGTAAGCCGAAGGGGGCGATTCGAGGTTTTCCAGTTAGGAATCAATTGTATTTTCTCATGCAACCCAATTTTGTAAACGACTTAACTTTATATTTCTTGACTTATTTTATGTAACTCATGAATTCTAACTTCATAAATATCGATGATTTTCCATATTTTTTGCTCGAACTTCGTTTATCTGGGTGGGGTTTCTCACCATGGTCGCGTCGATTCGTTATCTCAATCGTAGCGCATAGCGTCTATAAATATTAAGATCTCTTAACATTATTCACACGACATCTTTGCTTATAGAGATCGGAGCTTTTCCAAAATTTTTCTGCATTTTTCGAACTTCCTGCGGGTAGAGATCCGAGCAATTAATCCAAATTCACTCATCATGGAAGACGTGCTAGGCAAAGCTATCGACCCCAGGTCGCTATTTGGTGGTTCGAAAAATAAGAAGTCGAATAAAGAGCAAAAGGCTGATAAGGAGGTCAAACCCTCCAAATCTTCTTCTAAGACCTCCGCCTCTTCCCCAAAAGCACCTAAAGGTGGGGAAAAAACGAAAGAGAAAAGTACTTCATCGAAGCAGAACATGGGTAGTTCCAGCAAGTCCATTCTGGACGAAGACCTCGAGGCTGAGCTTGGAGGTTCCTCCCCGAAGGTGATTGATTCTAAGAGCGAGGATAGTGTCCGGGAAAAGATTCCAGTTCCCTCTTCGAATAAGAGGCCTTATTCTGATGGGACGCCCATCGAGGCTTTGCAAAATCTTGCTATTGGCGGCAAGTCATCCTCCGATGCTTCGATCATTCCTCCCTCAGAGAATCCCAACAAAAAGTCCAAATCAGAGACTGGTGTGGGGGCTTCCGCTGAAGCTTTAGGAATTGATAATCCTCCCCGATCTTTTGCCGATTCCTCTCCTCAAAAAACTGCTTCTTCCCTGCATGAGGAGTTGAAAGATGGATCTCCTTCTAAGGTTGACCCCATGGGTAACTTGTTGCAAGCTACCTTTACTTCTTCGGAGACTGACATGCCCAAAGGGAGAAATGCGTCTAAGGAGAGGGATATTGAGGAGCTGTTCGAGTCCGGGCAGAATTTCCTGTTTCAGGTATAACTTTTTTTTTTTTTTTTTTTTTTTTTTTTTTTTTTTTTTTTTTTTGAAGATCATTTGAAAGAAAGTCTAACTTTTTTGGCAGGCCGGGCAAGATTTTATTGAGCTTAAAACATTTGCTGAGCGGGAGATCAAATATCGTGCTGCTATTTCCCAGGAGCTGGAGGAGAAGAAAACCGAGTTCGACCGTGTCTTCGCGGAGAAACTTGCTCTAGAGAGGGAGGAGTCTGCTAGAGAAAGTGGAGAGGAGGTCCATAAGCAGCTTAGTGAAGAGCTCGAAAAACTGAAAAGTCTTCACGAGCAGGATAAGCAGGAATTCATTCGTCGAGAAAAGGAAGCTTTCGATCGTGGATATAAAGCTGGATATGAGGCTCGTAGTGCCGAGCTTCGGAAGATTCTTTCTGACAATAAGCTCCTCTAGGCGTTGTCTTTTATTTTCTCGGATTTGTAGTACAGCTAAAATATTTTTACCTGTTGTGTAATCCTGAATAATTTCCATACATTATATTTTCTATGGTTTGCAGTAATCTACTTTTTTCTCGAATCGTATGCTTCCCTTGTGTGTTCTTTCTTTGATCATTCTTTAGTTTGCTTTTCCTGAATTTCCAATCTTGGCGTAGTAATTCCCCTTAATTCCCAAAAATAATATCACATTCTTTTCCTGGTGAAGAGATGTATTGCCCTTCTCCTTTTCGAAGAAGTATGACCACAGTCGGAGACCTGTTGGCTCGATAGGCGTCTCCTTGTTGAGTAAGGACATTATCGTCCGCCGAAAATTTCATTGGGTTGGTCAGTTACGAAGATGTGACGGGGGTTGTTATCTTGTAATTGCTTCCTGTGCCAAGTTCGGAGAATACTTTTTATCAACATTTCGATGGCTTTACTTATTCTCGGGTCATTATGTGATGACGCTTTCTTTACAAGATGTATTTAGATCTCTTTATGATTTCTCTTGGATGATAGGTACCGGGACTTCGATGAATTCGGATAGGAATGAACTCGAGTAGAATAATCTTGACATTTCCTTCATTTCTCTTTCGGAATGGTTTCTGCAATTTCGGGAATCGTAACGGTCAGCGCATTTACTGCTCATATCTCAGCCGTTAGCACCATCAAATCTTAGTCGTTGATTGCTCTTTCTCCTCACTATATATAGTTCTGTGGAGACCCCCAGATTTTACATTTCAGTAACAATTTTGAACAGTCCTATGACTGAAGATTTATTCTTTCTAGCCAACATGCCTCGTTTCCTTTCTTTGATCAAATTGTTCGAAGTTCTCCTTCGTACTATTTTTAAATTCCTCTTTCTCATGATGGTAACCCAATTCGACTAGGGTATCGGCAGGCGAAAATAATTGCGACTGGGGTACCGGCAGGCGACCTGCTTCTTTGGATTCATCCCTCCTGAGACGGGTTAGAATTCCGGTACCCTGATCTCCATCCAGTCGGATAGTGGGTCGACTGCTGGAGGAGTTTTCCTGCTCTCGATCTCTACTTCTTCAAGATATTTCTTGAAGAATGTTACCTTCGAGAGAAGCGTTGTTCTGGTCCAGTGTAGGATTTATTTGTAATAGGGTTACATTAAATGTAAAGTCTTTGCTCGACTTCTCTTATCTTTGTAATTTCGAATTCTTTTGTAATTGTTTGGAATGACATGAATAAGATATTCATTTCTTTATCACCCTTCCTTATTGTCTGTGGAATTGTTTTTGTATGTTGTTATCGAGCGTCAATTTTCATGCCTCCAAAATATGATCAAGTGACATTCTTTATCTACTTTGAATAATACTTAGTTGATAGATGATAATCGATATCTTTCGACTTTGAGTATAGCTTGTAAGAAACTTTTATTCTCTCGCCATATATTTAAGACATTCAGGTAGAGCAACACAAAATGTTCTTCGAGCGACAAATTCTAATTTGAAGGGCCAAATTCTGTACTCTAGACAAATAATTGTGAAGTAATAATCGAACAGGGTCTTGTTCAATCTCGAATAATAGCTTTGATTTAAGTGTTTGTGAAGATGGCCACTAGCCTTAGACGATCGAATAATAATAGAATCGAGTATCAGTTGATCTTGGTTGATCGAGGGTAATAGTTTCGATCTAAGGGGCGTAGCAACAGCTTTCACCCTTAGTCGTATCAGAGCATTTTTAGCTCGAGGGTCATAGCAGAGGCTTTCACCCGATAAATAATTTTCGATCTAAGGGGCATAGCAGAGGCTTTCACCCTTAGTCGTTTTTAGAGCAATTTTAGCCATTGGGTCATAGCAGAGGCTTTCACCCGATAAATAATTTTCGATCTAAGGGGCATAGCAGAGGCTTTCACCCTTAGTCGTTTTTAGAGCAATTTTAGCCCTTGGGTCATAGCAGAGGCTTTCACCCGATAAACAATTTCGATCTAAGGGGCATAGCAGAGGCTTTCACCCTTAGTCGTTTTTAGAGCAATTTTAGCCCTTGGGTCATAGCAGAGGCTTTCACCCGATAAATAATTTCGATCTAAGGGGCATAGCAGAGGCTTTCACCCTTAGTCGTTTTTAGAGCAATTTTAGCCCTTGGGTCATAGCAGAGGCTTTCACCCGATAAATAATTTCGATCTAAGGGGCATAGCAGAGGCTTTCACCCTTAGTCGTTTTTAGAGCAATTTTAGCCCTTGGGTCATAGCAGAGGCTTTCACCCGATAAATAATTTCGATCTAAGGGGCATAGCAGAGGCTTTCACCCTTAGTCGTTTTTAGAGCAATTTTAGCCCTTGGGTCATAGCAGAGGCTTTCACCCGATAAATAATTTCGATCTAAGGGGCATAACAGAGGCTTTCACCCTTATATAATAATAGACTGAGATAAGTACGGAACAAATAACAAAGATCGATAATATCAGGAAGAGATGAACGAATATGAATTTTGACGGGATCAGTTTCCATTGAATATATATAACTTTCGATTGCAATAAATACTGAAAAGAAAATAGTCTTCTGCAATTATGGAGAAAGAGGCAGTAGTGAACAGCCCTAGAGAATAATCCTTATGCCTTTGTCGAGAAAATTCTTTGTTCGTAGGTTCCTAATTCTGATAAGTTTGATCTTTTCCAATCGGTTCCCGTTTTACCGGGAATTGCAACGGTCGACAAATCCTGTCCATTTGATTTGCGAATTATACGTCGTTGGATTCTTTTCTGTTTTTGTCTATAAAAGGCTGGCATATTGTTGAAATTATCTCATTCGTTGCATCGAGAATTTTTTCATCTGATCATGGCGGTCAAGAGAACTATTCGATTAATTCAACTGTTTGAGTTCGGACTTCGGACGGTCTTTAAGCGGAATAGTCGCCGAGCGGAAAAAATTACAGCAACCACGCTTAGAATATCGACAGGCAAACGCGACTTCCATCTTGAAAGCCAATAAGCTAGGCTCATGGCCTTGCTGCTCCAATGCATTTAGGAAGACGTTGGGCCGATAGCATTCGATCCTCTGCCTTCTGAAGAATGCAAATAAAGTTAAAAGCCTGCGGGTCCTAAGGATATTCCTTGTCCGGAGGAAATGATAGGACGGGAGACCGAAAATTTCATAGGATTGTAATAACACATTGATGTAATATATAGGCATATGCTATACTCGATGTATTTTCCCATTTCTTGTAATCTTTCGAGATAATATATTTCATCTCCCTTTTGTTGATAACCTTAATATAATTAGGTAGAATTTTATCTTGTTCTTCTAACATCGATCGATCAAGAAGTAATCTATCACCACTTGCTCGAGTGGATAAATATCTTAGCAGATCTGAGACTGACAAGGAAAAATTATGCCATAAATCTTTATCAGTGTTGAATTTTCATAATTGCATAACTTCTAGGTCGAGGATTCTGTTCGACTGGATCGATTATATTCCTTCTTAGTAAAAGCATAGCAATAATTACTTGTGTAAAAATATTCGAAATAATCGAACATGAATCCGACATACCGTCCCTTCATAATAATGACATTAATACGTCTTCTACACCCATTGTTGAATAGCATGTCCTTCGTTACCAAACAGGGCCCTATTTCTCGGGAAATGTAACGGTCCTTCCATTTAATGCGGACATCCAGATCGCTCATAAGATACTATCTGGGCCGTTGATTTCAAATTCCCTACCCCTATAAATAGGTTCCTTCGCGTATTCAACACTTCTTGCTTTTCTCCTTATGCCCCATCCGACCACCATGGGTCGATTTTTAGATTTGATTCGCATTTTGTCCCAAATAAAAGAGTTTGAGGTTAGAGTTCGAACTTTGTTTTTCAACCTTGCTTCCCTTGGTATAAGCTTTCCGCTTAGAATATCGACAGGCAAAAGAAATTGCGCCTAGAATACCGGCAGGCAACCTGTTTTGCCTGACATATCATCTCTGGTGCGGGTTAGAGCTCCGGATTCTAGGCGTAGTACCTGATCGGGCAGCTGGTTACTCCGAGCGGAGTTCTTTAAGTCTGAGGCACCAGCTTCCTCGAGGGCTTTCTTGCGAGATAGTTCCTTCGAGCTCCCTTGAAGCGCCTCTGCTGGGATAACCCTTTGCTACTCCGGTTCGGATCGATCGGTAGATAATGGTTGATTTCGACCATCATTATTTACCGATGAAGACCTAAGATCGGTTTTAAAGCCCTGGAAAGGAGCTCCGATCTGGCCTTTATCCCGTACGAAGACGGATGTGCGACACGTGGCAAGCAATTGCCGGGAAAGAATCACTGCTGAGTTCTGCATCTGGGGCGATCTTAGGGATGGGAGACCAAGTCGTAATAGCACAGAATTATTCGGATAATTTGTAATAGAGTAGGAATAGTCGTACTTTATTTCTGGAGCTCGAACTCAGTATTCGAAACTTCGCATTTGTAACTTGTTTGAATGACATCAATAATAAAACTTTGCTCTTGAATGAACTTTGTGTAATTTTCGAGAATCCGCATGACTTCCTTTAATTACTCCCAATTGATTTGAGAATTCCCATAATTTTCATTCTCGAAATTAATCGATACCATGATCGGAAAAATAAATTCCGACCATTAATAACCTGTGCATCTATTGAATTCTGGTCGGTGAGGCTCTCTGCTACCACATGTACTTCTCCTCGTAGTAGGCATTTTTCGATCAAATACTCGAATAGGGCCCCACGGTGGGCGCCAATTGATCTTACGCGTTTTCGTGTGATAGGATTATATGGGGTGGTATGCTAATCGAATATAAATAAATGCGGATAAATGGAGAAAGATCAATAGTATTGATATTCAATGAGTTTTAATGTGAAATACAAGCAGGATGAGTCCTATTCGAGCATTATTGGATGCCGTACAAGCTAGAGGGCGAAACATGTACAATTGGGCCTATCCTAATAATCCGAGCTGTGATCTTAAGCTTGGAGTCTCTTCCCTGGCCGCCCCCAATGTAATAAATGCATGGAGTATTTATAGCCAACTTTAAGGACTTGGGCCTGGGCTCGGCCCAACAGTGTCCTTCGACCATGTGAGCTCGAAACAATCATTTTCATGCTTTGGTTCGTCCTTTGGTCCCTGGCGACAGGGTTCATAACTATTCGAATCGCGTTGAGGCTAAAGAACAGGGAATCCGAATTACCCCTCATCACTTTTTATCGATCTTTACGACGGCTTTACTTATCCTTAGGCCGTTTACCGACAAAGCTTTCTTTACATGATGTATTTAGATTTCTTTATGGTTTTTTTCTTTGACGATTGGAGCTGAGTCTACGATGAATTCGGATAGGAATGAACTTGAGTGGAACAATTTTGACATTTTCTTCACTTTCTTCCCGAAATAGTTTCTGTATTTTCGGGAATCGTAACGGTCGGCGCATTTACTGCTTATATCTCAGCCATTTGTATCATCAAATCTGAGTCGTTAATTGCTTTTTTCTTCCACTATATATAGTTCCGTTGTTACCTTTAAATTTAATGTTTCAGTAAGATTTCTGATCGGCTCTTTGATTGAGATTTTACTCTCTCTGGCCATAATGTTTCGTTTATTATCTCCGACTGAACTGTTCGAGGTTCTCCTTCGAACTATCTTCCTTCATAAATTTTTCTATCTCTTGATGGCAACTTATTTCGATTAGGGTATCGGCAGGCGAAAGTAATTGCGACTGGGGTACCGGCAGGCGACCAGCTCTCTTTGACTCCGAGTCTTTGAGGCAGGTTCGATCTTCTGTATCCTGTCAATCCACCCGGTCGGATAGTGGGTCGACTGCTGGAGGAGTTTTCCTGCACTCGATCTCCACTTCTTCAACATATTCCTTGAAGAATGTTGCTTTCGAGATTGCGTGGAATAATTTTTTTTTTTGGGGTTGCTTCGCTATTTCTCGATCTGGACCGGTGTGGAGCAAGTACTGAGGAAATGATGGATGAAGGGTAGAAGCGTTGTTCTAGCCCCGCCTTACTCCTTCGATCACGGAGAGAATCTAGTGTAGGATTAATTTGTAATAGGGTTACACTTAAATGTAAAGTTTTTGCTTGACTTTTCTTATCATTGTAATTTCGAACTCTTTTGTAACTGTTTGGAATGTCATGAATGAGATATTTATTTCTTTTATCATCCTTCCTTGTTGTCCTGTAGAATTGCTTTCGTATACCGTCGTCGAGCATCAATTCTTCTGTCTTAAAAATATGAACAAGCGCTATTTTTTACCATATTTGATAAATATTTAGCTGATAGATGACATCCAACATTTCTCGATTTTGAGTATAACCTGTATGGGGCTTTTATTTCCCCGTCAAATACATAATAACTAAGAGATCGAATAGAAGAATCCAAAATGACCTTTGAGTAACAATCTTAATCTGAGGGGCTAAATTCCCCAGTCGGATAAATAATCGTGAAGTAATAATCGAAATGGGGTCTTGATCGATCTTGAATAATAATTTTGATTTAAGCGTCAAGATGATGGCTGTTAGCCTTAAACGAATGAAGAATGCTGGTTGATCTAGGTTGATCGAGGATAATAATTTCGATCTAAGGGGCGTAGCAACGGCTTTCACCCTTTCGATCTTGAATAATAATTTTGATTTAAGCGTCAAGATGATGGCTGTTAGCCTTAAACGAATGAAGAATGCTGGTTGATCTAGGTTGATCGAGGATAATAATTTCGATCTAAGGGGCGTAGCAACGGCTTTCACCTTTAGTCGTATCAGAGCATTTTTAGCCATTGGGTCATAGCAGAGGCTTTCACACTTTAATAATTTCGATCTAAGGGGCATAGCAACGGCTTTCACCCTTAGTCGTATCAGAGCATTTTTAGCCCTTGGGTCATAGCAGAGGCTTTCACCCTTTAATAATTTCGATCTAAGGGGCATAGCAACGGCTTTCACCCTTAGTCGTATCAGAGCATTTTTAGCCCTTGGGTCATAGCAGAGGCTTTCACCCTTTAATAATTTCGATCTAAGGGGCATAGCAACGGCTTTCACCCTTAGTCGTATCAGAGCATTTTTAGCCCTTGGGTCATAGCAGAGGCTTTCACCCTTTAATAATTTCGATCTAAGGGGCATAGCAACGACTTTCACCCTTAGTCGTATCAGAGCATTTTTAGCCCTTGGGTCATAGCAGAGGCTTTCACCCTTTAATAATTTCGATCTAAGGGGCATAGCAACGGCTTTCACCCTTAGTCGTATCAGAGCATTTTTAGCCCTTGGGTCATAGCAGAGGCTTTCACCCTTTAATAATTTCGATCTAAGGGGCATAGCAACGGCTTTCACCCTTGATCGATTTTCGAGGGTCCTAGCAACAGCTTTCACCCTTAGATCATAATAGACTGAGACAAATACGGATAGAATAACAGAGATCGATAATATCAGGGAGAGATGAACGAATATGAATATTGATGAAATTAGTTTCCATTGAATATGTAACTCTGATCGAAATACATTTTGACGAGAAAATAGTCTTCTGCAATCATGAGAAAAGATAAGTCATGGAGAAATAGCCAGTGGTGGATAACCCAATAATCCTTATGCCTTTGTCGAGAAAATTCTTTGTCTATAGGTTTCTAATTTCGATAAGTTTGATTTTTTCAAAACGGTTCCCCTTTTTCTGGGAATCGCAACGGTCGACAAATCTTGTCCGTTCACTTCGCGAATTATACGCCGTTAGATTCTTTTCTGTTTTTGGCTATAAAAGGCTGGCATATTGTTGAAATTATCTCATTCGTTGCATCGAGAATTTATCTACCTGATCATGGTGGTCAAGGCGATTATTCAATTAATTCAACTGTTTGAGTTCGAACTTCGAACAAATTTTAAGCGAAACAATCTTCGAGCGGAAGAAAAATTACAGCAACCACGCTTAGAATATCGACAGGCAAATGCGGTTTCCATCTGGAAAGCCAATAAGCCAGGCCCATGGACCTGTTGCTACAATGCATTTAGGAAGACGTGCTGGAAATAGAATGCCGGAAAATACTGCCGAGCGTTCGCCCCTCTGTCTTCGGAAGATTGCAAATAAAGTTGAAAGCCTGCGGGTCCAAAGGATATTCCGCGCTCGGAGCTAAGTTATCCCGAGTGACCGATAGGACGGGAGACCGAGAATTTCATAGGATTGTAATAATGTATGTAATGTAAAGGGTGGTGCTATGCTCGATATGTATTTTCCACATCTTGTATTTTTCGAGATAATATAAGTACGTTTCCTCTCCGTTTTGTTGACAACATCGATCATAACAAGATAAATGTTGATCTTCCATAATTCCATTTTGATCTTCTAATATTGATCAAGAAATAATCAAATATCACTTGCCTGCTTGGATAATAGATAAATATTTTAGCGGACCAGAAATTAATAAGGAAAACGATGCCATAAATCTTTTTTACTGCTGAATTTCCATAATTGCATAACTTCCAGGCCGAGAGTTCTGTTCGACTCGACCGATTATAGTTCTTCTAAGTCGGCAGCATAAAAGCATAACAATAAATACTTGAGTGTAAAAACATCTGAATAAACTAAATACGAATCCGACATGCCATTCTTTAATAATAATGTTATGAATACGTCATAACGGTTCAAAATTTAGGATGTCTTAATTCTTCGATACTCCCTACTGAATCGCATGTCATTCTTGCCAAACAGGGCCTTATTTCTCGAGAAATGTAACGGTCACTCCATTTATTACGGACATCAAACCGCTCGTAGCCAGTTATCTGGGCCGTTGATTTAAAATCCCTTACCACTATAAAAAGGTCCCTTCGTGTATACAACACTTCTCACTTTTTCCTTATGCTTCCTCCGATCACCATGGGTCGAGTTTTAGATTTGATTCATACTTTTTCCAAGATAAAGGAGTTTGAGGTTAGACTCAGAACCCTGTTTTTCGATCTTAGCTCCTTTAGCATAAGCTTTTTCGCTTAGAATATCGACAGGCAAAAGAAATTGCGCCTAGAATACCGGCAGGCAACCTGTTTTCCCAGACATATCTTGTCTGTGACGGGTTAGAATTCCGGTCTTCTGGTGCAGTACCCGATCGGGCAGATGGTTACTCCGAGAGGAGTTCTTTAAATCTGAGGCACCAGCTTCCTCGAGGGCTTTCTTACGAGATAGTTCCTTCGAGTTCCTTTGGAGCGCCTCTGCTGGGATAACCCTTTGCTGCTCCGGTTCGGATTATTCTGTAAACAACGATTGCGCGTTTCAATCATTGTTTACTGATGATGATCTAAGGTCGGTCTGGTGCCCCGGAGAGGAGCTCCAATCCGGCTTTTATCCCGTTCGAAGATGGATGTGCGACACGTAGCTAGTGATTGCCAAGGAGAATCACTGCTGAGTTCTGCATCTGGAGCGAATGAAGACCGAGAATGTAACAGGGTATAATTATTCGTAGAACTCACAATAGGATAGGAATGATTGTATTGTACTTCTCGAGTTCGAATTTTATTCGAGGCTTTACTTTGTAATTTATCTGAAGAATTTGAATGATAAAGCTTTCATTCTTTAATTGAATTTCACCATTTAATCTTCCTTTTATTAGTCGAACGACTGCTGATATTTAGCTCTGGCTTATAATTTTTTGTCGTTGTTCGAATATTCAACTCATCCCAATCGAATCGAGAAAAATATAGGTAACTTATAAGTAATGTATACGAATTATGCAACTGAACCCAAAGATAGCTGATTCGGAGAATTTTTCTTTCGAAAATAATAAATATTACGATCGGAAAAATAAATTCCGACCACCGACAAGCTCTAATTGCGTAGATTTTCTAAGCCTACGACGTCAATGAATATCGAAGAAAATGGTTCCTTTGTGGGAAATAAATCCATTGAAGAAAAAGATAAGCCGCGACAATCCCAGGATAAAGTCGCTAACATTAAGTTCGGAAATACATTGATTAGGTATTATTTTCAACTTCGAACGCTCGGGTGGTTGGGGGATCATGCCTTGAATAATGATTGGCAGAGTTTCTGACCAGTAAAGCCTTTTCGCTGGCATACATATTTCTCCTCGTAGTAGGCATATTTCGATCTAATACTCGAACAGAGGGCCCCACGGTGGGCGCCAATTGATCTTACGTGGTTTCGTTAGTTCGATCAAGGGTGGGATGTAACACAATAATGACAATAATAAAGTAAAGCAAGGACCAAAGTAATTGTATTCGAATTGAATGAGTACAAATATAGGTATTCAAGGGTCCTATTCGAGCATTATTGGATGCCGTACAAGCTAGAGGGCGAAATACATATGAGAAAACCTACACTACTACTCTCGAGTGAATCCGAACAGTAGTTTCAAGGCTAGTGCCCCCTGGGAAGTTGTGTCCGGTGTAATAAATGCATGGGGTATTTATAGCCGATTTGGAGGGCTTGGTCCTGGGCTCGGCCCAACAGTGTCCTTCGATCTCCGGTTCTCTTATGTGCTCGGAATAATCATCTTCAAGCTTAGGTTCGGCTCTTGGTTCCTGGGGATAGGATTCGGTGCTATTCGAACTGCGTTGAGGCTAGAAAGACAGGGAATCCGAATTACCCCTCATCAACTACCAATCTGGTACAAAATTGATGAAGGAACTGCTAGAGAAGTTCAAATCTGCTTCGTTGGTAAATTTCATGGAGTACAACGAGGGAGTGATCTGGACTGATCAAGTGATGGAGTACTACAATACAGCAAAAGCTGATTACAACGCACTGGAGATTAAGGCTACAGGGGGAGGTAAATCTATCACTATTACCCCAGCTGTTCTTCACGAGACGTTTGGTCTTCCAAACAGAGGACGACACGATGTAACTGTGCTGACTGAAGACAAGCATCAACAATTCTGGGTGATCTGCGCCAAGGAAGGAGAAATGTTGTCTGGCAACATAAGGAAGAAACAACTGAGAGATGAATATCAGCGGATGGCTGATATGGTGTCTAAGCTGATTGAAAACTGCACTTTCTCACTGGATGCTGTTACCATGAAGAGGTTCGGCATCATGGCTGCTATCTACTATGGGCTGGAAGTCAACTGGTCCATAATAATTTGGTACGTTTTGGCTGATTCTCGATGTGAAGAAAGGAAAAGGTCCTCACACCAACCATAGAATCACACTCAGTTACCTGTTGTTCAAGCTGGGCTGTGATATGACTAATGGTAAAGAGATCCAAATCTAAGGCAATGACCAAGTACTTGCCTGTTCTGAAGAGGAAGGCTGGTGAGCCTGAAGAAGTGGAAGATGAGGAACCAAAGGAGGTTCCTGCCAAAAGACCTAAGAGATTAGTCAAAACAGCTGACTTGGCTGTTGAGACAAGGAAGAAGAAGGCTGCTGATAAGCCTAAGGAGAAGGCTCCCAAGAAAATGGAGTCAGTGACTGCTGCTGATCAAGCCACGAAGATTATTGATCAAGTCACTGCTGATGTCAGGACTGCTTCACCTGCATCACCTTCAAGGACTCCATCTGCTGAAATGCCTGCTGGGAATGTTTCTCTCAGGACAAGGAGTCAACAAAGAGACACTGCTGCTTCTAGATATGTTGAAGGAAGAACCAAGAAAACTGCAAGGAAGCAGATGACTTTCGTTGAAGAACCTACTGAGTTAGAAAACTTAGTGAGGAAAAGTCCAGTGTCTGCTGAAAGACCAATTGGAGCTGTTGAGGACTCTGCTGCTGACAAAGCTGATGAGCAACAGACTACTCCAACTGCACCAACTATTGAGGCTGCTCAACCTCAGGATGATCCAGATGTGATGATCATCCATCCTATTGCTGCTGCACCAATCTCATCTGCTGGTTCAGCCCCTGCTCCAGCTGATAAAGGCAAGAGAAAGATAGTGCTTAAGAGAAAGAAAATCTCTAAAGCTGACAAGAAAGCAAGAGAAGAGGCTGAACAGAGGAAACGAGATGAATTGGAAGAGAAGAAGGCTCTTGAGCTAAGCAAGGCTCAAGCTGCTAAGGATGAAGCCAGAAGACAGATGTCTGAGGCTGAAAGGAAAGCTGCAGAGGATGCTGATATGGCTATTGCCATTGAACTCAGCAAAACTGATGCCTATGGACCTGTTTATGGAGGTGGCATCAAAATTGGTGAAGGCAAGGCTGAATTAGAAAAGAAAAAGCCTAAAATGCCTGCTGCTGAGCCCAAGCCCAAAGAGAGATTTGAAGTCAGAAGAGCTTTCAACATAGTGTGATCTTACGTGGTTTCGTTGGTTCGATTAAGGGTGTGGATGTATCACAATAATCACAAATAAAGTAAAGTGAAGATCAAATGTAATTGTATTCGAATTAAATGAGTACAAGTACAAATATTTCTAGGGTCCTATCCGAGCATTATAGGATGCCGTACAAGCTAGTGGGTGAAATACATATGTTCGATCTAGAGCTATAATCCCGAGCTGCTATGAACTGTAGCTTCGAGAAGAGAGTACCTGGGAAGTTCTCCCTAACATCATAAATGAGCGGGTATTTATAGCTGAACAGATGGGCTTGGGCCTGCCTTCAGCCCAACAGTACCCCCTGATTGATCTTCTCGAGCAAGCCGTGGACGTATGATCATGAGTTCGAGTTCGGCAACTTCCCTCTGTATTGGGGAGTTGGAGCCACTCGATCGGTGTTGGATCGGGGAAGATAGCGGGGTCTAAATTACCCCTCATCAATACTCCCCCACTTCTCGAGCGTAAAGAGGAGCTTGCGCTCGAAGAAGTTTAAGTTGCGTTGTCCGTTGGATTGAAATGAGTCGTTGGGAATGTGTTTCGGATATGCCTCATTAAAAACCTAACTCGGAAAAACCCATTGGGATAAAAACCGAGCCAGGGAAAAAGAGTGCATATGCTAGAAATATCGTTTAGGAGTGCGGAGGGAATACTTAGACGTCCATCGTTTTAGTAGAGCCCCTCAATTGAAATGCCCTTAGCTGTGAATTGTCATGAGACTTTCTTCGAATGCTTTCCTTATTTCCGAGCGCAGACCTAGAGGGCCAACAATATTTTCCGGAAGCGACTTCCATGGTATATTCCCCAGTCTTAAGAAACGAAGGACTGAAAATGCAATTTTCAGAGAAATAGCTTTGAGTTTTTATCCATGGTAAGTTCAACCGTCGCGGTTACTCGGGGACCAGTTTGCAATTTACCTTTTTAACCCCATATATATAAGTTGACTCGTTGAAAATTTATTTACATATTATATTCCCTCTTTAGCTCGAAGTATTTGGGTTCGAAACAGCATCTACATTATATATTTGTCTTTCAATTCGTTATGTCAAGCTCTAGGAACGTCAAGGGCAAGAGTAAGGTCGAAGAGAGTCAAGAATCTGATCCTCTGTTAAAGCTCGTTGACGATTATGAAGATGGAGAATTTCATCCAGGAGGCGAGAATGATGATCCAAGCGAGGATTTCGAAGAAAATGAGGTTGAGAAGCGCAGCATCGGTGAGGGAGCCTTTGTCAGAATTTTCAAACTTGTGCCAGCCCCCGAGACAATGGCCTCAAACAGGTCGGAACTCCCCGCTAAAGAGACTTCCTGTTGTTTTTCGAAGAAGGATCGTGTTCATCTTGAGGGGGAATATGGGAAATTTCTTCCCAAAGGGTTTTCCATCGTAATTCCCTCTTATTCCGAACGCGCCACCGAGCCCCCGACTGGCTGTCAATCCTTCTATGAAGGTCAATTTTCGTGTGGTTTGCGCATTCCATTCAGTCCCCTCTTAAGGTGTATACTTTCTTTCTTTTCGCTGTCCCCCGCTCAGCTTCTTCCGCACTCTATTGCTTATATAGCAGCATTCAGTGTTCTCATGGAGGCGAAAGGAGAAGAGGCCTCCTTTAGCAATTTTTGGGACACCTTCCGAATGGACCTAGGCAAAGGTTCGAATGCGGGATTCGTATCCATCCGTCAGAGGTCGAAACGGCCTTTTCTTACCAACATAACGACGAAAAAGGACAAAGGTTGGAAAAGGCGGTTCTTCTTTGTGAAAGGTCCTGATGTTCCAACGTCCGAAGGTAGTTCGAGGACAAGATCATATCGATGGGATGGTGCAACCTCTTGGTCGTATGGTTCTCGTAGCATCAAAGAGAAGCTTAGACAATGTCTTTCCGATGAATTTCTCGAGCAGCTGAGGTCCAATCCTTACCATACCAGGTTCCTAGTTCAGGAAGGCGTTTTGCGATTGGCTGGATTGAGCCATTGCGACTATCTTGCCCCCGCGATTAAATATCCCAACCAAACTTCCGAAGGATCGCTTCTGCAGGTCGATGACCTTCCAATCCCTAGTGTTCCGCCTTTTGCCACTCCTTCCTTGGGTATGTTTATTACCATGTCTATTTAAGGTTTTATCGAATAGTTTTTTCTTGTAAAGAACCGTGCCTAAAGCGTATTGTTCCTGCAGGTCGGGTCGTTGAGAAACTCCGAGTATCTGCTGCCGATTTAATTGAAGATAAACCATTTTATTTTGATCCGTTGTCTCATACTCCCGGAAATAGAACTGGTACAAGTAACTTGGGCGGAAACTCTGTTATTGTTCCGCTCACGATCCCCGAACTGAGAGGTGTTGGTACTATGAGCTCCTTGAATTCCGCCTCTGCTGGGCCACTTCGAGCCCTGTTTTCCCCTGATACTCCTGCCCTTTCATCAGTTGGTTATAGTCAATACTCCTGGAATCGGGTTCTGGGTGTCCAGGAGTACGAGAAACTTTTGAGTCGCAAGAGAAATGCTGAAGGTCCTGGACCCTCTAGGAGGGTAAAACCCTTTGGTGTGAGTTCCGGCCCCGTTCCAAGTCGAGAAGGCAGGTCAGAACCTGATGTAGCGGATTTCATGGATGAGCACCTTCGGGGTAGCAGGGCTGCTGGGTATTCTGAAGATGGTAGCATTTTAACTGATCTGGATTCAGGTGGTGAGAACGAGTTCGACAAAGCCACCAGAATTTATTTGGCTAGTCGGTTCAAGCGGGACATCCTGCTTCAGACCGTTAAAAGTGACTTCGAGGTTTTGAGTGATTTTTCCCGAACGTATCACGAGGTAAACGTTTATCTTTGATTTTCTTTTCTTTCTTTGGTGCCCTCGACATTTTGCTGATATGTTTGAACTACTTCGCAGATCGGAGATTTATTTGCTATCCAAACCTATCGCTTAGCTTTATTGGAGCAGGAATCGCAGAATGCTCATGACGCGTGTGCTCAGTTTCTCGTTGATAACAAAACTATTCGAGCCCAATTAGAAGAAAACCAACGAGAATTATCTCGAGTGAAGAAGGAGCTCGAAAAAGCTACTGTGAAATGTTCCTCGTCCGTGGAGGAGGATCTGCTGGCATCCGTCAAAGAGAGAAGTGCCCTCGAGGAGGAGCTGAAGAAGGTGAAAATAGAGCTGGAGTTGGCGAAGCAAGACTCCGAGCGTGCGTATGCCCAAGGTCGGGAAGAAGGCGAGATTCCTGCCATACGAGAATTCCTGGAGTCTCCTGTCTTGAACCCTTTAGTTCAAAGGAAAATGGGAGAAATTGCTCAGACGATCTTTTACAAAGGGGTTCAACAATTGGTTGCGGCCAAGAAAATTCCGGATGATATGGACGAGTACTTTAAGCACATGAACCCTTTCAAGAACGCTGAAGGGAAGGACTACAAAGCTTCCTCTCTACTCAAGATGGATGCTAATTGGCAGAATCATCGCTTCGCCCCCTTAGTTGAGGAGTACGGCATTCCGATTCCTAACCCCGATGTGCTCGAATACGCCTGCGACGATTCTCCCGTTGTGCTAGGGGAAAAGGGTGAGGATGTCAACGCAAGCAATGCTTCGGTTGAGGGAGACAATCGATCTTTCGACCAAGCTGGGTAATTATCCAATTTCAATATCGGAGTCGATTATGCCAGGGGAGCAACTTAAAGTTTTGTAGTTAGGATTTTAATCGTATCGACCCATGTAGTCCATTTTTGTAATCGGATTTGTTTTCTGTTTCGACCTGACTGCTGTAACTTGTAAATTCCGATCTTACTAATATCCAGTTACTATTAATTTTTAAGATTTCGATAACATTATGCTCGGATATTCGCCCTTTCCATACGGGATTTTTCTTTAAATGTTGCGTCGATCCATTATCGCAATCGGAGGGCGTAGTGTCTATAAATATTAGGGTTTCTTTTCATTATTCATACGACGCCTTGCTTATAGAGATCGGAGCTCTTGCCATATTTCCCATCTTTTTTATCGACTTCCAATCCGCTCCACATGGAGAACGTACTAGGGAAACCTATCGACCCTAAATCGTTATTCGGAGGCTCGAAGACTAAGAATCCAAGCAAAGAGCAGAAGATTACTAAGGAAGCCAAAACTTCCAAATCTTCTTCTAAGGTCTCCGTATCTTCCCCGAAAGCTGCTAAAGGGGAGGATAACAAGAAAGAGAAAAGTACTTCAAAACAAAACAAGGGTAGCTCCAGCAAGGCCATTTTAGACGAGGAGCTCGAGAGTTCGCTCGGAGGTTCTTCCCCGAAAGTTGTCGATTCTTCGAACAAGAATCCCGTAGGAGAAAATCCTTCTGCTCCCTCCTCAAACAAGAGGCCTTATCCTGACGGGACCACTCCCATTGAGGCCTTGCAAAATCTTGCCATTGGGAGTAAATCGCCTCCCGATACTTCGACTGTTCCTCCCGAGGGAGGTCTTAATAAAAAACTCAAAGTAGGAATCGATGAGGGAGCTTCTGCTGAGGCTTTGAAAGCTGATAACCCTCCCGAATCCCAGGTTGATCCTAATCACCCAAAAGTTACTTTCTCCGCGGCTGAAGAGTCGAAAGATGGGTCTGATCCGATGGATAGTTTGTTGCAGACTAATTTTACTTCTTCAGAGACTAATATGCCCAAAGAGAGAAACACATCTAAGGAGAGGAATATAGAGGAGCTGTTCGAGTCTGGACAGCATTTCCTTTTTCAGGTATGAGTAGAATATATTTTTTATATATATATATATATATATATATATATTTTTTTTTTTTTTTTTTTTTGTATATGAACGGAGCGTACTCCTGGCAGGCCGGGCAGGATTTTATCGAGCTCAAAACTTTTGCTGAGCGGGAGACTAATCATCGTGCTGCTATCTCCCTCGAATTGGAAAAGAGAAAAGCTGAATTCGACCGTGTCTCCGCGGAGAAACTTGATCTAGAGAGGAAGATGTCTATTAAAGAAAGTGGAGAGGAGCTCCACAAGCAGCTGAACGAGGAGCTCGAAAAACTGAAAGATCTTCATGCGCAGGAGAGACAAGAATTTTCGCGACGAGAAAAGGAGCACGAGCAGGAGAAGCAAGAGTTCGCGCGTCGAGAAAAGGAGGCTTTCGAGCGTGGATATGAAGCTGGATGTGAGGCTCGTACTGCCGAGTTTCGGAAAATTTTGTCCGACAATAAGCTCCTTTAGATGTTTTACTTATTCAGATCCTTTGTATGACTATATTGCTTTATTTTCATATGGATGATTTCAGACATTTTATCCCCTTTGGTTTGTAATAATTTATTTCCTTCTCGGATTGCTTGCTCCTCTGTACCTTGATGAGCTCTTTTCTATCTATGTTTTGTTTGCCTTCATCACTTGGCCTTGAGCTTGTGATTCTCGATTTGTAATATTGGTATAATGATTTAGCTTAATTTTCGAGGAATATCATTCGTTCTTCCCGCTAAAACTCTCCGTTTTATTTCTTAATTGGATTGTTATTTCGCGTGGTCGCCGGCAACACGGATAATTTCCTTCGATCATGCTGAGTAAAAGATTTCGTTGCATGATTCAGTGTTTTGAAATTCGAATTAGGACTTATTTCGCGTACCGTATCCAAATCTATGTTTTCGAACTCGACTAGGGTATCTGCAGGCGTTCAGTATTTCGACCTCGAAAACCGAGCAGTGTTATTGCTGATCATCCACGACCCTGGTATTTCCTTTGAGGATGTTCGGTAGTTTGTTCGGCTTTTCAGGAAGATGTGAGGAGGTGATGCTTTGGATACCGAGCTTCCGCAAAAAGTACTCTCTTGTCACTGTTCGAAAATGTATAAATGAAAGATCAATTGCCTTTATTCTTCCTTATTTATTACCCTGCATGTGTGTTTCTGTAAGTAACGATCGAAGACTAAAAATTGTCATTCATTCCAAAGGTATTATAAATGAGTCGTACTCCTTATTCACTTAGATCGAGAAACAAGATAAAATAGTAAACATTGACTATAATCGCTGATTGGTTGAGCTCTGTCCTTTGATTTTCAGATAAAATTGATAACCAACGTTTTACGATGGTTTCAATAATAGATAGAGTATTCGGAGATTAATATTACTTGGATGATCTAAGGGGCGTGGTAGAGGCTTTCACCCATTGAATAATTTCGATCTAAGGGGCATAGCAGAGGCTTTCACCCTTAATCGTAATTTAGAGCGTTTTTAGCCCTAGGGTCGTAGCAGAGGCTTTCACCCATTGAATAATTTCGATCTAAGGGGCATAGCAGAGGCTTTCACCCTTAATCGTAATTTAGAGCGTTTTTAGCCCTAGGGTCGTAGCAGAGGCTTTCACCCATTGAATAATTTCGATCTAAGGGGCATAGCAGAGGCTTTCACCCTTAATCGTAATTTAGAGCGTTTTTAGCCCTAGGGTCGTAGCAGAGGCTTTCACCCATTGAATAATTTCGATCTAAGGGGCATAGCATAGGCGTACACCCTTAGTCATTTTCGGAGCATTTTTAGCTCGAGGGTCATAGCAGAGGCTTTCACCCATTAAATAACTTCGACCTAAGGGGCATAGCAGAGGCTTTCACCCTTAGTCATTTTCGGAGCATTTTTAGCTCGAGGGTCATAGCAGAGGCTTTCACCCATTGAATAATTTCGATCTAAGGGGCATAGCAGAGGCTTTCACCCTTAGTCGTTTTCGGAGCATTTTTAGCTCGAGGGTCATAGCAGAGGCTTTCACCCGTTCAATAATTTCGATCTAAGGGGCATAGCAGAGGCTTTCACCCTTAGTCGTATCGGAGCATTTTTAGCTCGAGGGTCATAGCAGAGGCTTTCACCCTTGTATAATAGTAGATTGAGACAAGCACAGACAGAATAAGAGAGATCAATAACATCAGGGAGAGATGAATGAATACGGATATTGACTAAACCAGTTTTCATTGAATATATAACTCTAATTGAAGTAAATTTTGATGAGAAAATAGTTTTCTGCAGCCATGAAAAGGATGGGTTACGGAGAAACAGCCAGTAGTGAATAACCTTAGACTTCGAAGAATCCTTATTCCTTTGTCGAGAAAACTCCTTGTTTGTAGGTTCCCGGTTTTGATAAGTTTGGTTCTTTCTAAATGGTCCCTATTTTACCGAGAATCGCAACGGCTGACAAATCTTGTCCGCTCCTTTTGCGAATTACATGCCGTTGGATTCACTTCTGTTTTCGGCTATAAAAGGCTGATATATTGCTGAAATTACCTCATTCGTTGCATCGAGAATTTTCTTATCTGATCATGGAGGCCAAGATGATTACTCGATTAATTCAACTTTTTGAGCTCAGATTTCGATCGACTTATAAGCAGAAAAACCTTCGAGCAGAAGAAAAACCATCTCGATCCTCGCTTAGAATATCGACAGGCAAATACAACTTCCATCTTGAAAGCCAATATGCCCGATTCAAGGAGTCGGCAGGTTATTGCGCAGGTCTTCGATTAGGGACCTGTTGCTACAATGCATTTAGGAAGACGTACTGGGGGGTGAATGACGACGAATACAGTTAGTTGATGAATCATATGCTCGCCCCTTCGCCTCCGGAAGATCGTAAATAAGGTTAAAAGCCTGCAGCTCCAAGGGAGATTTCATTGCTCGGGGATGAACTATTTCGAACCGGCCATAGGATTGTAGAAAGTAGTATCGTTCCGATGTAATGTAAAGGCGTGAGCCATGTTCGATATGTATTTCCCATACTTTGTACCTTTTCGAGATGATATACTATAAATACACTTCATTTTCGATTTGTTGATAACATGAAGCATAACTAGATAAATTTTATTTCCTGTAACTCCATTTTGATTCTCTAATGTTGATAAAGAAATAATCAAGTACCACTTGCTTGATCGAGTAATAATTTAGTAGACCTGAAATTAATAGGTCTTAGGCACCGCCAAATATACGTAGTCGAACGAGTTTTCGTATGAAAGCTCTTGTTCGAAATATCCGTTCGTGGTTCTTCTAGATCGAACGAATGATTATAAGAATGTCTGGACGAGACTGAACTTGAACCTAAATTATCAACCTTTATCAATAACGTTATAAACTCGTCATATCATTTCAGTATTTAGAAAGTTGTAGATCTCCAACGCGCTCCGTTAAGGCGTGAGTCCTCGTAACCAATCAGGATCCTATTTCTCGGGAAATGTAACGGTCAGTCCATTTAATACGTAATCTATTATCTGGGCCGTTGATTCAAAATTCTTTATCACTATAAATAGGTCCCTTTGCGTATACCACGTTTCTCATTTTCTCCTTTATGCTCCCTCCGATCACCATGGGTCGAGTTTTAGATTTGACTTGTATTTTCTCCCAGATAAAGAAGTTTGAAATTAGAGTTCGAACTTTGTTTTTCGACCTTGCTTCCCTTGGTATAAGCTTTCCGCTTAGAATATCGACAGGCAAAAGAAATTGCGCCTAGAATACCGGCAGGCAACCTGTTTTCCCAGACATATCACCTCTGGGGCTGGTTAGAGCTCCGGTTTCTAGGCGTAGTACTTGATCGGGCAGCTGGTTACTCCGAGCGGAGTTCTTTAAGTCTGAGGCACCAGCTTCCTCGAGGGCTTTCTTACGAGACAGTTCCTTCGAGCTCCCTTGAAGCGCCTCTGCTGGGATAACCATTTGCTGCTCCGGTTCGGATCGATCGGTAGATAATGGTTGATTTCGACCATCATTGTTTACCGACGAAGACCTAAGATCGGTTTAAAGTCCTGGAAAGGAGCTCCGATCCGGCCTTTATTCCGTACGAAGACGGATGTGCGACACGTGGCAAGTGATTGCCAGGAAAAATCACTGCTGAGTTCTGCATCTGGGGCGATCTTAGGGATGGGAGACCAAGTCGTAATAGCACAGAATTATTCGGAGAATTTGTAATAGAGTAGGAATAGTTGTACTTTATTTCTGGAGCTCGAATTCCGTATTCGAAGCTACGCATTTGTAATTTGTTTGAATGACATCAATAATAAAAATTTGCTCTTTGAACGAACTTTGTGTAATTTTCGAGGATTCGCATAACTTCGCATAACTTCATTTAATTACTCCCAATTGATTTGAGAATTCCCATAAATTTCATTCTCGAAATTAATCGATACCATGATCGGAAAAATAAATTCCGACCATTAATAACCTGTACATCTATAGATTTCCTTTTCCCTTATTCTTTAAGTTGATGATTGAATCGATTGGGCTAATTCTGTATTAGTTTTCTGTAGACGATATCCTTTCACTTCTTGCTTGCTTATGTTAGTTGAGAATGGATCACTCATAGAAAATAAATCCAATGAGGTAACAAATAAGCTTGGTAATTGTAAAATAACCGTCGATCTTAAGGTCGGAAATTCGTCCCATAGACCTTATCTTCTAACTCAAACTGACGAATGCTCCGCTGGTCGGAGGTTCAACCTGGATAGTGAATTGCGGAGTTTCTGGTTAGTGAGGCTCTCTGCTAACACATGTACCTCTCCTCGTAGTAGGCATTTTTCGATCAAATACTCGAATAGGGCCCCACGGTGGGCGCCAATTGATCTTACGTGGTTTCGTTGGTTCGATCAAGGGTGTGGATGTATCACAATAATCACAAATAAAGTAAAGTGAAGATCAAATGTAATTGTATTCGAATTAAATGAGTACAAGTACAAATATTTCTAGGGTCCTATCCGAGCATTATAGGATGCCGTACAAGCTAGTGGGTGAAATACATATGTTCGATCTAGAGCTATAATCCCGAGCTGCTATGAACTGTAGCTTCGAGAAGAGAGTACCTGGGAAGTTCTCCCTAACATCATAAATGAGCGGGTATTTATAGCTGAACAGATGGGCTTGGGCCTGCCTTCAGCCCAACAGTACCCCCTGATTGATCTTCTCGAGCAAGCCGTGGACGTATGATCATGAGCTCGAGTTCGGCAACTTCCCTCTGTATTGGGGAGTTGGAGCCACTCGATCGGTGTTGGATCGGGGAAGATAGCGGGGTCTAAATTACCCCTCATCATAGTGTATGCTGATAAGGAACTCTTCAAGAAATTCGAGAAGTCCTTAGCCTACTATGATCAGAAGCTGATGTTAAAGACTTTGTTCAACCAAGAAAAGCCAAGATACATCAATTGGAGAGACAACAGGCTGAACAAATCTATAACTGAACTTCAAAACTCAAAGGAGTTGGCTGATGAAGAACGATGGGTTCTTAATTGGCTAAAAACAGACTCCATTCAGAAGGCCCTGGATCCCAATTATGTCAGAGATGTCATGCATAATTATGCACGGGAATTTGCACTGGAGGAGGCCAAGAAAATAGACAACTCCCTGCCAGCAAAGAGAAGAAAATCTGACAATGCTGAAGACAGAGCAGTTAACATTGCTGTTATGACCGCCTTGAAGAGATGGGCAGATTGGTCAAGATATTAGCAGGGTCACTCAAGTGAGTTGCCCCAACTGCCAAGTATCAAGCATATTATCTTTGGCAAGCAAGTAAAGGAGTTCAGTGAAGTGCCAAAGGGGAATAATGCCTTTTTAAACCCCTGGATCATTGTGAGGCAGATTAGACAAACAACATGCTTCAACGATGATGGCACCATCACTAACCTGGTCTATGATGATGTCACTGATGAACATAAGGTTGCTGACAAGACCTTAGCCATTGAGTGGAATGCTAAGGCTTCTGAAGATCATCAGGAGACAAAGATGGAAAACGTTCCTGTCCACCAGGAGACTGAAGAAAAAGAAGCTGCTGCTTCTGCTTCATCAAGTGATGAACACTCATCACTGATGGAAGCCTTCCAGATGCTGATGGAAAGTTCACTAAAGGAACTGGAAGAGAAGCATAACCAACAGCTGATAAAGTTGAAGAAGGAGTTGAAGAGTGAACTTAAAGCAGAGTTGGCAGAGTCCAACTTACTTCAACTGGAAACTGTGCAGAAGTCAACTGCTGAGATTATCAAGAAAGAGATTGACAGTTTCCCAGTTCCTCAAGACAACTCGTTGCAGTTAGTGCACAGCCTAAGAGACTTGAACAAAAATGTTGAAGATGTGAAGGGTGATGTAAATCATCTTCATACTGCATTAAAGACAGCTGAGCACAAAATAGCAGACTTAACTGCAACCTTCATCCAAGTCAGTAAAGAAGAGAAGGAAATCAACTTAGGGATGTTGCAAGAAGTATCAAAAGCTTCACGGGAAGTCCAAAATGAAATTGCAACTATAAACCTTAACATTGACTACTTCAATGATCAGACTGACAACATCAGCACAACTCTTCATCACCTTACAGCAAGTCATGATGTAGTGAATCAGAACTTGAAGACTATAGGTGCTGCTATGAAGGTTCCAACAGTTGCACTCAACCCTGCTGCTAAACCTGAAGAAGTCATCAAGTCTGATGATGACAAAAAGGTGGAAGAGAAAAGGGAAGAATCAACCAAGGAAACTTCTACTGAAGCCAACAAGACTGATAAAGCTACTGAACTGACCAAGCTTGCTGAAGAAGAACTTGGAAAGGAACAAGGTAAAGACAAGTCTGAAGAAGAGACTAAGGAAAAAGCCAAAGCTGATGAAGTAATGGCTGAATCCAAAGACTCTGCTGCTGATAAATCAGACCGTTGACCAAGTACAAGAATACAGAATCAGCCAGGAAGGCCATGGAACTTCTAAGAGAGCAACAACTTAAAGAAAAGATGGAAGCTGCTAAAGAAGTCATCCTTCAAGGTGAAGAAGCTGATGAAGATGAAGAAGAAGATGATGAGGAGTCATCTTATGAATTTGAAGAAGTGCTAGAAGAATCTGATGATGGAGCTGATAGTTAGAAATTTTTTTAACATCTTTTGTAATCAGTTTACATTATCTATTCTTCAGACATCTCATATGATGAACTTGTACTTGTAATTCTTTTTCAACATCTATAAAAAGACAAGTTCAATCCAATATACTTTTTCTATCTCAGAAAATTTTGAGGATTACAATCTTTATTTTAGGTATTTAACAGGTACTTAGCTGAAGTTTTGTCATCATCAAAAAGGGGGAAATTGTTGGATAAGGATGAAGATGAAGGCACTGAAGACAATTTGTAAAGGGAGGTTTTGAAGGATTCCAAAACTTCAAGATTGGCTAAGTATGGGTTAACTTAGCTGATGATCCCTTTGAAGAAATTTTGACTAAGTAATAAAGACATCAGAAGAGTCAAATTTCAAGGTCCAAGACTTCTGATCTGCTGAAGGAAAGATATCAGACTGATGAAGATCAGCCGACTCAAATCAGAATTGTTCAAGTTTGAGATCAGCCGAGTTCGCCATCAGACTTGCACTTTCGTCAGCCAAGTGGAAAGGATTATAAAGTCTTCCCAACGGTAATAAATGCCCCTTGGAGTAATAAATGCTGAAGTACAAGGTTATTAAAGACAAATGATTGAAGAAATGCTTCGCATCAGCTGGGTGCATTTAATGCTGCCTGCAGAATAGTACTGTTTACAGTACGGACAGACTGCAAAAGAGCCGTTCGCGGATTTTAAGGACCAGTACTCGAGGAATTTGAATCTTGTCTCTCTTCAACGGACATTTTTCAAACCTCAAGTATAAATAGCTGAAAGAGACGATGAGAAAACAAGCAACACACTTTCTGAGAGAATTTTCGAAGCAGAACTCTTAAGTCTCAAGAACAGCTCACTCATCAGCTTAGTCATTTGTTGACGAAAAGCGAAGTTGAAGAACAAAGCTAAATACATCTTCTGAGTGAATTTGTAAAACTGAGTGTTGTGAGAAGTAGATATCCATCTTTGTGAGTGATATTACTTCGGAGAGTAGGAGTTTCTAAGTGATTTCCTACTGCGCACTTGTGGCCTTTTCATTTGTTGATCGGCGCAAGCAGAGTATACTGTAAACTTTGTGATTATAGTATTACCCAAGATCTAAGTGACTTGGAAGAGTGGACTAAAGGATTTAAATCAATATAACCACTATAAAAATTCTGTGTGTTTTTACATTACTTTTAAACTTGCATATTTTCTGATTGCATAGTTTCAACTGTTTGAAAAAGAATTTAAAGGAGTTTATAAAACTGGGGAAACATTTTTCAAACTACTAGGAATACTTGTGAAAAACACTTTGAAAAATCCACTGCAAGTACTCTAAGTATTAAAACTAATTTTAACAAAATCAGCTAAGTAACAATCAGACGAGTGGTCAACAAAGCTGTTCAAAGATTTGTTCGCGAACAAAATTGTAACTTACTACTCTGATCAGCTTAGTCTGTTCAGTTAGAGAAAAGTTTTAAAGTTAAAATTTGAAAGAAAATTTTAAAGAGGTTTATTCACCCCCCCCCCCCCTCTAAACCTCTTCTGACCACTTGGGACCAACAACACTCAAGTGCCATCTTCCACAAGGCAAACCGGGTATACAACCTGCCATATGCATGTTCCAAAAAATCATACGTGTAGGTCTTCCCCGTGTATGCTTGTAGTCTCGCTCCAATATCTTCGAAAGCGTATTTGTTTGCCCCATTGTATTGTATCCTTCCCGCTGCCGTCTCTTCTACTAACATATGTAGGAAAAGCTCTAACTCGGGGGTTGTGAAACCTGAGAGCTTCATGATTCTGCAATTTAAACAACATAAAAAACACTCCTTAACTTTAGTAATTGACAAATAACACCCCGCTAACTTAAAAATTTGACAAAGAGTTTTTAAGGTACAATATGCCCAACAACTATTATATAACAAACCTAACTTCGAAATCCCAAATCTCATACTCAACCCACTATATACCATAGAAGGAACAAAAATCAGGAATAATCAGGAAAAAAAATAAAAATAAAAATGATATAAACAAAGTTCCTCTTCCTCAAGCATGACAAATCCCAGAAACAAAACCATAAAAAAGTCAACAAGTTCACTCAATTTCAATCCATCCACGGAACAACAACTATCAATTAGATACCCTTCAAACTCCACATGCATTCAAGAATTTCAACCAAAACCACCAGCCTAATACATTTTCACCCAAAAAAAATACATTTAAAATTTTCAAATACACATATAATATACATGTAATAAAACTCATAAAACAAAATAAGAAGGAGCAAACAAAAAACAGTGGAAACCCATCATAAAGTGAGCAGCCTTTGACAATAAAATGAAGCAAACATAAAGAAACAAGAACTTGAAAGAGCATGACATAATGTATTTATAGGGTACCGAAAGTGAAAGTTAAAATAACACAACTGTTGGGATGAAATTGGGCATGTCCCCTTCTCTTCCAAACCCCTCACTTTAATTTAACTATTTATTTTCTACTACAAAATAAGATTCTAGATCTCTCTTCAAAGATTCTTTATAATCCTATGATTCTTGGATGCATATATTTCGAGTATAAATATACAATTTTTTTTAATTATTTACGTACATAAAAGAAATACCCCTAGAAATAAAGACAAACACACAAAACGTACAAATCACGAACAAAATCGAACAACCGAAGAATGAAAAAAAAGAAAAAACAAACCTTATTGCAAGAGAGGAAGATGAAACGACAAATTGAGTGAACGTAGTGCTTTATGTTTCAGAGATGGAGTACGTGAGGGAGTGAGAGAGAGAATATGAGAAGAATTTTGCGAAGTTTGAGAGATGGAGTGAGGGAGGGAGTGAGAGATGTTTCTGAAAATTAAGGGCGTACAAGGCGTTTGAGAGTTGTTTGGTGTTTAAATTTGTGCGGCTGGAGCAGAGAAGAATTAAGGCCGGGCCTGTGCATGAATGTGAAGGAGACGTGAGGGAGTGGAGAAAATGATTATTCCCTCTTTAATTGTGATTTGTGATCTCATGAATTTAGCAAGGAGTTGTTATTTTTTGGGTAACCAATTTATTTTAGTGATAGATTCACATGATATTTGGTAATATTCTAAATTTGGAAATTTTGTACAACCCAAAAATTGATTTCCTGATTTTTGGTAGTAATAATTAAGTGTTTATTAATTAATGTTGGTAAGGCCATTAATTTTATTATGAAAGGAATTGATCACATTTGAATTTTAGTTTAAAATATGGTTTTACGCTTTATTGTTTTAATAATTTACAATAACATATTATTGTAGTCATTTTTTTAAGTGTTTATTAATAACATATTATGGTAGTAATAATTAAGTGATATTAAGTGTTGATTTTTATGTTATTATTATTTATCCAACGTTGAAACTCAATTCAAAGTAATTTTATTTACGGGGGTGTTAGTGATACTATAACTCTTGGTTCACCTTTCCGAGCAATTTTAGACCAATTTCAAAATAAATGGCTAATTAACGATTTACGGAGGTGTTAGTGATACTATAACTCTCGGTTCTCCTTTCCGAGCAATTTTAGACCAAATTCAAAATAAATGACTAATTAACGATTTACGGAGGTGTTAGTGATACTATAACTCTCGGTTCTCCTTTCCGAGCAATTTTAGACCAATTTCAAATTAAATGGCTAATTAACGATTTACGGAGGTGTTAGTGATACTATAACTCTCGGTTCTCCTTTCCGAGCAATTTTAGACCAATTTTTAAATAAATGGCTAATTAACGATTTACGGAGGTGTTAGTGATACTTTAACTCTCGGTTCTCCTTTCCGAGCAATTTTAGACCAATTTCAAAATAAATGGCTAATTAACGATTTACGGAGGTGTTAGTGATACTATAACTCTCGGTTCTCCTTTCCGAGCAATTTTAGACCAATTTCAAAAGAAATGGCTAATTAACGATTTACGGAGGTGTTAGTGATACTATAACTCTCGGTTCTCCTTTCCGAGAAATTTTAGACCAATTTCAAATTAAATGGCTAATTAACGATTTACGGAGGTGTTAGTGATACTTTAACTCTCGGTTCTCCTTTCCGAGCAATTTTAGAACAATAAATAAATGGCTAATTAACGATTTACGGAGGTGTTAGTGATACTATAACTCGCGGTTCTCCTTTTCGAGCAATTTTAGACCAATTTCAAAATAAATGGCTTATTAACAATTTACGGAGGTGTTAGTGATACTTTAACTCTCGGTTCTCCTTTCTGAGCAATTTTAGACCAATTTCAAAATAAATGGCTAATTAACGATTTACGGAGGTGTTAGTGATACTACAACTCTTGGTTCTCCTTTCCTAGCAATTTTAGACCAATTTCAAAATAAATGGCTAATTAAAGATTTAAGTGTTTATTAATAACAGATTATAATACATGCTAAGTCTCCTTGTTGTGGGATTAAAAGCGGACTTGAATATGGTCTTGGATACCAGAAATATTGTATTATATAATTTATATGGATAAATTAACCAAGAAATTGGACTGGTGGAATGGTTAAGTAATGGGTTGAAGTAGGTTGTCTGTGTTCAAATGCTCCTCCTAACAGAAAGTTGATTTTTTCCTCTTTGTGGAGAAATTAATAACTTTCTCCATTTTGGCCAAGTTCAATATAAAGTTTGGCGGGAGAATGTTTTAAATTTCGATTTTCTACAAAATAAAAAGTACTTCTGAATAAAAAATAGATTATACTTATAAATTTTAGTTAAAAATATGGTTTTACGCTTTATTGTTTTAATAATTTATAATAACATATTATTGTAGTCATTTTATTAAGTGTTTATTAATAACATATTATGGTAGTAATAATTAAGTGATAATTAAGTGTTGATTTTTATGTTATTATTATTTATCAAACGTTGAAACTCAATTCAAAGTAATTTTATTTGCGAAGGTGTTAGTGATACTTTAACTCTCGGTTCTCCTTTCCGAGCAAATTTAGACCAATTTAAAAATAAATGTCTAATTAACGATTTGCAGAGGTGTTAGTGATACTTTAACTCTCGGTTCTCCTTTCCGAGCAAATTTAGACCAATTTTAAAATAAATGGCTAATTAACGATTTACAGAGATGTTAGTGATACTATAACTCTCGGTTCTCTTTTCCCAGCAATTTTAGACCAATTTCAAAATAAATGGCTATTTAACGATTTACGGAGGTGTTAGTGATACTACAACTCTCGGTTCTCCTTTCCGAGCAATTTTAGACCAATTTCAAAATAAATGGCTATTTAACGATTTACGGAGGTGTTAGTGATACTACAACTCTCGGTTCTCCTTTCCGAGCAATTTTAGACCAATTTCAAAATAAATGGCTAATTAACAATTTAAGTGTTTATTAATAACATATTATAATACATGCTAAGTCTCCTTGTTGTGGGATTAAAGGCGGACTTGAATATGGACTTGGATACCAGAAAAATTATTTTATATAATTTATATGGATAAATTAATCAAGAAATTGGATTGGCGGAATGGGTAAGTAAAGGATTGAAGTAGGTGGTCTGGTGTTCAAATTTTCCTCACAACAGAAAGTTGATGTTTTCCTCTTTGTGGAGAAATTAACTACTTTATCCATTTTGGCCAAGTTCATATAAAGTTTGGCGGGAGAAAGTTTTAAATTTTGATTTTCTACAAAATAAAAAGTACTTCTAAATAAAAAATAAATTATACTTATAAATTTATAATACTTAATTTATTACTTAATAATTATCTTATTTTCAAGAAGGCTCAAATTTAGCTATTAAATGAACATCGGCATGTTTATATTGACTTGAAATAGTGTGTCAGCAAACATAAAGATTAAAAATATTATTAGTTTGTTCAACTATATCAAAAAAAATAAAGCATCTTCTTCATTGTCTTCTACTAAAATAATGATGTCAGGCCATTTTTCTTCTCCTATGGGTTCTTCGTCACCTCCAGGCACGATGTCCTCAGTGGGAGCTTGATCCACGGCATTATCCCCCCGTACTAATTTTGGTTTTTCATCCGGTAAAACTGCAAGATCATCAATGGGAAGCTTCGACGCAAAAATCACACTAAACTCCCACCAATACCTTTCACCCTCTCTCCTGTACATCGTTGCCCACCAATTTTCCTTAATTAATAACAAAAAAAGGGCGCATTAGCATTGTTGTATATTATGCACTATGCCGAATAATCATCATACCACTCTTACCTGTACAAGCTCATCCCAAATATAATCATCCGTCTCCAGAACATTGAGAGTATGATTCCATCTCACAAAACTACATTGTTTTGCCTGCTCCCAAAGGTAGTATCGAGTGTGCAGATCACCGAAAATCTTGAACAACTCCTTATAAGTCATTGTTTTTCGTGTTCTAGCTTCGATGATTGGAATTATCCTGTTAATGCTCTCCTCGTTATTGCCATTCCAATGAATGTTCCCTTGGAACGCCTCTTCCAATAACAAGTTAATGAAAATTTCTTCATCGCGTGCTGTCCAAATTCGCGCTGTTTGACTATATTTAACATTCAGAATCATCATCAGATTAATATATAATTATAAGTATATCTCATTTTGTTTAATGGACAAAAGAACCTTTGATTAAACACATGCACAATCAAAGAAAACAACTCGAAATTATTTTTGAATAAAAAAGACAAACAAGATTATCATCAGCTATTAATGAAATTTTGTACTTTAAGTGAAAAACGAGTCCTACCTAGGTAATCATAAATCTTCTAATAAAAACCGCTCAAAATCGTGTAATCACAAATTTCAATTTTTACACAACCCTAAAAAAATTTCATAATTTCGGAATTTGTTGAATTATATGTTTTTGCACTTTGCCACTAAATTACAAAAATATGCAATTTACCCCTCGGATGTTTAATTTACCACTAAAGATATTTGAAAATTTACATTCAAATGTTTAATAAAACAAGGACAAAACTAACAAATCTTCATCAATCATGTAATAAACACTAAATAAGCATGAATAATCAATGTACATGTAACAAATTGTGCATAATCACAAGATGAGAATTCCAGATATAACTTGGAAACAAATATTTCAGAAAAGAAGAATAATTATATTATTAAATAAAATAATAACACATACTGACCTGCGGTTCTTTTTCTCGATCGGATTAAAGTGCTTGAATTGATTGTTGTAAATTCCTTAACCTTGCTAGTGTGGGATGTATAGCTTTGGCTTGTGGACTAAAATTTTCATTTGATTTGCATTATTGCTTATTTTCCATTTTTTTTTGATAGATGATATTAGAGAGAAGATTTTGATATATATGATTAACCGATGTGATTCGGGAATGTGTAACCTCCGTGACTTTAAAAAATTAATAGGGTTGTTTATTTCCTTTTTTTTAATTAATTTTGCTTATGCTTTTTGTAGATCCATTTTCTTTTCAAAATTCATAACTATCTATATTTAGTTTTCAAATTATTTTTAAATAAAAAATTCTGCCATTCTCGTATTTAAATAATTCCCAAATTTAATTTATTTATATGATTGGTTAGTTATTAAAGATATGGCATGATTTGCGTGTGCATATCCCTAACTTGAAGGAAGAAGTTACCTAAATTCAAACAAACACTTAATTAAGGAAAACTCGTTTTTATAAAAATATTAAGAAATAAAAAATATCAAATAAATTCCAAAATTAGGGATAATTATGACCCGCTTATTCCCATCCAGAGACAGGAAAAGGAACAATTCATTAAACTGATTCAAAGAACATCTTGTTGGTAAATCGTTAATTATATGTCAATTTGATATTTAATTTTTTTTCAGTTCAAATATTTTGATACAATATTTCAATTTGGAGTTTTTCTATGGTTTGATTTCTTTGATTCAGTAGTGTTTAATGTAAATTGTTACGTGATTATATCTTTGTACATGTCAATATCTCACTTAATTATATATTTGTATATCTTAGTCTAAACATTAGTTTTGCATATTTTCAATCTCGGAACTAAACCTAATCTTAATTTTCAATTATTCATTGTTGTGATATTCTAAGGTTAGTATCATGTCTGGAGAATTATTTACTCAAGATGACCTAAAATTATTTTTTGGGATGTTGATTGATGAGACGATGGCTGGCAAAATCGATTATGTCTGGGATAACACCATTATCCTTAAGCAAATAGCTACCCGATTAGAACAAAAGACCGGCAAGAACTACAATGTCGAAGTTGTGGAAGAAAAATATAATAGGTTGTATGATCGATATAGTAGGTGGCAATCAGCACTGCATTGCCATTACGTGAGGTGGCCACCCTGTGGATAACAAATTGTTAGCCAGTGACGAAGTCTGGGAGATACTTCTTAAGGTAACAAAATTTAACAGGTTACTAATTCGCTGGTTTATTATATATATATATATATATATATATATATATATATATTGTATCAAGAAATTTACATTTTGGTGATTACTGTTGTGCTACAGTCTATGCAACATTGTTCCTGGGCAAAAAGGTACCGTCAGAACGGTGAAAAGTACTGGCGGGAGCTAGACATAATTTATTTCGGGTTTTACCCAGTATATCCAAGAAAAAATATAGTGGAGCAGGATACAACAGAAGAAGTCATGAGTGACTAGGGTCCAGAAGAATAGATAGAGTAACTAGTACTTTACAAATTAGCCATTTTTATAAACGGTTTTATTTGGGTATGGTAGTTAGCAGTTTACACTTCTCACATTATTCCATTATTTTCCATGAATTATGATGTCAGCACTACTTATAATTGAATTTTGCATGTTTGTTAGTCAAAAATATTTTCTGTAATAAAATTCCTCTTGTATTTTAGTAACAAAAAAAATATTATTAAAATTTTCAACGCCATTAATATAGTAAAAAATATTTCATCTTGCTATTTTTAAACTGAAATTTAATTTGATATTAAAAATTCTTTAAAGCCAAAGGATAATCATCTATACTAATAATAAAAACTAAGATATTTCTGTCTCACAAAATTACCCTTTTTTCTGCTAATTTTTTTTCATTCAATTAATTACGACAAATGTAGGAAGTTTATTGTTCTTAATCATTCAATTAATCTTTGCATATATTTTATGCATATTCACATTTAGTATAAATATATTATAAAAAAATTAATATGCCAAGATACATTATAATTTAAAGAATTCAACACACGCGAGTACTGCGTGCTACGACGGCTAGTAGTATTTTAAAGCCAAAGGATAATCATAGTATTTTAAAATTATTTAAAGCCAAAGGATAAAATTATTCCGGAATAGGCGAATTAATTTTAAGAACTAACTCCTTCAAATTAATAGATATATATTAATATTAATATTAATATTAACGTACCTAACGGAAATGATATTTATATTAACGAATTGCTTTGGTGTTTCAGAAGTGTATCTACGTTGTCCAAGTGGACTAGATGGTGTAACATTTTTTAGGGACTCAATTTCGAAACCTAGCTGGAACATGCACCTTCCTACATTAGTTACTCTATACTATTTTTTGGATGATCATATGATAAGGTAGCAATGAAATGTCGAACAATATCGAGTGATTAATACAAAGAATATGTTGTTAGCATAAGACATAGATACATAGAAAACATCGAACAATAAATACATTTGTCAAGTTTGATTTAATATTTTTAAAGAATATGCATGAGAGCTAGCAATGAAATGACATAATGCACCCTCAAAAGTAGCTCAATCAAATCAAGACTCTTGACTCATTCATTAAAAATTTGAAGTTTGATTTTTCATAAAACAAATATAAGTATTTTGTTCTTGAATTTGGACTTAAAAATTCCTCGATAAGGAGAATCGAGAGTCATAGTATCACTAATCCCTCTGTGAATCGTAAGTTGGTGAAATTTGTTGAATTTGGACTAAAAAATTCCTCGATAAGGAGAACCGAGAGTTATATTATCACTAATCCCTCCGTTAATCGTTAGTTGGTGAAATTTGATGATTTTGTTTTAAAATTGCTCGAAAATGGGAATCGAGACTTAATTATTATTAGCAAAATGGTACCCTCTCAAGTCATATAACAGTTATACCCCCACAAAAGCACCCTTTGTAACTAAATTTTTTTTAAATAACCCCCTGCTAACTTTAATAATTGACAAAAAACACCCTGCTAAATTTAATAATTGACAAATAACACCCTGCTAACTTAAAAATTTAACAAAACACACCCTGCTAACTTTAAAAGTTGACCAAACACGCCCTGTAGTCTTTAAAATTTGACAATCACATCTTCTTAACTTTAATAATTGACAAAATACACCCTGGTAACTTTAAAAATTGACAAAATAAAACCTGTTTCCTTAAAAAATTGACAATCACACCCTGTTAACTTTAATAATTGACAAAAATACCCTTATAACTTTAAAAGTTGACAAAGACCACCCTGTTTGTCTAGGGATATAGACAATAACACCCTATTAACTTTAATAATTTACAAAACTCACCCTGCTAACTTTAAAAGTTGACCAAACACGCCACATATTCTTTAAAAATTGACAATCACAACCTGTTACCTTTAATAATTGTGAAAAAACATCCTGCTAACTTTAAAGATATTATTATTCATACAATATATTATTAACAACGAAAACATAATTCCTAATCAACAACAATATTTTTCAAAATAATATGTTCCACCAAAATATAGCATTACAAAATCCAAAAATCAATAAAAGTAATTATGAAAGCAGTACATTCTTCAGTCCTTCTCATTAGATTGCAATCTTCGATTAACTCTCACTGCACCTATCTTTTCACATATCTTCCTGTAATGCCCTTTTACTCCACAAATTGTGCAAGCCTTTTTCAAAGGCTGACTTGCCACTGTATCCTCCTGTTGTGGTGATTGCGGTTGTGTTGCTGGTTCTGGAGTTGATGCTCGGGGTTCTGGCAATTGCAATCCTATCCCTCTCTCATCACGTGCTTTTTCTTATTACAAGTCTTCTCAAAATGACCTCTCAATCCACACTGTTTGCATGTCCTTTGTACTTTGTTGGTTTGACTTGCCACTGTATCCTCATGTTGTGGTGATTGCGGTTGTGTTGCTGGTTCTGGAGTTGATGCTCGGGGTTCTGGCAATTGCAATCCAATCCCTATCTCATCACGTGTTTTGCTCTTATTACAAGTCTTCTCAAAATGACCTCTCAATCCACACTGTTTGCATGTCCTTTGTACTTTGTTGGTTTGACTTGCCAATGCATACGCATCGTCTCCTATAAGTAGATATAGTGTTGCAGCCTTGATTTCGAACAATTTGTATCTTTTCTCATCTACTTCGTTGGAATGAATTACATATATGCAAACCACTCGGCTGGGCCAGCCAAATAATTGAATCAACTCAGTCTCAGTTTCAAACAACTTAAACTTACGGTATCCATCAATCCTATAAAAATTCTTCTTACCACAAATTCTCATCAGATCACACATGTAATCAAGGTTTGCGATTGACATTTGCTTATAGTTGAAATAGTCTACGCACCTAAAACTACCCCTCACATACTCAGGTTTAGGTTCATGCCTTAAACTACCACCATAATAAATCTTTAAGATACGGTGTAGTTTATCTGCAAATAAAAAAATTTACATTAATTAACTACAAAGGCAACTCCCTGTTAACAGTCAACCATCATTCACCAACACTTTCATGCTAATTACAATGAATTAGTACTAATCTATGAAAAGCAGAAAATCCAACACTTTCATGCTAATTACAATGAATTAAGTCTCAACACTTTCATGCTAATTACAATGAATTAATACTAATATATGAAAAGCAGAAAATCCAACATGCATTCTCATCATATTCCATACATAAGAAATCATTCAGTAAGAATTATCCAAGTTCTACAAACACAGTTCATATATTCCTAAACCATAAAAATAAACAGTTCAACTCTATTCACAAATTAAGAATATGCAATTGAACAAAAACTCCATATCTTAAGCAATATTAGACCTATAAACCTCCTCAAATCCATAATCTAAAAATTACTTCCAATATTAAAAAAAACGTACCTCTATATTGAGGGAGGGGGTATGTCGTTGAATTCACGTTTACGTATCAACCCAAAATCCGATCGAATCCTAAATTTAACCATTAGTGGAAGAAGTTTGAAGAAGATTTGATAATTAAGGTGGAAGAAATTTTGAAGAAGAGTCGCGGCTTTTGGAAGAAGAATTATTTGAATTAGGGCTTTTCAATTCAATTTAAACAGAGAAGGTAATAGAATATGAACGCCTAATTTGCAATTACCCCCCTTATAATTGAATTTTACACGCTTATTCCCCACCTTCAAATAATTTTTTATTTTTCATATTAATTGTTAATTTATTTTTGAGTAATAATAATAATAATACAATTCATATTAATTGTTAATTTAAAATTTTGATCTAAAATTGCTCGAAAAGAAGAATAGAGAGGCATCACTAACATCTCTGTAAATCGCTAATTAGCCATTTATTTTAAAATTCGTCTAAAAGTGCTCGGAAAGGAGAACCGAGAGTTGTAGTATCACTAACACCTCCGCAAATCGTTAATCAGCCATTTATTTTGAAATTGGTCTAAAATTGCTCGGAAAGGAGAACCGAGAGTTATAGTATCACTAACACCTCCGTAAATCGTGAATTAACCATTTATTTTGAAATTGGTCTAAAATTGCTCGGAATTTCAACCGAGAGTTATAGTATCACTAACATCTCCGTAAATCGTTAATTAGCCATTTATTTTGAAATTGGTTTAAAATTGCTCGTAAAGGAGAAACGAGAGTTATGGTATCACTAATATCTCCGTAAATCGTTAATTAGCCATTTATTTTGAAATTGGTCTAAAATTGGTCGGAAAGGAGAACCGAGAGTTATAGAACTAACATCTCCGTAAATCGTTAATTAGCCTTTTCTTTTGAAATTGGTCTAAAATTGCTCTGAAAGGACAACCGAGAGTTATAGTATCACTAACACCTCCGTAAATAAAATTACTTTGAATTGAGTTTCAATGTTGGATAAATAATAGTAAAAAATGATAAATATTAAATCAACGATTTTTATAGAATTTAAATTCAAAAAAATTAAGTTATATGTATCAAATTAATGAATTTAATTTATAGATTTTAACATGTTAATTTCAAGCGTGAGTCTGATCGGTTCTGGTCTAATTTCAATGTTCATGGAATCAGACCAATATACATCCATAAGGAGCATAAGATTTTTTTTATTATTATTTACTTTAATATTTCACAGAAAAGATAATTAATTAATGTTATTATCGATAACTTTTAATTACTGCTCTTGACTAACAAAACAGGAAAAAAAAGAACAACAAAATTTCAGTTTTTATCATAAAATTCATGTCAAATAAAATCAGAGTGAAAAATAAAAAATAACTCAATATGTTCCCATTCCCTATGGTATCTAAAATTTAAAGGGAAAAGGAAACATATTTAGTTTTGCTCATATTTGTTATGTATTACGATATGTATAAATCCAATCAGCTATCAAATTTTCGGTATTCATGAATATCTTTTTTTTTTGTTTCAAGAATTTATGATATCATGGAAACAAATTAATTAAGGTAGTTAGTGGAAGTGGAACTAATTGAATATATATTCCGGTTTAATTAAAGTAATAATGTAGATATATCATAGGAAATTCCCGTACGCCTTCTGGTTAGATAATTGAGCAAATCACGTTGTATGGCAAGATTTAAATTTTGCAGCTATATTATTAATTTTAAAAGGCAGTAAAATCTTACACTAAAAGAACTCTCAAATTAATTGGACTCTTAAATTATCGTGGCTTTCTATTATAAATAAATCCTTGCCAATATTGATCTACTTGTTTGGAGTTCTGGAACACCAAAAACGAAAGATCATTAACGAGAATTAAGGTATGGATGAACATATTCTAATATTTTATTTTTCATGCGTTATTGATCAACATATTGAATTCTAATGTCAAAGCTCCTAAAACAATTTACCTAATATATTGCTCGGTTATATGTCTTGATATTTGGTATTGTCGTGTTAAAGATCTTGAAACAATAATTTTACATTATTGCACAATTATTGATCAATATTTTGTTTTCTCGTATTAAAGTGCTTGAACAAGAATTTTACCTTATTTATCCAGCATTGTTGCGTTGATTGACATAATTAAATTGTTTTGTGTTATCTCATGTTTTTTAAATTAGTATTTATGTTCTGATTTTTATTTTGATTGAAATTTATGATATGATTTATTTTTAATGTTATTATTTATATTGTGATTTTCTTTATATTTTAACACAATTAAATATTCTCGATTAAATATAGTATCATTGTTGCCGTATTTTGGGTTCAAGATGACCTCCAACTTTTCTTGGCGATGTTGATTGATGAAACTAGGGCTGGCACGATACATTATACCTGGAGCAACACATCGGTTTTTCAGCAAATTGCTGAAAGACTACAACAACAAACCGGCAAGAATTACACATCCGATATGGTTAATAGAGAATTTCATAGGCTGCATACTCGCTATTACTCGTGGCAAGAGGCACTGCGATGCCGGTTTGTGAGGTTGTTACCGGAAGAGAACAGTTTGCTAGCTAGTGACGAAGTATGGGAAATACTTGTTAAGGTAACAAAATTTAATATATTACCACATTTGGTAATCTTCTATTTTAATGTGTTGTTTACTTTAAGTTATCTAGTCTAAATTAATTATTTATTTTATTTATGCTACAGGATGATTAGTACAAATGGTGGGAGAAGAAGTACCAATATCACGGTGAAATGTACTGGCGTGAACTAGACTTAATTTTTAAGGCAGTCCACCCACCTCAACCAAGAAATGCTATTTTGGAGCAAGTTCCGGCAGACGAAGTCTTGGGTCAAGAAGAACATGAGGAAGATGAAGAAGAAAACGAGGAGCCGGAGGTGATATCGATTGGAGGAGAAGGGTATCCTTGTAGTGGCCCAAGTGATGAGGAACTTTAAATTAATAGAATAATTAATAATAATAGGTTTTATTATTGGCACAATTTTAGTTAGGTTTTAATAAAGTATCTTTATTTTCTGTCAAACTATAGTACCAGTTGGATAAAGTGCTCATCTTGATCATGGGATCAAGGGTTCGAATTCCCCTTTGCACACTATAATTTTTAGTATTTCTTTCTTTATTATTCATAATATTCAAGCATTATTTTTATTTATTTTCCTCCCTCCTTAGATTAATATTCTCTATTTATTTAACATTGAATTTTACATTCCCTGAACTTTACACAACAATCACGGCTAATGAATTAACAATATTTTATTAGTCAATCCGCTAAAGTAGATCAGTTGGCTTGTAGGTATGTATTGAACAAGATAAAGCCTATAAATACATGAGTTTGGGTTCGATTCCCACCTGCTGCACATAGTTATTTTAATTACTTCTTTACTTTACATATATACTCCTTTTGCATTTTTAATTAACAATTGTTCAATTTATATTATTTTTCTTCCTTAACTATTATTCTATTAATTCCTATTTTTACATAAATCATTTAATTACTTATTTCCTCTAGCCAACTAATTTGAACATTGAACATTATTTATTAAAATAAAAAATGTCACGATAGAATATACTACAAATATAAAAAAAAAATAATCCACATAAATAAGACATAAAATAATTAATTATTTTAAAGACCCAATATACGATCTATTCGGTCCAGTATTTCATCAGTATCCTCATCAGAATCATCTCCATCCTCATCTTTATCGGTCCATTCTTCTTCGTCTTCCTCTACCTCTTCTTCTTCTTTTTCCTCTTCCTCTTCCTCTTCTTCTTCTTCTTCTTCTTCTTCTTCTTCTTCTTCTTTGATAGGTTCATCATCTCCTTGCTCTGCTTCTCGTTGGTTTTCATCTTCTAGTTGCCACCTCGATTCTTCCATCGCAGCCTCATATTCCTCTCTCTCACGTCGCCTGTCCTCATCAATTTGGCGTACCCATTCCTCCATTTCAGCTTCAAACTCATCCCTATAAATAACACATGAGATATTAAGTCCTAATTTGGCCAAGTGTCGGCATTAATTTGTTTGCATATATAATTTTAGCATAAGTAATTAAAGATAGAGGCGGCAAATTAAAGGTAAAAAAGAAAAATTAAGACACGTTATGAAATGAAAATTGTTTTACTTAGCTGTAAGCGTCATCCCTGTCGTTTTGAGCAGAATTGTTGTTCGTTTCATTGACAATATTGTTGTTATTTTGATTGTGATCCATATTGAGACTATCTTTAATTTTGTATATATTTGAAGCTTCAAAATATCAAGATTATGTTGGTTAATTAATAATGAATAGTCAGGTTCTTATTTATAGGTACATTACATTTTTTCATCTACTAAAAATCGTTTGAAGTGTCTTTCAAATTCCAAAAGTTGTCATTTGAAATAAAAAATTCTAAAAGTCGTGACCTATCGTTTATTTATTTGTTATTGATTGTAATTAACTTGTTATATAAGGCAATTATGAAAATGTAGTAATAATTCAGCTACTAAAAACTGGTTGAAGTGTCTTTTAAATTCCAAAAGTTGTTGTTTAAAAAAAAATTTTCTAAAAGTCGTGACCTATCATTTATTTATTTGATATGGATTCTAACTTGTTATATAAGGCAAGTATTAAAATGTAGTAATAAAATTTCAGTTTATTAATTCGTAAAGTTGTGTTTAAGATTTGAAATCACATAGCACACCACTCACGCCACTAAACCCACTCCCATATTTAACAAACTCCCATAACTATATTATTTCCATAATTGGTTAAATTATGAAAAAGATATGGCATGATTTGTATATATTTTAAAGAAGAAGTTTCCTAATTAAACACAAACTCTTAATCAAGTAAAATATTTATAGAACCATCTTCTACATAAATAATTCGACTCAAATTTACTTATATACATATCGAAAACCGAAGAAGAAAAAAAGAAAATTCACCACGATTTCACATAACAAAAACCGAACACCACGAATTCAAAATCTATTCAATCTCGGAGGTGTGGAGTTGAGTTTATTTGAATTGATAAAACATGTGAGTGTTCATAATTTCTATTTGATTAATGCAATTCAATTTATGTATGTTATTCGATTTATGATTGTAGTGTATATACATACATACATACATATATATATATATATATATATATATATATATATATATATATATACATAATTATTTCTATTTCTTTATCTGAAATTAATTATTTTTATTTTGTCCTCCCCTTTGTTAATTATTCTATATTAATTATTATATAGTGTTTTATTCATTGTTTTCCAGTATTTGAAATTTTTTATTTAAGTTGTAATAAAATAATAATAATTTCTATTTTACTTTTATTAATTATTGTTCTAAGGGGAAAAATTATGAAAAATTATTTTACTAATTTACATATATTTTCGGTATTATACAGGTCATCAAATGGAAAGAGGAAGGCTTCGAATGTCCAAGATTTCATAAAGCAAAAAACAGTAAGTCTCAATTACTATGCTGGTTTCCTTATTGCATATGTGAATTTATTAATTTCTCATATCTTGGTTTATTTTGTGGGTTCTATTTATTACAGTGGGTTTTAATAATATTTGGAAATATGAGCTATTAGGCTTGTCAAATGGTCGGGTTCGGTTCATGTCGAAACGGGTCGGGTAATTAATGGGTTTGTGGTGGTTGGTCGATAATGTGTCGGGTCGTGATTGTAATATAATTAGGGTTATGTTAATATTAAGTAATTTTGTTGATTGACATATAATTAGGACTTATTTTTACTTGATGACTAATTCAGGATTTTGTTTGTTATTTTATGTTTTAGAGTTCAATTTTAATGACTTTTAAGATTTCACTGACTGTACAAAAGGGCGGTAATTGTTTTCTTGTAATTGCTATAAACCGAAATTTAAGAAGTAATTGAAAAATTAGGAGAGTGCACTTGACCACATGCTAAAAATATATGTTTTTTTTCACTTTACCACCAACATTTTAAAAAAATACCATTTAACGCCCTGAATTTGTTTTCATTTAATACCGTAACCCAAAATTTAAGAATTTCTTGAAAAATTAGGAAAATGCACTTGACCACATGGAAGTTTTTTGCACTTTACCAACAACATTTTAAAAAAATACCATTTAACCCCCTGAATATGTTTTCATTTAATTACCGTAAACTGAAATTTAAGAAATTCTAGAAAAATTAGGAAAGTGCACTTTACCACAAACAATATAAAAAAATTAGGAATTTCTTTCTTTTTTTATTGAAATTAAAATAAATATAACACCAATAATTTGTCCTTGATAATATCATTCAAACACCAGTCTCTAATTCTATGATTCATGAATATTTAGAAAACATAGGCTAGAACAGATTAATACATTTTTAAACAAAAAAAAAAACATTTGAATCACCTACGCATTTTTTCTTATGAGCAACATTAAAACACTAGCCTATGTTTTTTATATACTCTAAATATCTATACCATGTAGGAAATAAGAATGAAAACAACCGAAGAGTTTAAAATGCTTAAAACGATTATAATGGTATTTTTTTTATTGATAATTAAATATCGAAGAAGTTTATACTAACGATAAATCCCAATGCTGGTTTAGAAAATTGTTTACTACTTTTGACCTGGTCACATTTAATCAATAAAGCAAATAACAACTATTTTAAAAATATTTGATAATTAAGTGTCTTGAATTAAATAGTGAAAAAAAATAAAAATTTTGTTAGTTTATTATTCTAAACACAATTGCATTTTTCATTGAACATGTCAAGCAACAAAGATTGGACACAAGGATGTCGATCGAGAAATTGATGTCGATGAATAAATCCCTTTTAAATTCTCAATTGGACATGATAGATGAAATGGGGTTTGGAACGTTGGCTAGATTGAATAATATTTAGGATATCAACCGCACTGTGATACATTGGTTAATTAATCAGTATGACCCGTTCACAAGAATACTCAAAATACATGAACACGAGTTGGAGCTCACAGATTACGCGGTTTATGAGGCTCTTGGGGTTCCATGCAAAAGTCGTTGTATGTATCACTCTTCTACAAATAAGACTGGAGTGAAAAAGTACGGTTCATTCGTCACAATGAAACGAGGTAGAGTTGACTCTAAAGAATTGTACGAGTCATTGCTTATAGAAGGGACTCACGGAGATGAATTCAAGGTTCAGTACTTGACATTTTTGTTTGGTTTGTTTCTCTATCCGTGTAACCAACAAAACATACCGGGTGATTACCTCACCCTATTTAAGGACCTGGATGAAGTTCCCAAGATGAATTGGGCGAGCCTTGTGATAACAAAATTAGATGAGGGAGTACGGACATACCAGGCAAAAAGGGAGGGTTACATACCTGGTTGTTTAATATTATTACAGTTAAATAGTTAATGGTCTCTCTCATATGACGTATTACTTAAATATGTATTTTATTAATTTAACATAATATATAACTGTGATGCAGATAATATTCTACCGACAACTACGTCCAGTCCGAGCAAAATATGCACTTGATTTGGAGACAGAAGTACCTTTTATAAAGTATCTTTCGAAGGAACGATCAACAATGTTGATGAAAGAAGTGCAGTCCAATGGCGGTTATTGGAACCCTAAGGTAACTATTTCCGTGCAAACATTTCTCATAGATAATATATTTTATAAATCTGTAAATGGCATTTACTGATATAAACAACCCTTTTCGAGTTTCAGAGTATTGACTTTGAATTAAGTAAATCAAATAATCAGGTGATTTGTGAGTTAGAATTGGCAAGTGAATTGGAAAAAGGAGAAGCCAATAATATTAAGAGTTCTGGTAGATTTTCACCAATTTGGGATAAACCAAACAGTTATGATGATATGGGAGCGTACAACCATTTTGATAATCCCATGCGTTCCCACTCTGCCAAAACCGACTAGTGATGCAGAAGATTCAAAGGCTTATGCATTGCTCACGAACCGAATTAATGCTCTTGAGTTCCAAGTCTCCCAAATGACAACCACCCTGAATGCCATACTACTGCAGCAACCAATCAAAGAGATGTCTTCGGGGGTGAAACAATTATCACCATTTGAGAATATTGCAAATAATATCCAGTTTTGCCTGCAGAATAGTACTGTTGATAGTCCTGCTCTTCTCTGCCTGATGGCTAAGGAAACTGATGACTCTGAGGATGATGAGGTAACTCCTCTTGATAATGAATTATTTAATTCATTTGAACAAATGATGCTCAACAATACTAGTATTGCTGATGCATTTAAAAAGCTTAAGGAAGAGATGATATTGCTAAAAGAGCAAAACAGTTCACTGAAACTTAAAGCTGAAAAGCCAAAAGAATCAGCTGAATATAAACTGCTTGAGCAAGAGAATGAATCTCTGAAAGCTGAATGTGAAGTTTTAAAGGGTAAAATCATTGAGCTTGAGAAAGTCATTGAGTCTCATGAGAAGTCATCTGTTGCATCCACTCACATGTCTAGTAAACAGAAGACACCTTTAGATCAGGAAAAGTTAGAAATGAACCATACTGAAAAATTCATATCAGCTGACAATAGTAAGGTCATATTGTATGTTCAAACTACTAAACCTGCTTTACCTGAGAAAGTGGTAAAGGTGACGAAAACTCCTAAGGCTAAAAAGAGCAAAGAACCTAGTGTAGGAAAACAGACTAGTAAGCCTAAACAGAAGAGTCCTAAGAAGTCATCTGACAAGGCTAAAACTAATCAGACTAGTGATAAAACTAAGTCGTCTGTTAATGAGCAAGCGTCTAGTAAACCAAAGAAGCATAAAAACAAGAAAAATCAAAATGCTTGGTATGGAAATGAGTCTTATTATGTGCAACCTGCTGCATATCATCCTATGTATCATGCACCTCAATTTCCAACTTACTATGCACCATACCCTGCTCATCCAATGCATGCATATCCTCCTTATCATGCATCTTCCTCTGCATTTGAACATTATCCTTATCATAATGATCATCAACAATATGACAAATATGATGAACGTGGTAAAGGCAAAGTTGTTCATACTCCTGTTGAAACTCAGAAGCCTAAGAAGCCTAAGACTTCATCATCTTGGGTTTTCAAAGGTGGAATTAATCCGTCAGGACCCTCTCAATAAGGGTACATAAACCAATTTTATTTTATTTTGTAGGTTAGGATTAGGAGTAGGAGTAGAGTAGAGAAAATCTGGTACTTGGACAGTGGTTGTTCAAGACACATGTGTGGAAACATACATGAGCTGACGGATGCAGTTGCTATGGATGGTCCAAAGGTTACTTTTGGGGACAGCAAAAAAGGCAAGATTAAAGCTAAAGGAAAATTGGTCAGAGGAAACATAGAGATATCTGACGTCTCATATGTTAAAGGCCTCAAATATAATCTGCTGAGCATAAGTCAATTTTGTTACAAAGGATATTCAGTTATCTTCTCAACAGATAAGTGCTATGTTGAACAGATAGGTACAAAGAAGGTAATTTTATCTGGAAGACGACAAGAAAATATCTACATAGTCGACTGGAATTCTGCTGACAAGAATTCGAACGTTTGTTTGGTGGCATAAACACCAAGTGAAGTTAGTTAGCTGTGGCACAAAAGAATGAATCATTTAAACTTCAAGACCATCAACAGATTGATAAAGAATGAACTGTTAGAAGGGATTCCAAAAACAGTCATGAGCAAAGATAAGCTCTGTGACGCCTGTCAGAATGGTAAACAAATCAAGTCATCATTCAAAAGCAAGAAGCACCAATCTTCTGGAAGAATATTGGAGCTGCTACATATGGACTTATTTGGACGCATTGATCCTGTTAGCAATGGCGGAAAGAAATACTGCCTAGCTGTTGTGGATGACTATTCAAGATATACTTGGGTGATATTCATGAAAAAGAAAAGTGAAACCAAGGAACATCTTACTAATCTGATGGAACTGATCCAGAATGAGAAAAGCATAAAGATATTAAAGACCAGATCAGATAGAGGGACAGAGTTTACGAATTCTACTGTTGAAGAGTATTGAAACATCAAAGGAATACATCATGAGTATTCAGCTGCTAGAACCCCTCAACAGAATGGTGTTGCTGAAAGGAGAAACAGAACACTAAAAGAAGCTGTCAGAACCATGATAGCTGAAGCTAAGCTGCCACAAAGATTTTGGGCAGAAGCAACAAACACATCATGTTTTACCCAAAACAGATGCATGATCAACAAGCACCAAAACAAGACTCCATATGAAGTTTGAAACAACAGGAACCCAAACATTCATTATTTTAAGATATTTGGTTGTAAATGCTTTGTTTTAAATAATGGGAAAAATCACCTTACTACATTTGCAGAAAAGGCTGATGAAGCTGTTTTTGTAGGATACTCTACTGTTAGTAAAGCCTATAGAGTTTTTAACAAAAGAACATTACTAATAGAAGAATCCATTCATGTAGTATTTGATGAACCAAGTCAATCTTCTGAAAAGAATCAAAGTGTTAATCAAGATCTGTCTACTGATTTACAGAAGTTGAATGTTGGAAAGAATGAAGAATATGTTCCCATCATACTACCTGATCTCAACCTAGCTGATAACTCAAGTGCTGTTCAAAATCACAGTGCTGATTATCTAACAGACGAGTTGCAATCAGCTGATAGACCAGAGACTGTTCAACAGACAAGAAATGTTCAACAGACTACTACTGGAACTCCAACAGTAGTGCTGCAAGATCAAAACAATGGACAACATTATGATTTGCAACCTGATCTTAGATGGCTCAAGAATCACCCACCAGAATTGGTGATTGGTGATCCTTTGGATAAAGTGAAGACAAGGAGAGCTGCTGCAAATAATGCAATGTTTGCCAGCTTTCTATCTCAAATTGAGCCCAAACAGATTGAAGAAGCTCTTAGTGATTCCAATTGGATTGAAGCTATGCAAGAAGAGTTAAATCAATTTGAAAGGAATGAAGTCTGGTACTTAGTTCCTAGACCAAGTCATCAAAGAGTCATTGGCACTAAATGGGTATTCAGGAATAAGATGAATGAAGATGGTGAAGTCACCAGAAACAAAGCAAGATTAGTGGCCAAGGGTTACTGCCAAGAAGAAGACATTGACTTTGATGAAACGTTTGCACCAGTAGCAAGACTAGAGGCAATCAGACTCTTTCTTGCCTATGCTGCTCACAAGAATTTCACCGTCTATCAGATGGATGTGAAATCAGCTTTTCTCAATGGAGAATTGTAAGAAGAAGTTTATGTTGAACAACCACCTGGATTTGAAGCCTATCAAGAAGGAGACAAAGTATATCGTCTAAAGAAAGCCCTCTATGGACTGAAACAGGCTCCAAGAGCATGGTATGATACCTTATCTGATTTTCTTTTAATTAAAGGATTTCGCAAAGGTAAAGTTGACAAGACCCTATTCACTATTGAATGGGAAGAACATATTTTGCTTGTGCAAATTTATGTGGACGATATTATTTTTGGTTCAACTAACCAACAGATGTGTGACAAGTTCTCAAAGCTGATGCAGAACAAGTTTGAAATGAGCATGATGGGAGAACTTAATTATTTTCTTGGTTTGCAAGTTAGACAGTTGCCTGATGGAATATTCATCAGCCAAGCAAAATACACAAAGGATCTGTTCAAGAAATTTGGTATGGAAACTAGCTCTACTGCTACTATTCCTATGTCTACAAGTCTTCGTTTGGATAAAGATGAAGATTGAAAATCAGTGGACATAACCAAATACAAAGGCATTATTGGGTCACTGTTATATTTAACAGCCAGCAGACCTGATATCATGTACTCTGTTGGGGTTTGTGCGAGATTTCAATCAAATCCTAAGGAATCTCATCTCTTAGCTGCCAAGAAAATATTGAAATATATTAAGGGCACTCAAGAATTGGGATTATGGTACCCTAGGGAATCTGGATTTGAACTTATTGGATATTCAGATTCTGACCTTGCTGGATGCAAAATTGATAGAAAAAGCACAACAGGTGCCTGTCAATTTTTAGGCAGTCGTCTGATCTCATGGATGAGTAAGAAACAGACTTCAGTATCCATATCAACTGCTGAAGCTGAGTACATAGCTGCTGGAGCTTGCTGTGCACAAATCTTATGGTTGAAGCATCAACTGGAAGACTACAATATCAAAATCAGTGGAATACCAATCTACTGTGACAATACAAGTGCAATCTCACTTACTCAGAATACTACAAGTCATTCAAGGACTAAGCATATTGAGATCAAGCATCACATTATTATAGATCATGTGGAGAAAGGAAATGTCATGATAGAATATGTGTTTACTGAAAATCAAATTGCTGACATCTTCACAAAACCTTTAAGTGAGACTAGGTTTTCAACTCTAAGAGCTGAACTAGGTTTATTAAAATTGAATGCATAAGCTGAGAGGGAACTCATCAGAAGACTAGAGTTCAACAGCTTACTCATCTCATTTATCTTCAAGGATTAACTCTCAACAGAATAGTTAACTTATGAATTCTTAAAGTCAGGGGGAACGTGTAAGACTAGCGGTACTTCTGGTTAAAATATGAAATATGTTGATGACAGTTAGTTGGAGTTATGGTTTCAACAGAAGATTAAAGTTTTGAAGATTGAAGATTTATTATCTAGCTGGATTGACAAACAACTGAGGAAGGTTATCAGCTATTGGCTTTCACTGATAACAACTGTATCATCAGGACAGTAGTCCATCAGATAAGTATTTATTTTACTCATCTGATCGCTTATGTAAAAGCTTGCTGTTTAAAACGTTTTATTTCAAAACACGCTATTACAAGTGACAGAAGGGCGGTACAAATTCCCGCTCCTCATTTAATGCGATTTGAATTTGAAAGGTCGTAACTGACGTCGCACGATCAGCATTGACAAGAAACGGATCTACCGGTTAGCTTGTATCACGGAAACCAAGATACCCTAACTCTATAAATCCAGATCTGATCAGCCGTGTAGTTCTTTACGCACCCTAAATATTCAAAGCATACTTGAGAGAAAAACTACTTGCAATTTTCTGCAAATTTCTTCCTGTTTCTCTAATTTTCAACAGATTTGCAATGGCCGCTGAAGGTATGTGTTGGGATAGTGGTTGGGATGCCTCGATTGTCATAACAACGACAGTGCGGAATTTAAAATTTTTCGAAGCACCCAAGGTCCCATATTAATTCTCCATATTAATTATACGTAAGCAAGAACAAAAATACCCACAGTAATTAAACAAGGGGGTTTCTGCGATATACCTCACCACAGGCAAGGTGGTGGCAACCTTCGGTTCTGATTCTGAAACTGGATCTGGATCTGGTTCATAGAAGTGATCCAAGTGTCTCACCTCCAAAGTAAGTCCACACCAATTGGATTCTGGCAACACCTCAAGATCTTAGGCTCAAAACTGGATTCAGGAGGTTTGTCGAAGCAGGATTGTGTAGATTCTCTTGACAGGTCAAGATCTAACACAGAGGAACAGAGGGAGAGAGGCGGCGGCACTAGAGCAGCCCACGGCAGCAGGGTGGCGGCGTCTCTTATGTGGCGGCGGCTAGGGCTTCTAGCACTAGGGGACGGCGGCTAGGTTGAGAGGAGAGGCTAGGGTTTTTCTTCTTAGGGTGTTAGCTTTTGAGCTCAAGTAGAACCCCTTTTATAGACTCCCTCGACCTAGGTTTTGCAAGACTCCTTATGGGCTTTTAATTAAAAGCCCATGTCTTGCAAGCCTTTTTCATTTTAATTAATTACTTAATTAAATGCCCAGTCCAATTAAATCATTATTTCTTTTACATAATTAATTAGCAACTCAATTAAGTATTTAATTAATTAAGTTAGCCAATTAATTAATCTCCCACTTGAATTAAATTCTTTTAATTCATTTAATTGATTTAATTACCTTTTAATCAATTAATTCCTTTTGTATCCTTTTCCAACAGTCACCGTCCAATTGTATTGTATGTGACCCTCTGGGTTCACCATCAATTGGCAGCAGGCCCACGAATTCCTCGTGATTTAATTTATGAACAATAAATTGCTCCGGTCAATTAAACAACCTTTAATTGACCACTCCTAGAATCAATTCCTCTATTAACTCAGGAGTACCTACACTTCATGGTCGATGTCTAGCCACAAGCCCATGAAGCCCAACTTCAGGTGAATTGATACTTGTGAACCTCGTCTCATCTAATTACCATGTACATACGGTCCTTCTATCGACTAATATTCCCGATCAAGACTTAGGGTGTGTGAATTGATCGGCACCTCTAAATTTGTCTCGATAACTATACTTTCTAATTCAGGATAATATTCCAGTGTGACTGCTAAATTTGGAAACCCCCTTCCCAAATCCGCCACCGACCACGGCCGTGGATTCCTCGGATATATTATCTAAGAATCGTATAGGAAATTCTCTCACCCATTACAGTGAGTCAATAGATTCCATATCGGTACTAACCACCCGCGTACATGTCCATACGCACAAAACCTAGGCATGTTATGATCAAGCTAAGTGACCTATACCTAGATCTAAGTACGCACTTTCATGCACCGAATTCGCCCTAGCACCTCAAGTCAAAGGACTAAATCGTACACTATTATAATCCTTGAGAAACATCCCATCACCGATATGCGTCATGCGCTTCCACAATGGGTTTCTCTGTTCGGGTCGTTCGATGCATTCAATCTCCATTGAACCACCTACTCATATGCACTGGCCTCAAATGCCTTGCTCATGAAACGCTACAAATTCACTCCATGTGAATCGTGCATACTTGGACAAGTCTTGGCGATTCCTACGATACCCCGTCTCGTTCGGAATCTATGACTTGGAACGGTTTTAAGATTACGACCTTTGAGACTGTTTCATGATTGCACTCAGTACTGAAGTGAATCGTCCCATAGTCAAAATGTAATCTAAGGGTTTCATCCAATCGCTTAAATGTATTTGCGAGAGATGAAGTTGGCCATTGTTTATCCTTATACTCATATAAATAAACGCGCGTATTATTATAAGTTCAAAAGATTGTTTCTTACAGAATATACCTATTACAAGCTAATTGAACTGGCTTGCTGGGCACTATTCTATCAATCTCCCACTTGCACTAAAGCCATTCACCTATGGTTCTAAGACCCATCTTCTCTAGATGACTATCGAACGCCTTTTGTGAAAGTGGCTTAGTTAGTGGGTCAGCTACGTTGTCTTCCGATTTGACATACTCCATGTGCATGTCACCTCTACCCATGATCTCCCTGATCACATGGTATTTCCTCTGTACGTGTTTGGATTGATGGTGTGATCTCGGCTCCTTTGCTTGAGCTATCGCCCCGTTGTTGTCACAGAAGACGACTACAGGTTCAGCAATGCTAGGAACAACATCCAATTCTTGGATGAAGTTTTTCATCCATACACTTTCTTTTGCTGCATCTGATGCTGCGATATATTCTGCTTCTATGGTTGAGTCGGCAGTGGTAGACTGTTTACAACTTTTCCAACTGACCGCTCCTCCATTGATGCGGAATATGTATCCAGAGTTGGATTTGAAATCATCCACGTCAGACTGGAAACTTGCATCAGTGAATCCTTCAAGTTTCAGTTCTCCACTACCACCGTAGACCAAAAACATATCCTTAGTCCTTCGCAGGTACTTTAGGATTGCTTTTACGGCAGTCCAGTGCTCTTCGCCTGGATTTGACTGATAGCGGCTCGTTACACTTAGAGCGTGTGCTATGTCTGGTCGAGTACACAACATCGCATACATTATACTCCCTATAGCAGAGGCATAAGGTATGAGAGACATTCTCGTCTTTTCTTCGTCAGTTGTAGGGCACATAGACTTAGAATGAGAGATACCATGTCTCATTGGAAGCAATCCTCTCTTGGATTCTTCCATTTTGAATCTCTTCAAAATAGTGTTGATGTACTGAGATTGGGAGAGTCCTATCATCTTCTTCGATCTATCCCTATAGATACGTATTCCCAATACGTAAGATGCGTCTCCCATATCTTTCATGGAAAACTGCGCGGATAACCACGCTTAAGTCTGCGCTAACATCTTGATATCATCTCCGATTAACAAAATGTCATCGACGTACAAAACAATGAATTGTATCGAGCTCCCACTATTCTTCTTGTACACACAAGGTTCATATACGTTTTTGATGAAGCCAAAAGCTTTGACTGTCTCATCAAATCGTATGTTCCAGATTCGGGACGCCTGTTTGAGGCCATAGATTGACCTTTGAAGTTTACACAATTTGTGCTCACTTCCTTTGGACGCAAAACCTTCAGGTTGTTGCATAAAGATCTCCTTGTCAATGTCTCCATTGAGAAAGGCGGTCTTTACGACCATTTGCCATATTTCGTAGTCATGCCACGCGGCTATGGCAAGTAGTATCCGAATGGATTTCGACATCGCTACGGGAGAGAAGGTTTCATCATAGTCTATTCCAGGCCTTTGAGAATACCCTTTCGCCACTAAGCGAGCTTTATGAGTTAATACCTCTCCATTCATTCCAAGCTTGCGCTTGAAGATCCATTTGCATCCTACAGGGATAGTTCCCTCAGGTGGATCGACCAAGGTCCAAACCTTGTTGGAATGCATGGAATCCATTTCGGATTGCATGGCTTCGAGCCACGCACCCGAGTCTATGTCTAACATCGCTTCTTGATAGGTCCTTGGATCATTATCACCTTTTTCATTTTCGTGAATGAAACCAAATCGCTCTGGTACCTTACGAATTCGATCAGACCTTCGAAGAGTAGGTGTACTAGTAGGTTCAATAAATTCTGGTTCAGCTCCCACTGTTTGTGGGGATGGGTCCGATTCCTGGACTTCATCAAGTTCTACGATTGTCCCATTTCGGTTGGTGAGGAAATCCTCTTCCAAGAAGTGGGCGTTCCTAGATACGAACGTATTACGTTCTTTAGGATCGAAGAACAGGTATCCAATGGATTTCTTTGGATACCCCACAAATTTGCACAAACTAGTTCTACTATCTAGCTTATCTCCCTTTTTGTTATTTACATACGCAGGAGATCCCCATACTCGTAGATACGAATACACGGGTGCTTTACCATACCATACTTGGTGCGGTGTCGTTGGCACTGACTTCGAAGGTACTATGTTCAGTATCTTCGAGGCAGTTAATAGGGCTAGGCCCCAAAATGAAAAGAGAAGGTCAGCGAAGCTCATCATGGAACGAACCATGTCTAACAATGTTCGGTTCCTCCGCTCGGACACTCCATTGAGTTGGGGCGTCCTAGGGGGAGTTCGCTGGGCGAGAATTCCATTCTCTTTTAGATAATCAAGGAATTCTTGCCTTAAGTACTCACCACCTCTATCAGAACGAAGTGCTTTAATACTATGTCCAAGTTGATTCTCAACTTCCATTCGAAACTCTTTGAATTTCTCAAAAGTTTCGGATTTGTGTTTCATAAGATACACATATCCATAACGACTAAAATCGTCGGTGAATGTTACGAAGTAAGAGAATCCTCCTCTCGCATTGACACTCAATGGTCCACAAACGTCAGTATGGATTAAATCCAATGTTTGCTTGGTTCGCTCGGGATTCCCGGTGAAGGGTGATTTGGTCATCTTTCCTTTGAGACAAGACTCGCAAGTTGGGAGTTCATCCAAGTTCTTTATTTCAAGAGCCTTAGAGGAAACCAGCTTTTGAATCCTACTCTTGGAAATATGTCCAAGTCTAGCGTGCCAAAGTCGTGGAGTTTGATTATCATATTTTCTTTTTCTAGATTGAATGTGCATGACGTCAGAATTTGTAGGTTCTAAGGAATAAAGACCATCTATCAAAGTACCACGAGCATACATTAAACCACCTTTAAATATGCAAAAAGCTCCATTTTCAATGGAAAAATTAAAACCATCAATATCCAACATGGGTATAGAAATGATGTTCTTAATAATGTTTGGTACGTACAGGCAATCCCTTAAAATTAAAGTAAAATTTCCTAAAACCAATTCGACGTCCCCAATAGCCTCAGCGGCGATCCTAGCTCCGTTTCCAAAACGCAGGATTCTATCCCCGGGATTCAGGTATCTTACTGCTCCCATCACCTGCAAATCATTGCAGATATGAGAACCTGCTGCGGTGTCTAACACCCACGATGCACAGTTAATAGAAATATTAACTTCAACCAAGAGAATACCTTTGGCTACCAATTTCATCTTTAGGTAGTCTGGGCAGTTCCTTTTCCAGTGCCCTGCTTTCTTGCAGTGGAAACATTCGTCTTCTGGGCTCTTGCGCTTCTTTTCAACCACCTTTGTGACTGCCTTCGAAGAAAATACCTTCTTCTTCTTCCTACCTCTCTTGGGCTTTGCAGCCTTCGATTGGTGGGAAATCATTACCGGCTTCTCTTTCTTGAAAGTCGATTCTGCCGTTAACAACAAATTGGCCAGTTTGTGAAGAGCGAGGGTTCTATCCTCCATGTTGAAGTTCAACACGAACTGGTCAAAAGAACGGGGCAGCGTATGGAGAAGGAGGTCAGTGCTAAGATCAGCGTACAAATCTACGTCCAATCGCCCCAGTTTTTCGACCAGGTTGATGAAACGCAGACAGTGATCCTTGACACTGCTTCCCTCAGCCATCTTGAGATGAAACAACTCCTTAGTGGTCGCGAACCTTTTGGAACGAGACCTCTCTCCAAACATCTGCTGGAGGTGGAGAAGTATCTCTCTAGCAAGCGGCATTGCAGCATGCTGTTTCTGCAGTTCATTCGACATCGAAGCTAGCATGAGACATCGAACCTGAAGTCATCATCAACCCTTTTAGCATGGGCGGTTCGTTGTTCCTCACTAGCTCGTGCTGCGGGTGCAGCAGGCATGGGTGTGTCGAGCACATAGCTTCGTCGCTCGGAATCGAGGACAATTCTGAGATTTCTCAGCCAGTCAACGAAGTTTGAGCCATTCAATTTGTTTGCGTCGAGGATAACAGGTAATGGATTCTTAGACATTGTAATTAATATCTACAAATGGAAAGAAGACAACATTAAGCTAACTGATCTTATGTCTAATACTTATAATTAATGAATTTTGGACTTGTTTTCGAAAAAGTTCTCCCACTATTTTATCGAAACAATCACCCCTTTGATTGCTCGGGAAATTTAATTCCTAGTAGATCTTGACGTCCCATCAGCAATTAACTGCACCCACAACTCGTGGCCATACAACTAATTCTCCAGGTAGGTATACTTTTTACCAATTGTGTTACTCCACAACCTTCAAGCTATTTTGCCTTGGTTTTTGCACTTATCTAGCACTGCTACATCATAAGTGTTACTAATCGTTAAGTCTAACCCATCAATTATGATGAGCAACGGGCCCGGTCGTGAGTTCTCCGTAACTAGTTATCGGTCGATCCTCACATCCCGACCTGTCCTCACCCTTGTCGTGTTTAGTTAAAAATAGGAGTCAAGGAATTTCACGTATTGTCCCTTTCTTCGACTCGGGTGCCAGACTCTGGATCACCTCTATCGATAAGTAGACAACATACGTTAGTCCCTATTGATGGAAGGCTTGGATTTATAAATACTTCATTTGATTTTAATCCAATATGACTTAATATTTAATTCGAGAGGGGAATTTCTGGTTTTAAAGTTATACTAACTCTCCTCGAGATCTCACCGATTCAGTTATGCTTTATCTTTTATTACGATCTAGATTCTAGCGCGCATCTCATACAAGCTAAATATAATTCGACAAAATAAATAAAAGCCATACAAACCTAGCATGCATACTACCACAATATGTTTTCGATCGGGAGCCTCCTATGCAGGCCATCATCGAGCCAATGATGTTGGCCCTATTGGTCAATCTAAAGGGTTTGTAAATGGGCCTATGCTATTACACAATGTACCACGCATACATGGCCTTCATGTCTTCTTGGGTTCCCACCTTGCTTGTAAACGGGCCTCCATCCTAAACTAGGAAAGCAGTAAAGCCCTATTCTATTACAAAGGCTCAAAATGGCCCAAAAACATAATAGGCTCGCAGGCCCAATAAAAACCAACAATAAATTAAACCAATCACATCTAACCTAAGGTCAAGGCTCGGCTCGATCGAAAACCACATAAACAATTCACATAGAGCAAGAAACAAGCAAAAATCATTTACTTATTTCTTTCTTAATTTTAAAACTACCTTTTAAAACTAACTCCCTATGATTCTTACCTTTTAGTCACTACTAATTATGACAAAATGAATATTCGGGTAAACAAAAATAAATTTTCTGCTCAAATTCAGATTCTGTTTTTCAACTTTTGAAAATTGCATTTTCGCCCCTCAACTTTCGGAAATTGCACTTTGACCCCAAAACTTTTAAAAGGTTTCAAAAACACCCCTGGGCAGATTTGGGCAGCTACCAGAAAATAATATTTTGAATTCTGAAAATTTTTGATTTTCCCCTGAATTTTCGGTAATTGTAAAACAGTCCCTAAACTTTCGAAAATTACAAAACAACCACAAAAAGTGTGCGACCACATTTGCTAAAATAATCCATGATTTTGAAATTTCCAGATTTCAAAAATTCAAAATTTTCAGCCCACAAAAACCCTAATCTCGATTTTTAGCATAAAAGTCTTGAAGTTTTCAAAAACTATAAAAACGGCACATATCTAAAATAGCAGTTTTACCCAATCATAGATCCAGTCATAACAAGTAAGAATCAACTTACAGAACATAATTATCACGTGTTTACATATACATAATTAAACATATATGGTGAAAACACATTATGTTCAGGCTTTTCGTATAATAATAATGGAGTTGGCTCTAATACCACTGTTGGGATAGTGGTTGGGATGCCTCGATTGTCAGAACAACGACAGTGCGGAATTTAAAATTTTTCGAAGCACCCAAGGTCCCATATTAATTCTCCATATTAATTATACGTAAGCAAGAACAAAAACACACACAGTAATTAAACAAGGGGGTTTTTGCGATATACCTCACCACAGGCAAGGTGGTGGCAACCTTCGGTTCTGATTCTGAAACTTGATCTGGATCTGGATCTGGTTCACAGAAGTGATCCAAGTGTCTCACCTCCAAAGTAAGTCCACACCAATTGGATTCTGGCAACACCTCAAGATCTTAGGCTCAGAACTGGATTCAGGAGGTTTGTCGAAGCAGGATTGTGTAGATTCTCTTGAAAGGTCAAGATCTAACACAGAGGAACAGAGGGAGAAGAGCGGCGGCACTAGAGCAGCCCACGGCAGCAGGGTGGCGGCGTCTCTTATGTGGCGGCGGCGGCTAGGGCTTCTAGCACTAGGGGGGCGCCGGCTAGGTTGAGAGGAGAGGCTAGGGTTTTTCTTCTTAGGGTGTTAGCTTTTGGGCTCAAGTAGAACCCCTTTTATAGACTCCCTCAACCTAGGTTTTGCAAGACTCCTTATGGGCTTTTAATTAAAAGCCCTTATGGGCTTTTAATTAAAAGCCCATGTCTTGCAAGCCTTTTTCATTTTAATTATTTACTTAATTAAATGCCCAGTCCAATTAAATCATTATTTCTTTTACATAATTAATTAGCAACTCAATTAACTATTTAATTAATTAAGTTAGCCAATTAATTAATCACCCACTTGAATTAAATTCTTTTAATTCATTTAATTGATTTAATTACCTTTAAATCAATTAATTCCTTTTGTATCATTTTCCAACAGTCACCGTCCAATTGTATTGTGTGTGACCCTCTGGGTTCACCATCAATTGGCAGCAGGCCCACGAATTCCTCGTGATTTAATTTATGAACAATAAATTGCTCCGGTCAATTAAACAACCTTTAATTGACCACTCCTAGAATCAATTCCTCTATTAACTCAGGAGTACCTACACTTCATGGTCGATGTCTAAGAACAAGCCCATGAAGCCCAACTTCAGGTGAATTGATACTTGTGAACCTCGTCTCATATAATTACCATGTACATACGGTCCTTCTATCGACTAATATTCCCGATCAAGACTTAGGGTGTGTGAATTGATCGGCACCTCTAAATTTGTCTCGATAACTATACTTTCTAATTCAGGATAATATTCCAGTGTGACTACTAAATTTGAAAACCCCCTTCCCAAATCTGTCACCGACCACGGCCGTGGATTCCTCTGATATATTATCTAAGAATCGTATAGGAAATTCTCTCACCCATTACAGTGAGTCAATAGATTCCATATCGGTACTAACCACCCGCGTACATGTCCATACGCACCCAACCTAGGCATGTTATGATCAAGCTAAGTGACCTATACCTAGATCTAAGTACGCACTTTCATGCACCGAATTCGCCCTAACACCTCAAGTCAAAGGACTAAATCGTACACTATTATAATCCTTGAGAAACATCCCATCACCGATATGCGTCATGCGCTTCCACAATGGGTTTCTCTGTTTGGGTCGTTCGATGCATTCAATCCTCCATTGAACCACCTACTCATTTGCCCTGGCCTCAAATGCCTTGCTCATGAAACGCTACAAATTCACTCCATGTGAATCATGCATACTTGTACAAGTCTTGGCGATTCCTACTATACCCCGTCTCGTTCGGAATCTATGACTTGGAACGGTTTTAAGATTACGACCTTTGAGACTGTTTCATGATTGCACTCAGTACTGAAGTGAATCGTCCCATAGTCAAAATGTAATATAAGGGTTTCATCTAATCGCTTAAATGTATTCGCGAGAGATGAAGTTGGCCATTGTTTATCCTTATACTGATATAAATAAACGCGCGTATTATTATAAGTTCAAAAGATTGTTTCTTACAGAATATACCTATTACAAGCTAATTGAACTGGCTTGCTGGGCACTATTCTATCAGTATGTTCCTCGTTTATGAGTCCTACTATCAATCTGGTACGGATCTAATGAAGGAACTGTTGTCAAAATTCAAGTCTGCCTCATTGGTGAACTTCATGGAATACAACGAAGGTGTAATCTGGACCGACCAGGTTCTGGAGTATTACAAGACTGCAACTGTTGATTACAGTAAACTGGAGATCAAAGCTACAGTGGGAGGTAAATCCATAGTTATTACTCCTGCTGTTCTTCATGAAACCTTTGGGCTTCCTAACAGTGGACGACATGACGTCACTGTGCTGACGGAGGACAAACACCAACAATTCTGGGCGATCTGCGCCAAGGAAGGAGAAGTGTTGTCTGGCAACATAAGGAAGAAACAACTGAAAGATAAATATCAGCGGATGGCTGATATGGTTGCAAAGTTAATAGAGAATTGTACTTTTTCTCTGGATGCTGTTACCATGAAAAGGTTCAGCATAATGGCTGCCATCTACTATGGGCTAGAAGTCAACTGGTCTATAATAGTTTGGTACATCTTGGCTGATTTTCTTGAGGTAAAGAAAGGAAAAGGCCCTCATACCAACCACAGGATCACGCTCAGTTATCTACTGTTCAAACTGGGGTGTCCTATGCTGAATGGTAAAGAGATCCAGAAGTCAAAGGCAATGACCAAATACTTGCCTGTTCAAAAGAGGAAGGCTGATGAGCCTGAAGAAGATGAAGATGAGGAACCAAAGGAGGTTCCTGCCAAGAGGCAAAAGTGACTAGTCAAAACAGCTGACTTAGCGGTTGAGACTAAGAAAAAGAAGGCTACTGAAAAGCCAAAGGAGAAGAAAATGAAGAAAGTGGAGGATGCTGAAGGCAACAAGGTTGTTGACCTAACAACCACTGATGACAGGAACGTGTCCCCTGCATCATCTTCAAGAACACCATCTGTTCAAGCTCCTGATGAGAATGTTTCTCATAACAAGGAGTCAAATAAAAGACACTGCTGCTTCAAGACCTACTCAGGGAATATTGAAGAAAACAACAAAGAAGCAGATAACATTTGATAAGCCTGCTAACTTAGCAAATGTGGTGAGGCAAATTCTTCAAACTGCTGAAAGACCTGTTGGAGCTGAGGAGGCTTCTGCAGCTAACAAATCTGATGAGCAACAGATGACTCAAGCTAAACCAACAGTTGAGGCTGCCAAACCTCAGAATGATCCAGATGTCATAATCATTCATCCTATAGCTGCAGCTCCCATCTCATCTGCTGGTCCAGCCCCTGCTCCAGCTGATAAAGGAAAAAGAAAGATAGTGCTTAAGAGGAAGAAGATCTCCAAAGCTGATAAAAAGAAGAGGGAAGAAGCTGAACAGAGAAAACAAGATGAGTTGGAAGAAAAGAAGGCACTTGAGCTAAGCAAGGCTCAGGTTGCAAAGGATGAAGCCAGAAGGAAGATGTCTGAAGTAGAGAGAAAAGCTGCTGAAGATGCAGAAATGGCATTGGTCATTAAAATGAGCAAAACTGAAGCCTATGGACCTATCCATGGAGAAGGCATTAAAATTGGTGAAGGCAAGGATGGAGACAACAAGAAAAAGCCTAAGATGCCTGCTGCAGAGGCCAAACCCAAAGAAAAATTTGAAGTTAGAAGAGCCTTCAACATAGTATATGCTGATAAGGAACTCTTCAAGAGATTTGAGAAGTCCTTAGCTTACTATGATCAGAAGCTAATGTTAAAGACGCTGTTCAATCAAGAAAAGCCAAGGTACATCAGTTGGAGAGACAACAGGATGAACAAGTCTATAACAGAACTTCAAAACTCAAAGGAGTTAGCTGATGAAGAACAATGGGTTCTTAATTGGCTAAGAACAGATTCCATTCAAAAGGCCCTGGATCCCAGCTATGTCAGAGATATCATGCATCAGTATTCAAAGGAATTTTCACTGGAGGAGGCCAAGAAAATTGATAACTCCCTGCCAGCCAAGAAAAGAAAGACTGATAATGCTGAAGAGAGAGCAATAAACATTGCTGTTATGACCGCCCTGAAGAGATGGGCAGAGAGGTCAAGATATCAACAGGGACACTCAAGTGAGTTGCCTCAGCTGCCAAGTATTCAGCAAATAGTTTTTGGCAAGGAAGTGAAGGAATACATTGAAGTGCCCAAGGGAAACAATGGCCCTGTCAACCCTTGGATCATTGTTAGGCAAATACGTCAAACTACATGCTTCAATGATGATGGCACTATCACAAATCTGTTCTATGATGATGTCACTGATGAACACAAGACTGCTGACAAGTCCTTAGCCATTGAGTGGAAAGCTAAGGATTCTGAAGGTCATCAGGAGACTGAAATGGAAGATGTCCCTGTCCACCAGGTGACTGAAGAAAAGGAAGCTGCTGCTTTTGCTTCATCAGGTGATGAACACTCATCACTGATGGAAGCTTTCCAGATGCTTATGGAGAGTTCAATGAAGGAACTGGAAGAGAAGCATAGCCAGCAGCTGATGAAGTTGGAAGAGGAGCTGAAGAATGAACTCAAAGCAGAGTTGGCAGAGTCCAACAAACTTCAGCTGGAAACTATTCAACAGTCAACTAAGAACATCATCAAATCTGAAATTGATAGTTTCCCTGTACCTCAAGACAACTCTTTGCAGTTAGTGAACAACTTTACTGAAATGAACAGAAATGTGGAAGATGTGAAGGCTGATGTAAATCACCTTCATACTGCATTACAAAGAGCTGAGCACAAGATAGCTGACTTAACTGCTACCTTCATCAAGATCAGTGACGAAGAGAAGTCTATCAATGTTGGTCTGTTGCAGGAACTTCACAAAGCTGGAGACGTTATTCATACAGAACTCTCAACTATGCAACTCAATATTGACTGCTTCAATGATCAAACTGACAACATCAGCACCACTTTGACTCATCTGACTGCCAGTCATGATGTAGTAAACCAGAATTTGAAAGCTTTATGTGCTACCATGAAGATTCCAACTGTTGCACTCAACCCTGCTGCTCAACCTCAAGATGCCATCAAGTCTGATGATGACAAAAAGGGGGGAGATAAAGGGGACGATTCAACTAAGGAAACTTCTGCTGCTGTTGAAGCCAAGAAGACTGATGAAGCTACTGAAATGACCAAGACTGATGAAAAACATGGAAAGGGACAAGGTGAAGAAAAGTGTAAAGAAGAGACTAAGGATAAAGCCAAGACTGATGAAGAAATGGCTCAAACCAAAGAATCTGCCGAGGATCAAACAGAACCTTTGACCAAGTACAAAAATACGATATCAGCCAGGAAGGCAATGGAACTTCTGAAGGAGCAGCAACTTAAAGAAAAGATGGAGGCTGCCAAAGAAGTTATCCTTCATGGTGAAGAAGCTGATGAAGATGATGAAGAAGAAGATGATGAAGAGTCATCTTATGAATATGAAGAAGTGCTTGAAGGATCTGATGAAGAAGCTGATAGTTAGAACTTATAAAATCCTTTTAATCAGTTTACTTTATCTATTCTTCAGACATCACATCTGATGAACTTGTACTTGTAATATTTTCATTATCAATAAAAAGACAAGTTCAATCCAATATATCTTTTCTATCTCAGAAAATTTTGAGGATCACAATCTTTAGCTTAAGTTCTAACAGGTACTTGGCTGAAGTTTTGTCATCATCAAAAAGGGGGAAATTGTTGAATAAGGATGAAGATGAAGACACTGAAGACAAAATTATAAGGGAGGTTTTGATGCATTCCAAAACTTCAAAATCCGCTAAGTATGGAGTAACTTAGCTGATGATCCCTTTGGAAGGAATTTTGACTAAGTATAAGAAGACATCAGAAGAGTCAAAATTTCAAGGTCCAAGACTTCTGATCTGCTGAAGGAAAGATATCAGACTGATGAAGATCAGCCGACTCAAATCAGATTTGTTCAAGTTTGAGATCAACCTAGTTCGCCATCAGACTTGCACTTTCGTCAGCCAAGTGGAAAGGATCATAAAGTCTTCCCAACGGTAATAAATGCCCCTGGAAGTAATAAATGCTGAAGTACAAGGTTATTAAAGACAAATGATCGAAGAAATGCTTCGCATCAGCTGGGTGCATTTAATGCTGCCTGCAGAATAGTACTGTTGATAGTACGGACAGACTGCAAAAGAGCCGTTCGCGGATTTTAAGGACCAATACTCGAGGAATTTGAATCTTGTCTCTCTTCAACGGACATCTTTCAAACCTCAAGTATAAATAGCTGGAAGAGACAAAGAGAAGAAACACAACACACTTTCAAAGAGAATTTTCAAAGAGAATTTTCGAAGCAGACATCTTGTCTCACTCATTCGCTTAGTCATTTGTTGACGAAAAGCGAAGTTGAAGAACAAAGCTAAATACATCTTCTGAGTGATTTTGTAAAACTGAATGTTGTGAGAAGTAGATATCCATCTTAGTGAGTGATATTACTTCAGAGAGTAGGATTTCTTTGTGATTTCTTACTGCGCACTTACGGCCTGTTCATTTGTTGTTAGGCGTAAGCAGAGTGTACTGGTTACTTTGTGTTTCTAGTATAACCCAAGATCTAAGTGACTTGGAAGAGTGGACTAAAGGATATTCAAATCCATATAACCACTATAAAAATCCTTGTGTTTTATCTGCATTTTTACTTGCATATTTCAAGTTTGCATAAAACCATTTTAGTTAACTGTTTGAAAAAGATTTAAAAGGAGTTTGCAAAACTGGGGAAACATTTTTCAAACTACTAAGGATACCTGTGAAAAACACTTTGAGAATCTGCTGCAAGTACTCTAGGTATTAAAACTGATTTTAACTAAATCAGCTAAGTAATTATCAGACGAGTGGTCATCAAACCTGTTCAAAGATTTGTTCGCGAACAGAATTGTAACTTATTACTCTGATCAGCTTAGTCTGCTCACAGTTTGAGAAAAATTTTAAAGTTAAAATTGGAAGAAAATTTAAAGAGGTTTATTCACCCCCCCCCCCCCCCCTCTAAACCTCATCTGACCACTTGGGACCAACAACATTTAAACTATTACATCCTACTAATTCAAAGTACAGGTATGACTGTGGATTGTATGCTTGCATGGTAATGATGTTCCACAAAGAGTTCAAAAAATAATTGACGGATGTGAGCACACCTTTTAAACTTACCGTTAAACATATTTTATTGTCTTGTTTGCATACTAATTAATTTTATTAATTGATTTGGGATCATTTGTAGGAAGAATCTATTTCTGCAAGAGAAGCTACTGCTGTGAGGCTCTACAAATGCAACAGAAACAAAGTTTAGAATTGATTTGGAAATGGGGTGACACTATAGAGATTTGATTTGGTTTTCTTGGTGGTGTGCTTTTTATTAGTTTAGAATTTTTATATCTGCTTAGGACATTAATATTTGATGTTAATTTGCATTGTCTGGACAATTATTTTATTTGCTTTTCATTAATTATACAATAGTTTATGTTTCGGCATCTTATATATTAATTATACAAATGGATTTTTGCACATCACATGTTTTTATTGTTTAACTTTTTTAATAGAAAATATGGTTACAACTATTTGGGGTTATAGTCGTGCATTAATATTTTATGTGATTTTGTTTGTCTAGGATATATTCTTCCACTGGTTTCTTTATCTACTTATACAAATCTTCTAGTACTACTTGGACAAACCAGTTCGGGTCGCTTAAAAAATCTACCTAACGAAAATTTGTGAACCGAAGTGAAAGTGTATGAGTATTTATTTATAAATAAAAAATCGGCCAAATGTAAATAAACCTGGGCAGCCGAATTTATCAATAAGTATTTATTTATTTCAAAAAATGGGCCAAAGGTAAATAATTATGGACCAATAAAAAATCAGCCGGCCCAAGAGATTAATTTCTTTTGTTATTATTACCGCCCAACAAAAAATTTTGTACCCAACCCATTAAGGCCGGCCCAATAGAAGAATATATCTAGTTATTTTTATTGATTTAATAAGAATATTATACTAATGTTGTATTTAATTAAATATAAAAATATATGTAAAATAATATGAAACAATAACAACAACAAAAAACCAATAATTACGGCCCAATAAAAAAACAATAATACGAAATTCTCTTTTCAAATGCTAAAAATTGTATTTAACAAATATTCTCATTCAATCGATACAATACAGTCACTAAAATGATAAAATAAATACATTTCATGGGTGAAGTGCGGAAAAATAAATAAGATGGCCAAATCTTATAATGATTAAAAAACTTGGATAAATAATATAAACAAAGAAACAAAACAATTGATCAATTCCGGGGGGGGGGGGGGTTGGTCTGGGTGGACCGAAAAATGTCCAATTTTGTGGAGGAAAGCCTAGATTATAACTAGGAAAAGCATAAGGATTGTGAGTGCTTGGCCCTGCTTGCGATGTACATACAAAAATATTTTTTTATTATACATTAAAAACACAATAAAAATGAAGCACTTCAAGTTCGGAAATTGTAATAATACGAAACAAAAAATTTCTAACCTGTAGATTTATTGGAAATCGTACTTGAGAAGAAATACCAGCATTGTAGTTTGAAATTGAGGACCGTGCATGCTAAAGAGAAGATTGGTGTGAGTGTTGCGATTGTCAGGCATACCAAAAGACGACATGCTTGGTGAAGGTTGATTCAACGAATGTTGGGTCTCATTGTCATCGCCAACATAATCATCCTTTGTTGGTTCATGGGGCATTTGAGAATTAGTGGACTGAGTATTTTGCCTCCCACGTGAAGTACTATGAGATACGAACAACGACTAAGAACTGACTTGCACAAGTGGTTGACTTGTGTCCGGTTTTCCTGAAAAAAGTAATAAACATTATTAGAACAAGATTACACAAGAGATACGATAAAAGAATCATGACATCATCAGAACAACGACTAAGAACTGACTTGCACAAGCCACAACGTTGCTTCTTTGATTTGGTTCCACCTTTAGGAGTAATCCTATCGGGTTCTACAACATTGCGGGAATGTTTCACAAATTCTTTTGGAATTTCCTCACCATCGGACTCTGAAACCGCGTCGGATTCATCCTCAGCCGCCACTGTCAAATTTCAGACTGCATTAATTGATTTATCAAAGAATGGTTTACTCTTTTGGGAGGATAACTTTGACAAGTGCATACACTCCATGTTCATCTTAGCAAACCGAACTTCTTTAGGTTTGTCGTCTGAAGGGAATGAAAAATCCATTTTGAGCTTCTTGCCAACTTCAACAAACAACCGAGGATTAATACTCTTATCAGGAAAGGTTGAAATTCTCATGTTCTTGAATCCACAGATTATGTACCGACAAGGAATCTTATCAGATTGAAGCATCAAACATTCACACTCGAATTTGGACTCATCTAGATCAATGATGGCAGCAAAACTGTGAGGAGTGTTATTGGTATTGATTTAACCGTTTTTCGTTGGGTTAGATTAAATCAATGATGTATGTATTAGAGGTTAATTTAATTATATGTAATAGGGCTTTGTTACTTTATTCCGGATGGATCAATCTCAAGGAAGAACAATTACGTAAAGAACAATAAATAATCAAGACGATGAATATGTAAATAGTATAGCAAAGGCTTTTCTATTAATCAGATTGCCAAAGTAAGTAGGCATAAACTCTCAATGTAATGTCCCCTTAATACAATGTTTAACTAGGTATTTATATGAGATTAACCCTAGTTTTACAAGGAAATATAATCCTAATTGGACTAGGCATAATTATCCTTAATGGACTCGGACACTGCTCTTGGTCGCCGAGGTTTGATAATGCAGATCGGACCTGGCAGTTTCTTTAATGAATCAGACTCCTGGTCGGTCCGAGCGTAAATATGGACAAGTCGCCCCGATTATTATAAGGGCGCGAAATAGCCCCCATCAGTACTCCCTCACTTCTTCGAGCGCATATGCAATAGAAGCTCGTAGAAGTAGATGGTCGATTACGACTGTATTTTCAATGAATTGTGCCTCGTTAAAACCTTATTTAGGAAAAAACCCTGTGGGAAAAAATCCTAAGTAAGGAAAAGAGTGCTACGCATCATAGATATCGTTTTATTGTTCCAATTCAATCGCTACGCGTCTCTTGAGGTAACGTTTTGTCTTTCGCCGCTTGGCGGGAATGTGATCAGTCGTGAGAAGTTTGAAACGTCTTTTCGTCCCTCTTTAAAAATAGGTGATCGTTATTTCAGTCATCTTTTACTTTCTACTTCCCATATTTTTGCAGTCTTTTTCTTTTTCGCTCATTTCTTTTCCAATTTGCCTTTATAGACTCGTATTTTTTGAGGATCCCAAAATGGCTTCAATTTGAAGAAAATCTTCCTCGTCCACTAGGGAAAGAGTCACACCTAACATCGAGGAAGAGGTACCTCCGAGCCCCTCGACTGAGCAACAGGGATGTCAGAATTCACCGTTCCAGATATTGACACCTTTAACGTGCAAATTATAACCGATACGGATGTTTCTACTAGGGCCAAAAAGGGCAAGGGCACGGTTCCTCAAATTTCTGAACCGATCGAGGATCTTGCTTGTGCTTATATTGGGGAAACTTTCCATGAGGTCAGGGATAATTATGCGAAATATTTTCCGGAAGGTTCCAAAATTATTCTTCCTTCTCCTTCTGATAAGGTTACTTCCCCGCCAGAGGGTTGTCGATCTTTTTACACTGCTCATTTTAATTACCGTTTGCGTCTTCCCTTGTCCGCCTTATTTCTTGACATTTTGAAAATATTTAGCGTATCCTTGACACAATTAGTTCCAAATTCGGTGGCCTTTGTGGTATCTTTTTCCGTTTTGATGATAGCAAAAGGATTTCAGCCTTCTTTTCGTAATTTTACACAATTGTTCCATTTTAATATTTCTAGTTCTTCCAACGGCGGATACTTTTTTGCTAGCCAGAAGACTAGTCGCTCCATCTTCGACTCCCCGGTTTCCAGTAATCCTTTATGGAAATCTCATTTTTTCTTCGTACAACCACCCTCTCATCTTCGTTTAGCGGATGGTTCGACTAGGCCCTTCTCATGGGATCATGATTCCAAATGGATTTATGGTGGTCGTTTAACGACCGACGATTTCATCCTCGACGACCCCCAATTGATTAGTGAAATCCAGGGTATGCGCGTCGATAAGTACCAAAGTGCTCTTCTCATTGGCGAGGCCTTTCTTCGTAAGGCGGGATTGAGTCCTCATACTTTCCCCATTTCTTCCCCTTCTCAATCACTGGGTAAGCATTTTATTTCAGCATTGAATCGTTATAATTATTTTTAGCAGTATGTCTAATTTTGATTTTGTTTCATTTTTAGTTCATATGGTAGAAAATTCTCGGCGCTCTTTCAAAGGAAAGATGGTTTTGTCTAAATCCACTAAAACCATAGAGAATCTCCCTATTGAGCAGAGAGCGTCTCGAAAAAGAAAACTGGAACTAAGCCACGGTTCCGAAGATAACAGAGATGAATCTTCGGATTCTTCCCAAGAATCTCCTGTCCGTCAGGGGACGGGATCTGGTTATCCTCCTTTCCAACTTCGAACTTCCCTTGGCATTCGTGGATGCCGCAGCTCGTCGATGCCCCATCCCAACGATAAGCCAGTGGAGAGAAGACGGTGTTATTATGATCGTTCTGGCGAGGATCTATCTTTACTTGGTGAGAATCATCCAAAACCCACTCTTGTCGAGATGATCGAAGACCATCTACAGGGGAAGAGGGCTGCCGGCTATTCCGAGAATGACTCTTTGGTTCACAATGAGAGCGAGAATGCTGTGGACAAGGCCACTCGTGTTCTTCTATCTGGCGTGTTTACTCGCGATATGAATAAGCTCCTTCGGAAGGATCATTTGGACAAATTTTAGAGAGCTTCTCTTTATGCTGAAAAGGTGATTTCCTATCATGTACGCTTGCTCGGCAAATTACATAATGAATATTTTAGCTCATATTTCATTTATTACTTTCCTTTTTTAGACCAAGACTTGCTTGGCATCGTATGCCTATGAAGCCGCTCTCTGGAAATAACAATGCCTTCTGGACGACAGATACAAGGCCTTACTTCACATGGCTCCTGGTTCAGAGGTTGGTCCCTCGACATCTTCTTCTCTCCCGCTTCCGATCATAGAAACTCAGGCTACGGGATCCGATGACCAGGAGATCATAAATAAAGTTTTGGAGACTTCCCGTACGCAAGAGCAGGTTGATCGACTGAATAGGGAATTGGGAGATTATCAACTTCGTAGTACTGCTCGGATCAGTGAACTGGAATCACAGGTTGCCGACCTTCAATCTTCCTTGGAGGAGTATGATAAAGACCATCCTCTTAGTGGTCTTGAGATCGTTCCGGCAGGAATTCTGATGAGAGAGTGATTCGAGAGTTCCTTAGTTCTCCCATTCATACAGCTTTGGTGAATCGAATGATTGGTCCGCTGTTAGAGAGTACTTTCAAGAAGGCAATTCATCAGCTGGTTGCTCTGGAATTAATTGGGAATCGTCGAATGGAATATTTCAAGGCGGCACACGTCAGCCTGAATCGTTACGGTGGGGAGTACTCTCCTTCTGAGCTGCCGGACGTCATGTATAAACAATTTCCATTGGCTCGTCTTGTCGAAGAATTTGGGAAACCGTTGCCAATTCCTCCTTCGGATATCAATGATGAGGTCACAATAATTTTATCGCTACAGAGGAAGAGGAGGAGATCGTTGAGGCAATTAACGAAGGAGCGAACGAAGAACAGGCCGATGGCGAACAAGGAATTCCAAATGGCGACGGGGTTGTGTGATGTGGGAGCGATCCATCGATCTAGGAAATAATCCTTATGATAATTAACATAATTTTGTTTGTAACATTACTTTTTTATCCTTTCGTACAATAGACGGTTCATATTCTGACGGTTACGTCTTTTCGACTTCTCTGTCAATAATTCAGACAACTTATTAATTTTACCGTAATTATTATGCTTATGTCTTTTCGAATTCTTGCGGCTGTTCATAGGTTGTTTTCTGTAATTCGCGCACATTCTTTGGGTCTCTTGCGTCTTTTCGTACAGTATAAATACATATGGTAAAACTTTACTCGCTATTTACCGCTTTTACTCAACTTATCCAGAATACTCTCTCGTTAGGAGGTCGATAAGTTTCCTCGATAGTTAAATTTTCTTTTCTTTTTCCGAACATGAGCAACCTTTTCGGTAATACTTCAAAGTGTCGATCCCGCGAAGGTAATAGAAATATTAGACCAAAAAGGTCTCGTACAGAGGGGCCTTCGATAGATACACCTCGTTTATCCTTAACTAGAAGATCGGAGATCGAGACTCCCGTTACTCCTTCTGAAGCTCCCCCCGTAATTAGTTCGACTTTTGTTCAACAAGATTTCCTTCTTTTTGGTGAGGCCGAGAGGAGACCCTCCCCAGGTCGGGTGGCCTTTGGTGATATGTCCAATGTGGAGCAGACTTTTAATATACCTGTTTCTTCAGGTGTTTCTTCTCTTGAGCATGGCTTACATGAGCGGGTTCCTGATAACTCCGTTCCTTCTTCTACTTCAACCGTCCAACTTGCCGACGGTCGTCAAAGGGAAGATGCCATAGGAGCAGTTGGTGGAGATTCTTTTTTGGATTCGTCCATGACACAATCTGTTCCCCAAGATTTTTCTGATTTTTTATTTAATGATACTACTATTGTGACTACTTCTTTTGAAGCAGGCGGGCCTTCTGGAGGTCGGTCAGGCTCTGGGTCCGGTCGACGGACCGTTATCTCTACTTCGGGCAAGGAGACTTCAGTAAGTCCAAACGAGAGGGAATCCCCTCGTTTGTTAGACGACCATTGTATTCTTGAGCAGGTCAGGGATATAACGGAGTCCGTGATTCCTCGATCTGATGGTGTTTCCCGTGATAGTGAACTGCCCGGCTCTGTTGAGCCCGATGCTTTGTCCTGGGACTTGGGCCTAAGCATTATCTTACCCGGCGAGTTGAGGAAATACGAGGGCACTTCCAATGTTCGCCTCGTTCAGTCGCAGGTTAAGCTATGCGAGCAGGTAATCATATTTCTGACAATATTTTTGCTTTATCTTGTTTGCCTTGTTACATATGAGCTTTTTCTTTTTTAGGCCATGTATTTTGCGCTGCAGCTGGGTGTGCAAAATGATGATCTGTGGATCAGTAGGGAGGGCCAGAAACGTCGTTTGGAATCGGAGACTGCGAAAGTCACAGGGCAGACTCTCCAGCGAGTTGGTTCAGGATCACGCCCTTCAAGAGGAATCTCGTCGGCAGGCATATGAACAAGGTTATGATCCCGGTTATCTAAAACGTCAGGAGGAATTGATGGCGTTTGAGGGTAATGCGATTCCTCGGAGGAGTGCTTCTGCTGGTCGTCCTGGTGATGGCAACCCTTCTCAATGACCTGTTGTGACTTAGCTGTTATAGTTGGGATGTTCCCTTTTTTTTTTTTTTTTTTTTTGTAGGCCCCAACCTTTACGTGGTTGTCGTGGCTGAATTTTTGAATGTAAAGCAAAATTAAATGACAATTATGATCTGTTATAACCAGATTTATGCTTTGATAGATATACTTTGATAAATTATGTCTTGCACAATTTATCGTTATGAATAGTAATAAAGAAGGCAGGAGATTTTAGCAGACTTATCTGACATTATGTTCCTGGGAGATCATTTTTCTTTTCAGAAAGTAGCTTGTTCTGGTTTGATCAGTCTTGAATAGGTGAACGAAGTAGTATTTCGTCTGCAAATCAAACTTTTAATCAAGTGTAAGTATGATGATCGACCAAGCATGGTCCCTTAGGGTTGTTCCGAAGTCACTTTAAACATTAGAATGTGGACTGTAGGTCGTCCATGTAGATAATTTATTGAGTAATTATGAGGGAATGCTTAGCGCTCGTGTCAATGATCGATCAACGTTTTGCATAATTGTCCATTTGCCACAGACATCTTATATAAGGGCGTGGTATTTCCTCTGTTCGAGTATCACGTCCTTTGTTTAAAAGTCTAAGCTCGCAGAAGGAATATTGTTCCAAGCATCTTTTTAAAATACATGTTGTTGGGATATAGCTCGATTGTCAATACAACAAAGTGCGGAATTTAAAATTTTCGAGGCATCCAATAGTCCCATAATATATATACGAAAAACATGAATCAAAGCACATATGAAATATAAACATAGGGGGTTTTCGATTTTTACCTCACCAAAGGCAAGGTGGTGGAAACCTCCAACTCTGATTCGGAATCTGGTTCTGGTTCACAGGAGTGATCCAAATGTCTCATCTCCAAAGTTAGTCCACACCAACTGGATTCTGGCAACACCTCCTATTCTTAAGCTCGAAACTGGATATAGGAGATTTGTTATTGCAGGAGTGTGCAGATCAACTTGGCAAGGCAAGATCTGGCACGATGGAACAAGGGAGAGGCGGCGGCGGTGCTTGGGCAGCTCGCGGCAGCAGGTTGGCGGCGCAGGGGAGGGGCGGCTAGGTCAGAGAAGGAAGCTCAGGGTTTTTGTGCTAGGGTGTTTGCTGAGCTCTGGTAGAACTCTATTTATAGAGTTCTATTTGACCTAGGTTTGCAAGACTTCTTATGGGCTTTTAATTAAAGGCCCATGTCTTGCAAGCCCTTTTTTATTTAATTAACTACTTTAATTAAATGCCCAATCCAAATAAATCAATATTTCTTTTATATAATTAATTAGCAACTTAATTAAGTATTTAATTAATTAAGTCAACTAATTAATTAATCTCCCACTTGAATTAATACTTTAATTCATTTAATTGATTTAATTACCTTTAAATCAATTAATTCCTTTCATATCCTTTTATAACAGTCACCGTCCAATTGTATTGTGTGTGACCCTCTAGGTTCACCATCAATCGGCAGCAGGTCCACGAATTCCTCGTGATTTAATTTATGAACAATAAATTGCTCCGGTCAATTAAACAACCTATAATTGACCACTCCTAGAATCAAATCCTCTATTAACTCCGGAGTACCCACACTTCATGGTCGATGTCTAGCCACAAGCCCATGAAGCCCAATTTCAGGTGAATTGATATTTGTGAACCTCGTCTCATATAATTACCATGTACATACGGTCCTTCTATAGACTAATATTCCCGATCAAGACTTAGGGTGTGTGAATTGATCGGCACCTCTAAATTTGTCTCGATAACTATACTTTCTAATTCAGGATAATATTCCAGTGTGACCTTCTAAATTTGGAAACCCCTTTCCAAATCCGTCACCGACTGCGGCCGCAGATTCCTTGGATATATTATCTATGAATCGTATAGGAAATTCTCTCATCCATTACAATGAGTCAATAGATTCCATATTGGTACTAACCATCCGCGCACATGTCCATACGCACCCAACCTAGACATGTTATGACCAAGCCACGTGGCCTATACCTAGATCTAAGTACGCACTTTCATGCACCGAATTCGCCCTAGTACCTCAAGTCAAAGGACTAAATCGTACACTATTATAATCCTTGAGAAACATCCCATCACCGATATGCGTCATGCGCTTCCACAATGGGTTTCTCTGTTCGGGTCGTTCGATGCGTTCAATCCTCCATTGAACCACCTACTCATTTGCACTGGCCTCAAATGCCTTGCTCATGAAACGCTACAAATTCACTCCATGTGAATCATGCATACTCGTACAAGTCTTTGCGATTCTTACGATACCCCGTCTCGTTTGGAAGCTATGACTTGGAACAGTTTTAAGATTACGACCTTTGAGACTGTTTCATGATTGCACTCAGTACTGAATTGAATCGTCCCATAGTCAAATGTAATCTAAGGATTTCATCCAATCGCTTAAATGTATTCGCGAGAGATGAAGTTGGCCATTGTTTATCCTTATACACATATAAATAAACGTGCGTATTATTATAAAATCAAAGATCATTTCATACAGGATAGATCTATTACAAGCTAACTGAACTGGCTTGCAGGGCACTATCCTATCAATCTCCCACTTGCCCTAAAGCCATTCACCTATGGTTCTAAGACCCATCTTCTCTAGATGTCCTTCGAACGCCTTTTGTGAAAGAGGCTTAGTTAGTGGGTCAGCCATGTTGTCTTCCGATTTGACATACTCCCTATGTATGTCTCCTCTACCAATGATCTCCCTGATCACATGGTATTTCCTCTATATGTGTTTGGATTGATGGTGTAATCTCGGCTCCTTTGCTTAAGCTATCGCCCCGTTGTTGTCACAGAAGACGACTACAGGTTCAGCAATGCTAGGAACAACATCCAGTTCTTGGATGAAGTTTTTCATCCATACACTTTCCTTTGCTGCATCTGATGCTGCGATATATTCTGCTTCTGTGGTTGAGTCGGCAGTGGTAGACTGTTTACAGCTTTTCCAACTGACTGCTCCACCATTGATGCGGAATATGTATCCAGAGTTGGATTTGAAGTCATCAACGTCAGACTGAAAATTTGAATCAGTGAATCCTTCAAGTTTCAGTTCTCCACTACCACCGTAGACCAAAAACATATCCTTAGTCCTTCGCAGGTACTTTAGGATTGCTTTTACGGCAGTCCAGTGCTCTTCGCCTGGATTTGACTGATAGCGGCTCGTTACACTTAGAGCGTGTGCTATGTCTGGTCGAGTACACAACATTGCATACATAATGCTCCCTATAGCAGAGGCATAAGGTATGAGAGACATTCTCGTCTTTTCTTCGTCGGTTGTAGGGCACATAGACTTAGAAAGAGAGATACCATGTCTCATTGGAAGCAATCCTCTCTTGGATTCTTCCATTTTCAATCTCTTCAAAATTGTGTTGATGTACTGAGATTGGGAGAGTCCTATCATCTTCTTCGATCTATCCATATAGATACGTATTCTCAATACGTAAGATGCGTCTCCCATATCTTTCATGGAGAACTGCGCGGATAACCATGCTTTAGTCTGCGCTAACATCTTGATATCGTCTCCGATTAACAAAATGTCAGCGACGTACAAAACAATGAATTGTACCGTGCTCCCACTATTCTTCTTGTACACATAAGGTTCATATACGTTTTTGATGAAGCCAAATGCTTTGACTGTCTCATCAAATCGTATGTTCCAGGTCTGGGACGCCTGTTTGAGGCCATAGATTGACCTTTGAAGTTTACACAATTTGTGCTCACTTCCTTTGGACGAAAAACCTTCAGGTTGTTGCATAAAGATCTCCTTGTCAATGTCTCCATTGAGAAAGGTGGTCTTTAAGTCCATTTGCCATATTTCGTAGTCATGCCACGCGGCTATGGCAATTAATATCCGAATGGATTTCGACATTGCCACGGGAGAGAAGGTTTCCTCATAGTTTATTCCAGGTCTTTGAGAATACCCTTTCGCCACTAAGCGTGCCTTGTGAGTTAATACCTCTCCATTCATTCCAAGCTTGCGCTTGAAGATCCATTTGCATCATATAGGGATAGTTCCCTCAGGTGGATAGACCAAGGTCCAAACCTTGTTTGAATGCATGGAATCCATTTTGGATTGCATGGCTTCGAGCCACGCACCCGAGTCTATGTCTGACATCGCTTCTTAATAGGTCCTTGGATCACTTTCCACATTCTAGTTTTCGTGAATGAAACCAAATCGCACTGGCTCCTTACGAATTCGATCAGACCTTCGAAGAGTAGGTGTACTAGTAGGTTCAGTAAATTCTGGTTCAGCTCCCACTGTTTGTGGGGATGGGTCCGATTCCTGGACTTCATCAAGTTCTACGATTGTCCCATTTCGGTTGGTGAGGAAATCCTCTTCCAAGAAGTGGGCGTTCCTAGATACGAACGTATTACGTTCTTTAGGATCGAAGAACATGTATCCAATGGATTCTTTTGGATACCCCACATATTTGCACAAACTAGATCTACTATCTAGCTTATCTCCCTTTTTGTTCTTTAGATACTTTGGAGATCCCCATACTCGTAAGTACGAATACACGGGTGCTTTACCATACCATACTTGGTGCGGTGTTGTTGGCCTTGACATCGAAGGCACTATGTTTAGTATCTTCGAGGCAGTTAATAGGGCCAAGCCCCATAACGAAAAGGGGAGATCAGCGAAGCTCATCATGGAACGAACCATGTGTAGCAAAGTTCGGTTCCTCCGCTCGGACACTCCATTGAGTTGGGGCGTCCTAGGGGGAGTTCGCTGCGCGAGAATTCCATTCTTTTTTAGATAATCAAGGAATTCTTGGCTTTAATACTCACCACCTCTGTCAGATCGAAGTGCTTTAATACTATGTCCAAGTTAGTTCTCAACTTCCATTCGAAACTCTTTGAATTTCTCAAAAGTTTCGGATTTGTGTTTCATAAGATACACATATCCATAACGACTAAAATCGTCGGTGAATGTTACGAAGTAAGAGAATCCTCCTTTCGCATTGACACTCAATGGTCCACAAACGTCAGTATGGATTAGATCCAGTGTTTGCTTGGTTCGCTCGGGATTCCCGGTGAAGGGTGATTTGGTCATCTTTCCTTTGAGACAAGATTCGCAAGTTGGGAGTTCATCTAAGTTCCTTATTTCAAGAGCTTTAGAGGAAACCAGCTTTTGAATCCTACTCTTGGAAATATGTCCAAGTCTAGCGTGCCAAAGTTGTGGCGTTTGATTATCATATTTTCTCTTTCTAGATTGAATGTGCATGACGTTGGAATTTACAGGTTCTAGGGAATACAGACCATCTATCAAAGTACAACGAGCATACATTAAACCACCTTTAAATATGCAAAAAGATCCATTTTGAATGGAAAAATTAAAACCATCAATATCCAACATAGGAATAGAAATGATGTTCTTAATAATAGTTGGTACGTACAGACAATCCCTTAAAACCAAAGTAAAATTTCCTAAAACTAATTCCACGTCCCCTATAACCTCAGCGGCGATCCTAGCTCCGTTTCCAAAACGCAGGATTCTATCCCCGGGCTTCAGGAATCATACTGCTCCCATCACCTGCAAATCATTGCAGATATGAGAACCTGTTGCGGTGTCTGACACCCACGATGCACAGTTAATTGAAATATTAACTTCAACCAAGAAAATACCTTTGGCTACCAGTTTCATCTTTAGGTAGTCTGAGCTGTTCCTTTTCCAGTGCCCTGCTTTCTTGCAGTGGAAACATTCGTCTTCTGGGCTTTTGCGCTTCTTTTCAACCACCTTGGTGATTGCCTTAGAAGAAAACACCTTCTTCTTCTTCTTACCTCTCTTGGGCTTTGCAGCCTTTGATTGGTATGCAATCATTACCGACATCTCTTTCTTGAGAGTCGATTCTGCCGTTACCAACAAATTGGTCGGTTTGTGAAGAGCGAGGGTTCTATCCTCCATGTTGAAGTTCAACACGAACTGGTCAAAAGAACGGGGCAGCGTATGGAGGAGGAGGTCAGTGCTAAGATCAGCGTGCAAATCCACGTCCAATCGCCCTAGTTTTTCCACCAGGTTGATGAAACGCAGACAGTGATCCTTGACACTGCTTCCCTCAGCCATCTTGAGATGAAACAGCTACTAAGTGGTCGCGAACCTTTTGGTGCGAGACCTCTCTCCAAACATCTGCTGGAGATGGAGAAGTATATCTCTAGCAAGCGGTATTTCAGCATGCTATTTCTGCAGTTCATTCGACATCGAGGCTAATATGAGATATCGAACCTGAAGATCATCATCAACCATTTTAGCATGGGCGGTTCGTTGTTCCTCAGTAGTTCGTGCTGCGGGTGCAGCAGGCATGGGTGTGTCGAGCACATAGCTTCGTCTCTCGGAGTCGAGGACGATTCTGAGATTTCTCAGCCAATCAACAAAGTTTGAGCCATTCAACTTGTTTGCGTCGAGGATAACAGATAATAGATTCTTAGACATTGTACTTAATATCTACAAATGGAAAGAAGACAACGTTTAGCTAGCTGATCTTATGTCTAATACTTATAATTATCGAATTTTGGACTTGTTTTCGAAAATGTTCTCCCACTATTTTATCGAAACAATCACCCCTTTGATTGCTCGGGAATTTTAGTTCCTAGTAGGTCTTGACGTCCCAGCAGCAATTAATTGCACCCACGACTCGTGGCCATACAACCAATTCTCTAGGTAGGTATACTTTTACCAATTGTGTTACACCACAACCTTCAAGCTATTTTGCCTCGGTTTTCACATTTATCTAGCACTGCTACATCATAAATTCTACTAATCGTTAAGTAAAACCCATCAATCATGATGAGCAACAGGCCCGGTCGTGAATTCTTCGTAACTAGTTATCGGTCGATCTTCACATCCCGACGAGTCCTCACCCTTGTCGAGTTTAGTTAAAAACAAGAATCAAGGAGTTTCGTGTATTGCCCCTTTCTTTGACTCGGGTGCCAGACTCTGGATCACCTCCGTCAATAAGTAGACAACTCACACTAGTTCCTATTGATGGAAGGCTTGGATCTTTAAAACATCATTTTAAATGTACCCAATTGACTTAATATTTTGTTCGAGAGGGGATTTCTGGTTTTGAATGTTATGCTAACTCTCCTCGAGATCTCACCAATTCAATTATGCTTTTATCTTTTATTAAGATCTAGATTCTAGCGCGCATCTCATACAAGCTAAATATAAATCGACAAATAAATAAAACCATACAAGCCTAGCATGCATACTACCACAATATGTTTTCGATCGGGAACCTCCTATGCAGGCCATCATCGAGTCAATGATGTTGGCCCTATTGGTCAATCTAAAGGGTTTGTAAATGGGCCTATGCTATTACACAATGTACCATGCATACATGGCCTTCATGTCTTCTTTGGTTCCCACCTTGCTTTTAAACGGGCCTCCATCCTGAACTAGGAAAGCAGTAAAGCCCTATTCTATTACAAAGGCTCAAAGTGGCCCAAAACATAATAGGCTCGCAGGCCCAATAAAAACCAAACAATAAATTAAACCAATCACATCTAACCTAAGGTCAAGGCTCGGCTCGATCGAAAACCACGTAAACAGTTCACGTAGAGCAAGAAACATGCAAACCACTTTTACCTATTTCTTTGTTAATTTTAAAACAACCTTTTAAAACTAACTCCTATGATTCTTACTTTTTAGTCACTACTAATTATGGAAAAATGAATATTCTGGTAAACAAAAATAAATTTTCTGCTCAAATTCAGATTCTGTTTTTCAACTTTTGAAAATTGAATTTTCGCCCCTCAACTTCCGAAAATTGCACCTTGACCCCACAACTTTTGAATGTTACAAAAACACCCCTGAGCATATTCGGGCAACATACCAGAAAATAAAATTTTGAATTTTGAAAATTTTTGATTTTTTCAAAATGACCCCTCAAGTTTCGGTAATTGCAAAACATCCCCAAAGTTTTCGGAAGTTACAAATTGACCCCAAAACCCGTGCGACCAGATTTGCAAAAACAGTCCAGAATTTTGAAATTTTCAGATTTAAAAAATTTCGAATTTTCAGCCCTCAAAAACCCTATTTGCGATTTTTAGTTCAAAAAGTCCTGAAGTTTCCAAAAACTATAAATTCGCCACAGATCTTGAAAAGCAGTTTTACCCAATCATAGATCTAGTCATAACAAGTAAGAATCAATTTACAGAACATAATTATCATGCGTTCTCATACATATAATTAAACATATACTTTGAACACAATTATGTTCAGGCTTTTCGTATAATAAGTATGGAGTTGGCTCTAATACCACTGTTGGGATATAGCTCGATTGTCAATACAACAAAGTACGGAATTTAAAATTTTCGAGGCATCCAATAGTCCCATAATGAAAGTCTCCATATTATATATACGAAAAACATGAATCAAAGCACATATATATGCAATATAAACATAGGGGGTTTTCGATTTTTACCTCACCACATGCAAGGTGGTGGAAACCTCCAACTCTGATTCTGAATCTGGTTCTGGTTCACAGGAGTGATCCAAATGTCTCACCTCCAAAGTTAGTCCACACTAACTGGATTCTGGCAACAGCTCCTATTCTTAGGCTCAGAACTGGATATAGGAGATTTGTTATTGCAGGAGTGTGCAGATCAACTTGGCAAGGCAAGATCTGGCACGATGGAACAAGGGAGAGGTGGCGGCGGCGCTTGGGCAGCTCACGGCAGCAGGTTGGCAGCGGCACAAGGTTGGCGGCGGGAGAGGGGCGGCTAGGTCAGAGAAGGAAGCTCAGGGTTTTTGTGCTAGGGTGTTTGCTTTCTGAGCTCTGGTAGAACTCTATTTATAGGCCCATGTCTTGCAAGCCCTTTTTCATTTAATTAACTACTTTAATTAAATGCCCAATCCAAATAAATCAATATTTCTTTTATATAATTAATTAGCAACCTAATTAAGTATTTAATTAATTAAGTCAACTAATTAATTAATCTCCCACTTGAATTAATACTTTAATTCATTTAATTGATTTAATTACCTTTAAATCAATTAATTCCTTTCATATCCTTTTATAACAGTCACCGTCCAATTGTATTGTGTGAGACCCTCTGGGTTCACCATCAATTGGCAGCAGGCCCACGAATTCCTCGTGATTTAATTTATGAACAATAAATTGCTTCGGTCAATTAAACAGCTTTTAATTAACCACTCCTAGAATCAAATCCTCTATTAACTCAGGAGTACCCACACTTCATGGTCGATGTCTAGCCACAAGCCCATGAATCCCAATTTCTGGTGAACTGATATTTGTGAACCTCGTCTCATATAATTACCATGTACATACGGTCCTTCTATCGACTAATATTCCCGATCAAGACTTAGGGTGTGTGAATTGATCGGCACCTCTAAATTTGTCTCGATAACTATACTTTCTAATTCAGGATAATATTCCAGTGTGACCTTCTAAATTTGGAAACCCCTTTCCAAGTCCTTCACCGACTGCGGCCGCAGATTCCTTGGATATATTATCTAAGAATCGTATAGGAAATTCTCTCATCCATTACAATGAGTCAATAGATTCCATATTGGTACTAACCATCCGCGCACATGTCCATATGCACCCAACCTAGGCATGTTATGACCAAGCTACGTGGCCTATACCTATATCTAAGTACGCACTTTCATGCACCGAATTCGCCCTAGTACCTCAAGTCAAAGGACTTAATCGTACACTATTATAATCCTTGAGAAACATCCCATCACCGATATGCGTCATGCGCTTCGACAATGGGTTTCTCTGTTTGGGTCGTTCGATGCGTTCAATCCTCTATTGAACCACCTACTCATATGCACTGGCCTCAAATGCCTTGCTCATGAAACACAACAAATTCACTCCATGTGAATCATTCATACTCGTACAAGTCTTTGCGATTCTTACGATACCCCGTCTCGTTTGGAATCTATGACTTGGAACAGTTTTAAGATTACGACCTTTGAGACTGTTTCCTGATTGCACTCAGTACTGAAGTGAATGGTCCCATAGTCAAATGTAATGTAAGGATTTCATCCAATCGCTTAAATGTATTCGCGAGAGATGAAGTTGGCCATTGTTTATCCTTATACACATATAAATAAACGTGCGTATTATTATAAAATCAAAGATCATTTCATACAGGATAGATCTATTACAAGCTAACTGAACTGGCTTGCAGGGCACTATCCTATCACATGTTTCTTTACATTAATTGTGCGTTCGATGTTCTTCAAATAAAGCAACCAGTGTATCAACATGTCAATTCTTTGATATTGGAAAATCTAGAATCATTAGTTAGATCTAGCTTGTTCAGACCTCCTTCAGCAATTCTTTGGAATGTTAGGCAATGACGATTTTGTAGGCTAGAATAATGATGATCATTCCTTTAATTCTCGTGTCAGACTTCTTGGACTCCAGTGGAGGTCTAACATAATTAATAGCGCAAAATCTGCCGTTTGATATATGAGGCAGTAACGACCTTGGTCGCTGGAGTATGAGATTTCATAACGTTAAGCGAAGTAGTATCTGTTGTTTTGATGCAAACTTATATATCTTCATTGAGGATTTTCTATTTTTCATCCAGCGATTAGCATCTCTAGGCGTGCAACGTTATTTCAGTCGGGAGCTTTTCAGATCCGCTTTCTCGTTGTATTAATCGCTTCGATCTTGATTCTTCTCTGCAAGCGAATAGTCTTTCCGACCTCAGAGGAGCCGTTCCAACTTACTCGCATTTAAGGGTGGAAGTCAAACGGTTGAGGTTCTTTTTCTCTTAGATCTTCCTCCAACCGTTGGATCATTTTTATCTGTGCCTATAAATAGGTATGCAGTTTCCATATCTCACTTCCAATTCTTTAAAAGAATGGAGCTATCAGTTTCCTTGAGTTACACCTTGCCCACTGATACCATAATATTCAAAAAGTCACATTATCGTGATTCATTTTGTCGTAATAACTAAAATGTCATATGCCTTGTACTGACAGGTCCCATTGATGCCCTACCTTGTACTGACGTGTCCCATGAGGCCTCACCCTTTGACTTCACAGGTTTGAGGTCCGTGGTTTCTTGTTTGCACATGGAGGGTGTTGGGTTAGTGGTTGGGTTGCCTCGATTGTCAGAACAACGAAAGTGCGGAATTTAAAATTTTTCGAAGCAACCAAGGTCCCATATAAGAATCACCATATTATATATACGCAAGCATGAAACAAAAACACACATTGAATTAAACAAGGGGGTTTTTGCGATTTACCTCACCACAGGCAAGGTGGTGGCAACCTTCAGTTCTGATTCTGAATCTGGATCTGTATCTGGTTAACAGAAGTGATCCAAGCGTCTCACCTCCAAAGATAGTCCACACCAACTGGATTCTGGCGACACCTCCTAGTCTTAGACTCAGAACTGGATCTAGGAGATTTGGTGTTGCAGGACTGTGCAGATCAACTTGGCAAGGCAAGATCTAGCACGGTGGAACAAAGGAGAGGCGGCTGCGGCACTAGGGCAGCTCACGGCAGCAGGTTGGCGGCGGCACTAGGCTTGGCGGTGCAGGGAGAGGGGCGGCGGCTACTAGGTCAAAGGAGGTTAGGGGTTTTGCTTAGGGTGTCAGACTTTTGAGCTCTAGAAGAACCCTATTTATAGACACCCTTTTGACCTAGGTTTGCAAGACTCTTTATGGGCTTTTAATTAATGGCCCATATCTTGCAATCCTTTCATTTAATTAATTACTTTAATTAAATGCCCAATCCAATTAAATCAATATTTCTTATATATAATCAATTAGCAACTTAATTAAGTATTTAATTAATTAAGTCACCCAATTAATTAATCTCCCATTTTAATTAAATACTTTAATTCATTTAATTGATTTAATTTCCTTTAAATCAGTTAATTCCTTTCATGTCCTTTTATAACAGTCACCGTCCAATTGTATTGTGTGTGACCATCTGGGTTCACCATCAATTGGCAGCAGGCCCACGAATTCCTCGTGATTTAATTTGTGAACAATAAATTGCTCCGCTCAATTAAACAACCTTAAATTGACCACTCCTAGAATCAAATCCTCTATTAACTCAGGAGTACCTACACTTCATGGTCGATGTCTAGCCACAAGCCCATGAAGCCCAATTTCAAATTACATGCGGTCGAGGAGTGTTTATTGAGTGAATCAAATTTACTCAACTCGTTTTTAGACTTTAGGTTTATTAACCTTCTTATGGCGGTCGAGGAGTGTTTATTGAGCGAATCAATTTTTTTCAACTCGTTTTTAGACTTTAGGTTTTTTAACCTTCTTATGGCGGTCGAGGAGTGTTTATTAAGCGAATCAATTTTACTCAACTCGTTTTTAGACCTTAGGTTTTTTTAACCTTCTTATGGCGGTCGAGGAGTGTTTATTGAGCAGATCAATTTATACTCGACTCGTTTGGAGACTTAGGTCTTTTTTATCGTCGCTTATGGAAATCGAGGAGCGTTTATCGAGCGAATTGATTTATACTCAACTCATTTTTATCGCCGTTGTTATGGAGGTCGAGGAGCGTTTATCGAGCGGATCGATTTATACTCAACTCGTTTGGATACGTTGCCATTAGGTCAAATGAACCTCATATTTGGTGTTCAAAATCGTTATCATAGATAAAATTCTTCGAGTGGGAAACTCAGGCCAAGGCCTTTATTACAACGAATAAAAATAATAAAACATACTAAATTAAAAGAAATTAACCAGAACAATTTACTAGGATTCACTTCCCATAGTATCGTCTTAGGTTGACTGCATTCCAGGTTCTCGGTAGGGGTGTTCCGTCCAAGTGTGCAATTTTGTATGAACCTTTCTTTCCTACACTAATGATAATGTATGGTCCATCCCAATTCTATTGTAATTTTCCCACATGCTTGGATACTTCTACTTTTTTCAGCACCAAGTCCACATGCTTTGAAGGTTCGTATGCGTACCTCTTGATTGTAGGCCTTTTCCATGTTTGATTTAGTGACCTGCAATCGTACAACTGCTTTTTCTCTTAAGGCTTCCGCCATGTCGACCTCGTTCTCTCTTGCCTTTCCGTTTTCCTGATCATCATACATTTCAATTCTTGGTGTTGGAATTAGTGTTTCGACCGGAATCATAGCTTCAGAGCCATACACTAGACTGAATGGGGTCTCCCCGATCGAAGTTCTGACTGTCGTTCGATTAGCCCAAAGTACACCTGGCAGTTCATCCAGCCATCTTCCTTTGGCTGCCCCTAATCTTTTCTCCAAAGACTTTATTATTTCTCGGTTCGCTACTTCAGTTTGTCCATTTGCTCTTGGATGCCCGACTGAGGTGAAGTTTTGCTGAATTCCTAGTTTGGTACACCATTCCACTACTTGTTTTCCCGCAAATTGGGTTCCGTTATTAGAGATCAGGATTCTTGGGATACCAAATCGACATACTATGAATTTCCATAAGAAGTTGATCACTTGGAATTGAGTAATTCGAGCAAGGGCGACGCATTCTATCCATTTACTGAAATACTCGACAACGACTAGAACATATGCTTTCCTAGACCTGGCTATTGGGAAAGGTACTACGATGTCCATCCCCCATTGATCGAATGGCCAGCATACTGGTATTGAGTGCATGTTTTCAGCTGGTTGATGACTTATATTAGCATGAACTTGGCAATGATGACTTTTTTGAATATATTGCCCGGCATCATTGTTAATGGTAGGCCAATAATAACCCGTTCTAAGGCATTTTAAGGCTAAGGTTCTTGCTCCGCTGTGATTAACTGCTTCTCCTTCATGTATCCCTCGGAGGATATCGTTGGTTTTAGATTCGGAGATGAATTTTAGAAGAATTCCTGATACTGATCTTCGGTGAAGTTTATCTTCTATCAATGTGTATTTAGGAGCTCGATATTTTATTTTCCGAGCTTCGTTTGGGTCAAGAGGTAATTTTCCTTCTCGGAGATAGTCTATCATCGGAGTCATCCAGTTTCTTTCGGCTTCTTCGATTTCCATCATTTCAGCGACCGGTGTCTCGTCGATATCAATTGCTGGTGTATTGGAAATTAACCAGTTGATTATTCTTTCAGTTTTACCATCATGAGACCCTGTGAATCTAGACAGTTGATCGGCCCATTTATTTTCTGATCGTGGAATATTCAGTATCCCAAAATTTTTGAATTTCTCAGCCAATTCTTTTACTTTGGCGAGGTATTTTATCATGTTAAATTCCTTTGCCTCGTGTAGACCTTCTATCTGTCTTTGTACTAACTCTGAATCGGTTAATACTTTGAGACTCTTTATGTTGGCCTTAACTGCCATTTCCATCCCTGCAATTAACACTTCATATTCTGCTTCGTTGTTTTTTACTACGAAGTCCAATGTTATTGCATAATTTATATCTTCCTTATTTGGTCTGGTAAAGTTGATTTCGGCTCCACCTCCTTCTCGGCACGAAGCACCGTCGACATGCATTAGCCAGGTTTGATTTTCTATCATCAATATATCATTATCATGGCTGGTCGATTCCTTATGTTCAGTTGTCTGGGTTGGAGTTTCTAACAGGAAATCGGCTAGTACTTGTGCTTTAATCGCAGTTCTTGGTTTGTACTCGATTTCGAACTGACCCAGTTCGATTGCCCACTTGATCAACCTTCCAGAGGCTTTCAGCTTCGCTAAGACCTTTCTTAGCGGTTGGTTGTTTAACACTACAATTTTGTAGGTCAGAAAGTAAGGTCGGAGTTTGCGTGCCGTCACTACTAAGGTTAAAGCGAATTTTTCTATTTCCATGTAGTTCTTCTCCGCCCCTTGTAGTAACTTACTTAAGTAATAAACAGGTTTATGTTACACGCCTTCTATTTTCACTAGAACCGAACTAATGGCCACATCGGAGATTGATATGTAAATGTATAATGGTTCTCCCTCGGTTGGTTTGGCCAATAGTGGGGAGGTCGTCAGATATTCCTTTAGCCGGTCGAAGGCCTGGTTGCATTCCTCGGTCCAAACAAAGTTTTTTGCTTTTCGAAGAGTTTGAAAGAACGGCAAACTTCTGTCGGCCGATTTGGAGATGAATCTATTCAACGCTACAGTTTTTCCTACCAAGCTCTGTACTTGGGAGATTGTTTTCGGAGGTTTCATTTTGGTTATGGCTCGAATTTTTTCTGGATTGGCCTCAATTCCTCGTTGATGCACCAAATAGCCCAAAAATTTTCCTGATTTTACTCCGAAGGTGCATTTTGCAGGATTCACCTTCATTCGGTATTTTCTCAATATTCGGAAGCATCGATCGAGGTGTTTTACATGGTCAGCTTCATTCATGCTTTTGACCAGCATATCGTCTACGTAGACTTCCATTATTTCTCCAATCAACTCCTTGAACATCAGGTTTACTAAACTTTGGTAAGTGGCCCCTGCGTTCCTCAGGCCAAATGGCATAACTATGAAGCAGTACACTCCCTGCTCGGTTACGAAGGCAGTTTTCTCTTGGTCTCGCTCATCCATGTATATTTGATAAAAACCTTGGAAGGCGTCCATCATGCTGAAAATCGCAAAACCAGCGGTTGAGTCGACTAATAAGTCGATCCTTGGGAGGGGATATGGATCCCGCGGACATAATTTATTAAGGTCGGTGAAATCATTGCACATTCTCCACTTATTATCCTTCTTATCCCCCTTCGCTACTAATACGACGTTACATAGCCATTCCGAGAAGTGTATTTCTCGAATTTGTTTTGCTTTGAGTAGCCTTTCTACTTCTGACTTTATTATCTTATCTTTTATCGGTCCATGATTCCTCTTCTTTTGTCTAGCAGGTTTTGCCATGGGGTCGATTTTCAGCGAGTGACTAATTACTCTGGGATCAATCCCTTCAATGTCGTCCGCACTCCAAGCGAAGATATCAATGTTTTCTCTGAGGAAATTTACTAACATTACTTCCCCTTCCTTACTGAGTTCGGTTCCTATTCTGGTCGTTCTCGTTGGATCTCCTTCCACCAGTAGAACATCTTTGTGTTCTGGTGGTTTCAAAGCCAGATCGACCGGTTCCTTTCCTTTTTTATCTATTCGGTCTGTGCTGGGGATCTCAATCTCGACTCTGTCAACATCTTCTTCAAGTTCTCTTTTAGCTGGGGTAAACGTTCTGGAGCAGTTCCCCAAGGTTAAAGAGGTGTTGTAGCAGTCCCATGCCATACAATGATCGTTTACTATTTCTCCGATTCCTGCTTCGGTTGGAAATTTTATTTTCTGATGGTAAGTTGAAACAACGGCTCGGAATAGATTGAGAGCGGGTCGCCCCAGGATCGCATTGTAGGCCAAGGGAGTTTCTACTACTAATAATTTGACTAACTTCACCGTCCTACGTGGTTTCTTTCCGAGTGAAACACTTAAAGTTATTGTGCCACTAGGGACAATCTTGGAACCTCCAAATTCTACTAAAGGCGTAGCTACCTTTTGGAATATTATTTATCCTAAGTTCATCTGGGCTAGGACCTCTTTAGGGATGATGTTCGCTGAGCTTCCATTGTCGATCAGGATTCTTTTGACATTGTAGTTCGCTATTTCCAGCGATACCACCATCGGGAAGTCAGGGCTGTCCTCTTTCATGTCCCAGACAAAGTTCTTTGGTACCTCGCTTTCGTTGAAACTGATCAGCTGGTCGTTTTTTGGTTTTTTTTCTAGTGTCCATACTTCTTTCGGGTACCTAGCGTTTCCCATTATGGACCTGGCGGTCCTGCGACGAGCGTTGCGATTGTCCCCGTCGGCTGGTCCTCCTGAGATTGTATGGATGGTGCCGTTAACCTGATCATCGTTCAACTCCTGTGGGGGACCATTATTTGGGGACCTTCTTCGGGAGCTCCTTCTTTGGTTATTATTCCGAGGGCTCCGACTTCTTCCCCTCTTGCGGTTGTTCCGCTCTAAATAATCATCTAATTTTCCTTGTTCGATCAGTTTTTCAATTTCTTTTTTAAGGTGAAAACAATCTTCGGTGCGATGCCCATGTGCGCGGTGATACCTACAGTATAGATCATAGTTTCGTGCCCCTGGCCTTGGCTGAGTGATTCTCTTTGCTGCCGGGATCCAATTGTTCCTCTCAAGTACTACCAAGATTTCTTCAATTGCAACGGTCAGCCTGGGGTATTCCACTTGGTTGATTCTGCTCCTATTCGCTGGTTCGGCCGATCTACGTCTTTGATAGGCATTAGGTCGTCTGTCTTGATCTTTTCGGTTATATTCTAATCGCTGGAAGACATTGCCCCTCCTAATGGATCGATCGTAATCCATGGATTTTTAAGCGGGAATCCTATCTTGCCGCTTGGAGCCGGAGGCGGGAGCTTTATATTTATTCTTGTCTTTAAAAGAGTTCATCTCCTCTTGGGTCATATACTTTGATGCCAAGGTCATAATATCAGCAAACGTTCTAGGTTGCTTTCTACTGAGGCCATTCCCGAATTGCCTGTTTTTGGTGAGGTCGAAAAGAATGGAGATTATGTAATCGATATTTAGGGAGTCGATTTTAAGTAATTCTACGTTGAATCTTGCCAACCAGGAATGGAGGCTTTCTCCGTCTTGCTGATGGATAGTCCCTAGGTAGCTCATTGACAACTTCTGTCTCTTCTGACTAGCGAACTGCTGAGTTAGCTTATTGCATAATTCTCTGAAACTGAATATGGAATTGGTGGGTTGTTTTGCAAACCAGTCCAGAGCTAGCCCCTCGAATGTGGTGACCATCAGTTTTGCAGTGAATTCAGCCGAGTGAGCGTATAGATTTATTATGTTAGTAAAGCTGAATATATAATCATCTGGGTCGGTCGTTCCGTCATATCTAGGAAGTCGTCCCGGAACTTGTCCCGAGGATTGTGCTTCTTTTATTTCCTTGCAGAAGGGGGAGCACGCAGCTAGGCTCTCTTGGATCTCAGTACTTCTGGCCCATGGATTATGAACAGTTCGTAGGCGTTGTTCCAGACGTTCTTGTACCATCTTTTCAATTTCTCTTTCCGAGAATCGCATGGTTCGTGGTCGATCAGGAATTGTACCCATTATGTCATCTTTGATAGGAATTATGGTATGTTCCTTTGATCCAGGGCGGATGGGTTGCGGCCTTGTCCGACCCGTTTGTCTTTGGATATGTTCATTGGAAAGTTTCGAATTGCTCTTTTGCGGAGTATGCAACGATCGTTGTTCGCTTGAGGGGATATCCGCTTGTTGAGAGGTCTGATCGACCTGCCTTGGTGTCCTTTGAATAGGATTTGCCCTAGTCACTCTAGGGTTTCTAGGAACTTGCTCTGGTGCCAGGAATTCCGCTCGGCAAAGTGACTTAAAGAGCATAGCGATCTGTCGCAGCTTCTCCTGAGTATTTGACAAGTGAACAGGGATTGCTGGAGCCACGTGGTCTTCAGGTACCGTATTGGCGGGGATCCCCTGTTGTCCTTGTGGGTTTTGGATATTTATCCCTTGTGGTTCCTCCTGATTCGGCAGCTGCTCACTCTCTTGCTGATTGTCGTTTATTATAGGGACATTATTGTTAGTATCATCCGGTTGATCTTCAGATGTGTTACGAGCGTTCATCGTGTTACTCCTTGCTCCGTTACGGGCGCTCTTCCTTGGGCGAGCCATATGTCGATCGAATAATTAACCTAGCCCCACGGTGGGCGCCAAATGATTTAACCGTTTTTCGTTGGGTTAGATTAAATCAATGATGTATTTATTAGAGGTTAGTTTAATTATATGTAATAAGACTTTGTTACTTTATTCCGGATGGATCAATCTCAAGGAAGAACAATTACGTAAAGAACAATAAATAATCAAGACGATGAATATGTAAATAGTATAGCAAAAGCTTTTCTATTAATTAGATTGCCAAAGTAAGTAGGCATAAACTCTCAATGTAATGTCCCCCTAATACAATGTTTAACTAGGTATTTATATGAGATTAACCCTAGTTTTACAAGGAAATATAATCCTAATTGGACTAGGCATAATTATCCTTAATGGACTCGGACACTGCTCTTGGTCGTCGAGGTTTGATAATGCAGATCGGACCAGGCAGTTTCTTTAATGAATCAGACTCCTGGTCGGTCCGAGCGTATATATGGACAAGTCGCCCCGATTATTATAAGGGCGCGAAATAGCCCCCATCAGTTATGATTACCAAATTGGAATGTGTACCGCCGATCTTTAAGTAAGGACATACTCTGAGCAACAATATCCTCGTCCGCATTTATCTCCTTTAGTACATGATCAAATATAGCTCTCGTGCATATGCGTGCAGCATGGTTCTGAAGATTTCGTAGTAATCTAACTTTAAGTTCTTTTGGTGGCTCCTCGGATTCTTTTTTGTAATTGATAAAATCGTTTCCTAATTTTTTTTAAAAAAATCATTGTTGTAATGTCTAAAAAAATCCGTTAAACTAAAGTCGGGACGCACTTTCGGTTTTAATAATGAATTCATGGATTCTGCCCGTTGTGTGCTCCTCATCATAGCAAAGAAATGACCTCGAAAGAATGCTTATGCCCACTAATTCCGTTTTGAGTAAATTTGTAATACCCATTGATGGTTTGTAACACCGTATTCCTCAATCAATTCATACCATCTTTCTTCAAATTCATCAATAGGACACGGCCTTTTCATCAACCTGGAGAACATTGTTGAAAAATCTCCAATTTTAATATTTGATTCGGCATTACGGGAGATATGCCAACAACAAAGCCGATGTTTCGCTTCAGGAAATTCATGAAGCACAGCAGCGCGCATTGACGCGTTCTGATCTGTCAAAATCGCAATAGGAGATTTTCCATTCTTGCTTTCGCGGAAAGTCTGTAGCAACCACCTGTATGATTCAGTCGTCTCACTGTATAAAATAGCAATTCCAAATATACAAGTGCACAAATGACAATTTACTCCGGAGAATAGAACAATAGGAAAACGATACATGTTGGTCTTGTGCGTACTGTCAAATAAAACAACATCACCAAACTGCTCATATTCAGCTCTCGACATTCCATCGCACAAAAAAAGTCTTGTAAATGCCCCGTTTCCATCGACAGTGTACTTGAACCTGAGGGATTCATCTTTCAACTTCTTTAGGTCCCAAGTGGTCAGATGAGGTCTAGAAGGGGGGGGGGGGTGAATAGACTTCTGAAACTTTTTATCGAATTTTAAACTTCAAAACTGTTATTCAAACTTAAACAAACTAAGCTGTTACCGAACAGTAATTTTACAAGGCTGATTGCGAACAAATCATTGAACAGCTTTGTTGACCACTAATCTGATAATCACTTAGCTGATTTTGTCAAAATCAGTTTTAATACTAGAGTACTTGCTGTGGATATTCAAAGTATTTTTCACAAGTAAACTTAGCAGTCTGAAAATTGTTTCCCCAGTTTTGTAAACTCCTTTAATTTAATTTTCAAACAGTTTTTAGAGTGTTTTATGCAGATCTGAAAATATGCAGAAAAACTTATGCAAACACAAACATTATAAAAAAATTAGGAATTTCTTTCTTTTTTTATTGAAATTAAAATAAATATAACACCAATAATTTGTCCTTGATAATATCATTCAAACACCAGTCTCTAATTCTCATGATTCATGAATATTTAGAAAACATAGGCTAGAATAGATTAATACATTTTGAAACAAAAATGAAAACATTTGAATCACCTACGCATTATTTCTTATGAGCAACATTAAAACACTAGCCTATGTTTTTTATATACTCTAAATATCTATACCATGTTGGAAATAAGAATGAAAACAACCGAAGAGTTTAAAATGCTTATAACGATTATAATGGTAATTTTTTTATTGATAATTAAATATCGAAGAAGTTTATACTAACGATAAATCCCAATGCTGGTTTAGAAAATTGTTTACTACTTTTGACCTGGTCCCATTTAGTCAATAAAGCAAATAACAATTATTTTAAAAATATTTGATAATTAAGTGTCTTGAATTAAATAGTGAAATAAAATAAAAATTTTGTTAGTTTATTATTCTAAACACAATTGCATTTTTCATTGAACATGTCAAGCAACAAAGACTGGACAGAAGGATGTCGATCGAGAAATTGATGTCGATGAATGAAATCCCTTTTAAATTCTCAATTGGACGTGATAGATGAAATGGGGTTTGGAACGTTGGCTAGATTGAATAATATTTAGGATATCAACCGCACTGTGATACATTGGTTAATTAATCAGTATGACCCGTTCACAAGAATACTCAAAATACATGAACACGAGTTGGAGCTCACAGATTACGCGGTTTATGAGGCTCTTGGGGTTCCATGCAAAGGTCGTAGTATGTATCACTCTTCTACAGATAAGACTGGAGTGAAAAAGTACGGTTCATTCGTCACAATGAAACGAGGTAGAGTTGACTCTAAAGAATTGTACGAGTCATTGCTTATAGAAGGGACTCACGGAGATGAATTCAAGGTTCAGTACTTGACATTTTTGTTTGGTTTGTTTCTCTATCCGTGTAACCAACAAAACATACCGGGTGATTACCTCACCCTATTTAAAGACCTGGATGAAGTTCCCAAAATGAATTGGGCGAGCCTTGTGATAACAAAATTAGATGAGGGAGTACGGACATACCAGGCAAAAAGGGAGGGTTACATACCTGGTTGTTTAATATTATTACAGTTAAATAGTTAATGGTCTCTCTCCTATGATGTATTACTTAAATATATATTTTATTAATTTAACGTAATATATAACTGTGATGCAGATAATATTCTACCGACAAGTACGTCCAGTCCGGGCAAAATATGCACTTGATTTGGAGACAGAAGTACCTTTTATAAAGTATCTTTCAAAGGAACGATCAACAATGTTGATGAAAGAAGTGCAGTCCAATGGCGGTTATTGGAACCCTAAGGTAACTATTTCCGTGCAAACATTTCTCATAGATAATATATTTTATAAATCTGTAAATGGCATTTACTGATATAAACAACCCTTTTCGAGTTTCAGAGTATTGACTTTGAATTAAGTAAATCAAATAATCAGGTGATTTGTGAGTTAGAATTGGCAAGTGAATTGGAAAAGGGAGAAGCCAATAAGATTAAGAGTTCTTGTAGATTTTCACCAATTTGGGATAAACCAAACAGTTATGATGATATGGGAGCGAACAACCATTTTGATAATCCCATGCGTTCCCACTCTGCCAAAACCGACTAGTGATACAGACTATTCAAAAGCTTATGCATTGCTCACGAACCGAATTAATGCTCTTGAGTTCCAAGTCGCCCAAATGACAACCACCCTGAATGCCATACTACTGCAGCAACCAATCAAAGAGATGTCTTCGGGGGTGAAACAATTATCACCATTTGAGAATATTGCCAATAATATCCAGTTTTGCCTGGACAAGATACCACAAGCAGTTGAATCAACAATACGTGAGACCCTGCCAAACTTGTTGAATTCGCAATCCGGGAAAATGAATCGTACCCCATCCTTTAATAATCAGGTTTCTTGTTCAAAATCAACCAAACGACCTAGTAGCCAAAAAGAAAAAACATCATACCCCAAAACTAGGTCTCACGACAAACATGAAACTCTCGAGCCTAAGGTTTTGGATTTTAATGTTGCTTCAAAGTTAAGCTCGAAAAGTTCTGATATGATTGATTTAACTGGACAAGATGAGGATGTCGATATTGTTGAGAATGAATTGAATTCTACACCTTGCAATCCATTAGAGATCAAGACATAATTAAATATTTGTTCAGTCAACATCTCGATCAAAGGTAAAATAACGTTTTAAATTAATAGATTATTATATTAATTGTATTGATTTAGAAACTAAAGTTAGGTTAAATCATATACTGTATGTAGTGAACTTGTTGTAGACCTGGGTAATTGGTATCTCAATAGGACAGACATTCGATGCTTGATGCCTGCCATTGAATTAGGGGGACATGTAAGTACTAATATCTACTGAGTTTAATTTTTTATTTAGCACCGATAAAAATTTGATGAATGTTTCTTACATTGATGCAGGTGATAGATTGAGTCGCGTATATGCTATGTCTGGATATGATTGAAGAGGACCATTCTCAACCCCGATGGTACTTTCCATGTTTATTTTCGGTGAGTATAAAATTGCCCGTAAAATACAATGTCGAACAAATTGAGATATAATAATAGTGAAAATTCTTTTTATTGGATTGTTAATGCAGCAACATTTGCTGAATGAGGAATATAGTCTCCAATCCGTTACCGTAAAATTTTTGGATTCTAGTGAAAAGTTAGTTGGGTCTTTAGAAAATTGTGAAAAGATTTTCATCCCAATTAACGACATGATGGATCATTGGTTTTGTGTTGTAATAAACATCGACACTTATACAGTATCTGTTTGTGATTCTCTACCTCAAAGGATCACCCGTCGAATGGAAATTGTATCACAATTGGTAATACCTACAAATATATCTATGTGCATAAGTTTGATTGCCGCTCAAAATATTATATTTATTTGTCAACTCAATCATACAGGTCTCAAGATTAGAGAAATTGTTCCAACAGTGGAACCCCGTTATGGCTAAAAGAAGATTCAAGCGCGATCTATTGAAATTTTGAATCAACTGATTGGGTAAGGTAACTGTTCAACCGAATAGGTAAAAAATAATAGATTCAATTTAGCGAAACATTTAAACTATTACATTCTAATAATTCAAAGTACAGGTATGACTGTGGATTGTATGCTTGCATGGTAATGATGTTCCACAAAGAGTTCAAAAAACAATTGACGGATGTGAGCACACCTTTTAAACTTACCGTTAAACATATTTTATTGTCTTGTTTGCATAGTAATTAATTTTATTAATTGGTTTGGGATCATTTGTAGGAAGAATCTATTTCTGCAAGAGAAGTTATTGCTGTGAGGCTCTACAAATGCAACAGAAACAAAGTTGCTTGGAATCCATCACATCCGCTTGATTTTGGAAATGGGGTGACACTATATATAGAGATTTGATTTGTTTTTCTTTGTGGTGTGCTTTTTATTAGTTTAGAATTTTTATATCTGCTTAGGACATTAATATTTGATGTTAATTTGCATTGTCTGGACAATTATTTTATTTGGTTTTTATTAATTATACAATAGTTTATGTTTCGGCATCTTATATATTAATTATACAAATGGATTTTTGCACATCGCATGTTTTTATTGTTTAACTTTTTTAATAGAAAATATGGTTACAACTATTTGGGGTTATAGTCGTGCATTAATATTTTATGTGATTTTGTTTGTCTAGGATATATTCTTCCTCTGGTTTCTTTATCTACTTATACAAATCTTCTAGTAATAAGGTACTTGGACAAACCAGTTCGGGTCGCTTACAAAATCTACCTTACGAAAATTTATGAACCGAAGTGAAAGTGTATGAGTATTTATTTATAAATAAAAAATCGGCCAAATGTAAATAAACCTGGGCAGCCGAATTTAACTATAATTATTCATTTATTTCATAAAAATGGGCCAAAGGTAAATAATTACGGACCAATAAAAAATCTGCCGGCCCAAGATATTAATTTCTTTTGTTATTATTACGGCCCAACAAAAAATTTCGTTCCCAACCCATTAAGGGCCGGCCCAATAGAAGAATATATCTAGTTATTTTTATTGATTTAATAAGAATATTATACTAATGTTGTATTTAATTAAATATAAAAATATATGTAAAATAATATGAAACAATAACAACAACAAAAAAACAATAATTACGGCCCAATAAAAAAACAATAATACGAAATTCTCTTTTCAAATGCTAAAAATCGTATTTAACAAATATTCTAATTCAATCGATACAATACAGTCACTAAAATGATAAAATAAATACATTTCATGGGTGAAGTGCGGAAAAAGAAATAAGATGGCCAAATCTTATAATGATTAAAAAACTAGGATAAATAATATAAACAAAGAAACAAAACAATTGATCAATTCCGGGGGGGGGGGGGGGGGGGGGTTGGTCTGGGTGGACCGAAAAATGTCCAATTTTGTGGAGGAAAGCCTAGATTATAACAAGGAAAAGCATAAGGATTGTGAGTGCTTGGCCCTGCCTGCGATGTACATACAAAAATATTATTTTATTATACGTTAAAAACACAATAAAAATGAAGCACTTCAAGTTCGGAAATTGTAATAATACGAAACAAAAAATTTCTAACCTGTGGATTCATTGGAAATCGTACTTGAGAAGAAATACCAGCATTTGTAGATTGAAATTGAGGACCGTGCATGCTAAAGAGAAGATTGGTGTGAGTGTTGCGATTGTCAGGCATACCAAAAGACGACATGCTTGGTGAAGGTTGATTCAACGAATGTTGGGTCTCATTGTCATCGCCAACATAATCATCCTTTGTTGGTTCATGGGGCATTTGAGAATTAGTGGACTGTGTATTTTGCCTCCCACGTGAAGTACCAAGAGATACGAACAACGACTAAGAACTGACTTGCACAAGTGGTTGACTTGTGTCCGGTTTTCCTGAAAAAAGTAATAAACATTATTAGAACAAGATTACACAAGAGATACGATAAAAGAATCATGACATCATCAGAACAACGACTAAGAACTGACTTGCACAAGCCACAACGTTGCTTCTTTGATTTGGTTCCACCTTTAAGAGTAATTCTATCGGGTTCTACAGCATTGCGGGAATGTTTCACAAATTCTTTTGGAATTTCCTCACCATCGGACTCCGAAACCGCGTCGGATTCATCCTCAACCGCCACTGTCAAATTTCAGACTGCATTAATTGATTTATCAAAGAATGGTTTATTCTTTTGGGAGGATAACTTTGACAAGTGCATACACTCCATGTTCATCTTAGCAAACCGAACTTCTTTAGGTTTGTCGTCTGAAGGGAATGGAAAATCCATTCTGAGCTTCTTGCCAACTTCAACAAACAACCGAGGATTAATACTCTTATCAGGAAAGGTTGTAATTCTCATGTTCTTGAATCCACAGTGTAACACCCCGTAAATTTAAAATATTTTAAAATAAAGTTATTGAATTAATAACCCGATTTTGTGTGGCATATTTTATTTTTAATAAACATAGTATTTCTTTAAACCTAAACGTACAATTAAAATTTTCGAGCACAAAAAAAAATTGAACTCTATTTTGTGCTTTGTGTGCATTAATTATTTCTTATGAAATATTGGACATAGAAATAATTTGGAAAACATGTCTATTGCATTTTAAAAATATTGGGGTCATTTTGTTATTAGGTTGGACCAAAGTGTACAAAAAATTTTGATTTAGGGGTTATTTTGCACTTTTCAAAATTTTGGGGATCAAAAGTGCAAAAACCGCCGATTTTCCTTCCTTGGCTGATCATGCCATGATTTCTCCTACTTGTAGTTCAAAAATCAACCCTTGGAGACATGGAATAGACCCTATTATGTATAATCATGCCCATACCCCTATCTCCAATCAAACACTCCACCCCTTTCCCATTCAAACACTTCACCACTCTTTTTATCCACCAAAATCAGATTTTATGTCTCCCCTTCACCATTTTTCTTCTTAAAGAAAATAAGAGAGAGAGAGATAGAAGAGGCAACACAAAGAAAATTTTCGGATACACACAGCACAGTCTCAGTTTTTCCATCATTCCGCCTTCGTCCACCGTTGGATCGTGCCCAAATTTTTCCTGAAGGTCCTACACACATGGGGCTACATATTGACCGTTCGGATCATCGTTTGGATATCCCAAAGTGAATCTCCAGTCGTTACACATTTAGAAAGATAGTTTTCGGGTATACTCAGCACAGTCTCGGTTTTTCGACCATTCCGCCTTCGTCCACCGTTGGATCGTGCCCAATTTTTTTCTGAAGGTCCTACACACATGGGGCTACATATTGACCGTTCGGATCGTCGATTGGATCTCCCAAAGTGAATCGGCAGTCATTAGAAGTTGGGGAAAAGTAAGGATTTGAGGGCATTTGTTATGAACCACCACCGGAGCCGCCACCACTGCCACCGGAGCTACAACCACCACCTTCGGAGGTCTGGAAATGAAGAGAGTTTCACCCCCTTCGTTGCTTTGGGTAAAGATCCATCTTTAGTATTTGTGATTTTACATTCTTTTCTTCAAAGTATATATTGAAGAAGTTTAGTTATTCTTGTGGCTATTGTGATAAGTTGTTGAGTTCATGTTTAATATTAGATATTTAATGTGACTTGCTTTGGTTTTGTTTAAATATTGCTTATATGTTTGGATCTTGATTTATTTTCGTAAAAAAATTATTGTTCATAATTTCCGAAACTTTGGGGGGTATTTTTGAAAGGTTTTAAAAGTTGAAGGGCTTAGGTTGCGATTCTTGTTGGGATTAAAAAGGGACTGAAAATATAAGTTTTTGTTTGATATTTGGTTAGGTTTACTTGAAAAGCATTTGTTTTAAAGTTTGTTCCGATATTTTGCAAAAATGGGAGTTTTTGAAACATTTGGGGTTATTTTTGTAAATCTGAAAATAAGGGGTTAAAGTTGCTGTTTTTACATGGTTCTTTTATAAACTCTTGATTAATTGATTTGAAGTAGTGTTTTATTCATTTTAGTTATAAGATTGAAAATTTATAAATTTTTCCGAAGAAAATTTATAATTAAAGAACTTTTTGTTTCTCAATGTTAGTTTGTGAAAGAAAAAAAAATTATTAAAACTTATTGTTAATCTTAGTTTTATATTGAAATTATGCTTGATTATTTTTAAATTATTGCTTAAATGCTTGAATCTTGAATTATCTTTTTCAAGAAAGTTGATTTTTCTATGTTTTCAAAACTATGGGGGTATTTTCGAAAAGTTTTAAACTTGTGGGAATTTTAAAGATTTGATTTTTTAAGTAACAAGATACTTAATACTTTTATTTGATTTTCGATATGAGTTTAGTTAAAAATCTTTTGATTTAAGGTTTGTTGCAAATTTTCGAAAAAATGGATGTTTTTAAAAGTTTAGGGGCTGTTTTGTAAATCTGGAAAATGAAGGGAAAATTTTGCTATTTTGGCGCTGTTTTTGTAATTAGAATTTCGAGTTTTGAAAATAATAACTTTTAGTTGGAGTTTGATGTCGAAAGTTCTAAGTTCTTGTGTGCGATGTGTTAGTTTAGGAAATCCTTTTGTAGGATTTTCATCGGTAATGTTTAAGGTTGTTAAATACATTCTAAGTCGTATACGTACTTGCTCAGGTTTCGGATACACATCATTGTGGAATTTTGATCGCCGTAATAAGCTTTTCAGGTGAGTGCTATGTGTTACTTGTGTGTAAGTCTAAATGTGCTAGTAGGTCGAGTCATAACTGTAACTTAGTTACTAAACAAACAAGCATGTGATGTATGATAACATAACGAACTCAGCTGCTAGGACAAGTTACACGTTGAACTATTGTTTATGTCTATGTGCTTATGAGTCATTGATATTGTATGTTGGACCGTTATTGAGTTGTTTACCGATTTCCTGCTACTGAACTGTTACTGTTACTGTACTGTTTACTGTTACTGTGTGGGCCCCTATTTTGGTGTGCGGAATCGTGGTTAACCCGGAAGGTAAGGGTCGGAGGGTTACCTCGATCCACCGTAGACCCGCTTCACGAACCAAGTGTGGAGGTTACACTTGGGGAGTGAATGTCAAACTCCTGGCATTTGACGTCAATGCGCACTGAAATGTAAGGTCGCACCTTACTGGAGTGTTCGGTGGTGGTTTTCCTGACTGTGGATTGGAGGGTAAGAGGAGGACGGCATCAACAAATGTTGGTTACTTGTTTAACGTGCTTAAATTGTTATAGCATATGTTCATTACTGTACTGTTGTATATGCTCATGTATATTATGTTGCATCCACGCACATGTGAACTATAGCCTCACTAAGTTGGACGATCAACTTATGCATTCCATGTTTCAATCTTTTCAGGTACAGGTGTTTGGGGTAAACGATAGTTCATGTTGCGGTTAGGTCATCCCGGTTGCGATCCCACCCTAGTTCCAGAGAGTGATTGAACTTTTGTTTAAATTCTTATTTGATTTTAAGATTTTCGTTTGAACTCATATTTTAAATCTCCTATAATGTCTAAGTTGATTTTTTTTATATCTTGCTAAATGTTTTGGTATTTTAGTTAATTTTGTAAAATGTGAATGTCTAGCGAAAATGATTTTAAATTTTATCAAATATTAATCTTAATCTTCTTGTATTCCTTTTGGGTCCCACAAGTTGTTTCATCACGTCATGTCATCCATTAAAATTTGTTTTAATTACTTCCGCTTTAAACTTAGTAATCAAAATTGTTCTTATATCTTTTTAACCGCTTCCGCTGAAAATCTTTAATTCTCGATTTTAATTTATCGTCCTTTTTAAAGGTTTCGATATTCTAACTCTTTTTCAAAATAATAATAACTTTTCGACCGTTATCCGACGGACCCGCGTAGTCGGGCCGTTACAGATGGTATCAGAGCTTCGGCTCAAGGTCAGGATAGGGTCCTCGGATATTGTACTGAGGTGATAGTAAGGTGGGACTCGCCGTCATGACTTTAGGGTGTCTACCCACATTGGGTAGTTCACTTTTAGGACAACACCGCAACCGAAACCATACGTCTAGTACGTGTCCGTGGGGCTAATGGTTATTTTTGCTTGATTCTATGTTTTCTTGATTAACTATTTTGTTGGTGGTATCACGAATACCATAACGTTATTCAAACCTTATTGTTGATATTATTGTCTGGCTATGATTGTATATGTGTGCATTCCGTGATTTTCGTAAATTGAAATATTTGAATCAGTGATCTTTCTAGAAACACATGTAGAATGACTAAAATAGCCCTAATCCTTTTTAAATTTCAGTATCGAGTTTACACTACTCCGAACTCATACTTCTGATTTTAAAAGTACTCATCTTCAAATTGATCTCGCGATTTCAGTAAGCTCTCTTGAGCCTATTTTCGGCATAATTAATTGTTTCGCCCTTATTCTAATGTTGGTACTTGTTCATTTTTAGCTTGTGACCCCTAGATGTCTTTTCTTCATCATTTTGGCGAATCAAATTGTTATGTAAGCAATCTTTCTTTCAATAGACAAAATATCATTCAAATCTCGTTGACACCAGTCTTGTGTTCTAACTCGTCTATTACCTGTTCCTTGCATTCAACTATGAATCACTTTTGATAGCGAGTAACTTCATTTTCAATTCTAAAACTATCCTATGTTCATATCCAATCTCTTTATTTCCGCTCGTGTTTTTCTTAAGTTCTAAATGCGATTTCCCGATTGTATCTTTTCCTTCATGTTGTGTAATTTACCGTAAAATATTCTTCAATCATTTTAGCCTCATTCTTGATATGGCTTCTTCAAGTCGTGCCCTTAATTACCTTTAATCTGACTCCTTGATTGTTTTCCCTGAGTGCTTATCGACTCTCTCAATGAACATGTCTTTGTTTATTGGGGATTGACTTCTTGTATCCTATCAAGCTTTTATATTGATCCCTTATTTTTGTACTCGTTCAGAGTTTACCCCTCCCTATTTCATGAGATACTTTCTTGTATTGACTTCGTAAACCAAAATTATTTATTTTTGTCGGATTCTATGATTGTTATTGTTCCTTGTCCTTCTTTTTCCCGAGCCTATTTATTCCGTTATGATCGTTTTGAAATTATCCATATGATTTCACGTTACTCTTTTTGTTGTATTTAATTATACAATCTTTTAAATTCCTGAAGGAATTGAATTGTCTCAGTTTCTTTTTTAACTTCACGTTTTCATTTGTCCATTCATAAATTGTCATTCATTTGTCTATTTCATTCCTTTTTGCGAGCCGCATAAATCAGATCAATTTATTCTCAATTTCTTTTGAACTTCGGACTTACCTTCTATTTGTTTTGAACTTATTTTTATCCCGTCTCGCTCAATTTGATCGTTTCAATTTTCTCAGATTTCACTATTGAGCTTTATTTGTTTCCTATTGCATCTTGTTGCAATCATTATTGAAATGATCTTTAAATCACGTCATTTATTTTGACTTGCTTTTCAAATGACCAAACACACTTTAATGTTTTGGTTATTATCGTCATGATACTTGTTTCGACTTTCTATTATCCTTATCAATATCCTTGATCATCTTTTTACTTACACCATTTGAAATGGTGAGGCTCATCCCTTCAGTTATTCTTATCGGTGCGCCTTAATCGTTTTCCTTGTCACTTATATCGAACTATTCATTTGATTATCTTTATTATCGATATTTCAGTCCTTTTGCAATCTTCGTTGATTCTTCCTTATGTTGCCATTGCTAATTCTTATCTTGTCGTCTTGAGCATCTTGATTCGATCATCTTTTATAATCCTTATCGTGTCTCTTCATTTGACTCATTTTGTTTGCGAGAATCCCAAGTCAAATGTCATTCATTACCTTTTGAATTCTCTGGGCCAAACTAAACTATATATTGTTATGTGAGTAGTTTTTCTTTTGAGAAGAATCTTAATCCGCGACATAGGAGTTGGAATTATCGTCGTATCTCATTCTACCGCGTCATGATTATGCGTAACGTATATGAAGTACTACCTCGATCATCTTCGTGAACCTGACTGCATATCTTAAGATCTTCAGAAATATCTAACGTACAAACGAAGACAAGTTTGCATACTCATCTAGATGAAGAAACAAGTGAATTCCATTATGGCGTGGCCAGAGTATAAAAATGCGACTTGGGAGTTAGAGAAAAAGATATGTCAGAGTTTTGAAAACGCCTAATCTACGAGAGAACATTTTCGCACACTCGTTGTAATCAAGAAGGCTGCAGATTCTATAAGAAAATGTTTTATGACGCACACAGAGTAAGGAAGAAACGTTTCGGGAGCAAGAAAAGAAATACATCGGCATTAACCGTACCACGCGAATCTCAATAACGAATTTGGGGACCAAATTCTTTTAAGGAGGGAGGATTGTAACACCCCGTAAATTTAAAATATTTTAAAATAAAGTTATTGAATTAATAACCCGATTTTGTGTGGCATATTTTATTTTTAATAAACATAGTATTTCTTTAAACCTAAACGTACAATTAAAATTTTGGAGCACAAAAAAAAATTGAACTCTATTTTGTGCTTTGTGTGCATTAATTATTTCTTATGAAATATTGGACTTAGAAATAATTTGGAAAACATGTCTATTGCATTTTAAAAATATTGGGGTCATTTTGTTATTAGGTTGGACCAAAGTGTACAAAAAATTTTGATTTAGGGGTTATTTTGCACTTTTCAAAATTTTGGGGATCAAAAGTGCAAAAACCGCCGATTTTCCTTCCTTGGCTGATCATGCCATGATTTCTCCTACTTGTAGTTCAAAAATCAACCCTTGGAGACATGGAATAGACCCTATTATGTATAATCATGCCCATACCCCTATCTCCAATCAAACACTCCACCCCTTTCCCATTCAAACACTTCACCACTCTTTTTATCCACCAAAATCAGATTTTATGTCTCCCCTTCACCATTTTTCTTCTTAAAGAAAATAAGAGAGAGAGAGATAGAAGAGGCAACACAAAGAAAATTTTCGGATACACACAGCACAGTCTCAGTTTTTCCATCATTCCGCCTTCGTCCACCGTTGGATCGTGCCCAAATTTTTCCTGAAGGTCCTACACACATGGGGCTACATATTGACCGTTCGGATCGTCGTTTGGATCTCCCAAAGTGAATCTCCAGTCGTTACACATTTAGAAAGATAGTTTTCGGGTATACTCAGCACAGTCTCGGTTTTTCGACCATTCCGCCTTCGCCCACCTTTGGATCATGCCCAATTTTTTTCTGAAGGTCCTACACACATGGGGCTACATATTGACCGTTCGGATCGTCGATTGGATCTCCCAAAGTGAATCGGCAGTCATTAGAAGTTGGGGAAAAGTAAGGATTTGAGGGCATTTGTTATGAACCACCACCGGAGCCGCCACCACTGCCACCGGAGCTACAACCACCACCTTCGGAGGTCTGGAAATGAAGAGAGTTTCACCCCCTTCGTTGCTTTGGGTAAAGATCCATCTTTAGTATTTGTGATTTTACATTCTTTTCTTCAAAGTATATATTGAAGAAGTTTAGTTATTCTTGTGGCTATTGTGATAAGTTGTTGAGTTCATGTTTAATATTAGATATTTAATGTGACTTGCTTTGGTTTTGTTTAAATATTGCTTATATGTTTGGATCTTGATTTATTTTCGTAAAAAAGTTATTGTTCATAATTTCCGAAACTTTGGGGGGTATTTTTGAAAGGTTTTAAAAGTTGAAGGGCTTAGGTTGCGATTCTTGTTGGGATTAAAAAGGGACTGAAAATATAAGTTTTTGTTTGATATTTGGTTAGGTTTACTTGAAAAGCATTTGTTTTAAAGTTTGTTCCGATATTTTGCAAAAATGGGAGTTTTTGAAACATTTGGGGTTATTTTTGTAAATCTGAAAATAAGGGGTTAAAGTTGCTGTTTTTACATGGTTCTTTTATAAACTCTTGATTAATTGATTTGAAGTAGTGTTTTATTCATTTTAGTTATAAGATTGAAAATTTATAAATTTTTCCGAAGAAAATTTATAATTAAAGAACTTTTTGTTTCTCAATGTTAGTTTGTGAAAGAAAAAAAAAATTATTAAAACTTATTGTTAATCTTAGTTTTATATTGAAATTATGCTTGATTATTTTTAAATTATTGCTTAAATGCTTGAATCTTGAATTATCTTTTTCAAGAAAGTTGATTTTTCTATGTTTTCAAAACTATGGGGGTATTTTCGAAAAGTTTTAAACTTGTGGGAATTTTAAAGATTTGGTTTTTGAAGTAACAAGATACCTAATACTTTTATTTGATTTTCAATATGAGTTTAGTTAAAAATCTTTTGATTTAAGGTTTGTTGCAAATTTTCGAAAAAATGGATGTTTTTAAAAGTTTAGGGGCTGTTTTGTAAATCTGGAAAATGAAGGGAAAATTTTGCTATTTTGGCGCTGTTTTTGTAATTAGAATTTCGAGTTTTGAAAATAATAACTTTTAGTTGGAGTTTGATGTCGAAAGTTCTAAGTTCTTGTGTGCGATGTGTTAATTTAGGAAATCCTTTTGTAGGATTTTCATCGGTAATGTTTAAGTAAGGTTGTTAAATACATTCTAAGTCATATACGTACTTGCTCAGGTTTCGGATACACATCATTGTGGAATTTTGATCGCCGTAATAAGCTTTTCAGGTGAGTGCTATGTGTTACTTGTGTGTAAGTCTAAATGTGCTAGTAGGTCGAGTCATAACTGTAACTTAGTTACTAAACAAACAAGCATGTGATGTTTGATAACATAACGAACTCAGCTGCTAGGACAAGTTACACGTTGAACTATTGTTTATGTCTATGTGCTTATGAGTCATTGATATTGTATGTTGGACCGTTATTGAGTTGTTTACCGATTTCCTGCTACTGAACTGTTACTGTTACTGTACTGTTTACTGTTACTGTGTGGGCCCCTATTTTGGTGTGCGGAATCGTGGTTAACCCGGAAGGTAAGGGCCGGAGGGTTACCTCGATCCACCGTAGACCCGCTTCACGAACCAAGTGTGGAGGTTACACTTGGGGAGTGAATGTCAAACTCCTGGCATTTGACGTCAATGCGCACTGAAATGTAAGGTCGCACCATACTGGAGTGTTCGGTGGTGGTTTTCCTGACTGTGGATTGGAGGGTAAGAGGAGGACGGCATCAACAAATGTTGGTTACTTGTTTAACGTGCTTAAATTGTTATAGCAAATGTTCATTACTGTACTGTTGTATATGCTCATGTATATTATGTTGCATCCACGCACATGTGCACTATAGCCTCACTAAGTTGGACGATCAACTTATGCATTCCATGTTTCAATCTTTTCAGCTACAGGTGTTTGGGGTAAACGATAGTTCATGTTGCGGTTAGGTCATCCCGGTTGCGATCCCACCCTAGTTCCAGAGAGTGATTGAACTTTTGTTTAAATTCTTATTTGATTTTAAGATTTTCGTTTGAACTCATATTTTAAATCTCCTATAATGTCTAAGTTGATTTTTTTTATATCTTGCTAAATGTTTTGGTATTTTAGTTAATTTTGTAAAATGTGAATGTCTAGCGAAAATGATTTTAAATTTTATCAAATATTAATCTTAATCTTCTTGTATTCCTTTTGGGTCCCACAAGTTGTTTCATCACGTCATGTCATCCGTTAAAATTTGTTTTAATTACTTCCGCTTTAAACTTAGTAATCAAAATTGTTCTTATATCTTTTTAACCGCTTCCGCTGAAAATCTTTAATTCTCGATTTTAATTTATCGTCCTTTTTAAAGGTTTCGATATTCTAACTCTTTTTCAAAATTATAATAACTTTTCGACCGTTATCCGACGGACCCGCGTAGTCGGGCCGTTACACACAGATTATGTACCGACAAGGAATCCCATCAGATTGAAGCATCAAACATTCACACTCGAATTTGGACTCATCTAGATCAATGATGGCAGCAAAACTGTGAGGAGTGTTATTGGTATGATCACCAAATTGGAATTGGTACCGCCGATCTTTAAGTAAGGACATACTCTAAGAAACAATATCCTCATCCGCATTTATCTCCTTTAGTATATGATCAAATATAGCTCTCGTGCATATGCGTGCAGCATGGTTCTGAAGATTTCTTAGTAATCTAACTTTAAGTTCTTTTTGTGGCTCCTCGGATTGTTTTTTGTAATTGATAAAATCGTTTCCTAATTTTTTTTTTAAAAACCATTGTTGTAATGTCTAAAAAAATCCGTTAAACTAAAGCCGGGACGCACTTTCTGTTTTAATAATGAATTAATGGATTCTGCCCGTTGTGTGCTCATCATCATAGTAAAGAAATGACCTCGAAAGAATGCTTCTGCCTACTAATTCCGTTTTGAGTAAATTTCTAATACCCATTGATGGTTTGTAACACCTTATTCCTCAATCAATTCATACTATATTTCTTCAAATTCATCAATAGGACACGGCTTTTTCATCAACCTGGAGAACATTGTTGAAAAATCTCTAGTTTTAATATTTGATTCGGCATTACGGAAGATATGCCAACAACAAAGCCGATGTTTCGCTTCAGGAAATTCGTGAAGCACAGCAGCGCGCATTGACGCGTTCTGATCTGTCAAAATCGCAATAGGAGATTTTCCATTCATGCTTTCGCGGAAAGTCTGTAGCAACCACCTGTATGATTCAGTCGTCTCACTGTATAAAATAGCAATTCCAAATATACAAGGGCAAAAATGACAGTTTACTCCGAAGAATAGAACAATAGAAAAACGATACATGTTGGTCTTGTACGTACTGTTAAATAAAACAACATCACCAAACTGCTCATATTCAGCTCTCGACATTCCATCGCAAAAAAAAATTCTTGTAAGTGCCCCGTTTCCATCGACAGTGTACTTGAACCTGAGGGATTCATCTTTCAACTTCTATTGGTCCCAAGTGGTCAGATGAGGTCTAGAGGGGGGGGAGGGTGAATAGACCTCTGAAACTTTTTAACGAATTTTAAACTTCAAAACTGTTGTTCAAACTTAAACAGACTAAGCTGTTACCGAACAGTAATTTTACAAGGCTAATCGCGAACAAATCTTTGAACAGCTTTGTTGACCACTAATCTGATAATCACTTAGCTGATTTTGTCAAAATCAGTTTTAATACTAGAGTACTTGCAACGGATTTTCAAAGTATTTTTCACAAGTAAACTTAGCAGTCTGAAAATAGTTTCCCCAGTTTTGTAAACTCCTTTAATTTAATTTTCCAACAGTTTTTAGAGTGTTTTATGCAGATCTGAAAATATGCAGGAAAACTTATGCAAACACAAACACCAGAATTTTTATAGTGGTTATATGGATTGAAATCCTTTAGTCCACTCTTTCAAGTCACTTAGATCTTGGGTTATACTATAAACACACAGTTTACAATATACTCCACTTACGCCAAAACAACAAATGAATCTGACCGTAAGCTCGCACTAGGAAATCACAAAGAAGACCTATTCTACAGAGACTTATCACTCACAAAGACGGATAAGAACTCCTCACAACTCTTTTCTCTCACAGATTCACTCAGAAAATGTTTTCTTGAACTTCAACGGCTTCTATAAACAAATGACTTTCAGCAGACGAGTGAGCTGTTCTTGAGCTTTTGAGACTTAGAAAATATTTGCTTTGAATTCTATCTCTCAGAAATTGTATTTTTTTGCTTTCTTCGTCTCTTCAGCTATTTATATTCACTCTTTGAATTTTGTCTGTTGAAGAGAGACAAAATTCAAATCTCTTGATTTCTGGTCCTTAAAATCGGCGAACGGCTCTCTGCACAGTGACAGTACTGCGAACTGTACTTTCTGTCAGGCAGCATTAAATGCACCAAGCTGATACGAAGTCTTTCTTCAATCATTTGTCTTTAATAACCTTGTACTTCAGCATTTATTACTTCCAGGGGCATTTATTACCGTTGGGATGACTTCTTGATCCTTTCCACTTGGCTGATCGAAAGTTCAAGGCTGATGATGAACAGAGCTGATCCCAAACTTGAACAAATCTGATTTGAGTCGGATGATCTTCATCAGTCTGAAATCTTTCCTTCAGCAGATCAGTAGTCTTCTGGACCTTGAATATTTGACCCTTTTGATGTCTTCTTACTTGGTCAAAATTCTTCTAAGGGATATCAGCTAAGTTAACTTTTACTTAGCAGATTTGATGTTTTGGAAATCATCAAAACCTCCCTTTACTAACTGTCTTCAGTGCTTTTCATCTTCATCCTTATCCAACAATTTCTTAAAAAAAAAAAGTTTAACTAGCAAAAACAGTGTGAACTAAACCAATAGAATTTTTTTTTCCGATTATTAGAAAACAAAAGAAATCGTTGAAAAATAGGAAAAACAATGAACAATAGGTTATAATTGATAAAAAACGAGTAGATCAAAAAGTCAATCAAAAACGAATTAAACTAATTAACATAATAAGTCAAATGGCTTAGATCGGTAAAGAAAAATCTTTCAAATGATAAGGTAAGTGAAATAATTTGAGATATACTTAAAATTAATTGAAGATGTATAATATATAATTATTTGAGTTGAAATTCGGTAAATACATGTGAAATCGATAAAAATTCAAGTGAAATTCGCGAAAAAAATGGATGACATCGGTTGTTGGTCCCAAGTGGTCAGATGAGGTCTAGAGGGGGGGGGGGTGAATAGACCTCTAAAAATTTTAGACTTAAAAACTTTTTACTCTTCTGTCAGCAGACTAAGCTGATGAAGAACAATAAGATAACTATGCTGATCGTGAACAAAACTTGAACAGCAGAGTGACCACTCTTCTTACAGTTTACTTAGCTGATTTCAGTGAAAATCAGTTTTATCAAGAGTATACTTGCAGCGGATGTTTGAAAGTGCTTTTCACAAGTAGACTAAGTCCTTAAAAAGATTTTATCCCCAGTTTTAAAACTCCTTATAAAATATTTTGATAATTCAAAGTGTTGAAATATGCAAGGTTCAAAATATGCAAGAAAACTTAAATGCAAGATAACACAAAGAATTTTTATAGTGGTTATATGGATAAAAATCCTTTAGTCCACTCTTCCAGATCACTTAGATTCTGGGTTATACTATAATCACAAAGATTACAATATTTCTCCACTTATACATAAACAACAAATGAAAAGGCTATAAGCTCACAATAGGAATTCACTCAGAAAACCTATCCTGTAAAGTAGAATCACTCACAAAGATGGATTCTAACTTCGCACAACACTCAGCTAATACAAAACACTCAGATTGTATTTTTCTGTTTTCTTCAACTGGGTTTCTGTCAACAGATGACTTCCACCAGACGAGTGAGCTGTTCGAGCTTCTTGAGACTTAGATAAATTTCTGCTTCGAATGCGAAATCTCAGATGTTGTTGTTTTTTTTTCACTTCGAAATCAGCTCTATTTATACTTGGATTTGAAATTATGACCGTTGAAGGAAATCAAATCTCAAATCCATAGCCTTAGCCCAATTTCAGAACGGCTACCTGCTACAGTCCTTTTTCTGCTGTACTTTCCTGTAGCTGCATTAAATGCACTATGCTGATCCGAGAGTAAATTCCAATCATTTGCCATTACTACCCTTCTCTTTCAACATTTATTACACCAGGTGCATTTATTTCCGTTGAACTTCTCTCATGATCTCTTCTACTCTGCTGATCAAAGCAACTCTTCTGGTAGATACTCTGCTGATCAAATACTGAACTAATCTAATTTGAGTCAGCTGATGACCTACCCTTCTGTTCGCTGTTTCAGTATGAGATCACTAGTCTTCTGGGCTTTGAACTTTGAACTCTTCTGCTGTCTTCTTTTACTTGTTCAAAATTCTTCTTTGCACTAAGCTTTCCATACTTAGCTGATTCTGATGTTTTGGAAATCATCAAAACCATCCCTTAATTACTTATCTTCTTTGCACTTCATCTTCATCTTCATCCAACAATTTCCCCCTTTTTGATTATGACAAAACTTCAGCTAAGTACCTGTACCTAAACTAAAGTTTTGATCCTCAAAAATTTCTGAGATAGAAATAGTTTGTTGGATTTCAAACTTGAACATTTTATAGATTTGAAAAGTATTACATATTACAAGTCTGTTCAGATGAGATATGCAAAAAAAAAAAATTACAAGGAAATAAACATAAGTAATCTTAAACAAGACTAGTCTTCTAGCTTGTCTTCTTCTTTCTTGTCTTCTTCAGCTTCCTTGAGTTTTTGTTGTAACAGCTCTAACTTCTTCTGTTTAGCATCAGGGTCAAGCTGTTCTTCAGCTGAGTCCTTAGCAGCAGCTATCTCTTTATCAGACTTAGCTTTTGCTTCAGCTTCAGTTTCTTCAGCTTCACTTTCTTCTTCTGTGATCTTCTCATCTGTTGGTCTGCTTGTGCCTTCATTTTCTTTATCAGCATTTTCGTTTTCAGCAGCAGATTCCTCCAACACTTCAGTTCCTTCTTCATCAAAAGGTGCCTTATCTTCCCTAAGTACCCTTTCTTCCCCCTCTTTGTCATCATCAGCAGGGATGATTGGATAATTTGGTAAGATTGGTGTGATCAGAAGTGAGTCACAGAGAAGCTTGATGTTTTCTTCCATAGCATGCATTTGAGCTTGTTGTCTTAGTTGATTTGCTCCAAATGCATCCAGTTGAGCTTGTTGACGCAGTTGATTGGCCTCAAAGGCATTCATTCTGTTGAGAACGACCTCGCCTTGATCACCTAACTGAATTTGAGTTGCCAGCAGCAAATTAGCAGATGCCTTGAAGTCTCTCATCATATTTTCCAAGGTTTCATCCTTAGCTTGGATGGCCAAATCAACTGTTTCTGTAATGTCTCTCCAACCAGCAGCTGTGCTTTGGGTTCTTTTTCTGATAATGTCCATTTCTTGACAGACAGATTTGACATTCTGAGCAGTATCCTCTATCAGATAGCTTGGAACAGCAGCAGCTTTCTGATTTGCAGTTAACTTCTCTTCCATTTCCTTCATTGATCTTGATATTTGTTGAATAGAATCCAACAAGGATGTTTGCTGTAAACTCTGAGAAGTAGAAGCAACTTCAGTTTGGATTAGAGGTAAGGCAAGAACTTCCTTTTCAGTGGACTGTTCTTCTGCTTGAGTTGATTTTTCAGTTAACTAATCTGCTGGACCAGAAGCAGAGTCTTCTTTCATGGTCTCATCAGCTTGACTAGGAGTGCTTTCCTTCTCCTTAGTCTGATCACTTTGCTCAGCAGCAGCCTCCTTTTCAATAATCTGATCAGCTGGAATGGTTTCTTCTCCCTTTGATTCATCAGCTGGGTCAGACTTGTCATCCTTTGCTTTGTTCTGATCAGTGGTGTACCCTCCTTTTCTTTTTGTTGATCAGCAACATCAGACGACCCTTCTTTTCCTTTGGTTTTATCTTCAGAAACAGAAGTGTCTTCTTTCTTCTTTTCTTCATCAGCAGGCGGCTGAACTTTCTTAACAGTTTCAATTGTTTTTATCAGACCTGCATTGTCCACAATAGACCTATGAGAAATCCAAGTAAAATTATCAAGAGGTATGAACGGTGAGGTTGGATTCTCAGGTAACTCTTCATATGGTCTTATATTGGGACCATAGACAATCTGTGTCAGACTTGGAAGGGGAATCATGGAGCTTGGTTGTCCTCCCATCTTCCTAGTCTTCTTGGCCCATGTTTCCATTGTCTGGGAAAAAGCCAATTTGATGGATCTTTCCTTAAGGTCTTCATCATCAGCATACTCCTCAGGAACAGATTCATATATCTTCTTAGCTTCTGCCTTCACTACTTGACTGATCCTCAGTCTTAACTTGTCCAGGAAGAACTCTGAGTCTAATGCTTTAGTAAGTGAACCTGTCTCAAGCCACTTCAGCACCCATGCTTCTTCAGCAGCAAATGCTTTCCAAATAGCAATCTGCTCTGGACTTTTAGTTAATTTGAATTCTCTCCATCTGTTGTACCTTATCTTCTCTTTGTTGAACATTGTCAGATGGGTGATCTTCTCATTCTCAGCATCCAACCTTTTGATGAATTCTTCAAAGGAATCAAGGTCATCCCTGACAATCTCCAAAGCCAATTTGACCTCTTCTCTTCTCTTAGGTTGTATTGCTGGTGTTGGCATAGCTGGTTTGGGCTTGGTGGGATCTCTTTGTTCACCAATGAAAATACCACCAGTCTGCTTAGGACAATGAGCGTCCTTAGCACTTGCTTCAATAGGAGCAGCTAACTCAGCTGCTTCTATGGCATCCCTTTCTTCTTGAGTCATCTTGCTGGCTTCTTCTTCCAGTCTTTTGAGCTAAAGATTCTTCAGACGATCCTCCTCATCCTTTTCTGCAGCTTTCTTTTTCCTTTCTGCTTCCTCTTGTTTCTTCTTTTCAGCAGCAATCACATAAGTTGCGATCTTACCAGTCCTTTTCCTCTTAGCTTCAGGACTTTCAACTACTTGAAGTGGAGTGGCAGCAACAGGTGTAGGATGCAGAAGGAGAGTTTCTCCTTCACTTGTTGTGCCAGTCTGCTGTTCTTCTCTAACTTCAGCAGACACTACAGCAGATGAGTCTGTAGCAGAGACTCCAATTTCAGCAGCAGCATCTTCAGCAGGCTTGACAGCAGGCTCTTCAACAGTGATTGGCCTCTCAGCTGATGCTGTTGTTTCCCTTACTGTTTCTGTTGATTCTTCAGAGAATGTCACTTTCCTTTTTGCTTTAGACTTAGGAATTCTCTTTGAAGCTTCAGGTTGAGACTTAGCTTGGGGAGGTCCCCTTGCTTCTCTTTTTGTTCTCATTCTCTTCAGTCTTTGAAGAGGAACTTCTTCTTCTGATTCAGTTCTTTCAGGAGAGGAACCCGTCTCCATTTGTTCAATCTCCTTGGTGAAGTCATCAATCACCTTTTCAGGGATTACAACTTCAGGCTGTGCTGATCCAGCTTCAACAGCAGGGCTTGCTGTTTGATCAGCAAATTGGCTTGTCTGACCCTCCTTCTTGCTCTTCTTAGAAGGGGTCTTCTTAGACTTGGCAGTAGCTTTTCTTTTAGGAGCAGCCACTACTTTCCTTACTGGTTCATACAACTTGAACTCTTTACTACCGTGGGTAGTCTTTCCACCAGCCATAGGACAGTTTAGTGACATGAACAGATGACTAAGCAAGATGGCATGCGAAGTCCTTTTGTCACTCAGCAGATCATAGACATGAGCTGCCCAGTTCACCTTCAGTCCATAGTAGATACAAATCATGGTGTAGTACCTCTTTCTTGGTAACCAATCTAAAGAGCTCGTGCATCAATCCAATACCTTCGCAATGATGTCTGCGAACCTCTGATACTCATCTTTTAACTGAGTCTTCATCAGAGTCCCAGTCATCTCTTATCCCTTCTTAGCACAAATTGCCCAAAATTCTTCCTCCTTATCAGACCCAAGGTCTGTTACGTCTCCTCCTTCATTTTTCAATTTATAAATCTCACTTAAAACAGCAGCAGAGACAGCGATTTTCTTACCCCCAATGACAGCTGACATAACAGTGTCATTTTTGGTGAATTCCCTGGTCTTATAGAAGTGATCAACATCTTCTAAGTAAACCCTATAATCGTGAGCTTCCAAAACTGGAACTAAGGATGCCTCTTTAATTTTCTCCAAGATTGAGCGCATCAAATCAGTAACAGAGAAGTGGAATTTGCTGTAGTTCAAGTACCTTCCATCAATAATTTTCTCCGTTTCTGGGATTACCGAGTAGAAATCTGTGAAGGCAGTAAACTATTGAAAGCAAGAGAGTTTGAGAGTTAGAGAACTTGAGAGTTTATGTGTGCGTAAGACGACTGTACTGTTCAGATCGGATTTTATACGTTTTCCATTGTTTAGGTTATCGTGATTAATCTGAGACGTTGGATCAATCTGACAGTTTATTAATCGTGTGGGTGGGAGCTGCGGATTTCAATTTTATTATTTTAATGTCAGACAGGCGGGAAACTCAAGCGTTACCTATCTGTTACTTATAAAAGCGTGTTTCTAGAAATGCGATTTTATAACCATGCTTATATAAGATATCAGATGAGTAGAGTTTTAACTTATCTGACAGACGAGTGATCTGTTATCTGATATTACTAGAGAAAGCCAATAGCTAGTAATCTTCCTCTGCTGTTTGTCAATCCAGCAAGATAAAATAATCTTCAGTCTTCAAGAATTAAGAACAGATCTTCTGATAACATAACTTCAACTAACTGTCATTAACAGGTTTCATCTTTTAATCAGAAGTACCGCTAGTCTTACACGTTCCCCCTGACTTTAAGATTTCATAAGTTAACTAGTCTGTTGAGAGTTAATCCTTGAATATGATAACGGATGATTGTGCTGATGAACTTTAGTCTTCTGATAAGTTCCCCCTCAGCTTATGCATCCAAATTGAGTAGTCCTAGCTCAGCTCTTAGAGTTGAGAACCTTACTTCACTTAAAGGTTTAGTGAAAATATCAGCAATCTTGATGAGGGGTAATTTGGATCCCCTGTCCTCGCTAGCTCGATGTGGGTCGAATAACATCAGTCCTTGTTCCCAGGAACGACGAGCCGAGCCAGGGCTTAAATTAATCTGTTCCGAGCTTATAAAGAGAACTCGAGATCGAATGGCACTGTTTGGCCGAGCCCAGGTCCAAGCCCATCAGCTCAGCTATAAATACCCCAAGCATTTATGGCAACACACAACTTCCCAGGTGCTCTTCCTTCGAGACTGCTGCTCGGACTCACTTGGGAATTATAGCATAGGCTTTCTTATATGTATTTCGCCCTCTAGCTTGTACGGCATCAAATAATGCTCGGATAGGACTCCCAAATCTTGTAATCTGTACTCGATCATTCTGAATATAATATTATTGATCTTTTATCTCCATTTACGTACATTAGCACGGCATTACACACAACCCTTATCGAACTAACGAAAACTCGTAAGATCAATTGGCGCCCACCATGGGGCCTTATTCGAGTATTAGATAGAAATATGCCTACTACGAGGAGAAATACGTATGTTAGCGGAGAGCCTCACCAACCAGAAACTCCGCCATTCACTATCCAGGGCGATCCTCCGACCAGCGGAGCATTCGTCAATTTGAGGTCGAAGATAAGACCTATGGGATGAATTTCCGACCTTAAGATTGGTGGTTTTATTCTGTAATTACCCAGCTCATTTATTCCTTCGATGGATTTATTTTCAACAAATGATCCATTTTCTAATACAGAATTAATCCCGTCGATTCGATCACCAGTTAACGACAAAAGGCTTAGAAAATCTATGGAATTACAGCTTATTAATGGTCGGAATTTATTTTTCCGATCATCATACCTATTAATCTCAGGAACAAATTTCACGAATCAATTATTTGAGAGATCAGTCACATAATCTGTATATATTATTTATCGGTTATCTGATGTTTTTCTCGAATCAGTTGGGATAAATTGAATATTTGAACAACGACAACAAGTTAGATAAATCCTCGAAGTCGCGGATGAGTATAGGCAATCGTCCGACCGCTAAAAGAAATCGAACAATGAAATTCGATCAGAGAACAAAGCTTTATTATTAATATTTTTCAGACAAGTTACAAAGTGAAGCCTCGAATATAATATCAGAATTCGAGCTCGAGAAATACAGTACGATCACCCCTACCCTATTACAAATTCTACGAGTAATTCTACCCTGTTACATATTCGGTCTTCATTCCCTAAGATCGCTCCAGATGCAGAACTCAGCAGCGATTCTTCTTGGCGATCACTAGCCACGTGTCGCACATCCGTCTTCGTACGGGATAAAAGCCGGACCGGAGCTCCTCTCCAGGGCTTCAGACCGACCTTAGGTCTTCATCTGTAAATAATGATTGAAATACTCAATCATTATTTACAGGTTAATCCGAACCAGTGCAGCAAAAGGTTATCTCAGCAGAGGCGCCTCAAGCAAGCTCGAAGGAACTATACTTCAAGAAAGCCCTCGAGGAAGCTGGTGCCTTAGATTTAAAGAACGCCTCAAAACAGGTTACCTGCCGGTATTCTTGGCGCAATTTCTTTTGCCTGTCGATATTCTAAGCGAAAAGGCTTATACCAAAGGAGCTAAAAACAGGGTTCGAAGTCTAATCTCAAACTCCTTTATCTGGGAGGAAGTATGAATCAAATTTAAATTTCGACCCATGGGGATCGGACGAAGCATAATGGAAAAAGTGAGGAATGTCGTATAAATAAAGGGACCAATTTATAGTGGTGAAGGATTTTGAATAAACGGCCCAGATAACAGATAGCAAACGACTAGGATGTCCGTATTAAATGGACTGACCGATACGTGTCCCGAGAAATAGGGTCCTGTTTGGTTAGCAGAACATACGGTCTAACAATGTGCAAAGAAGGGCTTATTCGAAACGTCAATTCGAACAAATGTTTCACTTATTATCCTACTCGAAAAATAGCACAAGGATCAGAAACACTTGTCTGAAAGATCAACCCTCATGCACTTGATGTTCTAGATATGAAACCACTATTTTTACAACTGATCAGAGATGTTCGAATCGAAAAAGATACGATCGGTCTACTCGAACAGAACTCTCGAACTAAAAAAAATTCGACAGCTTTGGAAATTCGGTGATAACAAGGATCAATCACAACGAGTTCTTTATTAATTTCAATTCTACCGAGATATTAGTACTCTTACTCAAAAAGATCACTGTTCGGGTATTTCGTTATTAATCTTAGATATCCAAGATTGAGATATTGGAAATAAGAATTTGTTTGATTGTGCTCTATTTTATCAACAAGGAAAAGAGAAAATGGCATTCATGAATATTATTATGGAAGATACATTTCGAACATAACACAAGCTAAATATGTTACATAAGAACCCCTTTACTTTCTACAATCCTATGAAATTTTCGGTTTTCTCTCCTATCGTCTACTCGAAGTAACATAGCTCCGAGCGGGGAATTTCCCTCGGATCCGCAGGCTTTTAACTTTATTTGTGATCTTCCGGAGGCAAAGGGGCGAACGCACGGTTTATCGGATAACTATATTCTGGATCGTTCTCTCCCCAGTATGTATTCCTAAATGCATTGTAGCAACGGGTCCCTAATCAAAGACCTGCGCGACAACCTGCGGACTTCATGAATCTGGCATATTGGCCTTCAAGATGGAAATCATATTTGCCTGTCGATATTCTAAGCGAGGTCGGGATGGTCTTTCTTACCCTCGAAAAATATTCGAAGTCTGAGCTCAAAAGGTTGAATTGATTGAATAACGATCTTGACTACCATGATCGGACAGATAAAATGCTGGTACAACGGGTAAGATAATTTCAACAATATGACAGCCTTTTATAGTAAAAGTTGAAAGAATCCAGCGGCAGATAATTCGCGAAATGAACGGATGAGATTTGTCGACCCTTGCAATTCTCGATAAATGAGGAACGGTTTGGGAAAAACCAAACTTGTCAGAATTGGGAACTTATAGACAAAGAATTTTCTTAACAAAGCATAAGGATTATTTATTAAGTTCTAAGGTCATTAACCATTTGTTGTTTTCGCTAAGATTCATCTTTTCTCACGACTACAGAAGACTATTATTTCATCAAAATTCATTTCGAACAGAGTATATATATTCAGCGAAAACTCGTCTCGTCAATATTCATATTTATTCGTCTTATTCTGATATTACCGATCTCGTTATTCTATTACTCTATCTCTACTTGTCTCCATCTACTATTAAAAAGGGTGAAAGCTGTTGCTATGACCCTCAAAGATCGACCAAGGGTGAAAGCCATTGCTACGCCCCTTGGGTCGAAAAATAAAAATGGGTGACGACCCTCGGGCTAAAAATGCTCTGAAATGACTAAGGATGAAAGCCGTTGCTATGCCCCTTAGATCGAAATTATTAAACGGGTGAAAGCTGTTGCTACGACCCTCGGGCTAAAAATGCTCTGAAACGACTAAGGGTGAAAGCCGTTGCTATGCCCCTTAGATCGAAATTATTAAATGGGTGAAAGCCGTTGCTACGACCCTCGGGCTAAAAATGCTCTGAAATAACTAAGGGTGAAAGCCGTTGCTATGCCCCTTAGATCGAAATTATAAAATGGGTGAAAGCTGTTGCTACGACCCTCAGTGCAAATTATCGATTGTACAAATTTCCGATATATATCCTATTTCGAACTACAGCAATCGTGATCCGCCAAGATCGCTTATTATTATCCAAGTATTATTAATTTTCCATCACTCTACAAAGGTCAGTTATCATTTATATCTGAACATCAAAGGTCGAAGAATGTCAATTGTCGTTTATTATCCAAATACTTATCAAAGTCGCTTATCAAAGTCGCTGGAGATTGGCGCTAGTTGTTCGTATTTTTGAGGCGAAGAAATTGATGCTCGGTAACAATACACGGAAGCTATTCTGCAGATTAACAAATAAGGATGATATAGGAAATAAATATTTCATTCATGATCTTTCAAACAGTTACAAGAGAGTTCGTGATTACAGTAATAAGGAAAATCGATCAAAGCTGAGACTTTACATTTAATGTAACCCTATTACAAATTAACCCTACGCTAGAATGTTTTCGTAATCGAAGACGGAAGGCGGGGCTAGGATAACAGTTCTACCCTTCATCCATCGCTTCCTCAATAATTGCTCCACGCCGGACCAGATCGAGAGACAGGGAAGCAATCCCTAGAGAAATTATTCCACGCAATCTCGAAGGCAATATTCTTCAAGAAACATCTTGAAGAAGTGGAGATCGAGTGCAGGAAAACTCCTCCAGCAGTTGACCCACTATCCGACCGGGTGGAGCGACAGGATACAGGAGTTCGAACCAGTCTCAAATGGTTGGAATCAGAGAGAGCTGGTCGCCTGCCGATACCCCAGTCGCAATCCTTTTCGCCTGTCGATACCCTAGTCGAAATTATTCCCCATACAGGGACGCCGAAGAGATCGAAAAAGAGAGTTCGAGTCCGAATCTCGAACGCTTTTATTGCTGAGATCGAATTGAACATAAAGATGGTTGATGGAGGTAAAAATACAACCATATTGATCAAACGAAATGTTTACAGACAAGTAAAAATATGAAGGTAAATTTAGAGGTATTTATAGGGGGAAGCATTTCGTATCAACGGTGTAGATCTCTTCAGATGAACGGTGGCAATACGTACATTAAAAGCGCTCTGACCGCTCAGATTCTCGACAAATCAGGGACTGTTTTGTTAAGAGAAGATGGGACGTAACAGTAAAAAACTCAATCACCAAAGCTGAATAAAACTAATGGCTAAGATACGAGCGATAAATACGCCGACCGATCCGCTTCCCGTAAATTCAGAAACCATATGGATAAATGAAGAAAGAGTCAAATTCAATAATGCTCGAAATACTTATAGTCTAAATTCCGGTCGTCAAAGAGAGTCACAGAGAAAAATTCGGACTATAACTGGTCAAGGAAGCATTATCAATAACTCGTCTGAAGATGGACCGAGATTGGTAAAGAGCTTTACTTAAGCAGATAAAAACGATTGTAAAAGATTAATCAAGAAATTATTATTTCCGAAGTTCGATACATCGAGGAGTTACAAGTTACAAAGATATCAACTCCTATTACATGTCGAGCTAATCTCTTGACGCTAGTACATTTTATAGTTCTACAAACATTTACAAAGACTAATCTCTATATCCGAACGAGAAAGGGACTTCATGGCCACCCAATCCTATGAAATTTTCGGCGGGCGATAATGTCCTTACTCGAATAGGAGGAGCCCATTGAAATAACAGGTTTTACCCTTTGTTTATGATTCTTCGAAGGAGGGAGGGGTAATACATCATTTTCTAGGTGTAATGTGAATACTTTTTGAGGACCCCGATCCCCGAAGCATCACCCCCTCGCATCTTCGAAAAGAACCGAGCAAACCGACGAACATCCTCGCAAAACTTAATGCTCGAGTCTCTCCTCAGCCATAAAAAGGTCGAGGGAGCTGCTTGAGTCGTGGATGGTCAGCAATAAGGCTATTTAGCCTCCAAGGTCAGGATAACGTTCGCCTGCAGGTATCCTAGCCGAGGTGAAAATACTAATCAGCCTGATATCTGCAAAGTAAGTCCTAACTCGAAATTCAAAACGTTTGGCCATGCGACAAGATCTTTTAACCAGCATGCTCGAAGGAATCTGTTTTCGAATAATCTTATAAGGATACAAAACGAAAGACCCCATTTATAGGTACAAATTTCAAAAATCCGACGGTTAGCAGAAAACAAAAGGAACGATCGAGATCAAAAGACTGTTACGCTTCCCGAGAATTTGAGCGGGAAAAGAAGATTATCTGATTAATATATCAAGATCGAAAATCCCGACGGTCGGGACATAAAATTCGAACAAAGAAAGCAGGCTAAAAGTACGAATGAAAAAGAGCACATCAAATTATACAAGACCAGGCAATTCGAGAAATAAATACATTATTACAAACCATAGAAGATAGAAATGTCAGAAATTATTCATGATTACATGGAAATGAAAGAAAGACAACATCTAGAGGAGCTTATTATCGGAAAAAATCTTCCGAAGTTCAGCATTACGAGCCTCATATCCCATTCCATATCCGCGGTCGTAAGCCTCCTTTTCACGGCGCTCGAAGTCTTGTTTTTCCTGCTCGTGAAGACTTTTCAGTTTCTCGAGCTCCTCGTTCAGTTTTTTGTGAATTTCTTCTCCCTGATCTTTAGCAATTTTCTCTTTCTCTAAAGCAAGCTTCTCCTCAAGGACACGGTCGAATTCAGCTTTCTTCTTCTCCAGCTCTAGGGAGATAGCAGCATGCCGATTCTTTTCCCGCTCAGCAAGCGTTTTGAGTTCGACAAAATCTTGTCCGGCCTGTTAAAGGTTCAAATAATTAAAAAAAAAAAAAAAGAGAGAGAGAAAGATTAGCACCTGAAACAGAAAGTGCGACCCATATTGGAACAACTCTTCTAAATTTCTCTCCTTGGACATATCGGTCTCCGAAGTAGTAAAGTCAAGACGCAAAGGGCTATTCACAGCAGGATTCCCGAAAGCAACTTTAGAAATGGGCCCGTCTTTCGATTCTTTAGGCGGGGAAGGAGTAACCATCGGAGGAACAAAGTTAACTCGGGGTTCGGAAACGTTATCGGTCTTTAGGGATTCGGCAGAGATTTCTTCACCAATATTCAACTTAGGTTTTTTGCTCGAACCTCCTGTAGGAGGGACGACCGAAGAGTCGTCAGATGACGGCTTGTTGCCGATGGCAAGTTTCTGGAAAGCCTCGATGGGTGTGACCCCGTCAGAATAAGGCCTTTTGTTCGAAGAGGGAACGAGAATTTTCTGCCCAGCTGGTTCTTCACTCGAAGAATCAATAACTTTCGGGGAAGAACCCCCGAGCGCAGCCTCAAGCTCTTCATCCAAAATGGACTTGTTGGAACTGCCTTTGTTTTGCATTGATGAAGCGCTTTTCTCTTTCTTAATTTCCCCTCCTTTAGGAGCCTTTGGGGAAGACACAGGATTTTTAGAAGAAGATTTGGAGGGCTTGGCCTCCTTGGCAGGTTTTTGCTCCTTGGACGAACTTTTATTCTTCAAACCACCAAATAGCGATTTGGGGTCGATAGCTTTGCCTAGTATATTTTCCATGATAAGCGGGGAGCGGGTTAAGAAATTAGAAGAATGCAGAATATAGAGGAAGAGCTCCGATCTCTGAAAAATTATTTCTAACAAAAATTGAAGAGATCCTCATATTTATAGGCGCTAGACCCTATGGTTACAGTAATGAAATCGACGCGACTTTTAAGAAAGATTCCATATGGGACAAATAGATTTTTGAGCATAAAAGTTGAGAAGATATCGAACTATGAAAGGCGAGTAATGGCCAAATATTTGTAATACTGGAATTTACAAGTTACACGAATCAAATCGAAAAAAAAACAAATCCAATTACAAAAACGGGTCACGTACATACATACATTCTTAACTACGAAACTATGAATCACCCCTTCCGGCATGCTCGAACCCAGTATTCGAACCAACGCCATCTCTGCCGCCGCCCCCTAATGGATCAATCTGATCAAAGGGTCGAGAATCTTCCTTATCCGATCCGCCCTTTGTGTTAACAGTTTCATTCTCCCCTGAGGCAGAAGGATGATCATCATCGGAGCGCTCGAGCAAATCTGGATTAGGCATTGGAGTGCCAAACTCCTCAACTAAGGGGGCATAACGATGACTTTGCCAGTTCACAGATCCTTGGGGCAATGACGAAGCTTTATAGTCCTTTCCTTCGGCATTTTTGTAAGGATTCATATACAGGAGGTACTCTTCCATTTTATCCTCGATCCTCTCGGCTGAAATCAATTGTTGAACCCCCTTATAAAAAATAGTTTGGAGGATTTCACCAATCCTCATCCGAACTAAAGGATCAAAAACAGGGGAACCAAGGAATTTTCGTATGGCAGGGATTTCCACCTCTTCTGCCCCTTGAGAATAGGCGCGAGCTGAATCTTGCTTGGTTTGCTCAAGTTCAATCTTAATTCTCTTAAGTTCGTCTTCAAGTGCGCTCTTTTCCGTCACTACAGACAACAATTCTTCCTCCACAGAGGAGGAACGCCTCATATTTCCTTTCTCAAGCTCCTTCTTTACTTTGGATAATTCTCGCTGACTCTCTGCCAGTTGAGATCGAAGGGCTTGATTGTCAACAAAAATTTGTGCATATGCGTCGAAAGCGTCCTGCGATTCCTGCTCTAGTAGTGCCAAACGATAGGTTTGGAGGGCGAACAAATCCCCGACCTATGAGACATTTTCGGGTATCACAAAGGTTAGGGACTCTAAAAAAAGAGGAGATAGACAAAAGACAAATTTTCACCTCATGATACGATCGGGAGAAATCACTCAAAACCTCAAAATCGCCTTTGACGTTATGAAGCAGCATATCCCGCTTGAACCGACTGGCCATATAGATTCTAGCGGCTTTGTCAAATTCATTCTCACCACCCACGTCCAGATCGGTTAGAATGGTACCATCTTCAGGATATCCAGCAGCCCTGCTACCTCGGAGATGCTCGTCCATAAAATCCGCCACATCGGGCTCCGACCTACCCTCTCGACACGGAACTGATTCAGAACTCACACCAAAGGGTTTTACCCTCCTTGAGGGTCCCGGATGGTCAGCATTTCTCTTTCGACCCAGAAGCCTCTCATACTCCTGAATACCCAGAATCCGATTCTAGGAATGTTGACTATAGCCAACGGATGAAAGAGCAGAAGTGTCAGGGGAAAACAGAGTTCGAAGAGGTCCTGCAGTGGCAGAGTTCAAAGAACTCATAGTACCAAGCCCCCTCATATCGGGAATTGCATTTGGTATATAAACTGAGTTTCTGCCTAAGTTACTTGTATCCGCTCTTCTTTCGGAAGTATGTGGTAACGGATCGAAATAAAATGGTTTATCTTCAACCGAGCCGGCCGCAGACAGTCGAAACTTCTCAACAATTTGACCTGCAGAGGAAATACAAAGTGTGCCTGAGTTTAAATTAGTGATCTATCACACCTCAAGATAGGAACAAGCTAAAAACATACCCAAAGATAGAGGGGCTAGAGGCGGAGCGGCAGAAGCTGACGAGTTACCGAACTGAGGAAGGGACCCTTCGAAGGATTGATCGGATACAGGATAGGAATATTTGATTGTTGGGGCAGGATAATCACAGTGGCTCAACCCAGCCAACCGCAAAACACTTTCCTGAATCAGGAGCTTGGTTTGGTAAGGACTGGACCGCAACTGCTCGAGAAACTCGTCGGAAAGACGGTGATTGAGTTTCTCTTTAATCCTACGAGAACCATATGACCAAGAGTTTACCCCGTCCCACCTATATGGTCTCGTTTTCGAGCTACCGTCTGATACTGGAACATCAGGGCCTTTCACAAAAAAGAATCTCCTCTTCCAACCTTTGATCTTTCCCGTTGTTATATTCGTAAGGAAAGGCCGCTTCGACCGCTGGCGAATGGACACAAACCCCATATTTGAACCCTTGCACAGGTCCATTCGGAATATTTGCCAAAAATTACTAAAGGAGGCCTCTCCCCCCTTTGCCTCCATAAGAGCGCTGAACGCTACTATATACGCAACAGAGTGCAGGAGAAGCTGAGCGAGGGAAAGTGAAAAGAAAGTAAAGACATTTCTGATAAGGGGAATGAACGGGATACATAAACCACAAGAAAATTGATTCTCATAGAAGGCTTGACAGCCAGCCGGAGGCTCGGTAGCTCGTTCGGTGTAAGAGGGAATGACGATCGAAAACCCCTTGGGAAGAAATTTCCCGAACTCCGCCTCGAGGTAAACACGATCCTTCTTTGAAAAATAACAGGAAGTTTGACTGGCGGGAAGTTCTGACCTGTTCGAGGTGGCGGCGGCAGAAGGATGCGTATGTTTAAAAATCCTGACGAAGGCACCTTCGCCGATGTTGTGTTTCTCGACCACATTTTCCTCAAGATCCTCGGTCGGGTCATCATCCTCGTCTTCTTGACGAAATTCTCCATCTTCGTAATAATCGACAAGCTTTAACAACGGATCGGACTCTTGGTTCTCTCCGACTTTATTCTTACCCTTTGAACTTCTGGAACTTGACATTATAAATTGGGAAACAAATAGACTGAAGTAAGTGTTTTTTCGACTCGAATGCTCCGAGCTCAAGAAAGGGCGTGATATGTAAGTAATTTTTCAACGAGTCAACATATATATACGGGGTTAAAAGGGTAAAATTGCAAACGGGTCCCCGAGTAACCGCGACGGTTTGACTTACTCTGGGTAAAAGCTTAAAGTTATCCTTCAGAGAATTGCATTTTTGATCCTTCATTTTCCAAATTGCGGGGTATGTTCCTTGGAAATTGTCCCTGGGGAATCCCATTGATCCTTTAGGCTTATGGTCGAAAAATATAGGAAGCATTCGCGGTAATTCATAACAAGGAACATACCAATGATGGGATAGTGCCCTGCAAGCCAATAGATTTTAGCTTGTATAAGGACTATCATGTGATAAGCTTTCTCTAGTATAAATGAATTAATACGATCGTTTGTTTATGCTATGTAAATCAAACAATGGCCAACTTCATCTCTCGCGAATAACTTAAGCGATTGGATGAAACCCTGAGATCACTCATGACTAAGGGATTATTCACTTCAGTATTGGGTGCGATTAATCATGAAACAGTCTCAAAGGTCGTGATCTCGAAAATGTTCCAAGTCATAGATTCCTATCGAGACGGGGTATCGAGGGAATCACAAAGACTTGTAGGATTATGCATGATTCACATGAAGTGAATTTGTTGTCGTTTCATGAACAAGACATTTTGATGTCAGTGCATATGACTAGGTGGTTCGATAGGGGATCGAACGCATCGAACGACCCGAACAGAGAGACCCATTGTGGAAGTGCGTAAAAGCATATCGGTGATGGGATGTCTCTCAAGACTTATAACAGTGTACGATTTAGTCCTTAGACTTGAGATGCTAGGGCGAATTCGGTATGCGGGTGTGCGTACTTTGATTTAGGAGCCGGTCACATAGCTTGACCATTGTGCGCCTACGTTGGGTACGTATAGTCGTATGCGCGGATGGTTAGCATCAAAATGGGATCTACCGACTTAACGTAGTTCGTTGAGAGAATTTCCTATACATTCTTAGATAATATATTCCGAGAAACCCGTGGCCACGGTCGGTGACGGATTTGGAAAGGGGTTTCTAAACTTAGCAGTCACACTGGAATTATTATCCTGAATTAGAAAGTATAGTTATCGAGATAATTAGAGGTGCCGATCAATTCACACACCCTAGGTCTCGATCGGGAAATTAGTCGCTAGAGGGACCGTATGTACATGGTACTTATAAGAGGTGAGGTTCACTGAGATCAATTCACCTGAAGTTGGGCCTCATGGGCTTGTGGCTAGACATCGACCATGAGGTGTGGGTACTCCTAAATTAATAGGGAGATTAATTCTGGAGTGGTCAATAAAGGAAGTTTATTGATCGGAGCAATTAATGAAATATTAATTGCTCACTAATTAAATCACGTAATTGTAAGCCTGCGGCCAATTGATGGTGAACCTAGAGGGTCACACACAATACAGTTGGAACTGTGACAGTCAACTGAAGAAAGAATTGATTTAAAGAATTAAATCAATAGAATTAAAGGGTTAATTCTAAGAGAGAGAAAATTAATTAGATTATTCTAATTAATTAAATTGTTAATTAAAGGGTTAATTAAAGTGTTAAATCTTTAATTAGATTTAATGGGCTATTTACTTAAAATGTTAATTAAATGAATGGGCCATTTAATTAAAGTGTTAATTAAATGAGTGGGCTATTTAATTAAAGTATTAATTAAATAGATGCAAGACATGGGCCAGTTTAATTAGTGGCCCATTAACTAAAGTCTTGCACAGGGAGTTAGGGTTTTTGCTATTTTCTATAAATAGGGAGTCTTAGAGACTCAAACCTAATGGAACTCAAGAGAGATAATCCACCAAGCAAGAAACACTCAAACCCTAACCAACTCCTAAAACCGCCGCCCCCTCAACCCTAGCCCTAGATGTGCGCCGCCTAACCCTAGCCGCCGCCGATGTGTGCTAGTGGATGGCCGTGCCACCCTTCTCTCTTCATTCTTCATGTACATCTAGAGTTGGATCTTTATCCAACTCTTGATTTTGACATGTTTCCATCCTAGTTCTGAGCCTGAGGATCGAAGCAGTCACTGATCTAGCTGGTGTGGACTATTCTCTAGAGGCACAACACATGGGGTGCTTCTCACGAACCAGATCCATCAGATCTGAATGAAGACCGGAGGAAAAACCACCACCTTGCCTGTGGTGAGGTAAATTGCTATTTAGCATCTTATAATTTAGTAATTTATTTGCTAAATTGTATTCAACCTTTTCGTATGTGCTAATAAGTAAACCCTGGGAATTGGTGTATGAAAAATTTTAAATTCCGCACCGTTGTAGTTGACAATCATACCCATAAAATCCCAACAGTGGTATCAGAGCCTAACTTATTATGCGCATATGAAAAGGCCTGAACACATCAAATTATATGTTTATATGTGTTTGTTGTGTTCCGATCTTTGATTCTTGCTTGTTATGATAAATTGAATGTTCGGATCTATGCACTTTTCGGTTTTTGGGCCAAAAATGTAATTTCCGAAAATTGGAGGGCTTATTTGCAAATTGTGATTTTTTCAAAATCTGGACAGAAAGTAAATTTTTCATTTTTTGCAATTCTGGACCAAAATTGTAATTTCTGGAATTTTAAAAAATCTGGACTGTTTTGCAATTTACGAAAGGTTAAGGGCTGTTTTTGCTATTTACGTAAAGTTGGGGTCTGTTTTGCAATAAACAAAAGTTTCTGGAAATTTTGTTAATTTTCTGCTTTCTGGTCCAACTTGCATGTTCTGGAAATTTTGGGGCTAATTTATAATTTCCAAAAGTTGAGGGGTCAAAGTGTAATTTTCGAAAATTCAGGGGCCGAACTGCAATTTTTCAAAGTTGAAAAACAGAAACTGTTTTGTGCACTAAAAGGGTTTAGTGGATCCGGAAAGTTAATTTTATCATAATTAGTAGGGACTAAAAGTGAGAATCAAAGGGTCATTTTAAAAGGGGTTTTAAAATGATGATTAGAGATTGTTTTAGAAAGGGGTTTTAAAACTAAAATCTATAGGTATTTTAAAAGGTGGTTTTAAAATATGATAAGAGATTAGAAATAAGAAAATAACTTTTGCTTGTTTCTTGCTCTACGTGAATTGTTTACGTGATTTTCGATCGCGCCGAGCCTTGACCCTTAGGGTAGATGTGATTGGTTTATTTAATTTTGCTAGTTTTATTGGGCCTGCGAGCCTTAAGTTTTTTGGGCCACTTTGAGCCTTTGTAATAGATAGGGCTTTACTGTTTTATTAGTTTAGGATGGAGGCCCGTTACAAGCAAGGTGGGAGCCCAAGAAGACTAAAGGCCATGTATGCATGGTAGTATGTGTAATAGACTAGGTCTCTTTGAAACCCAATTAGATTGACCAATAGGACCATCGTCTTTGGCTCGATGGTGGTCCACATAGGAGGCTCCCGATCGAAAACATAATGTGGTAGAATGCATGCTAAGTGTGTATGTTTTATTTACTGATTTATCTTTTAGCATGTATGGTAATGCGCGCTAGTAATTTAGATCGTAAATAAAAGGTAAAGCATAATTGGAACGGTGAGATCTCGAGGAGAGTTACCTCAAACTCTTAAACCCGAAAAACCCCTCTTGAAAATAATATTAAGTCATATTGGATTAAAATAAAATGAAGTATTTATATAAATCCAAGCCTTCCATCAATAGGGACTAGCGTATGTTGTCTACTTATCGATAGAGGTGATCCAGAGTCTGGCACCCGAGTCGAAGAAAGGGACAATACGCGAAATTCCTTGATTCTTGTTTTAACTAAACATGACAAGGGTGAGGACTGGTCGGGATGTGATTATCGACCGATAACTAGTTACGGGGACTTCACGACCGGGCCAGTTGCTCATCATGATTGATGGGTTAGACTTAACGATTAGTAACACTTATGATGTAGCAGTGCTAGATAAGTGCGAAGACTGAGGCAAAATAGCTTGAAGGTTGTGTAGTGACACAATTGGCAATAAGTATGCCTACTTGGGGAATTAGTTGTATGGCCACGAGTCGTGGGTGCAATTAATGGCTGCTGGGACGTCAAGACCTACTAGGAAATAGAATTTCCCGAACAATTGAAGGGGTAATTGTTTCGATAAAATAGTGGGAGAACTTTTACGATAGAAAGTCCAACCATCGTAGATTATAAGTATTTTTCATTAACTAGTCTTCTAGATTTCACGTCTTCTCTTTAAATTAGATATTGTGATATCTGCATGAATTATCCATTATTTATAATTTATCCTCGACATATAAAATATCTGGATTAAAATATCGATTGGCTTAGAAACCTGAGGATTATCCTCAATTCTGAAAGCCGGAATCGTGTTCTTAAAACCAACCTATGCCTGATGCATTTTGAGATGAGTCTCAAAAGGAGGAACGAATCACCTATTGAATATAGGAATCTTAATGATCGTTGCCTCATACAAGCATCAAGATTGAACGAGCTAAAGAAGCGACATAAGAAAATGTCTGAAGCTTCTAAAACATACCTTCACCTCAAAAGGCTTGTTTTGAGGAGTAGTTTTCGAATCGTCTGATTTGAGATTTATAAGGTATTGTTTGAAACTTGAGAAGAAATGAAGGAACCAATGTCAAGGATCACTGTCCTTGTTTTATCAGTCTGGTTGAAAAACTAGATCGTTCAAACGAAGGCCTGCAAGTGATCTTAACATTTACTTCCTCCTAAAATTCTCCTCCCCGCTCATTCGAACTATTCGTGAACAACTCTGAACTTCTTTGATAAGTTGATCAGGTTTCTCGAAATAACCAAAGTATTGGTAAAAGGCAAATAGGAACCTTTTAAAGAGGTATACCTGTCATGATTGCTTACAATTCAAGGACTGCAAAAGGAAGGAGAAAGGGTTCTCTTCCAAAGCGAACATAAAGGTAATGGATAGAACGCAAGTAGCCTAAAATCGAAATTATCCCACTGCACCTAATAAAGGCACTGACATGTTTTATTGATTAGAAATTCTAATTAATTAAACAACGTCTCAATTAAAGAGTTAATTGAAAAGAAAAGTCTCAATTAAAGAATTAATTGAGCAGCAACGATTCAATTAAAGAATTAATTGAAAAGGGGAAATGAATCAATTAAAGTGTTAATTGAAGGCAACTTTTCAATTAAAGAGTTAATTGAAAGGAAATTGATTGAATTAATATATTAAATTCAATCAATACCAAGATAATAATCCGCACTCATATGGCACGCAAGATTATGTCGCGTTTCCATAGGAATGAATCAAAAGTTGGTGTCGTCGATGCTTCTTGAAATACAGGGCTTAGATGAACTATCAGCTTGCGAATCCTGTCTGAAAGGAAAAGATGACAAAGTTACCGTTTGCTAGGCATCCGGTGCGTACCAAACCAACTTTGGATTGAATCCATACCAATGAATGTGGACCACTAAAGTGTTAGTGAAAGAGGAGATTACTCATACCTCGTAACTGTTACTGATGACTTTGGTCACTAGTGATAAGTATATCTTATGATGTACAATTCGAAAATCTTGAAAGTATTCATAGAATTTCGAAACGAAGTAGAGAATCAAACTAGGCATAGTATTAAAGTCATTCGATCTAATCGAGATGGCAAATACTTGAGCTAAAAGTTTCTCAATTATCTTACTGAGAAAGATGTTCTCATACAACGAACTCCTTCTAAGACACCTCAAGGTATTGGAGGGTCTGAAAGAAGGGAATCGAACCTTGTTAAACATAGTTCGATTCGTCATGAGTTTCGTTCAACATCCTTATGCATACTAAGGATTGACCCTAATGGTTGCATTGAAGATACTGAACAAAGTAACTTCAAAGTTCGTGCCTGTAAAACCCTACCAAGAATGGTGTGGTAAAATACCTCTATACTCTTTTGAGTATGGGGATCTCCTGCCTATATCGGGAACAAAAAGGAGATAAATTGGATAGTGGATCCAGTTTGTACAAATTTGTGGGGTATCCAAAGAAATCCATTTGGATGCCTGTTCTACACTCCTAAAGAACAAACGATGTTTGTTTCAAGGAATATCCATTTCTTAGAGGATGGCTTCCTCGTGAATAGAAATGATACCGTAGTAGAACATGATGAGGTCCAAGAAGTGGAACTCATCCCCACAAACAGTGGGAGTTAATCCAGAAACTGCTGAACCATCAAGTACACCAGTACTTCGTAGATCTGATCGAGTTCGTGAGGAACTTGATAGATATGGTTAAACCATGTACGAAGAACCTACATTAGATGTAGATGCTCATGTATGCAAGAGGTCATACAATCCTAAATGGATTCCATCCATTCCAACAAGGTATTGACCTTGGTCGATCCACCCAAGGGAAGTAACCCGTGGAAAGTAAATGGATCTTCAAGCGCAAGCTAGGAATGAATGAAAAAGGTGTTAACCTATAAGGCTTGCCTAAAGACAAAAGGTTATTCACAAAGGCCTGGAACGGACTTTGATGAAATCCTTTCACCATTTGGCAATGTCCGAATCCATTTGGACTCACATTCATTTTGATGAGAAAGTCAAGGCATTCGACTTCATCGGAAAACAAATGTGAAACTGGAGTGTACAAAGGATTAGTGGGAGCTCTTTGGAGTTCATTAATTTTACATGTCGATAACATATTGATTATCTGGGATGATATTGGAATGTTAACAAAGACGGAACATGATTGTTCATGCAATTCTCCATGAAAGATTTGAGAGAGACATCAAGAAAGATGTTGGGACACTCTCAAACTAAGTACATAGAAACAAATACTGAAAGTATTCAGTATGGAAGAATCCAAGAGAGGATTACTTCCAGTGAGACACTGTATCTCTCCTCCCAAAATCGATGTGCCCTACGTCGAATATGAAAAAGGAGAACGTCTCAAATACCTTATGTTGAAACAAAAAGGAAGCATGTGGCATGCTTTACTATGTACAAGACCAGACGTAGAACCTGCTCTAAGCGCCACGAGCAGTTACTAGTCAAACTCCAGTGAAGAATACTGGATCGCCGTAAAAGATATCCTTGAGCTCTTGAAAAAGACTAAGGATTTGATCTTGGTCTGCGGTGATAATGGAGAATTGAAATTCGAAGGATTTATTGATTCGAATTTCTGGTCTGATGTGGATAAATATATGTATCCAGTTTTGGATACATATTTTGCCTCAATGGGGTAGCGGTAAGTTGGAAAGGGTTCCAAGGAAAGCACCGTTACCATCTAAACCACTGAAGCAAAATAACACGCAGCATGGAGTGCAGCGTAAGAAAAGTGTTTGGATGAAAAACTTCATCCAACTTTTGGATGTGGTGCCTAGCATTGCGAAGCTCGTGCTTATCTTCTAAGATAACATATCGAGCCATTGCCAAAGCAAAGGTAGATCTCACCAGAAATCTAAACACAAGATAAAAGTACCATTTGATTAGAGAAGTCATTGGTAGAGTTGACGCACGTGATGGATCGCGTCGATTCGGAAGACAAATCTAGTAGATCCACTAAACAGAGCTTTTTCACAAAATGAGTTCGAAGGACATCTATGAAAGATGGGTCTTAGAAACGTTTGTGATTGGCTTTAGGGCAAGTGGGAGATTGATGGGATAGTGCCCTGCAAGCCAATAGATTTTAGCTTGTATAAGGACTATCATGTGATAAGCTTTCTCTAGTATAAATGAATTAATACGATCGTTTGTTTATGCTATGTAAATCAAACAATGGCCAACTTCATCTCTCGCGAATAACTTAAGCGATTGGATGAAACCCTGAGATCACTCATGACTAAGGGATTATTCACTTCAGTATTGGGTGCGATTAATCATGAAACAGTCTCAAAGGTCGTGATCTCGAAAATGTTCCAAGTCATAGATTCCTATCGAGACGGGGTATCGAGGGAATCACAAAGACTTGTAGGATTATGCATGATTCACATGAAGTGAATTTGTTGTCGTTTCATGAACAAGACATTTTGATGGCAGTGCATATGACTAGGTGGTTCGATAGGGGATCGAACGCATCGAACGACCCGAACAGAGAGACCCATTGTGGAAGTGCGTAAAAGCATATCGGTGATGGGATATCTCTCAAGACTTATAACAGTGTACGATTTAGTCCTTAGACTTGAGATGCTAGGGCGAATTCGGTATGCGGGTGTGCGTACTTTGATTTAGGAGCCGGTCACATAGCTTGACCATTGTGCGCCTACGTTGGGTACGTATAGTCGTATGCGCGGATGGTTAGCATCAAAATGGGATCTACCGACTTAACGTAGTTCGTTGAGAGAATTTCCTATACATTCTTAGATAATATATTCCGAGAAACCCGTGGCCACGGTCGGTGACGGATTTGGAAAGGGGTTTCCAAACTTAGCAGTCACACTGTAATTATTATCCTGAATTAGAAAGTATAGTTATCGAGATAATTAGAGGTGCCGATCAATTCACACACCCTAGGTCTCGATCGGGAAATTAGTCTCTAGAGGGACCGTATGTACATGGTACTTATAAGAGGTGAGGTTCACTGAGATCAATTCACCTGAAGTTGGGCCTCATGGGCTTGTGGCTAGACATCGACCATGAGGTGTGGGTACTCCTAAATTAATAGGGAGATTAATTCTGGAGTGGTCAATAAAGAAAGTTTATTGATCGGAGCAATTAATGAAATATTAATTGCTCACTAATTAAATCACGTAATTGTGAGCCTGCGGCCAATTGATGGTGAACCTAGAGGGTCACACACAATACAGTTGGAACTGTGACAGTCAACTGAAGAAAGAATTTATTTAAAGAATTAAAGGGTTAATTCTAAGAGAGAGAAAATTAATTAGATTATTCTAATTAATTAAATTGTTAATTAAAGGGTTAATTAAAGTGTTAAATCTTTAATTAGATTTAATGGGCTATTTAATTAAAGTGTTAATTAAATGAATGGGCCATTTAATTAAAGTGTTAATTAAATGAGTGGGCTATTTAATTAAAGTATTAATTAAATAGATGCAAGACATGGGCCAGTTTAATTAGTGGCCCATTAACTAAAGTCTTGCACAGGGAGTTAGGGTTTTTGGTATTCTCTATAAATAGGGAGTCTTAGAGACTCAAACCTAATGGAACTCAAGAGAGAGAATCCACCAAGCAAGAAACACTCAAACCCTAACCAACTCCTAAAACCGCCGCCCCCTCAACCCTAGCCCTAGATGTGCGCCGCCTAACCCTAGCCGCCGCCGCCGCCGATGTGTGCTAGTGGATGGTCGTGCCACCCTTCTCTCTTCATTCTTCATGTACATCTAGAGTTGGATCTTTATCCAACTCTTGATTTTGACATGTTTCCATCCTAGTTCTGAGCCTGAGGATCGAAGCAGTCACAGATCTAGCTGGTGTGGACTATTCTCTAGAGGCACAACACATGGGGTGCTTCTCACGAACCAGATCCATCAGATCTGAATGAAGACCGGAGGAAAAACCACCACCTTGCCTGTGGTGAGGTAAATTGCTATCTACCATCTTATAATTTAGTAATTTATTTGTTAAATTGTATTCAACCTTTTCGTATGTGCTAATAAGTAAACCCTGGGAATTGGTGTATGAAAAATTTTAAATTCCGCACCGTTGTAGTTGACAATCATACCCATAAAATCCCAACAACCAATTGGGAGGTCCTATGTAAACAATGGACGACAAGGTTATCATCTCGACAAGCCGATATATTGTTTCTTATATATGCACTCTTTTTCCCTAGCTCGGTTTTTATCCCAATGGGTTTTTCCGAGTTAGGTTTTTAACGAGGCATATCCGAAACATGTTCCGAACGGCACATCTCGTACCAGCGGGCAATATAACTTATACTTCTTCGAGCGCAAGCTCCTCTTTACGCTCGAGAAGTGGGGGAGTATTGATGAGGGGTAATTTGGATCCCCTGTCCTCGCTAGCTCGATGTGGGTCGAATAACATCAGTCCTTGTTCCCAGGAACGACGAGCCGAGCCAGGGCTTAAATTAATCTGTTTCGAGCTTATAAAGAGAACTCGAGATCGAATGGCACTGTTGGGCCGAGCCCAGGTCCAAGCCCATCAGCTCAGCTATAAATACCCCAAGCATTTATGGCAACACACAACTTCCCAGGTGCTCTTCCTTCGAGACTGCTGCTCGGACTCACTTGGGAATTATAGCATAGGCTTTCTTATATGTATTTCGCCCTCTAGCTTGTACGGCATCCAATAATGCTCGGATAGGACTCCCAAATTTTGTAATCTGTACTCGATCATTCTGAATATAATATTATTGATCTTTTATCTCCATTTACGTACATTAGCACGGCATTACACACAACCCTTATCGAACTAACGAAAACTAGTAAGATCAAATCTGATTGTCAGTATGAACATACTCAATCATAACATTTCCTTTTTCCACATGATCTCTAATGAAGTGATGCTTGATCTCAAAATGTTTAGTCCTTGAATGACTTGTAGTGTTCTGAGTAAGTGAGATTGCACTTGTATTGTCACAGTAGATTGGAATTCCACTGATCTTGATGTTGTAATCTTCTAATTGATGCTTCAACCAAAGCATCTGTGCACAGCAAGCTCCAGCAGCTATATACTCAACTTCAGCAGTAGATATAGAAACTGAAGTCTGTTTCTTACACATCCATGAGATCAGACGACTACCTAAGAACTGACAGGCACCTGTTGTGCTTTTTCTGTCAATCTTGCAGCCAGCAAGGTCTGAATCTGAATATCCAATAAGTTCAAATCCAGATTCTCTAGGATACCACAATCCCAATTCTTGAGTGCCCTTAATATATTTCAGTATTCTCTTGGCAGCTAAGAGATGAGATTCTTTGGGATTTGATTGGAATCTTGCACAGACCCTAACCGAGTACATGATATCAGGTCTACTTGCTGTTAGATATAACAGTGACCCAATAATGCCTCTATATTTGGTTATGTCCACTGATTTGCCATCTTCATCATTATCCAACCGAAGACTTGTAGACATAGGAATAGTAGCAGTAGAGCTAGTTTCCATACCAAATTTCTTGAACAGATCTCTTGTGTATTTTGCTTGGTTGATGAAAATACCATCAGGCAACTGTCTAACTTGCAAACCAAGAAAATAATTGAGTTCACCCATCATGCTCATTTCAAACTTATTCTGCATGAGCTTGGAGAACTTGTCACACATCTGTCGGTTAGTTGAACCAAAAATAATATCTGATTTAACCGGTTTTGGTCGGGTTAATGGTATCAGTAAAATTGTGATATTGGGGATTCTCAATATATAGTTTATAGGGCTCTGTTACTTTACTCAGGATGGATCAATCTCAAGGAAGACCAATTTCGTAAGAACAATAAGTAAATATCGTAACCAACGCAAGTATAACACAAGTATGAAGAGAAAGCTCTTTCTTTTTACTAAGTAATACTGAGTTATGCTGTTTATGCATAATTCAATGGCGTATTAGCCTTATGATCCAGAGTTGTCCAATACAATAATTGACTAGGTATTTATATCATACTAAACCTAGTGTTACAAGGAAATATAGTCCTAATAGGACTCGGCCCAAATATCCTCCTTGGGTCCGGAGTATAATCTTCTTGTCGAAGAGAGCTGTATTCGGCCGGGTCGATAAGATGATCCCAAATTGTATGATTTGGTCGAACCGATCTTATGTTTTTTAGTCGATCCGCACATTATGTGGGGTGCGAAATAGCCCCCATCAGTACTCCCTCACTTCTTCGAGCGTATAGATAATAGAAGCTCGTAGAAGTAGATAATTTTATACGACTGTTTATCTTCTATGAATGGTGCTTCGTTAAAAACCTTTCTTAAGAAAAAACCCTGTGGGAAAAAATCTTAAGTAAGAAAAAGAGTGCTACGCATCATAGGTAGTCGTTTTCTCTTTCCAACTATGAATAGCCACGCGTCCTTTCGTGAGGCTTTTAATCTTCTTCCGATTTTGGCGGGAATGTGATTTAGTTGTGATGAGTTCGAAACGTCTTTTCTCTTCTTAGTATAAATAGGTGACTTTTGAGTTCGTTATTTTTCCTTTATACTTGCTTATAGTCCGTAGTCATTTTCTTGCTTAGTCGTTCATCATATAAAGTTTTCCTTTTATCGACCTACATCCTCCGAGAATCTGAAAATATGGCTTCTTTAAGAAAATCTTCTTCTTCCTCTAGGGAGAATGTCGCTCCTAATAACGAGGAGGAGTTGCATTCTAATTTTTTGGGCGAACAAACTGCAGTTCCTGAATTTGTCGTTCCTGTTGAAGACACTTTTAAGGTACAAATCCTTTCCGATTCTGATGTCGCTGCCCGAGCCAAAAAGGGCAAAGGTACTGCTCCTCAGATTTCTGAACCAATTGAGGACCTAGCTTGCGCTTATACGATGGACACTTTTCAAGAGGTTGTGAATAATTACGCCAAATATTTCCCGGAGGGTTCTGAAATAATTCTCCCTTCCCCTGCTGATAGGGTTACATCTCCACCGGAAGGATGTCGAGCCTTTTACATGGCCCATTTCAATAGCGGTCTGCGTCTTCCGTTGTCTCCCCTCTCTCTTGATATTCTAAGAATATTCAGTGTGTCCTAGACACAATTAGTTCCTAATTCTGTGGCTTTCGTGGTTTGTTTTTCTGTCTTAATGATCGCAAAGGGGTTTAAACCTTCTTTTTCGTAGTTCCAATCGTGGATATTTTTTCGCTAGTCAGAGGCCTAGTCGAGTAATTTTCGATTCCCCTGTTTCTAGCAATCCTTCTTGGAAATCTCACTTCTTTTTTGTTCGTCCCCCACCTCGTATTCGTTCGGCGGATGGTTCGACCATGCCCTTCACATGGGATCATGGTTCCAGTTGGGTTCCCGGGGGTCGCTTGCCGACTGGTGAACTTGTTCCAGATGACGCTCAGTTTATTGGTGAAATCCCCGCTATGCGTGCCAACAAATATCAGAGTGCTCTTCTGATTGGAGAAGCTTTCCTTCGTAAAGCGGGATTAAGCGCTCTTAATTTTCCAATCAGTTCATCATCCGAATTACTTGGTAAGCATTTTACTACAGCCTGGTGATGCGATGATATCTTTTTTACTGAGAATCTAATTTTTATCTTGTTTCTTTTTCAGCCCATATGGTAGAAAACTCCCGACATTCTTCGAAGGGAAAAATGGTGCTGTCTAAATCTTCCAAATCCGTAGAGAACGTCCCTATTAAGCAGAGAGCGTCACGGAAGAGGAAACTGGAGTTGAGTCATGAGTCCGAGGAGAATGGAGAGGAATCTCCAGATTCTTCTCGAGAGTCCCCCATTCGTCAGGGCACAGGATCCGGTTATCCTCCTCTTCAGCTTAGAACATCTTTGGGTATTCGTGGATGTCGCAGCTGGTCGATGCCTCATCCTACTAATAATCCAGTTGATAGAAGGAGGAGCTACTATGATCGCTCTGGTAACGATCTTTCTTTACTCGAAGACAATCATCCAAAACCTACTTTGGTCGAAATGATTGAGGATCACTTAGAGGGAAGGAGGGCCGCTGGCTACTCCGAGAATGATTCACTTATTCATGACGATAGTGAGAACGCGGTCGATAAGGCAACCCGTGTTCTTTTGTCTGGCGTTTTTACTCGTGATCTGAATAAGCTTCTTCGTAAGGATCCTCTGGAGAAATTTCAGCGAGCCTCTCTTTATGCTGAAAAGGTGATTTCTCTTTTTCTTTGATTATACTAACAAAGTAATTTTCTTTAAGGATCTTTCTTAATTTGCTAACCCATTTCTTTTTGCTCTCTTTGTTCTTTCAGACTAAAACTTGTCTGGCATCATATGCTTATGAAAATGCTCTCTGGAAACAACAATGTGAGTTTCTGGAGGAGAAATACAAAGCTTTACTCCATAAGTCCTCTGGTTCAGAGGTAGGCCCATCAACGTCTTCTTCCGTTCCAGTCGTTGAGACAGGGGCTACAGGGACTGAAGACCAGGAGATTATGAACAGGGTCCTGGAGACCTCCCGTGCTCAAGAGCAAGCCGATCAAATGGCTAAAAAGTTAGAGGAATTCCAGTTTCAGAGTACTGCTCGGATTAGTGAGCTAGAATCTCAAGTATTGAGTCTTTAGGCTTCATTAGAGGAGTACGAGAAGGACATTCCTCTGAGTGGACTCAGGGATCGTTATGGTCGTAATTATGATGAAAAAGTGATTCGTGAATTCCTTAATTCTCCCGTTCATACGGCGTTGGTAAATCAGATGGTTGGTCCGCTCTTAGAAAATACATTCAAGAAGACAATCCATCAGTTGGTCGCTTTCGATATGATAGATGATCGTCGAAAGGAATACTTTAAAGCGGCACATATTCGGTTGAACCGCTATGGCGAGGTATACTCTCCTTCCGAGCTTCCAGATGTTGTATATCAAAACTTTCCTTTGGCACACCTTGTCAAAGAGTTCGGAAAACCATTGCCAATTCCTCCTTCAGATATCAATGATGAGCTCGACAAAACCTTCATCGATCTAGAAGATGAAGAAAAAGAAGAAGAAGATATTGGCATATGATTACGCCCAAACTTGTCGAAACAAAGCGATCGATGTAGAATAGATTGGGCGGTCGTATCCACGAGGAGATGACTAAACTAAGCTAAAATCGTTAGTAGACAAGGTAGCTTTAAAGATAAATAAACAAACTAAATTAACGAAGCGATTTGATTTTAAGAAAACTTAAAGAAAAGTGAATATTTGGTTGTTGAAAAATACGATAATTAAAACGGTAAGATATCAAGAATCCCTTATATGCTTCGTTCACTTATTTGGATTGATTCATAAAATTACTCAATTGAAAGTTTCACATCCCAAACAATCAATCGGAAGATAAAGAATTGAGAAACACATAATTTCTAATGTATTTGAGTAAATAATTTTCTTGCCTTTAGAGTTGGCACAAAATATCATCTTATGAGAAATCAAAAACATACTATATACCAAGGCATATTGCATTAAAAGACTACCCATAAAACGAAAGATTATATCAATATAATTATATCATAAAGATTTTCACATAAAAAGAGCATGACTAGATTTATATGAAAACTAATGAAACAATTGTATTAACATAAAAGTTGATGAAAATAGATGAAGAAGAATAAATTACTCAAAATTATTAAACTTACAAAACCTTGAAGAATCGAATCCAAATAAGATCACTACGCATATAAGTTCATCTCTAATCTCACCAAAGAACTCTTAGCCTAATTTGCTAATCATTATCACAAGTTCTAGAGAGAAAATATGATAATGATTTGAGAGAGAATTGTAACTAAGACTAAGAATTGTGTGTAAAGATGTGTGATTCTAGGACTATATATAGGTGCTAAATAGCCCTAATCCAAGTAGGAGAATTCTTAGGAGGTAGACATTGAGTAGGAAGATGTTTAGGAAGCTTAATTCTCGTATGGAAATAATTTATGCAAGTTTCCTAATCACTTTAGGACACAAATCGCGATTCCCGCGTAGAAGATTCTGCTCTGCGCGACATATTTGAAAAATGCATATCTTTGTGCTCCGAACTCCAAATCCAGATCCGTAAAGTCTGTAGTGTAGCTAACTCCTTCCTCTAAAACATATCCGAAATTCAGCGTAATTGGAGTTTCCTTGCGAGAGTTATCGTCCTTGGAAGTAGCAGCAATATTTCTGGGAGATTCCTTATTTGTTGTTCTTGCACTAATTGACTTCCTTGAATCTTTCCTTGCTTCAAACTATGCCTTTGATACTTGTACAATTTGGGAAACTAAATATTCCGGGGTCCATATTTTATATTCCTATAAAAACAAATCAAAACTCAATATTTTCTAATTACAATAATTTCTATTAATTTCATGAAAATATCAAATTAACACTTGATTTATTTAGAAAATAAGAACAACTTAAGTGCATTTTCAAGCACTAATCACAACCCCCAACCAGCTTATTGCTAGTCTCTAGCAATTCAAGCGCAAATAAGATATAAGCTTGATGAACAAAACGAGAAGAAACGAGATAAACTATACAAGTACTTCAATCAAAGAGCTAGTCAAAGATCACAATCGCTATCAAAATTAGTTCGATCATAACCCCGAAATGTGTGTGTGTGTGAATACTAAGCCAAAACCATCATACCACAAACCACAATACACATAGCTTTCGAAAATTTACCAAGAAAAGTATCAACTCCATTTCCTCACGGGTAAAGTGTTTAAGTTTTTAGGACAAGGATTTCACTCCATGGAGTTGGAAAACAGATTGTCACTCAAAGAAATAGGCCATATTTTTGCGGACAATCATACAAACAAACATTGGTCCAAAGATAGGAAACATAACTATCTAGAGGTCACATTCTTTCACAATTTAGCTTCAGGATTTCAATTGGTCAATACATAATATAGAGCCATATAAAGATTCGTCTTCTCAAATGACGAAAACTAAGAACTCTTCTCTTTATTTTTTTTTTTCATTATTTTTTTTTCCACTTTTTTTTTTCTCTGTTTTTTTTTTTTTTTCATGTTTCATGGCTCATGAAGACATTTTACTCTTGACCAATATCATCCATCTCTTTGACTTTTCTGTAAGAATGTTACTCTAAATAGCAATTAACCAATTCAAAAGAGCAATATAAGTTCATAAGTTGTTTTCTCAACCTCTCCACTCACTCACAAAAGATGTGTGAGTAAAAAAAAAAAATTAACTTGGAAAATTTCTAGGCTACATGCATCGAACATCCATCTTACCACAAGCTTAGTAATGTGCTCTTGAGATTATTTCGGAAGCTACTTTCTAATAATAAAGATAGAAAAAATGACTAAGACTTTACACGATGAAATCATACCTAAAAAGCAAATCTAGCATCTCAAATAAATCCATTCATACATACCTTATAGCCCATTTTCAAGAGAATCGCTAATATAAAAGCAATAAACTAATTTTTCTTTAAAATGCATTTTATTTTCTCTCAAAAGGCTACCACCCCCAACCTAAATATGACAGTGTCCTCATTGTCACTATAATATGAATGCAGAAAATACAAGAGACAAAGGACTACTACTTTAATGATGTAAGTCTAGAGATGATCTTAGAACACACAAACGAAAAAAAACAAAACACAAAAAAAGAAAGAAAAGGAAAAATAAAACTATAGTACATAATGGAAAGATAGAACCTGATTAATGGTAGATAGGAGATGCCAGTGCAATCTCCTCACGTTCATCCACCCTCTCCACAATTTGCTTTAATCTTTGGCCATTCACACGAAAAAGTCTCCCATCTTTAGGATTTTCTACTTCTACGGAACCATTGGGAAAGACTTGTTTTACCACAAAAGGACCAGTCCATCTTGATTTCAACTTTCCAGGGTGGAGATGTAAACGAGAATCGTAGAGAAATACTCTTTGGTTTGGTGCAAAGTTCTTTCTAAGGATTTGTTTGTCATGAGCGACTTTCAGTTTAGCTTTGTAGATCCTTGAGTTGTCATAAGCATCGTTCCTTAATTCTTCTATTTCTGACAATTGCAAGTTCCTTTGGAGACCTGCATCATTCAAATCAAAATTAAGCGATTTAACTGCCCAATAAGCTTTATGTTCTAACTCTACGGGTAAATGACAAGCTTTCCCATAAACAATCCGATACGGGGACATCCCTAGAATAGTCTTGTAAGCAGTACGGTATGCCCAAAGTGAATCAGAAAGTCGTAAAGACCAATCCTTGCGGTTTTGGTTAACCGTTTTCTCCAGAATTTGCTTAATTTCCCTATTTGCTAACTCAGCTTGCCCATTGGTTTGCGGATGATATGCATTGGAAACCTTGTGAATAACACCATACCTGCGCATCAAAGCTTCAAAAGAACGATTACAAAAATGTGTCCCTTGATCACTAATAATAACTCGTGGTGTACCATACCTAGCTAACACATTTTCCCTTAAGAATTTTACTACTGTAGTGTTATCATTCTTACGACATGGTACAGCTTCTACCCATTTGGACACATAATCAACAGCAAGAAGAATATATAGATAACCATAAGAAGAAGGAAATGGACCCATAAAATCAATACCCCAACAATCAAAAATTTCGATAACAAGAATTGGGTTAAGGGGCATCATGTGGCGTCGAGTCAAAGCTCCCAATTTTTGGCATCTATCACAAGAACGACAAAAAAGATTAGTATCTTTGAACAAATTTGGCCAATAAAGACCACATTGTAAAATTTTAGCAGCTGTCTTTTTCATAGAAAAATGACCACCACAAGCCTCAGAATGACAAAAATTCAAGACACTATTTACCTCAGTCTCGGGAATGCACCTTCTCATGATTTGGTCGGGGCAATATTTATATAAATAAGGATCATCCCAATAAAAATTTCTTACCTCGATCAAGAACTTACGCTTATCTTGTGCAGTCCAGCTTGACGGAAGTTCACCAGCAACCAAGTAGTTAACAATATTAGCATACCATGGCAATTGATCTACATTGAACAGTTGTTCATCGGGAAAGTCATCTCGAATTGGGGGATCTTTTGTAGAATCAATGAACTCCAAACGAGATAGATGATCCGCCACAACATTCTCGACACCCTTCTTATCTTTAATTGTTAGATCAAATTCTTGCAACAAAAGAATCCACCTAATTAAACGAGCCTTAGCATCCTTTTTGGAAAGAAGATACTTAAGAGCTGCATGGTCAGTATAAACAGTAATAGGTGAACCAATAAGATAAGGTCGAAATTTTTCCATAGCAAAGACGACTGCTAGCAGTTCCTTTTCAGTAGTAGAATAGTTCTGTTGAGCACTATTTAAGGTCCTACTAGCATAATAGATAACAAATGGTTTTCCTTCCCTACGTTGTCCTAAAACAGCTCCAAGAGCATAGTCACTAGCGTCACACATGATTTCGAAAGGTAAGCTCCAATCTGGTGATTGTATGATGGGTGCGGTAGTGAGTTTTTGGACAAGTATTTTGAATGCTTTTTCACATTCAGGAGTCCAGTCGAACCTAGCATCTTTGACTAAGAGGTTACACAGGGGACGAGATATAGAAGAGAAATTTTGTATGAACCTCCGATGAAAACCAGCATGTCCAAGAAATGACCTAACATCTTTCACAGTTTTGGGTATATGTAGGTTAGAAATCAACTCAATTTTTGCTTTGTCAACCTCTATTCCTTTTTCAGACACTATATGACCTAAAACAATCCCAGATGAAACCATGAAATGACATTTCTCCCAGTTCAGAACAAGACCTTTTTTCCTCACACCTGCTCAAAACAGCTTTCAAGTTAAGTAAACAAGAATCAAAAGAGTCTCCAAAAACAGTTATATCATCCATAAAAACTTCCATGAATTTTTCAACCATATCAGAAAATATGCTCATCATACAACGTTGGAAAGTAGCAGGTGCATTACATAAACCAAATGGCATTCTACGAAATGCAAAAGTACCAAAAGGGCATGTAAATGTTGTCTTTTCTTGATCCTCCAAAGCTATTTCGATTTGATAATATCCAGAATATCCATCAAGAAAGCAATAAAACAAATGACCAGCTATACGTTCCAATATTTGATCGATAAAAGGAAGTGGAAAGTGATTTTTTCGTGTGGCAGAGTTTAATTTCCTATAGTCAATGCACATGCGCCACCCAGTTACTACTCTAGTGGGAATAGGATGCCCTTCTTCATTTTCTACAACTGTAACTCCAGATTTCTTTTGTACTACTTGTGTAGGACTAACCCATTGACTATCAGATATAGGAAAGATGATGTCTACATCTAATAATTTCAAGACTTCTTTTTTCACTACTTCTTTCATGGTGGGGTTTAATCTTCTTTGAGGATCTCTACGCGGGTTAGCACCTTCTTCTAAATGAATCTTATGTGAACAAATTAAGGGACTAATACCTTTAATATCAGCTATTGACCAACCTAGTGCAGACTTATGTTCTTTCAACAAATTTATGAGTTTCTCATCTTGCTCGACACTAAGTTTAGACGAAATTATAACAGGAAAGGTATCACCTGGTCCCAAGAATGCATATTTTAGTCCTTCTGGTAGTTGAGATAATTCGACTTTTGGTGCCTCAATGGAAGATGCCTTTAGTTGTGTTCTTTCTTTTGGTAGCTCCTCAAAGCGTGGCTGCCAAACATTCCTTTCATTTAACCCTGTTTCATTAACAAAATTAAATGAATTAATATTATTAACAGAGTTAGGCGAATCATCAAAATCAGAATTACAAAGGAGATAGTGTAAGGATTCAGAATTTTCCCTTTCGAATGTTTCAGACACCAATGAATCTATCATATAAGTATGGTGACACTCATCTTCATCTTGTAGTTGTTTCCCAACATGGAATACATTGACTTCCAGTGTCATATTACCAAATGTAAGCTTCATGAGACCATTCCTACAATTGATGAGAGCATTTGCTGTAGCAAGGAAAGGTCTACCTAGGATCAATGGTATCTTAGACTTCATATTGACCACATATTGAGTATCCAAAACCAAGAAATCAACAGGATAATAGAATTTGTCAATTTGAAGCAAAACATCCTCGACTATCCCTTTGGGTCTACGAATGGTTCGGTCAGCTAGTTGCAAAACAACAGATGTAGGCTTGATCTCTCCAAGGCCAAGTTGCAAGTAAACTGAGTATGGCATAAGGTTTACACTTGCTCCAAGGTCTAATAAAGCTTGACTAAACTCATGTGGACCAATCTGACAGGTTATTGTGGGACACCCAGGATCTTTATATTTAGGTGGTACCTTTTGCTCAATCACTGCACTTACTTGCTCGGTTAAAAATGCAGTTTTCTTGACATTGTGTTTTCTTTTCACAGTGCACAAATCCTTAATCACCTTTGCATAAGAAGGTACCTGCCTGATAACATGTAACAAAGGCAGATTAATTTTGACTTGTTTCAAATGTTCAAGAATTTCACCATGATTTTCTGGTATTTTTCCCAGTTTCAGTGCTTGAGGGAAAGGAACATGGACCAAGGCTTTCTGCTCTACTTCCTTAGGGGGGTCATTTGGCGGACTAGGTAAAGTTGGTCCCTCTATGACCTTACCGCTACGAGTGGTGATGGCATTGATATCTTTGATGTTATGTGATTCGGAAGATTCTACCTTATGTTGCCCCTTAGGATTGGACTGTGGTTGGGAAGGGAACTTGCCTCGTTCTTGTATAGTAAGCGCACTAGTTAGCTTACCAATTTGATTTTTTATCTCTTTGTTCTCTTCCACAATCTGAGTTATTACGGCTTCTACCTTTTGATTAGTCTTACTTTGTGCCTCAATAAATGCTTGAAGTGTGTCCTCTAAAGGATTCCTATTTTGGTGAGCATTATTTTGAGGTGCAGGGTAAGTTCTAGGTGCTTGTCCCTCGGATTTCCAACTAAAGTTAGGGTGATTTCTCCAACCAGGATTGTACGTCTCAGAATAAGGTGAAAAAGGTTTCCTATATGTTCCTAAGGCATTACATTGTTCTTCGTAAACCTCTCTCATCTCACCAAGTGTAGGACATACTTGAGCTAAATGATCTACCCCACCACAAATGAAACAACTATCTCGTGACTCTACCCTTGCAACTGGTTGATGTTTTTGACTATCTTTTGTTTCTAAAGCTTTTAATTTGTTAGTCAATGCTTCAACTTGTGCTTTAAGGTTGTCTTCTTCCTTAAGATAGTAAATTCCACTAGTTTTTGTTCTACTAGTACTATCGGTAGTACTAGGTCCAGTCCAGGTGTGAGCTTTTTCGGCTATGTCATTTAGGTAATCTATGGCTTCATCGGGATCCTTTTCAAGAAATTCCCCACTACACATCATTTCAATAAATTGACGCTCCCTAGATGTAAGTCCCTCATAGAAATAACTAACAAGACGCCAATTTTCATACCCATGGTGCGGACACATATTCAACAATTCATTGAACCTTTCCCAGGCTTGGTATAAAGTTTCATTATCTTTTTGGGAAAAGGTAGAGATTTGTCTCTTAAGGTTGTTGGTCTTATGTTGGGGAAAGTATTTGTTGAAAAAGGCTTGGGTCATTTCTGCCCATGTACCTATAGACCTAGGTCTCAAAGAATACAACCAACTTTTTGCTTTGTCTTTTAGGGTGAAAGGGAAGAATTTCAACCTAATTGACTCTAAGACATTGGGTTGACTATTAAAAGTGACGATGGCCTCCTCAAATTCCCTAATGTGTAAGTAAGGATTCTCACTATCCATGCCATGAAAGGTTGGTAAAAGTTGGATCAATCCAGGTTTGAAATCTATTTGCGGGGTATTTGCGGGAACCATGATGCATGAGGGAGTGGATGTGCGATTTGGGTGTAGGTATTCCCTTAGGGAACGTGCATGGTTGTTTTCAAGTTGGTCCATGGTGGTAGGTGTATCGGTAAATGCAATGCTTGACCAAGATTCACTTAAATCTTGAGAAGTGGTATTGATTCCCTCAGTGTTTTCCCTATGTTCTTTCCTTAATCTACGCAAAGTTTTCTCAATTTCTGGATCGTACTGTAGTTCACCTTGATTAGAAGATCGAGTTACAAACATAAAAATAAAACACTTTTTTTTTTTTTTTTTTTTTTGGTTTTTTTTTTTTTTTAATAAAACTAATCAATTAACTAATAAATAGAAATAGTACGAAACTTCCTACAACTACCTAAGAGAACAAAAATTGAATAAAATAAAGTTTACTTACCTCGTTAGCTAAATAACTACTTATGATGCTTACTTGTTGCACCTCCCCGGCAACGGCGCCAAAATTTGATTACGCCCAAACTTGTCGAAACAAAGCGATCGATGTAGAATAGATTGGGCGGTCGTATCCACGAGGAGATGACTAAACTAAGCTAAAATCGTTAGTAGACAAGGTAGCTTTAAAGATAAATAAACAAACTAAATTAACGAAGCGATTTGATTTTAAGAAAACTTAAAGAAAAGTGAATATTTGGTTGTTGAAAAATACGATAATTAAAACGGTAAGATATCAAGAATCCCTTATATGCTTCGTTCACTTATTTGGATTGATTCATAAAATTACTCAATTGAAAGTTTCACATCCCAAACAATCAATCGGAAGATAAAGAATTGAGAAAATCATAATTTCTAATGTATTTGAGTAAATAATTTTCTTGCTTTTAGAGTTGGCACAAAATATCATCTTATGAGAAATCAAAAACATACTATATACCAAGGCATATTGCATTAAAAGACTACCCATAAAACGAAAGATTATATCAATATAATTATATCATAAAGATTTTCACATAAAAAGAGCATGACTAGATTTATATGAAAACTAATGAAACAATTCTATTAACATAAAAGTTGATGAAAATAGATGAAGAAAAAATAAATTACTCAAAATTATTAAACTTACAAAACCTTGAAGAATCGAATCCAAATAAGATCACTACGCATATAAGTTCATCTCTAATCTCACCAAAGAACTCTTAGCCTAATTTGCTAATCATTATCACAAGTTCTAGAGAGAAAATATGATAATGATTTGAGAGAGAATTGTAACTAAGACTAAGAATTGTGTGTAAAGATGTGTGATTCTAGGACTATATATAGGTGCTAAATAGCCCTAATCCAAGTAGGAGAATGCTTAGGAGGTAGACATTGAGTAGGAAGATGTTTAGGAAGCTTAATTCTCGTATGGAAATAATTTATGCAAGTTTCCTAATCACTTTACGACACAAATCGCGATTCCCGCGTAGAAGATTCTGCTCAGCGCGACATATTTGAAAAATGCATATCTTTGTGCTCCGAACTCCAAATCCAGATCCGTAAAGTCTGTAGTGTAGCTAACTCCTTCCTCTAAAACATATCCGAAATTCAGCGTAATTGGAGTTTCCTTGCGAGAGTTATCGTCCTTGGAAATAGCAGCAATATTTCTGGCAGATTCCTTATTTGTTGTTCTTGCACTAATTGACTTCCTTGAATCTTTCCTTGCTTCAAACTATTCCTTTGATACTTGTACAATTTGGGAAACTAAATATTCCGGGGTCCATATTTTATATTCCTATAAAAACAAATCAAAACTCAATATTTTCTAATTACAATAATTTCTATTAATTTCATGAAAATATCAAATTAACACTTGATTTATTTAGAAAATAAGAACAACTTAAGTGCATTTTCAAGCACTAATCAGCATAGCCGAGGAAGAGAACGTCGGTAGCGAACAGAAAATTCAAGATAGCGACCAAGCTATATGATATATTGATTTTTTGAAATAATCTTTGTAATTATTTACCCGTAGGTTTAATTGTAACTTTACCCTTTCATCCCTTTGAAATAATCGTTTGGTATTCTGACAGTCACGTCCTTTCGTGTTCTCTGTAATAATTTGGACAAGTCATTAACTTCGCCGTAATCATTATGCGTGTGTCGTTTCAAATTCTAGTGTTCATTCCAAAGCTCTTTTCTGTATTTCGCGCCCTTTCTTCGGGTCTGTAGCGTCTTCTCGTATAGTATAAATACAAGAGGTGAAAAATTGGCTTGTTATTTACCGTTATACTCGTCTCTTCTAATAGAATACTTTTTCTTTGGCTAGTCGATAAACCTTCTCGATATTTACTTTGAACTTTTCAACAATTCGATCATGAGTAATCTTTTTGGTAATACTTCGAAGCGACCCTCCCGTGAGAGCGCTAGGGATAACAGACCTAAAAAATCTCGAAGAGAGGGGCCCTCGATGGAGCCTCCTCGTTCGTCTTCAATAACTAGGTCGGTGATCGACACTCCTGTTATCCCTTCTGAACCTTTTTCTGTAATTACTTCGTCTTTTGTAGAACCAAATTTTTCTTCTTCTACGGAAGTAGGAAATAAGCCTTCCCCTGGTAGGGTGGCTTTTGGTGATTCATCCAATGTGGATCAGTTTTTCGATCTACCTGTTTCTTCAGGTGTTTCTTCTTTTGAGCATGGGTTTCATGGAGGGTATTTTGTCAGTACCCTTCCTTTTTCTACCTCTGCTGCCCCGGTCATTAGCGGGGGCCAAACTGAAGAAGGCTCCTATGGAAATCCTTCTTCAACACAGCCTATTTCTCAAGATTTTCCTGATTACTTGTTTCATGATACTACTGTGATGACTACTTCATTCGAATATGGCGGGCCTTCTGGAGGTCGAAGTGAGTCAAGGTCTGGTCGTCGAACTGTTATTTCTGCTTCGGGGAAGGAAACCTCGGTTAGTCCTAATGAGAGGGAATTTCCTCGTCCGTTAGACGATCGTTGCATCCTTGAGCAGGTTAAGGATATTTTGCGGTCAGTGAGTCCCCGCCCTGACAATGTCCCTCTTCTTAGTGAACTGCCGGGCTCTGTTGAGCCTGATGCTTTGTCCTGGGATATGGGCTTGAGCACTATTTTGCCCGGTGAATTGAGGAAGCTTGAGAATACTTCCAATGTGCGCCTTGTTCAGTCGCTAGTGAAGTTGTGCGAGCAGGTAGACCTATCTCTTCATTATTTTTCTTGTTTTCATTTTGATTGCCTTGTTGCATAAGGAGTGTTTTCTCTTTCCAGGCTAAGTACTTTGCACTCCAGCTGGGTGTGCAAAATGACGATCTGTGGATAAGCATAAATGCTTATCAACGTCGTTTGGAATCGGAGTCGGCCAAGGTCAGAGGGCAAAGTCTCCAACTGCAGATTGCCAATGATGATTTGAAAAAATTGGAAGAAGAAAAGTCTGTCTGGGAGAAAGAGAAAGGTGACTTGGTTCAGGCTGCTGCCCTAGCAGAGGAGTCTCGACGGCGGTCTTATGAGGAAGGTTATGACGCCGGTTATCTAAAGCGTCAAGAGGAGTTGATGGCGTTTGCTGGTAACTTGACTCCTCGGAAGACTATTTCCGCTAGTCGGCCTGTTGATAGCAACCCTTCTCTGTGATTTGTCTGCCCTGGCAGGCCTTGGACTGTCTCTTTTTTTTTTTTTTTTTTCTAATGCCCAACTTTTTTGTGTAGTTGCTTGGGCTTAATTTTTTGTATTAGGAGAATGATTTGCTCAAAACTATGAATATGCAAATCAAAGCCTTGATCTCTTTTAATCCATAGATATATTTTGTTATGCCTATTTTGTTGTTATGCATGAATACAACTTCTTTGAAGTAAGAAATATAGATTAGTATACTTATCTCGTGTTGATCTTCTTGGAGGATGTTTAGTCTTTGAAAATGTAGCTTTAGTCTTGCTTGACCGATGTTTAAGTAACTGAATGTTACAACGTTTTGGACTTGCAAAGTAAATCCTTTAAAATTAAGTATAAGAATGATGATCAATCGAGCATGATTCCTTATGGTCTCCCAGAAGTCGTGTTAATAGCAAAGCATCCATGTAGATATCTGATCAAATATTTTTAAAAAAATTCTCAGCTTTGTCGTCGCTGTTCGATCAGTCCCTTATAAATTTGTTTTTTAGTTAAAGACATCTTATTTAAAGATGTTGTCTTTTTGTTGAGCCTTGCTCTTCTTTTTTCTGAAACTGCAAAATTGTTCTAGATTAACTCTCAAGATCCATGTTTCTCTGTAGTGCTTGTGAGTTCCTTGTTTTTCAAATAAAGCAATCAGTGTATCCATATACCATTGCTTTGATATGGGAGGGATTGGAAAACGTAGAATTATTAGCCAGATCTATCTTGTTCAGACCCCCTTCAGCAATTCTTTGGAATATTAGGCAGTGACTAGTTTGAAATCTTGAGTGATGACGGCTATTCTCCTTATTTCTATGTCAGATTTCTTGGATTCCAAATGGAGTTCTTGTATGGCTAATTTAATAGTTCCCCATATGATGTATGAGGCAGTGACGCCCCTCGTATGGTGGAAAGTTTGGTTTTTCATCTCTAGGCGAGCAAGTATCCTGTTTTCAACGGTTTAAACTTGCATGCCTTCGTTGAGGATCTTTAAATTTTTCTGTCGAGCGACTATCATAAGTGATCGTTCAGACCTTTCTGGTCCGAAATTTCTTTAAGCCTTCTTGGATTATTTCGTTGATCGCTTCGATCCACGGATTCTTTTGTTATCGATTGGTTGAGTTGATCAGATAGGTGCCGTTCCAACTTACTTGCATTTATTACGGGGAGTCAAAAGGTCGCATTTTCGTCCCTTGATCAAATTCCTATCCAGCCGTAGGATCATTCTCACGAGCGCCTATAAATAAGTAGGCAGTTTCCTTATCTTTTATTCAGAACAGATGGAGATCTCAGTCTCCTTGGATTTCATCTTGCCTTCTGATCCCATAATATTCAAAAAGTCACATTATCGCGATTTATATCACAACGGCTTAAATTTAATTAGCCTTGTACTGACGGGTCCCATGGAAGCCCTACCTCGTACTGATGGGTCCCATGAGGCCTCGAACCTTGTATTTACGGGTTTGAGGTCCGTGGTTTCCTGTTTGCACATGGAGGGTTCATATTTGCCAGTCACCCCCGCTCTTGGATATTACCTCCGGAGGGATAGACTGCCGGGGTGTACTGGTAAATATTAATAATTCACGACCGCCCCGAAGAGATGCTGCTTTAGAGTAAAATGTTTTATCTTTAAGTAAAAGCAGTATCTTGTTGTGGGTGAATGAGTATTGCTGGTTATCTGGCTGGTAATGCTCATTTCGTCTGGAAGAACATTTGATCTTTAGAGCCTGGCCGTCGAACCAAAGAAGTCGACCATCCTGAGCAGCATGCTTCTTAGGTGGTTTATCATAATCGACGAGGTACTAGGGAGGAGATTGGTTTTTCCGTGGACATTTTCGTGAAGGTCGCTGATCTATAGATAGGATATATTTCATCCAAATAGTTGTAGAGATGTACAGGAAATCTTTGTACTCAGATTGATACTTCATATATAATTAGTATTTGTAATTCAGATGAATAATACTTTTGATTTATTACTTTGATATCCTCTGTTGTTGATTATCTTGAGCAAATTATCGCTGATACTTTATTGCGATCGTTGATGCTATATTATTAGGAATAAGTTAGAGGAGCGTTTACCGAACGGATCAATTCGTACTCGACTCTTTTTCTTAAACTTAGGTCTCTATTCCATTGTCTGTTTGATCGTTGAACAATAGATCGAGGAGCGTTTATTGAGCGGATCAATTTATACTCAACTCATTTGCATTTAGACTTAGGTTTTATACCAAAGCTTTTTTAATCGTTAACGTTTAATCGAGGAGCGTTTATTGAGCGGATCAATGTATACTCAACTCTTTTGCTTATTAGACTTAGGTTTTATACAAAAGCTTTTTTAATCGTTAACGTTTAATCGAGGAGCGTTTATTGAGCGGATCAATGTATACTCAACTCTTTTGCTTTTTTAGACTTAGGTTTTATACCAAAGCCTTTTTAATCGTTAACATTTAATCGAGGAGCGTTTATTGAGCGGATCAATGTATACTCAACTCTTTTGCATCTTAGACTAAGGTTTTTGTAACAAAAGCCTTTTAGATCGTTGAAAACATATCGTGGAGTGTTTATTAAGCGGATCAATGTATACTCACCTCTTTATAATTTAGACTTAGGTTTTTAATAACAGAAGTCTTTCAGATCTTTGAAAACAGATCGAGGAGTGTTTATTGAGCGGATCAATGTATACTCAACTCGTTATTTATTTAGACTTAGGTTTTTAATACCAGAAGTCTTCTAAATCGTTGAAAACTTGATCGAGGAGTGTTTATTGAGCGGATCAATGTATACTCGACTCGTTATTTATTTAGACTTAGGTTTCTAATACCAGAAGTCTTTTAAATTGTTGAAAAATTGATCGAGGAGTGTTTATTGAGCGGATCAATGTATACTCGACTCGTTATTTATTTAGACTTAGGTTTTTAATACCAGAAGTCTTTTAAATCGTTGGAAAATTGATCGAGGAGTGTTTATTGAGCGGATCAATGTATACTCGACTCGTTATTTATTTAGACTTAGGTTTTTAATACCAGAAGTCTTTTAAATCGTTGAAAAATTGATCGAGGAGTGTTTATTGAGCGGATCAATGTATACTTGACTCGTTTTGTTTAAACTTAGGTTTTTAATACCAGAAGTCTTTTATATCGTTGAAAAATTGATCGAGGAGTGTTTATTGAGCGGATCAATGTATACTCGACTCGTTTTGTTTAGACTTAGGTTTTTAATACCAGAAGCCTTTTAGATCGTCGAAAACAAATCGAGGAGTGTTTATTGAGCGGATCAATGTATACTCAACTCGTTATAATTTAGACATAGGTTTTTAATACCAGAAGCCTTTTAGATCGTCGAAAACAAATCGAGGAGTGTTTATTGAGCTTATCAATGTATACTCAACTCGTTATAATTTAGACTTAGGTTTTTAATACCAGAAGTCTTTTAAATCGTTGAAAATTGATCGAGGAGTGTTTATTGAGCGGATCAATGTATACTCTACTCGTTGTTTGGTTGGATCGAGGAGTGTTTATTGAGCGGATCAATGTATACTTAACTCCTTTTGTCCTGATCTCCACCAATATGATAGTAGAATTCCAAGCAGTGTTTACCGAAACAATCGATTTATACCCAATCTTGACTTAATATTTAAAATTGCTAAAATAATTGAACTGTAGGCTAAGGCCTTTATTACAAAGATTAAAACTTAATAAAATAAAATAAGGCAGCATAATCTGCTAAAATTTATTTACCATAGTATTTCCTAAGGTTGACTGCATTCCAGGTTCTTGGTAAGGCTGTTCCATCCAAGTGTGCGATTTTGTATGAACCTTTCTTTCCTACGCCAATGACAACGTAAGGTCCATCCCAATTTTATTGTAATTTTCCCACATGCTTTGATACTTCTACCTTTTTCAAGACCAGGTCTCCTTCTTTGAAGGTTCGAATGCGTACCTTTTGATTGTATGCCTTTTCCATATTTGCTTTAGTGACTTGCAAACGTACAGCGGCTTTTTCTCTTAAAGCTTCTGTTAAATCGATATCGTTTTCTCTTGTATCTGCTTTTGACTGATAGAAAGTATCTCTCTTTTGTCCCTCCTGACCGTTCTCTTGTCTTTTCATTTTCCTGATCATCGTACATTTTAATTCTTGATGTTGGAATTAGAGTTTCAACAGGAATAACAGCTTCCGAACCATATACTAAGCTAAATGGGGTTTCCCTGGTTAAGCTCCTGACAGTTGTTCGATTAGCCCAAAGTACTCCTGGGAGTTCATCGAGCCATTTTCCTTTGGCCGCTCCTAATCTTTTTTCCAAGGATTTTATTATTTCTCGGTTTGCAACTTCAGTCTGTCCGTTCGCTCTAGGATGCCCGACCGAAGTGAAATTTTGTTGAATCCCAAGTTTCGAACACCATTCTATTACCTGTTTTCCCGCGAATTGGGTTCCATTATCAGAGATTAGGATCCTTGGGATGCCAAATCGACAAACTATGATTTCCATAGGAAGTTGATCACTTGGAATTGAGTTATTCGTGCAAGGGCGATGCATTCTATCCATTTGCTGAAGTATTCTACAGCGACCTGGACATAAGCTTTCTTGGATCTTGCCGCTGGGAACGGTCCCACGATATCCATTCCCCATTGGTCGAAAGGCCAACATACCGGTATAGGGTGCATTTTCTGCTGGTCGATGACATATATTAGCATGGACTTGGCAGTGATGACATTTTTGGACATACTGAGCGGCGTCGTTGTTGATGGTAGGCTAATAATAACCTGTTCGGAGGTATTTTAAAGCCAATGCCCTTGCTCCGCTGTGATTCCCTGCATTTCCTTCATGTATCTCTCGTAGAATATCAGTGGTTTGTGATTCAGAGACGCATTTCAGAAGAATTCCTGACACTGATCTCCGGTAGAGTTTTTCTCCTACTAATGTGTATTTTGGAGCCCGATATTTTATTTTCCGAGTTTCATTCTGGTCAAGCGGCAATTTTCCTTCTCGAAGATAGTTTATCATTGGAGCCATCCAATTTTCTTCTGCTTCTTCGATTTCCATTATATCGACCGCCGGTACCTCATCGATGTCGATGGCCGGTGTACTAGAGATTAACCAGTTGATTACCCTTTAAGTTTTTCCGTCATGGGCTCCTGTGAACCTAGATAGTTGATCGGCCCATTTGTTTTCCGAACGTGGGATGTTCTGTATACCAAAGCTTTCGAATTTTTCCGCTAGTGTTTTCACTTTTGTAAGGTACTTAACCATATTAAATTCCTTAGCCTCATATAGGCCTTCTATTTGTCTTTGCACTAACTCTGAATCTGTTAACACTTTAAGGCTTCTAATGTTTTGCCTTGATCGCCATTTCCATTCCTACGATTAACGCTTCATATTCTGCTTCATTGTTTGTTACGACGAAGTCCAATGTTATTGCATAATTTAAATCCTCTTTATTCGGTCCGGTGAAGTTGATTCCAGCGCCTCCTCCTTCTCGGCACGAAGCACCGTCAACATGCATTAACCAAGTTTAATCTTCTATGATCAAGATATCGTCGTTGAGGCTGCTCGATAGTTCGGTTGCTTGTGTGGGAGTTTCCAGTAGGAAATCAGCTAATACTTGGGCCTTAATTGCAATTCTCGGTTTGTAGTCGATTTCGAATTGACCGAGTTCGATCGCCCATTTGATTAGTCTTCCGGAAGCTTCTGGCTTTGCTAAGACTTGTCTTAGGGGTTGGTTTGTTAAAACCACGATTTTGTAGGTCAAAAAGTAAGGTCGAAGTTTTCGTGCAGCCACTACTAAGGCCAAAGCGAATTTCTCAATTTCCAAGTAATTCTTCTCCGCCCCTTGTAGTAATTTGCTTAAATAATAGACAGGCTTATGTTCTGATCCTTCTATTTTGATCAGTACTGAACTACCGACCGCATCGGAGATCGAGATGTAGATATACAATGGTTCCCTTTCGGTCGGTTTTGCCAACAACGGGGCTGTTGTTAAATATTCTTTGAGCTGGTTGAAGGCCTAATCGCATTCTTCGGTCCAAACGAAGTTTTTTGCTTTTTTAAGCGTTTGGAAGAAGGGCAAACTTCTGTCTGCTGATTTTGATATGAATCTGTTCAGCGCTACGATTTTTCCTACCAAGCTTTGAACTTGGGAGATGGTTTTGGGAGGCTTCATTTCGGCTATGGCTCGAATTTTTTCTGGGTTGGCTTCGATTCCTCGTTGATGTACCAAATAGCCTAAGAATTTTCCTGACTTAACACCGAAAGTGCATTTCGCGGGATTCAACTTCATGCGGTATTTTCTCAATATTCGAAAACATCGATCAAGATGTTTTACATGATCTGCATCGTTCATGCTTTTGACTAACATGTCGTCTACATAGACTTCCATTATATCTCCGATTAACTCTTTGAACATTAGGTTTACTAACCTTTGGTAAGTAGCCCCGACATTCCTTAAGCCGAATGGCATTACAATAAAGCAATATACTCCCTGCTCGTTATGAACGCAGTCTTCTCTTGGTCCCGCTCATCCATATATATTTGATAAAACCCTTGAAAGGCATCCATCATGCTGAAAATCGCGAAGCCAGCGGTTGAGTCAACTAATAAGTCGATCCTTGGGAGGGGATATGGATCACGTGGGCATAATTTATTAAGGTCGGTAAAATCATTACACATTCTCCATTTCTTGTCCTTTTTATCCCCTTTTGCTACTAGAACAACATTACATAGCCATTCTGAGAAGTGTATTTCTCGGATTTGTTTTGCTTCAATTAGTCTTTCTACTTCGGCTTTGATGATTTTATCTTTTACTGGCCCGTGATTTCTCTTCTTTTGTCTAGCGGGTTTTGCCAAGGGATCAATTTTTAGCGAATGCTTGATTATTTGCGGATCAATTCCTTCAATGTCATTCGCGCTCCAAGCGAAGACGTCGACATTATCTCTGAGAAAGTCAATCAACATTACTTCCCCTTCTTTGCTCAATTCAGTACCTATTCTTGTTGTTTTCGACGAGTCCCCTTGCACTAGAATTACATCCTTATGTTCAGGTGGCTTCAAAGCTAAATCTAGCGGTTCTTTTCCCTTTTTATCTATTCGATCAGTACTAGGGATTTGAACCTCGTTTCCAACGTCATCGTCTACGAGCTTTCTTTTGCTCGGGGTAATTGATTCGGGGTGGTTTTTCAAGGTTAATGAGGTGCTGTAGCAATCCCATGCCATACAGTGATCATTCATTATTTCCCCGATACCTCTGTCGGTCGGAAATTTTATTTTCTGATGATAAGTAGAGACAACAGCTCGGAATAGGTTGAGGGTTGGTCATCCTAATATTGCGTTATAAGCGAAGGGTGTTTCTACCACTAGAAATTTTACTAGCTTCACTGTCCGGTGCGGTTTTTTCCCGAGTGATACACTTAAGGTTATTGTTCCGCTGGGGACGATTTCGGATCCTCCAAACCCTACTAATGGCATAGCTACTTTCTGTAGGTTTATCTGTCCCAAGTTCATCTGGGCTAAAACCTCCCGGGAGATGATATTCGCCGAGCTCCCATTATCGATTAGGATCCTTTTGACATTATAATTCGCTATTTCTAGCGACACTACCATCGGGAAATCGGGGTTATCCTCTTTTGTGTCCCAAACAATGTTTTTGGGTACTTCGCCTTCGTTAAAGCTGATCAGCTGGTCGTTTGTTGGTTTGTTTTCTAGAGTCCATATTTCTTTTGGGTATTTTAAGCTTCCAATTATGGATCTAGCGGTCCTTCGTCGAGCGTTACGACTATCCCCGCCTGCGGGTCCTCCGGAAATTGTATGGATGGTACCATTGATCTGGTCATGGTTCAACTCCTGTGTAGGACCGTGCTCGGGTGACCTTCGACGAGAACTCCTTCTTTGATTATTATTCCGAGGGCTTCTACTTCTTCTCCTCTTGCGGTTATCTCGCTCTAGATAGTCGTCTAGTTTTCCTTGTTCGATTAGTTTTTCAATTTCTTTTTTAAGATGAAAATAATTTTCTGTTCGATGTCCATGTGCCCGATGGTACTTGCAGTACAACTCATAGTTTCGTGATCCTCGTCTGGGCTGAGCGATTTTCTTCGCTTCAGGGATCCAATTATTCCTTTCTAGCACTTCCAATATCTCTTCTAACGGAGCATTTAGCCTTGGGTGTTCTACTTGATTAACCCTGCCTCTGATCGCTAGTTCGGGGTTTCTTGGTCTTTGATAGAAATTAGGCTGTCTGTCTTGGTCGGTTTTATTGTATTCCAACCGCTGGAAAACGTTGCCTTTTCTAAATGATCATTCATAATCCATGGATCTTTGGGCAGGAATCCTATCTTGCCGTTTGGAGCCTGAGGTTGTGACTTTGTTTTTGTTTTTATCTTTAAAGGAATTCATCTCTTCTTGGGTCATATATTTAGATGCCAAGCTCATGATGTCGGCGAACGTTCTTGGTTGTTTTCGACTGAGGGCATTTCCGAACTGCCTATTTTTTTTGAGGTCGAAGAGAATATAGATTATGTAATCGATATTTGGGGAATCGATTTTAAGTAATTCTACGTTAAATCTTGCCAACCAGTTTCTTAAGGATTCTCCCTCTTGTTGGTGTATAGTTCCTAAGTAGCTCATCGAAAGTTTTTGCCTCTTCTGACTGGCAAACTGCTGTGTCAATTTGTTGCATAATTCCCGAAAACTGAATATGGAGTTGGCAGGTTGCTTGGCGAACCAGTCCGAAGCGAGTCCTTCAAATGTGGTCACCATTAATTTGGCGGTGAATTCTGCCGAGTGAGCGTATAAGTTCATTATATTGGTGAAGCTAAAAATATAGTCATCTGGATCAGTGGTTCCGTCGTATCGGGGTAATCTCCCCGGGACTTGTCCGATTGACTGTGCCTCTTTTATTTCTCTGCAGAAAGGAGAACAGGCCGCGAGGCTCTCCTGGAGTTCCGTGGTTCGGGCCCATGAGTTTTGAACAGATCGTAGGCGTTGTTCGAATCGTTCTTGTACCATCCTTTCGATTTCTCTTTCCGAGAATCGCATTGTTCGTGGTCGATCTGGGACTGCATCATCTATGTCATCCTCGATAGGGATTATTGTACGTTCCTTGGACCCGCTGCGCCCCGGTTGTGGTTTTCTTTGTCCTGGTTTCCTTCGGGGATGGTTATCGGAGGGTTTTGAGTTGCCCTGCTGCGGACTGTGTAGCGAGCGCCGCTCGCTTGCCGGGCTGTCAGCTTGTTGAGAGGTTTGATGGTTTTTCCTTGGCGCTCTTTGAGCGGGATTTGCCCTAGCAGTCCTATCGTTTCGAGGAACTTGTTCAAGTACGAGTAATTCCTCTGGGGAGAGTGATTTAACGAGCATAGCAATCTGTCGCAATATTTCCTGAGCGCCCGGGAGAGGAACGGGGGTCGCAGGGACTTCCGGTTCTTCCGGTATGGTACCGGGAAGATCTCCTTGGGGTTCCTGCTGATGAGGAAGAGGACCCTGCAAATTCTCGTTGGTGTCGTGGGCGTTATTATCATTATTATCCTGCGGATCTTCAGATGTGTTATGACCGGTGGTTGTGTTATTTCTTGCTCCAATACGAGCTCTTTTCCTTGGGCGAGCCATATGTTGATCGAATAATTAACCTAGCCCCACGGTGGGCGCCAACTGATTTAACCGGTTTTGGTCGGGTTAATGGTATCAGTAAAATTGTGATATTAGGGATTCTCAATATATAGTTTATAGGGCTCTGTTACTTTACTCAGGATGGATCAATCTCAAGGAAGAGCAATTTCGTAAGAACAATAAGTAAATATCGTAACCAACGCAAGTATAAAACAAGTATGAAGAGAAAGCTCTTTCTTTTTATTAAGTAATACTGAGTTATGCTGTTTATGCAGAATTCAATGGCGTATTAACCTTATGATCCAGAGTTGTCCAATACAATAATTGACTAGGTATTTATATCATACTAATCCTAGTGTTACAAGGAAATATAGTCCTAATAGGACTCGGCCCAAATATCCTCCTTGGGTCCGGAGTATAATCTTCTTGTCGAAGAGAGCTGTATTCGGCCGGGTCGATGAGATGATCCCGAACTGTATGATTTGGTCGAACCGATCTTATGTTCTTTAGTCGATCCGCACATTATGTGGGGTGTGAAATAGCCCCCATCAATATCGTCCACATATATTTGCACAATTAATATATGATTCTCCCATTCAATTGTAAACAAGGTTTTATCAACTTTACCTTTGCGAAATCCTTTAATTAAAAGAAAATCAGATAAAGTATCATACCATGATCTTGGAGCCTGTTTCAGTCCATATAGAGCTTTCCTCAGACGATACACCTTGTCTTCTTGTTGATAAGCTTCAAATCCAGGTGGTTGTTCAACATATACTTCTTCTTGCAATTCTCCATTGAGAAACGCAGACTTCACATCCATCTGATAAACAGTGAAGTTCTTGTAAGCAGCATAAGCTAGAAACAGTCTGATTGCTTCAAGTCTTGCTACTGGTGCAAATGTTTCATCAATATCTATTCCTTCTTCTTGACAATAACCCTTGGCCACTAATCTTGCTTTGTTTCTGGTAACAATACCATCTTCATTCATCTTATTTCTGAAAACCCATTTAGTGCCAATTACTCTTTGATGACTTGGTCTAGGAACTAAGTACCAGACTTCATTCCTTTCAAATTGATTCAACTCTTCTTGCATAGCTTCAATCCAGAAGGAATCACTGAGAGCTTCTTCAATTTGTTTAGGCTCTATTTGAGATAGAAAGGTGACAAACATAGCATCTTGTGCAGCAGCTCTTCTTGTTTTCAATCTATCTAATGGATCACCAATCACTAACTCTGATGGGTGATTTCTGAGCCATCTAAGATCAGGTTGCAGATCTGGATGTTGTCCTCTATCTTGATCTTGCAACACTACTGTTGGAGTTCCAGTAGTAGTATGTTGAACAGTCTCTGGTCTGTCAGCTGTTTGTAACTCGTCTGTTAGACAATCAGTGATCTGATTTTGAACAGCACTTGAGTTGGCGGCTGAGTTGAGATCAGGCAGTATAATGGGAACATATTCTTCATTCTTTCCAATATTCAACTTCTGTAAATCAGTAGACAGATCTTGATTAGTAATTTGATTCTTTTCAGAAGATTGACTTGGCTCATCAAATACTACATGAATGGATTCTTCTATTAGTAATGTTCTTTTGTTAAACACTCTATAAGCCTTACTAACAGTAGAGTATCCTACAAAAACAGCTTCATCAGCCTTTTCTGCAAATGCAGTAAGGTGATTTTTCCCATTATTTAATACAAAGCATTTACAACCAAAAATTTTGAAGTAATGAATGTTTGGTTTTCTGTTGTTCCAAACTTCATATGGAGTCTTGTTCTGATTTTTGTTGATCATGCATCTGTTCTGGGTAAAGCAGGCTGTATTTGTTGCTTATGCCCAAAATCTTTGTGGCAGTTTAGCTTCAGCTATCTTGGTTATGACAGCTTCCTTCAATGTTCTGTTTCTCCTTTCAGCAACACCGTTTTGTTGGGGGGTTCTAGCAGCTGAATACTCATGATGTATTCCTTTGATGTTACAATACTCTTCAACAGTGGAGTTTGTGAACTCTGTCCCTCTATCTGATCTGATCTTCAATATTTTTATGCTTTTCTCATTCTGGATCAGTTCCATCAGATTAGTAAGATGTTCCTTGGTTTCACTTTTCTTTTTCATGAATATCACCCAAGTATATCTTGAATAATCATCCACAACAGCTAGGCAGTATTTCTTTCCACCATTGCTGACTGGATCAATGGGTCCAAATAAGTCCATGTGTAGCAGCTCCAAGATTCTTTCAGAAGATTGTTGCTTCTTGCTTTTGAAAGACGACTTGATTTGTTTACCCTTCTGACATGCGTCACAGAGCTTGTCTTTGCTCCTGACTGTTTTTGGAATACCTTCTACCAAATCATTCTTTATCAGTCAGTTTATGGTCTTGAAGTTTAAATGATTCATCCTTTTGTGCCATAGCCAGCTAACTTCACTTGGTGTTGATGCCACCAAACAAATGTTTGAATTCTTATCAGCAGAATTCCAGTCGACTATGTAGACATTTCCTTGTTGTCTTCCAGATAAAATTACCTTCTTTGTACCAATCTGTTCAACGTAGCACTTATCTGTTGAGAAGATGACTGAATATCCTTTGTCACAAAATTGACTTATGCTCAGCAGATTATATTTGAGGCCCTTAACATATGAGACGTCAGATATCTCTATGTTTCCTCTGATCAGTCTTCCTTTAGCTTTAATCATACCTTCTTTGTTGTCCCCAAAAGTAACTTTTGGACCATCCACAGCGACTGCATCAGTCAGCTCATGTATGTTTCCACACATGTGCCTTGAACAACCACTGTCCAAGTACCAAATCTTCTCTACTTTACTCCTACTCCTAATCCTAACCTACAAAACAAAAATAAAATTGTTTTAGGTACCCTTATTGAGAGGGTCCTGAAGGATTAGTTCCACCTTTGACAACCCAAGATGTTGATATCTTAGGCTTCTTAGGCTTCTGAGGTTTGACAGGAGCATGAACAGTTTCATTTTTATCATAATTAGCTGATAAGTCATGTTGATGATCAGTATGATAGGAATAGTGTTCATAAGCAGGGTAAGGTGCATGATAAGCAGGGTATGCATGCATTGGATGAGCAGGGTATGGTGCGTAGTAACTAGGAAATGAGGTGCATGATACATAGGAGGATATGCAGCAGGTTGCACATAATATGACTCATTTCCATACCAAGCATTTTGATTTTTCTTATTCTTATGCTTCTTTGGCTTACTAGTAGCTTGCTCATTAACAGACGACTTAGTTTTACCACTAGTCTGATTGACTTTAGCTTTATCAGCAGACTTCTTAGGACTCTGCTGTTTGGTCTTACTAGTCTGTTTACCTAAACTAGGCTCTTTACTCTTTTTAGCCTTAGGAGTTTTCGTCTCCTTTAATACTTTCTCAGGTGAAGCAGGTCTAGCAGTTTGAACATACAGAATGACCTTACTATTGTCAGGAGATATAAATTTCTCAGTATGATTCAATTCGTGCTTATCCTGTTCTAAAGGCATCTTTTGTTTACTAGACATGTGAGTGGATGCAACAGATGATTTTTCATGAGACTCGATAACTTTTTCAAGTTCCATGATTTTTCCTTTATAAACTTCACATTCAGCTTTCAGAGATTCATGTTCTTGCTCAAGCTGTTTATATTCAGCTGATTCTCTAGGCTTTTCAGCTGCGAGTTTCAGTTAACTATTTTGCTCTTTTAGCAATATCATCTCTTCCTTAAGCTTTTTGTATGCTTCAGCAATAGTAGTATTGTTAAGCATCATTCGTTCAAATGAATTGAATAATTCATTGTCAAGAGGAGTTACCTCTTCCTCAGAGTCATCAGATTCCTTTGCCATCAGGCAGAGGAGAGCAGGTTTTTCTTCATCAGACGATTCTTCATCATATGTGTCTGAATCTGAATCAGATGAGTAGACAGCAGCCAGCTTTTCTTCTTCAGCCATCATTGCCTGGCCTCTCTGATGCTTTCTTTCTTTTCTGATCTTTTTCTCTTCCTCAGTGTATTTCTCTGCTTTTGGATATGGACAGTCTTTGATGAAGTGTCCCAATTTCCTGCAGTTATAACACATTAGTTTGGCTTTATAATCCTCTTTATCTTGAGAAGAAAATTTAGGTTTAGAAGTAGAAGCATTGTTGTATTTGTTCTTCATTTTTCTCTTGTAGAACTTCTTGAAATTATTCATTAGCAATGCTACATCTCCAGCAGTGTACTCCTTCTTGTTGAGTAGAGTGGCTTCATCAGATGAGTCCACTTATTTACTTTTCTGTGCTGGTCTTCTGGTGTTTTCAGAAGCAACAAGTGCAGCTGTGGGTCCTGAAGTTGAGGTTTCTTCAATTCCCATTCTAGGCAGTTTATACTCATATGCCTTGAGTACTGAGAACAGCTCTGTAAGAGAGATTTTTCCCAAATCCCTTGATTCTTCCATTGCGGTCACCTTCATGTTGAATTTTGGAGGTAAAGCCTTCAGCACTCTGATGGTTATCTCCTTGTCCGTGAAGGTTTTTCCAAGCTTTAAAACTTCATTCAATGTTCTGGTGAACCTAGTATCCATCTGATCAATGGTCTCTCCAGATTTCATCTTGAAATTGTCCAGCTTTTCCAGAGCAACACTCAGCTGATGCTCCTTAATGGCGTCGTTTCCTTCGCTCATATCTCTGACTTTATACCACATCTCCTTTGCAGTCTTGCAATGTTTGACCTTGTCTAACCGATCATTGTCTAGGGCTTTAGTCATGATGAATCTTCCGACCTTATCCAGATTAAATAGCTTTATTTCTTCTGGAGTCATCTCATGAAGGTCTTTTTCCACAACCGTATCAACTTCATTGATTTTTATGGTCTTTGTGAATCTGAATGGACCTTTAATAATACATGTATACATGTTGTCATTGTAGGCAGCTAGAAAGATTTCCATTCTAATCTTCCAGTCTTCAAAAGACATACCAGCAATGTGGGGAACATGGCTGATACAGTCCATTTTTCAAAAAGTTTTAAATTTTCAAAAAGATGATCTTTTGAAAATTTTTGAAAACCTTTGAAAAACACTTGGATCAAGCTCGTTGATCAGGCAGCTGATTCTAATGAACCACCTGCTCTAATACCACTTGTTGGTCCCAAGTGGTCAGATGAGGTCTAGAGGGGGGGGGGGTGAATAGACCTCTTAAAATTTTAGAATTAAAAACTTTTTACTCTTCTGTCAGCAGACTAAGCTGATGAAGAACAATAAGATAACTATGCTGATCGTGAACAAATCTTGAACAGCAGAGTGACCACTCTTCTTACAGTTTACTTAGCTGATTTCAGTGAAAATCAGTTTTATCAAGAGTATACTTGCATCGGATGTTTGAAAGTGTTTTTCACAAGTAGACTAAGTCCTTAAAAAGATTTTATCCCCAGTTTTAAAACTCCTTATAAAATCTTTTGATAATTCAAAGTGTTGAAATATGCAAGGTTCAAAATATGCAAGAAAACTTAAATCCAAGATAACACAAAGAATTTTTATAGTGGTTATATGGATAAAAATCCTTTAGTCCACTCTTCCAGATCACTTAGATTCTGGGTTATACTATAATCACAAAGATTACAATATTTCTCCACTTATACCTAAACAACAAATGAAAAGGCTATAAGCTCACAATAGGAATTCACTCAGAAAACCTATCCTCCAAAGTAGAATCACTCGCAAAGATGGATTCTAACTTCGCACAACACTCAGCTAATACAAAACACTCAGATTGTATTTTTCTGTTTTCTTCAACTGGGTTTCTGTCAACAGATGACTTCCACCAGACGAGTGAGCTGTTCGAGCTTCTTGAGACTTAGATAAATTTCTGCTTCGAATGCGAAATCTCAGATGTTGTTGTTTTTTTCTCACTTCGAAATCAGCTCTATTTATACTTGGATTTGAAATTATGACCGTTGAAGGAAATCAAATCTCAAATCCATAGCCTTAGCCCAATTTCAGAACGGCTACCTGCTACAGTCCTTTTTCTGCTGTACTTTCCTGTAGCTGCATTAAATGCACTCTGCTGATCCGAGAGTAAATTCCAATCATTTGCCATTACTACCCTTCTCTTTCAGCATTTATTACACCAGGTGCATTTATTTCCGTTGGACTTCTCTCATGATCTCTTCTACTCTGCTGATCAAAGTGTTGGGATTCGAAAAGATAAACAACCCTAGGCACAGCGGAATATAAAAAACTTTTAGGACCTCTTAAGGAATCTTGCCAGGATATTCTCTAGTTGTATATATATGAATATAAATAAAATAATAGTATAAGTTTTCTCGTTTATACCTATCTCCTTGCAAATCCTCGGCTAGCAAAACGTGCTCTGAATTCTGCTCCGGCAAAATCGACCCAGACCTTTTTGAGTAGCGCCCCACGTGTTGCGCCTCTACGAGTTGATACACCACAATATCACGAAAATAATATATCTCGATCAGCTAGAACACAAGATATATTATAAACTAGGAATTAGGAACGATATAGGAACAAAACTCGAAAAACGAAAAATTCTTCCAAGTGGAAGAAGGGTTCGGTCGATATAGCTAGGGAGAGGGAGAGAGAATTTTTGCTCTTGCTCAATATTGCATATGGAGTTCTGTGAAAAATCAACTATAAGAAAGCTACTTATAGTTTTTCTCTCTATCCTAGTCCTATTAGGACTAGGGTTCTTCTCTCCTACATGGGCCATGGCCCTCTTTAATTAGAAGACCAAGTCCTCTAATTAATTCATGGCCCAGTTAATTAATTTGACCAGGCCTAATTTAATCTCCCAATTAAATAGCCCAATTAATTAACTTAATCTCCCATTTAATTAAATCAGACTCTAAGCCCATTTAATTAAAATCTCTTCTAATTAATTAAATCCAACTTAATTAATTAATCCACAAATTAAATTCCAATTTAATTTATGATCCTGATCCAATTCCAATTGGATCCCATTTTGTTCCAATTGGGTCGACCCAGTCGACCCACCCAATATAATCGACCCAGTCAATTTATCACCCAGTCGACTCGGTCGTTCTTATTTCCTCGCTTTCGCTTCATGTGTATTGTGTATGCCCCCGTAGGTTCACCACATAATTGGCCGTGGGTTATAATTAAATGTTATTTAATTATTCGAGTAAGACTTACTCTAAATCAATCGAACACTCCGTCGATTGACCATTCCAAAATTAGCACCCCTGCCAATTTAGGAATTCTCCCACACTCCACGGTCGATGTCCAGCCACAAGCCCATGGAGCCGAATCACTGGTGAATTAATTCAGTGAACCTTTTATCATTTATAATTTCCATATACGACATAATCTCTCCATCGATCAATCTCCCTGTCGAGACTTAAGGGTATGGTCTTTTATCGGATCCCCTTTTCTTTTGTCTTGACCTTATGTACTCTGGTCTCAAAATAAATTCTCTTTGACTTAATCTTTATGAGCTACTTACATAAAGTCGTCAGATACCTTGGCCAAGGATTTTAACAGAATTAATTTCTCACAGAAATCCATAGGAGAATTTCCCAACCTATCAAGTCGGGTCAATGGATCCTTTATTGATGATATGAATCTGCATACGAGTTCCTCTATACCCAACATGAGTCCACAGAGACTTTCTGGTGATCCCCAGTCAGTCGGAACTCATATCAAAGTATAGACGTTCTCGCACCAGATAAACCCTATCACCTCAAGTAGTTAGGGATCGTTCCTCGTATACTATTATAAATTTGGAATAACTTCAACCCCGATATGCGACCACCGCTTCCATGGTGAGTTATTTCCTAATTGGGGTATTCAGTGCGCTTGCCATCCCAGCAAGCCACCCACTTATGTGTGTCGACTATCCCAGTCACGCTCGTGGACCCCAGCGTCCTCCAGTTCATCGGAGTACACACAACAGTGAGAGTCTAACCGAATCCAACGATGTCCTATCTCGATTGGATTCTACGACTCTTGAATATGTTCTAGATCACGGCCTTGGAGATCAGTCCACGGGTTGTCCCATAGCCCTGTGATCTAAGGACTTCTATCCTTATGCGTAAATAATTATTACATAAGATAAAGATGACCATTTTAATAAAGTGCATTTATTAATCGAAATTGAATAGTTCCGCATTTATTACAATAAATACTAGCCATACAGCTGGCTTGCAGGACACTATTTCTATCAATCTCCCACTTGTCCTAAAGCCATTCTTTTATGTTCTTGAGTCCCATCTTTAGCAGATGTTTCTCAAATGCCTTTTGAGGCAGAGGCTTCGTTAGCGGGTCCGCCGTATTATCTTCTGAGTCGACACGTTCCATCTTAATGTCTCCTCTACCAATGATATCTCTTATCACATGGTATCGTCTTTGTACGTGCTTGGATTTCTGATGAGATCTCGGCTCCTGCGCTTGCGCTATTGCCCCATTGTTATCACAGAAGATAGTAATGGGCTCAGCGATGCTAGGTATCACATCCAGTTCCTGGATGAAGTTCCTCATCCAAACACCTTCCTTTGCTGCATCACTCGCAGCAATGTATTCAGCTTCGGTGGTTGAATCCGCGGTTGTTTCTTGCTTGGAGCTCTTCCAGCTAACCGCACCACCATTGAGGCAGAATATGTATCCTGATGTCGACTTGAAGTCGTCTACATCGCATTGGAAGCTCGAGTCTGTATAGCCTTCCAATTTCAATTCTCCTCGGCCGTATACCAAGAACAATTCCTTAGTCCTTCTCAGGTACTTCAGAATTGCCTTTACGGCTATCCAGTGCTGCTCACCTGGATCAGACTGGTAGCGACTTGTAACGCTTAAAGCGTACGCTACGTCTGGTCTCGTACATAACACACCATACATTTTGCTTCCTATCGCGGATGCATATGGTACTCGAGACATATTGCTTCTCTCTTCTGGCGTCTTTGGGGCCATAGACTTAGAGAGTGCAATCCCATGTCTCATTGGAAGCAATCCTCTCTTGGATTCTTCCATGCTAAATCTTTTCAAGATTTTGTCTATGTACTGGGATTGGGAGAGGCCCAGCATTCCTTTTGATCTATCTCGGTAGATCCTTATACCTAGTACAATGGATGCTTCTCCCATATCCTTCATTGAGAATTGTGTAGATAACCATGCTTTAGTTTCGGACAACGCTTTCACATTGTTTCCAATGAGAAGAATATCGTCAACGTAAAGCACCAAAAATTCAACTGTACTCCCACTGATCTTCTTGTACACGCAAGGTTCGAACATGTTTTTGATGAATCCAAAAGTTTGGATTGTCTCATCGAAACGAATGTTCCAACTTCGGGAAGCTTGCTTTAGTCCATAAATGGACCTTTGGAGTTTGCCCACCTTGTGTTCATCTCCTTTGGATGCATATCCTTTTGGTTGCTCCATGTAGATCTCCTTATCAATGTCCCCATTGAGAAAGGCAGTCTTTACATCCATCTGCCATATCTAGTAGTTATACCACGCAGCTATGGCCAGCAAGATTCGAACGGATTTAGGCATTGCGACGGGCGAGAAGGTCTCCTCAAAGTCAATTCCAGGTCTTTGAGTATATCCTTTTGCCACTAATCGCGCCTTGTAGGTTATTACCTTTCCGTTCACTCCAAGCTTTCGCTTATAGATCCACTTGCAACCCACGGGAGCCACTCCCACTGGTGGATCTACCAAGGCCCAGACCTTGTTTGAGTGCATGGAGTCCAATTCGGATTCCATGGCTTCGCGCCACTTTCCCGAGTCTATGTCTAGCATAGCCTCTTCGTAAGTCCTTGGGTCGGTTAGAGACTGTCCAGTCTCATGCTGCAGACCGTAGTACCTCTCGGGTTCTCTACGTTGTCTTTCTGACCTACGAAGAATCGGTGTACCTTCTGGTGCACTTTCATGTTCATGTTCTCCCACTGCCTGTGGCGACGGGTCAGCTTGATCGACCTCTTCGGCCTTTTCAGCTTCAGTGACCTCATCCAGTTCTACGTTATTTTCCTTCTTGTCAACCAAGAAATCCTTCTCCAAGAAGTGAGCATTCCTCGAGACAAACGTAGTTTGTCTTGTAGGATCGTAGAACTCGTATCCTATTGAGTTTTCCGAATACCCCACAAATTTGCACAAAGTGGATTTAGTTTCCAATTTATCTCCCACTAGCTTTTTAACGTAAGCGGGAGATCCCCATATGCGCATGAATACGTATGAGGGTGCCTTGCCAAACCATAATTCGTATGGTGTCTTTTCTACGGATTTAGAAGGTACCATGTTTAGTATCTTCGTTGCCGTGAGGAGGGCATGTCCCCAAAATGAAAGAGGAAGGTCAGTGGCACTCATCATGGATCGAACCATGTCCATCAAAGTTCGATTCCTTCTCTCTGCTACTCCATTTAATTGGGGTGTTGCAGGAGGAGTCCACTGCGATAATATTCCATGCTCCACAAGATAATTCAGAAATTCGTTACTAAGAAATTCTCCACCTCGGTCAGAACGAAGAGCCTTTATCGTATGACCAAGTTGATTCTCTACTTCTATCTTGAATTCTTTGAATCGCTCAAAGGCTTCAGACTTGTGTTTCAACAAGAACACATATCCATAACGACTAAAGTCGTCAGTGAAAGTGATGAAGTAGTCATAGCCACCTCGGGCGCTTTTCCTTAGTGGTCCACATACGTCAGTATGTATTAAGTCCAATGTTTGCTTGGCTCGCTCAGGGTTTCCCTTTAATGGCAACTTAGCCATTTTTCCCTTTAAACATGATTCACATGTTGGCATTTCATCAATGCGATTGATTTCTATCGCGCCAGATGATGCTAACTTTTGAATCCTTGACTGATTTAACCAAATTTCGTTAGGTTCAATCAATATTATCGGATTAGATTTGAGGGCAGATTAGGTTACTCAGGATGGTGCAATACAAGAAAAAGTAATGTAAGAATAATGATAATAACGTAGAATTAATGTAGAGCAAAAGCTATTTCATTAGAGTAAAGATATTAGAATTACTCTTTTACAAAGTATGTAGGTGTAAGCCCTATTCTTGTGTGTGTAAATACAATGTTGATCTAGGTATTTATAAGATATAAACCCTAAGCATACAAGGAAATATAATCCTACTAGGACTCGGAGTATCAATCCTTCTTGAACTCGGATTTCAATCTGATCGATGAGAATAGATATCTCTGGTCGGGTCGAGTGGCTATTAGCAGGTAAGCTTCCTGGTCGAGCCGATCAAGTATCTTCTAGTCGCTCCGAGTGTTAAATGGGGTATAAGTACTCCCTCACTTCTTCGAGCGTATATGCAATAGAAGCTCGTAGAAGTAGATGTCTTTATCCGACTGACTTTTCTATGAATTGTGCCTCATTAAAAACCTTACTTGGAAAAAACCCTGTGGGAAAAAATCCTAAGCAAGGAAAAGAGTGCTACGTTTCATAGATAGTCGTTTTGTCATTTCAGAATTGTACCGTTGTTCCTTTTTTTAGGAGGCAGCCGTTCCTTATTAATTGGCGAAATATGCATAGTCGTGAAAGGAGAATCGTCTCTGATCGGGTCGATAGATGATTCCGAATGAGCTTATATGATCGAAACGATCTGATGTCCTCGAGTCGATTCAAGTATTATAAGGGGTGTAAAACAGCCCCCATCAGTACTCCCCCACTTCTCGAGCGTAAGTGTAGCTGAAGCTTGTAGAAGTAAACCGAGCGGAGGTGCTAATCGACCTCAAAATTGGGATGCGTCGGATATACCTCATTAAAAACCTAGCTCAGAAAAACCCTGTGGGATAAAAACCGAGCAAGGGAAAAAGAGTATATATCCATGAAAGACGCTTAATAAAATCAGATGCTTTTGAACTGGAAAGCCACTTCTTCAAAGTTGAGGGGCCCAATATGCCCTTTTATATTAAATCCTTATCGAGCAAAGAATTATATCAACAGATATCACCCATACTATTATACATTTTCGAGCACTGAGTTTATACCAAATGAATGGTTTTACTCTATTTTTTATTAAGTCTTTTTCGAGCATATAGTCACACTAACGGATTTCACTCTTGCTTTTAGACATTTCCGAGCAAAGGGTTATAAAAAGAGATTTTACTCAAACATCTTTATTTCTCAAGCCTTTTCCGAGCCAAGAGTCTTAGCAACAACGTTCAGTCTTGGTCGGGACAATTCAGTTAAAAGGTTTTCTGATCGACAATTTATGCTCATTAAATCAGAATTTTTACCAGCTTAAGGGTTTTATCCCATTTAGAGATCGTAGATTATAGATCCTAGATCGAGCTTTATCAATCAGCATTTGCGTCGCATGAAGCGTTGATGTGTACTTCAGCTTGAATCGATCGATAATGATGAGGATTGATCAAGATTGAGACGCTCCAGATCGAGATTGAAATACTCCCGATCGATATTGATCAGGTCGAAGAATCCGACCAGGCTAAATACGAAATAGCAACCGTTAGTATGAAACCCGCTTCTCAAGCGGAAGTGTATATGTAGCTCGGAGAAGTAAAATTATGCCTTTGAATGGCTTCCTGGTGTATATCGAACATGCCTCGTTAAAAACCTTGCTTGAAAAAACACATTGGGATAAAAACCAACCAAGGGAAAAAGAGTACATATCCTTCGTGATGGTAGGGTTTGTCAATTCATGGGTATTGTGTCGTATGGATCTCTGAGTATAGCATAATTTCTTCAATGGTTGAATTTGCAATTCTCCATAACCATAATCAGCAAGGAGATCGGAGCAGTTAAAAATCCAATACAGTAATTTTTCGATCATTTTAAACCATGGTTCGAGCTTTTTTTATTTGGATGGTAAACCAATTATTGGTTTTAACCTTTTGTACATCGTAGATCGTAGATCGAAGATCGAAGATTGTAGATCGAGCTTTACCGATTGATGGTTTATGCTCATAAAATTAGAATTTTTATCAACTCAATAGCTTTGTTCCTTTATCCATCATAGATCGTTGATCGCAGATCGAGCTTTATCAATCGATGGTTCATGCTTAATATGTAGTTGGGGAAGTTTTACCAAATTAATGGTTTTACTCAATATTTTTCAATCATGAGTTTATACCAAATTATTGGTTTTACTCTTTATTTTTTTAATAAAGAGTTTATACCAAATTAATGGTTTTAATTTTCGATTTCAGACCAACTTAATGGTTTTACTCATTTTTTATATAAGAGTTTATACCAAATTAATGGTTTTACTCTTTATTTTTGATTAAGAGTTTATACCAAATTAATGGTTTTACTCTTTATTTTTTATTAAGAGTTTATACCAAATTAATGGTTTTACTCATTTTTTATATAAGAGTTTATACCAAATTAATGGTTTTACTCTTTATTTTTGATTAAGAGTTTATACCAAATTAATGGTTTTACTCTTTATTTTTTATTAAGAGTTTATACCAAATTAATGGTTTTACTTATTTTTTATATAAGAGTTTATACCAAATTAATGGTTTTACTCATATTTCATATAAGAGTTTATACCAAATTAATGGTTTTACTCTTTATTTTCTTTAATTTTGGAGATCGCTGAGTGTTTTATCGATCAGGTCGATTTTACTCAATTTAGGACTTAGGTTGTTTACCAATAATTGATTTTAACCAGTAAGTTCGTCGCTTTGGAGATCGAAGAGTGTTTATCGATTTGAATCGATTTTACTCAATTCTTTGACTTAGGTTGTTTACCAATTATTGGTTTTAACCAGTATGTCTGTCGCTTTGGAGATCGATGAGTGTTTATCGAGCGGATCGATTTTACTCAATGTAGGACTTATGTTGTTTAACAATAATTGGTTTTAACCTTTTAAGTCTTCGCTTTCGGAGATCAATGAGTGTTTATCGAGCGGATCGATTTTACTCAAATTAGGACTTATGTTGTTTACCAATAATTGGTTTTAACCTTTTTAGTCTTCGATTTTGGAGATCGATGAGTGTTTATCGAGCGGATCGACTTTACTCAAATTTATACTCAGGTTGTTTACCAATAATTGGTTTTAACCTTTTAAATCTTCGCTTTGGAGATCGATGAGCGTTTATCGAGCGGATCGATTTTACACAATGTAGGACTTAGGTTGTTTACCAATAATTGGTTTTAACCTTTTAAGTCTTCGCTTTGGAGATCGATGAGTGTTTATCGAGCGGATCGATTTTACTCAATGTAGGACTTAGGTTGTTTACCAATAATTGGTTTTAACCTTTTAAGTCTTCGCTTTGGAGATCGATGAGTGTTTATCGAGCGGATCGATTTTACTCAATGTAGGACTTAGGTTGTTTACCAATAATTGGTTTTAACCTTATAAGTCTTCGCTTTCGGAGATCGATGAGTGTTTATCGAGCGGATCGATTTTACTCAATGTAGGACTTAGGTTGTTTACCAATAATTGGTTTTAACCTTTTAAGTCTTCGCTTTGGAGATCGATGAGTGTTTATCGAGCTGATCGATTTTACTCAATGTAGGACTTAGGTTGTTTACCAATAATTGGTTTTAACCTTTTAAGCTGGGATTCGATTTTATCAGTATACCAAGTAAATGATCTTACTCTTTTACTCTTTCTTCAATTTCGAGCAAGTAGACAACTTAATCTCGATCAATCCATTATTAATAACTTCTTCGAACAAAAGCAACCAAGAAACGACCACAATTTCAAGACCAAGCAACCAGCACTAACTAATTCTCCATATAGCAACCAATGGAGTTAATCAAATTAATTCAACCTACCAGCAAATCAAATAACAAGCAGCTCACTTTAATTAAAGATTCTCCACCAACAGGCATCTAAATCTCAATCAATCAACCAGGCAGCTCTGATATCCATTGAACCACCGAATGAAATTAGGAAAACCAGTAATATTTCACCATTGTTTTACAGCAACCATCTCCAAGTAGTTCATTACAATAAAGTAATTGATTAAGTAAGTTACAACCACGACCATTAATTAATTAATCTCAACTACTATGAGAAAGGCCGTAGTCAATTCGGAGTTGTTACCCCTGTTTGTTTGCTACTAATCACGATAGCTACTAGGAGAAGAGAAGATGAGCAAAATTGCCAAATTTAGTCTACTATTGCAATTTCACCGAACATCTCAATAATCCAAACATCAAATTAAGGCAAATCACCCCAGATTAAGGATTATAACAACCTTAATATAATAATCAATAAGGAAGCAAAATCAGCCCAAATTAAGAATTCGAAGGGCTTGAAATCAGATTGCAAGTTATTGCTAAATTTAGCCAAAATAGAAGCAATTACTATGAGACCAATGTACCACACTTACTAGTCGAGGAAAAGGAGAAGAAAACATCTCGAAAATTAAACCCAAACTCGCTGGAATTTGCGGCCCGAGTTTGTTCTTGAGCCCGAATTTGTTCTTGACGGCCCGAAGCTCCGATACATCAGTTAATTATGGCAAACCGAAATTAGGCAATCAAGGAGTGATTTTCAATCAGCAGGGGGCGGAAATCTGCCAGCCCGAATTTGTTCTTGACGGCCCGAATTAAATACTCAATGAATTAGCTACCGGATTCTGAAATCGGCTTCGTAGATGAAGAATAACAGATGCAAGGAGTTAAAAATTGAAAGCAATCAACTAAGATAGCCGAAAATTGGTGAATCAAAAATTGGGGATCGGTATCCTCCTCCGTCCCAATTTTAAATCTTCTGAAATTGAATTGAGTAATGCGAAATCGGAGTCGTTAATGGTGATTAAGAATTACAAGGAGCAGAATCACGAAGCAAATTTGAAGCAACATGCAGTAAATTCGAAGAATTATGAATAGGATGAATTTTGTGAAACAGCAAATGTGTAATCGCACATAGTACGGGGAGAGAGGTGATCTTTTATCTTGGATTGACCATATGTCGTTCGAGAAATTAACCTTGCCCCACGGTGGGCGCCAACTGATTTAACCAAATTTCGTTAGGTTCAATCAATATTATCGGATTAGATTTGAGGGCAGATTAAGTTACTCAGGATGGTGCAATACAAGAAAAAGTAATGTAAGAATAATGATAATAACGTAGAATTAATGTAGAGCAAAAGCTATTTCATTAGAGTAAAGATATTAGAATTACTCTTTTACAAAGTATGTAGGCGTAAGCCCTATTCTTGTGTGTGTAAATACAATGTTGATCTAGGTATTTATAAGATATAAACCCTAAGCATACAAGGAAATATAATCCTACTAGGACTCGGAGTATCAATCCTTCTTGAACTCGGATTTCAATCTGATCGATGAGAATAGATATCTCTGGTCGGGTCGAGTGGCTATTAGCAGGTAAGCTTCCTGGTCGAGCCGATCAAGTATCTTCTAGTCGCTCCGAGTGTTATATGGGGTATAAAATAGCCCCCATCATTGACTTAGACATATGTCCAAGTCGAGCGTACCATAATTGGGCAGATATTTCATTATCTTGTTTCCTTTTATTTTGTTGTACGTGCATGACTAATTTAGGCGGTTTTATGATGTAAAGTCAATAATTCAATGTACCAAATTAAAAACTAAAACATGAGCTTTTATTAAAATCAACATTATTCATTAACATGAATAAAAGTTTTTCATTAATAACTAGGTACATAAATGAAAGTTTCCTAATGACTTTATCAAACCACCTAAATCTACTTTTGCCTACAGCCTTGGTAGCAGCTCCAGTTCCATTGCCTTATTCAAGGATCCAATCCTCAGGCTCCAGTTTCCTCAATGATCCCATCACCTACAAGGATGAGAACTCCAGTCAGTGTCTAACACCAAAAATGCACAGTTAATTTGTAAAATTAACTTCAACAAGGAATATAACTGTTCGAACTCTCCATAGGTTCGAATTTAATCCTTTCCCTTGACCTTGTGCAGTAAGGAGCTCTGGTTTCCATTTGCTTTGGTTTTGAACGCTGCCCAGTCCTTTCGCCAACCCTCGTTTTCTTTCCAAAAGAAGCTTCGTGTTCCTCGAGCATTTGTCGCAGGACATGCACAGTGATCTCTCGCCTCTGGAGATTCAATTCCGCGATAAATCGGTCATATGATCTAGGAAGAGATTGTAGAATAAGATCTACACGGAAATCATTGTCCATCACGACACCCATATCATCGAGTTCAGACAGAAGTCGAATCATCTTGTGTACGTGGATTCCGACAGGAGTTTCCCTTCTCTTTCTTGCTTGCAAAAGGTCCCTCGTGATCGCGAATCTGCGACGACCATCTCTAATCCCATAAAGGAATTTGAGATTCGAGAGAATCTCTTTCGCGGATGCCATATGCTCATGTTGCAAACGCAGATCAAGTGACATATATTCCAACATGTATTCACGAGCTAAGCCATCATCCAGTTTCCATTTGGTGATGCTTTTACGGAGCTCATCAGGAACGTCATGTGAAATAGTAATGGGTGGTGGCACAGACAAAACATAGGATATGTTTTCAGCTTCAAATAATCCATTCAAATTATGCATCCAGAAATGCAAGTTGGGTCCAGTTAAAATATTACGTTCAAGTGATGAGATGGACTAAGCTGTTTTGACATCATATCTATAAAATGACGATAGAAGAAATAAATACGCGAAAGATTAATTTAAAATGCACAATTTACAAACATGGTTTTTATTTGTAAATTACTCACACTATTTTAATCAAAATCTTATGCCCCCACATAAGTTTCGGGAAATTAAAATATCCTAGCGGGCTTAAGGCCCAAATGCAATCTCTTAGTACCCACGACTCGTTGGCCATACTATTTGATTCACTTGGTGGTCGATTACGTCGACGATTAACCATCGCAGCTAACCCTTAAGTTCATTTAGCCTCGTTTTTCGATATGGACCCATGACTCGTGAGACATCCATACTTACTAGCGTTAAATCATGTCCAATACTCGTGAAGAGAAATAGTTCAATCCTAGACGCCCCACGACTCGTGAGACAGCGCCTAAAACCTTGTTATCCCCTCCCTTGGCACTAAACTCGTGCATCGAGGCAATAGACATATTATCTTCCTATAGCTCGACCCACGACTCGTGAGATATCGAGATATATTCGTACAATATGCCTAAGACCTAGTAATTGGATAGGCTCGGACCATAGAGACCATTCATATGCGCCCGTTATTCGATTTAATATTCTAATTGAATTTTAATGTTCAATTCGAGGTTTTAAGTTTTCTTGTGCGAGGTCTCATCAGATTATGCTTATCTTGTTTACGTGATCTATTCTAAGCATGTGATCTTACGCGTTTTCATGTGTTCGATCAAGGATAGAATTGCAGTGCGATATCAACAATATTAAATGGAGAGTAAAGACCAATAGTAATTGTATTCGAATTGACTGAGTACAAATTACAAGTATTTGGGGTCCTACTCGAGCATTATTGGATGCCGTACAAGCTAGAGGGTGAAATACATATAGTCTAACCTATGCTATTGATTCCAAGCGATTCCGAGCAGTAGCCTCGAAGGAACAGCACCTGGGAAGTTGTCCATCGTCATAAATGCTTGGGGTATTTATAGCTGAGCAGACGGGCTTGGGCCTGGGCTCGGCCCAACAGTATCTCATGGTCTCGGATTTTCTTTGTAAGCTTGGAACAATATACTTAGGGGCCTAGCTCGGCTCGTCGTTCCTGGGGGGCAAGGATTGGTGTTACACGATACACACCGATCTTGTTAAGGCACGGGATCCAAATTACCCCTTATCAATACTCCCCCACTTCTCGAGCGTAAAGAGGAGCTTGCGCTCGAAGAAGTATAAGTTATATTGCCCGCTGGTATGAGATGTGCTGTTCGGAATATGCTTCGGATATGCCTCGTTAAAAACCTAACCCGGAAAAACCCATTGGGATAAAAACCGCGCTAGGGAAAAAGAGTGCATATAGAAACAATACATGCATTGGCATGTCGAGATAATTACCTTGTCGTACTTTGTTTACGTACGATCTCCCAATTGGTATGTTTCTCGTTATGAGTTACCGCGACGCTTTCTTCATTTCCTTAGCGAATGCTCCCTTTACTTTTCGACCATAAACATAAAGGACTCATGAGACTCCCAGGGATAATTTTCAATGAACATATCCCGCAACTTGGAGAATGAAGGATCAAAAGTGCAATTCTCTGCGGGATAACCTTAAGTTTTTACCCAGAGTAAGTTCAACCGTCGCGGTTACTCGGGGACCTGTTTGCAATTTACCTTTTTAACCCCGTATATATATGTTGACTTGTTGAAAAATTATTTACATATTACATTCTTTCTTGAGCTCGAAGCGTTTATGTTCGAAACAGCATTTGCTTTCGTATACTTGTTTCTCAATCCATAATGCCGAGCTCTAGAAGCGCAAGAGGTAAGAATAAGATCGGAGAAAATAAAGAGTCCGATCCTTTATTTAAGCTTGTAGATGATTATGAAGATGGAGAGTTTCATCAAGGAGGCGAGGATGAGGATCCGAGTGAGGATCTCGAAGAAAATGAGGTTGAGAAACGCAGCATCGGCGAGGGTGCTTTTGTCAGGATTTTTAAACATACGCATCCTTCTACCGCCATCACCTCGAACAAGTCAGAACTTCCTGCCAGCCAGACTTCCTGCTGTTTTTCAAAGAAGGATCGCACTTACCTCGAGGCGAAGTTCGGGAAATTTCTTCACACGGGGTTTTCAATTGTTATTCCCTCTTATAGCGAACGTGCTACCGATCCCCCAGCTGGCTGTCAAGCCTTCTACGAGGATCAATTTCCTTATGGTTTGCGTATCCCGTTCATTCCCCTTGTCAGAAATATCTTGACTTTCTTTTCACTTTCTCCCGCTCAGCTTCTCCCGCACTCCGTTGCGTATATAGCAGCGTTTAGCGCTCTTATGGAGGCAAAGGGGGAAGAGGCCTCTTTTAGTAATTTCTGGAAAATATTCCGAATGGATCTGTGCAAGGGCTCGAATATGGGGTTTGTGTCCATCCGCCAGCGGTTGAAACGGCCCTTTCTTACGAGAATAACAACGGAAAAGAGTGTAGGTTGGAAAAGGAGGTTCTTCTTTGTAAAGGGCCCTGATGTCCCTATATCAGAAGGTAGCTCGAAGATGAGACCTTATCGATGGGATGGAGTCAACTCTTGGTCATATGGTCCTCGCAAGATTAAAGAGAAACTCAACCATCGGCTTTCCGACGAATTTATTGAGCAGTTGCGGTCAAATCTTTACCAAACCGAGCTCCTGATTCAGGAAGGTGTTTTAAGATTGGCTAGGTTGAGCCGCTGTGATTATCCTGCTCCAACACTCAAATATTCTCGTCCCGTATCTTATCAATCCTTAGAAGGGTCGCTTCCTCAGTTCGGTGACTTGTCAGCTTCTTCCGCTCCGCCTCTCGCCTCTCTTTCTCTGGGTATGTTTTCAACTTGTTCCTATCTTGAGACGCGATGGATCATTAATTTACATTTACGCGACCCTCGTATTTCCTTTGCAGGTCAAATTGTTGAGAAATTCCGACTATCTGCGGCCTGTCCGGTTGAAGACAAACCGTTCTATTTCGATCCGTTGCCACGTATTTCCGAAAACAGAGCTGGTACAAGTAACTTGGGCGGAAACTCAGTTACTATTCCAGTCGCAATTCCCGATCTAAGAGGCGTTGGTACTATGAGTTCCTTGAACTCCGCCTCTGTTGGGCCTCTTCCAACTTTGTTTTCTCCCGATATTTCGGTTCTTTCATCCGTTGGCTATAGTCAACATTCCTGGAACAGGATCCAGGGTGTTCAGGAGTATGAGAAGCTTCTGAGTCGAAAGAGGAATGCTGACTACCCTGGGCCCTCGAGGAGTGTAAAGCCTTTTGGCATGAAATCTGATTCGGTTCCATGTCGAGACGGTAGGTCGGAGCCTGATGTGGCGGATTTTATGGACGAGCATCTCCGCGGTAGCAGGGCTGCTGGGTACCCTGAGGATGGTAGCGTTTTAACTGATCTGGACTCAGCTGGTGAGAATGAATTTGACAAAGCCACTAGAGTTTTTATGGCTAGTCGATTCAAACGGGATATGCTGCTTCACACCGTCAAGGGTGACTTCGAGGTTTTGAGTGACTTCTCTCGAACATATCATGAGGTGAACATTTGTCTTTTGACTATCTCTTCTTTCTTTAAAGTCCCTAATGTTGCCGATGTTTTAAACTATCTCATAGGTCGGGGACTTGTTCGCTATTCAAACCTATCGTTTGGCACTACTAGAGCAGGAATCACAAGATGCTCACGACGCATATGCGCAAATTTTTGTTGATAATCAAGCCCTTCGATCTCAACTGGCAGAGAGCCAGCGGGAATTATCCCAAGTAAAGGAGGAGCTCAAGGAAGCGACTACGAAACACTCCTCCTCTGTAGAAGAGGATTTGTTGGCATATGTTAAAGAGAGAAGTGTCCTCGAGGATGAGCTGAAGAAGATAAAGATTGAACTTGAGCTGGCGAAGCAAGATTCCGAGCGTGCATATGCCCAAGGCCGAGATGAGGCTGTGATTCCGGCCATACGAGAATTCTTGGAATCTCCTGTCTTAGATCCCTTAGTCCAAAGGAGAATGGGGGGGATTCTCCAAACGATCTTCTACAAAGGGGTTCAACAATTGGTTTCAGCCGGGATAATTCCAGATAATATGGACGAATATTGTCAGCACATGAACCCTTTTAAAAATGCTGAGGGGAAGGATTACAAAGCTTCCTCTTTACCCAAGACGGATATAAGATGGCAGGATCACCGCTTTGCCCCCTTAGTAGAAGAGTATGGCATTCCGATGCCTAACCCTGACTTGCTCGAGCGCTCTAACAATGATTACCCTTCTACTTCAGGGAAAGAAGAAAATGTTAACATAAAGGACGAATCGGATAAGGAAAATGATCGATCCGTTGACCGGACTAATCTGTTAGGCAGCGGCAGTGGAGAAGGCATTGGTCCGAATGCTAAGTTCGATCACGCAGGAGGGGGTGATCTATAGTTTCGTAGTTAGGGATCGAATGTATACATGTATGTAACTCACTTTTGTAATCGGATTTGTTTTCCTTTCGGTTTAATTCGTGTAATTTGTAAATTCCAATCCCGCCAATATTTAGACATTATTTGCCTTTCGTAGTTCAATACTTTCTCGTGATCTATGTTCGATATCTATTTATTCCATACAGAATCTTTCTTGACAGTCGCGTCGATTCCACTACTAACAATTATAGGGTCTAGTGCCTATAAATATCAGAACCTCTTCAAACTTTGTCAAAAAATATTTTTAGAGATCGGAGCTCTTCCTCTATACTTTGTATCCTTCTAATTTCTTACCTCTCTCCCTGTTCATTATGGAAAAATAATAGGCAAAGCAATTGACCCCAAACAGTTGTTTGGTGGCTTGAAGAATAAGAATCCGAGCAAGGAGCAAAAAACTGCCAAGGAGGCCAAACCCTCCAAGTCTTCTTCTAAGACCTCTGTGTCTTCCCCGAAAGCTCCTAAAGAAGGGGAAAATAAGAAAGAGAAAAGCACTTCCTCAAAGCAAAACAAGGGCGGTTCCAGCAAGTCCATTTTGGACGAAGAGCTCGAGGCTGCGCTCGGGTGTTCTTTCCCTAAAGTTGTCGATTCTTCGAGTGAAGATCCTGTTAGAGAAAAGATTTCTGTTCCCTCTTCGAACAAGAGGCCTTATTCCGATGGGGTCACTCCCATTGAGGCTTTGCAAAATCTTGTTATTGGTAGTAAATCATCCCCCATTGCTTCGACCGTTCCTCCCGCAGGAGGTCTCAACAAAAAGCTCAAGTTAGAAACTAGTGGAGGGGCTTCTGCTGAGGCTTTAAAAATTGACAATCTTCCCGAACCCCGCGTTGACCCCACTCCTCCGAAGATTACTCCTTCCCTGCCAGAGGAGTCGAAAGATAGGTCTCCTAAGACTGATCTCATGGATAGTTTGTTGCAAGCTAACTTTACTTCTTCCGAACCCAATATGTCCAAGGAGAGAAACATAGAAGAGTTGTTTGAGTCTGGGACGCATTTCCTGTTTCAGGTATATCTATTTATTCCTTTTTCTCTCTTGTTTTTTTTTTTTTTTTTTTTTAACGCTGTCGATCCGTTTAACAGGCCGGACAAGATTTTATTGAGCTTAAAACGTTTGCTGAGCGGGAAACAATTCAGCGTGCTGCTATTTCCCTCGAGCTGGAGGGGAAGAAAGCCGAATTCGACCGTGTCTTCGCGGAGAAGCTTGCTCTAGAGAGGGAGAAGTCTGTTAAAGAGGATGGAGAGGAGATCCATAAGCAGCTGAATGAGGAGCTCGAAAAACTAAAAAGTCTTCTCGAGCAGGAGAGACAAGACTTCACGCGTCGAGAGAAGGAGGCTTACGATCGTGGATACGAAGCTGGATGTGAGGCTCGTAATGCCGAGCTTCGGAAGATTTTCTCCGACAATAAGCTTCTCTAGATGTTTTTTATTTACCCTGATTTGCTGTATGACTATATTGTTTTTACTCTAGTGTGATCATGAACAATTTCAGACATTTTATCCCCTCTGGTTTGTAATAATCTATTTGCTTCTCAGATTGCTTGTTCTTCCATAATTTGATGTATTCTTTTATGTCCATGCTTTAGTTTCCTTTCTTCGTTTAGTCTTATGCTCGCGATCTTCAACTTTCGATCTTGGTATATTAATTCTGCTTGATTTCCAAAATTATATTACTTTCTCTTCCCGCTAAAATTCTCGGGAAGCGCAACGGTCTGCCGATCTCGATCGTTCTTTTGGTTTTCTGCTAGCCGTTGGATCCTGAGAATAGTACCTATAAATGGGGTCTTTTCATCTTGTACCCTTATAAAATTATTTGAAGGCAAAGTCCTTCTATCATGCTATCTAAAAGATCTCGTTGCATGATCCAACTTTTGATTTTCGAGTTAGGACCTATTTTGCAGGTTGTAGGCTGGTTAGTACTTCTATTTTGACTAGGATACCTACAGGCGAACACTATTTCGACCTTGAAGGCCGAACAGTCTTATTGCTGACCATCCACGACCCCGGTAGCTCCCTCGACCTTCTATGGCCGGGGAGAGATTTAAGCATCAAAATTTTTGCGAGGATGTTCGGTAGTTTGTTCGGTTCTTCTGGAAGATGTGAGGAGGTGATGCTTCGAGGATCGAGGTCCTCAAAAAGTATCCACATTACACCTAGAAAAGATGCATCACCCCTCTTCTCTTTTAAAAACTAATAAAGGACATAACACTGTCGGCTTGATGGGCTGCTCTCTTTCGAGTAAGGACATTATCGTCAGCCGAAAATTTCATAGGATTTCCTGCTCATGAAAGTGTCCTTATATTCGGATATATTTTGTCAATAATCTCCAGATTATAGAATGTACTGGCATCGAAAGATTAGCTCGATATGTAATAGGAATTGATACCTTTGTAACATGTAATTCCTCAATGTATTGAACTTCGGAAATAATAATTCCTTGACTAAACTTTTAGTTATTTTATATGTTCAAATAGTGTATTTTGCCAATCTCGGTCGATCTTAGACGAGTTGATAATGCCTTTTCCGAATTTCTCTTTGTGACTCTCTTTGGCGACCGGAATAGATGCTACAAGTACTTCGATCGCTATTGCATTTGATTTTTTCTTCATTTAACCATAGCATTCCCGAATTTTTTGGGAAGCGTAACGGTCGGCGCATTTATCGGGAATTGGAGCGGTCAGAGCTTTTAATGTTCGTATCGTGGCCGTTCAGTGCAAGAGATCTACACCGTTATTACGGAATTCTCCCCCCTATATATAGCTTTGAATTTACCCTCATATTTTACTTATCTGTAAACGTTTTGTTCGATCGATATGGTTGCATTTTTACCTCCATCGACTATCTCTAAGTTCCATTTGATCTCAGCAATAAAAACTTATGAGATTCGGACTAGAACTCTCTTTTTCGATCTCTTCGTCGTCCCTGTATGGGGAAAAATATCGACTAGGGTATCGGCAGGCGAAAAGGATTGCGACTGGGGTACCGGCAGGCGACCTGCTTCTTTGGAGTCATCTCTCCTGAGACGGGTTAGAATTCCGGTATCCTGTCGCTCCATTCAGTCGGATAGTGGGTCAACTGCTGGAGGAGTTTTCCTGCTCTCGATCTCCATTTCTTCAAGATGTTTCTTGAAGAATGTTGCCTTCGAGATTGCAAGGAGTAATTTCTCTAGGGATTGCTTCCCTGTCTCTCGACCTGCTCCAGCATGGAGCAATTATTGAGGAAGCAATGGATGAAGGGTAGAAGTGTTATCCCAGCCTCGCCTTCCGTCTTCGATTACGAGAACATTCTAGCGTAGGGTTAATTAGTAATAGTGGTTACATTAAATGCAAAGTCTCAGCTTTGCTCGATTTTCCTTATTACTGTAATCATGAACTCTCTTGTAACTGTTTGAAAGATCATGAATGAAAAATTTATTTCCTTTATCATCCTTATTAGCTAATCTGCCAAATTGATTCTATATATTGCTACCGAGCATCAATTTCTTTGCCTTAAAGACATAAATAAACGCTATCTTCCAACGACTCCGATAAGTATCTGGATAATAAACGATAATTGACACTCTTCGACCATTGATATTCAGATAACTTATAATTGACGTCTTCGCTGATTTCATTTGCCGGTAGAGTGATCGAGAATTAATAATACTTGAATAATAATAGGCGATCTTAGCGGATCACGATTGCCGTAGTTCGAGATAGGATATGTATCGGAATCTTGTTTAGTTGATAATTTGTACTTAGGGTCGTAGCAACAGCTTTCACTCCTTCAATAATTTCGATCTAAGGGGCATAGCAGAGGCTTTCACCCTTAGTCATTTCAGAGCATTTTTAGCCCGAGGGTCGTAGCAACAGCTTTCACCCATTTAATAATTTCGATCTAAGGGGCATAGCAGTGGCTTTCACCCTTAGTCGTTTCAGAGCATTTTTAGCCCGAGGGTCGTAGCAACAGCTTTCACCCATTTAATAATTTCGATCTAAGGGGCATAGCAGAGTCTTTCACCCTTAATCGTTTCAGAGCATTTTTAGCCCGAGGGTCGTAGCAACAACTTTCACCCATTTAATAATTTCGATCTAAGGGGCATAGCAGAGGCTTTCACCCTTAGTCGTTTCAGAGCATTTTTAGCCCAAGGGTCGTAGCAACAACTTTCACCCATTTATTAATTTCGATCTAAGGGGCATAGCAGAGGCTTTCACCCTTAGTCGTTTCAGAGCATTTTTAGCCCGAGGGTCGTAGCAACAGCTTTCACCCATTTAATAATTTCGATCTAAGGGGCATAGCAGAGGCTTTCACCCTTAGTCGTTTCAGAGCATTTTTAGCCCGAGGGTCGTAGCAACAGCTTTCACCCATTTAATAATTTCGATCTAAGGGGCATAGCAAAGGCTTTCACCCTTAGTCGTTTCAGAGCATTTTTAGCCCGAGGGTCGTAGCAACAGCTTTCACCCATTTAATAATTTCGATCTAAGGGGCATAGCAGAGGCTTTCACCCTTTTTTAATAGTAGATGGAGACGAGAAGAGATTGAACAATAGATGAACCGAGATCGATAATATAAGAAAGAGATGAATGAATATGAATATTGACTAGATTAGTTTCCACTGAATATATAACTCTGATCGAAATAAATTTTGACGAGATAATAGTCTTCTGCAATCATGAGAAATGATGAATCATAGAGAAACAGTCAATAGCAAATAACCTTAGGACTTAATAAATAAATTTTATGCCTTGTCAAGAAAACTCTTTGTCTATAAGTTCCCAATCTTGTCATGTTTGATTTTTTTCCAAATGGTTCCTCATTTAACGAGAATTGCAAGGGTCGACAAATCTCATCCATTCATTTCGCGAATTATCTGCCGCCGGATTCCTTCATCTTTTTACTTATAAAAGGGGTGTCATACTATTGAGATTTTCTTATTCGCTGTACCAGCATTTTATCTGTCCGACCATGCTGATCAAGATTGTTACTCCATCAATTCAACTATTTGAGCTTAGACTTCGAACAATTTTTAAGAGTGACAGTCTTCTAACCCGACCTCGCTTAGAATATCGTCAGGCAAATACAATTTCCATCTTGAAAGCCAATATGCCAGATTCACGAAGTCCACATGCTGTCGCGCAAGTCTTTGATTAGGGACCTGTTGCTACAATGCATTTAGGAAGACACAGCGGGGAGCGAACTATCCAGAATATAGTCACTCGATAAGCCATGAGTTCGCCCTTTTGTCTTCGGAAAATCGTAAATAAAGTTAAAAGCCTGCGGATCCAAAGGAGATTCCCTGCTCGGAGCTAGGTTACTCTGAGTAAACGATAGGAGAGGGAACCGAAAACTTAATAGGATTGTAGAAAGTAAAGGTGTTCTTATGTAACATATCAGCTTGTACTATGTTCGAAATGTATTTTCCATATTTTCCTTCTGAACTCTTGTATCTTTTTAATAATATCTATGAATAAAATTTTCACTTTTCCTTGTTGATAGAATAAAGGACAGCCAGACATTTTTATTTTTCCCATAACTTCAATCACGAATATCTAAGATTAACGAGGAAACACCCGAACAGTGGTCTCTAAGAATATTAATGTCTTGGTAGATTTGAGATTAATAAAGAACTTGTTGTGATCGATCCTTGCTATCGCTGAATTTCAAAAGCTAGAGGGTTGATCTTCCAGACAAGTGTCCCTGATCTTCGCACCATTTTGGAGTAGAATAGTAAGTGAAACCATTGTTTGAACGAATGTTTCGAATAAGCCCTTCGTTGCATATCATTGGATTGTATAATCTGCTAACCAAACAGGACCCTATTTCTCGGGAAACGTATCGGTCAGTCCATTTAATGCGGACATCCTAGCCATTCGTAATCCGCTATCTGGGCCGTTGATTCAAAATCTTTTACTACTATAAATAGGTCCCTTTATGTTTACGACACTCCTCACTTTTTCTTTTATGATTCCTCCGATCACTATGGGTCGAGATTTAGATTTGATTCATATTTCCTCCCAGATAAAGGAATTTGAGATAAGACTTCGAACCCTGTTTTTCGATCTTAGCTCTTTTGATACAATCCTTTTCGCTTAGAATATCGACAGGCAAAAGAAATTGCGCCTAGAATACCGGCAGGCAACCTGTTTTCCCAGACATATCTTATCTGGTGCGGGTTAGAATTCCGGTCTTCTGACGCAGTATCTGATCCGGCAGCTGGTTAATCTGATAGGAGTTCTTTAAATCTGAGGCACCAGCTTCCTCGAGGGCTTTCTTGAAGTATAGTTCCTTCGAGCTTGCTTGGGGTGCCTCCGCTGGGATAATCCTCTGCTGCACCGATTCGGATTAACCTGTAAATAATGATCGAGTATTTCCATCATTATTTACAGATGAAGACCTTGGGTTGGTCTGAAGCCCTGGGGAGGAGCTGCGATCCGGCTTTTATTCCGCACGAAGACGGATGTGCGACACGTGGCTAGTGATTGCCAAGAAGAATCACTGCTGAGTTCTGCATCTGGGGCGATCCTAGGGAAGGAAGACCAAGCATATAACGAAGTAGAATAACTTGTAGAGTTTGTAATAGGGCAGGAGCATTAGTGCTGTATTATTTGAGCTCGGATTTTAATATTATATTCGAGGCTTCTCTTGTAACTTGATTCAAAGAATATCATTAATAAAACTTTGTTTTCAGGTCGAATTCCTTTATTTTATTCTTTTATGTCTCTTCAATTCCTTTGATCGACTTCGAGTAAGACTCATCGGAATTTGTAGTTATCCCCGAATTATCTCTACCCTTGAGATCATGAATCCCTATTTATCGATCGAGTTGCACTGCATCCTTAGTTGCGACTTCGAAGGCTCATATATCCTATTCCCGTCGTTTTACTGGGCGTTCAATGATATCTAATAGCAAGGTCCGCTTAGAAACTTTTATCGAGCAAAGGAAACTAAACAAATCTATTCCCATTGATCGAGTTTAACATCAGATAGTCGAAGAATACGGATTGAGAAATAACACATTCTGAAATTATTAATTATGATGGTCGGAAAAATAAATTCCAAACATCAATAAATTCCAAATCAATAGATTCTCACAACTTTTTTGCCGTAAACTGATGATCAAGCTAATTGTATTTAGAATGATATCTTTGCAATATTTAACTCGGGTTAAGGATAGAGGACTGATCATTTGTGGAAAATAAATCCGAAGAAAGAAATAACGAACTAAACTATCACAGAATAGAATTAACAATCTAAAAGTTGGAAATTCAACCCATTTTATCTTTCGACCTTTACCTGATGAGCGTCTTGCTGGTTGGAAAGCACCCTGGAAAACAGATTGCCAAGTTACCAATTAATGATTCGCATGCGACTAATTGTCGTGTTCATTGTTCACTGAATTTTGCGCTCCCATTGCATGGGAAGATTTTTCTCTGATATACGTATTTCTCCTCGTAGTAGGCATATTTCGATCTAAAACTCAAATAGAGCCCCACGGTGGGCGCCAATTGATCTTACGCGTTTTCGTGTGTTCGATCAAGGATAGAATTGCAGTGCGATATCAACAATATTAAATGGAGAGTAAAGACCAATAGTAATTGTATTCGAATTGACTGAGTACAAATTACAAGTATTTGGGGTCCTACTCGAGCATTATTGGATGCCGTACAAGCTAGAGGGTGAAATACATATAGTCTAACCTATGCTATTGATTCCAAGCGATTCCGAGCAGTAGCCTCGAAGGAACAGGACCTGGGAAGTTGTCCATCGTCATAAATGCTTGGGGTATTTATAGCTGAGCAGATGGGCTTGGGCCTGGGCTCGGCCCAACAGTATCTCATGGTCTCGGATTTTCTTTGTAAGCTCGAAACAATATACTTAGGGGCCTAGCTCGGCTCGTCGTTCCTGGGGGGCAAGGATTGGCGTTACTCGATACACACCGATCTTGTTAAGGCACGGGATCCAAATTACCCCTTATCAGCATGCATAACATACATCAAAGAATATAAGTACACATTCATCACCTAGCAGGATATGATTGATCGATTGCCAATCCTATTCGATTCATCACGAGCCAAGTGATGAATCAATTGGTCAGTCTAGGGTGGAAATTAAAGGTCCTAACTATTACAATTTTCAAACCTATACATCATGGGCCTTCTTGTAATATCCAGCTTGATTGGGCCTCCATGTAATGAATTGGGCCTCCATGTCCTCCAAGGTAAATGGGCCTCCATGTGGATCTCCAAGTCTTCATGAGGTCTTCTCGGCTCCAAGCCTAATCTAGGCCTAGCTTACATAATTTAAATGGTCCTATTTTATTACATTTGTTTGCGCAAGCAAGGTGATTTAACCGTTTTTCGTCGGGTTAATTTAATATCAGTGAATTTGTGATATCGGGGGTTTGGATATTGAATTATTCAGTATATTGGGTTCTGTTACTTTATTCTGGATGGATCGTTTACAAAGAAAAGCAATAATCAAAGGCAAGAAGTAAAACCATTAACGAAATTAAGAACGCAATGATATGGAGGTAAAGTTCTGCAACAATAATGGATATTATTGAGTTCTATTGTTATCAATGTATTCTTGTGTAATCTCAGAATTAAGAGAATTCGTAGTTGTCTTATACAACGAATAACTAGGTATTTATATTATGCTAAACCTAGTATTACAAGGAATCATAGTCCTAGTTGGACTCGGCCCAACCTATCCTTCCTGGGTCCGGAGTGTAATCTTTACTCGGAGCGAGCGGCATCAGGCTGGGTCAGTAAGAAGATCCCGATCCTTTGTAATTGGTCGAACCGGTCTTATAATCTCTGTTCGATCTGATCAGTATGTAGGGTGCGAAATAGCCCCCATCAGTACTCCCTCACTTCTTCGAGCGTATAGATAATAGGAGCTCGTAGAAGTAGATAAATCTGATCGACTGTTTCTTTTCTATGAACGGAGCCTCGTTAAAAACCTTACTTAAGAAAAAACCCAGTGGGAAAAAATCTTAAGTAAGGAAAAGAGTGCTACGTATCATAGATAGTCGTTTCTTCTGTCTAATCGTGGATCGCCACGCGTCTATTCAGGAGGCTTTTTGTATCCTTCCGTTTTTGGCGGGAATTTGAGTAGCTGTGATAAGTTCGAAACGTCTTTTCTCATTTCCTTATAAATAGGTGACTTTCGAGTTTGCCATTTCTCTTTTATATTTGCTTTTAGATCGCAGTCATTTTCTAGTTTGGTCGTTCGTCGTATAAAATTTTCCTTTCATCGACCTTCTTCTTCCGAGAACTAGAATATAGATGGCTTCCGTTAGAAGATCTTCTTCTTCTCCTAGAGAGATCATTGCCCCCGATAACGAGGAGGAGTTACATTCTAATCCTCTGGGTGAACAGACTACGGTATCTGACCTTGTTATCCCTGTAGAAGATACTTACAAGGTACGAATCCTTTCCGATGCGGATGTAGCCGCCCGAGCCAAAAAGGGCAAAGGTACTGTTCCTCAGATTTCTGAACCAATTGAGGATGTAGCTTGCGCATATACAGAGGAAACGTTCCCTGAAGTCGTGAATAACTATACCAAATATTTTCCGGAAGGTTCTGAAATGATTCTTCCATCCCCTACTGATAGGGTCACTTCTCCACCGGAGGGATGTCGAGCCTTTTACACGGCTCACTTTAATAGCGGACTGCGTCTTCCTTTATCTCCCCTTTTTCTGGAAGTTCTAAAAACTTTCAACGTGTGCTTGACACAACTGGTTCCAAATTCTGTTGCTTTTGTGGTTTGTTTTTCCGTTCTGATGATTGCAAAGGGATTTAAACCTTCTTTCCGTAATTTTACGCAACTTTTTCGTTTTAATATTTCTAGTTCTTCAAACCGTGGATACTTCTTCGCTAGTCAGCGGCCCAGCCGAGCAATCTTTGATGCTCCGGTTTCTAGTAATCCTTCTTGGAAATCTCATTTCTTCTTTGTTCGTCCTCCGCCTAATCTCCGTTTGGCGGATGGTTCGATCACGCCTTTCTCGTGGGATCATGGTTCCAGGTGGATTCCCGGAGGTCGCTCACCGACTGGTGAACTTGTTCCTGACGATGTACAGTTTATCACTGAGATTCCCGAGATGCGTACAAACAAATATCAAAGCGCTCTTCTGATTGGGGAATCTTTTCTTCGTAAAGCGGGGTTAAGCGTCCATAATTTTCCCATCAGTTCATCATCTGAGCCTCTAGGTTAGCATTTTATTTGATCTTTAGTATTGTCACTATACTTTTTATATGGAGAAACTAACTTTATTTTGTTTCTTTCTCAGCTCATATGGTAGAAAGCTCCCGACACTCTTCGAAGGGAAAAATGGTGCTGTCGAAATCTTCCAAGTCAGTGGAGAATAATCCTATCGAGCAGAGGGCGTCTCGAAAGAGGAAATTGGAATTGGGTCACGAATCCGAGGAGAATAGAGAGGAATCTCCGGATTCTCCACGCGAGTCCCCTATTCGTCAGGGCATGGGATCCGGTTATCCTCCGCTTCATCTTAGAACATCTTTGGGTATTCGAGGATGTCGTAGCTGGTCGATGCCTCATCCCACTAATAATCCAGTTGATAGAAAGAGGAGTTACTATGGACGTTCTGGTGACGACCTTTCTTTACTCGGGGATAAACATCCAAATCCTACTCTGGTCGAAATGATCGAGGATCATTTAGAGGGAAGGAGGGCCGCTGGTTATTCCGAGAAGGATTCTCTTATTCATGATAATAACGAGAATGCGGTCGATAAGGCGACCCGTATTCTTTTATCTGGCGTTCATACTCGCGATCTTAATAAGCTTCTTCATAAGGATCCTTTGGAGAAATTCCAGCGAGCTTCTCTCTATGCTGAAAAGGTGAGATCCTTTTTCTTTCTATTATTTTGATGAAGTGATCTTTTAAGATTTTCTCAATTTGCTAACTTGTTTCTTTCTGACCCTTTCGTTATTTCAGGTCAACACCTGTCTGACATCATACGCCTATGAAAATTCTCTTTGGAAACAACAGTGCGATTTCCTTGAAGAGAAGTATAAAGCTTTACTTCACAAGTCTTCTGGTTCAGAAGTCGGTCCCTCAACATCTTCCTCTATTCCTGTCGTAGAGACTCGTGCTGCCGGGACCGAAGACCAAGAAATGCTAGATAGAGCGATAGAGGTTTCTCGCGCTCAGGAACAAACCAATCAAATGGCAAGAAAATTAGAAGAATTGCAGTTGCAGAGCACGACTCGGATTAGTGAGCTTGAATCTCAAGTGTCAAGCCTTGAAGCTTCTTTAGAGGACTATGAAAACGACGTCCCACTTAGGCAAAGAGATCGATATGTTAGGAAATCCGACGAACAAGTAGTTCGAGAATTCCTCAACTCTCCTGTTCATATGGCGTTGGTGTACCGGATGGTCGGTCCTCTTCTTGAGAATACCTTTAAAAAATCGATTCATCAACTGGTCGCTTTGGAGATGATCGAGGATCGTCGGAAGGAGTATTTTAAGGCAGCTCATATCCGGTTGAACCGTTATGGCGAGCTTTATTCTTCTTCTGAGGTTCCAGATGTCGAATATCAAGGTTTTCCTCTGGCTCATCTTGTCGAGGAATTTGGAAATCCATTGCCGATTCCTCCTTCTGATGTTAACGATGAGCTCGATAATACTTTCATCGATCCAGTAGATGAAGAAGAAGACGAAGACGATATAGGCATGACTGAGGTCGTCAATAGTGAGCAGAAGATTTCGGATAGCGACCAGGCTTCTTAAAGTAGTGATTTATTTTTGAAATAATCTTTGTAATTATCCGCTTGTAGGTTAAATTGTAGCTTAGCTTTCCCTACTTTGTACACTAAACGTTTCTTATTCAGACAGTCGTGTCCTTTCACATTCGCTGTAATGATTCAGACAAGTCATTTAATTTGCCGTAATCATTATGTATGTGTCTTTTCAAATTCTAGCGTTTGCTCCAAGGTCAGTTTTCCTGTTTCGCGCCCTTTCTTCGGGTTAGTCGCGTCTTTTCGTGCAGTATAAATACGAGAGGTAAAATTTGACTTGTCTTTTTTACTGCTATACTCCTCTCTTAACATAATACTCTTTCTTGAGCTAGTCGATAAACTTCCTCGATATTAATTTATATTTTTCCGTAATCCGATCATGAGTAACCTTTTCGGTAATACTTCGAAGCGACCTTCTCGTGAGGGCGCTAGGGATAATAGATCGAAGAAATTTCGAAGAGAAGGGCCTTCGATGGAGCCTCCTCGTTCGTCCTCAGTTAGTAGCTCGATGATCGATACTCCTATTACCACGTCCCAACCTTTATCAGAAGTTAGTTCGTCGCTCCTCCAACCAAACTTTTCTTCTACCCCCGCGGGAGGTAATAGGTCTTCCCCAGGTCGATTAGCTTTCGGAGATCCATCCAACATGGAACCGGTTTACGACATACCTGTTTCTTCAGGTTTTTCTTCTTACGAGTATGGATCTCATGGAGGGGATTTTGTTAGTTCCCTTCCTTTTTCTACTTCTACTGCCCTGCTAGTTAGTGAAGGGCAAGTCGGTGATGGTTTTTCTGTCAATCCTTCCATAACGCAGTCTATTTCGCAATATGGTCCTGAATATCTATTTCATGATACCACTGTAACGACTGCTTCTTTTGAGTCTGGGGGACCTTCTGGGGGTCGATCTGGGTCGAGGTCAGGTCGTCGGACCGTTATATCTGCTTCCGGCAAAGAGACCTCTGTTAGTCCCAACGAGCGGGATTCCCCTCGTCCGTTAGATGATCGCTGTGTGCTTATGCAGGTTAATGACATTCTTTTGTCGGAGACTCCACGTTCCGACGGTGTCCCTTTGACAAGCGAGCTGCCTGGTTCTGTTGAACCTGATGCTTTGTCTTGGGACTTAGGTATGAGTACTATTTTGCCCGGCGAATTGAGGAAGCTCGAAGGTACTTCCAATGTTCGCCTTGTTCAATCTTTGGTGAAGATATGTGAGCAGGTAGACATTTTTGTTCTTTGTTTTGAATTCTTTGTTGTACAGTGGTTTTTCTTACTCTTTCTGTTTTTAGGGCAAGTATTTTGCACTCCAGCTGGGTGTGCAAAATGATGAACTGTGGAATAGTCGGAGAGCTCTTCAAGGTCAGCTGGAGTCGGAGAAAGCTAAAACCAGGGGTTTGGAGCTGCAGCTGCAACTTGCTAAAGATGATCTCCAAAAGTTAGAGGCTGACAAAGTTATTCTTGAGAAAGAGAAAGGCGACCTATTTCAGGCTGCCGCGTCGGCAGAGGGATCTCGTCAACAGGCATATGATGATGGTTATGATGCCGGTTATCTTAAGCGCCAGGAGGAGTTGATGGCGTTTGCTGGTAACCTAACTCCTCGGAGGCCTGTTTCTGCTGGTCGCCCCTCTGGCGATTCTTCTCAATGATCTTTATTCGATCTGGCAAACCTTGGACTGTCTCTTTTTTTTTTTTTTTTTTTTTTTTTTTTTTTTTTGTCGCCCAACATTTGCGCATTCGTTTGGGCTGAAATTTTGTAATGGGAGAAGTACTAAAATGGAAATATTATGATCTCTTCTGTAGGCAGATTCTTGCCTTGATTCTAATGATATATCTTTTTCATATATGTAATTGCTACGCACAAATATACCATCATGTAGTAATTGACAAAGATTAGTTTTACTTATCTGAATTTTTATTTCTGCGGAGAGATTTGAGTATGGAGAAAGTAAGCTTGATCTTGCTTTGGTCGCTTGTAAGATAATTGAACGGTATAATATTTGCTTCGCATATTTAATCTTTGTTGATCGATCCAGCCGATCGTCGTTGTGTAAACCCTTAGCTGTCTGGTCGATGCTCGATTCATGCCTTATAAATTTGTCCTTATATGACATATATCTTATATAAGGAGGTTATTGTTCCTCCCGTTGAATTTCAGTTCTTCTTTTCCTCAGAGAAAAATTTTCCTTTAGGTGCTTTTCACCTATCCATGTCTTCCATTATTAGCTTTTCAACTATACATATCCCTAGCCAGTATATCATACTCTTGATATGGGAGGAATTGGAAAATGTAACAGTCCTGGCCAGATCTGACCCGTTCAGACCTCCTTCAGCAATTCTTTGGAAAATTAGGCAGTGACGGCCTTATAGTTTCGAATAGGGAGGGCTATTCTCCTGATTTCGATGTCAGATTTCTTGGATTCTAAATGGAATTCTTGTATAGCCAACTTAGTAGTCCCCCTATGATATATGAGGCAGTTACGACCCCCATATGGTGGAGGCTCTGGTCGTTTTTAAGCAATTATCCTCTTTCAACGGTCCAACTTTGCATGCCTTCGTTGAGGAGTTCTTAATATTTTCTATTAGGCGACCCTCATATATGATCGTGCAGATCGTTTTGGTCTTTGAACTTCTTTTAAGTTTTCTTGGATTATTTTGTTGATCGCTTCGATCTGTAGATTTGTTTGTCGTCGATCAGTTGAGTCGATCAGACGGGCGCCGTTCCAACTTACTTGCATTTAATTCGGGAAGTCAAAGGGTCGCGTTCTCATCCCTTGATTAAACTCCTATCGTCCGTAGGATCATTCTCACGGGCGCCTATAAATAAGTAGGCAGTTTCCTTATTTTCCATTCATAACAATGGGTATCTCGGTTTCCTTAGATTTCATTTTGCCTTCAGATCCCATAATGTTCAAGAAGTCACATTATCGTGATTTGTTCGTTCGCAGTAAAGAAATTGTCCCCAGTCTTGTATTGACGGGTCCCATGTCAGCCCTTCCTTGTATCGACGGATCCCATGAGATCTCTGCCTTAGTCTTCATCACATTAGAGGTCCGTGGTTTCCGTCTGCACATGGAGGGTTCGTACCTTGCCGGCCATCCTCGTCCTTGGAGGTTACTTCCGGATTGATAGACCACCGGGGTGGCCGGTAAAGTTACCGTTTCACGGCGGTCCTGAAGAGATGCTGCTTCAGAGTAAAATGTTTTATAGATAATGTAAAAGCAGTATCTTTTGTGGGTGAATTGAGTACTGCTGGTTATCTGGTTGGTAATGCTCATTTCACCTGGAGGAACATACCGATCTTCAGAGCCTGGCCATCGAACCAAAGAAGTCGACCATCCTGAGCAGCATGCTTCTTAGGTGGTTTATTATGATCGATGAGGTACTAGGGAGGAGATTGGTGTTTCCGTGGACATTGTCGTGAAGATAGTCGATCCCGTAGGATCAATTTAACTAGATCATTGTAACGATCTTTAGATAGCAAGCAGATTTTTGTAACGTAGAATATTTGTATGTAATTGATTTGATGAATAAAATATTATTTATTTCTTGCATCTTCTTTGTCGTTTGATAATTTTATTTACGAGGAGTAATTTCCGAGCAGATGAATTCATACTTGATTTACCTTTCAAAACTTTAGGAGTATCAGCGGATCTTATTTAGATCGTTAGGAGTAGATCGAGGAGTTCTTATTGAGCGTATCAATGTGTACTCAATCTTGCTATAATTTAGACTTAGGATTTCATAACAAAATCCTTCTTTGTCGTTGTAATTAATCGAGGAGTTTTTATTGAGCGGATCAATATTTACTCAACTCGTTTTGTTTAGACTTAGGTTTTTAACCCAAAAATCTCTTTGATCGTTGAACATATATCGAGGAGTTTTTATCGAGCGGATCGATGTTTACTCAACTCGTTTTGTTTAGACTTAGGTTTTTAGTACCTGAAGTCTTTTAATCATTATAGATATATCGAGGAGTTTTTATCGAGCGGATCGATGTTTACTCAACTCGTTTTGTTTGGACTTAGGTTTTAATACCTGAAGTCTTTTAATCATCATAGATATATCGAGGAGTTTTTATCGAGCGGATCGATGTTTACTCAACTCGTTTTGTTCAGACTTAGGTTTTTAATACCTGAAGTCTTTTAATCATTATAGATATATCGAGGAGTTTTTATCGAGCGGATCGATGTTTACTCAACTCGTTTTGTTCAGACTTAGGTTTTTAATACCTGAAGTCTTTTAATCATTATAGATATATCGAGGAGTTTTTATCGAGCGGATCGATGTTTACTCAACTCATTTTGTTTAGACTTAGGTTTTTCGCACCTGAAGTCTTTTAATCATTATAGATATATCGAGGAGTTTTTATCGAGCGGATCGATGTTTACTCAACTCGTTTTGTTCAGACTTAGGTTTTTAGTACCTGAAGTTTTTTCGTTAATAAAATTGAACGAGGAGTTTTTATTGAGCGGATCAATGTATACTTCGACTCGTTTTAATTTAGACTTAGGTTTTTCGTACCAAAAGTCTTTTTGATCGTTGAATATATTTGTCGAGGAGTTTTTATCGAGCGGATCGATGTTTACTCAACTCGTTTTGTTTTAGACTTAGGTTTTTCGTACCAAAAGTCTTTTTCGTTAATAAAATTGAACGAGGAGTTTTTATTGAGCGGATCAATGTATACTCGACTCGTTTTAATTTAGACTTAGGTTTTTCGTACCAAAAGTCTTTTTGATCGTTGAATATATTTGTCGAGGAGTTTTTATCGAGCGGATCGATGTTTACTCAACTCGTTTTTGTCGTCGGGATGAGGAGTGTTTATTGAGCGGATCAATGTATACTCGACTCATTTATAATTCAGACTTAGGTTTATCACCAAAAAGTCTTTGTTGCTGTTGATATAGATCGAGGAGTGTTTATTGAGCGGATCAATGTATACTCGACTCGTTTCGTTCTAATATTTATCAATATGCTAGTGTAATTCCACAGAGCGTTAATCGAAATAATCGATGTATAGAAAATGCTAAAATTTTTACTATTTGAACTCTAGGCTAGGGCCTTCGTTACAAGGATTAAAACTTGATAAAGTAAAAATAAAACAATGCAGTATAATCTGCTAAAATTTATTTACCATAGTATTTCCTAAGGTTGACTGCGTTCCAGGTTCTTGGTAAGGCTGTCCCATCCATGTGTGCAATTTTGTATGAACCTTTCTTTCCTACGCCAATGACGATGTAAGGTCCATCCCAATTTTGTTGTAACTTTCCCACATGCTTGGATACTTCTACCTTTTTCAAAACCAAGTCTCCTTCTTTGAAGGTTCGGACGCGTACTTTTTGATTGTATGCTTTCTCCATATTTGCCTTAGTGGTTTGTAGGCGTACAGCAGCTTTATCTCTTAAGGCTTCTGTTAAATCAACGTCATTTTCCCTCGCCTTTTCATTTTCTTCTTTATTGAACATCTCTATTCTTGGAGTTGGAATTAAAGTTTCCACAGGGATAACAGCTTCCGACCCATACATCAAGCTGAATGGGGTTTCCCCAGTTGAATTTCTTACCGTAGTTCGATTAGCCCACAAAACTCCTGGTAGCTCATCGAGCCATTTTCCTTTGGCGGCTCCTAACCTTTTTTCCAAAGATTTTATTATCTCTCGGTTTGCTACTTCAGTTTGTCCATTTGCTCGAGGATGTCCTACCGAGGTAAAATTTTGTTGAATTCCGAGTCTTGTACACCATTCTATTATCTGTTTTCCCGCGAATTGAGTTCCATTATCGGAGATAAGGACCCTTGGGATGCCGAATCGACATACTATGAATTTCCAGAGGAAGTTAATAACTTGGAATTGGGTTATTCGTGCGAGGGCGACGCATTCTATCCATTTGCTAAAGTATTCTACAGCGACCAGGACATAGGATTTCTTTGATCTAGCTGTTGGGAAAGGTCCCACGATGTCCATTCCCCATTGATCGAATGGCCAACAAATCGGGATAGGGTGCATATTTTCTGCTGGTCGATGGCATATGTTAGCATGAATCTGGCAGTGATGACATTCTTGGACATATTGAGCGGCATCTTTATTGATGGTTGGCCAATAGTAACCTGTTCTGAGACATTTTAAGGCCAATGCCCTCGATCCACTGTGATTTCCTGCGTCTCCTTCATGTATTTCTCGCAGTATATCCATGGTTTGTGATTCAGGGATGCATCTCAGGAGAATTCCCGATACTGATCGTCTGTAGAGTTTTCCTTCTATAAGTGTATACTTTGGGGCTCGATATTTTATTTTCCGAGCTTCATTCTTATCAGATGGTAGTTTTCCATCTTGAAGATAGTCTTTCATTGGGTTCATCCAGTTTTCTTCGGCTTCTTCGATTTCCATTATATCGATTATCGGTATTTCATCGATATCGATTGCTGGTGTATTAGATATCAACCAGTTAATCACCCGTTCGGTCTTTCCGTCATGGGATCCTGTGAATTTTGATAGCTGATCGGCCCATTTATTTTCCGAACGTGGGATGTTCTGGATACTGAAGCTTTCAAATTTCCCAGCTAGAGATTTCACTTTGGCGAGGTATTTGATCATATTGAACTCTTTAGCCTCGTATAGGCCTTCTATTTGTCTTTGTACTAATTCCGAATCAGTTAGTACCTTAAGACTCTTTATGTTGGCTTTTATCGCCATCTCCATTCCTGCGATTAACGCTTCATATTCGGCTTCATTGTTTGTTACGACGAAGTCCAATGTTATCGCGTAATTCAAATCTTCCTTATTTGGTCCAGTGAAGTTAATTCCGGCGCCTCCCCCTTCTCGGTATGAAGCACCGTCGACATGCATTAACCAAGTTTGATCCTCGATCATCAAAACATCGTTGTTGTGGCATCTCGACGATTCAGTGGCCTGCGTCGGTGTTTCTAGTATAAAATCGGCCAACACCTGGGCCTTGATGGCAATCCTCGGTTTGTAGTCTACCTCGAACTGGCTGAGTTCGATGGCCCATTTGATTAGTCGTCCGGAGGCTTCTGGTTTTGCTAGGATTTGTCTTAACGGTTGATTCGTCAAAACGATGATTTTGTAGGTTAAGAAGTAGGGTCGGAGTTTTCGTGCAGCCACTACTAAGGCCAGCGTGAATTTTTCTATTTCCAAGTAATTCTTCTCCGCCCCTTGTAATAACTTGCTGAGATAATAGACAGGCTTATGCTCTGAACCCTCTATCTTAATTAGGACTGAGCTAACGGCCGTATCGGAGATGGAGATGTATAAGTACAATGGTTCCCCTTCTGTCGGTTTGGCCAACATCGGAGGGGATGTTAAATATTCTTTGAGTTGTTCGAAAGCTCGTTCACATTCTTCGGTCCAAACGAAGTTTTTCGCTTTTCGAAGTGTTTGGAAAAAGGGCAAGCTTCTATCCGCCGATTTAGATATAAATCTATTCAACGCTACGATTTTCCCAACCAAGCTTTGCACTTGAGAGATGGTCTTGGGAGGTTTCATTTCAGTTATGGCTCGAATTTTTTCTGGGTTGGCTTCTATTCCTCGCTGGTGTACCAAATATCCCAAAAATTTTCCTGACTTAACACCGAAGGTGCATTTTGCGGGGTTCAACTTCATACGATATTTTCTTAAGATTTGGAAACATCGATCTAGATGTTTTACGTGATCTGCTTCATTCATACTTTTAACTAACATGTCGTCTACATAGACCTCCATTATTTCTCCGATTAACTCCCTGAACATTAGGTTTACCAATCTTTGGTATGTAGCCCCAGCGTTCCTTAATCCGAACGGCATTACTATAAAGCAGTATACTCCCTGTTCGGTTATGAATGCGGTCTTCTCTTGGTCGCGCTCGTCCATGTATATTTGGTAAAAGCCTTGGAAGGCGTCCATCATGCTGAACAGCGCAAAGCCAGCAGTCGAGTCGACCAATAAGTCGATTCTTGGGAGGGGGTAAGGGTCGCGTGGACATAACTTGTTAAGGTCGGTGAAATCATTACACATCCTCCATTTGTTGTCCTTTTTATCCCCCTTTGCTACTAGTACAACATTACATAGCCACTCCGAGAAATGTATTTCTCGGATTTGTTTTGCTTCCATCAGTCTTTCAACTTCGGCTTTAATGATTTTATCTTTCACTGGTCCATGATTTCTTTTCTTCTGTCTGGCGGGTTTCGCCGAAGGGTCAATTTTTAGGGTATGCTTGATTACTCGAGGATCGATCCCTTCGATGTCATTTGCACTCCAAGCGAAAACGTCCACGTTATTTCTTAGAAATTCGATTAACATTACTTCTCCTTCTTTGCTCAATTCTGTACCAATTCTTGTCCTTTTGGACGAGTCGCCTTCTACTAGAATTATATCTTTATGTTCTGGGGGTTGCAAGGATAAATCTAGTGGTTCTTTCCCCTTTTTATCTAATCGATCAGTAATAGGAATTTCGTCCTCATTTCTAATTGGATCGTCTTCGATCTTTCTCTTGCTCGGAGTAATAGGGTTAGGATGTTCTCTCAAGGTCAGCGACGTGCTGTAGCAATCCCACGCCATACAGTGGTCATTCGTTATTTCTCCAATGCCGCTATCGGTCGGAAATTTTATTTTCTGGTGATAGGTAGAGACCACAGCTCGAAAAAGGTTAAGGGCTGGTCGCCCTAATATAGCGTTATAAGCGAAGGGTGTTTCTACCACTAGGAATTTTACCAGCTTCACTGTTCGAAGTGGCTTCTTTCCGAGCGATACACTCAAAGATATTGTTCCGCTGGGGATGATCTCGGACCCTCCAAAGCCTACTAACGGTGTGGCTACCTTTTGTAGGTTTATTTGTCCGAGGTTCATTTGTGCTAAAACCTCCCTGGAGATGATATTTGCTGAGCTTCCATTATCGATTAGGATTCTTTTCACATTGTAATTCGCTATTTCTAACGACACTACCATAGGGAAATCTGGGTTATCTTCTTTCGTATCCCAAGTAATGTTTTTAGGTACTTCGCCTTCGTTAAAGCTAATCGGCTCGTGATTTGTTGGCCTATTTTCTAACGTCCATATTTCATTTGGATATTTAGAACTTGCAATTAAGGATCTGGCCATTCTTCGTCGAGCATTGCGACTATCTCCACCCGCAGGCCCCCCGGATATAGTGTGGATAGTTCCATTGATCTGGTCGTGATTCAACTCCTGAGTAGGTCGATGTTCTGGTGACCTTCGATGAGAACTTCTCCTTTGAGTTCCGTTCCGGGGGCTTCTGCTTCTTTCCCTTTTGCGATTATCTCGTTCTATGTATTCGTCTAGTTTTCCTTGCTCGATCAGTTTTTCAACTTCTCTCTTAAGGTGAAAACAATTTTCCGTTCGATGCCCATGTGCCCTATGGTACTTACAGTATTGATCATAGTTTCTAGACCCTGGTCTGGGCTGAGCGATTTTCCTCGCCTCAGGAATCCAATTATTCCTTTCTAGAACTTCCAAGATTTCTTCGATTGGAGCATTTAATCTTGGGTGTTCTACTTGATTCACTCTGCTTCTGATTGGTGGTTCAGGGTTTCTTGGTCTTTGGTAGAAATTAGGTTGCCTTTCTCGGTCGGCTCCGCTGTATTCCAGTCGCTGGAAAACGTTACCTCTCTTGGAAGATCGCTCGTAATCCAAGGATCTTTGGGCGGGAATCCTATCATGCCGCTTAGACCCTGTAGCCGTAACTTTGTTTTTGTTTTTATCCTTAAAGGAATTCATCTCTTCTTGAGTCATATACTTAGATGCTAGGCTCATGATGTCGGCGAACGTTCTTGGTTGTTTTCGGCTGAGGGCGTTTCCAAACTGCCTGTTTTTAGTGAGGTCGAAGAGGATAGAAATTATGTAATCGATATTCGGAGAGTCGATTTTGAGTAACTCTACGTTGAATCTTGCCAACCAATTTCTTAGGGATTCCCCCTCTTGTTGGTATATTGTTCCTAGGTAACTCATCGGCAGTTTTTGTCTCTTCAGACTGGCAAATTGCTGTGTTAGTTTATTGCATAATTCTCGGAAACTGAATATGGAATTGGCCGGCTGTTTGGCAAACCAATCCAACGCGAGTCCTTCGAATGTTGTCACCATTAGCTTGGCAGTGTATTCGGCGGAGTGGGCATATAGATTCATAATGTTCGTAAAGCTAAAAATATAATCATCCGGGTCAGTGGTTCCATCGTAGCGAGGTAGTCTGCCCGGGACTTGTCCGATCGATTGTGCCTCTTTTATTTCCCTGCAGAAGGGAGAACAGGCCGCAAGGCTTTCCTGGAGTTCCGTGGTTCGGGCCCACGGATTTTGAATAGTCCGTAAGCGTTGTTCAAGTCGGTCCTGCACCATCCTTTCAATTTCTCTTTCCGTCAGTCGAGCCGTTCGTGGTCGATCAGGGATTGTATCATCTATATCATCCTCAATAGGGATAATTGTTCGTTCCCTGGATCTACTACGCCTCGCCGGGGTTTTTCTGTGACCTCGTTTCCTTCGAGGATTGTTGTCGGAGGGTTTCGAATTGTCCTGTTGTGGACTGTGTAGCGAGCGGTGCTCGCTTGGTGGGCTATCAGCTTGTTGAGATACATGATCGTTTTGTCCGGGCGTTCTCCGAGCAGGAATTGTCCTGGCAGCCCTAGGGTTTTGCGGAATTTGATCAAGCACAAGTAATTCTTCCGGGGAGAGTGATTTAAAGAGCATCGCTATTTGTCGTAATTTCTCCTGAGCACCCGGGAGAGGAGCAGGGATCTCGGGGACTTCCGGCTCTTCCTGTATCGTGCCGGGAGGACCTCCTAGGGGTTCATGATCTCGGGGATGGGTATTCTGTAAATTCTCGTCGGTGTTGGGAACGTTATTATTGTCGTTCTCCTGTGGATCTTCAGATGTGTCATGACCGGTGGTTGTGTTACTTCTTGCTCCGATACGAGCGCTTTTCCTTGGGCGAGCCATATGTCGATCGAATAATTAACCTAGCCCCACGGTGGGCGCCAACTGATTTAACCGTTTTTCGTCGGGTTAATTTAATATCAGTGAATTTGTGATATCGGGGGTTTGGATATTGAATTATTCAGTATATTGGGTTCTGTTACTTTATTCTGGATGGATCGTTTACAAAGAAAAGCAATAATCAAAGGCAAGAAGTAAAACCATTAACGAAATTAAGAACGCAATGATATGGAGGTAAAGTTCTGCAACAATAATGGATATTATTGAGTTCTATTGTTATCAATGTATTCTTGTGTAATCTCAGAATTAAGAGAATTCGTAGTTGTCTTATACAACGAATAACTAGGTATTTATATTATGCTAAACCTAGTATTACAAGGAATCATAGTCCTAGTTGGACTCGGCCCAACCTATCCTTCCTGGGTCCGGAGTGTAATCTTTACTCGGAGCGAGCGGCATCAGGCTGGGTCAGTAAGAAGATCCCGATCCTTTGTAATTGGTCGAACCGGTCTTATAATCTCTGTTCGATCTGATCAGTATGTAGGGTGCGAAATAGCCCCCATCACAAGGGCACCAATCAGGCCCATTTAATTACAACCCATAAAATAAATAAACCAAAACTACACAGGGCTTAAGGGCAAAATCGATCAATCCACACATTCACTCAAGAACATGCATAAATTCACATAAGGGCAAAAATGTAAATTTACCGGCTTCATTAATTTTAATTCGCAAAAATTCATCTAAGTTAATTAATTTTGAATTAACAATTAACCTCTAAGATTAATTAGCTCTTACTTGAGCTCTAAGTAATCTACAATTCTTATCTTGATTAAATTGGTTAATTAAGGTAATCTAAATCTCTAAGATTCTTACCTTATCCAAAACTCTAAGTTTCCCAAAATTCCCAAATCTCCAAGATTTTCAAGATAATCCTATTTTGACTAGATTAGTTTAATTAAGGTAGTGTTCACATCTAACAAGATAACTACCTTATCCAAAAACTCTAAGTTTCCAAATCTTCCAAAATTCTCCAATATTTTTAGGACTTTCAAAATAGGCAGAATTAGAGTCCAACCCAAAAACGAATAGTCGAGACCAATCAGGACTGCCACGTAGGACAGCCCACGCGCGACCACCAGGTCGGCTCGTGAGCTGCCTGTGGCAGCAGCCGCGCCACGCGGCTGCGTGTGGCAGCGAGCAGCCGCGCACAGCAGCGCGCGAACAGGAGCCCGAAGGCTGCTGCTGCGCGCAGCGTGTGCGGCCAGCGTGCTGCAAGCACGCTGCCGTTGGCAGCGGATTGCGGTGGCCGCCTACCGCGTGCCACCGCGAGTCGGATCTAATAAATTTTTTTTCTTTTTTTGTTCAGATTACTCACAGATTTAATTCAACAAACCCAGTTAATTAAATCCCAATCCAAAATTAAAAAACAACATGATAAAAATTTTTGAATCCTAAACTAAACATTAACTCCAAGTTAATTAAACATACGTCCTATAACATGCAAAGTTAAAGAACTAGCCACATAAATCAAACATATGATTTAATAATCACAGAATTTGCAAATTCATATATATACAAAGCCTAGAGTTGGCTCTGATACCACTGTTGGGATTCGATAAGATAAACAGCCCTAGGCACAGCGGAATATAAAAAACTTTTAGGACCTCTTAAGGAATCTTGCCAGGATATTCTCTAGTTGTATATATATGAATATAAATAAAACGATAGTATAAGTTTTCTCGTTTATACCTATCTCCTTGCAAATCCTCGGCTAGCAAAACGAGCTCCGAATTCTGCTCCGGTAAAATCGACCCAGACCTTTTTGAGTAGCGCCCCACGTGTTGCGCCTCTACGAGTTGATACACCACAATATCACGAAAATAATATATCTCGATCAGCTAGAACACGAGATATATTATAAACTAGTAATTAGAAACGATATAGGAACAAAACTCGAAAAACGAAAAATTCTTCCAAGTGGAAGAAGGGTTCGGTCGATATAGCTAGGGAGAGGGAGAGAGAATTTTTGCTCTTGCTCAATATTGCATATGGAGTTCTGTGAAAATTCAACTATAAGAAAGCTACTTATAGTTTTTCTCTCTAACCTAGTCCTATTAGGACTAGGGTTCTTCTCTCCTACATGGGCCATGGCCCTCTTTAATTAGAAGACCAAGTCTTCTAATTAATTCATGGCCCAGTTAATTAATTTGACCAGGCCTAATTTAATCTCCCAATTAAATAGCCCAATTAATTAACTTAATCTTCCATTTAATTAAATCAGACTCTAAGCCCATTTAATTAAAATCTCTTCTAATTAATTAAATCCAACTTAATTAATTAATCCACAAATTAAATTCCAATTTAATTTATGATCCTGATCCAATTCCAATTGGATCTCATTTTGTTCCAATTGGGTCGACCCAGTTAATTTATCACCCAGTCGACCCAGTCGACTCGGTCGATCTTATTTCCTCGCTTTCGCTTCATGTGTATTGTGTATGCCCCCGTAGGTTCACCACATAATTGGCCGTGGGTTATAATTAAATGTTATTTAATTATTCGAGTAAGACTTACTCTAAATCAATCGAACACTCTGTCGATTGACCATTCCAAAATTAGCACCCCTGCCAATTTAGGAATTCTCCCACACTCCACGGTCGATGTCCAGCCACAAGCCCATGGAGCCCAATCACTGGTGAATTAATTCAGTGAACCTTTTATCATTTATAATTTCCATATACGACATAATCTTTCCATCGATCAATCTCCCAGGCGAGACTTAAGGGTATGGTCATTTATCGGATCCCCTTTTCTTTTGTCTTGACCTTATGTACTCTGGTCTCGAAATAAATTCTCTTTGACTTAATCTTTATGAGCTACTTACATAAAGTCGTCAGATACCTTGGCCAAGGATTTTACCAGAATTAATTTCTCACAGAAATCCATAGGAGAATTTCCCAACCTATCAAGTCGGGTCAATGGATCCTTTGTTGATGATATGAATCTGCATACGAGTTCCTCTATACCCAACATGAGTCCACAGACACTTTCTGGAGATCCCCAGTCAGTCGGAACTCATATCAAAGTATAGACGTTCTCGCACCAGATAAACCCTATCACCTCAAGTAGTTAGGGATCGTTCCTCGTATACTATTATAAATTTGGAATAACTTCAACCCCGATATGCGACCACCGCTTCCATGGTGAGTTATTTCCTAATTGGGGTATTCAGGCGCTTGCCATCCCAGCAAGCCACCCACTTATGTGTGTCGACTATCCCAGTCACGCTCGTGGACCCCAGCGTCCTCCAGTTCATCGGAGTACACACAACAGTGAGAGTCTAACCGAATCCAACGATGTCCTTTCTCGATTGGATTCTACGACTCTTGAATATGTTCTAGATCACGGCCTTGGAGATCAGTCCACGGGTTGTCCCATAGCCCTGTGATCTAAGGACTTCTATCCTTATGCGTAGATAATTATTACATAAGATAAAGATGACCATTTTAATAATGTGCATTTATTAATCGAAATTGAATAGTTCCGCATTTATTACATATAGTAGCCATACAGCTGGCTTGCAGGACACTATTTCTATCACAAAGCAACTCTGCTGATAGATACTCTGCTGATCAAATACTGAACTAATCTGATTTGAGTCAGCTGATGACCTACCCTTCTGTTCGCTGTTTCAGCATGAGATCACTAGTCTTCTGGGCTTTGAACTTTGAACTCTTCTGATGTCTTCTTTCACTTGTTCAAAATTCTTCTAAGGGAACTAAGCTTTCCATACTTAGCTGATTCTGATGTTTTGGAAATCATCAAAACCATCCCTTAATTACTTATCTTCTTTGCACTTCATCTTCATCCAACATCGGTGAAATGAGGAAATTACATAAAAAATGATAGAACATGTGAAAAACGCGTAAAATCGGTGAAAACATGTGAAAATTCATTAAAATGATAAAAATGAGTAAAATCAATAAAATGAAAAAAGTTCAAACAACAAAAACAAAGTCAAACCATGAGAAAAATTGTTTAATCCGAAATAAACTAAAGAAATCAATGAAAATATCCATGATGAAGTTAATAAATTGAATAACAGTCATTAACATGTGCTATTTTATGACATAATAAAGTTAATTTTACTCTGATTTACAAAAAAATACCACTGAAATTAAATAGACACGTACAATAATGTATATGCACTTTAAACCGGTAAAAAAAATTGGATAAAATTTGTGAAATATGGATGAAAACGGGTAATATTGGTTAAAATAAAGGTAAAGTTTGTGAAAATATGTGAAATGAATGAAAACTAATTCGAATGGAATTTCTAAGAAAAATGATAAAATCAGTGAAATTCTATAAAATTGGGTAAAGCTGGTGAAAAAAGGGTAAAATCGGTCAAAAACTTATAATTGGTAAGAACATATTTAATCAATGAAAAATTCAGGTGAATTAACATGTGAAATTAGTGAAAAAACATGAAAAATAGGTGAAAAAAAGGGGGTTAAATGGTGAAAATGAGTGAAATCAATTTAAAAAAAAAAAGTTTAACGGGTGAAATCGAGAGAAAAATGGTTTAAACTGAAGAAAAAAACAAAAGAAATCAACCGAAAACGAGAAAATAATGAAAAATGTTATAACCGATAAAAAAAACGGGGATAAATCGCTAAAAAAAAAAGGTAAAAGAATGTGAACACTGAGAATATATGAATCGATGAAAGTTTGGTGAAATTTGTAAAAGCTTGAAGTGAAAACATGTTTAATCAATGAAAAAATTTAGGTGAATTACATGTGAAATCAGTGAAATAGGTGAAAATGAGTTAAACTTTGACTGACAAAAACAATGTGAAATCAGAAGAAAATGGTTTAAAGTGAAAAAAAAATAGACGAGAAAAGAAAAAACAATGAAAAATTGATAATCGATAAAAAAGCTGAAAAAATCGCTAAAAAGTTTTAAATAGTGAATACATATGACTCGATGAAACTTCGGGTGAAATTGGTATACACTGGTGAAGTTGGTGAAAAAAATGGTGAAACCAGTAGAAAAATGTTCGTGAAAATAATTGAAAGTTCGGGTGAAATATATGAAGAAACAGATGAAACATGTATTGAAACATGAAAATGTCTAATTTTACTCTAATTTACGAAAAATATCCATGAAATTGAAACTAGACATGTACAACGTACATGCACTTTTCTAGTACTAAATAAATGCATGAATTATTTTGCCATAAATACACTTAATTTTGCAATTAAAATAGGAAATATATGTTTCATATGCATTGATATAGTAAAATTAAGTAACCTCAATTGGTACTGATATATCTAAAATGACGTAATTATATTCATCATTAATTGCCTCTTGAAAGGTTAAAAGAAAAAAGATTTTGAGATGTCTTTTACTTAGGTTTTACTATGCAATGAAACAGCTGATATCTTGCAGTATGGCATAAGTTAACTGTGAAGTTTATTATAAAATATATATATATATATATATATATATATATATATATTGTCATCTTTAGATTGATGCTGCAAAGTACATATTTAAAGGATATTAAACTATGCACATAAATGTTTTTAATGAATATGTTCATCGCATTTTACTTCGGGAGTTCACATAAGCTGATAAACATTATTTGTTTAAGTTCCTTTTGTGATTGGAGTTCGATTCTCTAATAATTTAACAATTGAGTCTACAAGTGATTCTTGTATCATAAATATTTAAGTTAAAGAATATTTCAGAATGAAACTTGTACAAGATTAAACCACATGGAATTTTGTTGGTTGAAGTTGACTATGATTAAAAATTAAGCGTGCTATCAGGTATGGTTTAGTTTGCATTTACCTTTATTTATAACATATATTGTCATAAGTTGTTCAATATATTTATTAAAAAAACAAACACAAAGACATGAAATTTAGTGCATCTTAATTATGATTTCCTAAAAATTACTTCCTCCATTCTATATTACATGTCGTTTAAGGTTTTCTCACAAGGATTAACGAATTAATTAATGCTCTAAATTTTAGGAAAATAAAAGTGTAGTTGGACAAAATTACCCATGAGAAACAATTAGATATTTTATAACTCCCATAATTCATCTATCTATTCCAATTTCTAATGAAGAAGGATAAAAATATCAAAATAGCATTTAATTCTATCTTGAATTCCTAAAGTGACATGTATTGTGAAATTTTTTTTCTCCCTAAAAAGACATGTATTTTGAAATGGAGGGAGTAATATCGACCATAATTACATAGGGGTTACATGATTGTGTAATGGTTTATTGCATTATCAAGGCTAGTCATATTATATTTAAGGTCTTTGACCTAATATAGGACTATAATGATTTAGAGAGAGCTCTAATCATTAAAATTGTTATAAAAGCATTTTGAATGCTAGACAAAAATGCATATTTATTCAAGTGAGATAATTTGAAAAAAAAATGATAATTGACTAGTATGATATTCTATTGAGATGAATATCCTTAATGGTTATATCTGAATATACATGCATTGATGAAATAGTATTATGGATGCTAATTTATGCATGTGATTGACTTTATGATTTTATGAAAAATGTGGATGTGCTAGCTTATGGTCATGTATACCTTGTAAGTAACATCTTTATCAAAAGAAAATAAAATCAAATAAGAATTAATTTGTTTGATAATGGAAAAGTGTCCATGTTACGTTTCTAATATATTGAGCTTTATTTCTAGCTTAATAAATTCTCCCAATAGATAACGATTTTATAAGAGTTATTCATATGACTAAATTTGTTTTAGCGTATATTGTGTATGTGAATTGTTTTAATGCAAATTGATCATATTAATCAGTAATAACACCAAATAAGGTTGTTTCATTTATCATGTAGAAACATTAATTAAACTTGCAACTATTTTTTATCAATTGGTTTCTACACCTAATCTTAAGAAATATGGGGGTTGAACATGATATATAAAATTTATCAAGAATAAATTTTATTCTATATGTTTTCGCTATCTGATTAATATTAATATGAAACTCCACATTTAAACAGAGTGAGAAAGTGGAGGTTGGGACATAGTTATTCTAATCGCGAATTTATGCTAAACGTCATGATGAAAAACTTCGAAATAAAGAAGGAAGTGATGATAATCATCTTCTAATTTTGTTAAAACCTCATTTTATAGCTAACCAAATATGACTTTATATTTGTTCAAGAGGGGATTTTCGTTTTTGAAAGTTTGAAGAAACTTTCCTCGAGATCTCCCCGCACATGCTTTATCTTTTATTACGATCTAAATTCTAGCGCGCATCACATACAAGCCAAACATAAATCGATAAATAAATTAAAACCATACAAGCCTGATGGGGGCTATTTCGCACCCTACTTACTATTCGAATCGAACGAAGAAGTTAAGATCGATTCGACCAAACCTAACAGATCGCAATAGAGCTTTTCCAGACATTTGTAATTCGTGTACTCCGGACCCAAGAAGGATATTTGGGCCGAGTCCTATTAGGACTATGTTTCCTTGTAACACTAGGTTTAGCATCATATAAATACCTAGTTAATCATTGTATTAAACAACTACGAAATTCCTGAACTGTGAGAATACAGGATTTAACACTGCTTACAACAGCACAACTTAATAATATTCAATATTATTACTGAGCTTTTTACCTTCATATCGGTGTGTTTCATAGCTTTGTTTGGTGGTTTTACTTCTTGTTCTTGAATATTGCTTTTCTTTGTAACCGATCCATCCGGAATAAAGTAACAGAGCCCTAAATAATATATATAAATATCGAAAACCCCCGATATCACAAATTCACTGATAATTGAATAACCTAACGAAATCCGGTTAAATCAGTTGGCGCCCACCGAGGGGCTACGTTAATTATTCGATCGACACATGGCTCGCCCAAGGAAAAGCGCTCGCATTGGAGCGAGAAGTAATACAACCACCGGCCACAACACATCCGAAGATCCACAAGACAACAACGATAACAACATTCCCAACACCAATGAAAATCTCCCAGATACCCGTTCTCGTCAGCAGGAACACCAAGGAGGTCTTACCGGTGCAATACAGGAAGAACCGGAAGTCCCCGAAATACCCGTTCCTCTCCCAGGCGCTCAGGAAAAACTGAGACAAATAGCAATGCTCTTCAAATCACTCTCTCCAGAAGAATTGCTAGTTTTAGACCAAATTCCTCGAAACGCTGCGGCTCCCAGGACAACTCCTGCACCAGGAATGCCAGGGCCAAACAAACAAACCTCTCAACAAGCGGACAGCCCAGCAAGTGAGCGACGCTCGTTACGCAGCCCACAGCAGGACAATTCTAAACCCTCCGATAACCGTCCCCGAAGAAAACCAGGTCGAAGAAGGCCACAGGCGGATCGCAGCGGATCGAAGGAACGAACAATAATCCCTATCGAGGATGACATAGATGATGCTATCCCAGATCGACCACGAGCGACTCGATTCTCGGAAAGAGAAATCGAGAGAATAGTACAGGAACGACTGGAGCAACGCCTACGATCTGTTCAAAACCCGTGGACCCGAACCGCGGAACTCCAGGAAAGCCTTGCAGCATGTTCTCCCTTCTGCAGAGAAATAAAAGAAGCGCAATCCGTTGGACAGGTCCCAGGTATACTACCCCGATATGACGGAACCACCGACCCGGATGATTATATTTTTAGCTCCACTAACATAATGAATTTATATGCCCACTCTGCCGAATTCACCGCCAAGTTAATGGTGACCACATTCGAGGGCCTAGCGTTGGATTGGTTCGCAAAACAACCTGCCAACTCCATATTCAGTTTCCGGGAATTATGCAATAAATTGACGCAGCAGTTTGCCAGTCAGAAGAGGCAAAAACTCCCGATGAGCTACCTAGGAACCATACATCAACAAGAAGGAGAATCCCTAAGAAACTGGTTGGCCAGATTCAACGTAGAATTACTCAAAATCGATTCTCCAAATATTGATTACATAATTTCTATCCTCTTCGATCTCACTAAAAACAGGCAGTTCGGAAATGCCCTCAGTCGAAAACAACCAAGAACGTTCGCCGACATCATGAGCTTGGCGTCTAAGTATATGACCCAAGAAGAGATGAATTCCTTTAAGGATAAAAACAAAAATAAATTCACAGCTTCAGGCTCCAAGCGGCATGATAAGATTCCTATTCAAAGACCCTTAGACTATGAGCGATCTTCCAGGAGAGGTAACGTTTTCCAGCGACTGGAATACAGCAAAGCCGATCAAGAAAGACAACCTAATTACTACCAAAGACCAAGAAACCCTGAGCAACCAATCAGAAGCAGGGTGAATCAAGTAGAACACCCAAGGTTAAATGCTCCAATGGAAGAAATATTGGAAGTCCTAGAAAGAAATAACTGGATTCCCGAGGCAAGGAAAATCGCTCAGCCCAGACCGGGGTCTAGAAACTATGATCAATACTGTAAGTACCACAGGGCACATGGGCATCTAACGGAAAATTGTTTTCACCTTAAGAGAGAAGTCGAAAAACTGATCGAGCAGGGAAAACTAGACGAATACATAGACCAAGATAATCGCAAAAGGGAAAGAAGTAGAAGCCCTCGGAACGGTAATCGAAGGAGAAGTTCTCGTCGAAGGTCGCCTGAACGTCGACCTACTCAGGAGTTAAATCAGGACCAGATCAATGGGACTATCCATACAATATCCGGGGGACCCGCGGGTGGAGATAGTCGTAATGCACGACGAAGGACAGCCCGATCCATAATTCGAAGTTCTAAATATCCAAAAGAAATATGGACTCTGGAAAACAGGCCGACAAATCACCAGCCGATCAGCTTCAACGAAGGCGAAGTACCTAAAAACATCATTTGGGACACAAAAGAGGATAACCCCGATTTTCCTATGGTAGTATCATTAGAGATAGCGAATTATAATGTAAGAAGAATCCTAATTGATAATGGAAGCTCAGCAAATATCATCTCCCGGGAGGTTTTAGCCCAAATGAACTTGGGACAAATAAACCTACAAAAAGTAGCTACGCCGTTAGTAGGCTTTGGAGGGTCCGAGATTAACCCCAGCGGAACAATATCTTTAAGTGTGTCACTTGGGAAGAAACCACTTAGGACAGTGAAGTTAGTAAAATTCCTAGTAGTGGAAACACCCTTCGCTTATAACGCTATACTAGGGCGACCAGCCCTTAACCTTTTCCGAGCTGTAGTCTCTACCTATCATCAGAAGATAAAGTTTCCGACCGATATGGGCATCGGAGAAATAACGAACGACCACTGTATGGCGTGGAATTGCTACATCACATCGTTAACTTTGAAAGAACACCCTAAGTCAATTACTCCGAGCAAGAGAAAGATCGAAGACGATCTCATTAGAAATGAGGTTGAAATTCCTATTACTGATCGGTTAGATAAAAAGGGGAAAGAATCGCTAGACTTATCCTTGAAACCCCCAGAACATAAAGATATAATTCTAGTAAAAGGCGACTCGTCCAAAACGACAAGAATAGGTACAGAATTGAGCAAAGAAGGAGAAATAATGTTAATCGAATTCCTAAGAAATAATGTTGACGTCTTCGCCTGGAGCGCGAATGAGATTGAAGGAATTGATCCTCGGATAATCAAGCATACCCTAAAAATCGACCCTTCGGCGAAACCCGCCAGACAGAAGAAAAGAAATCATGGACCAGTAAAAGATAGAATTATCAAAGCCGAAGTAGAGAGACTGCTCGAAGCAAAACAAATCCGAGAAATACATTTCTCGGAATGGCTATGTAATGTTGTACTAGTAGCAAAAGGGGATAAAAAGGACAACAAATGGAGAATGTGTAATGATTTCACCGACCTTAACAAGTTATGTCCACGCGACCCATACCCTCTCCCAAGGATTGACTTATTGGTCGACTCGACTGCTGGCTTCGCGATATTCAGCATGATGGACGCCTTCCAAGGATTTTACCAAATATACATGGATGAGCGGGATCAAGAGAAGACCGCGTTCATAACCGAACAGGGAGTATACTGTTTTATTGTAATGCCATTCGGATTGAGGAATGCCGGCGCTACTTACCAAAGGTTAGTAAACTTAATGTTCAGGGAATTAATCGGAGAAATAATGGAAGTCTATGTAGACGACATGTTAGTCAAAAGTATGAATGAAGCAGATCACATAAAGCATCTAGATCGATGTTTCCAAATCTTAAGAAAATACCGTATGAAGTTGAACCCTGCAAAATGCACCTTCGGTGTTAAGTCAGGAAAATTTTTAGGATACTTGGTACACCAGCGAGGTATAGAGGCCAACCCAGAAAAAATTCGAGCCATAACTGAAATGAAACCTCCCAAGACCATCTCTCAAGTACAAAGCTTAGTTGGGAAAATCGTAGCATTGAATAGATTCATATCAAAATCTGCGGACAGAAGCTTGCCCTTTTTCCAAACACTTCGAAAAGCGAAAAAATTCGCTTGGACCGAAGAATGTGAACGAGCCTTCGAACAACTCAAAGAATATTTGACAACGCCTCCGATGTTAGCTAAACCGACGGAAGGGGAACCGTTGTACATCTACATCTCCATCTCTGATACGGCCATTAGTTCAGTACTAATTAAGATAGAGGGCTCCGAGCATAAGCCCGTCTATTATCTAAGCAAATTATTACAAGGGGCGGAGAAGAATTACTTGGAAATAGAAAAATTCACGCTGGCCTTAGTAGTGGCCGCACGAAAACTCCGACCCTACTTCTTAACTTACAAAATCATCGTTTTGACGAATCAGCCGCTAAGGCAAGTTCTAGCAAAACCAGAAGCCTCCGGAAGATTGATCAAATGGGCCATCGAACTCAGCCAATTCGAAGTAGACTACAAACCAAGGATTGCCATCAAGGCCCAAGTGTTAGCCGATTTTATATTAGAAACACCAACACAGACTACTGAATCATCGAGCAGCCTCAACGACGATGTCTTGATTATAGAAGATCAAACTTGGTTAATGCATGTCGATGGTGCTTCATGCCGAGAAGGAGGAGGCGCCGGAATCAACTTCACCGGACCAAATAAGGAAGATTTGAATTACGCGATAACATTGGACTTCGTTGTAACAAACAACGAAGCTGAATATGAAGCGTTAATCGCAGGAATGGAAATGGCGATCAAAGCTAACATAAAAAGGCTTAAAGTGTTAACCGACTCAGAGTTAGTACAAAGACAAATAAGAGGCCTATACGAAGCTAAGGAATTCAATATGGTAAAATACCTCGCCAAAGTAAAAACACTAGCCGAGAAGTTTGAAAATTTCGACATACAGAACATCCCACGTTCGGAAAACAAATGGGCCGATCAACTGTCTAAGTTCACAGGAGCCCACGACGGAAAATCCGAACGGGTGATCAATTGGTTGATATCTTCTACACCGGCAGTCGATATCGATGAAACACCGGCAGTCGATATAATGGAAATAGATGAAGTCGAAGAAAATTGGATGACCCCAATGATAGACTATCTTCGTGAAGGAAAACTACCATCTGATCAGAATGCAGCTCGGAAAGTAAAATATCGAGCCCCAAAATATACGCTTGTAGAAGGAAAACTCTACCGAAGGTCAGTATCGGGAATTCTCCTGAAATGCATCCCTGAGTCACAAACCGCCGATATACTATTGGCCTATTGGCCTACCATCAATAAAGATGCCACTCTATATGTCCAAGAATGTCATCACTGCCAGATCCATGCTAACATATGTCATCAACCAGCAGAAAACATGCATCCAATTCCAGTATGTTGGCCCTTCGATCAATGGGGAATGGACATTGTGGGGCCTTTTCCAGCGGCCAGATCCAAAAAAGCTTACGTCCTGGTCGCTGTAGAATATTTCAGCAAATGGATAGAATGCATTGCACTCGCACGAATAACTCAATTCCAAGTGATCAACTTCCTATGGAAGTTCATAGTTTGCCGATTTGGCATCCCGAGGATCCTAATTTCAGATAATGGAACCCAATTCGCGGGAAAACAAGTAATAGAATGGTGTTCGAAACTGGGAATTCAACAAAATTTCACTTCGGTCGGACATCCAAGAGCGAACGGACAAACCGAAGTAGCAAACCGAGAAATAATAAAATCTTTGGAAAAAAGATTAGGTTCGGCCAAAGGAAGATGGCTCGATGAACTTCCAGGAGTACTATGGGCTAATCGAACTACAGTAAGAAGCTCAACCGGGGAAACACCATTCAGCTTGGTGTATGGGTCGGAGGCTGTTATTCCTGTTGAAACCCTAATCCCAACGCCAAGAATAGAGATGTTCGACGATCAAGAAAATGAAAAAGCGAGAGAAAATGACATTGATTTAACAGAAGCTTTAAGAGATAAAGCTGCTGTACGCCTACAAGTCACTAAAGCAAATATGGAGAAAGCATACAATCAAAAAGTACGCATCCGAACTTTCAAAGAAGGAGACTTGGTCTTGAAAAAGGTAGAAGTATCCAAGCATGTGGGAAAGTTACAACAAAATTGGGATGGACCTTACATCGTCATTGGCGTAGGAAAGAAAGGTTCATACAAAATTGCACACTTGGATGGAACAGCCTTACCAAGAACCTGGAATGCGGTCAACCTTAGGAAATACTATGGTAAATAAATTTTAGCAAATTATACTGCATTCTTTTATTTTACTTTATCAAGTTTTAATCCTTGTAACAAAGGCCTTAGCCTACAAGTTCAATTAGTAAAGAGTTTTAGCATTCTATATACATCGATTATTTCGGTTAATGCTCCTCGGAATTACACTATCATATTAATGAAAATTGAGAACGAATCGAGTCGAGTATACATTGATCCGCTCAATAAACACTCCTCGATATATCTTCAACGATCGAAAAGACTTTTTGGGTTAAAAACCTAAGTCTAGTTAAAAAGAGTCGAGTAAACATCGATCCGCTCGATAAAAACTCCTCGATAAATTCAAAAACGAGTCGAGTATACATTGATCCGCTCAATAAACACTCCTCGATATATCTTCAACGAGAAAAAGACTTTTTGTTACTAAAAACCTAAGTCTAAAATTATAAACGAGTCGAGTAAACATCGATCCGCTCGATAAACACTCCTCGCCCATATTTACAACGAGAAAAAGACTTTTTGGTACTAAAAACCTAAGTCTAAAATTATAAATGAGTCGAGTAAACATCGATCCGCTCGATAAACACTCCTCGCCCATACTTACAACGAGAAAAAGACTTTGTGGTATTAAAACCTAAGTCTGAATAAAACGAGTAAAGTAAACATTGATCCGCTCAATAAAAACTCCTCGATATATTCCTAACGATCTAAAAAAAGATCTGCTGATACTCCTAAAGTTTTGAAAGATAAATCAAGTATGAATTCATCTGCTCGGAAAATACTCCTCGTAAATAAAATTACCAACGACAAAGAAGATGCAAGAAATAAAGTAATATTTTATTCATCAAATCAATTACATACAAATATACTACGTTACAAAGATCTGCTTGCTACCTAAAGATCGTTACAATGATCTACTTAAATTGATCCTATGGGATCGACTATCTTCACGACAATGTCCACGGAAACACCAATCTCCTCCCTAGTACCTCATCGATTATAATATGCGACCTAAGAAGCATGCTGCTCACGATGGTCGACTTCTTTAGTTCGGTGGCCAGGCTCTGAAGATCAAATGTTCTTCCAGATGAAATGAACATTACCAGCCAGATAACTAGCAATGCTCACTCACCCGTAAGAAGATACTGCTTTTACTTTATCTATAAAACATTTTACTCTCGAGCAGCATCTCTTCGGGACCGTCGTGAAACGGTAAGTTTACCAGCCACCCCGGCGGTCTATCACTCCGGAAGTCACATCCAAGAGCGAGGGTGACTAGCAAGTATGAACCCCCCATGTGCAAACGGAAACCACGGACCTCTAATTGATGAAGACTAAAGCGGAGGCCTCATGGGACCCGTTAGTACAAGGAAGGGCTGACATGGGACCCGTCAGTACAAGGTAGATGAACACCAAGTTATTACAGAGTGAATCACGATAATGTGACTTTTTAAATATTATGGGATCTGAGGGCAGAATGAAATCCAAAGAAGTTGAGATCTCCATTCTCTTTGGGAAATTGCAAAGGAAGAATGCAAACCACCACCCTATTTATAGGGATAGACTCAAACAATCCAACGGCTGAAAAAGCATTTGATCAACGGACACAGATGCGACCCCTTGACTCCCCGCAATAAATGCAAGTAAGTTGGAACGGCACAATCTAATCGCCCCAACTAGTCGATAACAAAAGAGGCAATAGATCGATATGATCATATCTAAAAAAGCTTTGGATTAGACATTCCAGCACAATCATACTTCATGATCGATGGTTTAGAGACCTAGAATCCATAAACAAAGTCATACAAGCTTTAAAATCGCAGCAAAAAGGACAGTTGCTCGATAAGAGATAAAAGACCAAACTTTTCACCATACGAGGCACGTCACTGCCTCATACATCGTATGGATGACCATTGACTAAGCCATACAGGAACTCCTCTCGAATCCAAGATATCTGATATAGAAATCAGGAGAATAGTCTTCCTTATTCAAAACAGCAAGGACGTAACTGCCTAACATACCAAAGAATTGCTTAAGGAGGTCAGATCTGACTAAGACTTCTACACTTTCCAATTCCTCCCATATCAAAGATATGCTACAAACGAAACATCGCTTGAAGAACAAGTAGTTCCAAGTTGATAATGAGAAACATAAAGATTCGGAGGATACTGAAAGGGTTATTTTCTCTTAGTCTTATAAAAAAAAAAAAAGAGTTCAACAAAAGGTATAAAAAGCCTCCTTATATAAAAGTTTGTGTCACAAAAGGACAATTTTACAAGGGCATGGATCGAACATCGACCAAAATGTTGAACGTTCCCTAAATCAGATCGATCCGAATAAGCCTACTATCTGCATGATTATGTGCAAACATGATTTTGAATATAACCCAAGGGACTATACTGGGTTGATCAACAAAGATTGGATTTGCAAAACAAACATCGAGATCAAAGCTACCTTATTCTACATTCTTGGCAAAGATCAATTTCAGATAAGTATGCTAAACAATACTGATTATTTTACGATGATTATATTTATGCATAAAGGCAAATTGTGCATAACAAAGAGAAGAAAATAGATATAGGCAAGAATCTGCCTGCAAGAAGGTTAATATTTCCAATTTAGTACTTCTCCCATTACAAAAATTTCAGCCCAAACAAGTGCACAAAAGTTGGGCGACAAAAAAAAAAAAAAAAAAATAGACAGTCCAAGGCCTGCCAGGACGAACAAAGATCACTGAGAAGGACGGTCAATAGGCCGACTACTAGAAACAGTCCTCCGAGGAGTCAAATTGCCAGCAAACGCCATCAACTCCTCTTGACGCTTCAGATAACCAGCGTCATACCCTTCCTCATAGGACCGCCGTTGAGACTCCTCTGCAAGGGCAGCAGCCTGAATTAAATCATTTTTCTCTTTTTCGAGAACAACTTTATCAGCCTCCAATTTTTGAAGATCATCTCTGGCAATCTGAAGTTCCAACGTCAGCCCTGCAGCTTTAGCTTTTTCCGACTCTAACTGACGTTGATGAACACGCTTACTCGTCCACAGTTCGTCATTTTGCACACCCAGCTGGAGTGCAAAATACTTGCCCTAAAAAGCAGAAAAAGTAAGAAAAACCGACACACAACAAGGCGTTCAAAACAAAAAACAGGAAAAATATTCAGAATATGTTTACCTGCTCACATATCTTCACCAGAGATTGAACAAGGCGAACGTTGGAGGTACCTTCGAGCTTCCTCAACTCGCCGGGCAAAATTGTGCTCATACCCAGATCCCAAGATAAAGCATCAGGCTCAACTGAGCCAGGCAATTCACTATTAGAAGGGACACCATCAGAACGAGGTGTCTCTGACAACATAATATCTTTAACTTGCTCAAAGATACATCGATCATCTAATAGACGAGGAGATTCTCTCCCGTCGGGACTAACAGAGGTCTCCTTGCCCGAGGCAGAAATAACCGTTCGACGACCAGACCTGGAACCGGTCCCACCTCCGGAAGGTCCTCCTGATTCAAAGGATGTAGTCATTACAGTAGTATCATGAAACAAAAATTCAGGACAATCCTGCACAATAGATTGTGTCGTAGAAGGATTGACAAAAAAGCTATCACCAGCTTGCCCTCCGCTTACAATGGGAGCAGTAGAAGCAGACAAAGGAAGGGAAATAGCAAAATCCCCTCCGTGAAAAACGTGCTCAAAAGAAGAAGTGTTGGAACTAACAGCTATATTATAAGCCGGTTCTTCGTTGGACGTATCCCCAAAAGGTAATCGACCAGGGGAAGGCATGTTTCCTTCCTGAGTGGAAGTAGAAAAGATTGGTTCTGAAAACGACAAGTTTACCACGGAAAGAGGTTCAGAGACAATACAACGAGTATCGATCTCCGACCTAATTGTTGGGGACGAACGAGGAGGCTCTATCGACGGCCCATCTCTTCGAGATTTTTTAGATCTATTATCTCTAGCGCCCTCACGAGAAGGTCGCTTCGAAGTATTACCAAAAAGGTTACTCATGATCGGACTATGGAAAAATACAAATTAATATCGAGAAAGTTTATCGACTAGCTAAAGAAAGAGTATTCTGTTAAGAGAGGAGTATAGCAGTAAAAAACAAGTCCAGTTTTTACCTTTCGTATTTATACTACACGAAAGGATGCGACAGACATAAAGAAAGGGCGCGAAACAGGAAAACTGACCTTGGAGCAAACGCTGGAATTCGAAAAGACACACACATAATGATTACGGCAAATTAAATGACTTGTCTGAATTATTACGGCAATAGTGAAAAGACACGACTGTCAGAATACGAAGCGTTTAACGTACAAAATAAGCTAAAGTTACAGTTAAAACTACGAGGAAATAATTACAAAGATTATTTCAAAAATGAATCACTATTTCAAGAAGCCTGGTCGCTATCCGGAATCTTCTGTTCACTACCGACGTCCTCAGTCATCCCTATATCGTCTCCTTCTTCCTCTTCGTCTCCTGGATCGATGAAAGTATTATCAAGCTCATCGTTAAACATCAGAAGGAGGAATCGGCAATGGATTTCCAAATTCCTCGACAAGGTGAGCCAGAGGAAAACCTTGATATTCAACATCTGGAACCTCGGAAGAAGAATATAGTTTGCCATACCGATTCAACCGAATGTGCGCCGTCTTAAAATACTCCTTTCGACGGTCGTCGATCATCTCTAAAACGACCAGCTGATGAATCGCCTTCTTAAAAGTATTCTCAAGAAGAGGACCGACCATCCGATACACTAACGCCGTATGAACAGGAGAGTTAAGGAATTCGCGAACAACTCTTTCATCAGGATTCCTACCATATCGATCCCTAAGTCCGCTAAGTGGGACATCCTTTTCGTACTCCTCTAAAGAAGTTTCAAGGTTTGATACTTGAGATTCAAGCTCACTAATTCGAGTCGTGCTCTGTAACTGCAATTCCTCTAACTTTCTAGCCATTTGATTGGCCTGCTCTTGAGCACGAGAAATCTCCATCACCCTGTCTATCATTTCTTGATCTTCAGTCCCGGTAGCACGAGTCTCTACGACGGGAACGGAAGAAGATGTTGAGGGACCAACCTCTGAACCAGAGGATTTATGGAGTAAAGCTTTATGCTTCTCTTCCAGAAACTCGCACTGTTGTTTCCAAAGTGCATTTTCATAGGCGTATGACGCAAGACAAGTTTTGGTCTGAAGAACAAAGAGAGCAAGAAAAAGAGATGGATTAATAAATTAAGGAAGACCTTTAAAATTATCTATTAATATGATTAAAGTAAAAAGATGTCACCTTCTCGGCATAAAGAGAAGCTCGCTGGAATTTCTCCAGAGGATCCTTATGAAGAAGCTTATTGAGATCACGAGTGAAAACACCAGACAAAAGAACGCGGGTTGCCTTATCGACTGCGTTCTCACTATCATCATGAATAAGAGAATCCTTCTTGGAGTAACCAGCGGCCCTCCTTCCCTCTAAATGATCCTCGATCATTTCGACCAGGGTAGGTTTTGGATGTTTATCTCCGAGTAAAGAAAGGTCGTCACCAGAACGTCCATAGTAACTCCTTTTTCTATCAACTGGATTATTAGTAGGATGAGGCATCGACCAGCTACGACATCCTCGAATACCCAAAGATGTTCTAAGGTGAAGAGGAGGATAACCAGATCCCGTGCCCTGACGAATAGGGGACTCACGAGAAGAATCTGGAGATTCCCCTCTATTATCCTCGGACTCATGACCCAACTCCAGTTTCCTTTTTCGTGAAGCTCTCTGCTCGATGGGGGTGTTCTCTACGGATTTCGAAGATTTCGACAGCACCATTTTTCCCTTCGAAGAATGCCGAGAGTTTTCTACCATATGGGCTGAAAAAGAAACAAAATAAAAGTTAGTTTCTCCGTATAAAAGGTATAGTTACAGCAATAAGATAAAATAAAGTACTAACCAAGAGGATCAGATGATGAACTGATGGGAAAGTTATGAACACTTAACCCCGCCTTACGAAGGAAAACCTCCCCGATCAGAAGAGCGCTTTGATATTTGTTTGCACGCATTTCGGGGATTTCAGTGATAAACTGTACATCGTCAGGAACAAGTTCACCGGTCGGTAAGCGACCTCCAGGAATCCAATTGAAACCATGATCCCATAAAAAAGGCATGGTCGAACCATCCGGAAAACAAATATTAGACGGAGGACGAACAAAGAAGAAATGAGATTTCCACGAAGGATTACTAGAAACAGGGGCGTCAAAGATTGCTCGACTAGGCCGCTGACTAGCAAAGAAATATCCACGATTTGAAGAACTAGAAATATTAAAGCGAAAAAGTTGCGTAAAATTACGAAAGGAAGGTTTAAACCCCTTCGCAATCATCAAAACGGAAAAACAAACCACAAAAGCAACGGAATTTGGAACCAGCTGTGTCAAGCACACACTGAAAGTTTTCAAAACTTCGAGAAAAAGGGGAGACAAAGGAAGACGCAATCCACTATTGAAGTGAGCCGTGTAAAAGGCTCGACATCCCTCCGGGGGAGATGTGACTCTATCAGTAGAAGAAGGAAGAATTATCTCAGAACCTTCCGGAAAATATTTGGCGTAATTATTCACAACATCCGGGAATGTTTCCGCTGTATATGCGCAAGCTACGTCCTCAATCGGTTCAGAAATCTGAGGAACAGTACCTTTGCCCTTTTTGGCTCGGGCAGCCACGTCTGCATCAGAAAGGATTCGTACTTTGAAAGTATCTTCTACGGGGACAACGAAGTCAGATACTGTAGATTGCTCGCTCAAAGGATTAGGGTGCAACTCCTCATCGTGATCAGGAGCGACGATCTCTCTAGAAGAAGAAGAGGATTTTCTTACAAAAGCCATATATTCTGGTTTCCCAAAGATGAAGATCGACAAAAGAGAAAATTTTATGAGATAAACGACCAGGCAGGAAAATGAGTACAGGTTATAAGGAAGTATAAAAGAGAAATGGCGAACTCGAAAGTCACCTATTTATAACAAAATGAGAAAAGACGTTTCAAACTTATTGCAGCTACTCATATTCCCGCCAAAAACGGAAGGATACGAAGAGCCTCCTGAATAGACGCGTGGCGATCCGTAATTCGACAGAGAAAACGACTATCTATGATATGTAGCACTCTTTTCCTTATTTAAGATTTTTTCCCACAGGGTTTTTTCTTAAGTAAGGTTTTTAATGAGGCTCCATTCATAGAAAAGAAACAGTCGTAAAGATTTATCTACTTCTACGAGCTTCTATTATCTATACGCTCGAAGAAGTGAGGGAGTACTGATGGGGGCTATTTCGCACCCTACTTACTATTCGAATCGAACGAAGAAGATAAGATCGATTCGACCAAACCTAACATATCGGGATCATCTTGCAGACCCGGCCAAGTGCAGCTCGCTTCGATAGAAGATTGTACTCCGGACCCAAGAAGGATATTTGGGCCGAGTCCTATTAGGACTATGTTTCCTTGTAACACTAGGTTTAGCATCATATAAATACCTAGTTAATCATTGTATTAAACAACTACGAAATTCCTGAACTGTGAGAATACAGGATTTAACACTGCTTACAACAGCACAACTTAATAATATTCAATATTATTACTGAGCTTTTTACCTTCATATCGGTGTGTTTCATAGCTTTGTTTGGTGGTTTTACTTCTTGTTCTTGAATATTGCTTTTCTTTGTAACCGATCCATCCGGAATAAAGTAACAGAGCCCTAAATAATATATATAAATATCGAAAACCCCCAATATCACAAATTCACTGATAATTGAATAACCTAACGAAATCCGGTTAAATCAAAGCCTAGCATGCATACTAGCACAATATGTTTTCGATCGGGAGCCTCCTATGCGGGCCAGCATCGAGCCATGATGTTGGCCTAATTGGTCAATCTAAAGGGTTCTCAAAGACCTAGGTTATTACATAAATAATCATGCATACATAGCCTTCAACTCTTCTGGGGCTCCCACCTTGCTTGTAACGGGCCTCCATTCTAATCTAATAAAACAGTACAGCCCTAATCTATTACAAAGGCTCAAAGTGGCTCAAAAACAACTTAAGACTCGCAGGCCCAATAAAAACCAAACAATAAATCAAACCAATCACATCTACCCTAGGGTCAAGGCTCGGCACGATCGAAAACCACGTAAACAGTTCACGTAGAGCAAGAAACAAGCAAACAACTTTTACGTATTTCTTTCTTATTCTTAAAACCTCTTTTAAAAATAACTACCTATGATTCTTAAATTTTTGTCACTACTAATTATGACAAAATAAATTCTCGGGTAAAGAAAACAAGTTTACTGCATAAAATCAGATTCGGATTTTCAACTTTTGAAAATTGCAGTTCGGCCGCTCAAGATATGGAAATTGCACTTTTAACCCCAATGTTTTTGAGAAGTTACAAAACACCCCCAAAAACCAAATCGGCCAGAGGACCAGAAAATAAAATTTTGAATCCATTAAATTTTTGAATTTTACAAACAGACCCCTGAACTTTTAAAAATTACAAAACAGTCCTTTAATTTTCAAAAATTACAAAAATGACCCAAAATTATGTACTGACCAGATTTGCAAAAACAGTCCAGATTTTTCAAAAATTTCTAGAAAACAGAAAATAAATTTCGAGCTCTAATTTTCGAATTTGCGATTTTTAACAAAAAGTCCTGAAGTTTCGAAAAACTATAAATTTGCCACAGCTATGAAAATGCAATTTTACCCAGTCGTAGTGATAGGATAGTGCCCAGCAAGCCAGTTCATTTTAGCTTGTAATAAGTCTATTCTGTAAATAATAATCTTTGATTCTATAATTAATACGCACGTTTATTTATATCTGTATAGAATAAACATTGGCCAACTTCATCTCTCGCTAATACATTTAAGCGATTGGATGAAATCCTTAGATCACATTTAGACTATGGGACGATTCACTTCGGTATTGAGTGCAATCATGAAACAGTCTCTAAGGTCGTGATCTTAAAACACGTTCCAAGTCATAGATTCCGAAACGAGAAAGGGTATCGTAGGAATCGACGAGACTTGTACAAATATGCTTGATTCACATGGAGTGAATTTGTAGCGTTTCATGAGCAAGGCATTTGAGGCCAGTGCATATGAGTAGGTGGTTCGATAGAGGATCGAACGCATCGAACGACCCGAACAGAGAAACCCATTGTGGAAGCGCATGACGCATATCGGTGATGGGATGTTTCTCAAGACTTATAATATTGTACGATTTAGTCCTTTGACTTGAGGTGCTAGGGCAAATTCGGTGCATGAGTGTGTGTACTTAGATCTAGGTATAGATCACGTAGCTTGATCATAACATGCATAGGTTGGGTGCGTATAGTTATGTACTCGAGTGGTTAGTACCAATATGGAATCTACCGACTCATCGTAATGGATGAGGGAATTTCCTATACAATTCATAGATAATATATCCGAGGAATTTGCGGCCGCAGTCGGCTACGGATTTGGAAAGGAGTTTCCAAATTTAGTAGTCGCACTGGAATATTATCCCGAATTAGAAAGTATAGTTATCTAGACAAATTTAGAGGTGCTGATCAATTCAAACACACTAAGTCTTGATCGGGAAAATTAGTCGATAGAAGGACCGTATGTACATGGCATTTATAAGTGGTGAGGTTCACAAATATCAATTCACCTGAAGTTGGGCTTCATGGGCTTGTGGCTAGACATCGACCATGAACTGTGGGTACTCCGGAGTTGATAAGGGAGATTGATTCTAGGAGTGGTCAATTAAAGATGGTTTAATTGATCGGAGCAATTTATTGTTCATAAATTAAATCACGAGGAATTCGTGGGCCTGCTGCCAATGGATGGTGAACCTAGAGGGTCACACACAATACAGTTGGACGGTGACAGTTATAAAAGGAAATAATTGATTTTAAAGGTAATTAAATCAATTAATAAATTAAAGTATTAATTCAAGTGAGAGACTAATTAATTAGTTGATCTAATTAATTAAAGTGTTAATTAATTAAATAAATAGAGATATTAATTTATTAATTAATATGGACTAGATTAATTAAAGTGTTAAATAAAAGAGGCTTGCAAGACATGCTTTTAATTAAAAGCTCATAAGAAGTCTTTCAAACCTTTGCCCAAACCCTAACCGCCCTCTAACCTAGCCGCCGCCCTTAGTCCTGCGCGCCAACCCTAGCCGCCACCCTCAAACCTAGTCGTGAGCTGCCCTGTGCCGCCGCCGCCCCTCTCTTGTTCTCCTTGTGCTAGATCTTGCTCTGCAAGTAGATCTAGACATTCTTTTACTGACAAACCATCTAGATCCAGTTCGTAGCCTAAGACTAGAAGGTGTCACTACAATCCATCTGGTGTGGATCAACTCTGGAGGTGAGACACTTGGATCACTTACTGTGTTCGGAAACAACACCGGAGGTTGCCACCACCTTGCCTGTGGTGAGGTAAAATCGAAAACCCCCTTTTGTGCTGTTTATGTTCTTGATTCAACCTTTTCGTATAAATAATATGGAGACAGATTTATGTGGCTGATGGGTGCCTCGAAAAATTTTAAAATTCACATATTTGTTGTTCTGACAATCAAGGTATCCCAACAGTGGTATCCGAGCCAACTCCATAATTATTATGTGAAAAAGCCTGAACATAATAGTGTGTTCATGGAAATGTTTGATTATATGTTTGAATATGTGTGATTATTGTGTTATGTGAATTGATTCTTACTTATTATGACTGGATCTATGATGCGGTAAAACTGCTTTTTCAGATATGTGGCGAATTTATAGTTTTTGAAAACTTCAGGACTCTTTATGCAAAAAAATCGAAAAATCATGATATTAGGGCTGGAAATTTCATTTTCTGTTTCTGAATTTTTTTGATAAATCTGGACTGTTTTGCAAATTCTGGTTGCACGTAATTTTTGGGTCGTTTTACAATTTCCGAAAGTTAAAGGGCTATTTTGTAATTTTCAAAAGTTCAGGGGTCTATTTGCAAAATCAAAAATATTTCTGGACTCAAAAAAATTTTATTTTCTGGTCTGCTGGCCGATTTGGTTTTGGGAGTGTTTTGTAACTTTTTCAAAACTTTGGGGTCAAAAGTGCAATTTTTGAAAGTTGAGGGGCAAAACTGCAATTTTCAAAAGTTGAAAAACAGAATCTGTTTTCAAGCAGAAATTTATTTTTGTTACCCGAAAATTCATTTTGTCATAATTAGTAGTGACTAAAAGGTAAGAATCATAGGAAGTTAGTTTTAAAAGGTAGTTTTAAAATTAAGAAAGAAATATGTAAAGGATGTTTGCTTGTTTCTTGCTCTACGTAAACTGTTTACGTGATTTTCGATCGCGCCGAGCGTTGACCTTAGGTTAGATGTGATTGGTTTAATTTATTGTTTGATTTTTATTGGACCTGCGAGCCTGTTATATTTTTGGGCCACTTTGAGCCTTTGTAATAGAATAGGGCTTTATTGATTTTCTAGTCTAGGATGAAGGCCCATTTCAAGCAAGGTGGGAGCCCAAGAAGATATGAAGACCATGTATGCATGGTAGTTTATGTAATAGAATAGGCCTGTTTGAGAACCCATTAGATTGACCAATTGGGCCAACATCATGGCTCGATGATGGCCCACATAGGAGGCTCCCGATCGAAAACATATTGTGGTAGTATGCATGCTAGGCTTTTATTTATTTGTCGATTTATATTTAGCTTGTATGAGATGCGCGCTAGAATCTAGATCGTAAATAAAAGATAAAACATAATTTACACGGTGAGATCTCGAGGAGAGTTAGTATAACTTTCAAACCCGAAATTTCCATCTCGAATTTAATATTAAGTAATATTTGGTACATTTGAAACGGAGTTTTTAAGATTCAAGCCTTCCATCAATAGGAACTAGTGTATGTTGTCTACTTATTGACAAAGGTGATCCAGAGTCTGGCACCCGAGTCAAAGAAAGGGACAATACGCGAAATTCCATGACTCCTGTTTTTAACTAAACTCGACAGGGGTGAGGACTGGTCGGGATATGAAGATCGACCGATAACTAGTTACGGAGAATTCACGACCGGGCCCGTTGCTCATCATGATTGATGGGTTATACTTAACGATTAGTAACATTTATGATGTAGCAGTGCTAGATAAGTGTGAAAACCGAGGCAAAATAGCTTGAAGGTTGTGCTGTGCCACAATTGGTAAAAGTATACCTACCTGGAGAATTATTTCTATGGCCATGAGTCGTGGGTACAATTAATGGCTGCTGGGACGTCAAGACATACTAGGAATTAGATTTCCCGAGCAATCAAAGGTGTGATTGTTTCGATAAAATAGTGGGAGAACATTTTCGAAAACAAGACCAAAATTCGTTAATTATAAGTATTAAGCATAGGTCAGTTAGCTAAATGTTGTCTTCTTTCCATTTGTAGATATTTAAGTACAATGTCTAAGAATCCATTATCTGTCAACCTCGACGCTAATAAACTGAATGGCTCAAACTTTGTCGACTGGCTAAGAAATCTTAGTCTAGTCCTCGACTCCGAGCGACGAAGCTATGTGCTTGACACACCTATGCCTGCTGCACCCGCAGCACGAGCTATTGAGGAACAACGAACCGCCCATGCCAAAAGGGTTGATGATGATCTTCAGGTTCGCTGCCTCGTGCTAGCCTCGATGTCGAATGAACTGCAGAAATAGCATGCTGTAATACTGTTGGTCCCAAGTGGTCAGATGAGGTCTAGAGGGGGGGAGGTGAATAGACCTCTTCAAAATTTTATCAAATTTTAACTTTTAAAACTTTTACTTAATTGTCAGCAGAATAAGCTGTTATAAAACAGTAGGCTGACTAAGCTGATCGCGAACTAATCTTTTAACAGCTAGGTAGACCACTAATTAGATAATCACTTAGCTGATTTAGTCAAAATCAGTTTTAACACCAGAATACTTGCAGCGGATATTTTAAGTGTTTTTCACAAGTAAGCTTGGTAGATTGAAAGATTTTATCCCCAGTTTTATCAAACTCCTTCAAAATCTTTTCAAACAGTTTTATCAAAGTGTTTTTATGCAAACTGAAAATATGCAAGTAAAAATGAGAAATAAAAACACAAGGATTTTTATAGTGGTTATATGGATGTAAATCCTTTAGTCCACTCTTCCAAGTCACAGAGATCTTGAGTTATACTATAATCACAAACTTACAGTATACTCTGCTTGCGCCAATCAACAAATGAAAAGGCCACAAGTGCGCAATAGGAAATCACAAAGAAGACCTATTCTACAGAGACTAATCACTCACAAAGACGGATAAGAACTCCTCACAACACTCTCTTTTCACAGATTCACTCAGAAAATGAATTCGTTTTGCTTTAACAAGCTTCGGTCAACAAATGACTTCAGCAGGCGAGTGAGCTGTTCTTGAGCTTCTTGAGATTTAGAAAATATTCTGCTTCGGATAATCTCTCAGATGTTGTGTTATATTTTCTCTTCGTCACTTCAGCTATTTATACTCACAGATTCAAAAAGTGTCCGTTGAAGAGAGACATAATTCGAATTTCTCGATTTCTGGTCCTTAATTTCCGCGAACGGCTCTCTGCACAGTGACAGTACTGCAGACTGTACTTTCTGTTAGGCAGCATTAGATGCACCTAGCTGATACGAAGTATTTCTTCAATCATTTGCCATTAATATCATCGGTCTTTAACATTTATTACTCTAAGGGCATTTATTACCGTTGGGGAGACTTCATGATCCTTTCCACTCGGCTGATAAGAACACAAGTCTGATGGTGAGCAGAGCTGATCCCAAACTTGAACAAATCTGATTTGAGTCAGCTGATCTTCACCAGTCTGATTTCTTTCCTTCAGCAGATCAGTAGTCTTCTGTACCTTGAATATTTGACCCTTCTGATTTGTCTTCTTACTTGGTCAAAATTCTTCTAAGGGTTTTAACTAAGTTTTCCATACTTAGCTGATCTTGATGTTTTGGAAATCATCAAAACCTCCCTTAACTTCTTTATTTCTTATGCACTCTATATTCATTTTCATCCAATAATTTCCCCCTTTTTGATGATGACAAAACTTCAGCTAAGTACCTGTTACCTATACTAAAGTTTTAGTCCTCAAAACATCTGAGATAGAAATGTATGTTGGAGTAGAAACTTGAACTTTAATATATGATTTGAAAAGAATACAAGTTACAAGTTTTTCATCAGATGAGATAACTGAAGAAAATAAAGTAAACTGATACAATATAAAATAGTCAATACTAATCATCAGCTTCTTCACTTCCTTCTTCTTCAACTTCCTCATACTCATATTCTGATTCATCATCATCTTCATCTTCATCATTTACGTCATCAGTTAGAAGATTTTGCCGAGCAGCTTCCATCTTTTGCTTTATTTCTTCTTCACGCTCTAGTTTCTTTTCTGCTTCATCAATTCTTCTCTTCAGACGTTTTACATTTTTATTCTTGGTGAATGCATCTAGTTGCTCTTCAGGAGTGTCCTTTTCTACAGCCAATTCTTTATCAGACTTGACTGGTCCTTCATGTTCTTCTTCAGCAGCTTGTTCATCAGCTTCTCCATCTCCTTCAGCTTTTTCTTCAAGTACTTGTTCCTCTGGCTCTTTTGGTTTCTCTTGAGCAGCAGCAGAGTCTTCTTGAGTACTTGGAGCAGTTGGCTCTTCCCTTTTCTCTTCCCCCTTTTTGTCATCATCAGCAGGGTTAATAGTAGGGTTGAGTTCAACAGCTTGGATTTGGACAACAGCACATAAGTTCCTGATGTTCTGATCCATTACATCATGTCTTGTGTTGAGATGATTCAGAGTAGATGTGATAGTTCCAGACTGATCATTGATGCAATCAACATTAAGTTGGAAAGTAGAGATTTCTTCATGGACTTTGTTTGCAGCAATTTGAACTTCTGCAATCAATAACAGATTCTTTGTAGTCTCCTCATTACTAACTTTGATGAATGTGTCAGTCAGATGAGCAATCGTATCTTCACTTCTATTAAAAACAGCATGAAGATGACCAACATCAGCTTTGACATCTTCAATACTTCTGTTCATATCCAGAATGCTGTTTGTCAGCATTAGTAAATTTGTCTTGAGGCAATGGGAAGTTGTCAATGGCATTCTTAACCAATCTTGCATTTTCCTCATGCATTTGCTTCATCAGCATCCTCCTCCTCCCTTCCATTTCCTTGACTGAACTTTCAAGCATTAGCTGGAAGGATTCCATCAGTGATTAGTGCATATCAGATGTTGGAATGGAGGGTGATGCAGTCTGATCTTCTTCCTGGTGGACAGGAGTGTCTTCCAGAACAACTTCTTCATCAGTCTTTTTCTTAGCTTTCCACTTAATAGTAAAGACTCATTTGTAGCAGCAGTCTGTTCCTTGACGTCTTCAAAGATCTTTGTAACAACAGTCCCATCTTCAGTGAAAACAGTAGTTTGGCGGATTCTCTTTATGATAGGTAGACTACTTGCAGCAGATGTCTTCACTTTAGGCAACTCTTGATACGTTTTTATTTCTTTTCCAAATGTAATCTGATGTAAACTAGGTAGACTGGGCAGATCACTTGGAGATCCTTGTTCATACCTTGAACGTCCAGCCCATCTTTCCAAGGCAGTATGAACAGCAATTTGCACAGCTCTCTTGATAGGATCATCTTGCTTTATTATCTTTGCTGACAATGCATCGGAGATGATCTTGGCTTCAGCAGCAGCAAATTCTTGTGCATATTTGTGCATCACATCTCTGACATAATCAGCATCCAGTACTTTGGTGATTGAAGTAGTCTGCAACCAGCTGAGGACCCATCTTTCCTCACTTGCAAACTACTTCCAGCTCTGGAGTTCTTCAACAGATTTGTTCATCCTGTAATCTATCCATTTGATGTATCTCTCCTTCTCTTGGATGAACAAGGTTTTACGCTACAGCTTCTCATCAATATGAGCCAAGGCAGCTTCAAATCTGTTGACAATATCTAAGGCTTTTCTTATCAATATGGTCAGAATTGACAATATCAAAGGCTTTTCTTACTTCAAACCTTTTCTTTTCTGTTATTATGCTAGAAGGCATTTTTGGCTTGTCCTTCTTTGATTCACCAATCTTGATGCCACCAGCTATGTTTGGACCATGGCAGTCCTTCTTGCTTAACTCAATAACCAGTGCCAATTCTGCATCTTCAGCAGCTTTACGCTCAGCAGCAGTCATTTTTCTTCCTTCTTCATCATTTTCAGTTGCAATTTTGCTAAGCTCAATGACTTTTTGCTCTTCCTGATCGTCTCTCTTTCTTTGCTCTGCTTCTTCTCTCTATTTCTTATCAGCAGCAGACACTTTCTTTCTCTTGATAAGTATTTTTCTTTTTCCTTTATTTTTATCAGCTGTCTGAGCTTCTTTAGCAGCAGCAGGTTCAGGAGTAGCAGATGCAATTGGTGCAGCGGTGGAAGCAGTCTGTTTAGTAGCTTTATCAGCAGCTGACTCCTTGGCAGCGGACTCTTCTTCAGCTTCAGCAGGCCTCTCTGCTGAATGAGGACTTTCTCTGACTAAGTCATAAGGTTTAGGAGGAGATGGTTAAAAAAACCACCTTTCTCTTAGCAGACTTGTTTGTAGCAGGCTTCTATTTGACAGGTTTAGAAGCAGCAGTGTCTCTCAACTGGCTTCTAGTCCTTTTTGCTACTTTGTCAGCAGATATTTCTTCTGACACTGTTCTTGATGGAGAACCAGCTGATATCTCCAAAACTGTTGGGATTCGGTAAGATAAACAGCCCTAGGCACAACGGAATATAAAAATTTTAGGACCTCTTACGGAATCTTGCCAGGATACTACTCTAGGTGTATATATATAAATATTAATTTAAACGACAGTATGAACAGTTTACACGTTATACCTGTCTCCTTGCAAATCCAAGTTGGCAAAACGAACTTTGATTTCTCCTCCAATTAATCGATCCAAACCTTTTGAGTAGCGCCCCACGTGTTGCGCCTCTACGAGTTGATACACCACAATATCACGAAAAATAATTTATCTTGATCGACTAGAACACAAGATATATTAAGATCTAGGACTTAGGAACGATTTAGGAACAAAATCGAAAACGAAAAATTCTTCCACAGAGAAGAGTGGGTTCGACCGATTGCACAGGGAGAAGGGAGAGAATTTTTGCTCTGCTCAATTTTTGATTGTTGAGTTGTGTGAAAAATAACTACAAGTAAGGTACTTATAGTTATCTCCTTAACCTAGTCCTATTAGGACTAGGATTCCATTCTCCTACATGGGCCATGGCCCTCTCTAATTAGAAGACCAAGTCTTCTAATTAATTCATGGCCCAGTTAATTAATCTTGACCAGGCTTTTATTTAATCTCCCAATTAAATAGCCCAATTAATTAACTATTCTCCCAATTAATTAATTTTGACTCTATGTCCAATTAATTAAATATTCCTTTAATATATTAAATCCAACTTAATTAATTAACTCACAAATTAAACTCCAATTTAATTTATGATCCTGATCCAATTCCAATTGGATCTTTCTTTGTTCCAACTGGGTCGACCTAGTCGACCCACCCATTATAATCGACCCAGTCGATTATTCACTCACTCGACCCAGTCGACTCAGTCATTCTTATTTCCTCGCTTTCGCTTCATGTGTATTGTGTATGCCCCCGTAGGTTCACCACATAATTGGCCGTGGGTTATAAGACTTACTCTAAATCAATCGAACACTCTGTCGATTTATCATTCCAAAATTAGCACTCCTGCCAATTTAGGAATTCTCCCACACTCCACGGTCGATGTCCAGCCACACTCCACGGTCGATCAATCTCCCAGTCGAGACTTAAGGGTATGGTCTTTCATCGGTTTCCCTTTTATTTTGTCTTGACCTTATGTATTCTGGTCTCGAAATAAATTCTCTTTGACTTAATCTTTATGAGCTACTTACATAAAGTCGTCAGATACCTTGGCCAAGGATTTTACAAGAATTAATTTATCACAGAAATCCATAGGAGAATTTCCCAACCTATCAAGTCGGGTCAATGGATCCTTTGTTGATGATATGAATCTGCATACGAGTTCCTCTATACCCAATATGAGTCCACGTAGACTTTCTATCGAACTCCAATCAGTCGGAACTCGTATCAAAGTATAGACGTTCTCGCACCAGATAAACCCTATCACCTCAAGTAGTTAGGGATCGTTCCTCGTATACTATTGCAAATTGGAATAACTTCAACCCCGATATGCGACTACCGCTTCCAAGGTGAGTTGTTTCCTAATTGGGGTATTCAGTGCGCTTGCCATCCCAGCAAGCCACCCACTTATGTGTATCGACAATCCCAGTCACGCTCGTGGACCCCAGCGTTCTCCAGTTCATCGAAGTATACACAATAGTGAGAGTCTAACCGAATCCAACGATGTCCTATCTCGATTGGATTCTACGACTCTTGAATATGTTCTAGATCACGGCCTTGGAGATCAGTCCACGGGTTGTCCCATAGCCCTGTGATCTAAGGACTTCTATCCTTATGCATAGATATATATTACATAAGATATAGATGACCATTTAGTAAAGTGCATCAATTAATCAAAATTGAATAGTTCCTTATTTATTACAAAGAAATGCTCGCCATACAGCTGGCTTGCAGGACACTATTTCTATCAATCTCCCACTTGTCCTAAAGCCAGTCTTTTATGTTCTTGAGTCCCATCTTATGCAGATGAGATGTTTCTCAAATGCCTTTTGAGGCTGAGGCTTGGTTAGCGGGTCCGCAGAATTATCTTCTGAGTCGACACGTTCCATCTTAATGTCTCCTTTACCAATGATATCTCTTATCACGTGGTATCGTATTTGTACGTGCTTGGATTTCTGATGAGATCTCGGCTCCTTTGCTTGCGCTATTGCCCCATTGTTATCACAGAATATAGTAATGGGCTCAGCGATGCTAGGTATCACATCCAATTCTTGGATGAAGTTGCTCATCCAAACACCTTCCTTTGCTGCATCAGTCGCAGCAATGTATTCTGCTTCGGTGGTTGAATCCGCGGTTGTTGCTTGGAGCTTTTCCAGCTAACCTCACCACCATTGAGGCAGAACACGTATCCTGATGTCGACTTGAAGTCCTCTACATCACATTGGAAGCTCGAGTCTGTATAGCCTTCCAATTTCAATTCTTCTCCATCGTATACCAAGAACAATTCCTTAGTCCTTCTCAGGTACTTTAGAATTGCCTTTATGGCTATCCAGTGCTACTCACCTGGATCAGACTGGTAGCGACTTGTAACGCTTAGAGCGTACGCTACATCCGGTCTAGTACATAACATACCATATATAAGGCTTCCTATCGCGGATGCATATGGTACTCGAGACATATTGCTTCTCTCTTCTGGCGTCTTTGGGGCCATAGACTTAGAGAGTGCAATCCCATGTCTCATTGGAAGCAATCCTCTCTTGGATTCTTCAATATTAAATCTTTTCAAGATTTTATCTATGTACTGGGATTGGGAGAGGCCCAGCAGTCCTTTCGATCTATCTCGGTAGATCCTTATACCTAGTACAAAGGATGCTTCTCCCATATCCTTCATTGAGAATTGTGTAGATAACCATGCTTTAGTTTCAGACAACGCTTTCACATTGTTTCCAATGAGAAGAATGTCGTCAACGTAAAGCACCAAAAATTCAACTGTACTCCCATTGATCTTCTTGTACACGCAAGGTTCGAACATGTTTTTAATGAATCCAAAAGTTTGGATTGTCTCATCGAAACGAATGTTCCATCTTCGGGAAGCTTGCTTCAGTCCATAAATGGACCTCTGGAGTTTGTGCACCTTGTGTTCATCTCCTTTGGATGCATATCCTTTTGGTTGCTCCATGTAGATCTCCTTGTCAATGTCCCCATTGAGAAAGGCAGTCTTTACATCCATCTGCCATATCTCGTAGTTATACCACGCAGCTATGGCCAGCAAGATCTGAATGGATTTAGGCATTGCGACCGGCGAGAAGGTCTCCTCAAAATCGATACCTGGTCTTTGAGTGTATCCTTTTGCCACTAGTTGCGCCTTTTAGGTTATTACCTCTCCGTTCACTCCAGGCTTTTGCTTATAGATCCACTTGCAACCCACGGAAGTAACTCCCACTGGTGGATCTACCAAGGCCCAAACCTTGTTCGAGAGCATGGAGTCCAATTCGGATTCCATGGCTTCGCGCCACTTTCCCGAGTCTATGTCTAGCATAGCCTCTTCGTAAGTCCTTGGGTCGGTTAGAGACTGTCCAGTCTCATGCAGCAGACCGTAGTACCTCTCGGGTTCTCTACGTTGTCTTTCTGACCTACGAAGTATCGCTGTACTTTCTGGTGCACTTTCATGCTCTTGTTCTCCCACTGTCTGTGGTGACGGGTCATCTTGATCGACTTCTTCGGTCTTTTCAACTTCGGTGACCTCATCTAGTTCTACGTTATTTTCCTTCTTGTCAACCAAGAAATCCTTCTCCAAGAAGTGAGCGTTCCTCGAGACAAACGTAGTTTGTCTTGTAGGATCGTAGAACTCGTATCCTATCGAGTTTTCTGGATACCCCACAAATTTGCACAAAGTGGATTTAGTTTCCAATTTATCTCCCACTACCTTTCTAACGTAAGCGGGAGATCCCCATATGCGCATGAATGCGTATGAGGGTGCCTTGCCAAACCATAATTCGTATGGTGTCTTTTCTACGGATTTAGAAGGTACCCTGTTCAGTATCTTCGTTGCCGTGAGGAGGGCATGTCCCCAAAATGAAAGAGGAATGTCAGTGGCACTCATCATGGATCGAACCATGTCCATCAAAGTTCGATTTCTTCTCTCTGCAACTCCATTTAATTGCGGTGTTGTAGGAGGAGTCCACTGCTATAGTATTCCATGCTCTACAAGATAATTTAGAAATTCGTTACTAAGAAATTCTCCACCTCGGTCAGAACGAAGAGCCTTTATCGTATGACCAAGTTGATTCTCTACTTCCATCTTGAATTCTTTGAATCGCTCAAAGGCTTCAGACTTGTGTTTCAACAAGAACACATATCCATAACAACTATAGTCGTCAGTGAAAGTGATGAAGTAGTCATAGCCACCTCGGGCGCTTTTTCTTAGTGGTCCACATACGTCAGTATGTATTAAGTCCAATGTTTGCTTGGCTCGCTCAGGGTTTCCCTTAAATGGCAACTTAGCCATTTTACCGTTTAGACACGGTTCACATGTTGGCATTTCATCAATGCGATTGATTTCAATCGCGCCAAAAGATGCTAACTTTTGAATCCTTGACTTAGATATATGTCCAAGTCGAGCGTGCCACAATTGGGCAGATATTTCATTATCTTGTTTCCTTTTGTTTTGTTGTACATGCATCACTAACTTAGGTGGTTCAATGGTATATAGTCCATCTTTTAATGTACCAGTGAAAAACATATTATCATTCATGAATAACGAAAAGGAAGATTTATTAATAGTAAAATTAAAACCTTCATTATCCAAAACAGGAATAGAAAAAATGTTTTTCACCAAACCAGGTACATAAAGAATGTTCCTAAGGACTAATTTATTACCACCAAAATCTAACTCCACTTCGCCTATGGCCTCGGCAGCAGCTCTAGCTCCATTGCCAAATCTTAGGATCCAATCCCCTGGCCTAAGTGGCCTTGTTGCTTCCATCACCTGTAAATCATTACAAAGATGAGAACCACAAGCAGTGTCTAGCACCCATGATGCGCAGTTAATTGATAAATTAACTTCAACAAGGAATATACCTTTCGAGCTCTCCAACAACTCTTTGCAGTTCTTCTTCTAGTGTCCAGGTTTCTTGCAGTAGAAACATTTCTGTTCACCAGACGAAGCTTTACGCTTCTTTCCCTTCCCTATCGGCCCAGATGGTCCTTTGCCTTTGCTTGAAGAAGCATTTCCTTTCCCTTTCCCTTTCTTTGTCCTTTTGGACTTCGATTGGGTCGAGGTAGCAATCATCACTGGCTTCTCTCTTTCCATGGAAGCCTCGGCAGTGGCGAGCATATTAGCCAACTCGTGAAGTTCAACATCCATCTTGTGCATGTTGTAGTTCACTACGAATTGCTCGAATGATCATAGCAACGATTGGAGGATTATATCGTGGCAGTAGGTTTTGTCCATCTTTACGTTTAGATGACCAAGCTTTTCAATAAGCCCAGTCATTTTGATGCAGTGAGATCGAACATCAGCACCTTTAGCCATCCTCGTTTGTTGCAAAGTCTTAGCAGTTTCATACCGCTCATATCTACATTGCACCCCAAATAGACCATTCAGGTGCGTGTAGATTTCAAAAGAAGACTTCATATGCTCGTGCTGCTTTTGAAGCTCATTCGACATGGATGCCAACATGAGACAACGTGACTGCAATTCATCGTCAAGCCACATATCCACGGCTTCTTTCTTAGTATCATCGGCATCCTTAGCAAGTTCGGGAGGGGGCCCATCAAGGACAAAACCTCGCTTTTCAGAAGCGAGAATGATCTTAAGGTTCCTGACCCAGTCATGGAAGTTGGGTCCAGCTAATTTGTTTTGATCAAGTATGATGGAAATTGGATTCTTAGACATTATATCTACAAAATGACGAGAGAAGAAATAAATTCGAGAAAGATTAATTCAAAAATGCACAATTTACAAACATGGTTTTCATTTGTAAATTACTCCCACTATTTTAATCAAAATCTTATGACCCCACATAAGTTTCGGGAAATTAAAATATCCTAGCGGGCTTAAGGCCCAAATGCAATCTCCTAGTACCCACGACTCATTGGCCATACTATTTGATTCACTTGGTGGTCGATTACGTCAACGGTTAACCATCGCAGCTAACCCTTAAGTTCATTTAGCCTCGTTTTTCGATATGGACCCACGACTCGTGAGACATCCATACTTACTAGCGTTAAATCATGCCCAATACTCGTGGAGATAAATAGTTCAATTCTGGACGTCCCACGACTCGTGAGACAACGCCTAAAACCTTGCTATCCCCTCCCTTGGCACTAAACTCGTGCATCGAGGCAATAGACATAATATCTTCCTACAGCTCGACCCACGACTCATGAGACATCGAGATATATTCGTACAATATGCCTAAGACATAGTAATTGGATAGGCTCGGACCATAGACACTATTCATATGTGCCCGTTATTCGATTTAATATTCTAATTGAATTTTAAGTTCAATTGGAGGTTTTAAGTTTTCATGTGCGAGGTCTCATCAGATTATGCTTTATCTTGTTTACGTGATCTATTCTAAGCATGCAAGACATACATCAAACAATATAAGTAAACATACATCACCTAGCAAGATATGATTGATAGATTGCCCATCATATGCGATTCATCACGAGCCAAGTGATGAATCAATTGGTCAGTCTAGGGTGGAAATTAAATGTCCTAACTATTACAATTTTCAAACCCATACATCATGGGCCTTCTTGTAATATCCAGCTTGATTGGGCTTCCACGTAATGAATTGGGCCTCCATGTCCTCCAAGGTTATGGGCCTCTATGCGGATCTCCAAGTCTTCATGAGGTCTTCTCGGCTCCAAGCCTAATCTAAGCCTAGTTTACAAATTTAAAATGGTCCTATTCTATTACATTTGTTTGCGCAAGCAAGGGCACCAATCAGGCCCATTTAATTACAACCCATAAATTAAATAAACCAAAAACTACACAGGGCTTAAGGGCAAAATCGACCAATCCACATATTCACTAAAGAACATGCATAAATTCACATAAGGGCATAAATGTAAATTTATCGGCTCTATTAATTTTAATTCTAAAAAATTAAGTTAATTAATTTTGAATTAACAATTAACCTCTAAGATTAATTAGCTCTTACTTGAGCTATAAGTAATCTATAAACCTTATCTTGATTAATATTGGTTAATTAAGGTAGACCAAATCTCTAAGATTCCTAGCTTATCCAAAACTCTAAGCTTCCCAAATGTTCCCAAATCTCTAAGATTCTCAAGATAATCCTATTTTGACTAGATTAGTTAATTAAAGAAGTGTTCTAGTCTAACAAGATAACTACCTTATCCAAAAACTCTAAGATTTTAAGGACTTCCAAAATAGGCATGTTTGAGATCAACCAAAATTCCGCCACATAGTGACGAATAGGACACCGCCACGTGACAGCACAAGCGCGGCCACGGAGGCCGCGCGTGAGCCTCACGCAGCGGCTGCTGTCGCCCGTGACAGCACGCAGCGGCTGCTGTCGCGCGTTGCCAGCACGCGGCAGACTGCCCGTAGGCAGCTGCCGTGTGCTGCACGTGCAGACAACGCGCTGTTTACACGCTGCTGCGTGCGGCAGCACGCGATGGCCGCCTAGCCGCGGTTTAACCCAATTTTTTTTTGTTTTGATTACTTCTTGATTTAATTAAAATCAGTTCCAATTAAATCCTTAATCCAAAATAAAATTAACACGATAAAAATTTCGAATCTAAAACTATCCATTAACTCTAAGTTTACAAACAAACGTCCTAAAACATGCAAAGTTAAAGAACTAGCCACACATAAATCAAACATATGATTTATAACACAGAATTTGCAAATTTATATATATACAAAGCCTAGAGTTGGCTCTGATACCACTGTTGGGATTCGGTAAGATAAACAGCCCTAAGCACAGCGGAATATAAAAATTTTAGGACCTCTTACGGAATCTTGCCAGGATACTACTCTAGGTGTACATATATAAATATTAATTTAGACGACAGTATGAACAGTTTACATGTTATACCTGTCTCCTTGCAAATCCAAGTTGGCAAAACGAACTCTGATTTCTCCTCCAATTAATCGATCCAAACCTTTTGAGTAGCGCCCCACGTGTTGCGCCTCTACGAGTTGATACACCACAATATCACGAAAAATAATATATCTTGATCTACTAGAACACAAGATATATTAAGATTTAGGACTTAGGAACGATTTAGGAACAAAATCGAAAACGAATAATTCTTCCACAGGGAAGAGTGGGTTCGGCCGATTGCACAGGGAGAAGGGAGAGAATTTTTGCTCTGCTCAATTTTGGCTTGTTGAGTTGTGTGAAAAATAACTACAAGTAAGCTACTTATAGTTATATCCTTAACCTAGTCCTATTAGGACTAGGATTTCATTCTCCTACATGGCCCTCTCTAATTAGAAGATCAAGTCTTCTAATTAATTCATGGCCCAGTTAATTAATCTTGACAAGACTTTTATTTAATCTCCCAATTAAATAGCCCAATTAATTAATTATTCTCCCAATTAATTAATTTTGACTCTAAGTCCAATTAATTAATTATTCCTTTAATTAATTAAACCCAACTTAATTAATTAACTCACAAATTAAACTCCAATTTAATTTATGATCCTGATCCAATTCCAATTGGATCCTTCTTTGTTCCAACTGGGTCGACCCAGTCTACACAGCCATTACAATCGACCCAGTCGATTATTCACTCAGTCGACCCAGTCGACTCGATCGTTCTTATTTCCTCGCTTTCGCTTCATGTGTATTGTGTATGCCCCCGTAGGTTCACCACATAATTGGCCGTGGGTTATAATTAAATATTATTTAATTATTCGAGTGAGACATACTCTAAATCAATCGAACACTCTGTCGATTTATAATTCGAAAATTAGCACCCCTGCCAATTTAGGAATTTTCCCACACTCCACGGTCGATGTCCAGCCACAAGCCCATGGAGCCCAATCACTGGTGAATTAATTCAGTGAACCTTTTATCATTTACAATTTCCATATACGACATAATCTCTCCATCGATCAATCTCCCAGTCGAGACTTAAGGGTATGGTCTTTCATCGGTTTCACTTTTATTTTGTCTTGACCTTATGTATTCTGGTCTCGAAATAAATTCTCTTTGACTTAATCTTTATGAGCTACTTACATAAAGTCATCAGATACCTTGACCAAGGATTTTACCAGAATTAATTTATCACAAAAATCCATAGGAGAATTTCCCAACCTATCAAGTCGGGTCAATGGATAATTTGTTTATGATATGAATCTGCATACGAGTTCCTCTGTACCCAATATGAGTCCACGGAGACTTTCTGGCGAACTCCAGTCAGTCGGAACTCGTATCAAGACGTTCTCGCACCAGATAAACCCTATCACCTCAAGTAGTTAGGGATCGTTCCTCGTATACTATTGCAAATTGGAATAACTTCAACCCCGATATGCGACTACCGCTTCCATGGTGAGTTATTTCCTAATTGGGGTATTCAGTGCGCTTGCCATCCCAGCAAGCCACCCACTTATGTGTATCGACAATACCAGTCACGCTCATGGACCCCAGCGTTCTCCAGTTCATCGGAGTATGCACAATAGTGAGAGTATAACCGAATCCAACGATGTCCTATCTCGATTGGATTCTACGACTCTTGAATATGTTCTAGATCACGCCTTGGAGATCAGTCCACGGGTTGTCCCATAGCCCTGTGATCTAAGGACTTCTATCGTTATGCGTAGATATATATTACATAAGATAAAGATGACCATTTAATAAAGTGCATTTATTAATCAAAATTGAATAGTTCCTTATTTATTACAAATAAATGCTCGCCATACAGCTGGCTTGCAGGACACTATTTCTATCAAAAACTTCATTAGTAATCTTCTTCATAGCAGTGTCAGCAGCAGCTTGCTTTTTCTTGTCTGTTCGGGCTTGAACAGCTGGCTTAGCTGTTTGAACAGACTTATTTTGTCTCTTAGCAGGAACCTTGTCCTTAGGTTCCTCACCCTCTTCTTCCTCATCATTCTTTCTCTTTGTTCCTCCCTTAACAGCTTGATAGGTTGCCATAGGTTTGGCATTATGAATCTCCATCCCATGGATCATTCCACAACCCAGCTGATAGAACAGGTAACTTAGAGTAATCCTGTGGTTTGTTTGCTACTTCTGGTGAAAGTTCGTCAGAATGTACCAGATGACAACAGACCAGTTCACCTCATAGCCGTAGTAAATAGCCATCATTATGCAGTAACATTTCATGGTGACAATGTCTAGAGAGAAAGTACAGTTCTCTATCAGCTTTGAAACCATATCAGCCATGCGCTGATATTCATCCTTCAGCTGTTTCTTCCTCAGATTCCCAGACATAACTTCTCCTTCCTTGGCACAGATTGCCTAGAATTCTTGGATTTTGTCTTCTACCATAGAAGACACATCAGTTCTTCCCTGATTTAACAGCCCAAACTTCTCGTGCAACAGGGCAGGAGTGATGACTACGGCCTGTCCTTCGACGGTGGCTTTGATTTCAAGTTTTTCAAAATCAACAGCATCCTTAGCATTGTAGTACTCCATCACTTGGTTCATCCAGACCATTTCTTCATGAGCTTCCATGAATTTTACAAGTGTTGCAGCCTTGAACTTTTCCAAGATCCCTTTCATCACTAGGGTGCCAGAATGGTGATATGTATCGTAGACTAGATACATACCCTCAGCATTAGCTTCTTGTTGAGGATTCATAGTTGATTCTGTAGATGATTAGTGAAGAAACACATGAGAATTTTTCAAAGTAGAGAAGCAGAATTTCTCAAAAATGCGTTTAAATATTTTTGGGTGCGTAAAGAATCACAGAGCTGATCAGATCTGGTTTTATAGAGATTAGGGTATTTCGGTTTCCGTGATACACGCTAACCGTTAGATACGTTTTGTGTCAGTTCTGATCGTGCGGGCGTCAGTTACGCGATTAAAAATTCAAAAATAATTAAATGTCAGGCGGGAATATGAACCGCCTCAGTTTACTTGTAAAAGCGGGTTTTAGATAAAACGTTTTTAAACAACAGAACTTTTACGTAAACAATCAGACGAGTAAAATAAGTACTTATCTGATGAGACTAGTGTCCTGATGAAAGATTATTACTAGTGAAAGCCAATAACTAGTAATCTTCCTCGGCTGTTTGTCAATCCAGCTAGATAATTAATCTTCAGTCTTCAAGAATTAAGGTCTTCTCTTGAGAACATTATTTCAACTAACTTTCATCAACATATTTCATCTTTTGATCAGAAGTACCGCTAGTCTTACACGTTCCCCCTGATTTTAAGAATCCATAAGTTAACTAGTCTATTGAGAGTTAACCTTGAAGATAATAAGATGAGTAGGCTGATGAACTCCAGTCTTCTGTTGAGTTCCCCCTCCGCTTATGCATCTATATTCAGTAGACCTAGTTCAGCTCTTAAAGTTGAAAACCTTGCATCACTTAGAGGTTTCGTGAAGATGTCAGCGATCTGATTTTCAGTATGAACATGTTCTATCATAACATTTCCTTTTTCCACATGATCTCTTATGAAGTGATGTTTGATCTCTATTTGCTTAGTCCTTGAATCACTAAGAGCTTCTTCAATCTGTTTAGGCTCTATTTGAGATAGGAAGCTGACAAACATGGCATCATTTGCAGCAGCTCTCCTTGTCTTCACTCTATCCAAAGGATCACCAATCACCAGCTCTGGTGGGTGATTCTTGAGCCATCTAAGACCAGGTTGCAGATCTGAATGTTGTCCTATTTTTTGATTTTGCTACACTACTGTTGGAGTTCTAGTTGTAGTCTGTTGAACAGCAGTTGTATGTTGAACAATATCCGGTCTGTCAGCTGTTTGCAACTCTTCTGTTAGATAATCAGCAGTGCGATTTTGAACAGCACTTGAGCTAGCAGCTACGTTGAGATCAGGTAGTATGATGGGTATATACTCTTCATTTCTTTCAACACTCAATTTCTGAAAATTAGTAGACATTTGATTCTTTTCAGAAGATTGATTTGGTTCATCAAATACTACATGAATGGATTCTTCTACAAGTAAAGTTCTTTTGTTAAAGACTTTATAAGCTTTACTGACAGTAGAATATCCTACAAGTACTGCTTCATCAGCCTTCTCTGCAAAAGCAGTAAGGTGATTTTTCCCATTATTTAAAACAAAGCATTTGCAACCAAAAGGTAATTAATGTTTGGTTTCCTGTTGTTCCAAACTTCAAATAAAGTCTTGTTTTGGTGCTTGTTTATCATGCATCTGTTTTGGGTAAAGCATGTTGTATTTGTTGCTTCTGCCTGATCTTGCTGGATTTCGTTAGTTCGATCAAGGGTGGGATGTAATACAATAATAACAATGATAAAAGGAAAGTAAAGAGCAAAGTATTTGTATTTGAATTGAATGAGTACAAATACAAGTATTTAGGGTCCTATTCGAGCATTATTGGATGCCGTACAAGCTAGAGGGCGAAATACATATGAGAAAACCTACACTACTATTCTCGAGTGAATCCGAATAGCCGTTTCAAGGCTAGTGCCCCCTGGAAAGTTGTTTCGGTGTAATAAATGCATGGGGTATTTATAGCCGAATTGGAGGGCTTGGGCCTGGGCTCGGCCCAACAGTGTCCTTCGATCTCCGGTTCTCTTATGTGCTCGGAACAATCATTTTCAGGCTTTGGTTCGGCTCTTGGTTCCTGGGGACAGGATTCAGTGCTATTCGAACTGCGTTGAGGCTAGAAAGACAGGGGATCCGAATTACCCCTCATCAATACTCTCCCACTTCTCGAGTGCGAAGCGGAGCGAACGCTCGAAGAAGTACAAAATACGTCCCATGCTATAATGAGACGAGCCGTTCAGAATGTCTTTAGGATATGCCTCGTTAAAAACCTAACTCGGAAAAACCCACTGGGATAAAAACCGAGCTAGGGAAAAAGAGTGCATATACAAGAAAACATACACCGGCGTGTTCTGAAGTTACCCTTGTCGGAGGATGTTGAAGTAATAATATCCTTTTTGGTTCCAAGATGCGTTGTTCGATCCCTAGATGGATGCTTTCCAGAATTTTCGATTATAACAAGGAGGGCCTCCGAGATCCTTAGGGATAAATCGCAAGGACATATTCCGCAATTCTAGAGAATGAAGGATCAAAAAGGCTATTTTGAGAGGGATAACCCAAAGTTTTTACCCTTGGTAAGTTCAACCGTCGCGGTTACTCGGGGACCTCTTTGCAATTTTACCTTTTTAACCCCGTATATATATGTTGACCCGTTGAAAAATTACTTCCATGTTATATTTTCTCTTGAGCTCGAAGTGTTTGAATCGAAAAGGTAGTTACTTTAGTACATTCATTTCCGAATTCATAATGTCAAGTTCTAGAAGTTCAAAGGGCAAGAATAAGGTCGAAGAGAGTCAAGAATCTGATCCTTTGTTAAAGCTCGTTGATGATTACGAAGATGGAGAATTCCGTCCAGGAGGCGAGGATGATGATCCGAGCGAGGATCTCGAAGAAAATGAGGTTGAGAGGCGCAGCATCGGTGAGGGTGCCTTTGTCAGAATTTTCAAACCCAAGCTCACCTCTGAGGTCGTGACCTCGAACACGTCAGAACTTCCTGCTAAAGAAACCTCCTGTTGTTTTTTGAAGAAAGATCGCGTTTATCTTGAGACGGGATTTGGGAAATATCTTCCAAAAGGGTTTTCGATCGTCATTCCTTCTTATTCCGACCGTGCTACTGAGCCCCCAGCTGGCTGTCAATCGTTTTACGAGGGCCAATTCTCCTGTGGTCTACGTATTCCATTCATTCCCCTTATCAGAAATGTCCTATCTTTCTTCTCGCTGTCCCCCGCTCAACTTCTCCCGCACTCCGTCGCCTACATAGTGGCGTTCAGCGCTCTCATGGAGGCAAAAGGAGAAGAGGCCTCTTTTAGTAACTTCTGGCATGCTTTCCGAATGGAATTGTATAAGGGCTCCAATGCGGGGTTCGTATCCATTCTCCAGAGGTCGAAACGACCTTTTCTTACTAAGATATCAACGAAAAAGAGTATAGGCTGGAAGAGGAGATTCTTCTTCGTGAAGGGTCCCGATGATCCTGTGTCGGAAGGTAGTTCAAAGACTAGACCATATCGATGGGATGGCGCAGATTCTTGGTCGTATGGTTCTCGCAAAATAAGAGAAAAGCTCAGACAGCGTCTTTCCGATGAATTTCTCGAACAAATGCGATCCAGTCCTTACCGTACCAAGTCCCTAATTCAAGAAGGCGTTTTACGATTGGCTGGGTTGAGCCGCTGTGATTACCCTGCCCCGGCGATCAAGTATCCTAGTCAATCTCCTGACGGGTTTCGTCCGCAAACCAATGTCCTGCCAACCTCTGGTGCTCCACCCTTTGCCACCCTTTCTCTGGGTACGTTTTCTATCTTCAACTTACTTAAAGATTTGCTCGAACGATTCTTCTTGTTTAAACCCGTGCCCTAATCGTATTATTCCTGTAGACCGAGTCGTCGAGAAATTTAGAGTATCCCCTGCCGGCTTGGTCGGAGATAAACAATTTTATTTTGATCCGTTACCTTTCGCTTCCGAAAGGAGAACAGACGCAAGTAACTTAGGTGGGAATCCAGTTGTCATTCCTTCAATGATCCCCGATTTGAGAGGGCTTGGCACTATGAGTTCCCTGAACTCCGCCACTGCCGGACCTCTTCGAACCCTGTTTTCCCCTGACACTTCTGCTCTTTCATCGGTTGGTTATAGTCAGTATTCCTGGAACCGGATTCAGGGTATCCAGGAGTATGAGAAGCTCCTGAGTCGAAAAAGAAACGCTGAACATCCCGGACCCTTAAGGAGGTTAAAACCTTTTGGTGCGAAATCTGGCTCTGTCCCATGTCGAGAAGGTAGGTCGGAGCCTGATGTGGCAGACTTTATGGAAGAACATCTTCGAGGTAGCAGAGCTACTGGATACCCTGAAGATGGAACTATTCTGACTGATCTGGATGCGGGTGGGGAGAACGAATTCGATAAGGCTGCTAGAATCTTCATGGCTAGTCGGTTTAAACGGGATATCCTGCTTCATTCCGTCAAAGGGGATTTTGAGGTTTTAAGTGATTTCTCCAGAACGTATCACGAGGTAAATACTCGTCTTTTGACTGTCTGTTCTCTCTTTAGAATTCCTAGCTTTTATTGATACTCGAAAACGTCTTGTAGGTCGGGGATTTATTCGCCCTTCAATCCTATCATTTGGCGTTACTGGAGCAGGAATCGCAGGACGCTCATGATGCATATGCCCAGATTTTTGCTGATAACCAGGCCATTCGATCTCAGCTGGCGGAGAGTCAGCGAGAATTGTCCCAAGTAAAGAAGGAGCTCGAGAAAGCGAATACGAAGCATTCCTCCTCAGTAGAAGAGGACTTGCTGGCGTCCATTAAAGAGAGAAGTGCCCTCGAGGAAGAGCTGAAGAAACTAAAGATAGAACTCGAATTGGCGAAGCAAGACTCCGAGCGTGCATATGCCCAGGGCAGGGAAGAAGCCGAGATTCCGGCCATACGAGAATTCTTGGAATCCCCTGTCTTAGATCTTTTAGTTCAAAGGAAAACGGGAGAAATTCTTCAGGCGATTTTATATAAAGGGGTTCAACAATTAGTCGCGGCCGAGATAATTCCGGATGACATGGAGGAATATTTTAAGTATATGGACCCTTTCAAGAATGCTGAAGGGAAGGATTATAAAACTTCCTCTTTACCCAAGGCGAATACTAACTGGCAGGAACATCGCTTTGCCCCCTTAGTTGAGGAGTATGGCATTCCGATGCCTAACCCTGATGTGCTCGAGTACTCCTGCGATGATCCTTCTAATGTGTCCGGGGAGAGAGACGAAGATGTCAATATAGGCAATGCCCCGGATAAGGGAGACGGTCGATCTTTCGACCAAGCTGGGTAATTATCCAGCTTCAAATATATATATCTTCTGATCTTCGGTTTGGCGAGTTACTGGGGTTGATCAAGTCGGAGGGGGCGATTCAAGGTTCTCTAGTTAGGAATCAATTGTATTTACTCATGTAACCCAATTTTGTAAACGAGTTAATTTTATATTTTTTAATCTGATTCGTGTAACTTGTGAATTCTAACTTTATAATATCGATAACTTTTCACACTTTCTGCTCAAACTTTGTTTATCCGAGTGGGATTTTTCTTCACGGTCGCGTCGATTCACTATCACAATCGTAGTGTGTAGCGTCTATAAATATTAGGATCTCTTCTCATTACTCACACGACATCCTTTCTTACAGAGATCGGAGCTCTCCCCATATTTTCTGCATTTTCTAAATTCCTTAAAAAGTAAAGATCCTAGCTTATCGATCCCGAATTCGCTTATTATGGAGAATGTATTAGGCAAAGCTATCGATCCCAGATCGCTATTTGGTGGTTCGAAGAATAAGAACTCGAGCAAAGAGCAGAAAGAACAGAAGGTTGCCAAGGAGGCCAAACCCTCCAAATCCTCTTCTAAGACCTCTGTGTCTTCCCCGAAAGCTCCTAAAGGGGGAGAAAATAAGAAAGAGAAAACCACTTCCTCCAAGCAAACCAAGGGTAGTTCCGGCAAGTCCATTCTGGATGAAGAGCTCGAGGCTGCGCTCGGGGGTTCTTCCCCGAAGGTAGTTGATTCTCCGAGTGAAGATCCTGTTCGAGAAAAGACTCCTATTCCTTCTTCGAATAAGAGGCCTTATTCCGATGGGGTCACTCCCATTAAGGCTTTGCAAAATCTTGCTATCGGTAGCAAGTCATCTTCCGATACTTCGACCGTTCCTCCCGCAGGGAATCTCAGCAAAAAATCCAAGATAGAGATTGGCGGAGGGGCCTCTGCTGAAGCTTCAGGAATTGATAATCCTCCCCGACCTCTTGTCGATTTCTCTCCTCCAAAAGTTGCTTCTTCCCTGCACGAGGAGTTGAAAGATGGATCTCCTTCTAAGGTTGATCCCATGGGTAACTTGTTGCAAGCTAACTTTACTTCTTCGGAGACTGACATACCCAAGGAGAGAAACGCATCCAAGGAGAGGAACATAGATGAGTTGTTTGAGTCTGGGCAGCACTTCCTTTTTCAGGTGTGCATTTATTTATTCTTCCTTTCTTCTTCCTCTTTCTTTTTTTTTTTTTTTTTTTTTTAGCGCTGTTGATCCTTTTATCAGGCCGGACAAGACTTTATTGAGCTTAAAACATTTGCTGAGCGGGAGACCAATCAACGTGCTGCTATCTCTCTCGAGCTGGAGGAGAAGAAAGTCGAGTTCGACCGTGTCCTTGCAGAGAAGCTTGCTTTAGAGAGGGAGAAGACTGCTAACGAGCGTGGAGAGGAGATCCATAAGCAGCTGAACGAGAAACTCGAAAAACTGAAGAGCCTTCACGAGCAAGAGAAACAAGATTTCACACGTCGAGAAAAGGAGGCTTATGATCGTGGATTTGAAGCAGGATGTGAGGCTCGTAACGCTGAGCTTCGAAAGATTCTCTCTGACAATAAGCTTGTTTAGATGTTGTCTCTTATTTACCCGGGCTTGTAATATGTCTATACTGTTTTTACTTGTGCGATCATGAATAATTTTCAGATATTTTATTTTCTATGGCTTGTAATAATTTATTTTCTCCTCGAATCGCATGTTCCTCTTATGTGTTCTTTCCTTGATCATGCTTTAGTTTGCCTTCTTATTCTTTTGATCTTGGCGTAGTAATTCCGCTTATTTTCCAAAAGTAATATCACTTTCTCATCCCGGCGAAATTCTCGGGAGTCGCGACAACCTTTTGATCTTGACCGTTTCTTTTGTTTTCGGATAGCCGTTGGATTTTTGAGAATAGTATCTATAAATGGGGCTCTTCGTTTTGCATTCTTATAATATCTTTCGAAAACAGATTCCTTCGATCATGCTGATTAGAAGATCTTGTTGCACGACTCAATATTTCGAATTCCGGGTTAGGAGTTATATTGCGTATCATAGCAAGATTTATACTTCGACCTCGACTAGGGTATCTGCAGGCGAACGCTATTTCAACCTTGAAGACCGATAAGCTTTATTGCTGACCATCCACGACCCCAATGGCCCATGGCCTTTTTGTGGTTTTGGGAGGCTCTGGCGTCAAGTTTTCCGAGGGTATGACGCAACTTGCTAGGTTTTCTTTTGAAAACGTTTCGGGTAGTGATTCGGAGATTGATGTCCTTCATAAAATGTTCATGTTTCTCCCGGGAAAGAGATGTATTGCCCTTCTCCTTTTCGAAGAAGTACAACCATAGTCGAAGACTCGTTGGCTCGATAGGCGTTTCCTGGTCGAGTAAGGACATTATCGTCCGCCGAAAATTTCATAGGATCGGCCAGTTATGAAGATGTAATAGGGGTTGATGTCTTTGTATCTTGCAACTGCTTCATATGTCAAGCTCGGAAAATACTTTTTATCGATCTTTACGACGGCTTTACTTATCCTTAGGCCGATTACTGACAAAGCTTTGATGATTGGAGCTGAGTCTACGATGAATTCGGATAGGAATGAACTCGAGTGGAACAATTTTGACATTTTCTTCACTTTTTTTTTTTTTTTTTTTTTTTTCGAAACAGTTTCTGTATTTTCGGGAATTGTAACGGTCGGCGCATTTACTGCTTATATCTCAGCCGTTAGTATCATCAAATCTGAGTCGTTAATTGCTTTTTTCTTCCACTATATATAGTTCCGTTGTTACCTTTAAATTTAATGTTTCAGTAAGATTTCTGATCGGCTCTATGATTGAGATTTTACTCTCTCTGGCCATAATGTTCCGTTTATTATCTCCGACTGAACTGTTCGAGGTTCTCCTTCGAACTTTCTTCCTTCATAAATTTTGCTATCTCTTGATGGCAACTTATTTCGATTAGGGTATCGGCAGGCGAAAGTAATTGCGACTGGGGTACCGGCAGGCGACCAGCTCTCTTTGACTCCGAGTCTTTGAGGCAGGTTCGATCTTCTGTATCCTGTCAATCCACCCAGTCGGATAGTGGGTCGACTGCTGGAGGAGTTTTCCTGCACTCGATCTCTACTTCTTCAATATATTCCTTGAAGAATGTTGCTTTCGAGAATGCGTGGAATAATTTTTCTAGGGGTTGCTTCGCTATTTCTCGATCTGGACCGGCGTGGAGCAAGTACTGAGGAAGTGATGGATGAAGGGTAGAAGCGTTGTTCTAGCCCCGTCTTACTCCTTCGATTACGGAGAGAATCTAGTGTAGGATTAATTTGTAATAGGGTTACACTAAATGTAAAGTCTTTGCTTGACTTTTCTTATCATTGTAATTTCGAACTCTTTTGTAACTGTTTGGAATGTCATGAATAAGATATTTATTTCTTTTATCATCCTTCCTTGTTGTCCTGTAGAATTGCTTTCGTATACCGTCGTCGAGCATCAATTCTTCTATCTTAAAAATATGAACAAGCGCTATTCTTTACCATGTTTGATAAATATTTAGCTGATAGATGACATCCGACATTCCTCGATTTTGAGTATAACCTGTATGGGGCTTTTATTTCCCCGTCAAATACATAATAATTAAGAGATCGAATAGAAGAATCCAAAATGACCTTTGAGTAACAATCTTAATCTGAGGGGCCAAATTCCCTAGTCGGACAAATAATCGTGAAGTAATAATCGAAATGGGGTCTTGATCGATCTTGAATAATAATTTTGATTTACGCGTCAAGATGATGGCTGTTAGCCTTAAACGAATGAATAATTTACGGAGAGATAATAGAATGCTGGTTGATCTAGGTTGATCGAGGATAATAATTTCGATCTAAGGGGCATAACAACGGCTTTCACCCTTAGTCGTATCAAAGCATTTTTAGCCCTTGGGTCATAGCAGAGGCTTTCACCCTTTAATAATTTCGATCTAAGGGGCATAGCAACGGCTTTCACCCTTAGTCGTATCAGAGCATTTTTAGCCTTTGGGTCATAGCAGAGGCTTTCACCCTTTAATAATTTCGATCTAAGGGGCATAGCAACGGCTTTCACCCTTAGTCGTATCAGAGCATTTTTAGCCCTTGGGTCATAGCAGAGGCTTTCACCCTTTAATAATTTCGATCTAAGGGGCATAGCAACGGCTTTCACCCTTAGTCGTATCAGAGCATTTTTAGCCCTTGGGTCATAGCAGAGGCTTTCACCCTTTAATAATTTCGATCTAAGGGGCATAGCAACGGCTTTCACCCTTAGTCGTATCAGAGCATTTTTAGCCCTTAGGTCATAGCAGAGGCTTTCACCCTTTAATAATTTCGATCTAAGGGGCATAGCAACGGCTTTCACCCTTAGTCGTATCAGAGCATTTTTAGCCCTTGGGTCATAGCAGAGGCTTTCACCCTTTAATAATTTCGATCTAAGGGGCATAGCAACGGCTTTCACCCTTAGATAATAGTAGACTGAGACAAATACGGATAGAATAACAGAGATCGATAATATCAGGGAGAGATGAATGAATATGAATATTGATGAAATTAGTTTCCATTGAATATGTAACTCTGATCGAAATACATTTTGACGAGAAAATAGTCTTTTGCAATCATAAGAAAAGATGAATCATGGAGAAATAGCCAGTGGTGAATAACCCAATAATCCTTATGCCTTTGTCGAGAAAATTCTTTGTCTGTAGGTTCCCAATTTCGATAAGTTTGGCTTTTTCAAAACGGTTCCCGTTTTACTGGGAATCGCAACGGTCGACAAATCTTGTCCGTTCACTTCGCGAATTATACGCCGTTGGATTCTTTTCTGTTTTTGGCTATAAAAGGCTGGCGTATTGTTGAAATTATCTCATTCGTTGCATCGAGAATTTATCTATCTGATCATGGTGGTCAAGGCGATTATTCAATTAATTCAACTGTTTGAGTTCGGACTCCGAACAATTTTTAAGCGGAACAATCTTCGAACGGAAGAAAAAAAATTACAGCAACCACGCTTAGAATATCGACAGGCAAATGCGGTTTCCATCTGGAAAGCCAATAAGCCAGGCCCATGGACCTGTTGCTACAATGCATTTAGGAAGACGTGCTGGGAATAGAATGCCGGAAAATACTGCCGAGCGTTCGCCCCTCTGTCTTCGGAAGATTGCAAATAAAGTTAAAAGCCTGCAGGTCCCAAGGATATTCCGCGCTCGGAGCTAAATTATCCCGAGTAACCGATAGGACGGGAGACCGAAAATTTCATAGGATTGTAATAATGTATTGATGTAATGTAAAGGCTGGTGCTATGCTCGATATGTATTTTCCATATCTTGTATTTTTCGAGATAATATAAGTACGTTTCCTCTCCGTTTTGTTGACAACATCGATCATAACAAGATAAATGTTTATCTTCCATAATTCCATTTTGATCTTCTAATATCGATCAAGAAATAATCAAATATCACTTGCCTGCTTGGATAATAGATAAATATTTTAGCGGACCAGAAATTGATAAGGAAAACGATGCCATAAATCTTTATCACTGCTGAATTTCCATAATTGCATAACTTCCAGGCCGAGAGTTCTGTTCAACTCGACCGATTATAGTTCTTCTAAGTTGGCAGCATAAAAGCATAACAATAAATACTTGAGTGTAAAAACATCTGAATAAATTGAATATGAATCCGACATGCCATTCTTTAATAATAATATTATGAATACGTCATAACGGTTCAAAATTTAGAATGTCGTAATTCTTCTATACTCCCCACTGAATCGCGTGTCCTTCTTGCCAAACAGGGCCCTATTTCTCGGGAAATGTAATGGTCATTCCATTTATTACGGACATCAAACCGCTCGTAGCCAGTTATCTGGGCTGTTGATTTAAAATCCCTTACCACTATAAAAAGGTCCTTTCGCGTATACAACACTTCTCACTTTTTCCTTATGCTCCCTCCGATCACCATGGGTCGAGTTTTAGATTTGATTCATACTTTTTCCAAGATAAAGGAGTTTGAGGTTAGACTCAGAACCCTGTTTTTCGATCTTAGCTCCTTTAGCAAAAGCTTTTTCGCTTAGAATATCGACAGGCAAAAGAAATTGCGCCTAGAATACCGGCAGGCAACCTGTTTTCCCAGACATATCTTGTCTGTGACGGGTTAGAATTCCGGTCTTCTGGTGCAGTACCCGATCGGGCAGATGGTTACTCCGAGAGGAGTTCTTTAAATCTGAGGCACCAGCTTCCTCAAGGGCTTTCTTACGAGATAGTTCCTTCGAGTTCCTTTGGAGCGCCTCTGCTGGGATAACCCTTTGCTGCTCCGGTTCGGATTATCCTGTAAACAATGATTGCGCGTTTCAATCATTGTTTACTGATGATGATCTAAGGTCGGTCTGGTGCCCCGGAGAGGAGCTCCAATCCGGCTCTTATCCTGTTCGAAGACGGATATGCGACACGTGGCTAGTGATTGCCAAGAAGAATCACTGCTGAGTTCTGCATCTGGAGCGAATGAAGACCGAGAACGTAACAGGGTAGAATTATTCGTAGAACTCACAATAGGATAGGAATGATTGTATTGTACTTCTTGAGTTCGAATTTTATTCGAGGCTTTACTTTGTAACTTATTTGAAGAATTTGAATGATAAAGCTTTTATTCTCTAATCGAATTTCACCATTTAATCTTCCTTTTATTAGTCAAACGACTGCTGATATTTAGCTCCGACTTATAATTTGTTGCCGTTGTTCAAATATTCAACTCATCCCAATCGAATCGAGAAAAGTATAGGTAACTTATAAGTAATGTATACGAATTATGCAACTGAACCCAAAGATAGCTGATTCGAGGAATTTTTCTTTTGAAAATAATAAATATGATGATCGGAAAAATAAATTCCGACCATCGATAAGCTCTAATTGCATAGATTTTCTAAGTCTACGACGTTAATGATGATCGAAGAAAATGGTTCCTTTGTGGAAAATAAATCCATTGAAGAAAAAGATAAGCCGCGACAATCCCAGGATAAAGTCGCTAACATTAAGTTCGGAAATTCATTGTATAGGTATTATCTTCAACTTCGAACGCTCGGGTGGTTGGGGGATCACCTCGGATAGTGATTGGCGGAGTTTCTGACCAGTAAAGCCTTTCGCTGGCATACATATTTCTCCTCGTAGTAGGCATATTTCGATCTAATACTCGAACAGGGCCCCACGGTGGGCGCCAATTGATCTTGCTGGATTTCGTTAGTTCGATCAAGGGTGGGATGTAATACAATAATAACAATGATAAAAGGAAAGTAAAGAGCAAAGTATTTGTATTTGAATTGAATGAGTACAAATACAAGTATTTAGGGTCCTATTCGAGCATTATTGGATGCCGTACAAGCTAGAGGGCGAAATACATATGAGAAAACCTACACTACTATTCTCGAGTGAATCCGAATAGCCGTTTCAAGGCTAGTACCCCCTGGAAAGTTGTTTCGGTGTAATAAATGCATGGGGTATTTATAGCCGAATTGGAGGGCTTGGGCCTGGGCTTGGGCCTGGGCTCGGCCCAACAGTGTCCTTCGATCTCCGGTTCTCTTATGTGCTCGGAACAATTATTTTCAGGCTTTGGTTCGGCTCTTGGTTCCTGGGGACAGGATTCAGTGCTATTCGAACTGCGTTGAGGCTAGAAAGACAGGGGATCCGAATTACCCCTCATCACTGCCCAAAATCTTTGAGACAGCTTTGCTTCAGCTATCATAGTCCTGGTAGCATTTTTTAGAGTTCTGTTTCTCCTTTCAGCAACTCCGTTCTGTTGAGGGGTTCTGGCAGCAGAGTACTCATGGCTGATTCCTTTGGCATTACAATACTCTTCAACAGTAGAGTTTGTAAATTCAGTCCCTCTATCTGATCTGATCTTCAATATCTTCATACTTTTTTCATTTTGTATCAGCTCCATCAGATTTGTAAGATGCTCCTTGGTTTCACTTTTCTTCTTCATGAAGATCACCCAAGTGTATCTTGAATAATCATCCACAACAGCTAGGTAATACTTCTTTCCACCATTGTTGATTGGATCAATGGGTCCAAATAAGTCCATATGTAGCAGCTCCAAGATCCTTCCAGATGATTGGTGCTTCTTGCTCTTGAAAGATGACTTGATTTGTTTACCCTTCTGACAGGCGTCACAAAGCTTGTCCTTGCTCATGACTGTCTTTGGAATTCCTTCTACCAGATCATTCTTGATAAGTCTGTTGATGGTCTTGAAATTCACTTGGTTCATTCTTTTGTGCCACAGCCAACGGACTTCACTTGGTGTAGATGCCACCAAACAAATACTTGAACTCTTGTTAACAGAATTACAGTCCACTGTGTAGACATTTCCTTGTCGTCTTCCAGATAAAATTACCTTCTTTGTACCAATCTGTTCAACGTAGCACTTACCTGATGAGAAGATGAGTGAAAATCCCTTGTCACAAAATTGACTTATGCTCAGCAAATTGTATTTGAGGCCTTTAACATAAGAGACTTCAGATATATCAATGTTGCCTTTGATTAATCTTCCACTTGCTACAATCTTGCCTTCCTTGCTGTCTCCAAAAGTTACTTTAGGACCATCCACAGCAACAACATCAGTCAGCTCATGTACGTTTCCACACATGTGTCTTGAACAGCCAATGTCCAAGTACCAGATTTTCTCTACTTTACTCCTACTCCTAATCCTAACCTATAAAACAAAATAAAAATTGTTTTAGGTACCCTTATTGTGAGGGTCCTGAAAGATTAGTTCCACCTTTGACAACCCAAGATGTTGAAGTCTTAGGCTTCTTAGGCTTATGAGTTTTGGCAGGAGCATGAACAGTTTTATCTTCATCACGTTCATCAGATTTGCTATGTTGTTGATAATCAGCATGATAAGGATAATGTTCATAAGCAGAATAAGATGCATGATAAGCAGGATATGCATGCATGGGATGAGCAGGATATGGTGCATACTAAGTTGGAAATTGAGGTGCATGATACATAGGAGGATATGCAGCATGTTGCACATAATAAGACTCATTTCCATACCAAGCATTTTGATTTTTCTTGTTCTTATGCTTCTTTGGTTTACTAGATGCTTGCTCATTAACATACAACTTAGTTTTACCACTAGTCTGATTTATTTTATCCTTATCAGAAGACTTTCTAGGACTCTTCTGTTTGGTCTTACTAGTTTGTTTTCCTACACTAGGCTCTTTGCTCTTTTTAGCCTTAGGAGATTTCTTCTCCTTTAATTATTTCTCAGGTGAAGCAGGTTTAGTGGTCTGAACATACAAAATGACCTTACTGTTGTCAGCTGATACAAATTTTTCAGTATGGTTCAGTTCTAACTTATCCTGTTCTAAAGGTACCTTCTGTTTACTAGAGATATGAGTGGATGCAACAGATGATTTTTCATGAGACTCAATTATCTTTTCAAGTTCCATGATTTTACCCTTATGTACTTCACATTCAACTTTCAGAGATTCATTCTCTTGCTCAAGCAGTTTATACTCAGCTGATTCTTTTGGCTTTTCAGCCTTAAGTTTCAGTGAACTGTTTTGCTCTCTTAGCAATATCATCTCTTCCTTAAGCTTAGCAAATGCATCAACAATACTTGTATTATTAACTACCATTTGCTCAAATGAATTGAATAATTCATTTTTAAGAGGAGTTACCTCATCATCCCCAGAGTTATCAGATTCCTTGGCCATCAGGCAGATAAGTGCAGGACTTTCTTCTTCAAAAGACTCTTCATCAGAAAAGTCTGAATCTGAATCAGATGAGTAGATAACAGCCAGCTTCTCTGCTTCTGCTAACAACACTTTGCCTTTCTGATGCTTTCTTTCTTTTCTAATTCTCTTTTCCTCTTTAGTGTACTTCTCAGTGATTACGCCCAAACTTGTCGAAACAAAGCGATCGATGTAGAATAGATTGGGCGGTCGTATCCACGAGGAGATGACTAAACTAAGCTAAAATCGTTAGTAGACAAAGTAGCTTTAAAGATAAATAAACAAATAAATTAACGAAGCGATTTGATTTTAAGAAAACTTAAAAAAAAGAGAATTTTTGGTTATTCGAAAATACGATAATTAAAACGGTAAGATATCAAGAATCCCTTATATGCTTTGTTCACTTATTTGGATTGATTCATAAAATTACTCAATTGAAAGTTTCACATCCCAAACAATCAATCGGAAGATAAAGAATTGAAAAACACATAATTTCTAATGTATTTGAGTAAATAACTTTTTGCTTTTAGAGTTGGCACAAAATATCATCTTATGAGAAATCAAAAACATACTATATACCAAGGCATATTGCGTTAAAAGACTACCCATAAAACGAAAGACTTATATCAATATAATTATATCATAAAGATTTTCACATAAAAAGAGCTTGACTAGATTTATATGAAAACTAATGAAACAATTGTATTAACATAAAAGTTGATGAAAATAGATGAAGAAGAATAAATTACTCAAAATTATTAAATTTACATAACCTTGAAGAATCGAATCCAAATAAGATCACTACGCATATAAGTTCATCTCTAGTCTCACCAAAGAACTATTAGCCTAATTTACTAATCATTATCACAAGTTCTAGAGAGAAAATATGATAATGATTTGAGAGAGAATTGTAACTAAGACTAAGAATTGTGTGTTTCAAGATGTGTGATTCTAGGACTATATATAGGTGCTAAATAGCCCTAATCCAAGTAGGAGAATGCTTAGGAGGTAGAAATTGAGTAGGAAGATGTTTAGGACCTGGTCCCAAGAATGCATATTTCAGTCCTTCTGGTAGTTGAGATAATTCGACTTTTGGTGCCTCAATGGAAGATGCCTTTGGTTGTGTTCTTTCTTTTGGTAGCTCCTCAAAGCGTGGCTGCCAAACATTCCTTTCATATAACCCTGTTTCATTAACAAAATTAAATGAATTAATATTATTAACAGAGTTAGGCGAATCATCACAATCAGAATTACAATAGAGATAGTGTAAGGATTCAGAATTTTCCCTTTCGAATGTTTCAGACACCAATGAATCTATCATATAAGTATGGTGACACTCATCTTCATCTTGTAGTTGCTTCCCAACATGGAATACATTGACTTCCAGTGTCATATTACCAAATGTAAGCTTCATGAGACCATTCCTACAATTGATGAGAGCATTTGCTGTAGCAAGGAAATGTCTACCTAGGATCAATGGTATCTTAGACTCCATAATGACCACAGATTGAGTATCTAAAACCAAGAAATTAACAGGATAATAGAATTTGTCAATTTGAAGCAAAACATCCTCTACTATTCCTATGGGTCTACGAATGGTTCGGTCAGCTAGTTGCAAAACAACAGATGTAGGCTTGATCTCTCCAAGACCAAGTTGCAAGTAAACTGAGTATGGCATAAGGTTTACACTTGCTCCAAGGTCTAATAAAGCTTGACTAAACTCATGTGGACCAATCTGACAGGTTATTGTGGGACACCCAAGATCTTTATATTTAGGTGGTACCTTTTGCTCAATCACTGCACTTACTTGCTCTGTCAAAAATGCGGTTTTCTTGACATTGTGTTTTCTTTTCACAGTACACAAATCCTTAATCACCTTTGCATATGAAGGTACCTGCTTGATAACATGCAACAAAGGCAAATTAATTTTGACTTGTTTCAAATGTTCAAGAATTTCTCCATGATTTTCTGGTATTTTACCAAGTTTCAGTGCTTGAGGGAAATGAACATGGACCAAGGCTTTCTGCTCTACTTCCTTAGGGGGGTCGTTTGGCGGACTAGGTAAAGTTGGTCCCTCTATGACATTACTGCTACGAGTGGTGATGGCATTGATATCTTTGATGTTATGTGATTCGGAAGATTCTACCTTATGTTGCCCCTTAGGATTGGACTGTGGATGGGAAGGGAACTTGCCTCGTTCTTGTATAGTAAGCGCACTAGTTAGCTTACCAATTTGATTTTTTTATCTCTTTGTTCTCTTCCACAATCTGAGTTATTACGGCTTCTACCTTTTGATTAGTCTTACTGTGTGCCTCAATAAAGCTTGAAGTGTGTCCTCTAAAGGATTCCTATTTTGGTGAGCATTATTTTGAGATGCAAGGTAAGTTCTAGGTGTTTGTCCCTCGGATTTCCAACTAAAGTTAGGGTGATTTCTCCAACCAGGATTGTACGTCTCAGAATAAGGTGAAAAAGGTTTCCTATATGTTCCTAAGGCATTACATTGTTCTTCGTAAACCTCTCTCATCTCACCAAGTGTAGGACATACTTGAGCTAAATGATCTACCCCACTACAAATGAAACAACTATCTCGTGACTCTACCCTTGCAACTGGTTGATGTTTTTGACTATCTTTTGTTTCTAAAGCTTTTAATTTGTTGGTCAATGCTTCAACTTGTGCTTTAAGGTTGTCTTCTTCCTTAAGATAGTAAATTCCACTAGTTTTTGTTCTACTAGTACCATCAGTAATACTAGGTCCAGTCCAGGTGTGAGCTTTTTCGGCTATGTGATTTAGGTAATCTATGGCTTCATCAGGATCATTTTCAAGAAATTCCCCATTACACATCATTTCAATAAATTGACGCTCCCTAGATGTAAGTCCCTCATAGAAATAACTAACAAGACGCCAATTTTCATACCCATGGTGCGGACACATATTCAACAATCCTTTGAACCTCTCCCAGGCTTGGTATAAAGTTTCATTATCTTTTTGGGAAAAGGTAGATATTTGTCTCTTAAGGTTGTTGGTCTTATGTTGGGGAAAGTATTTGTTGAAAAAGGCTTCGGTCATTTCTGCCCATGTACCTATAGATCTAGGTCTCAAAGAGTACAACCAACTTTTTGCTTTGTCTTTTAGGGAGAAAGGGAATAATTTCAAGCTAATTGACTCTACGACATTGGGTTGACTATTAAAAGTGACGATGACCTCCTCGAATTCCCTAATGTGTAAGTAAGGATTCTCACTATCCATGCCATGAAAGGTTGGTAAGAGTTGGATCATTCCAGGTTTGAAATCTATTTGCTGGGTATTTGCGGGAAACATGATGCATGAGGGAGTGGATGTGCGGTTTTGGTGTAGGTATTCCCTTAGGGAACGTGCATGGTTGTTTTCAATTTGGTCCATGGTGGTAGGTGTATCGGTTAATGCAATGTTTGACCAAGATTTACTTAAATCTTGAGAAGTTGTATTTTTTTTGATCTACTAGACTGTGTATTTCCAGCTCGGACCGAAGAGTGCAAAGGGTATAGGTCCTCCCCAGTGTTGTATTTTTTTTGATCTTGAGAAGTTGTATTGATTCCCTCAGTGTTTTCCCTATGTTCTTTCCTTAACCTACGCAAATTTTCTCAATTTCTGGATCGTACTGTAGTTCATCTTGATTAGAAGATCGAGTTACAAACATAAAAATAAACACTTTTTTTTTTGGTTTTTTTTAATAAAACTAATCAATTAACTAATAAATAGAAATAGTACGAAACTTCCTACAATTACCAATGAGAACAAAAATTGAATAAAATAAAGTTTACTTACTTCGTTAGCTAAATAACCACTTATGATGCTTACTTGTTGCACCTCCCTGGCAACGACGCCAAAATTTGATTACGCCCAAACTTGTCGAAACAAAGCGATCGATGTAGAATAGATTGGGCGGTCGTATCCACGAGGAGATGACTAAACTAAGCTAAAATCGTTAGTAGACAAAGTAGCTTTAAAGATAAATAAACAAACTAAATTAACGAAGCGATTTGATTTTAAGAAAACTTAAAGAAAAGTGAATTTTTGGTTATTGGAAAATACGATAATTAAAACGGTAAGATATCAAGAATCCCTTATATGCTTCGTTCACTTATTTGGATTGATTCATAAAATTACTCAATTGAAAGTTTCACATCCCAAACAATCAGTCAGAAGATAATTAAAGAATTGAAAAACACATAATTTCTAATGTATTTGAGTAAATAACTTTCTTGCTTTTAGAGTTGGCACAAAATATCATCTTATGAGAAATCAAAAACATACTATATACCAAGGCATATTGCATTAAAAGACTACCCATAAAACGAAAGGCTTATATCAATATAATTATATCATAAAGATTTTCACATAAAAAGAGATTGACTAGATTTATATGAAAACTAATGAAACAATTGTATTAACATAAAAGTTGATGAAAATAGATGAAGAAGAATAAATTACTCAAAATTATTAAACTTACATAACCTTGAAAAATCGAATCCAAATAAGATCACTACGCATATAAGTTCATCTCTAATCTCACCAAAGAACTATTAGCCTAATTTACTAATCATTATCACAAGTTCTAGAGAGAAAATATGATAATGATTTGAGAGAATTGTAACTAAGACTAAGAATTGTGTGTTTCAAGATGTGTGATTCTAGGACTATATATAGGTGCTAAATAGCCCTAATCCAAGTAGGAGAATGCTTAGGAGGTAGAAATTGAGTAGGAAGATGTTTAGGAGGCTTAATCCTCGTATGGAAAGGATTTATACAAGTTTCCTAATCACTTTAAGACACAAATCGCGATTCCCGCATAGAAGATTCTGCTCTGCGCGACATATTTGAAAAATATATATCTTTGTGCTCCGAACTCCAAATCCAGATCCCTAAAGTCCATAATGTAGCTAAATCCTTCATCTACAACATATCCGAAATTCAGCTTAATAGGAGTTTCCTTGAGAGAGTTATCGTCTTTGGAAGTAGCAGAAATATTTCTGGCAGATTCCTTATTTGTTGTTCTTGCACTAATTGACTTTCTTGAATCTTTCCTTGCTTCAAATTATGCCTTTGATACTTGTACAATTTGGGAAAACTAAATATTCCCGGGTCCATATTTTATATTCCTACAAAAACTAATCAAAACTCAATATTTTCTAATTACAATAATTTCTATTAATTTCATGAAAATATCAAATTAACACTTGATTTATTTAGACAATAAGAACAACTTAAGTGCATTTTCAAGCACTAATCACAACCCCCAACCAGCTTATTGCTAGTCTCTAGCAATTCAAGCGCAAATAAGATATAAGCATGATGAACAAAACTGAGAAGAAATGAGATAAACTATCCAAGTACTTCAATCAAAGAGCTAGGCAAAGATCACAATCGCTATCAAGATTACTTCGATCATAACTCCCAAAATGTGTGTGTGTGAATACTAAGTCAAAACCTTCATACCACAAACCACAATACACATAGCTTTCGAAAAATTTACCAAGAAAAGTATCAACTCCATTTCCTTACGGGTAAAGTGTTTAATTTTTTTGGACAAGGATTTCACTCATGGAGTTGGAAAACAAATAGTCACTCAAAGAAATAGGCCATATTTTTGCGGACAAGCATACAAACAAAAATTGATCCAATGATAAGAAACATAACTATCTAGAGGTCACATTCTTTCACAATTTAGCTTAAGGATTTCAATTGGTCATACTATAGAGCCATATAAAGATTCATCTTCTAAAATGACGAAAACTAAGAACTTTTCTCTTTTTTTTTTTTTCACTCTTTTTTTTTTTTTTTATATGGCTCATGAAGACATTTTACTCTTGACCAATATCATCCATATCTTTGACTTTTCTTTAAGAATGTTACTCTAAATAGCACTTAACCAATTCAAAAGAGCAATATAAGTTCATAAGTTGTTTTCTCGACTTCTCCACTCACTCACAAAAGATGTGTGAGTATATAAAAAAAGAACTTTAACTTGGAAAATTTCTAGGCTACATGCATCGAACATCCATCCTACCACAAGCTTAGTAATGTGCTCTTGAAATTTTTATGGAAGCTACTTTCTAATAATAAAGATAGAAAAAATGACTAAGACTTTACAAGATGAAATCATACCTAAAAAGCAAATCTAGAATCTCAAATCAATCCATTCATACATACCGTATAGCCCATTTCCAAGAGAATCGCTAATATAAAAGCAGTAAACTAATTTTTCTTTAAAATGCATTTTTTTTCTCTCAGAAGGCTACCACCCCCAACCTAAATATGACGGTGTCCTCATTGTCACTATAATATGAATGCAGAAAATACAAGAGACAAAGGACTACTACTTGAATGATGTAAGTCTAGAGATGATCTTAAACACACAAACAAAAAAAAAACAAAACACACAAAAGAAAGAAAAAAAAAATTAAAACTATAGTACATAATGGAAAGATAGAACCTGATTAATGGTAGATATGAGCCGCAAGTGCAATTTCCTCGGGTTCATCCACCCTCTCCACAATTTGCTTTAATCTTTTGCCATTCACACGAAAAAGTCTCCCATCTTTAGGATTTTCTACTTCTACGGAACCATTGGGAAAGACTTGTTTCACCACAAACGGACCAGTCCATCTTGATCTCAACTTTCCAGGGTGGAGATGTAAACGAGAATCGTAGAGAAATACTCGTTGGTTTGGCTCAAAGTTCTTTCTGAGGATTTGCTTGTCATGAGCGACTTTCAGTATAGCTTTGTAGATCCTTGAGTTGTCATAAGCATCATTCCTTAATTCTTCTATTTCTGACAATTGTAAGTTCCTTTGAAGACCTGCAGCATTCAAATCAAAATTAAGCGATTTAACTGCCCAATAAGCTTTATGTTCTAACTCTACAGGTAAATGACAAGCTTTCCCATAAACAATCCGATATGGGGACATCCCTAGAATAGTCTTGTAAGCAGTACGGTATGCCCAAAGTGCATCAGAAAGTCGTAAAGACCAATCCTTGCGGTTTTGGTTAACCGTTTTCTCCAGAATTTGCTTAACTTCCCTGTTTGCTAACTCAGCTTGCCCATTGGTTTGCGGATAATATGCATTGGAAACCTTGTGAATAACACCATACCTGCGCATCAAAGCTTCAAAAGAACGATTACAAAAATGTGTCCCTTGATCACTAATAATAACTCGTGGTGTACCATACCTAGCTAACACATTTTCCTTTAAGAATTTTACTACTGTAGTGTTATCATTCTTACGACATGGTACAGCTTCTACCCATTTGGATACATAATCAACAACAAGAAGAATATATAGATAACCATAAGAAGAAGGAAATGGACCCATACAATCAATACCCCAACAATCAAAAATTTCGATAACAAGAATTGGGTTAAGGGGCATCATGTGGCGTCGAGTCAAAGCTCCCAGCTTTTGGCATCTATCACAAGAACGACAAAATTGATTAGTATCTTTGAACAAACTTGGCCAATAAAGACACTATTTACCTCAGTCTCGGGAATGCACCTTCTCATGATTTGGTCGGGTCAATATTTATACAAGTAAGGATCATCCCAATAAAAATTTCTTACCTAAATCAAGAACTTACGCTTATCTTGTGCAGTCCAGCTTGATGGAATTTCACCAGCAACCAAGTAGTTAACAATATTAGCATACCATGGCAATTGATCTACATTGAACAGTTGTTCATCGGGAAAGTCATCTCGAATTGGGGGATCTTTTGTAGAATCAATGAACTCCAAACGAGATAGATGATCAGCCACAACATTCACGACACCCTTCTTATCTTTAATTGTTAGATCAAATTCCTGCAACAAAAGAATCCACCTAATTAAATGAGCCTTAGCATCCTTTTTGGAAAGAAGATACTTAAGAGCTGCATGGTCAGTATAAACAGTAATAGGTGAACCAATAAGATAAGGTCGAAATTTTTCCATAGCAAAGACGACTGCTAGCAGTTCCTTTTCAGTAGTAGAGTAGTTCTGTTGAGCACTATTTAAGGTCCTACTAGCATAATAGATAACAAATGGTTTTCCTTCCCTACGTTTTCCTAAAATGGCTCCAAGAGCATGGTCACTAGCATCACACATGATTTGGAAAGGTAAGCTCCAATCTGGTGATTGTATGGTGGGTGCGGTAGTGAGTTTTTGGACAAGTATTTTGAATGCTTTTTCACACTCAAGAGTCCAGTCGAACCTAGCATCTTTGACTAAGAGGTTACACAGGGGACGAGATATAGAAGATAAATTTTGTATGAACCTCCGATAAAAACAAGCATGTCCAAGAAATGACCTAACATCTTTCACAATTTTGGGTATATGTAGGTTAGAAATCAACTCAATTTTGGCTTTGTCAACCTCTATTCCTTTTTCAGACACTATATGACCTAAAACACTCCCAGATGAAACCATGAAGTGACATTTCTCCCAGTTCAGAACAAGACGTTTTTCCTAACACCTGCTCAAAACAGCTTTCAAGTTAAGTAAACAAGAATCAAAAGAGTCTCCAAAAACAGTTATATCATCCATAAAAACTTCCATGAATTTTTCAACCATATCAGAAAATATGCTCATCATACAACGTTGGAAAGTAGCAGGTGCATTACATAAACCAAATGGCATTCTACGAAATTCAAAAGTACCAAAAGGGCATGTAAATGATGTATTTTCTTGATCCTCCAAAGTTATTTCAATATTATAATATCCAGAATATCCATGAAGAAAGCAATAAAACAGATGACCAGCTATACGTTCCAATATTTGATCGATAAAAGAAAGTGGAAAGTGATCTTTTCGTGTTGCAGAGTTTAATTTCCTATAGTCAATGCACATGCGCCACCCAGTTACAACTCTAGTGGGAATAGGATGCCCTTCTTCATTTTCTACAACTGTAACTCCAGATTTCTTTGGTACTACTTGTGTAGGACTAACCCATTGACTATCAGATATAGGAAAGATGATGTCTACATCTAATAATTTCAAGACATCTTTTTTCACTACTTCTTTCTGATGGTAGTGGTCCTAAGGTCAACCAAAACGCAGCGGAAAACAAAAATTTTAATCGGGGACAAAAAGGCCCAAAAAGTGCAACTACTTTGCAAGAAATCTTTGGAGACCTTCTACCATTACTATCCTAGGATCATCATGCATACAAAGTTCATATTAGAAGGAAAGATATCAAGTCATACCTCTCCCAATCTTGGGAGGTGAAGAGCCGCAAAGAATCGGGACAAGCAAGTAACACCCGATGCCTTCAAGCACCTCCAAGCTCACGGGTTCAACACCTCCAAGCTCCAAGCTAGAATCTCCTCCTTTGAAACTTCTTTCTCCAAGATCCTCAAGAATATCCACACCAAGATCTCCAAGTGTAGATCCTCCAAAGCTAGCCCACACACACAAGTGATAGCACTTAAGGAGTAAAGAAGATGAACTAGATCTTGCAAATACACCCTCAATCTATTAGCTAGAATGAAGTAGTACTTGAATCAAGTTAGAAACTTGATGAAGGAAGAGAAAGAGATGAAGAAAACAACTTTTCTTTCTAGGGTTTGAGAGAAATCCGAACACCCACTAAAAGGTGTAGTGTGTGTTTTTGTCTTGCATCTTCTACCTCTAATGAATGAAGGCAACATCTTATCTTTTATGTGAGTACATTATTCAATGTAGTTTATTGTTGGATCAAATCCACCAATAAGACTTGTAGCTTTATTGTGCTTCCCAAGCACACTACTTTTGATACAAGTTAGTGGTGGGGGCCACCACTAACTATTGATAAGATATTTATTTCTCTCTCATGTATATATATATCACATATATATATTAACATTATATCATATCATATATGATCATCTCATAAGACCAATTTAGATTGGTCATGGGTTAATTGGACATTTATTTCCCAATTAATAAATCCAATCTCTAATTCAAAATTAGAAACCCATTTATTTCTTCCTTCAATTAATTAGACCCTTCTAAAATTTTCGACTAAATTAATTTAACACTTAAATTAATAGAGTCCTTTAATTAATTAATCTCCATTAATTAATTACTACTTCTTGTCAAATTCAATTTGACTTTTAATAGATTGAACTAAGTTGCATCTTGTGCTATTGTGTGTGGCCCCTTGGGTTCACCATCAATTAGCCGTGGGCTCACAAACCATTTGTGATTTAATTAAAAAGATTAATTAAACTACTTTTAATCAATCACTCTTAGATATGATCTCATCAAATCTAGAGTACCCTACACTCGAGGTAGTCGTCTAGTCACGGTCGACGAGTCCTAACTAATGATGAATAAAAAGTGTGAACCTTTCTTGAATTGATCTCATCAATCCTCTTACGCATACCATGCACGTACGCTCCTTCCAATAACTTATTTCCCGATCGAGGCCTAGGACATGGAGTCCAACGGATTCCTATTAGCCTTGATAACTATGCGTATTTATTCTTTATGGTGATTCCTTTTAGTGATTACCCATTTGGAAACTCCCTTTCCAAATCTAACATCACTCACTTCGGCCGAAGATTCCCGAAATCAATCCATACAAAAGAATGCATAGGAAATTGCCCAACCACATCACGGTGGGAGTTAATGGATCCTTTATTGACGTCATTAACCTCACTACGAAGCAATCCATACCCAACGTGAAACTATAATGACTCGCTAATTAGTAGTCGAGTAACACATCAAAGCATAAACGCTCCGCATGAAGTTCACTCTAACGTCTCAAGTCAAAGGACCAATTTACGTACACTATCGTAAGTAGAAGAAATCTTCATCTCCGATAAACTCCTAAGATGAGATTCTTCTTGCGGGGTTTCGACGCGCTTGATCTCATCAAGCCGCCCACTCATATGCATTGATATCTACCATATCGATGTCCATGGAACTATCCATCCCCATGCAAAAAAGAATGCATACTCGTGCAAGTCTTACCGAATACAATGATGCCCTGTCTCAATTGTATTCTACGACTTGGAAAGCTTTTAAGATCTCAAACCATAGTAGAACATATTCCATAGAGGGATGCACCATGTTCCATAGTTTCAACGATCTAAGGGCTTCATAAATTGCTTAGATGTATCACAATAAATGAAGAATTGCCAATGCGAACTTTTATTGATCATGAATAAGATTGATTACAAGAGTATTTACAAGACAATCGATTGGCTTGCAGGGCACTACTCTAACAATCTCCCACTTGCACTAAAGCCAATCGTTCATAACTTTAAGGCCCATCTTAAGGCAATGTCCTTCAAAAGCCTTGATTGGCAATGGTTTAGTCAGTGGGTCCGCCACATTTTCTTTTGAGTCAACGCGCGCCACTCTCACGTCTCCTCTATCAATGATATCTCGTATCAAATGATATCGCCTTAATACGTGCTTGGATCTTTGATAAGATCTTGGCTCCTTTGCTTGCGCAATGGCCCCATTGTTATCACAGAAGATAGCAACGGGTTCGGCAATGCTAGGAACTACACCCAACTCTTGGATGAAGTTTCGCATCCAAACACCTTCCTTAGCAGCATCACATGCAGCTATGTATTATGCTTCGGTTGTAGAATCGGCTACAGTTTCCTGTTTGGAACTCTTCCAACTTACTGCACCTCCGTTCAAGTAAAATACAAAACCTGACATAGACTTGGAGTCATCTACATCACACTGAAAACTAGAGTCAGTGTGACCTTCAAGTTTTAATTCTCCATTACCATAGACCAAGAACAAATCCTTAGTTCTTCTCAAGTACTTGAGGATTGCTTTTACGGCACTCCAGTGACTCTCACCTGGATCGGATTGAAAGCGGCTAGTGACACTAAGAGCTTGTGCCACATCCGGCCTAGTACATAGCATGGCGTACATTATGCTCCCTATAGCGGACGCATAAGGTATCTTTGACATCCTTTCTCTTTCATCGTCAGTCTTGGGAGACATCGACTTGGAGAGATGGATTCCATGTCGCATTGGAAGAAACCCTTTCTTCGAATCATCCATACTAAACCTCTTTAGTATCTTTTCTATGTACAACATTTGGGATAGCCCTAGCAACCTTTTAGATCTATCTCTATAGATCCGTATTCCCAATACAAAGGAAGCTTCTCCCAAATCTTTCATGGAGAATTTTGTAGATAACCATGCTTTAGTCTTCTCTAATATTCCTACTTCATTCCCAATGAGAAGAATATCATCGACATAAAGCACTATAAACTCTATCGAGCTCCCACTAACCTTCTTGTACACACAAGGTTCATAGATGTTCTTGATGAAGCCAAACGATTTGACTGTCTCATCAAAACGCTTGTTCCAATTTCGGGATGCTTGTTTAAGTCCATAAATAGACCTTTGCAGTTTGCAAACCTTTTGCTCACTACCTTTGGGTATGAAACCTTTTGGTTGCTCCATATAAATTTCTTCTTCAATGTCTCCATTGAGAAAAGCGGTTTTCACATCCATTTGCCATATCTCATAGTCGTACCATGCAGCTATGGCAAGCAAGATCCGAATGGACTTCAGCATGGCCACCGGTGAGAAGGTTTCCTCAAAGTCGATGCCAGGCCTTTGAGTATATCCCTTCGCTACTAGCCTTGCCTTGTAGGTCGACACCTCTCCATTTACTCATGGCTTTCGCTTATAGATCCACTTGCAACCAACAGGTACTACTCCCTTTGGTGGATCTACCAAGGTCCATACCTTGTTTGAGTACATGGAGTCCAATTCGGTTCTCATGGCTTTACGCCATTTTCCCGAATCTATGTCCAACATAGCTTCTTCATAAGTCCTTGGATCAATATCCAATTGCCCCGTTTCATGTATCAATCCAAACCGTTCGGGTTGTTTACGTTCACGAGTGGACCTACGAAGTTGATGTGTACTAGTGGATTCCTCATTACTCTCATTTGTTTCCATCTCTTGTGGTGATTCATTCGTCTCACGAATTTCCTCCAATTCTATCTCCACCTTTTCATTATCAAGAAGACGTTCTTCCAAGAAAATGGCGTTCCTAGAAACAAACACATTTTGTTCCTTAGGATCATATAATTGATATCCAATAGACTCTCTAGGATATCCCACAAATTTGCATAAGGTGGACTTGGCTTCCAACTTATCTCCCACTAGCTTCTTGACATAAGCGGGAGACCCCCAAATTCTCATGAATTTATAAGAGGGTGCTTTGCCGAACCACATCTCATGAGGTGTCTTAGGCACAGTTTTCGAAGGTACTACGTTTAGTATCTTTGAAGCTGTAAGAAGAGCCAAACCCCAAAAGCTTCTAGGTAAATCCGTGAAACTCATCATGGATCGAACCATGTCCAACAGGGTTCTATTCCTTCTCTCCGATATTCCGTTCAATTAAGGAGTACCCGGAGGAGTCCACTTTGAGAGAATCCCATTCTCTTTCAAATAACTGAGGAATTCGCTACTCAAGTATTCTCCACCTCGATCGGATCGAAGTGACTTAATACTTTTACCGAGTTGCTTTTCTACTTCATTTCGAAACTCTTTGAACTTTTCAAAAGCTTCGGACTTATGTGTTAAGAGATACACATATCCATACCGTGAATGATCATCGGTAAAGGTTATGAAGTACTTATAACCTCCTCGAGCACTAACACTTAGTGGTCCACATATATCCGTATGGATCAAATCCAAAGTGCTTGAAGCACGTTGGCAATTTGGTCATTTTTCCCTTTAAGCAAGATTCGCAAGTTGGGAAATCATCTAAGTCCACTATTTCTAGAGACCCATTTGACACCAACCTTTGAATCCTCTTCTTGGAAATATGTCCAAGTCTAGCATGCCATAGATATGCGGAGTTGTTGTTATTTGCCTTTCGTTTCTTAATATTATCGTGAACATGCAATATAGTGTTAGATGTTATGGACGTTTCAAGATTATACAATCCATTAGCTAGTGTACCTTTTGCATATAAAGAACCATTCTTTGAAATGCTAAAAATTCCATTCATAATGGTAAAACAAAAACCTTCTTGATCCAAAACAGGAATGGAAATAAGGTTCTTGATTAAAGTAGGTACATAGAGACAATCTCTAAGGACTAGCTTACAATGTCCTACATCTAGTTCTACGTCCCCTATTGCTTCGGCTGCAACTTTTGCACCATTGCCCAAGCGGAGAATCCAATCCTCGGGTTTAAGGGGCCTTGTTGTTCTCATCACCTGTTTGTCATTACAAAGGTGAGAACCACAAGCGGTGTCCAACACCCAATTAGGATTATTCACGGAAATATTAACTTCAACGAAAAATATACCTTGATTCTTATTTGGGACGGTTTTAAGGTAAAGAGGACAATTCCTCTTCCAATGCCCTTCTTTATTACAATGGAAACAAATACCCTTAGGCACCTTTCCCTTCGCAACTTTAGGAGTGGCCTTAAGAGGCTTCTTGTCCTTAGAGGAACTTTTCCCCTTCTTTTTCTTTCCCTTTGCCTTTCGGCCCTTGGAAGGAATGGGAGCTAACATCACATGTTTCTCCTTTACTATCGAGCTTTCCCCCGTGTGAAGCATATTAACAAGTTCATGAAGTCTAACTTCCATGTTATGCATGTTAAAGTTCATCACAAAGTTGTCAAATGAGCGGGGCAATGATTGAAGGATCAAATCCATATAGAGTTCATTGTCCATAACCACGTTAAGATGAGCAAGCTTTTCAATGAGTCCAATCATTTTAAGCCCATGCTCACGGACCGATGAACCCTCAATCATGCGATCTTGGAAAAGCTCCTTACTTGCCAAGTAACGTTCTTGCCGACCCGGAGTCGAGTACAACCCGGACAAGTGAAGGTGGATATCCGAAACATGAGAACATGTCTCATGTTGCTTTTGAAGCTCACTTGACATTGAGGCTAACATGAGGCAACGGGCTTGAAGATCATCTTCGACCCATTTGTCAAAGGTGGCCCGCTCCTCATCCGATGAATCAGTCGGTAAAGCCACAGGAGGTGGGGCGGTAAGGACATAGCTCCTTTTCTCAGAATCGAGAACAATGCGAAGGTTGCGGAGCCAATCGGAGTAATTTGGCCCGGTGAGTTTGTTTGAGTCAAGTATCAAATGAAGTGGGTTCTTTGCCATTTTAAAACACTTTTAAATCTACAAAGGCGAAAAAGATTATGTTTAGCGTTCATTCAATTTTTCAATATACTTTATGATCTTGGACTTCTAACCATAAAGGTCTCCCACTATTTTATCGAATCCCATGCCCCCACATGGTAAACGAGAAATCAAATTTCTTAGTAGGTCTCAAAGTCCTAAAGACATTTTCCACACCCACGACTCGTGAGACATGTGGTCAATTCAATAGGTAGGCAACAAATTGCCAATCGTTTCTACCAAACGACCTTTGAGAATATTTTGCCTCGCTTTTCGTATGGACCCACGACTCGTGCGACATCCATATTATTAAACGTTAAGTCTACGCCATCAATCTTGATAAGACATACCCCAATCATGGACGTTCCACGACTCGTGAGACAACGCCATGACCCGAATATGCCCTACCCTTGGCACTTTAACTCGTGCATCAAGGAAACGATCATATTGCTCTTATTACATCCGTTCCACGACTCGTCAGACAACGGATGAATCGAATACAACTCATGACCGAGCCCTATTGATGGAAGGCATGGACTACGAAAACTCGCTTGCCCATTATGACTTAATTATTAAACTCGATTGGGTCGAGTGGAGGTTTTTAATTATTTGAAGTTGCAAGATCTCACCAAATTTTAGTTGTTTATCTTTGTTAGGTGATCTATCCTAACATGCATCACATACATCAAATGGATAAAATACCAACAAAGCTTAAACGGCCCTAGCATGCTCCTATCGCGTGGTGGATGATCATAGGCCGATCCTATGCGGTCCATTCCGAGCCAAGGAATGTGCCAATTGGTCAATCTAGGGTAAGTAAACAAATGGAAATAGAATCCTATTCTATTACATATGCATCACCATGCATACATGGCCTTCAAGGTCTTCAAGTCCTCCAAGTCCTTCAAGTCCTTCATATGTCCTTCAAGTCCTTCATCTTGAATAAACCTCACAACCTAACGCCTACTCTCTTTACATTGACATAAGTCAAGAAATAAGAGGCATGCAAGCCCCATTTAATTACAAACCCAAATCATCAAATGAATTACAAGATTAATATCCAATCACATAAGGTCAAGGCCACTAGATCATCCACCCATACATTCATCACACAATTGGGCATCGATAAAGTAAATTTACCAAGAAGATTATCTACCAATTTCTAAAGGATTAAGGCATGTACATTGTGGTGTCCCAATTTAATGAGACCAAAGAACACAAATTTAGATAACTTGATGTAGGAGCTCGATAGGTGTTTGAATTTCGGTTTTATGACCAATCCGGCTCATCCTAAAGTTATCCATAAGTAAAGAGGCTTACCCACAGCCCTACATTACCTTAGGAAACCGTAGGACTAACAAGATTTAGGCAATTTTACCGGTGGGTGCGATTGTTCCACTACAACCCGGCACATACGGTCTTTTCACCAAAAATCAATTTTCAAACTTAAACCACTCATACTCCATACATCCTTATATCCAACAAAGTGTTCATAAACATTATCTAACCATAATGAACCACAAAAACAGCCCCTAAATCCGAAAGCAAATCGGTTGATGCACTTCAAATTTTAACAAACCGTTTTCACCAAAACGTAAAGAAACATTCATAACACTTATGAATCACGAATCTAATATGAAATAGCATGATTTGGCTCTGATACCACTTGATGGTAATGGTCCTAAGGTCAACCAAAACGCAGCGGAAAACAAAAATTTTAATCGGGGACAAAAAGGCCCAAAAAGTGCAACTACTTTGCAAGAAATCTTTGGAGACCTTCTACCATTACTATCCTAGGATCATCATGCATACAAAGTTCATATTAGAAGGAAAGATATCAAGTCATACCTCTCCCAATCTTGGGAGGTGAAGAGCCGCAAAGAATCGGGACAAGCAAGTAACACCCGATGCCTTCAAGCACCTCCAAGCTCACGGGTTCAACACCTCCAAGCTCCAAGCTAGAATCTCCTCCTTTGAAACTTCTTTCTCCAAGATCCTCAAGAATATCCACACCAAGATCTCCAAGTGTAGATCCTCCAAAGCTAGCCCACACACACAAGTGATAGCACTTAAGGATTAAAGAAGATGAACTAGATCTTGCAAATACACCCTCAATCTATTAGCTAGAATGAAGTAGTACTTGAATCAAGTTAGAAACTTGATGAAGGAAGAGAAAGAGATGAAGAAAACAACTTTTCTTTCTAGGGTTTGAGAGAAATCCGAACACACACTAAAAGGTGTAGTGTGTGTTTTTGTCTTGCATCTTCTACCTCTAATGAATGAAGGCAACATCTTATCTTTTATGTGAGTACATTATTCAATGTAGTTTATTGTTGGATCAAATCCACCAATAAGACTTGTAGCTTTATTGTTCTTCCCAAGCACACTACTTTTGATACAAGTTAGTGGTGGGGGCCACCACTAACTATTGATAAGATATTTATTTCTCTCTCATGTATATATATATCACATATATATATTAACATTATATCATATCATATATGATCATCTCATAAGACCAATTTAGATTGGTCATGGGTTAATTGGACATTTATTTCCCAATTAATAAATCCAATCTCTAATTCAAAATTAGAAACTCATTTATTTCTTCCTTCAATTAATTAGACCCTTCTAAAATTTTCGACTAAATTAATTTAACACTTAAATTAATAGAGTCCTTTAATTAATTAATCTCCATTAATTAATTACTACTTCTTGTCAAATTCAATTTGACTTTTAATAGATTGAACTAAGTTGCATCTTGTGCTATTGTGTGTGGCCCCTTGGGTTCACCATCAATTAGCCGTGGGCTCACAAACCATTTGTGATTTAATTAAAAAGATTAATTAAACTACTTTTAATCAATCACTCTTAGATATGATCTCATCAAATCTAGAGTACCCTACACTCGAGGTAGTCGTCTAGTCACGGTCGACGAGTCCTAACTAATGATGAATAAAAAGTGTGAACCTTTCTTGAATTGATCTCATCAATCCTCTTACGCATACCATGCACGTACGCTCCTTCCAATAACTTATTTCCCGATCGAGGCCTAGGACATGGAGTCCAACGGATTCCTATTAGCCTTGATAACTATGCGTCTTTATTCTTTATGGTGATTCCTATTAGTGATTACCCATTTGGAAACTCCTTTTCCAAATCTAACATCACTCACTTCGGCCGAAGATTCCCGAAATCAATCCATACAAAAGAATGCATAGGAAATTGCCCAACCACATCACGGTGGGAGTTAATGGATCCTTTATTGACGTCATTAACCTCACTACGAAGCAATCCATACCCAACGTGAAACTATAATGACTCGCTAATTAGTAGTCGAGTAACACATCAAAGCATAAACGCTCCGCATGAAGTTCACTCTAACGTCTCAAGTCAAAGGACCAATTTACGTACACTATCGTAAGTAGAAGAAATCTTCATCTCCGATAAACTCCTAAGATGAGATTCTTCTTGCGGGGTTTCGACGCGCTTGATCTCATCAAGCCGCCCACTCATATGCATTGATATCTACCATATCGATGTCCATGGAACTATCCATCCCCATGCAAAAAAGAATGCATATTCGTGCAAGTCTTACCGAATACAATGATGCCCTGTCTCAATTGTATTCTACGACTTGGAAAGCTTTTATGATCTCAAACCATAGTAGAACATATTCCATAGAGGGATGCACCATGTTCCATAGTTTCAACGATCTAAGGGCTTCATAAATTGCTTAGATGTATCACAATAAATGAAGAATTGCCAATGCGAACTTTTATTGATCATGAATAAGATTGATTACAAGAGTATTTACAAGACAATCGATTGGCTTGCAGGGCACTACTCTAACACTTTCATGGTGGGGTTTAATCTTCTTTGAGGATCTCTACGCGGGTTAGCACCTTCTTCTAAATGAATCTTAAGTGAACAAATTAAGGGACTAATACCTTTAATATCAGCTATCGACCAACCTAGTGCAGACTTATGTTCTTTCAACAAATTTATGAGTTTCTCATCTTGCTCGACACTAAGTTTAGACGAAATTATAACAGGAAAGGTATCACCTGGTCCCAAGAATGCATATTTCAGTCCTTCTGGTAGTTGAGATAATTCGACTTTTGGTGCCTCAATGGAAGATGCCTTTGGTTGTGTTCTTTCTTTTGGTAGCTCCTCAAAGCGTGGCTGCCAAACATTCCTTTCATTCAACCCTGTTTCATTAACAAAATTAGATGAATTAATATTATTAACAGAGTTAGGCGAAACATCAAAGTCAGAATTACAAAGGAGATAGTGTAAGGATTCAGAATTTTCCCTTTCGAATGTTTCAGACACCAATGAATCTATCATATAAGTATGGTGACACTCATCTTCATCTTGTAGTTGCTTCCCAACATGGAATACATTGACTTCCAGTGTCATATTACCAAATGTAAGCTACATGAGACCATTCCTACAATTGATGAGAGCATTTGCTGTAGCAAGGAAAGGTCTACCTAGGATCAATGGTATCTTAGACTCCATATTGACCACAGATTGAGTATCTAAAACCAAGAAATCAACAGGATAATAGAATTTGTCAATTTGAAGCAAAACATCCTCTACTATTCCTTTGGGTCTACGAATGGTTCGGTCAGCTAGTTGCAAAACAACAGATGTAGGCTTGATCTCTCCAAGACCAAGTTGCGAGTAAACTGAGTATGCCATAAGGTTTACACTTGCTCCAAGGTCTAATAAAGCTTGACTAAACTCATGTGGACCAATCTGACAGGTTATTGTGGGACACCCAGGATCTTTATATTTAGGTGGTACCTTTTGCTCAATCACTGCACTTACTTGCTCTGTCAAAAATGCGGTTTCTTGACATTGTGTTTTCTTTTCATAGTACATAAATACTTAATCACCTTTGCATATGAAGGTACCTGCTTGATAACATGCAACAAAGGCAAATTAATTTTGACTTGTTTCAAATGTTCAAGAATTTCACCATGATTTTCTGGTATTTTTCCCAGTTTCAGTGCTTGAGGGAAAGGAACATGGACCAAGGCTTTCTGCTCTACTTCCTTAGGGGGGTCGTTTGGCGGACTAGGTAAAGTTGGTCCCTCTATGACCTTACCGCTACGAGTGGTGATGGCATTGATATCTTTGATGTTATGTGATTCGGAAGATTCTACCTTATGTTGCCCCTTAGAATTGGACTATGGTTGGGAAGGGAACTTGCCTCGTTCTTGTATAGTAAGCGCACTAGTTAGCTTACCTATTTGATTTTTTTATCTCTTTGTTCTATTCCACAATCTGAGTTATTACGGCTTCTACCTTTTGACTAGTCTTACTTTGTGCCTCAATAAATGCTTGAAGTGTGTCCTCTAAAGGATTCCTATTTTGGTGAGCATTATTTTGAGATGCAGGGTAAGTTCTAGGTGCGTCCCTCGGATTTCCAACTAAAGTTAGGGTGATTTCTCCAACCAGGATTGTACGTCTCAGAATAAGGTGAAAAAGGTTTCCTATATGTTCCTAAGGCATTACATTGTTCTTCGTAAACCTCTCTCATCTCACCAAGTGTAGGACATACTTGAGCTAAATGATCTACCCCACCACAAATGAAATAACTATCTCGTGACTCTACCCTTGCAACTGGTTGATGTTTTTGACTATCTTTTGTTTCTAAAGCTTTTAATTTGTTAGTCAATGCTTCAACTTGTGCTTTAAGGTTGTCTTCTTCCTTAAGATAGTAAATTCCAATAGTTTTTGTTCTACTAGTACCATCAGTAATACTAGGTCCAGTCCAGTAGTGAGCTTTTTCGGCTATGTCATTTAGGTAATCTGTTGGTCCCAAGTGGTCAGATGAGGTCTAGAGGGGGGGGGTGAATAGACCTCTGAAAATTTTTGAACTTAAAAACTTTTCAGTCTTCTGTCAGCAGACTAAGCTGATGAAGAACAGTAAGCAGACTAGTCTGATCGTGAACAAATCTTGAACAGACGACTGACCACTCTTCTTACAATGACTTAGCTGTTTTTCAGCAAACAGTTTTTCAAGAGTATACTTGCAGCGGATTGTTTGAAGGTGTTTTTCACAAGTAAACTAAGTTCCAAAAAGATTTTATCCCCTGTTTAAAACTCCTTATAAAATCTTTTTGATTGATTCAAAGTGTTTAAAATGCAAACTTTAAAATATGCAAGAAAACTTTAAATGCAAGATAACACAAAGAATTTTTATAGTGGTTATATGGATAAAAATCCTTTAGTCCACTCTTCCAGATCACACAGATTCTGGGTTATACTATAATCACAAAGATTACAATATTTCTCCACTTACACCTAAACAACTAATGAGAAGGCTGTAAGCTCGCAATAGGGATTCACAAAGAAAACCTATCCTCTAAAGTAGAATCACTCACACAGATGGATTCTCACTTCGCACAACACTCAGCTATTACAAAATCACTCAGATAATGTTTTTCTGATTTCTTCAACTGGGTTTCTGTCAACAGATGACTTCCACCAGACGAGTGAGCTGTTCGAGCTTTTGAGACTTAGAGAAATTCTGCTTCAAAATTTCGATCTCTGATTGTTGTTGTGTTCTGGCTCGATTTGAAATTCAGCTCTATTTATACATGGAAATGAAATTATGACCGTTGAAGGCAAGTCACAAATCAAATCCATCCTTCAGCTCTTTTTGAAACGGCTCCCTACAGCATTCCGTACTGTGTACAGTACCTTTCTGTCCATCGCATTTAATGCTGCATTTAATGCACTCTGCTGATCCGAGGATATCTTCAATCATTTGCCATTACTACCCTTCTCTTACAGCATTTATTACACCAAGTGCATTTATTACCGTTGGACTAATCTCTTGACCTCTTCTACTCTGCTGATCAAAACGACTCTGCTGATAGATACTCTGCTGATCAAATACTGAACTCATCTGATTTGACTCGGCTGATGATCTACCCTTCTGTTCGCTGATCCAGCAAGAGATCACTAGTCTTCTGAGCTTTGAACTTTGAACTCTTCTGATGTCTTCTTTTACTTGTTCAAAATTCTTCTAAGGGAACTAAGCTTTCCATACATAGCTGATTATGATGTTTTGGAAATCATCAAAACCTTCCCTTAATTACTTGTCTTCTTTCATCTTCATCTTCATCCAACAATTTCCCCCTTTTTGATGATGACAAAACTCCAGCTAAGTACCTGTACCTAAACTAAAGTTTTGATCCTCAAAAATTTCTGAGATAGAAATGATATGTTGGAGTCAAACTTGCAATTTTATAGATATTGAGCTGATTACATTTTACAAGTTGAAAGATGAAAAGTACAAAATACTCTAAAAGATTACAAGAATTTTTAATATAAAGAAAATCTAGCCAAGCTAGTCTTCTGTCTTCTTTTCTTCTTCAGCAGACTTGGAGGTTCCAACTTCCAATTTCTGCATCAACAGCTCTAACTTCTTCTTTTTAACATCAGGATCAAGCTGTTCTTCAACTGAATCTTTGGCAGCAGCTAGTTCTTTGTCTGACTTGGCTTTTGCTTCAGATTCTTCCTCATCAGCTTGGTCTTCTTCTTCTGTGATCTTCTCATCTGCTAATCTGCTTGTGCCTTCATTTGCTGCTTCATTCCTATTATTAGCAGACTCTTCAGATTCTTCTAACACTTCTGTTTCTTCAGCATTTTGATTTCCTACCCTTTGGAAATCAACCCTTTGCTGTCCAAATATCCTTTCTTCCCCCTTTTTGTCATCATCAGCAGGGACAGATGGATATTGTGGCACAACTGGTGTGATTAGAAGTGAATCACATAGAAGCTTGATGTTTTCTTCCATAGCATTGATCTGAGCTTGCTGGTTAAGTTGATTGGCTTTAACAGTCTTGACTTCCTTGAGCAAGTCTTCTCCTTGATCACCCAACTGGATTTGAGTTCCTAAAATCCAATTTGATGAAGCATTGAAGTCTTTCATCATGTTGCCCATGACTTCATCTTCTGCTTGGAGAGCCAATTCAACAGTCTGTTCAATCTGCTTCCAACCTTCAGTGGTGCTTTGTGTCCTTCTCCTGAGTATATCCATATCCTGACATATAGATTGTACATTCTGAGCAGTATCTTTCATTAAGTCAGTAGGAACAGCAGCAGCAACCTTCTGAATAGGTTGATGAACAGCAGCTATCACTTCTGCTTTTATCTCCTCCTTCATTTCCTTCATTGATTTGATAATCAATTGTTGGATGGAATCCAACAGATTGGTTTGAGAACTCTGAGATATTGAAGGATCTTCTGATGGAGTAGCAGAGACGGTTTCCTTGAGATGTTGCTCTGATGGTTGAGTTATCATTGCAAGGGACTGATCTGCTGGTTCACCAGCATGGCTTGGAGTGCTTTCCTTCTCCTTAGCCTGATCATCTTCTTCAGCAGCAACTTCTTTCTCCTTTAACTGATCTGCTGGAATTTCTTCTTCCTTCTTTGATTCATCAGCAGCATCAGACTTATCATCCTGCACTTTGTCTTGATCAGATGGGTCTGAAGTACCCTCAATTTGCTTTGGTTGATCAGAGGACTCTGCTCCTTCTTTATCAGCAGGTGATATAATCTTCTTGACAGTTTCAACTGTCCTCATCAAACCTTCATTGTCCACTGTTGACCTGTTACAAATCCAAGTAAAGTTGTCAAGAGGAATAAAAGTATTTGTTGGTTCCTCTGGCAGCTCTTCATAGGGTTTGATGTTTGGTCCATAGACAATATGCTTGATGTTTGGAAGTGGGACCAGTGAGCTTGGTTGTCCCCTTAACTTCCTTGCTTTCTTGGCCCAAAGCTCCATTGCTTGAGCAATAGCCAACTTGATAGATCTTTCTTTGAGATCTACTGAGTCATCAAAATCCTCAGGAATGGATGCAAAGATCTTCTTGGCCTCTTCCTTGACTACATGACATATTCTCATCCTCAACCTGTCCAGAAAGAACTCTGAATCAAGTGCTTGAATGATTGAATTTGTCTCAAGCCATTTAAGTAACCAGTCTTCTGTAGCCTTGAATTCTTTCCACTTAGCCATTTCAGCAGGACTCTTTGTTAATCTGTATTCTCTCCATCTATTGTATTTGATCTTTTCAGAATGGAAGAGTGTCAGACGGTTGACTCTTTCATTTTCAGCATCCAGTCTTCTAAGGAATTCTTCAAAAATTGCAGGGTCTTCCCTGACAATTTCAAGAGACAGTTTGACTTCTTCTCTTCTCTTTTCCTTAATCTTGGGTGCAGGCATAGCTGGTATTGGTTTATTTGGATCTCTTTGCTCACCAATAACTATCCCACCAGTACGCTGAGGACCATGAGCATCCTTGATGCTTGCTTCAATGACAGCAGCCAACTCTGCTGCCTCAAAAGCATCTCTCTGCTCTTGAGTCATTTTGCTGGCTTCTTCCTCCAGCTTTTTCAGTTCTAGGCTTTTCAGCCTATCTTCTTCTGCTTTCTCAGCAGCAATCCTTTGCTTTTCAGCAGCATCCAGTCTTATCTTCTCTGCAGCAGTTACATAGGTTGAGGTTTTGCCTAACCTCTTTCTTCTTGATTCAGGGCTTTCAACTGCTTGGATAGGTGTTGCAGCAACTGGAGTAGGATGTATCAACAGAATTTCTCCCTCTATTGGTGTACTAGTCTGCTGTTTCTTTTCCACATCAGCAGATAGTGCAGCAGTTGAGGCTTCTGTTGTCATTTCAACTGTAGGACCACTTTCAGGCTCAGCAGTAGCAGCCTTAGTAGCTTCAACAACTGGTTCTTCAACATTTAATGGCCTTTCTGCTTCAGTTGTTGTTTTCCTCACAGTTACAGCAGGCTCTTCAGGGAAAGTGACCTTTCTCTTGGCCTTTGACTTAGGAATTTTCTTGACAGCAGGGGGGTTGGCAGTAGGAGGTCCCCTTGCTTCACTCCTAGTCCTTAGTCTCTTCAGTCTTTGAAGTGGAATTTCCTCTTCAGATTCAGTTCCTTCAGAGGATGATCCTGTCTTCATGTTTTCAATTTCAACAGTGAAGTCATCTACCACCTTCTTAGAGACTTCAATTTCAGGCTCTGCTGATCCAGCCACAACAGCAGACTGTGCTGTTGGCTCAGCAGACTGACTAGTCTGACCTTCCTTCTTGCTCTTCTTAGAAGGGGTCTTCTTGGATTGTTTGGAGGCTTTTCTCTTTGGTTTTTCCACCAGTTGCCTCACTGGTTCGTAGAGTTTGAATTCTTTGCTTCCATGGGTTTGTTTTCCTCCACCCATAGGGCAATGCAGAGAAGCAAACAAGTTACTCAGCAGAATGGCATGAGAATGCCTTTTGTCACTTAACAGCTCATAAACATGAGCAGCCCAGTTCACTTTCATCCCATAGTAAATGCAAATCATAGTGTGAAGCCTTCTTCTAGGTAGGCCATCCAGAGAACCCGTGGCACAATCCAAAACCTTTGCTATGATATCAGCAAATCTTTGGTATTCATCCTTCAGCTGGGTCTTCATCAAAGTCCCAGTCATCTCCTCTCCCTTCTTAGCACAAATTCTCCAAAATTCCTCTTCTTTTTCTGACCCTAACGAGGTCACATCTCCTCCCTTGTCTGTCAGCTTATAAATTTCATGAAGAACAGCAGCAGATACAGCGATTTTCTTACCACCTATGACAGCAGTCATAACGGTGTCATCATCGTTGAACTCCCTGGAAGTGTAGAAGTGGTATACATCTTCAAGATAAACCCTATCTTCGTGTGCTTCCAAGACTGGGACCAAAGATGCTTCCTTGATCTTTTCCAGTAAAGCGCGCATCAAATCGGTGCCAGAGAAATGGAATTTGCTGTAGTTGAAGTATCTTCCTTCAATAACTTTGTCCATTTCTGAGATTTGTGAGTAAATTCTGCAAAATAGTGAACTTTCACAACAAGAGGGTTTGAGAGATAGAGAGTTTGAGAATTTTTGAGTGCGTAAGACGACTATGCTGTTCAGATCGGATTTTATAGGTTTCCTTTTGATTTGGTTTTCGTGATTTATTTAAACCGTTGATCTAATCTGACAGTTTTTAATCGTGCGGATGAGAGTCGCGGATTTCAATTTTATTATTTTAATGTCAGATGGGCGGGAAACTCTATCGACACTAATCTGTTTACTTATAAAAGCGTGTTACTAATAATGCGTTTTATGACCATGCTTATATAAGGTATCAGATGAGTAGAGTTAAACTTATCTGACAGACGAGTGATCTGTTATCTGATATTACTAGAGAATGCCAATAGCTAGTAATCTTCCTCTGCTGTTTGTCAATCCAGCAAGATAAAATAATCTTCAATCTTCAAGAATTAAGAACACATCTTCTTGGTAACATAACTTCAACTAACTGTCATTAACAGATTTCATCTTTAGAACAGAAGTACCGCTAGTCTTACACGTTCCCCCTGTCTTTAAGAATTCATAAGTTAACTAGTTTGTTGAGAGTTAATTCTTGAATGAAATAACTGATGACTAAGCTGTTGAACTCCAGTCTTCTGATGAGTTCCCCCTCAGCTTATGCATCCAGGTTAAGTAAACCTAACTCAGCTCTTAGAGTTGAGAACCTTGCTTCACTTAGAGGTTTGGTGAAGATGTCAGCAATCTGATTATCAGTATGAACATACTCAATCAAAACATTGCCTTTTTCCACATGATCTCTAATGAAATGATGTTTAATCTCAATATGTTTAGTCCTTGAATGACTTGTAGTATTCTGAGTAAGTGAGATTGCACTTGTATTGTCACAGTAGATTGGTATTCCACTGATCTTGATGTTGTAGTCTTCTAGTTGATGTTTCAACCAAAGTATCTGTGCACAGCAAGCTCCAGCAGCTATATATTCAGCTTCAGCAGTAGATATAGAAACTGAGGTTTGCTTCTTACTCATCCATGAGATCAGACGACTGCCTAAGAACTGACAGGCACCTGTTGTGCTCTTTCTGTCAATCTTGCAGCCAGCAAGGTCTGAATCTGAATAGCCAACTAGTTCAAATCCAGATTCTCTAGGATACCACAATCCCAATTCTTGAGTGCCTTTAACATACTTCAATATCCTCTTGGCAGCTAAGAGATGAGATTCTTTGGGGTTTGATTGAAATCTTGCACAGACTCCAACTGAGTACATTATATCAGGTCTGCTTGCTGTTAGATACAGCAATGAACCAATAATGCCTCTATATTTGGTTATGTCCACTGATTTGCCATCTTCATCTTTATCCAAACGAAGACTTGTAGACATAGGGATGGTAGCTGTTGAGCTAGTTTCCATACCAAATTTCTTGAACAGATCTCTTGTGTACTTTGCTTGGCTGATGAATATTCCATCAGGCAACTGTCTAACTTGCAATCCAAGAAAGTAATTAAGTTCACCCATCATGCTCATTTCAAACTTATTCTGCATCAGCTTGGAGAACTTATCACACATCTGTTGGTTAGTTGAACCAAAAATAATATCGTCCACATATATTTGCACAAGTAATATATGATTTTCCCATTCAATTGTAAACAAGGTTTTGTCTACCTTACCTTTTCGAAATCCTTTAATTAAAAGAAAATCAGATAGGGTATCATACCATGCTCTTGGAGCTTGTTTCAGTCCATAAAGGGCTTTCTTCAGACGATATACTTTGTCCTCTTCTTGATAGACTTCAAATCCTGGAGGTTGTTCAACATACACTTCTTCTTGCAATTCTCCATTGAGAAAAGCAGACTTCACATCCATCTGATAGACAGTGAAGTTCTTGTAAGCAGCATAGGCAAGAAACAGTCTGATTGCTTCAAGTCTTGCTACTGGTGCAAAAGTTTCATCAAAGTCAATTCCTTCTTCTTGACAATAACCCTTGGCCACTAGTCTTGCTTTGTTTCTGGTGACAACACCATCTTCATTCATTTTATTTCTGAATACCCACTTAGTGCCAATTACTCTTTGATGACTTGGTCTAGGAACTAAGTACCAGACTTCATTCCTTTCAAATTGATTCAACTCTTCTTGCATAGCTTCTATCCAGAAGGAGTCATTTAGAGCTTCTTCAATTTGTTTGGGCTCTATTTGAGATAGGAATGTGACAAACATAGCATCTTGTGCAGCTGCTCTTCTTGTTTTCACTCTATCTAAAGGATCACCAATAACTAATTCAGGAGGGTGATTCTTGAGCCATCTGAGATCAGGTTGCAAATCAGGATGTTGTCCTCTGTTATGATCTTGCAACACTACTGTTGGAGTTCCAGTAGTAGTCTGTTGAACATTTGCCGTCTGTTGAACAGTCTCTGGTCTGTCAGCTGTTTGCAACTCGTCTGTTAGACAATCAGCACTGTGATTTTGAACAGCACTTGAGTTAGCAGCTGAACTTAGATTAGGTAGTATGATGGGAACATATTCTTCATTTCTTCCAACGTCTAACTTCTGTAAATCAGCAGACAGATCTTGATTTACACTTTGATTCTTTTCAGAAGATTGACTTGGCTCATCAAATACTACATGGATAGATTCTTCTATTAGTAGTGTTCTTTTGTTAAAAACTCTATAAGCCTTACTAACAGTAGAGTATCCTACAAAAACAGCTTCATCAGCCTTTTCTGCAAATGCAGTAAGGTGATTTTTCCCATTATTCAATACAAAACATTTACAACCAAAAATCTTAAAGTAATGAATGTTTGGCTTTCTGTTGTTCCAAACTTCATATGGAGTCTTATTCTGATTTTTGTTGATCATACATCTGTTCTGGGTAAAGCATGCTGTGTTTGTTGCTTCTGCCCAAAATCTTTGAGGCAGTTTAGCTTCAGCTATCATGGTTCTGACAGCTTCTTTTAGTGTTCTGTTTCTCCTTTCAGCAACACCATTCTGTTGAGGGGTTCTGGCAGCAGAATACTCATGATGTATTCCTTTGATATTACAATACTCTTCAACAGTAGAGTTTGTAAACTCTGTCCCTCTATCTGATCTGATCTTCAATATCTTAATACTCTTTTCATTCTGGATCAGTTCCATCAGATTGGTAAGATGTTCCTTGGTTTCACTTTTCTTCTTCATGAAAATCACCCAAGTATATCTTGAATAATCATCCACAACAGCTAGGCAGTATTTCTTTCCACCATTGCTGACTGGATCAATGGGTCCAAATAAGTCCATATGCAACAGCTCCAATATCCTTCCAGACGATTGGTGCTTCTTTTCTTTAAAAGATGACTTGATTTGTTTACCCTTCTGACAGGCGTCACAGAGCTTGTCTTTGCTCATGACTGCTTTTGGAATCCCTTCTACCAAATCATTCTTGATTAATCTATTTATGGTCTTGAAGTTTAAATGATTCATCCTCTTGTGCCATAGCCAACTGACTTCACTTGGTGCAGATGCCACCAAACAAACACTTGAATTCTTGTCAACAGAATTCCAGTCAACTATGTAGACATTCCCTTGTCGTCTTCCAGATAGGATTACCTTCTTTGTACCAATTTGTTCAACGTAGCACTTATCTGTTGAGAAGATGACTGAATATCCCTTGTCACAAAATTGACTTATGCTCAGCAGATTATATTTTAGTCCTTTAACATAGGAGACGTCAGATATCTCTATGTTTCCCTTGATTAATCTTCCTTTAGCTTTAATCTTGCCTTCTTTGCTGTCTCCAAAAGTGACTTTTGGACCATCCACAGCAACTGCATCAGTCAACTCATGTATGTTTCCACACATGTGCCTTGAACATCCACTGTCCAAGTACCAAATTTTCTCTACTTTACTCCTACTCCTAATCCTAACCTACAAAACAAAAATAAAATTGTTTTAGGTACCCTTATTGAGAGGGTCCTGAAGGATTAGTTCCACCCTTGACAACCCAAGATGTTGAAGTCTTAGGCTTCTTAGGTTTCTGAGTTTTAGGAGCATGAACAGTTTCATTTTTATCATAGTTATCAGATAAGTCATGTTGATGATCAGTATGATATGAATAATGTTCATAAGCAGGGTAAGGTGCATGATATGCAGGATATGCATGCATTGGATGAGCAGGGTAAGGTGCATAGTAATTAGGAAACTGAGGTGCATGATACATAGGATGATATGCAGCAGGTTGCACATAATATGACTCATTTCCATACCAAGCATTTTGATTTATCTTATTCTTATGCTTCTTTGGTTTACTAGGTGCTTGCTCAACTTGTTTAGACTTAGCTTTACCAACAGACTGGTTCAATTTAGCTTTATCAGCAGACTTCTTAGGACTCTGCTGTTTGGTCTTACTAGTCTGATTTCCTACACTAGGCTCTTTGCTCTTTTTAGCCTTAGGAGATTTCTTCTCCTTTACCACTTTCTCAGATGAGGTAGGTCTAGAGGTTTGAACATACAGAATGACCTTACTATTGTCAGCAGAAATAAATTTTTCAGTATGATTCAATTCTAGATTATCCTTTTCCAAAGGTGTCTCCTGTTTCTTAGATGTATGCATGGATGCAACAGTAGACTTATCATGAGACTCAATAATTTTCTCAAGTTCCATGATTTTTCCTTTATAAACCTCACATTCAGCTTTCAGAGATTCATGCTCTTGCTCAAGCTGTTTATATTCAGCTGATTCTTTTGGCTTTTCAGCTAAAAGTTTCAGTGAACTATTTTGCTCTTTTAGCAAGTTCATCTCTTCCTTAAGCTTAACAAACTCTCCAGCAATAGTAGTATTATTCAACATCATTTGCTCTAGAGAATTAAACAGTTCATTTTCTTGAGGAGTTACCTCATCCTCAGAGTCATCAGATTCCTTTGCCATCAGGCACAGGAGAGCAGGTTTTTCTTCATCAGAAGATTCTTCATCAGACGAGTCTGAGTCTGAATCAGATGAGTAGACAGCAGCTGGCTTTTCTGCTTCAGCCATCATTGCCTTGCCTCTCTGATGCTTTCTTTCTTTTCTCATTTTCTTCTCTTCCTCAGTGTACTTCTCTGCTTTTGGATATGGGCAGTCTCTTATGAAGTGTCCCAATTTCCTGCGGTTGTAACACATCAGTTTTGATTTATAATCCTCTTTATCCTGAGAAGAAAAGTTAGGTTTAGAAGTAGAAGCAGCATGATTGTATTTATTTTTCATCTTTCTCTTATAGAACTTCTTGAAGTTGTTCATCAATAATGCTACATCTCCAGCAGTGTACTCCTTTTTGTTGAGTAGAGTGGCTTCATCAGATGAGTCCACTTCTTTGCTTTTCTGTGCTGGTCTTCTGGTGTTTTCAGCAGCAACCAGTGCAGCTGTGGGTCCTGAAGTTGAGGTTTCTTCAATTCCCATCCTTGGCAGTTTATACTCATAAGCCTTGAGTGCGGAGAACAGCTCTGTTAGAGAAATCTTGCCCAGATCTCTTGATTCTTCCATTGCTGTCACCTTCATGTTGAACTTGGGAGGTAGAGCCTTCAGTACTCTGACAGAAATCTCTTTGTCAGTGAAAGTCTTTCCCAGCTTCAAAACTTCATTCAGAGTTCTGGTGAATCTGGTATCCATCTGATCAATGGTTTCTCCAGACTTCATCTTGAAGTTGTCCAGCTTCTCCAATGCAACACTGAGCTGATGCTCTTTAATAGCATCATTGCCTTCGCTCATATCTCTGACTTTGTCCCACATCTCCTTTGCAGTTTTGCAATGTTTGACCTTGTCAAACCGATCATTATCCAGGGCTTTGGTCATGATGAATCTCCCAACTTTATCTAGATTGTAAAGCTTTATCTCTTCTGGAGTCATCTCATGAAGGTCTTTCTCCACAACCGTATCTACTTCATTTATCTTTATGGTCTTTGTGAATCTGAATGGACCTTTAATGATACATGTGTGCATGTTGTCATTATAGGCAGCAAGGAAAATCTCCATTCTGATTTTCCAGTCCTCAAAGGACATACCAGCAATGTGGGGAACATGGCTGATACAATCCATTTTTCAAAACGTTTTTGTTTTTCAAAAAGATGCTCTTTTGAAAAGTTTTGAAAACCTTTGAAAAACACTTGGATCAAGCTCGTTGATCAGGCAGCTGATTCTAATGAACCACCTGCTCTGATACCACTTGTTGGTCCCAAGTGGTCAGATGAGGTCTAGAGGGGGGGGTGAATAGACCTCTGAAAATTTTTGAACTTAAAAACTTTTCAGTCTTCTGTCAGCAGACTAAGCTGATGAAGAACAGTAAGCAGACTAGTCTGATCGTGAACAAATCTTGAACAGACGACTGACCACTCTTCTTACAATGACTTAGCTGTTTTTCAGCAAACAGTTTTTCAAGAGTATACTTGCAGCGGATTGTTTGAAGGTGTTTTTCACAAGTAAACTAAGTTCCAAAAAGATTTTATCCCCTGTTTAAAACTCCTTATAAAATCTTTTTGATTGATTCAAAGTGTTTAAAATGCAAACTTTAAAATATGCAAGAAAACTTTAAATGCAAGATAACACAAAGAATTTTTATAGTGGTTATATGGATAAAAATCCTTTAGTCCACTCTTCCAGATCACACAGATTCTGGGTTATACTATAATCACAAAGATTACAATATTTCTCCACTTACACCTAAACAACTAATGAGAAGGCTGTAAGCTCGCAATAGGGATTCACAAAGAAAACCTATCCTCTAAAGTAGAATCACTCACACAGATGGATTCTCACTTCGCACAACACTCAGCTATTACAAAATCACTCAGATAATGTTTTTCTGATTTCTTCAACTGGGTTTCTGTCAACAGATGACTTCCACCAGACGAGTGAGCTGTTCGAGCTTTTGAGACTTAGAGAAATTCTGCTTCAAAATTTCGATCTCTGATTGTTGTTGTGTTCTGGCTCGATTTGAAATTCAGCTCTATTTATACATGGAAATGAAATTATGACCGTTGAAGGCAAGTCACAAATCAAATCCATCCTTCAGCTCTTTTTGAAACGGCTCCCTGCAGCATTCCGTACTGTGTACAGTACCTTTCTGTCCATCGCATTTAATGCTGCATTTAATGCACTCTGCTGATCCGAGGATATCTTCAATCATTTGCCATTACTACCCTTCTCTTACAGCATTTATTACACCAAGTGCATTTATTACCGTTGGACTAATCTCTTGACCTCTTCTACTCTGCTGATCAAAACGACTCTGCTGATAGATACTCTGCTGATCAAATACTGAACTCATCTGATTTGACTCGGCTGATGATCTACCCTTCTGTTCGCTGATCCAGCAAGAGATCACTAGTCTTCTGAGCTTTGAACTTTGAACTCTTCTGATGTCTTCTTTTACTTGTTCAAAATTCTTCTAAGGGAACTAAGCTTTCCATACATAGCTGATTATGATGTTTTGGAAATCATCAAAACCTTCCCTTAATTACTTGTCTTCTTTCATCTTCATCTTCATTTGTGCCTCAATAAATGCTTGAAGTGTGTCCTCTAAAGGATTCCTATTTTGGTGAGCATTATTTTGAGATGCAGGGTAAGTTCTAGGTGCGTCCCTCGGATTTCCAACTAAAGTTAGGGTGATTTCTCCAACCAGGATTGTACGTCTCAGAATAAGGTGAAAAAGGTTTCCTATATGTTCCTAAGGCATTACATTGTTCTTCGTAAACCTCTCTCATCTCACCAAGTGTAGGACATACTTGAGCTAAATGATCTACCCCACCACAAATGAAATAACTATCTCGTGACTCTACCCTTGCAACTGGTTGATGTTTTTGACTATCTTTTGTTTCTAAAGCTTTTAATTTGTTAGTCAATGCTTCAACTTGTGCTTTAAGGTTGTCTTCTTCCTTAAGATAGTAAATTCCAATAGTTTTTGTTCTACTAGTACCATCAGTAATACTAGGTCCAGTCCAGTAGTGAGCTTTTTCGGCTATGTCATTTAGGTAATCTATGGCTTCATCAGGATCCTTTTCAAGAAATTCCCCATTACACATCATTTCAATAAATTGACGCTCCCTAGATGTAAGTCCCTCATAGAAATAACTAACAAGACGCCAATTTTCATACCCATGGTGCGGACACATATTCAACAATTCTTTGAACCTCTCCCAGGCTTGGTATAAAGTTTCATTATCTTTTTGGGAAAAGGTAGATATTTGTCTCTTAAGGTTGCTGGTCTTATGTTGGGGAAAATATTTGTTGAAAAAGGCTTCGGTCATTTCTGCCCATGTACCTATAGATCTAGGTCTCAAAGAGTACAACCAACTTTTTGCTTTGTCTTTTAGGGAGAAAGGGAAGAATTTCAAGCTAATTGACTCTACGACATTGGGTTGACTATTAAAAGTGACGATGACCTCCTCGAATTCCCTAATATGTAAGTAAGGATTCTCAGTATCCATGCCATGAAAGGTTGGTAAGAGTTGGATCATTCCAGGTTTGAAATCTATTTGCTGGGTATTTGCGGGAAACATGATGCATGAGGGAGTGGATGTGCGGTTTGGGTGTAGGTATTCCCTTAGTGAACGTGCATGGTTGTTTTCAATTTGGTCCATGGTGGTAGGTGTATCGGTTAATGCAATGTTTGACCAAGATTCACTTAAATCTTGAGAAGTTGTATTGATTCCCTCAGTGTTTTCCCTATGTTCTTTCCTTAACCCACGCAAAGTTTTCTCAATTTCTGGATCGTACTATAGTTCACCTTGATTAGAAGATCGAGTTACAAACATAAAAATAAAACACTTTTTTTTTTTTTGGTTTTTTTTAAATAAAACTAATCAATTAACTAATAAATAGAAATAGTACGAAACTTCCTACAATTACCAAAGAGAACAAAAATTGAATAAAATAAAGTTTACTTACCTCGTTAGCTAAATAACTACTTATGATGCTTACTTGTTGCACCTCCCCGGCAATGGCGCCAAAATTTGATTACGCCCAAACTTGTCAAAACAAAGCGATCGATGTAGAATAGATTTTGCGGTCGTATCCACGAGGAGATGACTAAACTAAGCTAAAATAGTTAGTAGACAAAGTAGCTTTAAAGATAAATAAACAAACTAAATTAACGAAGCGATTTGATTTTAAGAAAACTTAAAGAAAAGTGAATTTTTGGTTATTTGAAAATACGATAATTAAAACGGTAAGATATCAAGAATCCCTTATATGCTTCGTTCACTTATTTGCATTGATTCATAAAATTACTCAATTGAAAGTTTCACATCCCAAACAATCAATCGGAAGATAAAGAATTGAAAAACACATAATTTCTAATGTATTTGAGTAAATAACTTTCTTGCTTTTAGAGTTGGCACAAAATATCACCTTATGAGAAATCAAAAACATACTATATACCAAGGCATATTGCATTAAAAGACTACCCATAAAATGAAAGGCATATATCAATATAATTATATCATAAAGATTTTCATATAAAAAGAGCTTGACTAGATTTATATGAAAACTAATGAAACAATTGTATTAATATAAAAGTTGATGAAAATAGATGAAGAAGAATAAATTACTCAAAATTATTAAACTTACATAACCTTGAAGAATCGAATCCAAATAAGATCACTACGCATATAAGTTCATCTCTAATCTCACCAAAGAACTATTAGCCTAATTTACTAATCATTATCACAAGTTCTAGAGAGAAAATATGATAATGATTTGAGAGAGAATTGTAACTAAGACTAAGAATTGTGTGTTTCAAGATGTGTGATTCTAGGACTATATATAGGTGCTAAATAGCCCTAATCCAAGTAGGAGAATGCTTAGGAGGTAGAAATTGAGTAGGAGGATGTTTAGGAGGCTTAATCCTCGTACCAAAGGATTTATGCAAGTTTCCTAATCACTTTAAGACACAAATCGCGATTCCCGCGTAGAAGATTCTGCTCTGCGCGACATATTTGAAAAATATATATCATTTTGCTCCAAACTCCAAATCCAGATCCGTAAAGTCCATAATGTAGTTAACTCCTTCATCTACAACATATCCGAAATTCAGATTAATAGAAGCTTCCTTGAGAGAGTTATCGTCCTTGGAAGTAGCAGCAATATTTCTGGCAGATTCCTTATTTGTTGTTCTTGCACTAATTGACTTTCTTGAATCTTTCCTTGCTTCAAATTATGCCTTTGATACTTTTACAATTTGGGAAAACTAAATATTCTGGGGTCCATATTTTATATTCCGACAAAAACAAATCAAAACTCAATATTTTCTAATTACAATAATTTCTATTAATTTCATGAAAATATCAAATTAACACTTGATTTATTTAGACAATAAGAACAACTTAAGTGCATTTTCAAGCACTAATCACTTAGCTTTAGGATATGGGAACTCTCTGATGAAGTGACCCAATTTCCTGCAATTATAACACATCATTTTGGATTTATAAGAATCCTTATCTTGAGAAGAAGAAGTAGGGTTAGAAGTAGAAGCATTGTTGTATTTGTTCTTCATTTTTCTTTTATAGAACTTTTTGAAGTTGTTCATCAGCAATGCAACGTCTCCAGCTGTGTACTCCTTTTTGTTGAATATTGTGGCTTCATCAGATGATTTCACATCTTTGATTTTGTATCCTGGTCTTCTAGGATTTTCAGCAGCAACCAGGGCGGCTGTAGGACTTGAAGTTGAGGTTTCTTCAACACCCATTCTTGGCAGTTTATACTCATACGCCTTGAGTACTGAGAACAGCTCGGTGAGAGAGATCTTTCCCAAATCTCTTGACTCTTCCATGGCTGTCACCTTCATGTTGAACTTTGGAGGTAGAGCCTTTAGCACCCTGACAGTTATATCCTTGTCTATGAAGGTTTTTCCAAGCTTGAGAACTTCATTTAGCGTCCTTGTAAACCTTGTATCCATCTGATCATTGGTTTTCGCAGACTTCATCTTGAAGTTATCCAGCTTTTCCAGAGCAACACTCAGCTGATGCTCTTTGATGGCGTCGTTTCCTTCGCTCATATCATGAACCTTATCCCACATTTCTTTGGCAGTCTTGCAATGCTTGACTTTATTAAATATGTCATTATCCAGGGCCTTGGTCATGATGAAACGGCCAACCTTGTCCAGATTGAACAGCTTGATTTCTTCAGCTGTCATCTCATTTAGATCTTTTTCCACCACTGTGTCGACTTCATTAACCTTTATAGTCTTGGTGAATTTGAATGGACATTTGATGATACATGTGTAGATGTTATCATTGTAGGCAGCTAAGAAGATTTCCATTCTGATCTTCCAGTCCTCAAGACTCATACTAGCAATGTGGAGAACATGACTGATTCAATCGAAACACTAGGATCAAGCTCGTTGATCAGGCAGCTGATTCTAATGAACCACCCGCTCTGATACCACTTGTTGGTCCCAAGTGGTCAGATGAGGTCTAGAGGGGGGGGGGTGAATAGACCTCTTCAAAATTTTATCAAATTTTAACTTTAAAACTTTTACTTAACTGTCAGCAGACTAAGCTGTTATAAAACAGTAGGCTGACTAAGCTGATCGCGAACTAATCTTTGAACAGCTACTTAGACCACTAATCTGATAATCACTTAGCTGATTTAGTCAAAATCAGTTTTAACACCAGAATACTTGCAGCGGATATTTTAAGTGTTTTTTGATGGGATAGTGCCCTGCAAGCCAATAGATTTTAGCTTGTATAAGGACTATCATGTGATAAGCTTTCTCTAGTATAAATGAATTAATATGATCGTTTGTTTATGCTATGTAAATCAAACAATGGCCAACTTCATCTCTCGCGAATAACTTAAGCGATTGGATGAAACCCTGAGATCACTCATGACTAAGGGATTATTCACTTCAGTATTGGGTGCGATTAATCATGAAACAGTCTCAAAGGTCGTGATCTCAAAAATGTTCCAAGTCATAGATTCCTATCGAGACGGGGTATCGAGGGAATCGCAAAGACTTGTAAGATTATGCATGATTCACATGAAGTGAATTTGTTGTTGTTTCATGAACAAGACATTTTGATATCAGTGCATATGACTAGGTGGTTCGATAGGGGATCGAACGCATCGAACGACCCGAACAGAGAGACCCATTGTGGAAGTGCGTAAAAGCATATCGCTGATGAGATGTCTCTCAAGACTTATAAAAGTGTACGATTTAGTCCTTATACTTGAGATGCTAGGGCGAATTCGGTATGCGGGTGTGCGTAACTGTGCTCTCCAAAGAGCAACTCTTCTCAAAATCTCACTCAAAAAAGATTGATTTAGGAGCCGGTCACATAGCTTGACCATTGTGCACCTACGTTGGGTACGTATAGTCGTATGCGCGGATGGTTAGCACCAAAATGGGATCTACCGACTCGACGTAGTTCGTTGAGAGAATTTCCGATACATTCTTAGATAATATATTCCGAGAAACCCGTGGCCACGGTCGGTGACGGATTTGGAAAAGGGTTTCCAAATTTAGCAGTCACATTGAAATTATTATCCTGAATTAGAAAGTATAGTTATCGAGATAATTAGAGGTGCCGACCAATTCACACACCCTAGGTCTCGATCAGGAAATTAGTCGATAGAGGGACCGTATGTACATTGTACTTATAAGAGGTGAGGTTCACTGAGATCAATTCACCTGAAGTTGGGCCTCATGGGCTTGTGGCTAGACATCGACCATGAGGTGTGGGTACTCCTGAATTAATAGGGAGATTCATTCTGGAGTGGTCAATAAAGGAAGTTTATTGATCGGAGCAATTAATGAAATATTAATTGCTCACTAATTAAATCACGAAATTGTGAGCCTGCGGCCAATTGATGGTGAACCTAGAGGGTCACACACAATACAGTTAGGACTGTGACAGTCAACTGAAGAAAGAATTGATTTAAAGAATTAAATCAATAGAATTAAAGGGTTAATTCTATAAGAGAGAAAATTAATTATATTATTCTAATTAATTAAATTGTTAATTAAAGGGTTAATTAAAGTGTTAAATCTTTAATTAGATTTAATGGGCTATTTAATTAAAATGTTAATTAAATGAATGGGCCATTTAATTTAAGTGTTAATTAAATGAGTGGGCTATTTAATTAAAGTATTAATTAAATAGATGCAAGACATGGGCCAGTTTAATAAGTGGCCCATTAACTAAAGTCTTGCACAAGGAGTTAGGGTTTTTGGTATTCTCTATAAATACGGAGTCTTAGAGACTCAAACCTAATGGAACTCAATAGAAATAATCCAAATAGCAGGAAACACTCAAACCCTAACCAACTCCTAAAACCGCCGCCCCCTCAACACTAGCCCTAGTTGAGCGCCGCCTAACCCTATCCGCCGCCGCCGCCGATGTGTGCTATGGATTGGCCGTGCCACCCTTCTCTCTTCCTTCTTCATGTACATCTAGAGTTGGATCTTGATCCGACTCTTGATTTTGACAAGTTTCCATCCTAGTTCTGAGCCTGAGGATCAAAGCAGTCACAGATCTAGCTTGTGTGGACTATTCTCTAGAGGCACAACACATGGGGTGCTTCTCACGAACCAGATCCATCAGATCTGAATGAAGACCGGAGGAAAAACCACCACCTTGCCTGTGGTGAGGTAAATTGCTATTTACCATCTTATAATTTGGTAATTTATTTGCTAAATTGTATTCAACCTTTTCGTATGTGCTAATAAGTAAATCCTGGGAATTGGTGTATGAAAAATTTTAAATTCCGCACCGTTGTAGTTGACAATCATACCCATAAATTCCCAACAGTGGTATCAAAGCCAAACTTATTATGCACATATGAAAAAGGCCTGAACACATCAAATTATATGCTTATATGTGATTGTTGTGTTCCGATCTATGATTCTTGCTTGTTATGATAAATTGAACGTTCGGATCTATGCACTTTTCGGTTTTTGGGCCAAAAATGTAATTTTCAAAAATTGGAGGGCTTATTTGCAAATTGTGATTTTTCAAAAATCTGGACAGAAAGTAAATTTTTCTTTTTTCTGCAATCCTGGACCAAAATTGTAATTTCTGGAATTTTTTAAAATCTGGACTGTTTTGCAATTTACGAAAGGTTAGGGGCTGTTTTTGCTATTTGTGTAAATTTGGGGTCTGTTTTGCAATGAACAAAAGTTTCTGGAAATTTTGTCAATTTTCTGCTTTCTGGTCCAATTTGCATGTTCTGGAAATTTTGGGGCTAATTTATAATTTCCAAAAGTTGAGGGGTCAAAATGTAATTTTCAAAAATTCAGGGGCCGAACTGCAATTTTTAAAGTTGAAAAACAGAAACTGTTTTGTGCACTAAAAGGGTTTAGTGGATCCGGAAAGTTAATTTTGTCATAATTAGTCGGGACTAAGAGGTGAGAATCAAAGGGTCATTTTAGAAGGGATTTAAAATGATGGTTAAGAGATTGTTTTAGAAAGGGGTTTTTTTAAAACTAGAATCTATATGTATTTTAAAAGGTGGTTTTAATATATGATAAGAGATAAGAAATAAGAAAATAACTTTTGCTTGTTTCTTGCTCTACGTGAACTGTTTACGTGGTTTTCGATCGCGCCGAGCCTTGACCCTTAGGGTAGATGTGATTGGTTTATTTAATTTTGATGGTTTTATTAGGCCTGCGAGCCTTAAGTTTTTTGGGCCACTTTGAGCCTTTGTAATAGATAGGGCTTTACTGTTTTATTAGTTTAGGATGGAGGCCCGTTACAAGCAAGGTGGGAGCCCAAGAAGACTAAAGGCCATGTATGCATGGTAGTTTGTGTAATAGACTAGGTCTCTTTGAAACCCAATTAGATGGACCAATAGGACCATCGTCTTTGGCTCGATGGTGGTCCGCATAGGAGGCTCCCGATCGAAAACATATTGTGGTAGAATGCATGCTAGGTGTGTATGTTTTATTTATTGATTTATCTTTTAGCATGTATGGTAATGCGCGCTAGTAATTTAGATCGTAAATAAAAGGTAAAACATAATGGGAACGGTGAGATCTCGAGGAGAGTTACCTCAAACTCTTAAACCCGAAAAAACCCCTCTTGAAAAATAATATTAAGTCATATTGGATTAAAATAAAATGAAGTATTTATATAAATCCAAGCCTTCCATCAATAGGGACTAGCGTATGTTGTCTACTTATCGATAGAGGTGATCCAGAGTCTGGCACCCGAGTCAAAGAAAGGGACAATACGCGAAATTCCTTGATTCTTGTTTTTAACTAAACATGACAAGGGTGAGGACTGGTCGGGATGTGAATATCGATCGATAACCAGTTACGGGGAGTTCACGACCGGGCCCGTTGCTCATCATGATTGATGGGTTAGACTTAACGATTAGTAACACTTATGATGTAGCAGTGCTAGATAAGTGCGAAGACCGAGGCAAAATAACTTGAAGGTTGTGTAGTGACACAATTGGCAATAAGTATGCCTACCTGGGGAATTAGTTGTATGGCCACGAGTCGTGGGTGCAATTAATGGCCGCTGGGACGTCAAGACCTACTAGGAAATAGAATTTCCCGACCAATTGAAGGGGTAATTGTTTCGATAAAATAGTGGGAGAACTTTTACGATAGAAAGTCCAACCATCGTAGATTATAAGTATTTTCATTAACTAGTCTTCTAGATTTTATGTCTTCTCTTTAAATTAGATATTGTGATATCTACATGAATTATCTATTATTTATTATTTATCCTCGACTTATAAAATATCTGGATTAAAATATCGATTGGCTTAGAAACCTAAGGATCATCCTCAATTCCGAAAACCGGAATCGTGTTCTTAATAACCAACCTATGCCTGATGCATTTTGAGATGAGTCTCAAAAGGAGGAACGAATCACCTACTGAATATAGGAATCTTAATGATCGTTGCCTCATACAAGCATCAAGATTGAACGAGCTAAAGAAGCGACATAAGAAAATGTCTGAAGCTTCTAAAACTTAACTTCACCTCAAAAGGCTTGTTTTGAGGAGCAGTTTTCGAATCGTCTGATTCGAGATTTATAAGGTATTGTTTGAAACTCGAGAATAAAAGAAGGAACCAATGTCAAGGATCACTGTCCTTGTTTTATCAGTCTGGTTGGAAAACTAGATCGTCCAAATGTAGGCCTACAAGTGATATTAACATTGACTTCCTCCTAAAAATCTCCTCCCCGCTCATTCGAACTATTCGAGAACAACTCTGAACTTCTTTGATAAGTTGATCAGGTTTCTCGAAATAACCAAAGTATTGGTGAAAGGCAAATAGGAACCTTTTAAAGGGGTATACCTGTCATGATTGCTTACAATTCAAAGACTGCAAAGTCAAAGAAGAGTAAAAGGAAGGAGAAGGGGTTCTCTTCCCAAGCGAACATAAAGGTAATGGATAGAACGCATGTAGCCTAAAATCGAAATTATCCCGCTGCACCTAATAAAGGCACTGACATGTTTTATTGATTAGAAATTCTAATTATGTAAACAACGTCTCAATTAAAGAGTTAATTGAAAGTAAAGTCTCAATTAAAGAATCAGTTGAGCCGCAACGATTCAATTAAAGAATTAATTGAAAAGGGGAAATGAATCAATTAAATTGTTAATTGAAGGCAACGTTTCAATTAAAGAGTTAATTGAAAGGAAATTGATTGAATTAATATATTAAATTCAATCAATACCAAGATAATGATCCGCACTCATATGGCACGCAAGATTATGTCGCGTTTCCATAGGAAAGAATCAAAAGTTGGTGTCATCGATGCTTCTTGAAATATAGGGCTTAGATGAACTATCAACTTGCGAATCCTGGCTGAAGGGAAAAGGTGACAAAGTTACCGTTTTCTAGCCATCCGGTGCATACCAAACCAACTTTGGATTGAATCCATACGAATGAATTTGGACCACTAAAGTGTTAGTGAAAGAGGAGATTACTCATACCTCGTAAGTGTTACTGATGACTTTGGTCAGTAGTGATATGTATATCTTATGATGTACAATTCGAAACTCTTGAAAGAATTCATAGAATTTCGAAACGAAGTAGAGAATCAAACTAGGCATAGTATTAAAGCCATTCGATCTAATCGAGATGGCAAATACTTAAGCTAAAAGTTCCTCAATTATCTTACTGAGAAAGATGTTCTCATACAACGAACTCCTTCTAAGACGCCTCAAGGTATTGGAGGGTCTGAAAGAAGAGAATCGAACCTTGTTGAACATAGTTCGATCCGTCATGAGTTTCATTTAATATCCTTATGCATACTAAGGATTGACCCTAATGATTGCATTGAAGATACTGAACAAAGTAACTTCAAAGTTCGTGCCTGTAAAACCCTACCAAGAATGGTGTGGTAAAATACCTCTATACTCTTTTAAGTATGGGGATCTCCTGCCTAAATCGGGAACAAAAAGGAGATAAATTGGATAGTGGATCCAGTTTGTACAAATTTGTGGGGTATCCAAAGAAATCCATTTGGATGCCTGTTCTACACTCCTAAAGAACAAAGGATGTTTGTTTCAAGGAATATCCATTTCTTAGAGGATGGCTTCCTCGTAAATAGAAATGGTACCCTAGTAGAACATGATGAGGTCCAAGAAGTGGAACTCATCCCCATAAACAGTGGGAGTTAATCCAGAAACTGCTGAACCATCATGTACACCAGTACTTCGTAGATCTGATCGAGTTCGTGAGGAACTTAATAGATATGGTTAAACCATATATGAAGAACCTACATTAGATGTAGACGCTCATGTATGCAAGAGGTCATACAATCCTAAACAGATTCCATCCATTCCAACAAGGTATTGACCTTGGTCGATCCACCAAAGGGAAGTACCCCATGGAAAGCAAATGGATCTTCAAGCGCAAGCTAGGAATGAATGAAAAAGGTGTTAACCTATAAGGCTTGCCTAAAGACAAAAGGTTATTCACAAAGGCCTGTAACGAACTTTGATGAAATCCTTTCTCCATTTGGCAATGACCGAATCCATTTGGAATCACATTCATTTTGATGAGAAAGTCAAGGCATTCGACTTCATTGAAAAACAAATGTGAAACTGGAATGTACAAAGGATTAGTGGGAGCTCCTTGGAGTTCATTAATTTTACATGTCGATAACATATTGATTATCTGGGATGATATTGGAATGTTAACACAGACGGAAGCATGAATATCCATGCAATTCTCCATGAAATATTTGAGAGAGACATCAGGAAAGATGTTGGAACTCTCTCAAACTATGTACATAGAAACAAATACTTAAAGTATTCAGTATGGAAGAATCCAAGAAAGGATTGCTTCCAGTGAGACACTGTATCTCTCCTCCCAAAATCGATGTGCCCTACGTCGAATATGGAAAAGGAGAACGTCTCAGATACCTTATGTTTGAAACAAAAGGGAAGCATGTGGCATGCTTTACTATGTACTAGACCAGACGTAGAACCGGCTCTAAGTGCCATGAGCAGTTACTAGTCAAACTCCAGTGAAAAGTACTGGATCCCCGTAAAAGATATCCTTGAGCTCTTGAAAAGGACTAAGGATTTGATCTTGGTCTGCGGTGATAATGGAGAATTGAAATTCGAAGGATATACTGATTCGAATTTCTGGTCTGATGTGGATAAATATGTGTATCCAATTTTGGATACATAATTTGCCTCAATGGGGTAGCGGTAAGTTGGAAAGGGTTCCAAGGGAAGCACCGTTACCATCTTAACCACTGAAGCAAGATGTCTCGCAGCAAGGAGTGCAGCGTAAGGAAAGTGTTTGGATGAAAAACTCCATCCAACATTTGGATGTGGTGCATAGCATTGCGAAGCTCGTGGTTATCTTCTAAGATAACAAATCGAGCTATTGCTAAAGCATGATAGGATAGTGCCCAGCAAGCCAACAAATATAAGCTTGTTAAGGAACTTCCTTTAGAAGCAATCTTATGATTTATAAGATAATACGCCCGTTTATTCATAGTACGTGAATTAAACAATGGCCACCTTCATCTCTCGCGAACTTATCTAAGCGATTGGTTGAAACCCTGAGATCACTCATGACTACGGGATTATTCACTTCAGTATTGGGTGCGATTAATCATGAAACAGTCTCAAAGGTCGTGATTTCAAAAACGTTCCAAGTCATAGATTCATATCGAGACGGGGTATCGAATGAATCGTCAAGACTTGTAGGATTATGCATGATTCACATGAAGTGAATTTGTTGTCGTTTCATGAACAAGGCATTGAATGCTAGTGCATATGACTAGGTGGTTCGATAGGGGATCGAACGCATCGAACGACCCGAACAGAGAGACCCATCGTGGAAGTGCGTTAAGCATATCGGTAATGGGATGTCTCTCAAGACTTATAATAGTGTACGATCTAGTCCTTTGACTTGAGGTACTAGGGCGGATTCGGTACACGGGAATACGTACTTTGATTTAGGAGCCGATCACATAGCTTGGTCATTGTGCGACTACTTTGGGTACGTATGAACGTGTGCGCGGATAGTTAGTACTAATAAAGGATCTATCGACTCATCTTGATAAGATGAGAGAATTTCCTGTACGTTCTTAGATAATAAATCCAAGGAATCTACGGCCGTAGTCGGTGACGGATTTGGAAAGGGGTTTCCAAATTTAGCTGTCACACTGGAATTATTATCCTGAATTAGAAAGTACAGAATTGAGATAATTAGAGGTGCCGACCAATTCACACACCCTAGGTCTCAATCGGGAAATTAGTTGATAGAAGGACCGTATGTACATGGCATTTATAAGAGTTGGAGGTTCACGAATATCAATTCACCTGAAGTTGGACCTCATGGGCTTGTGGCTAGACATCGACCATGAGGTGTGAGTACTCCTGAATTAATAAGGAAATTAATTCTGGAGTGGTCAATTAAAGTGGTTAATTGATCGGAGCAACTAATTGCTCACTAATTAAATCACGAAAGTCGTGGGCCTGCTGCCAATTGATGGTGAACCTAGAGGGTCACACACAATACAGTTGGACAGTGACAGTCTGGAAGGAATCAATTGATTTAAGGAATTAAATCAATAAATTGAATTAAAGTATTAATTCAAGAAGAAGAATAATTAATTGGGAGTAACTAATTAATTAATCAAGAATTAAAGTGTTAATTCAAAATGGAGAATCATTAATTATAAGTAACTAATTAATGAATCAATTGGAATTTCTAATTGATTAAATCCTCAATTAAAGTATTAATTGGAAAGGATTAATTAATTAATAGTAGATTAATTAATTAAAACACATGGGCCGATCCATATGAAAGCTAATTGATCTTTGATTAATTAATTTAAGCATATGGGCCAATTAGTGTAAAGATAAATTAATCTGGGATTAATTAATCTTGCATGGGCCGATTTTGGGAACAATGATCAAATTAAGTTTAGGATTAATTAAAAAGCATATGGGCCGATTTTAATTAATTAAAGTGGCCGATTTTTGCTTAGATTAATTAGCCTTGAATTAATGTTGATTGTGTTTGATTATGATAGGGATTTAGAGTTTGTGTTATCTTGTGTAACTAGGAAAGAGATTGAAAGATATCTTGTTTCCTAAAGTGATAAGATTGTGTATATCTTGTTTCTTGATAAGAAGATATTCTTTCAAGAATTAGATGTCTATTAGGAGAAGGAGTCTTCTAATAGAGATATCTATAAATACTAGATACACATAATCAAATCATAAGAGAGAACCCTAAGAGATTTATTCTAAGCAAGAAAGAAAATCACAACACAAGAAAACACATAGAGGCCGAAAATTTCAGCCCCTCTCGCCCCTAATTGCATAATCGAACCCTGTAAAATCGCCCTCCCTGTGTAGGATTTTTCTCCAAGTCTTCTTCCCAGATCTGCATCCAATTCCTGACGAGACAATTCCTTAATCCTAGTTCTGAGCCTGGGGATTTCGCGAAGTCACTCAAATCCAACTGGTGTGGACTTTCTCTAGAGGCACAACACTTGGGGTGCTCTAGTGAACAATCGAAGACCGGAGGAAACCACCACCTTGCCTGTGGTGAGGTAAAATGGCTTTTACCATCTATTTAATTTTAGTATATGCATGCTTTAATTAAATTCAACCTTTATTCATATGTGCTAATAAGTGTTCCCTGGGATTTGGTGTATAAACAAAAATTTTAAATTCCGCACTGTTGTAGTTGACAATTATACCCATAAATCCCAACAAAGCAAAGGTAGATCTCACCAGAAATCTAAACACAAGATAAAAGTACCATTTGATTAGAGAAGTCATTGGTAGAGTTGACGCACGTGATGGATCGCGTCGATTCAGAAGACAAATCTAGTAGATCCACTAAACAGAGCTTTTTCACAAAACGAGTTCGATGAACATCTATGAAAGATGGGTCTTAGAAGCGTTTGTGATTGGCTTTAGGGCAAGTGGGAGATTGATGGGATAGTGCCCTGCAAGCCAATAGATTTTAGCTTGTATAAGGACTATCATGTGATAAGCTTTCTCTAGTATAAATGAATTAATACGATCGTTTGTTTATGCTATGTAAATCAAACAATGGCCAACTTCATCTCTCGCGAATAACTTAAGCGATTGGATGAAACCCTGAGATCACTCATGACTAAGGGATTAGTCACTTCAGTATTGGGTGCGATTAATCATGAAACAGTCTCAGAGGTCGTGATCTCGAAAATGTTCCAAGTCATAGATTCCTATCGAGACGGGGTATCGAGGGAATCGCAAAGACTTGTAGGATTATGCATGATTCACATGAAGTGAATTTGTTGTTGTTTCATGAAAAAGACATTTTGATGTCAGTGCATATGACTAGGTGGTTCGATAGGGGATCGAACGCATCGAACGACCCGAACAGAGAGACCCATTGTGGAAGTGCGTAAAAGCATATCGGTGATGGGATGTCTCTCAAGACTTATAAAAGTTTACGATTTAGTCCTTAGACTTGATATGCTAGGGCGAATTCGGTATGCGGGTGTGCGTACTTTGATTTAGGAGCCGATCACATAGCTTGACCATTGTGCGCCTACGTTGGGTACGTATAGTCATATGCGCGGATGGTTAGCATCAAAATGGGATCTACCGACTCGACGTAGTTCGTTGAGAGAATTTCCTATACATTCTTAGATAATATATTACAAGAAACCCGTGGCCACGGTCGGTGACGGATTTGGAAAGGGGTTTCCAAATTTAGCAGTCACATTGGAATTATTATCCTGAATTAGAAAGTATAGTTATCGAGATAATTAGAGGTGCCGATCAATTCACACACCCTAGGTCTCGATCGGGAAATTAGTCGATAGAGGGACTGTATGTACATGGTACTTATAAGAGGTGAGGTTCACTGAGATCAATTCACCTGAAGTTGGGCCTCATGGGCTTGTGGCTAGACATCGACCATGAGGTGTGGGTACTCCTGAATTAATAGGGAGAATAATTCTGGAGTGGTCAATAAAGGAAGTTTATTGATCGGAGCAATTAATGAAATATTAAAATGCTCACTAATTAAATCACAAAATTGTGAGCCTGCGGCCAATTGATGGTGAACCTAGAGGGTCACACACAATACAGTTAGGAATGTGACAGTCAACTGAAGAAAGAATTGATTTAAAGAATTAAATCAATAGAATTAAAGGGTTAATTCTAAGAGAGAGAAAATTAATTAGATTATTCTAATTAATTAAATTGTTAATTAAAGGGTTAATTAAAGTGTTAAATCTTTAATTAGATTTAATGGGCTATATAATTAAAGTGTTAATTAAATGAATGGACCATTTAATTAAAGTGTTAATTAAATGAGTGGGCTATTTAATTAAAGTATTAATTAAATAGATGCAAGACATGGGCCAATTTAATAAGTGGCCCATTAACTAAAGTCTTGCACAAGGAGTTAGGGTTTTTGGTAATCTCTATAAATAGGGAGTCTTAGAGACTCAAACCTAATGGAACTCAAGAGAGAGAATCCAAATAGCAGGAAACACTCAAACCCTAACCAACTCCTAAAACCGCCGCCCCCTCAACCCTAGCCCTAGTTGAGCGCCGCCTAACCCTAGCCGCCGCCGCCGTTGTGTGCTATGGATTGGCCGTGCCACCCTTCTCTCTTCCTTCTTCATGTACATCTAGAGTTGGATCTTGATCCGACTCTTGATTTTGACAAGTTTTCATCCTAGTTCTGGGCCTGAGGATAGAAGCAGTCACAGATCTAGCTGGTGTGGACTATTCTCTAGAGGCACAACACATGGGGTGCTTCTCACGAACCAGATCCATCAGATCTGAATGAAGACCGGAGGAAAAACCACCACCTTGCCTGTGGTGAGTTAAATTGCTATTTACCATCTTATAATTTAGTAATTTATTTGCTAAATTGTATTCAACCTTTTCGTATGTGCTAATAAGTAAATCCTGGGAATTGGTGTACGAAAAATTTTAAATTCCGCACCGTTGTAGTTGACAATCATACCCATAAAATCCCAACATTTTTCACAAGTAAGCTTGGTAGATTGAAAGATTTTATCCCCAGTTTATCAAACTCCTTAAAAATCTTTTCAAACAGTTTTATCAAAGTGTTTTTATGCAAACTGAAAATATGCAAGTAAAAATGCGAAATAAAAACACAAGAATTTTTATAGTGGTTATATGGATGTAAATCATTTAGGCCACTCTTCCAAGTCACAAAGATCTTGGGTTATACTATAATCACAAAGCTTACAGTATACTCTGGTTGCGCTAATCAACAAATGAAAAGGCCACAAGTGCGCAATAGGAAATCACAAAGAAGACCAATTCTACAGAGACTTATCACTCATAAAGACGGATAAGAACTCCTCACAACACTATCTTTTCACAGATTCACTCAAAAAATGTATTCGTTTTGCTTCAACAAGCTTCTGTCAACAAATGACTTCAGCAGGCGAGTGAGCTTTTTTTGAGCTTCTTGAGACTTAGAAAATATTCTGCTTCGGTTAATCTCTCAGATGTTGTGTTGTATTTTCTCTTCGTCTCTTCAGCTATTTATACTCACAGATTCAAAAAGTGTCCGTTGAAGAGAGACACAATTCGATTTTCTCGATTTTTGGTCCTTAATTTTCGCGAATGGCTCTCTGCACAGTGACAGTACTGCAGATTGTACTTTCTGTCAGGCAGCATTAAATGCACCTAGCTGATATGAGGTATTTCTTCAATCATTTGCCATTAATATCCTCGGTCTTCAGCATTTATTACTCTAAGGGCATTTATTACCGTTGGGGAGACTTCATGATCCTTTCCACTCGGCTGATAAGAACACAAGTCTGATGGTGAGCAGAGCTGTTCCCAAACTTGAACAAATCCGATTTGAGTCGGCTGATCTTTACCAATTTGATTTCTTTCATTCAGCAGATCAGTAGTCTCCTGGACCTTGAATATTTGACCCTTCTGATTTGTCTTCTTACTTGGTCAAAATTTTTCTAAGGGTTTTAACTAAGTTTTCCATACTTAGCTGATCTTGATGTTTTGGAAATCATCAAAACCTCCCTTAACTTCTTTATTTCTTATGCACTCTATCTTCATCTTCATCCAAGAATTTCCCCCTTTTTGATGATGACAAAACTTCAGCTAAGTACCTGTTACCTATACTAATGTTTTAGTCCTCAAACCTTCTGAGATAGAAATGTATGTTGGAGTGAAAACTTGAACTTTTATATATGATTTGAAAAGATTACAAGTTACAAGTTTTTCATCAGATGAGATAACTGAAGAAAATAAAGTAAACTGATACAATATAAAATAGTCAATACAAATCATCAGCTTCTTCACTTCCTTCTTCTTCAACTTCCTCATACTCATATTCTGAATCATCATCATCTTCATCTTCATCATTTACGTCATCAGTTAGAAGATTTTGCTGAGCAGCTTCCATCTTTTGCTTTATTTCTTCTTCACGCTCTAGTTTCTTTTCTGCTTCATCAATTCTTCTCTTCAGACGTTCTACATTTTGTTCTTGGTGAGTTGATCCAATTGCTCTTCAGGAGTGTCATTTTCTGCAGCCAATTCTTTATCAGACTTGACTGGCCCTTCAGGTTCTTCTTCAGCAGCTTGTTCATCAGTTTCCTTGTTATCAGTTTCTCCATCTCCTTCAGCTTTTTCTTCAAGTACTTGTTCCTCTGGCTCTTTTGGTTTCTCTTGAGCAGCAGCAGAGTCTTCTTGAGTACTTGGAGCAGTTGGCTCTTCCCTTTTCTCTTCCCCCTTTTTGTCATCATCAGTAGGGTTAATAGTAGGGTTGAGTTCAACAACTTGGATTTGGACAGCAACACATAAGTTCCTGATGTTCTGATCCATTACATCCTGTCTTGTGTTGAGATGATTCAGAGTAGATGTGATAGTTCCAGACTGATCATTGATGTAATCAACATTAAGTTGTAAAGTAGAGATTTCTTCATGGACTTTGTTTGCAGCAGTTTGAACTTCTGCAATCAATAACAGATTCTTTGTAGTCTCCTCATTACTAACTTTGATGAATGTGTCAGTCAGATGAGTAATCGTATCTTCACTTCTCTTAAAAACAGCATGAAGATGACCAACATCAGCTTTGACATCTTCAATACTTCTGTTCATATCCAGAATGCTGTTTGTCAGCACAAGTGAATTGTCTTGAGGAAATGGGAAGTTGTCAAAGGCATCCTTAACCATTCTTGCATTTTCTTCATGCATTTGCTTCATCAGCATCCTATTCCTCTCTTCCATTTCCTTAAGTGAACTTTCAAGCATTAGCTGGAAGGATTTCATCAGTGATGAGTGCATATCAGCTGTTGGAATGGAGGGTGATGCAGTCTGATTTTATTCCTGGTTAACATGAGTGTCTTCCAGTACAACTTCTTCATCAGTCTTTTCCTTAGCTTTCCACTCAATAGCTAAAGACTCATTTGTAGCAGCAGTCTGTTCCTTGACGTCTTCTCTTTATGATAGGTAGACTACTTGCAGCAGATGTCTTCACTTTAGGCAACTCTTGATACGTTTTTACTTCTTTTCCAAATGTAATCTGCTGTACACTAGGTAGACTGGGCAGATCACTTGGAGATCCTTGTTCATACCTTGAACGTTCAGCCCATCTTTCCAAGGCAGTATGAACATCAATTTGCACAGCTCTCTTGATAGGATCATCTTGCTTTCTTCTCTTGGCTGGCAATGCATCGGAGATGATCTTGGCTTCAGCAGCAGCAAATTCTTGTGCATATTTGTGCATCACATCTCTGACATAATCAGCATCCAGTGCTTTGGTGATTGAAGTAGTCTGCAACCAGCTGAGGACCCATCTTTCCTCACTTGCAAACTCCATCCAGCTCTGGAGTTCTTCAACAGATTTGTTCATCCTGTAATCTCTCTATTTGATGTATCTCTCCTTCTCTTGGATGAACAAGGATTTACGATGCAGCTTCTCATCAATACGAGCCAAGGCAGCTTCAAATCTGTTGAAAACAGAATGATCAGAATTGACAATATCAAAGGCTTTTCTTACTTCAAACCTTTTCATTTCTGGTATTATGCTAGAAGGCATTTTTGGCTTGTCCTTCTTTGATTCACCAATCTTGATGCCACCAGCTATGTTTGGACCATGGGAGTCCTTCTTGCTTAACTCAATGACCAGTGCCAATTCTGCATCTTCAGCAGCTTTATGCTCAGCAGCAGTCATTTTACTTCTTTCTTCATCCTTTTCAGGGTTTTTTGCACTTTGCACCCCCAAAACATGGAAAATAGGCACTTTGCACCCCCGAAACATAAATTTAGCATTTTGCACCCTCGAAATATGAAAAATACAGCACTTTGCACCCTCGTTTATTTTCAAGCAAAAATTTAAGGGCAAAATAGGTAATTTAATAGTATTGGTACTTTGCACCCTCAAAACTTGAGAATTTCGCACTTTGTACCCCCAAAATAAGATTAGCACTTAACACCCATTTTTTAAGAACAAATCAGCAACTTTCACCCGCAAAACACAATAAATAGGAACTTTGCACCCCAAAACACAAAATTAATACTTAACACCCTCAAATTTACAAAATCCAAACCCCTCATTTTTTCGTCAAAGTTGACTATCGGAGTGATAAAAATCTAAGGCAAAATAGGAAATTCATTTTTTTACTTAAATTTTGCAAAATACAATTATAAATACTCGAATACGTACTCATTTCTCTCTCAATCTTTCTTTTCAACAATATAACCATAAATAGCTAAATAAAGTACATGTAAACTTTTTGATGACCCATTGACTACTTCAACATATCAAAGACCCGTAAATAATTACCTATTTTGTCTTAAAAAAAAATTACCTTACTGGTCAATTTTGCCGGAAAAATTAGGAGCTTGAGTTTTTTTTTTTTTTAATTTGAGGTTGTTAAGTGTTAATCTTGTATTTTGGGGTGCAAAGTGTCCATTTATTGTGTTTCGAGGGTGCAAGTTGTTAATTTGTTCTATTAGGGAGTGTTAAGTGCTAATTTTATTTTATTTTGGGAGGGGGGGGTGAATGTGCCAAAATTTACAATAGAATTACCTATTTTGCCCTTGAGTTTTTGCTTGAAAATAAAAGAGGGTGCAAAGTGCTGTATTTTTTATATTTCGAGGGTGCAAAGTGCTAAATCTAAGTTTCGAGGGTGCAAAATGCCTATTTTCCATATTCCGGGGGTGCAAAGTGCAAAAAACCCTCATTTTCAGCTGCAATTTTGCTAAGCTCAATGGATTTTTGCTCTTCCTGATCGTCTCTCTTTCTTTGCTCTGCTTCTTCTCTCTTTTTCTTATCAGCAGCAGACACTTTCTTTCTCTTGATAAGTATTTTTCTTTTTCCTTTCTTCTTGTCAGTTGTCTGAGCTTCTTTAGCAGCAGCAGGTTCAGGAGTAGCATATGCAATTGGTGCGGCTGCAACAGGTTCGATGATCTGCACATCAGGATCATCTTGAGGTTGAGCTACCTCAACTGCTGGTGCGGTGGAAGCAGTCTATTGAGTAGCTTTATCAGCAGCTGACTCCTTGGCAGCAGACTCTTCTTCAGCTCCAGCAGGCCTCTCTGCTGATTGAGGACTTTCTCTGACTAAGTCAAAAGGTTTAGCAGGAGATGGTTCAAAAACCACCTTCCTCTTAGCAGACTTGTATGTAGCAGGCTTCTCTTTGACAGGTTTAGAAGCAGCAGTGTCTCTCAACTGGCTTCTAGTCCTTTTTGCTACTTTGTCAGCAGATATTTCTTCTGACACTGTTCTTGATGGAGAACCAACTGATATCTCCAAAACTTCATTAGTAATCTTCTTTATAGCAGTCTCAACAGCAGCTTGCTTTTTCTTGTATGTTCTGGCTTGAATAGTTGCCTTAGCTGTTTGAACAGACTTCTTTTGTCTCTTAGCAGGAACCTTGTCCTTAGGTTCCTCAGACTCTTCTTCCTCATCATTCTTTCTCTTTGTTCCTCCCTTAACAGCTTGATAGGTTGCCATAGCTTTGGCCCTATGAATCTCCTTCCCATGGGTCATTCCACAACCCAGTTGATAGAACAGGTAACTTAGAGTAATCCTGTGATTTGTTTGCTTCTTCTGGTGAAAGTTCGCCAGAATGAATCAGATGACAATAGAACAGTTCACCTCATAGCGGTAGTAAATAGCCATCATTATGATGTAACGTTTCATGGTACCACTGTCTAGAGAGAAGGTACAGTTCTCTATCAGCTTTGAAACCATATCAGCCATGCGCTGATATTCATCCTTCATCTGTTTCTTCTTTAGATTCCCAGACATAACTTCTCCTTCCTTGGCACAGATTGCCCAGAATTCTTGGATTTTGTATTCTGCCATAAAAGACACATCAGTTCTTCCCTGATTTGACAGCCCAAACTTCTCGTGCAATAGGGTAGGAGTGATGACTATGGCCTGTCCTCCGACGGTGGCTTTGATTTCAAGTTTTTCAAAATTAACAGCATCCTTAGCATTGTAGTACTCCATCACTTGGTCTTTCCAGACAATTTCTTCATGAGCTTCCATGAATTTTACATGTGTTGCAGCCTTGAACTTTTCCAACATCTCTTTCATCACTGGGGTGCTAGAATGGTGATATGTATCATAGACTAGATACATACCCTCAGCCTTAGCTTCTTGTTAAGGATTCATAGTTGATTCTGTAGAAGATTAGTGAAGAAACACAGGAGAATTTTGCAAAGTAGAGAAGCAGAATTTCTCAAAAATGCGTTTGAATATTTTTGGGTGCGTAAAGAATCAAAGAGCAGATCAGATCTGGTTTTATAGAGATTAGGGTATTTCGGTTTCCGTGATACACGCTAACCGTTAGATACGTTTTATGTCAGTTCTGATCGTGCGGGCGTCAGTTACGCGATTAAAAATTCAAAAAGCATTAAATGTCAAGCGGGAATATGAACCGCCTCAGTTTACTTGTAAAAGCGGGTTTTAGATAAAACGTTTTTAAACAACAGAGCTTTTATGTAAACAATCAGACGAGTAAAATAAGTACAGAATACAGAACTTGGATGAACTCCCGACTTGCGAATCTTGTCTCAAAGGAAAGATGACCAAATCACCCTTCACCGGGAATCCCGAGCGAACCAAACAGACACTGGATTTAATCCATACTGACGTTTGTGGACCACTGAGTGTCAGTGCTGGAGGAGGATTCTCGTACTTCGTAACATTCACTGACGTCTTTAATCGTTATGGATATGTGTATCTTATGAAACACAAATCCGAAACTTTTGAGAAATTCAAAGATTTTCGAATGGAAGTAGAAAACCAACTTGGGCATAGTATTAAAGCACTTCGACCTGACAGAGGTGGTTAGTACTTAAGCCAAGAATTCCTCGATTATCTGAAAGAGAATGGAATTCTCGCGCAGCGAACTCCCCTTAGGACGCCCCAACTCAATGGAGTATCTGAAAGGAGGAACCGAACTTTGTTAGACATGGTTAGTTCCATGATGAGCTTTGCTGACCTACCCTTTTCGTTTTGGGGCTTGTCCCTATTAACTGCTTCGAAGATACTAAACATAGTGCCTTCAAAGTCAGTGGCAACACCGCCGCACCAAGTATGGTATGGTAAAGCACCCGTTTATTCGTACTTACGAGTATGGGGATCTCCTGCCTATGTGAAGAACAAGAAAGGAGATAAGCTAGATAGTAGATCTAGTTTGTGTAAATTTGTGGGGTATCCAAAGGAATCCATTGGATACTTGTTCTACGATTTTAAAGAACGTAATATGTCCGTGTCTAGGAATGCCCACTTCTTGGAGAAGGATTTCCTCAACAACAGAAATGGGACAATCATAGAACTTGATGAAGTCCATGAATCGGACCCATCCCCACAAACAGTGGGAGCTGAACCTGAATTCGCTGAACCTACTAGTACACCTATTCTTTGAAGGTCCGATCGAATTCGTAAGGAGCCAGAGCGATTTGGTTTCATTCACGAAAACGAGAAGTTGGACAGTGATCTAAGGACATATGAAGAAGCTATGTTAGACATAGATTCAGGTGCGTGGCTCGAAGCCATGCAATCCGAAATGGATTCCATGCATTCCAACAAGGTTTGGACCTTGGTCGATCCACCTGATGAAACTATCCTTGTAGGATGCAAATGGATCTTCAAGCGCAAGCTTGGAATGAATGTAGAGGTATTAACTCATAAAGCTCACTTAGTAGCGAAAGGGTATTCTCAAAGGCCTGGAATAGACTATGAGGAAACCTTCTCTCCCGTAGCGATGTCGAAATCCATTCGGATACTCCTTTGCCATAGCCGCGTGGCATAACTACGAAATATGGCAAATGGACGTAAAGACCGCCTTTCTCAATGGAGACATTGACAAGGAGATCTTTATGCAACAACCCGAAGGGTTTGCGTCCAAAGGAAATGAGCACAAAGTGTGCACATTTCAATGGTCAATTTATGGCCTCAAACAGGCGTCCCGAACCTAGAACATACGATTTGATGATGATTTAACCGGTTTTCGTCGGGTTATAGGTATCAGTAAAATTGTGAAATTGGGGGTTTTCAATATATATATTTTATAGGGCTCTGTTACTTTATTCAGGATGGATCAAAACTCAAGGAAGAGCAATTTTGTTAGAACAATAAGTAAATATCGAAACCAACAGGAAAAATAACACAAATATGAAGAGAAAGTTCTTTCTTTATTGAATAACAGTGAGTTGTGCTGTTTATGCTGAATTCAATGGCGTATTTGCCTTATGATTCAGAGTTGTTTAATTCCATGATTGACTAGGTATTTATATAATACTAAACCTAGCGTTACAAGAAAACGTAATCCTAATAGGACTCGGCCCAAATATCCTTCTTGGGTCCGGAATATAGTCTTCTTGGTCGAAGAGAGATGTATTCGGCTGTGTCGATAAGATGATCATGAACTGTCTGATTTGCTCGAACCGATCTTATGTTCTTTAGTCGATCCGCACATTATGTAGGGTGCGAAATAGCCCTCATCAGTACTCCCTCACTTCTTCGAGCGTATAGATAATAGAAGCTTGTAGAAGTAGACAATTTTATACGACTGTTTCTCTTCTATGAATGGTTCGTTAAAAACCCTGTGGGAAAAAATCTTAAGTAAGGAAAAGAGTGCAACGCATCATAGATAGTCGTTTTCTCTTTCCAATTATGAAACGCCACGCGTCCATTCGGGAGGCTTTTAATCTCCTTCCATTTTTGGCGGGAATGTGATTAGTTGTGACGGGTTCGAAACGTCTTTTCTCATCTTGGTATAAATAGGTGACTTTTGAGTTCGTCATTTTTCCTTTATACTTGCTTATAGTTCGTAGTCATTTTCTTGCTTACTCGTTCATCATATAAAGTTTTCCTTTTATCGACCTGCATCTTCCGAGAATCTGAAAGTATGGCTTCTTTAAGAAAATCGTCTTCGTCTTCTAGGGAGAATGTCGCTCCTAACAACGAGGAGGAGTTGCATTCTAATTTTTTAGGCGAACAAACTGTAGTCCCTGAATTTATCGTCCCTGTTGAAGACACCTTTAAGGTACAAATCCTTTTCAATTCAGATGTCGCTGCCCGAGCCAAAAAGGGCAAAGGTACTGCTCCTCATATTTCTGAACCAATTGAGGACCTAGCTTGTGCTTATACGGTAGACACTTTTCCAGAGGTTGTGAATAACTACGCCAAATATTTCCCGGAGAGTTCTGAGATAATTCTTCCTTCCCCTTCTGATAGGGTTACATCTCCACCAGAAGGATGTCGAGCCTTTTACACGGCTCACTTCAATAGCGGCCTGCGTCTTCCGTTGTCTCCCCTCTTCCTTGATATTCTGAAAATATTCAGTGTGTCCTTGACACAATTAGTTCCAAATTCTGTGGCCTTTGTGGTTTGTTTTTCTGTATTGATGATCGCAAAGGGGTTTAAACCTTCTTTTCGTAATTTTACACAACTTTTTCGGTTCAACATTTCCAGTTCTTCCAATCGTGGATATTTCTTCGCTAGTCAAAGGCCTAGTCGAGCAATCTTCGATTCCCCTGTTTCTAGTAATCCTTCTTGGAAATCTCATTTCTTTTTTGTTCGTCCCCCACCTCGTATTCGTTTGGCGGATGGTTCGACCATGCCCTTCTCATGGGATCATGGTTCCAGTTGGGTTCCCGGAGGTCGCTTGCCGACTGGTGAACTTGTTCCAGATGACGCTCAGTTTATTGGTGAAATCCCCGCTTTGCGTGCCAATAAATACCAGAGTGCTCTCCTGATTGGGGAAGCTTTCCTTCGTAAAGCGGGATTAAGCGCTTATAACTTTCCAATCAGTTCATCATCCGAATCACTTGGTAAGCATTTTTCTACAGCCTGGTGGTGCGATGATATCTTTCTTGCTTAGAATCTAATTTTTATCTTGTTTCTTTTTCAGTCCATATGGTAGAAAACTCTCGACATTCTTCGAAGGGAAAACTGGTGCTGTCTAAATCTTCCAAATCCGTAGAGAACGTCCCCATCGAGCAGAGAGCGTCACGGAAGAGAAAACTGGAGTTGAGTCATGAGTCCGAGGAGAATGGAGAGGAAACTCCAGATTCTTCTCGAGAGTCCCCTATTCGTCAGGGCACAGGATCCGGTTATCCTCCTCTTCAGCTTAGAACATCTTTGGGTATTCGTGGATGTCGCAGCTGGTAGATGCCACATCCCACTAATAATCCAGTTGATAGAAGGAGGAGCTACTATGATCTTTCTGGTAACGATCTTTCTTTACTCGGAGACAATCATCCAAAACATACTTTGGTCGAAATGATTGAGGATCATTTAGAGGGAAGGAGGGCCGCAGGTTACTCCGAGAATGATTCACTTGTTCATGACGATAGTGAGAACGCGGTCAATAAGGCAACCCGTGTACTTTTGTCTGGCGTTTTTACTCGCGATCTGAATAAGCTTCTTCGTAAGGATCCTCTTGAGAAATTTCAGCGAGCCTCTCTTTATGCTGAAAAGGTGATTTTACTTTTTTCTTTGATCATACTAAAAAAATAATTTTCTTTAAGGATCTTTCTTAATTTGCTAACCCATTTCTTTTTGCTCTCTTTGTTCTTCCAGACTAAAACTTGTCTGGCATCATACGCTTATGAAAATGCTCTTTGGAAACAACAGTGTGAGTTCCTGGAAGAGAAGTATAAAGCTTTACTTCATAAATCCTCTGGTTCAGAGGTAGGCCCTTCAACGTCCTCTTCTATTCCGGTCGTTGAGACTAGGGCTACAGGTACTGAAGACCAGGAGATCATGAACAAGGTCCTCGAGACTTCTCGTGCTCAAGAGCAAGACGATCAAATGGCTAAAAAGTTAGAGGAATTCCAGTTTCAGAGTACTGTTCGAATTAGTGAGCTAGAATCTCAAGTATCAAGTCTTCAAGCTTCATTAGAGGAGTATGAGAAGGACATTCCTTTGAGTGGACTCAGGGACCGTTATGGTCGTAATTATGACGAAAAAGTGATTCGTGAATTTCTTAATTCTCCCGTTCATACGGCGTTGGTAAATCAGATGGTCGGTCCACTTTTAGAAAATACGTTCAAGCAGGCGATTCATCAGTTGGTCGCTTTCGATATGATAGATGATCGTCGAAAGGAATACTTTAAAGCGGCACATATTCGATTGAACCGCTATGGCGAAGTATACTCTCCTTCCGAGCTTCCAGATGTTGTGTATCAAAACTTCCCTTTGGCACACCTTGTCAAAGAGTTCGGAAAACCATTGCCAATTCCTCCTTCAGATATCAATGATGAACTCGACAAAACCTTTGTCGATCCTGAAGACGAAGAAGAAGAAGAGGAAGATATTGGCATGACCGAGGAAGAGAACGTCGGTAACGAACAGAAAATTCCAGATAGCGACCAGGCTCTATGATATACTGACTTTTTGAAATAATCTTTGTAATTATTTCCCCGTAGGTTTAATTGTAACTTTACCCTTTCACCCCTTTGAAATAAACGTTTCGTATTCTGACAGTCGCGTCCTTTCGTGTTCTCTGTAATAATTAGGACAAGTCATTAATTTCGCCGTAATCATTATGCGTGCGTCGTTTCAAATTCTAGTGTTTATTCCAAAATTCTTTTTAGTATTTCGCGCCTTTTCTTTGGGTCCGTCGCGTCTTTTCGTATAGTATAAATACAAAAGGTAAAAACTTGATTCGGTTTTTACTGCTATACTCATCTCTTAATAGAATACTCTTTTGCCAACTAGTCGATAAGCTTTCTCGATATTTAATTTGTACTTTTCAATAATCCGATCATGAGTAACCTTTTTGGCAATACTTCGAAGCGACCTTCCCGTGAGGGCGCTAGGGATAACAGACCTAAAAAATCTCGAAGAGACGGGCCCTCGATGGAGCCTCCTCGTTCGTCTCCACTAAATAGGTCGGTGATCGATACTCATGTTATCCCTTCTGAACCTTTTTCCATAATTAGTTCGTCTTTTGTACAACCAAATTTTTCTTCTTCTACTGAAATTGGGAATAGGCCTTCCCCTGGTCGGGTGGCTTTCGGTGATACATCCAACGTGGAGCAAACCTTTGATATGCATGTTTCTTCAGGCGTTTCTTCCTTTAAGCATGTTTCTCATGGAGGGGATTTTGCTAATTCCCTTCCTTTGTCTACTTCTACTGCCCCGATCGCCAGCGAAGGGCAAGTTGGTGATGGCTTTTTTGTCAATCCTTCCACAACACAATCTATTTTGCAAGATTGTCCTGAATATTTGTTTCATGATACTACTGTGATGACTACTTCTTTCGAATCTGGAGAACCTTCTGAGGGTCGGTTTGGGTCGAGGTCTGGTCGTCGAACCGTTATTTCTGCTTCGGGCAAGGAGACCTCAGTTAGCCCCAACGAGAGAGATTCTCCTCGTCCGTTAGATGATCGATGCATCCTTGAGCAGGTTAAGGATAATATGTTGTCAGAGACTCCACGCCCTGACGGTGTCCCTTCTAATAGCGAATTGCCTGGCTCAGTTGAGCCTGATGCTTTGTCTTGGGATCTGGGTTTAAGCACTATTTTGCCTGGAGAGTTGAAGAGGCTTGAGGGTACTTCCAATGTACGCCTTGTTCAGTCGCTAGTTAAGATGTGCGAGCAGGTAGACATATCTTTTGATAATTTTCCCTACTTTTATTTCGATTTTCTTGTTGTGTGAGGGTTTTTCTCATTCTTCTTCTTTTCTAGGCCAAATATTTTGCCCTTCAGCTGGGTGTGCAGAACGATGATCTGTGGAATGGTAAGGATGCTTACCAAAAACGGTTGGAGTCGGAATCGGCGAAGGTCGCAGGGCTGACCCTGCAACTGCAGCTTGCTAAAGATGATCTTCAAAAATTAGAGGCCGTGAGGGTCGTCCTTGAGAAAGAGAAAAATGATCTAGTTCAGGCTGCTGTCTTGGCGGAGGAGTCTCGACGGCGGTCTTATGAGGAGGGTTATGACGCTGGTTATCTAAAGCGTCAAGAGGAGTTGATGGCGTTTGCTGGCAACTTGACTCCTCGGAGGACTGTTTCTGCTAGTCGTCCTGCTGGCGATTCTTCTCAGTGATCTGTTCGACCTGGCGTTTTTGTTACGCACATTTTGCAGTTATGCATACATATAACATCATGAAATAATCAGCATAGATTAGCATACTTATCTGATATTGATCCTTGCGGAAGATACTGAGATTAGAAAAAAAAAAGGTAGCTTAATCTTGCTCGGTCACTTTATAAGTAACTGAATGATATACTGTTTTCTCTCACAAAGTAAATTTTTTGTTGATCAACCCAGTATAGTGTAACGCCCCCAAAATTTCGAACGCTTTCGATTGGATTTTAATCCAAATTTAAGTGCTACATTTTATTTTCAAAGTTAAGCATTAATTTGAATTAAATATACAAATTAATTAAATCTTTTGATTTTTAGAAGCTTTGAAATAATTAAAAATATAAAAGTTACTTTAATATGAGATCAAGACCTTCTTGAAAATTTCGGGCTTGGATGCACAAAAATCTTGTTTTTGGGGACAAAAATGTAAGATTTCAAAACTTCGGGGGGCAAAGTGTAAATTTGCCCCAAGTTCCAGATTTTTTGTAGGAGAGTAATCATTTTCTCTCCTTGTACACTCCAAGGGCTGCTAAGGCATGCCCTTGGATAGAGTAAACTCCTCTACCAATGTTTACATGCATTGGTGGATAAAATAATAAGTAAGCATTATGTCTCCCTCTATTCCCAATGTGTATATAATTATTATACACACTTAACATCGGATTTTTATCCTCTCCATAACCTCATTTACATACATATTATAGAGAATAAGAGAGAGAGAGAGAGAAGAGAGAACACACTAGAAAGAGAATTATTTTCGGATTCTCACTACACAGCCTCGGTTTTCCGATCATTCCGCCTTCATCCACCGTTGGATCATGCCCAAATTTTGTATGGAGGTCCTACACACATGGGGCTACATATTGACCGTTCGGATCGTCGATTGGATCTCCCAAAGAGAGAGAGAGATGCAAGAGGAAACACATTTAGAAAGATAGTTTTCGGATATACTCAACCCAGCCTCGGATTTTCGATCGTTCCGCCTTCGTCCACCGTTGGATCATGCCCAAATTTTGCGTCGAGGTTCTACACACATGGATCTATATATTGACCGTTCGGATCGTCGTTTGGAACTCCCAAAGTGAATCGACAGCCATTGGAAAATGGTGAAAAGTAAGGATTTTAGGGCCTTTTTATGAACCACCACCGGAGCCGCCACCACTGCCACCGGAGCTGCCACCACCACCTTCGGAGTTCTGGAAATGAAGAGATTTCCACCCCTTTCGTTGATTTGGGTAAAAAGACATCTATGCATGTGTTCTTTAGTCTTTGTGATATTACTTTATTCTCTTTAAAATATATGTTGAAGAAGTTAGTTTGTCCTTGTGATAAGTTGTTGAGTTCATATGTTATATTTAGTGTGACTTGCTTTGGTTTTGTTTAAATATTACTTATATGTTTGGATCTTGATTTATTTTCGTAAAAAAGTTATTGTTCATAATTTCCGAAACTTTGGGGGGTATTTTTGAAAGGTTTTAAAAGTTGAAGGGCTTAGGTTGCGATTCTTGTTGGGATTAAAAAGGGACTGAAAATATAAGTTTTTGTTTGATATTTGGTTAGGTTTACTTGAAAAGCATTTGTTTTAAAGTTTGTTCCAATATTTTGCAAAAATGAGAGTTTTTAAAACATTTGGGGTTACTTTTGTAAATCTGAAAATAAGGGGTTAAAGTTGCTGTTTTGTTGCTGTTTTTACATGGTTCTTTTATAAACTCTTGATTAATTGATATGAAGTAGTGTTTTATTCATTTTAGTTATAAGATTGAAAATTTGTAAATTTTTCCGAAGAAAATTTATAATTAAAGAACTTTTGTTTCTCATTATTATTTTGTGAAAATTTATTAAAACTTATTGTTAATTTCTGTTTTATATTGAAATTATGCTTGAATTTTTTTAAATATTGCTTAAATGCTTGAATCTTGAATTATTTTTTTTAAGAAAGTTGATTTTTCTATGTTTTCAAAACTATGAGGGTATTTTCGAAAAGTTTTAAACTTGTGGGAATTTTAAATATTTGGTTTTTGAAGTAACAAGATACTTAATACTTTTGTTTGATTTTCAATATGAGTTTAGTTAAAAAATCTTTTGATTAAAAGTTTGTTGCAAATTTTCGAAAAAATGGATGTTCTTCAAAGTTTAGGGGCTGTTTTGTAAATCTGGAAAATGAAGGGAAAATTTTGCTATTTTGGCGCTGTTTTTGTAATTAGAATTTCGAGTTTTGAAAATAATAACTTTTAGTTGGAGTTTGATGTCGAAAGTTCTTAGTTCTTGTGTGCGATGTGTTAGTTTAGGAAATCTTTGTGTAGGATTTTCATCGGTTATGTTTAAGTAAGGTTGTTAAATATATTCTAAGTCGTATACGTACTTGCTCAGGTTTCGGATACGCTTCATTTGTGGAGTTTTAGTCGCTATACTAAGCGACAAAGGTGAGCGCTGTGTGTTTAATTTGTATGTCGGTCCGATGTGCTAGTAGATCGAGTCCAAACATGCACTTAGGCTCTTAATAATCAAAGCATGAATTTTATTCTAACTTTTCTTGCATGTCGTCACGAATAGGTGGACTTATTAGGTCAACATTACTCGCATGAAATCACTTAGCATTTCAACATGATTATCCAAGTACATGCTACATCCGAATCTACTAGTTGCGAATATATTTTTCGAAATTATCATGATACCCAAAATCTCATTTGATAAGTTATTAAATGTTGATAATATGTTAATATGTTTGATATGTTATGTTCCGTTTGTTTCCGACTATATGTTTCCGTTTGTTTCCGATTATGTGTGGGCCCCCTTTTGATTGGTATATGGACCCGATGCCAACCTGGCCGGCAAGGGCCGGCAGGATTGTCACGGTTACCCGTAGGCCTGGCCTTACAATCCAAGTGGGGAGGAACACTTGGGGAGTAAGGACGAACTCCGGCAAAGACATGTCGATGCATTTTTGATAGTATGGTCGCTCCTTACTTGGTGTGTTTGGATGGACTTCAGACTGAGGATGGAGGGTAAGTGGAGGACGACATCAGCAAATTTTTGGTTATGTGAATTCCGTGTTTCTTTCGTCTTGAATATATGTTTATTGATTGATAACATGCTTATGTTTTATAATATGTTGCATTCACACATCACCATGCAAATTCGCACATAGCCTCACTAAGTTGGACGATCAACTTATGCGTTCTATGTTTCACTCTTTTCACTTTCAGGCTTTCTGGAAATAATAGACGGGGTTGCGGTTAGGTCATCACGGTTGCGGTCCCACCCTAGTATTCGAGAGAGTAGTAATATTTTGTGGTCGATTTATGCTCCTTTTCGATTTTGATTAAAACCTTGTTTAAAATGTTTGATTCGTTAAAGTTGATACATGTTTTCGCAAAAGAGACAAGATTTTCATAAATTACTTAATTATCTCTCTCGGTTGATTTTGTTCAAATATTTTCATATGTTGTGATTAAATGTTTCCGCTTTAAAATTCTACTATGAAAATTGATTTTATTTGCTCGCCAAAAAGAAAACTTAATAATTTAAATTGTTCCTATTTCGTTTTAAATAGCTTCCGCTTTTAAACTTTTAATTCATCGTTTTCGTTTAAAAGAAGAAAAAAAAAAGCTTCGATGTTTTAACGCTTTTTTTTCAAAATAACAATAAGTTTCGACCGTTTCCGACGGACCCGCGGAGCCGGGCCGTCACATATAGTCCCTTGGGTTATACCCAAAAACGCGTTGGTACTCAAAATGTAGATAGTAGGTCATTCGTATCGATAATCGATTGAATAGCAGTTAAGGAACGCTTAGCATCTTGATTGATGTTCAATCCATGCCTTGTAAGTTTGTCTTTTTGTGACATATATCTTATATAAGGAGGCTTTTTATACCTTCTGTTGAACTCTACTTTTCTTTTCATAAGACTAAGAGAAGATATCCCTTTCAGTATCTTCCTTTATGTTTTTCTACATTAACTGTGAACTATATGTTCCCCAACCAGTGTTTCACTATAGCATTTCTTTGATATGGGAGGAATTGGAAAATGTAGAAGTCTTGGCCAGATCTGACCTGTTCAGACCTCCTTCAGCAATTCTTTGGAAAATTAGGCAGTGACGGCCTTGCAGTCTAGCATGGTGGTATTAATCGTCTTAGTAACGACGTCAGATTTCTTGGACTCCAATGGAGTTTTTGTAAGGCTAATTTAATAGTTTTCCATATGACGTATGAGGCAGTTACGACCCTCGTAGGTCCGAACACCATATTTGCATGAGCGAATAGCATGTTTGAGTGTGTAAATTTCCTTAGTCCGGAGCTCGTTTAGATCTGCCTTTTGCTGCATTGATCGAAACGATCTACTTTCGTTTTTATTTCCGATTAAATGAGTCGATTAGTTAGGCGCCGTTCCAACTTACTTGCATTTATTACGGGGAGTCAACAGGTCGCATTTCTGTCCCTTGATCAAATACTTTTTCAGCCGTTGGATTGCTTAGATCTATCCCTATAAATAGGGAGGCGGTTTGCATACTTCATTTGCCATTTCTCAAAAAGGATGGAGATCTCAGTTTCCTTAGATTTTATTTTGCCTTCAGATCCCATAATATTCAAAAAGTCACATTATCGTGATTCATACCGTAATAGCTTGATGTTCTTCTGCCTTGTACTAACGGGTCCCATGGAAGCCCTACCTTGTACTAACGGGTCCCATGAGGCCTCAAATGTTGTTTTCACAGATTTGAGGTCCGTGGTTTCTGTTTGCACATGGAGGGTTCATACTTGCCAGTCACCCCCGCTCTTGGATGTTACCTCCGGAGTGATAGACTGCTGGGGTGTGCATGTAAATATTAATAATTCTCGACCTCATCGAAGAGATGCTGCTCTAGAGTAAAATGTTTAATTTTAAGTAAAAGCAGTATCTTGTTGTGGGTGAATGAGTATTGCCGGTTATCTGGCTGGTAATGCTCATTTCGTCTGGAGGAACATTTGATCTTCAGAGCCTGGCCATCGAACCAAAGAAGTCGACCATCCTGAGCAGCATGCTTCTTAGGTGGTTTATCATAATCGACGAGGTACTAGGGAGGAGATTGATGTTTCCGTGGACATTGTCGTGAAGATCGCTGAACTATAGGGTCATTTTATCTAAAGCCTTGTAACGATGTTTAAGTAGTATGTATACTTCTGTAATTTAGGACATTTGCATGTAATTGATTCGATGAATAAAATATTACTTTTATGCCTTGCATTCTCCTTGCATGTATAGATCATTTTTAGATCGTTAGGAATAGGTCGAGGAGTGTTCATTGAGCGGATCAATGTATACTCAACTCTGTATAATTTAGACTTAAGTTTTCATACCAAAAGCCTTTTTAGATCGTTGAAAATAGATCGAGGAGTGTTTATTGAGGGGATCAATGTATACTCAACTATTTTATAATTTAGACTTGAGTTTTTATAACAAAAGCCGTTTAGATCGTTGAAAACAGTTCGAGGAGTGTTTATTGAGCGGATCAATGTATACTCAACTCTTTTATAATTTAGACTTAAGTTTTTATAACAAAAGCCCTTTTAGATCGTTGAAAACAGATCGAGGAGTGTTTATTGAGCGGATCAATGTATACTCAACTCTTTTATAATTTAGACTTGTGTTTTTATAACAAAAGCCATTTAGATCGTTGAAAACAGTTCGAGGAGTGTTTATTGAGCAGATCAATGTATACTCAACTCTTTTATAATTTAGACTTAAGTTTTTATAACAAAAAGCCCTTTTAGATCGTTGAAAACAGATCGAGGAGTGTTTATTGAGCGGATCAATGTATACTCAACTCTTTTATAATTTAGACTTAAGTTTTTATAACAAAAGCCGTTTAGATCGTTGAAAACTGTTCGAGGAGTGTTTATTGAGCGGATCAATGTATACTCAACTCTTTTATATTTTAGACTTAAGTTTTTATAACAAAAGCCCTTTTAGATCGTTGAAAACAGATCGAGGAGTGTTTATTGGGCGGATCAATGTATACTCAACTCTTTTATAATTTAGACTTAAGTTTTTATAACAAAAGCCCTTTTAGAACGTTGAAAACAGATCGAGGAGTGTTTATTAAGCGGATCAATGTATACTCAACTCTTTTATAATTTAGACTTAAGTTTTTATAACAAAAGCCCTTTTTAGATCGTTGAAAACAGATCGAGGAGTGTTTATTGAGCGGATCAATGTATAGTCAACTCTTTTATAATTTAGACTTAAGTTTTTATAACAAAAGCCCTTTTAGATCGTTGAAAACAGATCGAGGAGTGTTTATTGAGCGGATCAATGTATACTCAACTCTTTTATAATTTAGACTTAAGTTTTTATAACAAAAGCCCTTTTAGATCGTTGAAAACAGATCGAGGAGTGTTTATTGAGCGGATCAATGTATACTCAACTCTTTTATAATTTAGACTTGAATTTTTATAACAAAAGCCGTTTAGATCGTTGAAAACAGTTCGAGGAGTGTTTATTGAGCGGATCAATGTATACTCAACTCTTTTATAATTTAGACTTAAGTTTTTATAACAAAAAGCCCTTTTAGATCGTTGAAAACAGATCGAGGAGTGTTTATTGAGCGGATCAATGTATACTCAACTCTTTTATAATTTAGACTTAAGTTTTTATAACAAAAGCCGTTTAGATCGTTGAAAACAGTTCGAGGAGTGTTTATTGAGCGGATCAATGTATACTCAACTCTTTTATATTTTAGACTTAAGTTTTTATAACAAAAGCCCTTTTAGATCGTTGAAAACAGATCGAGGAGTGTTTATTGAGCGGATCAATGTATACTCAACTCTTTTATAATTTAGACTTAAGTTTTTATAACAAAAGCCCTTTTAGATCGTTGAAAACAGATCGAGGAGTGTTTATTAAGCGGATCAATGTATACTCAACTCTTTTATAATTTAGACTTAAGTTTTTATAACAAAAGCCCTTTTTAGATCGTTGAAAACAGATCGAGGAGTGTTTATTGAGCGGATCAATGTATACTCAACTCTTTTATAATTTAGACTTAAGTTTTTATAACAAAAGCCCTTTTAGATCGTTGAAAACAGATCGAGGAGTGTTTATTGAGCGGATCAATGTATACTCAACTCTTTTATAATTTAGACTTAAGTTTTTATAACAAAAGCCCTTTTTAGATCGTTGAAAACAGATCGAGGAGTGTTTATTGAGCGGATCAATGTATACTCAACTCTTTTATAATTTAGACTTATGTTTTTATAACAAAAGCCCTTTTAGATCATTGAAAACAGATCGAGGAGTGTTTATTGAGCGGATCAATGTATACTCAACTCGTCTTGTTTAGACATGGGTTTGTAATACCAGAAGTCTATTAATCGTTATAAGTAGATCGAGGAGTGTTTATTGAGCGGATCAATGTATACTCGACCCGTCTTGTTTAGACTTAAGTTTTTTAATACCAGAAGTCTTTTGATTGTTGAAGAACTGACCGAGGAGTTTTTATTGAGCGGATCAATGTATACTTGACTCGTCTTGTTTAGACTTAGGTTTTTTAATACCAGAAGTCTTTTGATTGTTGAAGAACTGACCGAGGAGTTTTTGTTGAGCGGATCAATGTATACTCTACTCGTTTGTATGGTTGGATTGAGGAGTGTTTATTGAGCGGATCAATGTATACTCAACTCCTTTCGTTTCGATCCCAACCAATATGATAGTAGAATTTCAAGGAGTGTTTTACCGAAACAATCGATTTATACACAATCTTGGCTTAATATTTAAAGTTGCTAAAATTTTTAATAATCGAACCATAGGCTAAGGCCTTTATTACAAAGATTAAAACTTAATAAAATAAGATAAAGCAGCATAACCTGCTAAAATTTATTTACCATAGTATTTCCTAAGGTTGACTGCATTCCAGGTTCTTGGTAAGGCTGTTCCATCCAAGTGTGCAATTTTGTATGAACCTTTCTTTCCTACGCCAATTACAACGTAAGGTCCATCCCAATTTTGTTGTAATTTTCCAACATGCTTTGATACTTCTACCTTTTTCAAGACCAGGTCTCCTCCCTGAAGGTTCGGATGCATACCTTTTGATGGTATGCCTTTTCCATATTTGCTTTAGTGGCTTGCAGGCGTACAACGGCTTTTTCTCTTAAAGCTTCTGTTAAATCGACGTCACTTTCTCTTGTCTTTTCATTTTCCTGATCATTGTACATTTCGATTCTTGGTGTTGTTTCAACAGGAATAACAGCTTCCGAACCATATACCAAACTAAACGAGGTTTCTCCGGTTGAGCTCCTGACAGTGGTTCGATTAGCCCAAAGTACTCCTGGGAGTTCATCAAGCCATTTCCCTTTGGCCGCTCCTAATCTTTTTTCCAAGGATTTTATTATCTCTCGGTTCGCCACCTCAGTCTGTCCATTCGCTCTAGGATGCCCGACCGAAGTGAAATTTTGCTGAATCCCTAGTTTCAAACACCATTCTATTACTTGTTTTCCCGCGAATTGGGTTCCATTATCAAAAATTAGGATCCTCGGGATACCAAATCTGCAAACTATGAATTTCCATAGGAAGTTGATCACTTGGAACTGAGATATTCGTGCAAGGGGGATGCATTCAATCCATTTGCTGAAGTATTCTACAGCGACCAGGACGTAAGCTTTCTTGGATCTAGCCGCCGGGAACGGTCCCACGATGTCCATTCCCCATTGATCAAAAGGCCAACATACCAGTATTGGGTGCATGTTTTCTGCTGGTCGATGACATATATTAGCATGGACTTGGCAATGATGACATTATTGGACATATTGAGCGGCATCCTTATTGATGGTAGGCCAATAATAACCTGTTCGGAGGCATTTTAAAGTCAATGCCCTTGCTTCGCTGTGATTCCCTGCGTCTCCTTCATGTACCTCTCGTAGAATATCAATGGTTTGTGATTCAGAGACGCATTTAAGAAGAATTCCTGATACTGATCTCCGGTAGAGTTTTTCTTCTACAAATGTATATTTTGGAGCCCGATATTTTATCTTCCGAGCTTCATTCTGGTCAAGCGGTAGTTTTCCTTCTCGAAGATATTCCATCATTGGAGTCATCCAGTTTTCTTCGGCTTCTTCGATCTCCATTAAATCGACTGCCGGTGTTTCATCAATATCGATCGCCGGTGTATTAGAGATTAACCAGTTGATCACCCTTTCGGTTTTTCCGTCATGTGCCCCTGTGAACCTAGATAGTTTTTCGGCCCATTTGTTTTCCGAACGTGGAATATTCTGTATACCAAAGCTTTCGAATTTCTCAGCTAGTGTTTTCACTTTGGCGAGGTATTTAACCATATTAAATTCCTTAGCCTCGTATAGGCCTTCTATTTGTCTTTGCACTAACTCTGAATCGGTTAATACTTTAAGGCTTTTTATGTTGGCCTTGATCGCCATTTCCATTCCTGCGATTAACGCTTCATATTCTGCTTCATTGTTCGTTACGACGAAGTCCAACGTTATCGCATAATTCAAATCTTCTTTATTCGGTCCGGTGAAATTGATTCCGGCACCTCCTCCTTCTCGGCATGAAGCACCGTCAACATGCATTAACCAAGTTTGATCTTCTATGATCAAGATATCGTCGTTGAGGCTATTCGATAGTTCGGTTGCCTGTGTCGGAGTTTCTAGTAGAAAATCAGCGAACACTTGGGCCTTAATCGCAATTCTCGGTTTGTAATCTATTTCGAATTGGCCGAGTTCGATCGCCCATTTGATTAGTCTTCCGGAGGCTTCCGGTTTTGCTAAGACTTGTCTCAGTGGTTGATTTGTTAAAACCACGATTTTGTAGGTTAAAAAGTAAGGTCGAAGTTTTCGTGCAGCCACTACTAAGGCCAGAGTGAATTTCTCAATTTCCAAATAATTCTTCTCCGCCCCTTGCAGTAATTTGCTTAAATAATAGACAGGCTTATGTTCTGAACCTTCTCTTGAGAACATTATTTCAACTAACTTTCATCAACAGATTTCATCTTTTGATCAGAAGTACCGCTAGTCTTACACGTTCCCCCTGATTTCAAGAATCCATAAGTTAACTAATCTATTGAGAGTTAACCTTGAAGATAATAAGATGAGTAGGCTGATGAACTCCAGTCTTCTGTTGAGTTCCCCCTCAGCTTATGCATCTATATTCAGTAGACCTAGTTCAGCTCTTAAAGTTGAAAACATTGCATCACTTAGAGGTTTCGTGAAGATGTCAGCGATCTGATTTTCAGTATGAACATGTTCTATCATGACATTTCCTTTTTCCACTTGATCTCTTATGAAGTGATGTTTGATCTCTATTTGCTTAGTCCTTGAATCACTAAGAGCTTCTTCAATCTGTTTAGGCTCTATTTGAGATAGGAAGCTGACAAACATGGCATCATTTGCAGCAGCTCTCCTTGTCTTCACTCTATCCAAAGGATCACCAATCACCAGCTCTGGTGGGTGATTCTTGAGCCATCTAAGATCAGGTTGCAGATCTGAATGTTGTCCTATTTTTTGATTTTGCTATACTACTGTTGGAGTTCTAGTTGTAGTCTGTTGAACAGCAGTTGTATGTTGAACAATATCCGATCTGTCAGCTGTTTGCAACTCTTCTGTTAGATAATCAGCAGTGCGATTTTGAATAGCACTTGAGCTAGCAGCTGCGTTGAGATCAGGTAGTATGATGGGTATATACTCTTCATTTCTTTCAACACTCAATTTCTGAAAATCAGTAGACATTTGATTCTTTTCAGAAGATTGATTTGGTTCGTCAAATACTACATGAATGGATTCTTCTACAAGTAAAGTTCTTTTGTTAAAGACTTTATAAGCTTTACTGACAGTAGAATATCCTACAAGTACTGCTTCATCAGCCTTCTCTGCAAAAGCAGTAAGGTAATTTTTCCCATTATTTAAAACAAAGCATTTGCAACCAAAAGGTAATTAATGTTTTGTTTCCTGTTGTTCCAAACTTCAAATGAAGTCTTGTTTTGGTGCTTGTTTATCATGCATCTGTTTTGGGTAAAGCATGTTGTATTTGTTGCTTCTGCCCAAAATCTTTGAGGCAGCTTTGCTTCAGCTATCATAGTCCTGGTAGCATTTTTTAGAGTTCTGTTTCTCCTTTCAGCAACTCCGTTCTGTTGAGGGGTTCTGGCAGCAGAGTACTCATGGCTGATTCCTTTGGCATTACAATACTCTTCAACAGTAGAGTTTGTAAATTCAGTCCCTCTATCTGATCTGATCTTCAATATCTTCATACTCTTTTCATTTTGTATCAGCTCCATCAGATTTGTAAGATGCTCCTTGGTTTCACTTTTCTTCTTCATGAAGATCACCCAAGTGTATCTTGAATAATCATCCACAACAGCTAGGTAATACTTCTTTCCACCATTGTTGATTGGATCAATGGGTCCAAATAAGTCCATATGTAGCAGCTCCAAGATCCTTCCAGATGATTGGTGCTTCTTGCTCTTGAAAGATGACTTGATTTGTTTACCCTTCTGACAGGCGTCACAAAGCTTGTCCTTGCTCATGACTGTCTTTGGAATTCCTTCTACCAGATCATTCTTGATAAGTCTGTTGATGGTCTTGAAATTCACTTGGTTCATTCTTTTGTGCCACAGCCAACGGACTTCACTTGGTGTAGATGCCACCAAACAAATACTTGAACTCTTGTTAACAGAATTACAGTCCACTGTGTAGACATTTCCTTGTCGTCTTCCAGATAAAATTACCTTCTTTGTACCAATCTGTTCAACGTAGCACTTACCTGATGAGAAGATGAGTGAAAATCCCTTGTCACAAAATTGACTTATGCTCAGCAAATTGTATTTGAGGCCTTTAACATAAGAGACTTCAGATATATCAATGTTGCCTTTGATTAATCTTCCACTTGCTACAATCTTGCCTTCCTTGCTGTCTCCAAAAGTTACTTTAGGACCATCCACAGCAACAACATCAGTCAGCTCATGTACGTTTCCACACATGTGTCTTGAACAGCCACTGTCCAAGTACCAGATTTTCTCTACTTTACTCCTACTCCTAATCCTAACCTATAAAACAAAATAAAAATTGTTTTAGGTACCCTTATTGAGAGGGTCCTGAAAGATTAGTTCCACCTTTGACAACCCAAGATGTTGAAGTCTTAGGCTTCTTAGGCTTATGAGTTTTGGCAGGAGCATGAACAGTTTTATCTTCATCACGTTCATCAGATTTGCTATGTTGTTGATAATCAGCATGATAAGGATAATGTTCATAAGCAGAATAAGATGCATGATAAGCAGGGTATGCATGCATGGGATGAGCAGGATAGGGTGCATACTAAGTTGGAAATTGAGGTGCATGATACATAGGAGGATATGCAGCATGTTGCACATAATAAGACTCATTTCCATACCAAGCATTTTGATTTTTCTTTTTCTTATGCTTCTTTGGTTTACTAGATGCTTGCTCATTAACATACAACTTAGTTTTAACACTAGTCTGATTTATTTTATCCTTATCAGAAGACTTTCTAGGACTCTTCTGTTTGGTCTTACTAGTTTGTTTTCCTACACTAGGCTCTTTGCTCTTTTTAGCCTTAGGAGATTTCTTCTCCTTTAATTATTTCTCAGGTGAAGCAGGTTTAGTGGTCTGAACATACAAAATGACCTTACTGTTGTCAGCTGATACAAATTTTTCAGTATGGTTCAGTTCTAACTTATCCTGTTCTAAAGGTATCTTCTGTTTACTAGAGATATGAGTGGATGCAACAGATGATTTTTCATGAGACTCAATTATCTTTTCAAGTTCCATGATTTTACCCTTATGTACTTCACATTCAACTTTCAGAGATTCATTCTCTTGCTCAAGCAGTTTATACTCAGCTGATTCTTTTGGCTTTTCAGCCTTAAGTTTCAGTGAACTGTTTTGCTCTCTTAGCAATATCATCTCTTCCTTAAGCTTAGCAAATGCATCAACAATACTTGTATTATTAACTACCATTTGCTCAAATGAATTGAATAATTCATTTTTAAGAGTAGTTACCTCATCATCCCCAGAGTTATCAAATTCCTTGGCCATCAGGCAGATAAGTGCAGGACTTTCTTCTTCAGAAGACTCTTCATCAGAAAAGTCTGAATCTGAATCAGATGAGTAGATAACAGCCAGCTTCTCTGCTTCTGCTAACAACACTTTGCCTTTCTGATGCTTTCTTTCTTTTCTAATTCTCTTTTCCTCTTTAGTGTACTTCTCAGTGATTACGCCCAAACTTGTCGAAACAAAGCGATCGATGTAGAATAGATTGGGCGGTCGTATCCACGAGGAGATGACTAAACTAAGCTAAAATCGTTAGTAGACAAAGTAGCTTTAAAGATAAATAAACAAAATAAATTAACGAAGCGATTTAATTTTAAGAAAACTTAAAAAAAAGAGAATTTTTGGTTATTGGAAAATACGATAATTAAAACGGTAAGATATCAAGAATCCCTTATATGCTTTGTTCACTTATTTGGATTGATTCATAAAATTACTCAATTGAAAGTTTCACATCCCAAACAATCAATCGGAAGATAAAGAATTGAAAAACACATAATTTCTAATGTATTTGAGTAAATAACTTTTTGCTTTTAGAGTTGGCACAAAATATCATCTTATGAGAAATCAAAAACATACTATATACCAAGGCATATTGCCTTAAAAGACTACCCATAAAACGAAAGACTTATATCAATATAATTATATCATAAAGATTTTCACATAAAAAGAGCTTGACTAGATTTATATGAAAACTAATGAAACAATTGTATTAACATAAAAGTTGATGAAAATAGATGAAGAAGAATAAATTACTCAAAATTATTAAATTTACATAACCTTGAAGAATCGAATCCAAATAAGATCACTACGCATATAAGTTCATCTCTAATCTCACCAAAGAACTATTAGCCTAATTTTCTAATCATTATCACAAGTTCTAGAGAGAAAATATGATAATGATTTGAGAGAGAATTGTAACTAAGACTAAGAATTGTGTGTTTCAAGATGTGTGATTCTAGGACTATATATAGGTACTAAATAGCCCTAATCCAAGTAGGAGAATGCTTAGGAGGTAGAAATTGAGTAGGAAGATGTTTAGGAGGCTTAATCCTCGTATGGAAATGATTTATACAAGTTTTCTAATCACTTTAAGACACAAATCGCGATTCCCGCGTAGAAGATTCTGCTCTGCGCGACATATTTGAAAAATATATATCTTTGTGCTCCGAACTCCAAATCCAGATCCGTAAAGTCCATAATGTAGGTAACTCCTTCGTCTACAACATATCCGAAATTCAGATTAATAGGAGTTTCCTTGAGAGAGTTATCGTCCTTGGAAGTAGCAGCAATATTTCTGGCAGATTCCTTATTTGTTGTTCTTGCAATAATTGACTTTCTTGAATCTTTCCTTGCTTCAAATTATGCCTTTGATACGTGTACAATTTGGGAAAACTAAATATTCCGGGGTCCATATTTTATATTCCTACAAAAACAAATCAAAACTCAATATTTTCTAATTACAATAATTTCTATTAATTTCATGAAAATATCAAATTAACACTTGATTTATTTAGACAATAAGAACAACTTAAGTGCATTTTCAAGCACTAATCACAACCCCCAACCAGCTTATTGCTAGTCTCTAGCAATTCAAGCGCAAATAAGATATAAGCATGATGAACAAAACTGAGAAGAAATGAGATAAACTATCCAAATACTTCAATCAAAGAGCTAGGCAAAGATCACAATCGCTATCAAGATTACTTCGATCATAACTCCCAAAATGTGTGTGTGTGAATACTAAGTCAAAACCTTCATACCACAAACCACAATACACATAGCTTTCGAAAATTTACCAAGAAAAGTATCAACTCCATTTCCTCACGGGTAAAGTGTTTAATTTTTTTGGACAAGGATTTCACTCATGGAGTTGGAAAACAGATAGTCACTCAAAGAAATAGGCCATATTTTTGCGGACAAGCATACAAACAAAAATTGATCCAATGATAGGAAACATAAATATCTAGAGGTCACATTCTTTCACAATTTAGCTTAAGGATTTCAATTGGTCATACTATAGAGCCATATAAAGATTCATTTTCTAAAATGACGAAAACTAAGAACTTTTCTCTTTTTTTTTTTTTTTTTCACTTTTTTTTTTTTTATATGGCTCATGAAGACATTTTACTCTTGACCAATATCATCCATATCTTTGACTTTTCTTTAAGAATGTTACTCTAAATAGCACTTAACCAATTCAAAAGAGCAATATAAGTTCATAAGTTGTTTTCTCGACCTCTCCACTCACTCACTAAAGATGTGTGAGTATATAAAAAAAGAACTTTAACTTGGAAAATTTCTAGGCTACATGCATCGAACATCCATCTTACCACAAGCTTAGTAATATGCTCTTGAAATTTTTATGGAAGCTACTTTCTAATAATAAAGATAGAAAAAATGACTAAGACTTTACACGATGAAATCATACCTAAAAAGCAAATCTAGCATCTCAAATCAATCCATTCATACATACCGTATAGCCCATTTTCAAGAGAATTGCTAATATAAAAGCAATAAACTAATTTTTCTTTAAAATGCATTTTTTTTTCTCTCAGAAGTTTACCACCCCCAACCTAAATATGACAGTGTCCTCACTGTCACTATAATATGAATGCAGAAAATACAAGAGACAAAGGAATACTACTTGAATGATGTAAGTCTAGAGATGATCTTAAACACACAAACGAAAAAAAAACAAAACACACAAAAGAAAGAAAAAAAAAATTAAAACTATAGTACATAATGTAAAGATAGAACCTGATTAATGGTAGATAGGAGCCGCAAGTGCAATTTCCTCGGGTTCATCCACCCTCTCCACAATTTGATTTAATCTTTGGCCATTCACACGAAAAAGTCTCCCATCTTTAGGATTTTCTACTTCTACGGAACCATTGGGAAAGACTTGTTTCACCACAAACGGACCAGTCCATCTTGATCTCAACTTTCCAGGGTGGAGATGTAAACGAGAATCGTAGAGAAATACTCGTTGGTTTGGCTCAAAGTTCTTTCTGAGGATTTGCTTGTCATGAGCGACTTTCAGTATAGCTTTGTAGATCCTTGAGTTGTCATAAGCATCATTCCTTAATTCTTCTATTTCTGACAATTGTAAGTTCCTTTGAAGACCTGCAGCATTCAAATCAAAATTAAGCGATTTAACTGCCCAATAAGCTTTATGTTCTAACTCTACAGGTAAATGACAAGCTTTACCATAAACAATCCGATATGGGGACATCCCTAGAATAGTCTTGTAAGCAGTACGGTATGCCCAAAGTGCATCAGAAAGTCGTAAAGACCAATCCTTGCGGTTTCGGTTAACCGTTTTCTCCAGAATTTGCTTAACTTCCCTATTTGCTAACTCAGCTTGCCTATTGGTTTGCGGATGATATGCATTGGAAACCTTGTGAATAACACCATAACTGCGCATCAAAGCTTCAAAAGAACGATTACAAAAATGTGTCCCTTGATCACTAATAATAACTCGTGGTGTACCATACCTAGCTAACACATTTTCCTTTAAGAATTTTACTACTGCAGTGTTATCATTCTTACGACATGGTACAGCTTCTACCCATTTGGACACATAATCAACAGCAAGAAGAATATATAGATAACCATAAGAAGAAGGAAATGGACCCAGAAAATCAATACCCCAACAATCAAAAATTTCGATAACAAGAATTGGGTTAAGGGGCATCATGTGGCGTCGAGTCAAAGCTCCCAACTTTTGGCATCTATCACAAGAACGACAAAAATGATTAGTATCTTTGAACAAACTTGGCCAATAAAGACCACATTGTAAAATTTTAGCAGCTGTCTTTTTCATAGAAAAATGACCACCACAAGCCTCGGAATGACAAAAATTCAAGACACTATTTACCTCAGTCTCGGGAATGCACTTTCTCATGATTTGGTCGGGGCAATATTTATACAAGTAAGGATTGTAACGCCCCCAAAATTTCGAACGCTTTCGATTGGATTTTAATCCAAATTTAAGTTCTACATTTTATTTTCAAAGTTAAGCATTAATTTGAATTAAAATATACAAATTAATTAAATCTTCTGATTTTTAGAAGCTTTGAAATAATTAAAAATATAAAAGTTACTTTAATATGAGATCAAGACCTTCTTGAAAATTTCGGGCTTGGATGCACAAAAATCTTGTTTTTGGGGACAAAAATGTAAGATTTCAAAACTTCGGGGGGCAAAGTGTAAATTTGCCCCAAGTTCCAGATTTTTTTGTAGGAGAGTAATCATTTTCTCTCCTTGTACACTCCAAGGGCTGCTAAGGCATGCCCTTGGATAGAGTAAACTCCTCTACCAATGTTTACATGCATTGGTGGATAAAATAATAAGTAAGCTTTATGTCTCCCTCTATTCCCAATGTGTATATAATTATTATACACACTTAACATCAGATTTTTATCCTCTCCATAAGGCCATCTCCAATGGTTGAGGGCTAGCCCCGAGCTCTGGAGCCCGGGCTAGCCCAGGGCCAGCCCGGGGCCCTGCTGGTCGTCTCCAATGGTTGGGGCTCCGTGGGGGAATTACTTCCATTTTTTTTCTTTGCCCACTCTCACCTATTAATATTATAGATTTAAAATTTTTTTAATAGTAATATTAAATTACTTTAAATAATTAATCATACTATATACTATATAATTAAAACCTATCACATTAATTAAAATAATACATTAATTAAAATAACACATTAATTATAACAATACACAACATTAATGAGATTTTAATCAAGGAACATTAATATTAATCCGACAAAAAATTAAAAAACATATTCTTTTCAAAAACTAAAATTTATATTATAGTATTAATATATTTAATATTAACTAAAATAAGAAAATTATATATTATTAATAAATAATTATTAAAAAAAAACCAAAACCAAAATTGAAATTACGGGTGTTAATTTAATTAGGGGCAGAATTAGGTGGTTGAGTATGCAAATTACTTATCTTCCCCACCGCTTCACGTACAGTCAGTAGTAGAAAAAAGGAGAATATATGTATAATCCTAACTATGAAATTCACCCACTTATCAAGTCTCACCAAATTAAAACAACTACCAACTAATACCACAATTAATCACTTAATATAACAACAAAATCAGCATAATTCAACGGGAAGAGCAGCAACTTATATTAAAGAGGGGCGCGTGATAACACGCGCCCCTCATCTTTCTCCTTCAGCCAACGCGCGCCCCGGGCCAACAGCAGGGCTCCGCCGAGCCCTGCGCCCCGCCCGTTCCACCCCGGTAGCGACCCCGAGCCCGGCCCCTCTCCATCTCCAGCCGTTTCTCCCGCCGACCCCGACCCCGAGCCCGGCCCCGCGGCTGCCATTGGAGATGGCCTAACCTCATTTACATACATATTATAGAGAATAAGAGAGAGAGAGAAGAGAGAACACACTAGAAAGATAGAATTTTCGGATCTTCACAACCCAGCCTCGGTTTTCCGATCATTCCGCCTTCGTCCACCGTTGGATCATGCCCAAATTTTGTATGGAAGTCCTACACACATGGGGCTACATATTGACCGTTCGGATCGTCGATTGGATCTCCCAAAGAGAGAGAGAAATGCAAGAGGAAACACATTTAGAAAGATAGTTTTCGGGTATACTCAACCCAGCCTCGGATTTTCGATCGTTCCGCCTTCGTCCACCGTTGGATCATGCCCAAATTTTGCGTGGAGGTTCTACACACATGGATCTATATATTGACCGTTCGGATCGTCATTTGGAACTCCCAAAGTGAATCGACAACCATTGGAAAATGGTGAAAAGTAAGGATTTGAGGGCCTTTTTATGAACCACCACCGGAGCCGCCACCACTGCCACCGGAGCTGCCACCACCACCTTCGGAGTTCTGGAAATGAAGAGATTTCCACCCCTTTCGTTGATTTGGGTAAAAAGACATCTATGCATGTGTTCTTTAGTCTTTGTGATATTACTTTATTCTCTTTAAAATATATGTTGAAGAAGTTAGTTTGTCCTTGTGATAAGTTGTTGAGTTCATATGTTATATTTAGTGTGACTTGCTTTGGTTTTGTTTAAATATTACTTATATGTTTGGATCTTGATTTATTTTCGTAAAAAAGTTATTGTTCATAAATTCCGAAACTTTGGGGGGTATTTTTGAAAGGTTTTAAAAGTTGAAGGGCTTAGGTTGCGATTCTTGTTGGGATTAAAAAGGGACTGAAAATATAAGTTTTTGTTTGATATTTGGTTAGGTTTACTTGAAAAGCATTTGTTTTAAAGTTTGTTCCGATATTTTGCAAAAATGAGAGTTTTTAAAACATTTGGGGTTACTTTTGTAAATCTGAAAATAAGGGGTTAAAGTTGCTGTTTTGTTGCTGTTTTTACATGGTTCTTTTATAAACTCTTGATTAATTGATTTGAAGTAGTGTTTTATTCATTTTAGTTATAAGATTGAAAATTTGTAAATTTTTCCGAAGAAAATTTATAATTAAAGAACTTTTGTTTCTCATTATTATTTTGTGAAAATTTATTAAAACTTATTGTTAATTTCTGTTTTATATTGAAATTATGCTTGAATTTTTTTAAATATTGCTTAAATGCTTGAATCTTGAATTATTTTTTTTAAGAAAGTTGATTTTTCTATGTTTTCAAAACTATGAGGGTATTTTCGAAAAGTTTTAAACTTGTGGGAATTTTAAATATTTGGTTTTTGAAGTAACAAGATACTTAATACTTTTGTTTGATTTGGAATATGAGTTTAGTTAAAAAATCTTTTGATTAAAAGTTTGTTGCAAATTTTCGAAAAAATGGATGTTCTTCAAAGTTTAGGGGCTGTTTTGTAAATCTGGAAAATGAAGGGAAAATTTTGCTATTTTGGCGCTGTTTTTGTAATTAGAATTTCGAGTTTTGAAAATAATAACTTTTAGTTGGAGTTTGATGTCGAAAGTTCTTAGTTCTTGTGTGCGATGTGTTAGTTTAGGAAATCCTTGTGTAGGATTTTCATCGGTTATGTTTAAGTAAGGTTGTTAAATATATTCTAAGTCGTATACGTACTTGCTCAGGTTTTGGATATGCTTCATTTGTGGAGTATTAGTCGCTATACTAAGCGACAAAGGTGAGCGCTGTGTGTTTAATTTGTATGTCGGTCCGATGTGCTAGTAGATCGAGTCCAAACATACACTTAGGCTCTTAATAATCAAAGAATGAATTATATTCTAACTTTTCTTGCATGTCGTCACGAATAGGTTGACTTAATAGGTCAACATTACTTGCATGAAATCACTTAACATTTCAACATGATTATCCAAATACATGCTACGTCCGAATCTACTAGTTGCAAATGCATTTTACTAATTCATCATGACACCTAAAATTGCATATTATAAGTTGTCAAATGTTGATAATATGTTATATATGTTTGATATGTTATGTTCCGTTTGTTTCCGACTATATGTTTCCGTTTGTTTTCGATTATGTGTGGGCCCCCTTTTGATTGGTATATGGACCCGATGCCAACCTGGCCGGCAAGGGCCGGCAGGATTGTCACGGTTACCCGTAGGCCTGGCCTTACAATCCAAGTGGGGAGGAACACATGGGGAGTAAGGACGAACTCCGGCAAAGACATGTCGATGCATTTTTGATAGTAAGGTCGCTCCTTACTTGTTGTGTTTGGATGGACATCAGACTGAGGATGGAGGGTAAGTGGAGGACGGCAACAGCAAATTCTTGGTTATGTGAATTCCGTGTTCCTTCCGTCTTGATATGTTTATTTGCTTGATGACATGCTTATGTTATATAATATGTTGCATTCACACATCACCATGCAAATTCGCACATAGCCTCACTAAGTTGGACGATCAACTTATGCGTTCTATGTTTCACTCTTTTCAGTTTCAGGCGTTCTGGAAATAATAGTCGGGTTGCGGTTAGGTCATCACGGTTGCGGTCCCACCCTAGTATTCGGGAGAGTAGTAATATTTTGTGGTCCATTTATTTTCTTTTCGATTTTGATTAAAACCTTTCTTATAATGTTGATTCGTTAAAGATGATTTATGTTTTCGCAAAAGAGTCAAAATTTTCATAAATTACTTATTTATCTCTCTCTCGGCTGATTTTGTTCAAATATTTTGAGATGTTATGATAAAATGCTTCCGCTTTAAAACTCTACTATGAAAGTTGATTTTATTTGTTCGTCAAAAAAAAAAAAAAAAACTTAGTAATTTAAATTGTTCTTATTTCTCTTTAAACCGCTTCCGCTTTTAAACTTTTAATTCATCGTTTTCGTTTTAAAAAAAAAAAAGTGTTTCGATATTTTAACGCTTTTTCAAAATAACAATAATTTTTCGACCGTCATCCGACGGACCCGCGGAGCCGGGCCGTCACAGATGGTATCAGAGCTTCGGCTCAAAGCCAGGATAGGATCCTCAGATTTGTACTGAGGTGCTAGTAAGGTGGGACTCACCGTCATGATTTTAGGGTGTCTACCCACATTGGGTAGTTCACTTTTAGGACAAGACCGCAACCGAAACCATATGTTTAGTACGTGTCCTTGGGGTTAACGGTTATTTTTGCTTGATTCTGTATTTTCTTGATTAATTATTTTGTTGGTGGTATCCCGAATACCGTAATGTTATTTGAACTTTGTTGTTGATATTATTGTCTGGTTATGATTGTATATGTTTGCGTTCCGTAATTTTACGTAAATTGAAATATTTAAATCAAGTGACCATTCTTGAAGTACATATAGAATGACTATAATAGCCCTAATCCTTTTGAATTCCATTATCGAGTTTACCTTACTCATAATTCTGATTCTAAACGAATCCATCTCCAAATTGATCTCTCGACTTCAGTAAGCTCTCTTGAGTCTATTTTCGGTACAATTAATTGTTTCGCCCTTATTCTAATGTTGGTACTTGTTCATTTTTGAGCTTGTGATCCCTAGATGTCTTTTCTTTATCGTTTTGGCGAATCAAATTGTTATCTATGTAATCTTTCTTTCAATAGAGAAAATATCATTCAAATTTCATTGACATCATCTTGAGTTCTAACTTGTCTATTACTCGTTCCTTGCATTCAGCTATGATTTTTATCGATAGCGAGTAACTTCATTTTGAATTCTAAAACTACCCTGAGTTCATATCTAATCTTCTCATTCTCGCTCTTGCTTTTCTGAAGTTTCTAAATGCCATTGTCCGATTGTATCTTTTCCTTCATGTTGTGTAATTTACCGTAAAATATTCTTCAATCATTTTTAGTCTCGTTCTTGAAATGGCTTCTTCAAGCCATGCCCTTAATTACCTTTAATCTGAATCTTTGACTGTTTTCCTTCAGAGCTCGTCGACACTCACAATGAACATGTCTTTGTCTATTAGGGATTGACTTCTTGTATCCTATCGAGCTTTTATATTGATCCCTCATTTTTGTACTTATTCAGAGTTTACCCCTCCCTATTTCATGAGATACTTTCTCGTATCGACTTCATAAACCAAAATTATTTATTTTTTGTCGGATTCTACTATTGTTATTGTTCATTGTCCTTCTTTTTCCCGAGCCTGTTTATTCCGTTATGATCGATTTGAAATTATCCATATGCTTTCATGTTACTCTTTTTCGTTGTATTCAATTATAAAATCTTCAAAATTTCCTAAAGCAATCGAATTGTCTCGGTTTCTTTTGAACTTCACGTTTTCATTTGTGCATTCATAAATCACATCATTTATCTTTTCTTGCTTTTCAAAAGACCAAACACGCTTTAATGTTTTGGTTATTATTGGCATGATACTTGTTCGACTTTCTATTATCCTTACCGATATCCTTGCTTTGATCTTCTTTTTACTTGCACCGTTTGAAATGGTGAGGCTCATCCCTTTCGTTATTCTTATCTGTGCACCTTAATTGTTCGCCTTGTCACTTATATCGAACTATTCATTTGGTTATCTTTATTATCGATATTTCAGTCCTTTTCCAATCTTTGTTGATTCTTCTTTATGTTGCCATTGCTAATTCTTATCTTGTCATCTTGAGCATCTTGATTCGATCATCTTTTCTAATCCTTATCGTGCCTCTTCATTTGACTCATTTTGTTCCTTGCGAGAATCCCAAGTCAAATGTCATTCAGTACCTTTTGAATTCTCTGGGCCAAACTGAACTATATATTGTTATGTGAGTAGTTTTTCATTTGAGAAGAATCTATCCGCGACATAGGAGTTGGAATTGTCGTCGTATCCCATTCTACCGCGTCATGATTATGCGTAATGTATATGAAGTACTACATCGATCATCCTTGTGAACCTGACTGCATATCTTAAGATCTTCAGAAATATCTAACGTACAAACGAAGACCACGTTTGCATACTGATCTAGATGAAGAAACAAGTGAATTCCATTATGGCGTGGCCAAAGTATAAAAAAAGCGACTTGGGAGTTAGAGAAAAAGATATGTCAGAGTTTTGAAAACACCTAATGTACGAGAGAACATTTTCGCACACTCGTTGTAATCAAGAAGGCTCCAGATTCTACAAGAAAATATTTTTTGACGCACACAGAGTAAGGAAAAACGTTTCGAGAGCAAGAAAAGAAGATACGTCGGCGTTAACATTACCACGCGAATCTCAAGAACGAATTTGGGGACCAAATTCTTTTAAGGGGAGAGGATTGTAACGCCCCCAAAATTTCGAACGCTTTCGATTGGATTTTAATCCAAATTTAAGTGCTACATTTTATTTTCAAAGTTAAGCATTAATTTGAATTAAAATATACAAATTAATTAAATCTTCTGATTTTTAGAAGCTTTGAAATAATTAAAAATATAAAAGTTACTTTAATATGAGATCAAGACCTTCTTGAAAATTTCGGGCTTGGATGCACAAAAATCTTGTTTTTGGGGACAAAAATGTAAGATTTCAAAACTTCGGGGGGCAAAGTGTAAATTTGCCCCAAGTTCCAGATTTTTTTGTAGGAGAGTAATCATTTTCTCTCCTTGTACACTCCAAGGGCTGCTAAGGCATGCCCTTGGATAGAGTAAACTCCTCTACCAATGTTTACATGCATTGGTGGATAAAATAATAAGTAAGCTTTATGTCTCCCTCTATTCCCAATGTGTATATAATTATTATACACACTTAACATCAGATTTTTATCCTCTCCATAACCTCATTTACATACATATTATAGAGAATAAGAGAGAGAGAGAAGAGAGAACACACTAGAAAGATAGAATTTTCGGATCTTCACAACCCAGCCTCGGTTTTCCGATCATTCCGCCTTCGTCCACTGTTGGATCATGCCCAAATTTTGTATGGAGGTCCTACACACATGGGGCTACATATTGACCGTTCGGATCGTCGATTGGATCTCCCAAAGAGAGAGAGAGATGCAAGAGGAAACACATTTAGAAAGATAGTTTTCGGGTATACTCAACCCAGTCTCGGATTTTCGATCGTTCCGCCTTCGTCCACCGTTGGATCATGCCCAAATTTTGCGTGGAGGTTCTACACACATGGATCTATATATTGACCGTTCGGATCGTCATTTGGAACTCCCAAAGTGAATCGACAACCATTGGAAAATGGTGAAAAGTAAGGATTTGAGGGCCTTTTTATGAACCACCACCGGAGCCGCCACTACTGCCACCGGAGCTGCCACCACCACCTTCGGAGTTCTGGAAATGAAGAGATTTCCACCCCTTTCGTTGATTTGGGTAAAAAGACTTCTATGCATGTGTTCTTTAGTCTTTGTGATATTACTTTATTCTCTTTAAAATATATGTTGAAGAAGTTAGTTTGTCCTTGTGATAAGTTGTTGAGTTCATATGTTATATTTAGTGTGACTTGCTTTGGTTTTGTTTAAATATTACTTATATGTTTGGATCTTGATTTATTTTCGTAAAAAAGTTATTGTTCATAAATTCCGAAACTTTGGGGGGTATTTTTGAAAGGTTTTAAAAGTTGAAGGGCTTAGGTTGCGATTCTTGTTGGGATTAAAAAGGGACTTAAAATATAAGTTTTTGTTTGATATTTGGTTAGGTTTACTTGAAAAGCATTTGTTTTAAAGTTTGTTCCGATATTTTGCAAAAATGAGAGTTTTTAAAACATTTGGGGTTACTTTTGTAAATCTGAAAATAAGGGGTTAAAGTTGCTGTTTTGTTGCTGTTTTTACATGGTTCTTTTATAAACTCTTGATTAATTGATTTGAAGTAGTGTTTTATTCATTTTAGTTATAAGATTGAAAATTTGTAAATTTTTCCGAAGAAAATTTATAATTAAAGAACTTTTGTTTCTCATTATTATTTTGTGAAAATTTATTAAAACTTATTGTTAATTTCTGTTTTATATTGAAATTATGCTTGAATTTTTTTAAATATTGCTTAAATGCTTGAATCTTGAATTATTTTTTTAAGAAAGTTGATTTTTCTATGTTTTCAAAACTATGAGGGTATTTTCGAAAAGTTTTAAACTTGTGGGAATTTTAAATATTTGGTTTTTGAAGTAACAAGATACTTAATACTTTTGTTTGATTTGCAATATGAGTTTAGTTAAAAAATCTTTTGATTAAAAGTTTGTTGCAAATTTTCGAAAAAATGGATGTTCTTCAAAGTTTAGGGGCTGTTTTGTAAATCTGGAAAATGAAGGGAAAATTTTGCTATTTTGGCGCTGTTTTTGTAATTAGAATTTCGAGTTTTGAAAATAATAACTTTTAGTTGGAGTTTGATGTCGAAAGTTCTTAGTTCTTGTGTGCGATGTGTTAGTTTAGGAAATCCTCGTGTAGGATTTTCATCGGTTATGTTTAAGTAAGGTTGTTAAATATATTCTAAGTCGTATACGTACTTGCTCAGGTTTTGGATATGCTTCATTTGTGGAGTATTAGTCGCTATACTAAGCGACAAAGGTGAGCGCTGTGTGTTTAATTTGTATGTCGGTCCGATGTGCTAGTAGATCGAGTCCAAACATACACTTAGGCTCTTAATAATCAAAGAATGAATTATATTCTAACTTTTCTTGCATGTCGTCACGAATAGGTTGACTTAATAGGTCAACATTACTTGCATGAAATCACTTAACATTTCAACATGATTATCCAAATACATGCTACGTCCGAATCTACTAGTTGCAAATGCATTTTACTAATTCATCATGACACCTAAAATTGCATATTATAAGTTGTCAAATGTTGATAATATGTTATATATGTTTGATATGTTATGTTCCGTTTGTTTCCGACTATATGTTTCCGTTTGTTTCCGATTATGTGTGGGCCCCCTTTTGATTGGTATATGGACCCGATGCCAACCTGGCCGGCAAGGGCCGGCAGGATTGTCACGGTTACCCGTAGGCCTGGCCTTACAATCCAAGTGGGGAGGAACACTTGGGGAGTAAGGACGAACTCCGGCAAAGACATGTCGATGCATTTTTGATAGTAAGGTCGCTCCTTACTTGGTGTGTTTGGATGGACATCAGACTGAGGATGGAGGGTAAGTGGAGGACGGCATCAACAAATTCTTGGTTATGTGAATTCCGTGTTCCTTCCGTCTTGAATATATGTTTATTTGCTTGATGACATGCTTATGTTATATAATATGTTGCATTCACACATCACCATGCAAATTCGCACATAGCCTCACTAAGTTGGACGATCAACTTATGCGTTCTATGTTTCACTCTTTTCAGTTTCAGGCGTTCTGGAAATAATAGTCGGGTTGCGGTTAGGTCATCACGGTTGCGGTCCCACCCTAGTATTCGGGAGAGTAGTAATATTTTGTGGTCCATTTATTTTCTTTTCGATTTTGATTAAAACCTTGCTTATAATGTTGATTCGTTAAAGATGATTTATGTTTTCGCAAAAGAGTCAAAATTTTCATAAATTACTTATTTATCTCTCTCTCGGCTGATTTTGTTCAAATATTTTGAGATGTTATGATAAAATGCTTCCGCTTTAAAACTCTACTATGAAAGTTGATTTTATTTGTTCGTCAAAAAAAAAAAAAAAACTTAGTAATTTAAATTGTTCTTATTTCTCTTTAAACCGCTTCCGCTTTTAAACTTTTAATTCATCGTTTTCGTTTAAAAAAAAAAAAGAGTTTCGATATTTTAACGCTTTTTCAAAATAACAATAATTTTTCGACCGTCATCCGACGGACCCGCGGAGCCGGGCCGTCACAAGGATCATCCCAATAAAAATTTCTTACCTCGATCAAGAACTTACGCTTATCTTGTGCAGTCCAGCTTGATGGAATTTCACCAGCAACCAAGTAGTTAACAATATTAGCATACCATGGCAATTGATCTAAATTGAACAGTTGTTCATCGGGAAAGTCATCTCGAATTGGGGGATCTTTTGTAGAATCAATGAACTCCAAACGAGATAGATGATCAGCCACGACATTCTCGACACCCTTCTTATCTTTAATTGTTAGATCAAATTCCTGCAACAAAAGAATACACTTAATTAAATGAGCCTGAGCATCCTTTTTGGAAAGAAGATACTTAAGAGCTGCATGGTCAGTATAAACAGTAATAGGTGAACCAATAAGATAAGGTTGAAATTTTTCCATAGCAAAGACGACTGCTAGCAGTTCCTTTCGAGTAGTAGAGTAGGTCTGTTGAGCACTATTTAAGGTCCTACTAGCATAATAGATAACAAATGGTTTTCCTTCCCTACGTTTTCCTAAAATGGCTCCAAGAGCATGGTCACTAGTGTCACACATGGTTTTGAAAGGTAAGCTCCAATCTGGTGATTGTATGATAGGTTCGGTAGTGAGTTTTTGGACAAGTATTTTGAATGCTTTTTCACACTCAGGAGTCCAGTCGAACCTAGCATCTTTGACTAAGAGGTTACACAGGGGACGAGATATAGAAGAGAAGTTTTGTATGAACCTCCGATAAAAACCAGCATGTCCAAGAAATGACCTAACATCTTTCACAGTTTTGGGTATATGTACGTTAGAAATCAACTCAATTTTGGCTTTGTCAACCTCTATTCCTTTTTCAGACACTATATGACCTAAAACAATCCCAGATGAAACCATGAAGTGACATTTCTCCCAGTTCAAAACAAGACCTTTTTCCTCACACCTGCTCAAAACAGCTTTCAAGTTAAGTAAACAAGAATCAAAAGAGTCTCCAAAAATAGTTATATCATCCATAAAAACATCCATGAATTTTTCAACCATATCAGAAAATATGCTCATCATACAACGTTTGAAAGTAGCAGGTGCATTACATAAACCAAATGGCATTCTACGAAATGCAGAAGTACCAAAAGGGCATGTAAATATTGTCTTTTCTTGATCCTCCAAAGCTATTTCAATATTATAATATCCAGAATATCCATCAAGAAAGCAATAAAACAGATGACCAGCTATACGTTCCAATATTTGATCGATAAAAGGAAGTGGAAAGTGATCTTTCGTGTTGCAGAGTTTAATTTCCTATAGTCAATGCACATGCGCCACCCAGTTACAACTCTAGTGGGAATAGGATGCCCTTCTTCATTTTCTACAACTGTAACTCCAGATTTCTTTGGTACTACTTGTGTAGGACTAACCCATTGACTATCAGATATAGGAAAGATGATGTCTACATCTAATAATTTCAAGACATCTTTTTTCACTACTTCTTTCATGGTGGGGTTTAATCTTCTTCGAGGATCTCTACGCGGGTTAGCACCTTCTTCTAAATGAATCTTATGTGAACAAATTAAGGGACTAATACCTTTAATATCAGCTATCGACCAACCTAGTGCAGACTTATGTTCTTTCAACAAATTTATGAGTTTCTCATCATGCAACAAAGGCAAATTAATTTTGACTTGTTTCAAATGTTCAAGAATTTCTCCATGATTTTCTGGTATTTTACCAAGTTTCAGTGCTTGAGGGAAATGAACATGGACCAAGGCTTTCTGCTCTACTTCCTTAGGGGGGTCGTTTGGCGGACTAGGTAAAGTTGGTCCCTCTATGACATTACTGCTACGAGTGGTGATGGCATTGATATCTTTGATGTTATGTGATTCGGAAGATTCTACCTTATGTTGCCCCTTAGGATTGGACTGTGGATGGGAAGGGAACTTGCCTCGTTCTTGTATAGTAAGCGCACTAGTTAGCTTACCAATTTGATTTTTTTATCTCTTTGTTCTCTTCCACAATCTGAGTTATTACGGCTCCTACCTTTTGATTAGTCTTACTGTGTGCCTCAATAAAGCTTGAAGTGTGTCCTCTAAAGGATTCCTATTTTGGTGAGCATTATTTTGAGATGCAAGGTAAGTTCTAGGTGTTTGTCCCTCGGATTTCCAACTAAAGTTAGGGTGATTTCTCCAACCAGGATTGTACGTCTCAGAATAAGGTGAAAAAGGTTTCCTATATGTTCCTAAGGCATTACATTGTTCTTCGTAAACCTCTCTCATCTCACCAAGTGTAGGACATACTTGAGCTAAATGATCTACCCCACTACAAATGAAACAACTATCTCGTGACTCTACCCTTGCAACTGGTTGACGTTTTTGACTATCTTTTGTTTCTAAAGCTTTTAATTTGTTGGTCAATGCTTCAACTTGTGCTTTAAGGTTGTCTTCTTCCTTAAGATAGTAAATTCCACTAGTTTTTGTTCTACTAGTACCATCAGTAATACTAGGTCCAGTCCAGGTGTGAGCTTTTTCGGCTATGTGATTTAGGTAATATATGGCTTCATCAGGATCATTTTCAAAAAATTCCCCATTACACATCATTTCAATAAATTGACGCTCCCTAGATGTAAGTCCCTCATAGAAATAACTAACAAGACGCCAATTTTCATACCCATGGTGCGGACACATATTCAACAATCCTTTGAACCTCTCCCAGGCTTGGTATAAAGTTTCATTATCTTTTTGGGAAAAGGTAGATATTTGTCTCTTAAGGTTGTTGGTCTTATGTTGGGGAAAGTATTTGTTGAAAAAGGCTTCGGTCATTTCTGCCCATGTACCTATAGATCTAGGTCTCAAAGAGTACAACCAACTTTTTGCTTTGTCTTTTAGGGAGAAAGGGAAGAATTTCAAGCTAATTGACTCTACGACATTGGGTTGACTATTAAAAGTGACGATGACCTACTCGAATTCCCTAATGTGTAAGTAAGGATTCTCACTATCCATGCCATGAAAGGTTGGTAAGAGTTGGATCATTCCAGGTTTGAAATCTATTTGCTGGGTATTTGCGGGAAACAAGATGCATGAGGGAGTGGATGTGCGGTTTGGGTGTAGGTATTCCCTTAGGGAACGTGCATGGTTGTTTTAAATTTGGTCCATGGTGGTAGGTGTATCGGTTAATGCAATGTTTGACCAAGATTTACTTAAATCTTGAGAAGTTGTATTTTTTTTGATCTACTAGACTGTGTATTTCCAGCTCGGACCGAAGAGTGCAAAGGGTATAGGTCCTCCCCAGTGTTGTATTTTTTTTGATCTTGAGAAGTTGTATTGATTCCCTCAGTGTTTTCCCTATGTTCTTTCCTTAACCTACGCAAATTTTCTCAATTTCTGGATCGTACTGTAATTCATCTAGATTAGAAGATCGAGTTACAAACATAAAAATAAAACACTTTTTTTTTTTGGTTTTTTTATAATAAAACTAATCAATTAACTAATAAATAGAAATAGTACGAAACTTCCTACAATTACCAATGAGAACAAAAATTGAATAAAATAAAGTTTACTTACCTCGTTAGCTAAATAACCACTTATGATGCTTACTTGTTGCACCTCCCCGGCAACGGCGCCAAAATTTGATTACGCCCAAACTTGTCGAAACAAAGCGATCGATGTAGAATAGATTGGGCGGTCGTATCCACGAGGAGATGACTAAACTAAGCTAAAATCGTTAGTAGACAAAGTAGCTTTAAAGATAAATAAACAAACTAAATTAGCGAAGCGATTTGATTTTAAGAAAACTTAAAGAAAAGTGAATTTTTGGTTATTGGAAAATACGATAATTAAAACGGTAAGATATCAAGAATCCCTTATATGCTTCGTTCACTTATTTGGATTGATTCATAAAATTACTCAATTGAAAGTTTCACATCCCAAACAATCAGTCGGAAGATAAGAATTGAAAAACACATAATTTCTAATGTATTTGATTAAATAACTTTCTTGCTTTTAGAGTTGGCACAAAATATCATCTTATGAGAAATCAAAAACATACTATATACCAAGGCATATTGCATTAAAAGACTACCCATAAAACGAAAGGCTTATATCAATATAATTATATCATAAAGATTTTCACATAAAAAGAGATTGACTAGATTTATATGAAAACTAATGAAACAATTGTATTAACATAAAAGTTGATGAAAATAGATGAAGAAGAATAAATTACTCAAAATTATTAAACTTACATAACCTTGAAAAATCGAATCCAAATAAGATCACTACGCATATAAGTTCATCTCTAATCTCACCAAAGAACTATTAGCCTAATTTACTAATCATTATCACAAGTTCTAGAGAGAAAATATGATAATGATTTGAGAGAGAATTGTAACTAAGACTAAGAATTGTGTGTTTCAAGATGTGTGATTCTAGGACTATATATAGGTGCTAAATAGCCCTAATCCAAGTAGGAGAAAGCTTAGGAGGTAGAAATTGAGTAGGAAGATGTTTAGGAGGCTTAATCCTCGTATGGAAAGGATTTATACAAGTTTCCTAATCACTTTAAGACACAAATCGCGATTCCCGCATAGAAGATTCTGCTCTGCGCGACATATTTGAAAAATATATATCTTTGTGCTCCAAACTCCAAATCCAGATCCGTAAAGTCCATAATGTAGCTAAATCCTTCGTCTACAACATATCCGAAATTCAGCTTAATAGGAGTTTCCCTGAGAGAGTTATCGTCCTTGGAATTAGCAGAAATATTTCTGGCAGATTCCTTATTTGTTGTTCTTGCACTAATTGACTTTCTTGAATCTTTCCTTGCTTCAAATTATGCCTTTGATACTTGTAAAATTTGGGAAAACTAAATATTCCCGGGTCCATATTTTATATTCCTACAAAAACTAATCAAAACTCAATATTTTCTAATTACAATAATTTCTATTAATTTCATGAAAATATCAAATTAACACTTGATTTATTTAGACAATAAGAACAACTTAAGTGCATTTTCAAGCACTAATCACAACCCCCAACCAGCTTATTGCTAGTCTCTAGCAATTCAAGCGCAAATAAGATATAAGCATGATGAACAAAACTGAGAAGAAATGAGATAAACTATCCAAGTACTTCAATCAAAGAGCTAGGCAAAGATCAAAATCGCTATCAAGATTACTTCGATCATAACTCCCAAAATGTGTGTGTGTGAATACTAAGTCAAAACCTTCATACCACAAACCACAATACACATAGCTTTCAAAAAAATTACCAAGAAAAGTATCAACTCCATTTCCTCACGGGTAAAGTGTTTAATTTTTTTGGACAAGGATTTCACTCATGGAGTTGGAAAACATATAGTCACTCAAAGAAATAGGCCATATTTTTGCGGACAAGCATACAAACAAAAATTGATCCAATGATAGGAAACATAACTATCTAGAGGTCACATTCTTTCACAATTTAGCTTAAGGATTTCAATTGGTCATACTATAGAGCCATATAAAGATTCATCTTCTAAAATGACGAAAACTAAGAACTTTTCTCTTTTTTTTTTTTTCTTTTATATGGCTCATGAAGACATTTTTCTCTTGACCAATATCATCCATATCTTTGACTTTTCTTTAAGAATGTTACTCTAAATAGCACTTAACCAATTCAAAAGAGCAATATAAGTTCATAAGTTGTTTTCTCGACTTCTCCACTCACTCACAAAAGATGTGTGAGTATATAAAAAAAAGAACTTTAACTTGGAAAATTTCTAGGCTACATGCATCGAACATCCATCCTACCACAAGCTTAGTAATGTGCTCTTGAAATTTTTATGGAAGCTACTTTCTAATAATAAAGATAGAAAAAATGACTAAGACTTTACAAGATGAAATCATACCTAAAAAGCAAATCTAGCATCTCAAATCAATCCATTCATACATACCGTATAGCCCATTTCCAAGAAAATCGCTAATATAAAAGCAGTAAACTAATTTTTCTTTAAAATGCATTTTTTTTTTCTCTCAGAAGGCTACCACCCCCAACCTAAATATGACGGTGTCCTCATTGTCACTATAATATGAATGCAGAAAATACAAGAAACAAAGGACTACTACTTGAATGATGTAAGTCTAGAGATGATCTTAAACACACAAACGAAAAAAAAACAAAACACACAAAAGAAAGAAAAAAAAATTAAAACTATAGTACATAATGGAAAGATAGAACCTGATTAATGGTAGATAGGAGCCGCAAGTGCAATTTCCTCGGGTTCATCCACCCTCTCCACAATTTGCTTTAATCTTTGGCCATTCACACGAAAAAGTCTCCCATCTTTAGGATTTTCTACTTCTACGGAACCATTGGGAAAGACTTGTTTCACCACAAACGGACCAGTCCATCTTGATCTCAACTTTCCAGGGTGGAGATGTAAACGAGAATCGTAGAGAAATACTCGTTGGTTTGGCTCAAAGTTCTTTCTGAGGATTTGCTTGTCATGAGCGACTTTCAGTATAGCTTTGTAGATCCTTGAGTTGTCATAAGCATCATTCCTTAATTCTACTATTTCTGACAATTGTAAGTTCCTTTGAAGACCTGCAGCATTCAAATCAAAATTAAGCGATTTAACTGCCCAATAAGCTTTATGTTCTAACTCTACAGGTAAATGACAAGCTTTCCCATAAACAATCCGATATGGGGACATCCCTAGAATAGTCTTGTAAGCTGTACGGTATGCCCAAAGTGCATCAGAAAGTCGTAAAGACCAATCCTTGCGGTTTTGGTTAACCGTTTTCTCCAGAATTTGCTTAACTTCCCTATTTGCTAACTCAGCTTGCCCATTGGTTTGCGGATAATATGCATTGGAAACCTTGTGAATAACACCATACCTGCGCATCAAAGCTTCAAAAGAACGATTACAAAAATGTGTCCCTTGATCACTAATAATAACTCGTGGTGTACCCTACCTAGCTAACACATTTTCCTTTAAGAATTTTACTACTTTAGTGTTATCATTCTTAAGACATGGTACAGCTTCTACCCATTTGGACACATAATCAACAGCAAGAAGAATATATAGATAACCATAAGAAGAAGGAAATGGACCCATAAAATCAATACCCCAACAATCAAAAATTTCGATAACAAGAATTGGGTTAAGGGGCATCATGTGGCGTCGAGTCAAAGCTCCCAGCTTTTGGCATCTATCACAAGAACGACAAAATTGATTAGTATCTTTGAACAAACTTGGCCAATAAAGACACTATTTACCTCAGTCTCGGGAATGCACCTTCTCATGATTTGGTCGGGTCAATATTTATACAAGTAAGGATCATCCCAATAAAAATTTCTTACCTCGATCAAGAACTTACGCTTATCTTGTGCAGTCCAGCTTGATGGAATTTCACCAGCAACCAAGTAGTTAACAATATTAGCATACCATGGCAATTGATCTACATTGAACAGTTGTTCATCGGGAAAGTCATCTCGAATTGGGGGATCTTTTGTAGAATCAATGAACTCCAAACGAGATAGATGATCAGCCACAACATTCACGACACCCTTCTTATCTTTAATTGTTAGATCAAATTCCTGCAACAAAAGAATCCACCTAATTAAATGAGCCTTAGCATCCTTTTTGGAAAGAAGATACTTAAGAGCTGCATGGTCAGTATAAACAGTAATAGGTGAACCAATAAGATAAGGTCGAAATTTTTCCATAGCAAAGACGACTGCTAGCAGTTCCTTTTCAGTAGTAGAGTAGTTCTGTTGAGCACTATTTAAGGTCCTACTAGCATAATAGATAACAAATGGTTTTCCTTCCCTACGTTTTCCTAAAATGGCTCCAAGAGCATGGTCACTAGCATCACACATGATTTGGAAAGGTAAGCTCCAATCTGGTGATTGTATGATGGGTGCGGTAGTGAGTTTTTGGACAAGTATTTTGAATGCTTTTTCACACTCAGGAGTCCAGTCGAACCTAGCATCTTTGACTAAGAGGTTACACAGGGGACGAGATATAGAAGATAAATTTTGTATGAACCTCCGATAAAAAAAAGCATGTCCAAGAAATGACCTAACATCTTTCACAATTTTGGGTATATGTAGGTTAGAAATCAACTCAATTTTGGCTTTGTCAACCTCTATTCCTTTTTCAGACACTATATGACCTAAAACACTCCCAGATGAAACCATGAAGTGACATTTCTCCCAGTTCAGAACAACCTTTTTCCTCACACCTGCTCAAAACAGCTTTCAAGTTAAGTAAACAAGAATCAAAAGAGTCTCCAAAAACAGTTATATCATCCATAAAAACTTCCATGAATTTTTCAACCATATCAGAAAATATGCTCATCATACAACGTTGGAAAGTAGCAGGTGCATTACATAAACCAAATGGCATTCTATGAAATTCAAAAGTACCAAAAGGGCATGTAAATGATGTATTTTCTTGATCCTCCAAAGCTATTTCAATATTATAATATCCAGAATATCCATGAAGAAAGCAATAAAACAGATGACCAGCTATACGTTCCAATATTTGATCGATAAAAGAAAGTGGAAAGTGATCTTTTCGTGTTGCAGAGTTTAATTTCCTATAGTCAATGCAGATGCGCCACCCAGTTACAACTCTAGTGGGAATAGGATGCCCTTCTTCATTTTCTACAACTGTAACTCCAGATTTCTTTGGTACTACTTGTGTAGGACTAACCCATTGACTATCAGATATAGGAAAGATGATGTCTACATCTAATAATTTCAAGACATCTTTTTTCACTACTTCTTTCATGGTGGGGTTTAATCTTCTTTGAGGATCCCTACGCGGGTTAGCACCTTCTTCTAAATGAATCTTAAGTGAACAAATTAAGGGACTAATACCTTTAATATCAGCTATCGACCAACCTAGTGCAGACTTATGTTCTTTCAACAAATTTATGAGTTTCTCATCTTGCTCGACACTAAGTTTAGACGAAATTATAACAGGAAAGGTATCACCTGGTCCCAAGAATGCATATTTCAGTCCTTCTGGTAGTTGAGATAATTCGACTTTTGGTGCCTCAATGGAAGATGCCTTTGGTTGTGTTCTTTCTTTTGGTAGCTCCTCAAAGCGTGGCTGCCAAACATTCCTTTCATTTAACCCTGTTTCATTAACAAAATTAGATGAATTAATATTATTAACAGAGTTAGGCGAAACATCAAAGTCAGAATTACAAAGGAGATAGTGTAAGGATTCAGAATTTTCCCTTTCGAATATTTTAGACACCAATGAATCTATCATATAAGTATGGTGACACTCATCTTCATCTTGTAGTTGCTTCCCAACATGGAATACATTGACTTCCAGTGTCATATTACCAAATGTAAGCTACATGAGACCATTCCTAAAATTGATGAGAGCATTTGCTGTAGCAAGGAAAGGTCTACCTAGGATCAATGGTATCTTAGACTCCATATTGACCACAGATTGAGTATCTAAAACCAAGAAATCAACAGGATAATAGAATTTGTCAATTTGAAGCAAAACATCCTCTACTATTCCTTTGGGTCTACGAATGGTTCGGTCAGCTAGTTGCAAAACAACAGATGTAGGCTTGATCTCTCCAAGACCAAGTTGCAAGTAAACTGAGTATGCCATAAGGTTTACACTTGCTCCAAGGTCTAATAAAGCTTGACTAAACTCATGTGGACCAATCTGACAGGTTATTGTGGGACACCCAGGATCTTTATATTTAGGTGGTACCTTTTGCTCAATCACTGCACTTACTTGCTCTGTCAAAAATGCGGTTTCTTTACATTGTGTTTTCTTTTCATAGTACACAAATACTTAATCACCTTTGCATATGAAGGTACCTGCTTGATAACATGCAACAAAGGCAAATTAATTTTGACTTGTTTCAAATGTTCAAGAATTTCACCATGATTTTCTGGTATTTTTCCCAGTTTCAGTGCTTGAGGGAAAGGAACATGGACCAAGGCTTTCTGCTCTACTTCCTTAGGGGGGTCGTTTGGCGGACTAGGTAAAGTTGGTCCCTCTATGACCTTACCGCTACGAGTGGTGATGGCATTGATATCTTTGATGTTATGTGATTCGGAAGATTCTACCTTATGTTGCCCCTTAGAATTGGACTATGGTTGGGAAGGGAACTTGCCTCGTTCTTGTATAGTAAGCGCACTAGTTAGCTTACCTATTTGATTTTTTTATCTCGTTGTTCTCTTCCACAATCTGAGTTATTACGGCTTCTACCTTTTGATTAGTCTTACTTTGTGCCTCAATAAATGCTTGAAGTGTGTCCTCTAAATGATTCCTATTTTGGTGAGCATTATTTTGAGATGCAGGGTAAGTTCTAGGTGCTTGTCCCTCGGATTTCCAACTAAAGTTAGGGTGATTTCTCCAACCAGGATTGTACGTCTCAGAATAAGGTGAAAAAGGTTTCCTATATGTTCCTAAGGCATTACATTGTTCTTCGTAAACCTCTCTCATCTCACCAAGTGTAGGACATACTTGAGCTAAATGATCTACCCCACCACAAATGAAATAACTATCTCGTGACTCTACCCTTGCAACTGGTTGATGTTTTTGACTATCTTTTGTTTCTAAAGCTTTTAATTTGTTAGTCAATGCTTCAACTTGTGCTTTAAGGTTGTCTTCTTCCTTAAGATAGTAAATTCCACTAGTTTTTGTTCTACTAGTACCATCAGTAATACTAGGTCCAGTCCAGTTGTGAGCTTTTTCGGCTATGTCATTTAGGTAATCTATGGCTTCATCAGGATCCTTTTCAAGAAATTCCCCATTACACATCATTTCAATAAATTGACGCTCCCTAGATGTAAGTCCCTCATAGAAATAACTAACAAGACGCCAATTTTCATACCCATGGTGCGGACACATATTAAACAATTCTTTGAACCTCTCCCAGGCTTGGTATAAAGTTTCATTATCTTTTTGGGAAAAGGTAGATATTTGTCTCTTAAGGTTGTTGGTCTTATGTTGGGGAAAATATTTGTTGAAAAAGGCTTCGGTCATTTATGCCCATGTACCTATAGATCTAGGTCTCAAAGAGTACAACCAACTTTTTGCTTTGTCTTTTACGGAGAAAGGGAAGAATTTCAAGCTAACTGACTCTACGACATTGGGTTGACTATTAAAAGTGACGATGACCTCCTCGAATTCCCTAATATGTAAGTAAGGATTCTCAGTATCCATGCCATGAAAGGTTGGTAAGAGTTGGATCATTCCAGGTTTGAAATCTATTTGCTGGGTATTTGCGGGAAACATGATGCATGAGGGAGTGGATGTGCGGTTTGGGTGTAGGTATTCCCTTAGTGAACGTGCATGGTTGTTTTCAATTTGGTCCATGGTGGTAGGTGTATCGGTTAATGCAATGTTTGACCAAGATTCACTTAAATCTTGAGAAGTTGTATTGATTCCCTCAGTGTTTTCCCTATGTTCTTTCCTTAACCCACGCAAAGTTTTCTCAATTTCTGGATCGTACTATAGTTCACCTTGATTAGAAGATCGAGTTACAAACATAAAAATAAAACACATTTTTTTTTTTGGTTTTTTTTTAATAAAACTAATCAATTAACTAATAAATAGAAATAGTACGAAACTTCCTACAATTACCAAATAGAACAAAAATTGAATAAATTAAAGTTTACTTACCTCGTTAGCTAAATAACTACTTATGATGCTTACTTGTTGCACCTCCCCGGCAATGGCGCCAAAATTTGATTACGCCCAAACTTGTCAAAACAAAGCGATCGATGTAGAATAGATTTTGCGGTCGTATCCACGAGGAGATGACTAAACTAAGCTAAAATCGTTAGTAGACAAAGTAGCTTTAAAGATAAATAAACAAACTAAATTAACGAAGCGATTTGATTTTAAAAAAACTTAAAGAAAAGTGAATTTTTGGTTATTTGAAAATACGATAATTAAAACGGTAAGATATCAAGAATCCCTTATATGCTTCGTTCACTTATTTGCATTGATTCATAAAATTACTCAATTGAAAGTTTCACATCCCAAACAATCAATCGGAAGATAAAGAATTGAAAAACACATAATTTCTAATGTATTTGAGTAAATAACTTTCTTGCTTTTAGAGTTGGCACAAAATATCACCTTATGAGAAATCAAAAACATACTATATACCAAGGCATATTGCATTAAAAGACTACCATAAAATGAAAGGCATATATCAATATAATTATATCATAAAGATTTTCACATAAAAAGAGCTTGACTAGATCTATATGAAAACTAATGAAACAATTGTATTAATATAAAAGTTGATGAAAATAAATGAAGAAGAATAAATTACTCAAAATTATTAAACTTACATAACCTTGAAGAATCGAAACCAAATAAGATCACTACGCATATAAGTTCATCTCTAATCTCACCAAATAACTATTAGCCTAATTTACTAATCATTATCACAAGTTCTAGAGAGAAAATATGATAATGATTTGAGAGGGAATTGTAACTAAGACTAAGAATTGTGTGTTTCAAGATGTGTGATTCTAGGACTATATAGAGGTGCTAAATAGCCCTAATCCAAGTAGGAGAATGCTTAGGAGGTAGAAATTGAGTAGGAGGATGTTTAGGAGGCTTAATCCTCGTACCAAAGGATTTATACAAGTTTCCTAATCACTTTAAGACACAAATCGCGATTCCCGCGTAGAAGATTCTGCTCTGCGCGACATATTTGAAAAATATATATCATTTTGCTCCAAACTCCAAATCCAGATCCGTAAAGTCCATAATGTAGTTAACTCCTTCATCTACAACATATCCGAAATTCAGATTAATAGGAGCTTCCTTGAGAGAGTTATCGTCCTTGGAAGTAGCAGCAATATTTCTGGCAGATTCCTTATTTGTTGTTCTTGCACTAATTGACTTTCTTGAATCTTTCCTTGCTTCAAATTATGCCTTTGATACTTTTACAATTTGGGAAAACTAAATATTCTGGGGTCCATATTTTATATACCTACAAAAACAAATCAAAACTCAATATTTTTTAATTACAATAATTTCTATTAATTTCATGAAAATATCAAATTAACACTTGATTTATTTAGACAATAAGAACAACTTAAGTGCATTTTCAAGCACTAATCACTTAGCATTAGGATATGGGAACTCTCTGATGAAGTGACCCAATTTCCTGCAATTATAACACATCATTTTGGATTTATAAGAATCCTTATCTTGAGAAGAAGAAGTAGGGTTAGAAGTAGAAGCATTGTTGTATTTGTTCTTCATTTTTCTTTTATAGAACTTTTTGAAGTTGTTCATCAGCAATGCAACGTCTCCAGCTGTGTACTCCTTTTTGTTGAATATTGTGGCTTCATCAGATGATTCCACATCTTTGATTTTGTATCCTGGTCTTCTAGGATTTTCAGCAGCAACCAGGGCGGCTGTAGGACTTGAAGTTGAGGTTTCTTCAACACCCATTCTTGGCAGTTTATACTCATACGCCTTGAGTACTGAGAACAGCTCGGTGAGAGAGATCTTTCCCAAATCTCTTGACTCTTCCATGGCTGTCACCTTCATGTTGAAATTTGGAGGTAGAGCCTTCAGCACCCTGACAGTTATATCCTTGTCTATGAAGGTTTTTCCAAGCTTGAGAACTTCATTTAGCGTCCTTGTAAACCTTGTATCCATCTGATCATTGGTTTCCGCAGACTTCATCTTGAAGTTATCCAGCTTTTCCAGAGCAACACTCAGCTGATGCTCTTTGATGGCGTCGTTTCCTTCGCTCATATCATGAACATTATCCCACATTTCTTTGGCAGTCTTGCAATGCTTGACTTTATTAAATATGTCATTATCCAGGGCCTTGGTCATGATGAAACGGCCAACCTTGTCCAGATTGAACAGCTTGATTTCTTCAGCTGTCATCTCATTTAGATCTTTTTCCACCACTGTGTCGACTTCATTAACATTTATAGTCTTGGTGAATTTGAATGGACATTTGATGATACATGTGTAGATGTTATCATTGTAGGTAGCTAAGAAGATTTCCATTCTGATCTTCCAGTCCTCAAGACTCATACTAGCAATGTGGAGAACATGACTGATTCAATCCAAACACTAGGATCAAGCTCGTTGATCAGGCAGCTGATTCTAATGAACCACCCGCTCTGATACCACTTGTTGGTCCCAAGTGGTCAGATGAGGTCTAGAGGGGGGGGGGGGGTGAATAGACCTCTTCAAAATTTTATCAAATTTTAACTTTAAAACTTTTACTTAACTGTCAGCAGACTAAGCTGTTATAAAACAGTAGGCTGACTAAGCTGATCGCGAACTAATCTTTGAACAGCTACGTAGACCACTAATCTGATAATCACTTAGCTGATTTAGTCAAAATCAGTTTTAACACCAGAATACTTGCAGCGGATATTTTAAGTGTTTTTTGATGGGATAGTGCCCTGCAAGCCAATAGATTTTAGCTTGTATAAGGACTATCATGTGATAAGCTTTCTCTAGTATAAATGAATTAATATGATCGTTTGTTTATGCTATGTAAATCAAACAATGGCCAACTTCATCTCTCGCGAATAACTTAAGCGATTGGATGAAACCCTGAGATCACTCATGACTAAGGGATTATTCACTTCAGTATTGGGTGCGATTAATCATGAAACAGTCTCAAAGGTCGTGATCTCGAAAATGTTCCAAGTCATAGATTCCTATCGAGACGGGGTATCGAGGGAATCGCAAAGACTTGTAGGATTATGCATGATTCATATGAAGTGAATTTGTTGTTGTTTCATGAACAAGACATTTTGATATCAGTGCATATGACTAGGTGGTTCGATAGGGGATCGAACGCATCGAACGACCCGAACAGAGAGACCCATTGTGGAAGTGCGTAAAAGCATATCGCTGATGAGATGTCTCTCAAGACTTATAAAAGTGTACGATTTAGCCCTTAGACTTGAGATGCTAGGGCGAATTCGGTATGCGGGTGTGCGTAACTGTGCTCTCCAAAGAGCAACTCTTCTCAAAATCTCACTCAAAAAAGATTGATTTAGGAGCCGGTCACATAGCTTGACCATTGTGCGCCTACGTTGGGTACGTATACTCGTATGCGCGGATGGTTAGCACCAAAATGGGATCTACCGACTCGACGTAGTTCGTTGAGAGAATTTCCGATACATTCTTAGATAATATATTCCGAGAAACCCGTGGCCACGGTCGGTGACGGATTTGGAAAGGGGTTTCTAAATTTAGCAGTCACATTGAAATTATTATCCTGAATTAGAAAGTATAGTTATCGAGATAATTAGAGGTGCCGACCAACTCACACACCCTAGGTCTCGATCGGGAAATTAGTCGATAGAGGGACCGTATGTACATGGTACTTATGAGAGGTGAGGTTCACTGAGATCAATTCACCTGAAGTTGGGCCTCATGGGCTTGTGGCTAGACATCGACCATGAGGTGTGGGTACTCCTGAATTAATAGGGAGATTCATTCTGGAGTGGTCAATAAAGGAAGTTTATTGATCGGAGCAATTAATGAAATATTAATTGCTCACTAATTAAATCACGAAATTGTGAGCCTGCGGCCAATTGATGGTGAACCTAGAGGGTCACACACAATACAGTTAGGACTGTGACAGTCAACTGAAGAAAGAATTGATTTAAAGAATTAAATCAATAGAATTAAAGGGTTAATTCTATAAGAGAGAAAATTAATTAGATTATTCTAAATAATTAAATTGTTAATTAAAGGGTTAATTAAAGTGTTAAATCTTTAATTAGATTTAATGGGCTATTTAATTAAAATGTTAATTAAATGAATGGGCCATTTAATTTAAGTGTTAATTAAATGAGTGGGCTATTTAATTAAAGTATTAATTAAATAGATGCAAGACATGGGCCAGTTTAATAAGTGGCCCATTAACTAAAGTCTTGCGCAAGGAGTTAGGGTTTTTGGTATTCTCTATAAATACGGAGTCTTAGAGACTCAAACCTAATGGAACTCAATAGAAAGAATCCAAATAGCAGGAAACACTCAAACCCTAACCAACTCCTAAAACCGCCGCCCCCTCAACACTAGCCCTAGTTGAGCGCCGCCTAACCCTATCCACCGCCGCCGCCGATGTGTGCTATGGATTGGCCGTGCCACCCTTCTCTCTTCCTTCTTCATGTACATCTAGAGTTGGATCTTGATCCGACTCTTGATTTTGACAAGTTTCCATCCTAGTTCTGAGCCTGAGGATCAAAGCAGTCACAGATCTAGCTGGTGTGGACTATTCTCTAGAGGCACAACACATGGGGTGCTTCTCACAAACCAGATCCATCAGATCTGAATGAAGACCGGAGGAAAAACCACCACCTTGCCTGTGGTGAGGTAAATTGCTATTTACCATCTTATAATTTGGTAATTTATTTGCTAAATTGTATTCAACCTTTTCGTATGTGCTAATAAGTAAATCCTGGGAATTGGTGTATGAAAAATTTTAAATTCCGCACCGTTGTAGTTGACAATCATACCCATAAATTCCCAACAGTGGTATCAAAGCCAAACTTATTATGCACATATGAAAAAGGCCTGAACACATCAAATTATATGCTTATATGTTATTGTTGTGTTCCGATCTATGATTCTTGCTTGTTATGATAAATTGAATGTTCGGATCTATGCACTTTTCGGTTTTTGGGCCAAAAATGTAATTTTCAAAAATTGGAGGGCTTATTTGCAAATTGTGATTTTTCAAAAATCTGGACAGAAAGTAAATTTTTCTTTTTTCTGCAATTCTGGACCAAAATTGTAATTTCTGGAATTTTTTAAAATCTGGACTGTTTTGCAATTTACAAAAGGTTAGGGGCTGTTTTTGCTATTTGCGTAAATTTGGGGTCTGTTTTGCAATGAACAAAAGTTTCTGGAAATTTTGTCAATTTTCTGCTTTCTGGTCCAATTTGCATGTTCTGGAAATTTTGGGGCTAATTTATAATTTCCAAAAGTTGAGGGGTCAAAATGTAATTTTCAAAAATTCAGGGGCCGAACTGCAATTTTTAAAGTTGAAAAACAGAAACTGTTTTGTGCACTAAAAGGGTTTAGTGGATCCGGAAAGTTAATTTTGTCATAATTAGTAGGGACTAAGAGGTGAGAATCAAAGGGTCATTTTAGAAGGGATTTAAAATGATGGTTAAGAGATTGTTTTAGAAAGGGGTTTTTTTAAAACTAGAATCTATATGTATTTTAAAAGGTGGTTTTAAAATATGATAAGAGATAAGAAATTAGAAAATAACTTTTGCTTGTTTCTTGCTCTACGTGAACTGTTTACGTGGTTTTCGATCGCGCCGAGCCTTGACCCTTAGGGTAGATGTGATTGGTTTATTTAATATTGATGGTTTTATTAGGCCTGCGAGCCTTAAGTTTTTTGGGCCACTTTGAGCCTTTGTAATAGATAGGGCTTTACTGTTTTATTAGTTTAGGATGGAGGCCCGTTACAAGCAAGGTGGGAGCCCAAGAAGACTAAAGGCCATGTATGCATGGTAGTTTGTGTAATAGACTAGGTCTCTTTGAAACCCAATTAGATGGACCAATAGGACCATCGTCTTTGGCTCGATGGTGGTCCGCATAGGAGGCTCCCGATCGAAAACATATTGTGGTAGAATGCATGCTAGGTGTGTATGTTTTATTTATTGATTTATCTTTTAGCATGTATGGTAATGCGCGCTAGTAATTTAGATCGTAAATAAAAGGTAAAACATAATGGGAATGGTGAGATCTCGAGGAGAGTTACCTCAAACTCTTAAACCCGAAAAAACCCCTCTTGAAAAATAATATTAAGTCATATTGGATTAAAATAAAATGAAGTATTTATATAAATCCAAGCCTTCCATCAATAGGGACTAGCGTATGTTGTCTACTTATCGATAGAGGTGATCCAGAGTCTGGCACCCGAGTCAAAGAAAGGGACAATACACGAAATTCCTTGATTCTTGTTTTTAACTAAACATGACAAGGGTGAGGACTGGTCGGGATGTGAATATCGATCGATAACCAGTTACGGGGAGTTCACGACCGGGCCCGTTGCTCATCATGATTGATGGGTTAGACTTAACGATTAGTAACACTTATGATGTAGCAGTGCTAGATAAGTGCGAAGACCGAGGCAAAATAACTTGAAGGTTGTGTAGTGACACAATTGGCAATAAGTATGCCTACCTGGGGAATTAGTTGTATGGCCACGAGTCGTGGGTGCAATTAATGGCCGTTGGGACGTCAAGACCTACTAGGAAATAGAATTTCCCGAACAATTGAAGGGGTAATTGTTTCGATAAAATAGTGGGAGAACTTTTACGATAGAAAGTCCAACCATCGTAGATTATAAGTATTTTCATTAACTAGTCTACTAGATTTTATGTCTTCTCTTTAAATTAGATATTGTGATATCTACATGAATTATCTATTATTTATTATTTATCCTCGACTTATAAAATATCTGGATTAAAATATCGATTGGCTTAGAAACCTGAGGATCATCCTCAATTCCGAAAACCGGAATCGTGTTCTTAATAACCAACCTATGCCTGATGCATTTTGAGATGAGTCTCAAAAGGAGAAACGAATCACCTACTGAATATAGGAATCTTAATGATCGTTGCCTCATACAAGCATCAAGATTGAACGAGCTAAAGAAGCGACATAAGAAAATGTCTGAAGCTTCTAAAACTTAACTTCACCTCAAAAGGCTTGTTTTGAGGAGCAGTTTTCGAATCGTCTGATTCGAGATTTATAAGGTATTGTTTGAAACTCGAGAATAAAAGAAGGAACCAATGTCAAGGATCACTGTCCTTGTTTTATCAGTCTGGTTGGAAAACTAGATCGTTCAAATGTAGGCCTACAAGTGATCTCCTCCCCGCTCATTCGAACTATTCGAGAACAACTCTGAACTTCTTTGATAAGTTGATCAGGTTTCTCGAAATAACCAAAGTATTGGTGAAAGGCAAATAGGAACCTTTTAAAGGGGTATACCTGTCATGATTGCTTACACATCAAAGACTGCAAAGTCAAAGAAGAGTAAAAGGAAGGAGAAGGGGTTCTCTTCCCAAGCGAACATAAAGGTAATGGATAGAACGCATGTAGCCTAAAATCGAAATTATCCCGCTGCACCTAATAAAGGCACTGACATGTTTTATTGATTAGAAATTCTAATTAAGTAAACAACGTCTCAATTAAAGAGTTAATTGAAAGTAAAGTCTCAATTAAAGAATCAGTTGAGCCGCAACGATTCAATTAAAGAATTAATTGAAAAGGGGAAATTAAAGAATCAGTTGAAGGCAACGTTTCAATTAAAGAGTTAATTGAAAGGAAATTGATTGAATTAATATATTAAATTCAATCAATACCAAGATAATGATCCGCACTCATATGGCACGCAAGATTATGTCGCGTTTCCATAGGAAAGAATCAAAAGTTGGTGTCATCGATGCTTCTTGAAATACAGGGCTTAGATGAACTATCAACTTGCGAATCCTGGCTGAAGGGAAAAGGTGACAAAGTTACCGTTTTCTAGCCATCCGGTGCATACCAAACCAACTTTGGATTGAATCCATACGAATGAATTTGGACCACTAAAGTGTTAGTGAAAGAGGAGATTACTCATACCTCGTAAGTGTTACTGATGACTTTGGTCAGTAGTGATATGTATATCTTATGATGTACAATTCGAAACTCTTGAAAGAATTCATAGAATTTCGAAACGAAGTAGAGAATCAAACTAGGCATAGTATTAAAGCCATTCGATCTAATCGAGATGGCAAATACTTAAGCTAAAAGTTCCTCAATTATCTTACTGAGAAAGATGTTCTCATACAACGAACTCCTTCTAAGACGCCTCAAGGTATTGGAGGGTCTGAAAGAAGAGAATCGAACCTTGTTGAACATAGTTCGATCCGTCATGAGTTTCATTTAATATCCTTATGCATACTAAGGATTGACCCTAATGATTGCATTGAAGATACTGAACAAAGTAACTTCAAAGTTCGTGCCTGTAAAACCCTACCAAGAATGGTGTGATAAAATACCTCTATACTCTTTTAAGTATGGGGATCTCCTGCCTAAATCGGGAACAAAAAGGAGATAAATTGGATAGTGGATCCAGTTTGTACAAATTTGTGGGGTATCCAAAGAAATCCATTTGGATGCCTGTTCTACACTCCTAAAGAACAAAGGATGTTTGTTTCAAGGAATATCCATTTCTTAGAGGATGGCTTCCTCGTGAATAGAAATGGTACCCTAGTAGAACATGATGAGGTCCAAGAAGTGGAACTCATCCCCACAAATAGTGGGAGTTAATCCAGAAACTGCTGAACCATCAAGTACACCAGTACTTCGTAGATCTGATCGAGTTCGTGAGGAACTTAATAGATATGGTTAAACCATATATGAAGAACCTACATTAGATGTAGACGCTCATGTATGCAAGAGGTCATACAATCCTAAACAGATTCCATCCATTCCAACAAGGTATTGACCTTGGTCGATCCACCAAAGGGAAGTACCCCATGGAAAGCAAATGGATCTTCAAGCGCAAGCTAGGAATGAATGAAAAAGGTGTTAACCTATAAGGCTTGCCTAAAGACAAAAGGTTATTCACAAAGGCCTGGAACGGACTTTGACGAAATCCTTTCTCCATTTGGCAATGACCGAATCCATTTGGAATCACATTCATTTTGATGAGAAAGTCAAGGCATTCGACTTCATTGAAAAACAAATGTGAAACTGGAATGTACAAAGGATTAGTGGGAGCTATTTGGAGTTCATTAATTTTACATGTCGATAACATATTGATTATCTGGGATGATATTGGAATGTTAACACAGACGGAAGCATGAATATCCATGCAATTCTCCATGAAATATTTTAGAAAGACATCAGGAAAGATGTTGGAACTCTCTCAAACTATGTACATAGAAACAAATACTGAAAGTATTCAGTATGGAAGAATCCAAGAAAGGATTGCTTCCAGTGAGACACTGTATCTCTCCTCCCAAAATCGATGTGCCCTAGGTCGAATATGGAAAAGGAGAACGTCTCAAATACCTTATGTTTGAAACAAAAGGGAAGCATGTGGCATGCTTTACTATGTACTAGACCAGACGTAGAACCGGCTCTAAGTGCCATGAGCAGTTACTAGTCAAACTCCAGTGAAAAGTACTGGATCGCCGTAAAAGATATCCTTGAGCTCTTGAAAAGGACTAAGGATTTGATCTTGGTCTGCGGTGATAATGGAGAATTGAAATTCGAAGGATATACTGATTCGAATTTCTGGTCTGATGTGGATAAATATGTGTATCCAATTTTGGATACATAATTTGCCTCAATGGGGTAGCGGTAAGTTGGAAAGGGTTCCAAGGGAAGCACCGTTACCATCTTAACCACTGAAGCAAGATGTCTCGCAGCAAGGAGTGCAGCGTAAGGAAAGTGTTTGGATGAAAAACTCCATCCAACATTTGGATGTGGTGCATAGCATTGCGAAGCTCGTGGTTATCTTCTAAGATAACAAATCGAGCTATTGCTAAAGCAAAGGTAGATCTCACCAGAAATCTAAACAAAAGATAAAAGTACCATTTGATTAGAGAAGTCATTGGTAGAGTTGACGCACGTGATGGATCGCGTCGATTCGGAAGACAAATCTAGTAGATCCACTAAACAGAGCTTTTTCACAAAACGAGTTCGATGAACATCTATGAAAGATGGGTCTTAGAAGCGTTTGTGATTGGCTTTAGGGCAAGTGGGAGATTGATGGGATAGTGCCCTGCAAGCCAATAGATTTTAGCTTGTATAAGGACTATCATGTGATAAGCTTTCTCTAGTATAAATGAATTAATACGATCGTTTGTTTATGCTATGTAAATCAAACAATGGCCAACTTCATCTCTCGCGAATAACTTAAGCGATTGGATGAAACCCTGAGATCACTCATGACTAAGGGATTATTCACTTCAGTATTGGGTGCGATTAATCATGAAACAGTCTCAGAGGTTGTGATCTCGAAAATGTTCCAAGTCATAGATTCCTATCGAGACGGGGTATCGAGGGAATCGCAAAGACTTGTAGGATTATGCATGATTCACATGAAGTGAATTTGTTGTTGTTTCATGAACAAGACATTTTGATGTCAGTGCATATGACTAGGTGGTTCGATAGGGGATCGAACGCATCGAACGACCCGAACAGAGAGACCCATTGTGGAAGTGCGTAAAAGCATATCGGTGATGGGATGTCTCTCAAGACTTATAAAAGTTTACGATTTAGTCCTTAGACTTGATATGCTAGGGCGAATTCGGTATGCGGGTGTGCGTACTTTGATTTAGGAGCCGATCACATAGCTTGACCATTGTGCGCCTACGTTGGGTACGTATAGTCATATGCGCGGATGGTTAGCATCAAAATGGGATCTACCGACTCGACGTAGTTCGTTAAGAGAATTTCCTATACATTCTTAGATAATATATTACAAGAAACCCGTGGCCACGGTCGGTGACGGATTTGGAAAGGGGTTTCCAAATTTAGCAGTCACATTGGAATTATTATCCTGAATTAGAAAGTATAGTTATCGAGATAATTAGAGGTGCCGATCAATTCACACACCCTAGGTCTCGATCGGGAAATTAGTCGATAGAGGGACCGTATGTACATGGTACTTATAAGAGGTGAGGTTCACTGAGATCAATTCACCTGAAGTTGGCCCTTATGGGCTTGTGGCTAGACATCGACCATGAGGTGTGGGTACTCCTGAATTAATAGGGAGAATAATTCTGGAGTGGTCAATAAAGGAAGTTTATTGATCGGAGCAATTAATGAAATATTAAAATGCTCACTAATTAAATCACAAAATTGTGAGCCTGCGGCCAATTGATGGTGAACCTAGAGGGTCACACACAATACAGTTAGGAATGTGACAGTCAACTGAAGAAAGAATTGATTTAAAGAATTAAATCAATAGAATTAAAGGGTTAATTCTAAGAGAGAGAAAATTAATTAGATTATTCTAATTAATTAAATTGTTAATTAAAGGGTTAATTAAAGTGTTAAATCTTTAATTAGATTTAATGGGCTATATAATTAAAGTGTTAATTAAATGAATGGGCCATTTAATTAAAGTGTTAATTAAATGAGTGGGCTATTTAATTAAAGTATTAATTAAATAGATGCAAGACATGGGCCAATTTAATAAGTGGCCCATTAACTAAAGTCTTGTACAATGAGTTAGGGTTTTTGGTAATCTCTATAAATAGGGAGTCTTAGAGACTCAAACCTAATGGAACTCAAGAGAGAGAATCCAAATAGCAGGAAACACTCAAACCCTAACCAACTCCTAAAACCGCCGCCCCCTCAACCCTAGCCCTAGTTGAGCGCCGCCTAACCCTAGCCGCCGCCGCCGTTGTGTGCTATGGATTGGCCGTGCCACCCTTCTCTCTTCCTTCTTCATGTACATCTGGAGTTGGATCTTGATCCGACTCTTGATTTTGACAAGTTTTCATCCTAGTTCTGGGCCTTAGGATAGAAGCAGTCACAGATCTAGCTGGTGTGGACTATTCTCTAGAGGCACAACACATGGGGTGCTTCTCACGAACCAGATCCATCAGATCTGAATGAAGACCGGAGGAAAAACCACCACCTTGCCTGTGGTGAGTTAAATTGCTATATACCATCTTATAATTTAGTAATTTATTTGCTAAATTGTATTCAACCTTTTCGTATGTGCTAATAAGTAAATCCTGGGAATTGGTGTATGAAAAATTTTAAATTCCGCACCGTTGTAGTTGACAATCATACCCATAAAATCCCAACATTTTTCACAAGTAAGCTTGTTATTAAAAATGCGAAATAAAAACACAAGAATTTTTATAGTTGTTATATGGATGTAAATCCTTTAGGCCACTCTTCCAAGTCACAAAGATCTTGGGTTATACTATAATCACAAAGCTTGCAGTATACTCTGGTTGCGCTAATCAACAAATGAAAAGGCCACAAGTGCGCAATAGGAAATCACAAAGAAGACCAATTTTACAGAGACTTATCACTCATAAAGACGGATAAGAACTCCTCACAACACTATCTTTTCACAGATTCACTCAAAAAATGTATTCGTTTTGCTTCAACAAGCTTCTGTCAACAAATGACTTCAGCAGGCGAGTGAACTTTTTTTGAGCTTCTTGAGACTTAGAAAATATTCTACTTCGGTTAATCTCTCAGATGTTGTGTTGTATTTTCTCTTCGTCTCTTCAGCTATTTATACTCACAGATTCAAAAAGTGTCCGTTGAAGAGAGACACAATTCAATTTTCTCGATTTTTGGTCCTTAATTTTCGCGAATGGCTCTCTGCACAGTGACAGTACTGCAGATTGTACTTTCTGTCAGGCAGCATTAAATGCACCTAGCTGATATGAGGTATTTCTTCAATCATTTGCCATTAATATCCTCGGTCTTCAGCATTTATTACTCTAAGGGCATTTATTACCGTTGGGGAGACTTCATGATCCTTTCCACTCGGCTGATAAGAACACAAGTCTGATGGTGAGCAGAGCTGATCCCAAACTTGAACAAATCCGATTTGAGTCGGCTGATCTTCACCAATTTGATTTCTTTCATTCAGCAGATCAGTAGTCTTCTGGACCTTGAATATTTGACCCTTCTGATTTGTCTTCTTACTTGGTCAAAATTTTTCTAAGGGTTTTAACTAAGTTTTCCATACTTAGCTGATCTTGATGTTTTGGAAATCATCAAAACCTCCCTTAACTTCTTTATTTCTTATGCACTCTATCTTCATCTTCATCCAAGAATTTCCCCCTTTTTGATGATGACAAAACTTCAGCTAAGTACCTGTTACCTATACTAATGTTTTAGTCCTCAAACCTTCTGAGATAGAAATGTATGTTGGAGTAAAAACTTGAACTTTTATATATGATTTGAAAAGATTACAAGTTACAAGTTTTTCATCAGATGAGATAACTGAAGAAAATAAAGTAAACTGATACAATATAAAATAGTCAATACAAATCATCAGCTTCTTCACTTCCTTCTTTTTCAACTTCCTCATACTCATATTCTGAATCATCATCATCTTCATCTTCATCATTTACGTCATCAGTTAGAAGATTTTGCTGAGCAGCTTCCATCTTTTGCTTTATTTCTTCTTCACGCTCTAGTTTCTTTTCTGCTTCATCAATTCTTCTCTTCAGACGTTCTACATTTTGTTCTTGGTGAGTTGATCCAATTGCTCTTCAGGAGTGTCATTTTCTGCAGCCAATTCTTTATCAGACTTGACTGGTCCTTTAGGTTCTTCTTCAGCAGCTTGTTCATCAGTTTCCTTGTTATCAGCTTCTCCATCTCCTTCAGCTTTTTCTTCAAGTACTTGTTCCTCTGGCTCTTTTGGTTTCTCTTGAGCAGCAGCAGAGTCTTATTGAGTACTTGGAGCAGTTGGCTCTTCCCTTTTCTCTTCCCCCTTTTTGTCATCATCAGTAGGGTTAATAGTAGGGTTGAGTTCAACAACATGGATTTGGACAGCAACACATAAGTTCCTGATGTTCTGATCCATTACATCATGTCTTGTGTTGAGATGATTCAGAGTAGATGTGATAGTTCCAGACTGATCATTGATGCAATCAACATTAAGTTGTAAAGTAGAGATTTCTTCATGGACTTTGTTTGCAGCAGTTTGAACTTCTGCAATCAATAACAGATTCTTTGTAGTCTCCTCATTAATTACTAACTTTGATGAATGTGTCAGTCAGATGAGTAATCGTATCTTCACTTCTCTTAAAAACAGCATGAAGATGACCAACATCAGCTTTGACATCTTCAATACTTCTGTTCATATCCAGAATGCTGTTTGTCAGCATAAGTGAATTGTCTTGAGGAAATGGGAAGTTGTCAAAGGCATCCTTAACCATTCTTGCATTTTCTTCATGCATTTGCTTCATCAGCATCCTATTCCTCTCTTCCATTTCCTTAAGTGAACTTTCAAGCATTAGCTGGAAGGATTCCATCAGTGATGAGTGCATATCAGCTGTTGGAATGGAGGGTGATGCAGTCTGATTTTCTTCCTGGTTAACATGAGTGTCTTCCAGTACAACTTCTTCATCAGTCTTTTCCTTAGCTTTCCACTCAATAGCTAAAGACTCATTTGTAGCAGCAGTCTGTTCCTTGACGTCTTCAAAGATCTTTGTAACAACAGTCCCATCATCAGTGAAAACAGTAGTTTGGCGGATTCTCTTTATGATAGGTAGACTACTTGCAGCAGATGTCTTCACTTTAGGCAACTCTTGATACGTTTTTACTTCTTTTCCAAATGTAATCTGCTGTACACTAGGTAGACTGGGCAGATCACTTGGAGATCCTTGTTCATACCTTGAACGTTCAACCCATCTTTCCAAGGCAGTATGAACATCAATTTGCACAGCTCTCTTGATAGGATCATCTTGCTTTCTTCTCTTGGCTGGCAATGCATCGAAGATGATCTTGGCTTCAGCAGCAGCAAATTCTTGTGCATATTTGTGCATCACATCTCTGACATAATCAGCATCCAGTGCTTTGGTGATTGAAGTAGTCTGCAACCAGCTGAGGACCCATCTTTCCTCACTTGCAAACTCCATCCAGCTCTGGAGTTCTTCAACAGATTTGTTCATCCTGTAATCTCTCCATTTGATGTATCTCTCCTTCTCTTGGATGAACAAGGATTTACGATGCAGCTTCTCATCAATACGAGCCAAGGCAGCTTCAAATCTGTTGAAAACAGAATGATCAGAATTGACAATATCAAAGGCTTTTCTTACTTCAAACCTTTTCATTTCTGGTATTATGCTAGAAGGCATTTTTGGCTTGTCCTTCTTTGATTCACCAATCTTATTGCCACCAGCTATGTTTGGACCATGGGAGTCCTTCTTGCTTAACTCAATGACCAGTGCCAATTCTGCATCTTCAGCAGCTTTATGCTCAGCAGCAGTCATTTTACTTCTTTCTTCATCCTTTTCAGGGTTTTTTGCAGTTTGCACCCCCAAAACATGGAAAATAGGCACTTTGCACCCCCGAAACATAAATTTAGCATTTTGCACCCTCGAAATATGAAAAATACAGCACTTTGCACCCTCGTTTATTTTCAAGCAAAAATTTAAGGGCAAAATAGGTAATTTAATAGTATTGATACTTTGCACCCTCAAAACTTGAGAATTTCGCACTTTGTACCCCCAAAATAAGATTAGCACTTAACACCCATTTTTTAAGAACAAATCAGCAACTTTCACCCGCAAAACACAATAAATAGGAACTTTGCAACCCAAAACACAAAATTAATACTTAACACCCTCAAATTTAAAAATTTAAACCCCTCATTTTTTTCGTCAAAGTTGACTATCGGAGTGATAAAAATCTAAGGCAAAATAGGAAATTCATTTTTTTTACTTAAATTTTGCAAAATACAATTATAAATACTCGAATACGTACTCATTTCTCTCTCAATCTTTCTTTTCAACAATATAACCATAAATAACTAAATAAAGTACATGTAAACTTTTTGATGACCCATTGACTACTTCAACATATCAAAGACCCGTAAATAATTACCTATTTTGTCTTAAAAAAAATTACCTTAATGGTCAATTTTGCCGGAAAAATTAGGAGCTTGAGTTCTTTTTTTTATTTGAGGTTGTTAAGTGTTAATCTTGTATTTTGGGGTGCAAAGTGTCCATTTATTGTGTTTCGGGGGTGCAAGTTGTTAATTTGTTCTATTAGGGAGTGTTAAGTGCTAATTTTATTTTATTTTGGATGGGGGGGGGGTGAATGTGCCAAAATTTACAATAGAATTACCTATTTTTCCCTTGAGTTTTTGCTTGAAAATAAAAGAGGGTGCAAAGTGCTGTATTTTTTATATTTCGAGGGTGCAAAGTGCTAAATCTAAGTTTCGAGGGTGCAAAATGCCTATTTTCCATATTTTGGGGGTGCAAAGTGCAAAAAACCCTCATTTTCAGCTGCAATTTTGCTAAGCTCAATGGCTTTTTGCTCTTCCTGATCGTCTCTCTTTCTTTGCTCTGCTTCTTCTCTCTTTTTCTTATCAGCAGCAGACACTTTCTTTCTCTTGATAAGTATTTTTCTTTTTCCTTTCTTTTTGTCAGTTGTCTGAGCTTCTTTAGCAGCAGCAGGTTCAGGAGTAGCATATGCAATTGGTGCGGCTGCAACAGGTTCGATGATCTGCACATCAGGATCATCTTGAGGTTGAGCTACCTCAACTGCTGGTGCGGTGGAAGCAGTCTATTGAGTAGCTTTATCAGCAGCTGACTCCTTGGCAGCAGACTCTTCTTCAGCTCCAGCAGGCCTCTCTGCTGATTGAGGACTTTCTCTGACTAAGTGAAAAGGTTTAGCAGGAGATGGTTCGAAAACCACCTTCCTCTTAGCAGACTTGTATGTAGCAGGCTTCTCTTTGACAGGTTTAGAAGCAGCAGTGTCTCTCAACTGGCTTCTAGTCCTTTTTGCTACTTTGTCAGCAGATATTTCTTCTGACACTGTTCTTGATGGAGAACCAACTGATATCTCCAAAACTTCATTAGTAATCTTCTTTATAGCAGTCTCAACAGCAGCTTGCTTTTTCTTGTCTGTTCTGGCTTGAATAGTTGCCTTAGCTGTTTGAACAGACTTCTTTTGTCTCTTAGCAGGAACCTTGTCCTTAGGTTCCTCAGACTCTTCTTCCTCATCATTCTTTCTCTTTGTTCCTCCCTTAACAGCTTGATAGGTTGCCATAGCTTTGGCATTATGAATCTCCTTCCCATGGGTCATTCCACAACCCAGTTGATAGAACAGGTAACTTAGAGTAATCCTGTGATTTGTTTGCTTCTTCTGGTGAAAGTTCGCCAGAATGAACCAGATGACAATAGACCAGTTCACCTCATAGCGGTAGTAAATAGCCATCATTATGATGTAACGTTTCATGGTACCACTGTCTAGAGAGAAGGTACAGTTCTCTATCAGCTTTGAAACCATATCAGCCATGCGCTGATATTCATCCTTCATCTGTTTCTTCTTTAGATTCCCAGACATAACTTCTCCTTCCTTGGCACAGATTGCCCAGAATTCTTGGATTTTGTATTCTGCCATAAAAGACACATAAGTTCTTCCCTGATTTGACAGCCCAAACTTCTCGTGCAATAGGGTAGGAGTGATGACTATGGTCTGTCCTCCGACGGTGGCTTTGATTTCAAGTTTTTCAAAATTAACAGCATCCTTAGCATTGTAGTACTCCATCACTTGGTCTTTCCAGACCATTTCTTCATGAGCTTCCATGAATTTTACATGTGTTGCAGCCTTGAACTTTTCCAACATCTCTTTCATCACTGGGGTGCTAGAATGGTGATATGTATCATAGACTAGATACATACCCTCAGCCTTAGCTTCTTGTTAAGGATTCATAGTTGATTCTGTAGAAGATTAGTGAAGAAACACAGGAGAATTTTGCAAAGTAGAGAAGCAGAATTTCTCAAAAATGCGTTTGAATATTTTTGGGTGCGTAAAGAATCACAGAGCAGATCAGATCTGGTTTTATAGAGATTAGGGTATTTCGGTTTCCGTGATACACGCTAACCGTTAGATACGTTTTATGTCAGTTCTGATCGTGCGGGCGTCAGTTACGCGATTAAAAATTCAAAAAGCATTAAATGTCAAGCGGGAATATGAACCTCCTCAGTTTACTTGTAAAAGCGGGTTTTAGATAAAACGTTTTTAAACAACAGAGCTTTTATGTAAACAATCAGACAAGTAAAATAAGTACAGAATACAGAACTTGGATGAACTCCCGACTTGCGAATCTTGTCTCAAAGGAAAGATGACCAAATCACCCTTCACCGGGAATCCCGAGCGAACCAAACGGACACTGGATTTAATCCATACTGACGTTTGTGGACCACTGAGTGTCAGTGCTGGAGGAGGATTCTCGTACTTCGTAACATTCACTGACGTCTTTAATCGTTATGGATATGTGTATCTTATGAAACACAAATCCGAAACTTTTGAGAAATTCAAAGATTTTCGAATGGAAGTAGAAAACCAACTTGGGCATAGTATTAAAGCACTTCGACCTGACAGAGGTGGTGAGTACTTAAGCCAAGAATTCCTCGATTATCTGAAAGAGAATGGAATTCTCGCGCAGCGAACTCCCCTTAGGACGCCCCAACTCAATGGAGTGTCTGAAAGGAGGAACCGAACTTTGTTAGACATGGTTAGTTCCATGATGGGCTTTGCTGACCTACCCTTTTCGTTTTGGGGCTTGTCCCTATTAACTGCTTCGAAGATACTAAACATAGTGCCTTCAAAGTCAGTGGCAACACCGCCGCACCAAGTATGGTATGGTAAAGCACCCGTTTATTCGTACTTACGAGTATGGGGATCTCCTGCCTATGTGAAGAACAAGAAAGGAGATAAGCTAGATAGTAGATCTAGTTTGTGCAAATTTGTGGGGTATCCAAAGAAATCCATTGGATACTTTTTCTACGATTTTAAAGAACGTAATATGTCCGTGTCTAGGAATGCCCACTTCTTGGAGAAGGATTTCCTCAACAACAGAAATGGGACAATCATAGAACTTGATGAAGTCCATGAATCGGACCCATCCCCACAAACAGTGGGAGCTGAACCTGAATTCGCTGAACCTACTAGTACACCTATTCTTTGAAGGTCCGATCGAATTCGTAAGGAGCCAGAGCGATTTGGTTTCATTCACGAAAACGAGAAGTTGGACAGTGATCTAAGGACATATGAAGAAGCTATGTTAGACATAGATTCAGGTGCGTGGCTCGAAGCCATGCAATCAGAAATGGATTCTATGCATTCCAACAAGGTTTGGACCTTGGTCGATCCACCTGATGAAACTATCCTTGTAGGATGCAAATGGATCTTCAAGCGCAAGCTTGGAATGAATGTAGAGGTATTAACTCATAAAGCTCACTTAGTAGCGAAAGGGTATTCTCAAAGGCCTGGAATAGACTATGAGGAAACCTTCTCTCCCGTAGCGATGTCGAAATCCATTCGGATACTCCTTTGCCATAGCCGCGTGGCATAACTACGAAATATGGCAAATGGACGTAAAGACCGCCTTTCTCAATGGAGACATTGACAAGGAGATCTTTATGCAACAACCCGAAGGGTTTGCGTCCAAAGGAAATGAGCACAAAGTGTGCACATTTCAAAGGTCAATTTATGGCCTCAAACAGACGTCCCGAACCTAGAACATACGATTTGATGATGATTTAACCGGTTTTCGTCGGGTTATAGGTATCAGTAAAATTGTGAAATTGGGGGTTTTCAATATATATATTTTATAGGGCTCTGTTACTTTATTCAGGATGGATCAAAACTCAAGGAAGAGCAATTTTGTTAGAACAATAAGTAAATATCGAAACCAACAGGAAAAATAACACAAATATGAAGAGAAAGTTCTTTCTTTATTGAATAACAGTGAGTTGTGCTGTTTATGCAGAATTCAATGGCGTATTTGCCTTATGATTCAGAGTTGTTTAATTCCATGATTGACTAGGTATTTATATAATACTAAACCTAGCGTTACAAGAAAACGTAATCCTAATAGGACTCGGCCCAAATATCCTTCTTGGGTCCGGAGTATAGTCTTCTTGGTCGAAGAGAGATGTATTCGGCTGGGTCGATAAGATGATCATGAACTGTCTGATTTGCTCGAACCGATCTTATGTTCTTTAGTCGATCCGCACATTATGTAGGGTGCGAAATAGCCCTCATCAGTACTCCCTCACTTCTTCGAGCGTATAGATAATAGAAGCTCGTCGAAGTAGACAATTTTATACGACTGTTTCTCTTCTATGAATGGTTCGTTAAAAACCCTGTGGGAAAAATCTTAAGTAAGGAAAAGAGTGCAACGCATCATAGATAGTCGTTTTCTCTTTCCAATTATGAAACGCCACGCGTCCATTCGGGAGGCTTTTAATCTCCTTCCATTTTTGGCGGGAATGTGATTAGTTGTGACGGGTTCGAAACGTCTTTTCTCATCTTGGTATAAATAGGTGACTTTTGAGTTCGTCATTTTTCCTTTATACTTGCTTATAGTTCGTAGTCATTTTCTTGCTTACTCGTTCATCATATAAAGTTTTCCTTTTATCGACCTGCATCTTCCGAGAATCTGAAAGTATGGCTTCTTTAAGAAAATCGTCTTCGTCTTCTAGAGAGAATGTCGCTCCTAACAACGAGGAGGAGTTGCATTCTAATTTTTTGGGCGAACAAACTGCAGTCCCTGAATTTATCGTCCCTGTTGAAGACACCTTTAAGGTACAAATCCTTTTCGATTCAGATGTCGCTGCCCGAGCCAAAAAGGGCAAAGGTACTGCTCCTCATATTTCTGAACCAATTGAGGACCTAGCTTGTGCTTATACGGTAGACACTTTTCCAGAGGTTGTGAATAACTACGCCAAATATTTCCCGGAGGGTTCTGAGATAATTCTTCCTTCCCCTTCTGAGTACATCTCCACCAGAAAGATGTCGAGCCTTTTACACGGCTCACTTCAATAGCGGCCTGCGTCTTCCGTTGTCTCCCCTCTTCCTTGATATTCTGAAAATATTCAGTGTGTCCTTGACACAATTAGTTCCAAATTCTGTGGCCTTTGTGGTTTGTTTTTCTGTCTTGATGATCGCAAAGGGGTTTAAACCTTCTTTTCGTAATTTTACACAACTTTTTCGGTTCAACATTTCCAGTTCTTCCAATCGTGGATATTTCTTCGCTAGTCAAAGGCCTAGTCGAGCAATCTTCGATTCCCCTGTTTCTAGTAATCCTTCTTGGAAATCTCATTTCTTTTTTGTTCGTCCCCCACCTCGTATTTGTTTGGCGGATGGTTCGACCATGCCCTTCTGATGGGATCATGGTTCCAGTTGGGTTCCCGGAGGTCGCTTGCCGACTGGTGAACTTGTTCCAGATGACGCTCAGTTTATTGGTGAAATCCCCGCTTTGCGTGCCAACAAATACCAGAGTGCTCTCCTGATTGGGGACGCTTTCCTTCGTAAAGCGGGATTAAGCGCTTATAACTTTCCAATCAGTTCATCATCCGAATCACTTGGTAAGCATTTTTCTACAGCCTGGTGGTGCGATGATATCTTTCTTGCTTAGAATCTAATTTTTATCTTGTTTCTTTTTCAGTCCATATGGTAGAAAACTCTCGACATTCTTCGAAGGGAAAAATGGTGCTGTCTAAATCTTCCAAATCCGTAGAGAACGTCCCCATCGAGCAGAGAGCATCACGGAAGAGAAAACTGGAGTTGAGTCATGAGTCCGAGGAGAATGGAGAGGAAACTCCAGATTCTTCTCGAGAGTCCCCTATTCGTCAGGGCACAGGATCCGGTTATCCTCCTCTTCAGCTTAGAACATCTTTGGGTATTCGTGGATGTCGCAGCTGGTCGATGCCACATCCCACTAATAATCCAGTTGATAGAAGGAGGAGCTACTGATAGGATAGTGCCCAGCAAGCCAACAAATATAAGCTTGTTTAGGAACTTCCTTTAGAAGCAATCTTATGATTTATAAGATAATACGTCCGTTTATTCATAGTACGTGAATTAAACAATGGCCACCTTCATCTCTCGCGAACTTATCTAAGCGATTGGTTGAAACCCTGAGATCACTCATGACTACGGGATTATTCACTTCAGTATTGGGTGCGATTAATCATGAAACAGTCTCAAAGGTCGTGATCTCAAAAACGTTCCAAGTCATAGATTCATATCGAGACGGGGTATCGAATGAATCGTCAAGACTTGTAGGATTATGCATGATTCACATGAAGTGAATTTGTTGTCGTTTCATGAACAAGGCATTGAATGCTAGTGCATATGACTAGGTGGTTCGATAGGGGATCGAACGCATCGAACGACCCGAACAGAGAGACCCATCGTGGAAGTGCGTTAAGCATATCGGTAATGGGATGTCTCTCAAGACTTATAATAGTGTACGATTTAGTCCTTTGACTTGAGGTACTAGGGCGGATTCGGTACACGGGAATACGTACTTTGATTTAAGAGCCGATCACATAGCTTGGTCATTGTGCGACTACTTTGGGTACGTATGAACGTGTGCGCGGATAGTTAGTACTAATAAAGGATCTATCGACTCATCTTGATAAGATGAGAGAATTTCCTGTACGTTCTTAGATAATAAATCCGAGGAATCTACGGCCGTAGTCGGTGACGGATTTGGAAAGGGGTTTCCAAATTTAGCAGTCACACTGGAATTATTATCCTGAATTAGAAAGTACAGAATTGAGATAATTAGAGGTGCCGACCAATTCACACACCCTAGGTCTCAATCGGGAAATTAGTTGATAGAAGGACCGTATGTACATGGCATTTATAAGAGGAGAAGGTTCACGAAATCAATTCACCTGAAGTTGGGCCTCATGGGCTTGTGGCTAGACATCGACCATGAGGTGTGGGTACTCCTGAATTAATAAGGAAATTAATTCTGGAGTGGTCAATTAAAGTGGTTAATTGGTCGGAGCAATTAATTGCTCACTAATTAAATCACGAAAGTCGTGGGCCTGCTGCCAATTGATGGTGAACCTAGAGGGTCACACACAATACAGTTGGACAGTGACAGTCTGAAAGGATTCAATTGATTTAAGGAATTAAATCAATATATGAATTAAAGTATTAATTCATGAAGAAGAATAATTAATTAGAAGTAACTAATAAATTAATCAAGAATTAAAGTGTTAATTCAAAATGGAGAATCATTAATTAGGAGTAACTAATTAATGAATCAATTGGAATTTCTGATTGATTAAATCCTCAATTAAAGTATTAATTGGAAAGGATTAATTAATTAATAGTAGATTAATTAATTAAAACACATGGGCCGATCCATATGAAAGCTAATTGATCTTTGATTAATTAATTTAAGCATATGGGCCAATCAATGTAAAGATAAATTAGTCTAGGATTAATTAATCTTACATGGGCCAATTTTGGGAACAATGATCAAAATAAGTTTAGGATTAATTAAAAAGCATTTGGGCCGATTTTGTTAATCAAAGTGGCCGATTTTTGCTTATATTAATTAATCTTGAATTTATTTTGATTGTGTATGATTATGATAGGGATTAAGAGTTTGTGTTATCTTGTGTAACTAGGAAAGAGATTGAAAGATATCTTGTTTCCTAAAGTGATAAGATTATGTATATCTTGTTTCTTGATAAGAAGATATTCTTTCAAGATTTAGATATCTATTAGGAGAAGGAGTCTTCTAATAGAGATATCTATAAATACTAGATACACATAATCTAAGAAAAGAAAAAGCTAACCCTAATTCTAAGCAAGAAAGAAAAACACAAGAAAACATAGGGCCGAAAATTTCAGCCCCTCTCTCGCCCTCTCTGCATAATCGAACCCTGTCAGAAAAATCGCCCCTCCCTGTGTAGGATTTTTCTCCAAGTCTTCTTCCAAGATCTGCATCCAATTCCTGACGAGACAATTCCTTAATCCTAGTTCTGAGCCTGGGGATTTCGCGAAGTCACTCAAATCCAGCTGGTGTGGACTTTCTCTAGAGGCACAACACTTGGGGTGCTCTAGTGAACAATCGAAGACCGGAGGAAACCACCACCTTGCCTGTGGTGAGGTAAAAAGGCTTTTACCATCTATTTAATTTTAGTATATGCATGCTTTAATTAAATTCAACCTTTATTCATATGTGCTAATAAGAAACCCTGGGATTTGGTGTATAATAAAAAAAATTTTAAATTCCGCACTGTTGTAGTTGACAATTATACCCATAAATCCCAACAGTGGTATCAGAGCCAGGCTTATTATGCACATATGAAAAAGGCCTGAACACTTCAAATTTTCGTGAATATGTTTATTTGTCGTGTTCTATGCATGGATCTTGCTGTTTATGATTAATTATGTGTTCGGGTAAATAGCATAATTCTTATTTGGGCCAGATCTGCAATTTGCTAAATTTACAAGACTAAAATTGCAATTTACGATTTTTTTTTATAAAATCTGGACAGAATCTGAAATTTTACTTTTCTGGGAATTTTGGGCTGAAATTGAAAATCTGTTTTTCTAGCGATAGGGGTCTGTTTGCAATTTCCATAAGTTGTGGGGCTGTTTTGCAATTTACGAAAACTTCAGGGGCAGTTTTGCAATTAACAAAAGTTTCTGGAAATAAAATATTAATTTCTATTTTCTGGGCCAATTTGCAAGTTCTGGAATTTTTGGAGCTGATTTTTTATTTCCAAAAGTTTTGGGGTCAAAACGTAATTTTCGAAAATTGAAGGACCAAACTGTAATTTTCAAAATTTGAAATTTCCAGAACCTGAATTATGTTTTAAAAGGTGTTTTATTATCCGAAGGATTAATTTTTCATAATTAGTAGTGGACTAAAGTAAGAACCATGAGATATTTTAAAAGGGGTTTTAAAATAGAAATAGTGATTTAATTTTAAAAAGGGGTTTTAAAATAAAATCAAAGGGTCATTTTAAAAAGGGGTTTTTAAAATGACAGTTAAGAGATTTTTTATAAAGGGGTTTTTAAAACTAGAATCTAAAGTTATTTTAAAAGGTAGTTTTAAAATAATATAAGAAATAAGAAAATTATAATTTTGCTTGTTTCTTGCTCAACGTGAAATTGTTTACGTGGTTTTCGATCGCGCCGAGCCTTGACCTTTAGGTTAGATGTGATTGGTTGATTTTAATCTTAATGGTTTTATTGGGCCTGCGAGCCTTAAGTTTTGGGCCACTTTGAGCCATTGTAATAGATAGGGCTTTACTGTTTTATTAGTTTAGGATGGAGGCCCGTTACAAGCAAGGTGGAAGCCCAAGAAGACTAAAGGCCATGTATGCATGGTAAAATGTGTAATAGAGTAGGTCTATATGAAACCCAATAGATTGACCAATAGGACCATCGTCTTTGGCTCGATGGTGGTCCTCATAGGAGGCTCCCGATCGAAAACATAATGTGGTAGCATGCATGCTAGGTGTGAATGTTTTATTTTTATTTGTTGATTTATTTTAGGCTTGCGCGCTAGAATTTAGATCACTAAATAAATAATAAAGCATAATTAATGCGGTGAGATCTCGAGGAGAGTTACCTCAAACTTCCTAAAACCGAAAATCCCCTCTCGAATTAAAATATTAAGTCATATTGGGTAAACTATAAAATGATGTTTTATAGATCCAAGCCTTCCATCAATAGGGACTAGTGTATGTTGTCTACTTATCGATAGAGGTGATCCAGAGTCTGGCACCCGAGTCGAAGAAAGGGACAATACACGAAATTCCTTGATTCTTGTTTTTAACTAAACTCGACAAGGGTGGGGAATGGTCGGGACGTGAAAATCGACCAATAACCAGTTACGGGGATTTCATGACCGGGCCCGTTACTCATCAAGATTGACTGGGTTAGACTTAAACGAGTAGTAACATTTATGATGTAGCAGTGCTAGATAGATGCCAAAATCGAGGCAAAATAGCTTGAAGGTTGTGGAGTAACACAATTGGTAAAAGTATACCTACCTAGGGAGTTAATTGTATGGCCGCGAGTCGTGGGTGCAATTAATGTCTGCTGGGACGTCAAGACCTACTAGGAAATAGAATTTCCCGAATAATGCAAGGGGTTTATTGTTTCGATAAAATAGTGGGAGAACTTTTTCGATAGAAAGACCAATCTTCGTTAATTATAAGTATTATCTTAAATCTGTCTGCTTATTGTTGTCTATTATTTATATTTAGCCATGCCAAAATTCACTGTCAATTGCGAACAAACGATATTGCAAATATGGATATCATCACTCCACGATGAAGGCATGACTGGGTTCAAAAATATTAGTGAATATTGCACTTACCTGATCAAGAGGCTAAATCGAATCGATGAGCTTAGCGCTATATTGACTCTAGATGATAAAATGGTAATCATCACAAATGGCCTGCCTGAATCATTCTCTCATTTTATCGATCATTGTGAAGTTCCACATAAAGGAATTGAGACCAATGATTTGCATAAGTTGTTAGACAAATATGAGAAAGCTCTCGAAAGAGGACAAGGATTGATCGAAGGAAAGAATTGTCCCTTATGAAAGAAAAATGAGGAACTGAGTAACATGACTGATGAGGAATTCCGAAACATACTTGACCAAGGTATAACCTAAGTTATTTCCTTTTTGATGAAAAACATCTTAAGATCTTCTTTTGATGTAAATCATCTAACATTTCTGGTTTCTGTAAAAGTGTTTACAGAGGATGATTGGAACGTGCTGCAAGTGACCAAGTCTGGGTTTCAATTGCACATGAGGGAAATATACTTCAAGGAATGGGTCAAGGAGCATCTGGATTTTTCTTATTAGCATATGTTTTTCTTTAATTCTGGATTTAGCCATTAGTTAGAGTTTTGTCTATTTATTTCGAACTTTGTACGAAACTTCTTAGCTTTACCATTATGAATGGAGTTATTTTAATTAAAGCTTTTAATTCGTACATAATTGCTTTACCGTTGTAAATAAAGCAAAGAAATAAGCAATGATAAAACTTAAACAAATATGCTAAATCAAGAAAAGAAAAACAAAATTAGATAATTATCCACATTCGATCATAATTCCTAAAAGAAGGAATCAATGAATTGTTTTCAATCATGGCTCTTGAAAAATAGAAGATTGATGAATTCAAAACATGTGAATCCTGTCTGAAAAGGAAATCAATCGATTAAAGGTATTTTGAAATACCAAGTATTTAATGGATGAAGACCGTTAATACACATGTGGATCACTAAATCATTAGTGCGAGTAATTAATTACTTCATAAAGTATCCTAATAGCATTTAGGATATGAGTACTTTGGAAGGTACAAGTTTTTGGAAAGGTTGAAGGGTTCAAAGTGTTTCATATGGGCACTAAGTAAAGTGCAAGTATGAAAATGTTGAAAGGATTCAAAGGATTCCAAAATCGAAGCAATTAAGGGCATTAAAGTATGACCATTCGATTTAATCGAAGTGATTAATACATAAGCCCTAAATTACTCAAATTATCTAAATGAAGAATAGAATTCTTGAATAGCAAGTTAAATCTAATAAAAAGGAATCGAACTATGAAAGACTAGATTCATTCCTTAAATTAGTATTGCTAAAACTCCTCAATCAATTCTGGGGGTCAACCCCATGACTCTAGAAGGATACTTTGACTAGTAACCCTTTTAAGTCAATTCCTACGAAAACCGTACTAACTCAAGTATGGTATATCATCCATGAATGATAAAATTGGATAGTGGATTCAATTGAGAAAATTTGTAGGGTATCCAACGAAATCCATTGGATACCTGTTCCATGATCCTAAAGAACGAAACTAGTCCGTTGCTAAGGATTCCCAATTCTTATAGGGTGGTTCCCTCGCTAATAGAAATGGGATATTACCATGAAACTTGATGAAGTCCTAGACTTGGACACATCCCTACAAATAGTGGGAGTATATTTTCAAACCTACTGCACCAAAATTTTGTACACCAAATTTCGAAGATTCGATCGAATTCGAAAAGAACTAGTACGTTCACGAATATGATCGATTGGGTAGTGATCCAAGAACTTTCGAAATATCTATGTAAAACATAGATTCGGGCACATAGCTTGAAGCGCCATGTGGTCTGAGTGGATATCCAATAATCCATTTAGAAACGCTGAACCGTAGAAGCTTCGTATGACCACGAGGCATAACCATTGGATGTAATTCCAAAGGTGAATCTATGATTCTGGACCAGTATCCCAAAACTGGAACATGCAACTAGATGAGACAGTCAAGGCGGTTGGTTTTATCAAAATTGCATGTAAATCTCAATGTACAAAAGAATCAGTGGGAGTTTTTGCATTGTTCGTAAAATAAACACTAAAGTTGACATAGATGATGTAAGAGTGTCAAACGCAGACGAAAGCGTGTACATGCACGTAATTCTTCATTAAAAGATTTAAGGGATACATCTCACGTATTGGCAGTACGTATCTATTATGATAGATTAGAGAGATGTTTGAAATCCCAAATCTTAGTACATGGACAAAACTGAATAAAATCAGTATGGAAAGTCATAGAGAGGACAGTTTCCATAGAGATATAAAATCTCTCTCAAAGTCAAATGCGCCCTACATTTGATGAGTAAAGAGGATAATATTTCTATACACCTTCCACATAAAAGGTGGCATAGTATATGCAACGTCATGTACGAGACCAGACTAAACAGAAGCTATGAATATCATAAAGCTACTGTATTGTCGAACACCAGTAAGGAGTACTGAATTACCGAAAAGAGCATTTCTTAAGAACTCTGGGAGTTTTGAGGATATATTGCTGGTCAACGGTAATAATGAAGAATTGGAACTCGAAGGATTTAGTGATTCGAGTTTCCCGTTTGAAGTGAATATAATATTCTGGTTTTATGGGGCAACGATGATTTGAAAGGGGTTCAAAAGGGCAATCGATGCCAGGTAACCATAAAACAGAATATTTCGCAGTATTGAATACAGCGAAGGAAAGTGTTTGGACGAAAACTTCTTCCAACAAACTGGAAGTAGTACCTAGCATTGCGAGGCCTATAGTTATCTTCAATGATAACCTAAGGCAATTGCTTTAGCAAAGGAATCGAGATCTCACCCATGATCTAAACACAAGTATACCATATGATCTGGAAAATCATAGGTAGAATAAGACGTGGGGGCACGTCAAGAGACAACATAGCAGATCCACTAATTAAGTCATAATCACAAAAGGGTTCGACGGACATCTGGAGTGAGATGGGCCTTAGAAACGTATGTGGTTGGCTTTAGGGCAAGTGGGAGATTGATAGGATAGTGCCCAGCAAGCCAACAAATATAAGCTTGTTTAGGAACTTCCTTTAGAAGCAATCTTATGATTTATAAGATAATACGCTCGTTTATTCATAGTACGTGAATTAAACAATGGCCACCTTCATCTCTCGCGAACTTATCTAAGCGATTGGTTGAAACCCTGAGATCACTCATGACTACGGGATTATTCACTTCAGTATTGGGTGCGATTAATCATGAAACAGTCTCAAAGGTCGTGATCTCAAAAACGTTCCAAGTCATAGATTCATATCGAGACGGGGTATCAAATGAATCGTCAAGACTTGTAGGATTATGCATGATTCACATGAAGTGAATTTGTTGTCGTTTCATGAACAAGGCATTGAATGCTAGTGCATATGACTAGGTGGTTCGATAGGGGATCGAACGCATCGAACGACCCGAACAGAGAGACCCATCGTGGAAGTGCGTTAAGCATATCGGTAATGGGATGTCTCTCAAGACTTATAAAAGTGTACGATTTAGTCCTTTGACTTGAGGTACTAGGGCGGATTCGGTACACGGGAATACGTACTTTGATTTAAGAGCCGATCACATAGCTTGGTCATTGTGCGACTACTTTGGGTACGTATGAACGTGTGCGCGGATAGTTAGTACTAATAAAGGATCTATCGACTCATCTTGATAAGATGAGAGAATTTCCTGTACGTTCTTAGATAATAAATCCGAGGAATCTACGGCCGTAGTCGGTGACGGATTTGGAAAGGGGTTTCCAAATTTAGCAGTCACACTGGAATTATTATCCTGAATTAGAAAGTACAGAATTGAGATAATTAGAGGTGCCGACCAATTCACACACCCTAGGTCTCAATCGGGAAATTAGTTGATAGAAGGACCGTATGTACATGGCATTTATAAGAGGAGAAGGTTCACGAAATCAATTCACCTGAAGTTGGGCCTCATGGGCTTGTGGCTAGACATCGACCATGAGGTGTGGGTACTCCTGAATTAATAAGGAAATTAATTCTGGAGTGGTCAATTAAAGTGGTTAATTGATCGGAGCAATTAATTGCTCACTAATTAAATCACGAAAGTCGTGGGCCTGCTGCCAATTGATGGTGAACCTAGAGGGTCACACACAATACAGTTGGACAGTGATAGTCTGAAAGGATTCAATTGATTTAAGGAATTAAATCAATATATGAATTAAAGTATTAATTCATGAAGAAGTATAATTAATTAGAAGTAACTAATTAATTAATCAGGAATTAAAGTGTTAATTCAAAATGGAGAATCATTAATTAGGAGTAACTAATTAATGAATCAATTGGAATTTCTGATTGATTAAATCCTCAATTAAAGTATTAATTGGAAAGGATTAATTAATTAATAGTAGATTAATTAATTAAAACACATGGGCCGATCCATATGAAAGCTAATTGATCTTTGATTAATTAATTTAAGCATATGGGCCAATCAATGTAAAGATAAATTAGTCTAGGATTAATTAATCTTACATCGGCCAATTTTGGGAACAATGATCAAAATAAGTTTAGGATTAATTAAAAAGCATTTTGATTTAACCGTTTTTCGTCAGGTTAATTTAATATCAGTGAATTTGTGATATCGGGGGTTTGGATATTGAATTATTCAGTATATTGGGCTCTGTTACTTTATTCTGGATGGATCGTTTACAAAGAAAAGCAATAATCAAAGGCAAGAAGTAAAACCATTAACAAAATTAAGAACACAACGATAAGAAGGTAAAGTTCTGCAATAATAATGGATATTATTGAGTTCTATTATTATCAATATATTCTTGTGTAATATCAGAATTGAGAGAATTCGTAGTTGTCTCATACAATGAATAACTAGGTATATATATTACGCTAAACCTAGTATTACAAGGAATCATAGTCCTGCTTGGACTCGGCCCAACTATCCTTCTTGGGTCCGGAGTATAATCTTTACTCGGAGCGAGCGGCATTTGGTAGGGTCTGTAAGAAGATCCCGATCCTTTATAATTGGTCGAATCGATCTTATAATCTTTGTTCGATCTGATCAGTATGTAGGGTGCGAAATAGCCCCCATCAGTACTCCCTCACTTCTTCGAGCGTATAGATAATAGGAGCTCGTAGAAGTAGATAAATCTGGTCGACTATTTCTTTTCTATGAACGGAGCCTCGTTAAAAACCTTACTTAAGAAAAAACCCAGTGGGAAAAAATCTTAAGTAAGGAAAAGAGTGCTACGTATCATAGATAGTCGTTTCTTCTGTCTAATTATGGATCGCCACGCGTCTATTCAGGAGGCTTTTTGTATCCTACCGTTTTTGGCGGGAATTTGAGTAGCTGCGATGAGTTCGAAACGTCTTTTCTCATTTCCTTATAAATAGGTGACTTTCGAGTTTGCCATTTCTCTTTTATATTTGCTTTTAGATCGCAGTCATTTTCTAGTTTGGTCGTTCGTCGTATAAAATTTTCCTTTCATCGACCCTCTTCTTCCGAGAACTATAATATAGATGGCTTCCGTAAGAAGATCTTCTTCTTCTCCTAGAGAGATCATCGCCCCCGATAATGAGGAGGAGTTACATTCTAATCCTATGGGTGAACAAACCACGATATCTGATCTTGTTATCCCTGTAGAAGATACTTACAAGGTACGAATCCTTTCCGAAGCGGATGTAGCCGCCCGAGCCAAAAAGGGCAAAGGTACTGTTCCTCAGATTTCTGAACCAATTGAGGATGTAGCTTGCGCATATACGGAGGAAACATTCCCTGAAGTCGTGAATAACTATACCAAATATTTTCCGGAAGGTTCTGAAATAATTCTTCCTTCCTCTACTGATAGGGTCACTTCTCCACCGGAGGGATGTCGAGCCTTTTATACGGCTCACTTTAATAGCGGACTGCGTCTTCCTTTGTCTCCCCTTTTTCTGGAGGTTCTAAAAACTTTCAGTGTGTGCTTGACACAACTGGTTCCAAATTCTGTTGCTTTCGTGGTTTGTTTTTCCGTTCTGATGATTGCAAAGGGATTTAAACCTTCTTTCCGTAACTTTACGCAACTTTTTCGTTTTAATATTTCTAGTTCTTCAAACCGTGGATATTTCTTCGCTAGTCAACGGCCTAGCCGAGCAATCTTTGATGCTCCGGTTTCTAGTAATCCCTCATGGAAATCTCATTTCTTCTTTGTTCGTCCTCCGTCTAATCTCCGTTTGGCGGATGGTTCGACCATGCCTTTCTCGTGGGATCATGGTTCCAGGTGGATTCCCGGAGGTCGCTCACCGACTGGTGAACTTGTTCCTGACGATGTACAGTTTATCACTGAGATTCCCGAGATGCGTACAAACAAATATCAAAGCGCTCTTCTGATTGGGGAATCTTTTCTTCGTAAGGCGGGGTTAAGTGTCCATAATTTTCCCATCAGTTCATCATCTGAACCTCTAGGTTAGCACTTTATTTGATCTTTAGTATTGTCACTATACTTTTTATATGGAGAAATTAACTTTATTTTGTTTCTTTTTCAGCTCATATGGTAGAAAACTCCCGACATTCTTCGAAGGGAAAAATGGTGCTGTCGAAATCTTCCAAGTCAGTGGAGAATAATCCTATCGAGCAGAGGGCGTCTCGAAAGAGGAAATTGGAATTGGGTCACGAATCCGAGGAGAATAGAGAGGAATCTCTGGATTCTCCACGTGAGTCCCCTATTCGTCAGGGCATGGGACCCGGTTATCCTCCGCTTCATCTTAGAACATCTTTGGGTATTCGAGGATGTCGTAGCTGGTCGATGCCTCATCCTACTAATAATCCAGTTGATAGAAAGAGGAGTTACTATGGACGTTCTGGTGACGACCTTTCTTTACTCGGAGATAAACATCCAAATCCTACTCTGGTCGAAATGATCGAGGATCATTTAGAGGGAAAGAGGGCCGCTGGTTATTCCGAGAAGGATTCTCTTATTCATGATAATAATGAGAATGCGGTCGATAAGGCGACCCGTATTCTTTTGTCTGGCGTTCTTACTCGCGATCTTAATAAGCTTCTTCATAAGGATCCTTTGGAGAAATTCCAGCGAGCTTCTCTTTACGCTGAAAAGGTGAGATCTTTTTCTTTCTATTATTCTGATGAAGTGATCTTTTAGGATTTTCTTAATTCGCTAATTCGTTTCTTTCTGACCCCTTCGTTATTTCAGGTTAACACCTGTCTGACATCGTATGCCTATGAAAATTCTCTCTGGAAACAACAGTGCGATTTCCTTGAAGAGAAGTATAAAGCTTTACTTCACAAATCTTCCGGTTCAGAAGTTGGTCCCTCGACATCTTCCTCTGTTCCTGTCGTAGAGACTCGTGCTGCCGGGACCGAAGATCAAGAAATGATAGATAGGGTGATAGAGGTTTCTCGTGCTCAAGAACAAGCCAATCAAATGGCAAGAAAATTAGAGGAATTGCAGTTGCAGAGCACGACTCGAATTAGTGAGCTTGAATCTCAAGTATCAAGCCTTGAAGCTTCTTTAGAGGAGTATGAAAATGATGTCCCACTTAGGCAGAGAGATCGATACGTTAGGAAATCTGACGAACAAGTTGTTCGTGAATTCCTCAACTCTCCTGTTCATACGGCGTTGGTGTACCGGATGGTCGGCCCTCTTCTTGAGAATACTTTTAAAAAAAACGATTCATCAACTGGTCGCTTTGGAGATGATCGACGATCGTCGGAAGGAACATTTTAAGGCAGCTCATATCCGGTTGAACCGTTATGGCGAGCTTTATTCTTCTTCCGAGGTTCCAGATGTCGAATATCAAGGTTTTCCTCTGGCTCATCTTGTCGAGGAATTTGGAAATCCATTGCCGATTCCTCCTTCTGATGTTAACGATGAGCTCGATAATACTTTCATCGATCCGGTAGACGAAGAGGAAGAAGGAGACAATACAGGCATGACTGAGGACGTCGATAGTGAGCATAAGATTCCGGAAAGCGACTAGGCTTCTTGAAATAGTGATTTATTTTTGAAATAATCTTTGTAATTATCCGCTTGTAGGTTTAATTGTAGCTTAGCTTTCCCTACTTTGTACACTAAACGTTTCTTATTCTGACAGTCGTGTCCTTTCACATTCGCTGTAATGATTCAGACAAGTCATTTAATTTGCCGTAATCATTATGTATGTGTCTTTTCAAATTCTAGCGTATGCTCCAAGGTCAGTTTTCCTGTTTCGCGCCCTTTCTTTGGGTCAGTCGCGTCTCTTCGTGTAGTATAAATACGAGAGGTAAAATTTGACTTGTTTTTTACTGCTATACTCCTCTCGTAACAGAATACTCTTTCTTTAGCTAGTCGATAAACTTTCTCGATAGTAATTTGTATTTTTCTTTAGTCCGATCATGAGTAACCTTTTCGGTAATACTTCAAAGCGACCTTCTCGTGAGGGTGCTAGAGATAATAGATCTAAAAAATCTCGAAGAGAAGGGCCTTCGATGGAGCCTCCTCGTTCGTCCTCAGTTAGTAGTTCGATGATCGATACTCCTATTACCACGTTCCAACCTTTATCAGAAGTTAGTTCGTCGCTCCTCCAACCAAACTTTTCTTCTACCCCCGCGGGAGGTAATAGATCTTCCCCAGGTCGATTAGCTTTCGGAGACCCATCCAACATGGAACAGGTTTACGACATACCTGTTTCTTCAGGTTTTTCTTCTTACGAGTATGGATCTCATGGAGGGGATTTTGTTAGTTCCCTTCCTTTTTCTACTTCTACTGCCCTGCTAGTTAGTGAAGGGCAAGTCGGTGATGGTTTTTCTGTCAATCCTTCCATAACGCAGTCTATTTCGCAATATGGTCTTGAATATCTGTTTCATGATACCACTGTAACGACTGCTTCTTTTGAGTCTGGGGGACCTTCTGGAGGTCGATCTGGGTCGAGGTCTGGTCGTCGGACCGTTATATCTGCTTCCGGCAAAGAGACCTCTGTTAGTCCCGACGAGAGGGACTCCCCTCGTCCGTTAGATGATCGCTGCGTGCTTATGCAGGTTAATGACATTCTTTTGTCGGAGACTCCACGTTCCGACGGTGTCCCTTTGACAAGCGAACTGCCTGGTTCTGTTGAACCTGATGCTTTGTCTTGGGACTTAGGCATGAGTACTATTTTGCCCGGCGAATTGAGGAAGCTCGAAGGTACTTCCAATGTTCGCCTTGTTCAATCTCTGGTGAAGATATGTGAACAGGTAAACATATTTCGAACATTTTTCCTGTTCTTTGTTTTGAATTCTTTGTTGTACGGCGGTTTTTCTTACTCTTTCTGTTTTTAGGGCAAGTATTTTGCACTCCAGCTGGGTGTGCAAAATGATGAACTGTGGAATAGTCGGAGAGCTCTTCAAGGTCAGCTGGAGTCGGAGAAAGCTAAAACCAGGGGTTTTGAGCTGCAGCTGCAACTTGCTAAAGATGATCTCCAAAAGTTAGAGGCTAATCAAGTTATTCTTGAGAAAGAGAAAAGCGACATAGTTCAGGCTGCCGCGTCGGCAGAGGGATCTCGTCAACAGGCATATGATGCTGGTTATGATGCCGGTTATCTTAAACGTCAGGAGGAGTTGATGGCGTTTGCTGGTAACCTAACTCCTCGTAGGCCTGTTTCTGCTGGTCGACCCTCCGGCGATTCTTCTCAATGATCTTTATTCATCCTGGCAGACCTTAGACTGTCTCTTTTTTTTTTTTTTTTTTTTTTTTTTTTTTTTTTTGATGATGCCCAGCTTTTGTGTAGTTGTCCGGGCAGAGATTTTTGTATTGGGAGATTAGATTGGAAATTATGATCTCTTCTGTAGGCAGATTCTTGCCTTGATTCTAATGCTATATCTTGTTCATATATGTTATTGCTATGCACAAATATACCATCATGTAGTAATTGACAAGGATTAGTTTACTTATCTGATTTTTATTTCTGCGGAGAGATTTGAGTATGGAGAAAGTAAGCTTGATCTTGCTTTGGTCACTTTTAAGATATCCGAACGGTATAATATTTGCTTCGCATATTTAATCTTTGTTGATTGATCCAGCCGATCGTCGTTGTGTAAACTCTTAGCTGTCTGCTCGATGCTCGATTCATGCCTTATAAATTTGTCCTTATATGACGTATATCTTGTATAAGGAGGTTATTGTTCCTCCTGTTGAATTTCAGTTTTTCTTTTCCTCAAAGGGAAGTTTTCCTTTAGGTGCTTTTCACCTATCCATGTCTTCCATCATTAACTTTTCAATTATACATTTCTCTAGCCAGTATATCATACTCTTGATATGGGAGGAATTGGAAAATGTAACAGTCCTGGCCAGATCTGACCCGTTCAGACCTCCTTCAGCAATTCTTTGGAAAATTAGGCAGTGACGGCCTTATAGTTTCGAATAGGGAGGGTTATTCTCCTGATTTCGACGTCAGATTTCTTGGATTCTAAATGGAATTCTTGTATGGCCAACTTAGTAGTTCCCCAATGATGTATGAGGCAGTTACGACCCCCGTATGGTGGAGGCTCTGGTCGTTTTTAAGCAATTATCCTCTTTCTACGGTTCAACTTTGCATGCCTTCGTTGAGGAGTTCTTAATATTTTCTATTAGGCGACCCTCATGTATGATCGTGCAGATCGTTTTGGTCTTTGAACTTTTTTAAGTTTTCTTGGATTATTTTGTTGATCGCTTCGATCCGTAGATTTGGTTGTCATCGATCAGTTGAGTCGATCAGACGGGCGCCGTTCCAACTTACTTGCATTTAATTCGGGAAGTCAAAGGGTCGCGTTCTCGTCCCTTGATTAAACTCCTATCATCCGTAGGATCATTCTCACGGGCGCCTATAAATAAGTAGGCAGTTTTCTTATTTTCTACTCATAACAATGGATATCTCGGTTTCCTTAGATTTCATTTTGCCTTCGGATCCCATAATGTTCAAGAAGTCACATTATCGTGATTTGTTCGTTCGCAGTAAAGGAATTGTCCCCAGTCTTGTATTGACGGGTCCCATGTCAGCCCTTCCTTGTATCGACGGATCCCATGAGATCTCTGCTTTAGTCTTCATCGCCTTAGAGGTCCGTGGTTTCCGTCTGCACATGGGGGGTTCATACTTTTCCAGCCATCCTCGTCCTTGGAGGTTACTTCCGGATTGATAGACCAACGGGGTGGCTGGTAAATTTACCGTTTTACGACGGTCCCGAAGAGATGCTGCTTTAGAGTAAAATGTTTTATAGATAATGTAAAAGCAGTATCTTTTGTGGGTGAATTGAGTACTGCTGGTTATCTGGCTGGTAATGCTCATTTCACCTGGAGGAACATACCGATCTTCAGAGCCTGGCCATCGAACCAAAGAAGTCGACCATCCTGAGCAGCATGCTTCTTAGGTGGTTTATTATGATCGATGAGGTACTAGGGAGGAGATTGGTGATTCCGTGGACATTGTCGTGAAGATAGTCGATCCCATAGGATCAATTTAACTAGATCATTGTAACGATCTTTAGGTAGCAAGCAGATTTTTGTAACGTAGGATTTTGTATGTAATTGATTTGATGAATAAAAAATTTCCTTTATCTCTTGCATCTTCTTTGTCGTATGATGATTTTATTTACGAAGAGTAATTTCCGAGCAGATGAATTCATACTTGATTTATCTTTCAAAACTTTAGGAGTATCAGCGGATCTTTTTTTTAGATCGTTAGGAGTAGATTGAGGAGTTTTTATTGAGCGGATCAATGTATACTCGACTCGTTTGTAATTATACCTAGGTTTTTAACCCCAGAGTCTTTTAATCATTGAAAACATATCGAGGAGTTTTTATCGAGCGGATCGATGTTTACTCAACTCATTTTATCTAGACTTAGGTTTTTAATACCAAAAAGTCTTTTTCTCGTTGCAAATAGTTCGAGGAGTGTATATCGAGCGGATCGATGTTTACTCTACTCGTTTTATTTAGACTTAGGTTTTTAATTCCAAAAGTCTTTTTCTCGTTGTAAATAGTTCGAGGAGTGTATATCGAGCGGATCGATGTTTACTCTACTCGTTTTATTTAGACTTAGGTTTTTAATTCCAAAAGTCTTTTTGATCGTTGAATATATATATGTTGAGGAGTTTTTATCGAGCGGATCGATGTTTACTCAACTCGTTTTGTTTAGACTTAGGTCTTTAGTACCTGAAAGTCTTTTTGATCGTTGAATATATATCGAGGAGTTTTTATCGAGCGGATCGATGTTTACTCAACTCGTTTTGTTTAGACTTAGGTTTTTAGTACCTGAAGTCTTTCAATCATTGTAGATATATCGAGGAGTTTTTATCGAGCGGATCGATGTTTACTCAACTCGTTTTGTTTAGACTTAGGTTTTTAGTACCTGAAGTCTTTCAATCATTGTAGATATATCGAGGAGTTTTTATCGAGCGGATCGATGTTTACTCAACTCGTTTGTTTAGACTTAGGTTTTTAGTACCTGAAGTCTTTCAATCATTGTAGATATATCGAGGAGTTTTTATCGAGCAGATCGATGTTTACTCAACTCGTTTTGTTTTTGTGGTCGGAATGAGGAGTGTTTATTGAGCGGATCAATGTATACTCGACTCATTATAATTTAGACTTAGGTTTGTCACCAAAAAGTCCTTTATGCCGTTGACATAAATCGAGGAGTGTTTATTGAGCGGATCAATGTATACTCGACTCGTTTCGTTCTAATATTTATCAATATGCCAGTGTAATTCCACAGAGCGTTAATCGAAATAATCGATGTATAGAAAATGCTAAAATTTTTACTAATTGAACTCTAGGCTAAGGCCTTTGTTACAAGGATTAAAACTTGATAAAGTAAAATAAAACAATACAGTATAATCTGCTAAAATTTATTTACCATAGTATTTCCTAAGGTTGACTGCGTTCCAGGTTCTTGGTAAGGCTGTCCCATCCATGTGTGCAATTTTGTATGAACCTTTCTTTCCTACGCCAATGACGATGTAAGGTCCATCCCAATTTTGTTGTAACTTTCCCACATGCTTGGATACTTCTACCTTTTTCAAAACCAAGTCTCCTTCTTTGAAGGTTCGGACGCGTACTTTTTGATTGTATGCTTTCTCCATATTTGCCTTAGTGGCTTGTAGGCGTACGGCAGCTTTATCCCTTAAGGCTTCTGTTAGATCGACGTCATTTTCTCTTGCCTTTTCATTTTCTTGTTCATCAAACATCTCTATTCTTGGCGTTGGAATTAAAGTTTCCACAGGAATAACAGCTTCCGACCCATATACCAAGCTGAATGGGGTTTCCCCAGTTGAGTTTCTTACCGTGGTTCGATTAGCCCACAATACTCCTGGTAGTTCATCGAGCCATTTTCCTTTGGCTGATCCTAATCTTTTTTCCAAAGATTTTATTATCTCTCGGTTTGCTACTTCGGTTTGTCCGTTCGCTCTTGGATGCCCGACTGAAGTGAAATTTTGTTGAATTCCCAGTTTCGAACACCATTCTATCACTTGTTTTAACGGCGAATTGGGTTCCATTATCGGAAATTAGGATCCTAGGGATGCCAAATCTACAGACTATGAACTTCCAAAGGAAGTTGATCACTTGGAATTGAGTTATTCGTGCTAAGGCGATGCACTCTATCCATTTGCTGAAATACTCTACAGCGACCAGGACGTAAGCTTTCTTTGATCTGGCCGCTGGGAAAGGCCCCACGATGTCCATTCCCAATTGATCGAAAGGCCAACAAATTGGAATCGGGTGCATATTTTCTGCTGGTTGATGACATACGTTGGCATGTACTTGGCAATGATGACATTCTCGGACGTAATTTGCGGCGTCCTTATTGACAGTAGGCCAATAGTAACCTGTTCTGAGTCATTTTAAAGCCAATGCTCTTGATCCGCTGTGATTTCCCGCGTCTCCTTCATGTATTTCTCGCAGTATTTCAGCGGTTTGGGATTCAGAGACGCATCTCATGAGAATTCCTGATACTGACCTTCGGTAGAGTTTTCCTTCTACGAGTGTATATTTTGGGGCTCGATATTTTATTTTCCGAGCTTCCTTCTGATCAGATGGTAGTTTTCCTCCACGAAGATAGTCTATCATTGGTGTCATCCAATTATCTTCGACTTCTTCGATTTCCATTATATCGACTATCGGTGTCTCATCGATGTCGACAGCCGGTGTAGAAGAGATCAGCCAGTTGATCACTCGTTCGGTCTTTCCGTCTTGGGATCCTGTAAACTTAGATAGTTGATCGGCCCATTTATTTTCCGAACGTGGAATGTTTTGTATGTCAAAATCTTCAAACTTCTCGGCCAGTGCTTTTACTTTGGCGAGGTATTTGATCATGTTGAATTCCTTAGCCTCGTATAAGCCTTCTATTTGCCTTTGTACTAACTCTGAGTCGGTTAATACTTTTAGCCTCTTTATGTTGGCTTTGATTGCCATTTCCATTCCTGCGATTAACGCCTCATACTCTGCTTCGTTATTTGTTACGACAAAGTCCAATGTAATAGCATAATTCAAATCTTCTTTATTAGGTCCGGTGAAGTTGATTCCGGCGCCTCCTCCTTCCCGGCTTGAAGCACCATCTACATGCATTAACCAGGTTTGATCTTCTATGATCAATATATCCTCATGGAGGGTGTTTGATGATTGTGTTGGTGTTTCCAATAAAAAATCAGCCAATACTTGGGCCTTGATGGCGACCCTTGGTTTGTAGTCGATATCGAATTGGCTGAGCTCGATGGCCCATTTGATTAGTCTTCCGGAGGCTTCTGGTTTTGCTAAGATCTGCCTAAGCGGTTGGTTCGTCAAAACGATGATTTTGTATGTTAAGAAGTAGGGTCGGAGTTTTCGAGCAGTCACTACTAAGGCCAGCGTGAATTTTTCTATTTCCAAGTAATTCTTCTCCGCCCCTTGTAATAACTTGCTGAGATAATAGACAGGCTTATGCTCTGAACCCTCTATCTTAATTAGTACTGAGCTAATGGCCGTATCGGAGATGGAGATGTATATGTACAATGGTTCCCCTTCTGTTGGTTTGGCCAACATCGGAGGGGATGTCAAATATTCTTTGAGTTGTTCGAAGGCTCGTTCACATTCTTCGGTCCAAACGAAGTTTTTCGCTTTTCGAAGCGTTTGGAAAAAGGGCAAGCTTCTGTCCGCAGATTTAGATATGAATCTATTCAATGCTACGATCTTCCCAACCAAGCTTTGCACTTGAGAGATGGTCTTGGGAGGTTTCATTTCAGTTATGGCTCGAATTTTTTCTGGGTTGGCTTCTATTCCTCGCTGGTGTACCAAATATCCCAAAAATTTTCCTGACTTAACACCGAAGGTGCATTTTGCAGGGTTCAACTTCATACGGTATTTTCTTAGGATTCGGAAACATCGATCTAGATGTCTTACGTGATCCGCTTCATTCATACTTTTTACTAACATGTCGTCTACATAGACCTCCATTATTTCTCCGATTAACTCCCTGAACATTAGGTTTACCAATCTTTGGTATGTAGCCCCGGCGTTCCTTAATCCGAACGGCATTACTATAAAGCAGTATACTCCCTGTTCGGTTATGAATGCGGTCTTCTCTTGATCCCGCTCGTCCATGTATATTTGGTAAAAACCTTGGAAGGCGTCCATCATGCTGAACAGCGCGAAGCCAGCGGTCGAGTCGACCAATAAATCAATTCTTGGGAGGGGGTAAGGGTCGCGTGGACATAACTTGTTAAGGTCGGTGAAATCATTACACATCCTCCACTTGTTGTCCTTTTTATCCCCTTTTGCTACTAGTACAACATTACATAGCCATTCCGAGAAATGTATTTCTCGGATTTGCTTTGCTTCCAGCAGTCTTTCAACCTCGGCTTTGATAATTTTATCTTTTACTGGTCCATGATTTCTTTTCTTCTGTCTAGCGGGTTTCGCTGAAGGGTCAATTTTTAGGGTATGCTTGATTACCCGAGGATCGATCCCTTCGATGTCATTTGCACTCCAGGCGAAGACGTCCACGTTATTTCTTAGAAATTCGATTAACATTACTTCTCCTTCTTTGCTCAATTCTGTACCAATTCTCGTCTTTTTGGACGAGTCGCCTTCTACCAGAATTATATCTTTATGTTCTGGGGTTGCAAGGATAAGTCTAGTGGTTCTTTCCCCTTTTTATCTAATCGATCAGTAATAGGAATTTCGACCTCGTTTCTAGTGAGATCGTCTACTGATTTAACCGTTTTTCGTCGGGTTAATTTAATATCAGTGAATTTGTGATATCGGGGGTTTATATATTGAATTATTCAGTATATTGGGCTCTGTTACTTTATTCTGGAAGGATCGTTTACAAAGAAAAGCAATAATCAAAGGCAAGATGTAAAACCATTAACAAAATTAAGAACACAACGATATGAAGGTAAAATACTGCAATAATAATGGATATTATTGAGTTCTATTGTTATCAATGTATTCTTGTGTAATCTCAGAATTAAGAGAATTCGTGGTCGTCTCATACAATGATTAACTAGGTATATATATATTACGCTAAACCTAGTATTACAAGGAATCATAGTCCTGCTTGGACTCGGCCCAGCTATCCTTCTTGGGTCCGGAGTATAATCCTTACTCGGAGCGAGCAGCATTTGGCAGGGTCTGTAAGAAGATCCCGATCCTTTATAATTGGTCGAATCGATCTTATAATCTTTGTTCGATCTGATCAGTATGTAGGGTGCGAAATAGCCCCCATCAGTACTCCCTCACTTCTTCGAGCGTATAGATGATAGGAGCTCGTAGAAGTAGATAAATCTGGTCGACTGTTTCTTTTCTATGAACGGAGCCTCGTTAAAAACCTTACTTAAGAAAAAACCCAGTGGGAAAAAATCTTAAGTAAGGAAAAGAGTGCTATGTATCATAGATAGTCGTTTCTTCTGTCTAATCATGGATCTCCACGCGTCTGTTCAGGAGGCTTTTTGTATCCTTCCGTTTTTGGCGGGAATTTGAGTAGCTGCGATGAGTTCGAAACGTCTTTTCTCATTTCCTTATAAATAGGTGGCTTTCGAGTTTGCCATTTCTCTTTTATATTTGCTTTTAGATCGCAGTCATTTTCTAGTTTGGTCGTTCGTCGTATAAAATTTTCCTTTCATCGACCTTCTTCTTCCGAGAATTAGAATATAGATGGCTTCCGTTAGAAGATCTTCTTCTTCTCCTAGAGAGATCATTGCCCCCGATAACGAGGAGGAGTTACATTCTAATCCTCTGGGTGAACAGACTATGGTATCTGACCTTGTTATCCCTGTAGAAGATACTTACAAGGTACGAATCCTTTCCGATGCGGATGTAGCCGCTCGAGCCAAAAAGGGCAAAGGTACTGTTCCTCAGATTTCTGAACCAATTGAGGATGTAGCTTGCGCATATACAGAGGAAACATTCCCTGAAGTCGTGAATAACTATACCAAATATTTTCCGGAAGGTTCTGAAATAATTCTTCCTTCCCCTACTGATAGGGTCACTTCTCCACCGGAGGGATGTCGAGCCTTTTATACGGCTTACTTTAATAGCGGACTGCGTCTTCCTTTGTCTCCCCTTTTTCTGGAAGTTCTAAAAACTTTCAGCGTGTGCTTGACACAACTGGTTCCAAATTCTGTTGCTTTCGTGGTTTGTTTTTCCGTTCTGATGATTGCAAAGGGATTTAAACCTTCTTTCCGTAACTTTACGCAACTTTTTCGTTTTAATATTTCTAGTTCTTCAAACCGTGGATACTTCTTCGCTAGTCAGCGGCCCAGCCGAGCAATCTTTGATGCTCCGGTTTCTAGTAATCCTTCCTGGAAATCTCATTTCTTCTTTGTTCGTCCTCCGTCTAATCTCCGTTTGGCGGATGGTTCGACCACGCCTTTCTCGTGGGATCATGGTTCCAGGTGGATTCCCGGAGGTCGCTCACCGACTGGTGAACTTGTTCCTGACGATGTACAGTTTATCACTGAGATTCCCGAGATGCGTACAAACAAATATCAAAGTGCTCTTCTGATTGGGGAATCTTTTCTTCGTAAGGCGGGGTTAAGTGTCCATAATTTTCCCATCAGTTCATCATCTGAACCTCTAGGTTAGCATTTTATTTGATCTTTAGTATTGTCACTATACTTTTCATAAGAAGAAATTAACTTTATTTTGTTTCTTTTTCAGCTCATATGGTAGAAAACTCCCGACATTCTTCGAAGGGAAAAATGGTGCTGTCGAAATCTTCCAAGTCAGTGGAGAATAATCCCATCGAGCAGAGGGCGTCTCGAAAAAGGAAATTGGAGTTGGGTCACGAATCCGAGGAGAATAGAGAGGAATCTCCGGATTCTTCACGTGAGTCCCCTATTCGTCAGGGCATGGGACCTGGTTATCCTCCACTTCATCTTAGAACTTCTTTGGGTATTCGAGGATGTCGCAGCTGGTCAATGCCTCACCCATCTGATAATCCAGCTAACAGGAAGAGGAGCTACTATGGACGTTCTGGTGACGACCTTTGTTTACTCGGGGATAAACATCCAAATCCTACTCTGGTCGAAATGATCGAGGATCACTTAGAGGGAAGGAGGGCCGCCGGTTATTCCGAGAAGGATTCTCTTATTCATGATAATAACGAGAATGCGGTCGATAAGGCGACCCGTATTCTTTTATCTGGCGTTCTTACTCGCGATCTTAATAAGCTTCTTCATAAGGATCCTTTGGAGAAATTCCAGCGAGCTTCTCTTTACGCTGAAAAGGTGAGATCCTTTTCTTTCTATTATTCTGATGAAGTGATCTTCTAGGATTTTCTTTAATTCGCTAATTCGTTTCTTTCTGACCCCTTCGTTATTTCAGGTTAATACCTGTCTGACATCGTACGCCTATGAAAATTCTCTCTGGAAACAACAGTGCGATTTTCTTGAAGAGAAGTATAAAGCTTTACTTCATAAATCTTCCGGTTCAGAAGTTGGTCCTTCGACATCTTCCTCTGTTCCAGTCGTAGAGACTCGTGCTGCCGGGACCGAAGATCAAGAAACGATAGATAGGGTGATAGAGGTTTCTCGTGCTCAAGAACAAGCCAATCAAATGGCAGGAAAATTAGAGGAATTGCAGTTGCAGAGCACGACTCGAATTAGTGAGCTTGAATCTCAAGTATCAACCCTTGAAGCTTCTTTAGAGGAGTATGAAAATGATGTCCCACTTAGGCAAAGAGATCGATATGTTAGGAAATCTGACGAACAAGTTGTTCGTGAATTCCTCAACTCTCCTGTTCATACGGCGTTGGTGTACCGGATGGTCGGCCCTCTTCTTGAGAATACTTTTAAAAAATCGATTCATCAACTGGTCGCTTTGGAGATGATCGACGATCGTCGGAAGGAATATTTTAAGGCAGCTCATATCCGGTTGAACCGTTATGGCGAGCTTTATTCTTCTTCCGAGGTTCCAGATGTCGAATATCAAGGTTTTCCTCTGGCTCATCTTGTCGAGGAATTTGGAAATCCATTGCCGATTCCTCCTTCTGATGTTAACGATGAGCTCGATAATACTTTCATCGATCCGGTAGACGAAGAGGAAGAAGGAGACGATACAGGCATGACTGAGGACGTCGATAGTGAGCAGAAGATTCCGGAAAGCGACCAGGCTTCTTGAAATAGTGATCTATTTTTGAAATAATCTTTGTAATTATCCGCTTGTAGGTTTAATTGTAGCTTAGCTTTTCCTACTTTGTACACTTAAACGTTTCTTATTCTGACAGTCGTGTCCTTTCACATTCGCTGTAATGATTCAGACAAGTCATTTAATTTGCCGTAATCATTATGTATGTGTCTTTTCAAATTCTAGCGTTTGCTCCAAGGTCAGTTTTCCTGTTTCGCGCCCTTTCTTCGGGTCAGTCGGGTCTTTTCGTGTAGTATAAATACGAGAGGTAAAATTTGACTTGTTTTTTACTGCTATTCTCCTCTCTCAACAGAATACTCTTTCTTTAGCTAGTCGATAAACTTTCTCGATAGTAATTTGTATTTTTCTTTAGTCCGATCATGAGTAACCTTTTCGGTAATACTTCAAAGCGACCTTCTCGTGAGGGCGCTAGAGGTAATAGATCTAAAAAATCTCGAAGAGAAGGGCCTTCGATGGAGCCTCCTCGTTCGTCCTCAGTTAGTAGTTCGATGATCGATACTCCTATTACCACGTTCCAACCTTTATCAGAAGTTAGTTCGTCGCTCCTCCAACCAAACTTTTCTTCTACCCCCGCGGGAGGTAATAGATCTTCCCCAGGTCGATTAGCTTTCGGAGACCCGTCCAACATGGAACAGGTTTACGACATACCTGTTTCTTCAGGTTTTTCTTCTTACGAGTATGGATCTCATGGAGGGGATTTTGTTAGTTCCCTTCCCTTTTCTACTTCTACTGCCCTGCTAGTTAGTGAAGGGCAAGTCGGTGATGGTTTTTCTGTCAATCCTTCCATAACGCAGTCTATTTCGCAATATGGTCCTGAATATCTGTTTCATGATACCACTGTAACGACTGCTTCTTTTGAGTCTGGGGGACCTTCTGGAGGTCGATCTGGGTCGAGGTCTGGTCGTCGGACCGTTATATCTGCTTCCGGCAAAGAGACCTCTGTTAGTCCCGACGAGAGGGACTCCCCTCGTCCGTTAGATGATCGCTGCGTGCTTATGCAGGTTAATGACATTCTTTTGTCGGAGACTCCACGTTCCGACGGTGTCCCTTTGACAAGCGAACTGCCTGGTTCTGTTGAACCTGATGCTTTGTCTTGGGACTTAGGCATGAGTACTATTTTGCCCGGCGAATTGAGGAAGCTCGAAGGTACTTCCAATGTTCGCCTTGTTCAATCTCTGGTGAAGATATGTGAACAGGTAAACATATTTCGAACATTTTTCCTGTTCTTTGTTTTGAATTCTTTGTGGTACGGCGGTTTTTCTTACTCTTTCTGTTTTTAGGGCAAGTATTTTGCACTCCAGCTGGGTGTGCAAAATGATGAACTGTGGAATAGTCGGAGAGCTCTTCAAGGTCAGCTGGAGTCGGAGAAAGCTAAAACCAGGGGTTTTGAGCTGCAGCTGCAACTTGCTAAAGATGATCTCCAAAAGTTAGAGGCTAACCAAGTTATTCTTGAGAAAGAGAAAAGCGACCTAGTTCATGCTGCCGCGTCGGCAGAGGGATCTCGTCAACAGGCATATGATGCCGGTTATGATGCCGGTTATCTTAAACGTCAGGAGGAGTTGATGGCGTTTGCTGGTAACCTAACTCCTCGGAGGCCTGTTTCTGCTGGGCGACCCTCTGGCGATTCTTCTCAATGATTTTTATTCATCCTGGCAGACCTTGGACTGTCTCTTTTTTTTTTTTTTGATGCCCAGCTTTTGTTTAGTTGTTCGGGCAGAGATTTTTGTATTGGGAGATTAGATTGGAAAATATGATCTCTTCTGTAGGCAGATTCTTACCTTAATTCTAATGATATATCTTGTTCATATATGTTATTGCTATGCACAAATATATCATCATGTAGTAATTGACCAAGATTAGTTTACTTATCTGATTTTTATTTCTGCGGAGAGATTTGAGTATGGAGAAAGTAAGCTTGATCTTGCTTTGGTCACTTTTAAGATAACCGAACGATATAATATTTGCTTCGCATATTCAATCTTTGTTGATTGATCCGGCCGATCGTCGTTGTGTAAAACCCTTAGCTGTCTGGTCGATGCTCGATTCATGCCTTATAAATTTGTCCTTATATGACATATATCTTATATAAGGAGGTTATTGTTCCTCCTGTTGAATTTCAGTTTTTCTTTTCCTCAAATGGAAATTTTCCTTTAGGTGCTTTTCACCTATCCATGTCTTCCATCATTAGCTTTTCAATTATACATTTCTCTAGCCAGTATATCATACTCTTGATATGGGAGGAATTGGAAAATGTAACAGTCCTGGCCAGATCTGACCCGTTCAGACCTCCTTCAGCAATTCTTTGGAAAATTAGGCAGTGACGGCCTTATAGTTTCGAATAGGGAGGGCTATTCTCCTGATTTCGATGTCAGATTTCTTGGATTCCAAATGGAATTCTTGTATGGCCAACTTAGTAGTCCCCCAATGATATATGAGGCAGTTACGACCTCCATATTGTGGAGGCTCTGTTTGTTTTTAAGCAATTATCCTCTTTCAACGGTTCAACTTTGCATGCCTTCGTTGAGGAGTTCTTAATATATTCTATTAGGCGACCCTCATATATGATCGTGCAGATCGTTTTGGTCTTTGAACTTCTTTTAAGTTTTCTTGGATTATTTCGTTGATCGCTTCGATCTGTAGATTTGTTTGTCATCGATCAGTTGAGTCGATCAGGCGGGCGCCGTTCCAACTTACTAGCATTTATTTCGGGAAGTCAAAGGGTCGCGTTCTCATCCCTTGATTAAACTCCTATCGTCCGTAGGATTATTCTCACGAGCGCCTATAAATAAGTTGGCAGTTTCCTTATTTTCCATTCATAACAATGGATATCTCGGTTTCCTTAGATTTCATTTTGCCTTCGGACCCCATAATGTTCAAGAAGTCACATTATCGTGATTTGTTCGTTCGCAGTAAAGGAATTGTCCCCAGTCTTGTATTGACGGGTCCCATGTCAGCCCTTCCTTGTATCGACGGATCCCATGAGATCTCTGCTTTGGTCTTCATCACCTTAGAGGTCCGTGGTTTCCGTCTGCACATGGGGGGTTCATACTTGCCAGTCACCCTCGCTCTTGGATGTGACTTCCGGAGTGATAGACCGCCGGGGTGGCTGGTAAACTTACCGTTTCACGACGGTCCCGAAGAGATGCTGCTCTAGAGTAAAATGTTTTGTAGATAAAGTAAAAGCAGTATCTTCTTCTGGGTGAGTGAGCATTCCTAGCTTATCTGGCTAGTAGTGTTCATTTCATCTGGAATCACATTTGATTTTCAGAGCCCTGCCATCGAACCAAAGAAGTCGACCATCCTGAGCAGCATGCTTCTTAGGTGGTTTATTATGATCGATGAGGTACTAGGGAGGAGATTGGTGTTTCCGTGGACATTGTCGTGAAGATAGTCGATCCCATAGGATCAATTTAACTAGATCATTGTAACGATCTTTAGATAGCAAGCAGATTTTTGTAACGTAGGATATTTGTATGTAATTGATTTGATGAATAAAATATTATTTATTTCTTGCATCTTCTTTGTCGATGTTACCGTAATTTATTCTTCAATTGTAATCGAGGAGTGTTTATTGAGCGAATCAATGTGTACTCGATCTTGCTATAATTTAGACTTAGGATTTCATACCAAAAGCCTTTTTTATCGTTGTAATTAATCGAGGAGTTTTTATTGAGCGGATCAATGTTTACTCAACTCGTTTTGTTTAGACTTAGGTTTTTAACCCAAAAAATCTTTTTGATCGTTGAACATATATCGAGGAGTTTTTATCGAGCGGATCGATGTTTACTCAACTTGTTTTGTTTTAGACTTAGGTTTTTAACCCAAAAAAGTCTTTTTTTTTTTTATCGTTGAATATATATGCTGAGGAGTTTTTATCGAGCGGATGGATGTTTACTCAACTCGTTTTATTTAGACTTAGGTTTTTAGTACCCGAAGTCTTTCAATCATTATAGATATATCGAGGAGTTTTTATCGAGCGGATCGATGTTTACTCAACTCGTTTTGTTTAGACTTAGGTTTTTAGTACCTGAAAGTCTTTCAATCATTATAGATATATCGAGGAGTTTTTATCGAGCGGATCGATGTTTACTCAACTCGTTTTGTTTAGACTTAGGTTTTTAGTACCTGAAAGTCTTTCAATCATTATAGATATATCGAGGAGTTTTTATCGAGCGGATCGATGTTTACTCAACTCGTTTTGTTTAGACTTAGGTTTTTAGTACCTGAAAGTCTTTCAATCATTATAGATATATCGAGGAGTTTTTATCGAGCGGATCGATGTTTACTCAACTCGTTTTGTTTAGACTTAGGTTTTTAGTACCTGAAAGTCTTTTTGATCATTATAGATATATCGATGAGTTTTTATCGAGCGGATCGATGTTTACTCAACTCGTTTTGTTTAGACTTAGGTTTTTAGTACCTGAAAGTCTTTTTGATCGTTGAATATATATCGAGGAGTTTTTATCGAGCGGATCGATGTTTACTCAACTCGTTTTGTTTAGACTTAGGTTTTTAGTACCTGAAAGTCTTTTCGATCGAGGAGTTTTTATTGAGCGGATCAATGTTTACTCGACTCGTTTTGTTTTTGTGGTCGGAATGAGGAGTGTTTATTGAGCGGATCAATGTATACTCGACTCATTATAATTTAGACTTAGGTTTGTAACCTAAAAGTCTTTTTTTTGCCATTGACATAATTCGAGGAGTGTTTATTGAGCGGATCAATGTATACTCGACTCGCTTCGACCTGATATTTATCAAATATGCTAGTGTAATTCCACAGAGCGTTAATCGAAATAATCGATGTATAGAAAATGCTAAAATTTTTACTAATTGAACTCTAGGCTGAGGCCTTTGTTACAAGGATTAAAACTTGATAAAGTAAAGTAAAATAAAACAATGCAGTATAATCTGCTAAAATTTATTTACCATAGTATTTCCTAAGGTTGACTGCGTTCCAGGTTCTTGGTAAGGCTGTCCCATCCATGTGTGCAATTTTGTATGAACCTTTCTTTCCTACGCCAATGACGATGTAAGGTCCATCCCAATTTTGCTGTAACTTTCCCACATGCTTGGATACTTCTACCTTTTTCAAAACCAAGTCTCCTTCTTTGAAGGTTCGGACGCGTACTTTTTGATTGTATGCTTTCTCCATATTTGCCTTAGTGGCTTGTAGGCGTACGGCAGCTTTATCCCTTAAGGCTTCTGTTAGATCGACGTCATTTTCTTTTGCCTTTTCATTTTCTTGTTCATCAAACATCTCTATTCTTGGCGTTGGAATTAAAGTTTCCACAGGAATAACAGCTTCCGACCCATATACCAAGCTGAATGGGGTTTCCCCAGTTGAGTTTCTTACCGTGGTTCGATTAGCCCACAATACTCCTGGTAGTTCATCGAGCCATTTTCCTTTGGCTGATCCTAATCTTTTTTTCCAAAGATTTCATTATCTCTCGGTTTGCTACTTCGGTTTGTCCGTTCGCTCTTGGATGCCCGACTGAAGTGAAATTTTGTTGAATTCCCAGTTTCGAACACCATTCTATCACTTGTTTTCCAGCAAATTGGGTTCCATTATTGGAAATTAGGATCCTAGGGATGCCAAATCGACAGACTATGAACTTCCAAAGGAAGTTGATCACTTGGAATTGAGTTATTCGCGCTAATTTTATCGAGTTATTCGCGCTAATTTGTTGAATTGAGCCATTCCGAGAAATGTATTTCTCGGATTTGTTTTGCTTCCAGCAATCTCTCAACCTCGGCTTTGATAATTTTATCTTTTACTGTTCCATGATTTCTTTTCTTCTGTCTGGCGGGTTTCGCTGAAGGGTCAATTTTTAGGGTATGCTTGATTACCCTAGGATCGATCCCTTCGATGTCATTTGCACTCCAGGCGAAGACGTCCACGTTATTTCTTAGAAATTCGATTAACATTATTTCTCCTTCTTTGCTCAATTCTGTACCAATCCTTGTCTTTTTGGACGAGTCGCCTTCTACCAGAATTATATCTTTATGTTCTGGGGGTTGCAAGGATAAGTCTAGTGGTTCTTTCCCCTTTTTATCTAATCGATCAGTAATAGGAATTTCGACCTCATTTCTAGTGAGATCGTCTACGATCTTTCTCTTGCTCGGAGTAATTGACTTGGGGTGTTCTTTCAACGTTAATGATGTGCTGTAGCAGTCCCATGCCATACCGTGGTCGTTCGTTATTTCTCCGATGCCGCTGTCGGTTGGAAATTTTATTTTCTGATGATAGGTAGAGACTATAGCTCGAAAAAGGTTAAGGGCTGGTCGCCCTAATATAGCGTTATAAGCGAAGGGTGTATCTACCACTAGGAATTTTACCAACTTCACGGTCCGAAGCGGTTTCTTTCCGAGCGATACACTCAAAGATATCGTTCCGCTGGGGATGATCTCGGAGCCTCCAAAGCCTACTAACAGCGTTGCTACCCTTTGTAGGTTTATTTGCCCGAGGTTCATTTGTGCTAAGACCTCTCTGGAGATGATGTTTGCTGAGCTTCCATTATCGATTAGGATTCTTCTCACATTATAATTTGCTATTTCTAACGACACTACCATAGGGAAATCTGGGTTATCCTCTTTTGTATCCCAAGTGATGTTTTTAGGTACTTCACCTTCGTTAAAGCTGATCGGCTGGTGATTTGTTGGCCTGTTTTCTAATGTCCATATTTCTTTTGGATATTTAGAATTTGCCATTATGGATCTGGTCGTTCTTCGTCTAACATTACGACTATCTCCACCCGCAGGCCCCCCGGATATAGTGTGGATAGTCCCATTGACCTGGTCGTGATTCAATTCCTGAGTAGGCCGACGTTCAGGTGATCTTCGATGAGAACTTCTCCTTTGAGTTCCGTTCCGGGGGCTTCTGCTTCTTTCCCTTTTGCGATTATCTCGTTCTATGTATTCGTCTAGTTTTCCTTGCTCGATCAGTTTTTCAACTTCTCTCTTAAGGTGAAAACAATTTTCCGTTCGATGCCCATGTGCCCTATGGTACTTACAGTATTGATCATAGTTTCTAGACCCTGGTCTGGGCTGAGCGATTTTCCTCGCCTCGGGAATCCAATTATTCCTTTCTAGAACTTCCAAGATTTCTTCCATTGGAGCATTTAATCTTGGGTGTTCTACTTGATTTACTCTGCTTCTGATTGGTTGTTCAAGGTTTCTTGGTCTTTGGTAGAAATTAGGTTGCCTTTCTTGGTCGGCTCTGCTGTATTCCAGTCGCTGGAAAACGTTACCTCTCCTGGAAGATCGCTCGTAATCCAAGGATCTTTGGGCAGGAATCTTGTCATGCCGCTTAGACCCTGTAGCCGCGACTTTGTTTTTGTTCTTATCCTTAAAGGAATTCATCTCTTCTTGGGTCATATATTTAGACGCCAGGCTCATGATGTCGGCGAACGTTCTTGGTTGCTTTCGACTGAGGGCATTTCCGAACTGCCTGTTTTTAGTGAGATCGAAGAGGATTGATATTATGTAATCGATATTTGGGGAATCTATTTTAAGTAATTCCACGTTGAATCTGGCCAACCAATTCCTTAGGGATTCTCCTTCTTGTTGATATATAGTTCAAAGGTAGCTCATCGGAAGTTTTTGTCTCTTCTGACTGGCAAACTGCTGCGTTAATTTGTTACAGAGTTCTCTAAAGCTGAATATGGAGTTGGCAGGTTGTTTCGCGAACCAGTCCAATGCGAGTCCTTCGAATGTAGTTACCATTAACTTGGCAGTGAATTCGGCAGAGTGGGCATATAAATTCATTATATTCGTAAAGCTAAAAATATAATCATCCGGGTCAGTGGTTCCATCATAGCGAGGTAGCCTACCCGGGACTTGTCCGATCGATTGTGCCTCTTTTATTTCCCTGCAGAAGGGAGAATAGGCCGCAAGGCTCTCCTGGAGTTCCGTGGTTCGGGCCCATGGATTTTGAATAGATCGTAAGCGTTGTTCGAGTCGGTCCTGCACCATCCTTTCAATTTCTCTTTCCGTCAGTCGAGCCGTTCGTGGTCGATCAGGGATTGTATCGTCTATGTCATCCTCAATAGGGATAATTGTACGTTCCCTGGATCCACTGCGCTTCGCCTGGGTTTTTCTGTGACCTGGTTTTCTTCGAGGATTATTGTCGGAGGGTTTTGAATTGTCCTGTTGTGGACTGTGTAGTGAGCGGTGCTCGCTTGGTGGGCTATCAGCTTGTTGAGGTACTTGATCGTTTTGTCCGGGCGTTCTCCGAGCAGGAATTGTCCTGGCAGCCCTAGGGTTCCGCGGAATTTGATCAAGCACAAGTAATTCTTCAGGGGAGAGCGATTTAACGAGCATCGCTATTTGTCTTAATTTCTCCTGAGCATCCGGGAGAGGAACAGGGATCTCGGGGACTTCCGGCTCTTCCTGTATCGTACCGGGAGGACCTTCTAGGGGTTCCTGATGTCGGGGATGGGTATTCTGCAAATTCTCGTCGGTGTTGGGAACGTTATTATTGTTGTTCTCCTGTGGATCTTCAGATGTGTCATGTCCGGTGGTTGTGTTACTTCTTGCTCCGACACGGGCGCTTTTCCTTGGACGAGCCATATGTCGATCGAATAATTAACCTAGCCCCACGGTGGGCGCCAACTGATTTAACCGTTTTTCGTCGGGTTAATTTAATATCAGTGAATTTGTGATATCGGGGGTTTATATATTGAATTATTCAGTATATTGGGCTCTGTTACTTTATTCTGGATGGATCGTTTACAAAGAAAAGCAATAATCAAAGGCAAGATGTAAAACCATTAACAAAATTAAGAACACAACGATATGAAGGTAAAATACTGCAATAATAATGGATATTATTGAGTTCTATTGTTATCAATGTATTCTTGTGTAATCTCAGAATTAAGAGAATTCGTGGTCGTCTCATACAATGATTAACTAGGTATATATATATTACGCTAAACCTAGTATTACAAGGAATCATAGTCCTGCTTGGACTCGGCCCAGCTATCCTTCTTGGGTCCGGAGTATAATCCTTACTCGGAGCGAGCAGCATTTGGCAGGGTCTGTAAGAAGATCCCGATCCTTTATAATTGGTCGAATCGATCTTATAATCTTTGTTCGATCTGATCAGTATGTAGGGTGCGAAATAGCCCCCATCATCTACGATCTTTCTCTTGTTCGGAGTAATTGACTTGGGGTGTTCTTTCAACGTTAATGATGTGCTGTAGCAGTCCCATGCCATACAGTGGTCGTTCGTTATTTCTCCAATGCCGCTGTCGGTTGGAAATTTTATTTTCTGATGATAGGTAGAGACTACAGCTCGAAAAAGGTTAAGGGCTGGTCGCCCTACTATAGCGTTATAAGCGAAGGGTGTATCTACCACTAGGAATTTTACCAACTTCACGGTCCGAAGTGGTTTCTTTCCGAGCGATACACTTAAAGATATCGTTCCGCTGGGGATGATCTCGGAGCCCCCAAAGCCTACTAACGGCGTTGCTACCCTTTGTAGGTTTATTTGCCCGAGGTTCATTTGTGCTAAGACCTCTCTGGAGATGATGTTTGCTGAGCTTCCATTATCGATTAGGATTCTTCTCACATTATAATTTGCTATTTCTAACGACACTACTATAGGGAAATCTGGGTTATCCTCTTTTGTATCCCAAGTGATGTTTTTAGGTACTTCACCTTCGTTAAAGCTGATCGGCTGGTGATTTGTTGGCCTGTTTTCTAATGTCCATATTTCTTTTGGATATTTAGAATTTGCAATTATGGATCTGGTCGTTCTTCGTCTAGCATTACGACTATCTCCACCCGCAGGCCCCCCGGATATAGTGTGGATAGTCCCATTGACCTGGTCGTGATTCAATTCCTGAGTAGGCCGACGTTCAGGTGATCTTCGATGAGAACTTCTCCTTTGAGTTCCGTTCCGGGGGCTTCTGCTTCTTTCCCTTTTGCGATTATCTCGTTCTATGTATTCGTCTAGTTTTCCTTGCTCGATCAGTTTTTCAACTTCTCTTTTAAGGTGAAAACAATTTTCCGTTCGATGCCCATGTGCCCTATGGTACTTACAGTATTGATCATAGTTTCTAGACCCTGGTCTGGGCTGAGCGATTTTCCTCGCCTCGGGAATCCAATTATTCCTTTCTAGAACTTCCAAGATTTCTTCCATTGGAGCATTTAATCTTGGGTGTTCTACTTGATTTACTCTGCTTCTGATTGGTTGTTCAAGGTTTCTTGGTCTTTGGTAGAAATTAGGTTGCCTTTCTTGGTCGGCTCTGCTGTATTCCAGTCGCTGGAAAACGTTACCTCTCCTGGAAGATCGCTCGTAATCCAAGGATCTTTGGGCGGGAATCTTGTCATGCCGCTTAGACCCTGTAGCCGCGACTTTGTTTTTGTTCTTATCCTTAAAGGAATTCATCTCTTCTTGGGTCATATATTTAGACGCCAGGCTCATGATGTCGGCGAACGTTCTTGGTTGCTTTCGACTGAGGGCATTTCCGAACTGCCTGTTTTTAGTGAGATCGAAGAGGATTGATATTATGTAATCGATATTTGGGGAATCTATTTTAAGTAATTCTACGTTGAATCTGGCCAACCAATTCCTTAGGGATTCTCCTTCTTGTTGATATATAGTTCCAAGGTAGCTCATCGGAAGTTTTTGTCTCTTCTGACTGGCAAACTGCTGCGTTAATTTGTTACAGAGTTCTCTAAAGCTGAATATGGAGTTGGCAGGTTGTTTCGCGAACCAGTCCAATGCGAGTCCTTCGAATGTAGTTACCATTAACTTGGCAGTGAATTCGGCAGAGTGGGCATATAAATTCATTATATTCGTAAAGCTAAAAATATAATCATCCGGGTCAGTGGTTCCATCATAGCGAGGTAGCCTACCCGGGACTTGTCCGATCGATTGTGCCTCTTTTATTTCCCTGCAGAAGGGAGAACAGGCCGCAAGGCTCTCCTGGAGTTCCGTGGTTCGGGCCCATGGATTTTGAATAGATCGTAAGCGTTGTTCGAGTCGGTCCTGCACCATCCTTTCAATTTCTCTTTCCGTCAGTCGAGCCGTTCGTGGTCGATCAGGGATTGTATCGTCTATGTCATCCTCAATAGGGATAATTGTACGTTCCCTGGATCCACTGCGCTTCGCCTGGGTTTTTCTGTGACCTGGTTTTATTCGAGGATTATTGTCGGAGGGTTTTGAATTGTCCTGTTGTGGACTGTGTAGTGAGCGGTGCTCGCTTGGTGGGCTATCAGCTTGTTGAGGTACTTGATCGTTTTGTCCGGGCGTTCTCCGAGCAGGAATTGTCCTGGCAGCCCTAGGGTTCCGCGGAATTTGATCAAGCACAAGTAATTCTTCAGGGGAGAGCGATTTAACGAGCATCGCTATTTGTCGTAATTTCTCCTGAGCATCCGGGAGAGGAACAGGGATCTCGGGGACTTCCGACTCTTCCTGTATCGTACCGGGAGGACCTTCTAGGGGTTCCTGATGTCGGGGATGGGTATTCTGCAAATTCTCGTCGGTGTTGGGAACGTTATTATTGTTGTTCTCCTGTGGATCTTCAGATGTGTCATGTCCGGTGGTTGTGTTACTTCTTGCTCCGACACGGGCGCTTTTCCTTGGACGAGCCATATGTCGATCGAATAATTAACCTAGCCCCACGGTGGGCGCCAACTGATTTAACCGTTTTTCGTCGGGTTAATTTAATATCAGTGAATTTGTGATATCGGGGGTTTATATATTGAATTATTCAGTATATTGGGCTCTGTTACTTTATTCTGGATGGATCGTTTACAAAGAAAAGCAATAATCAAAGGCAAGATGTAAAACCATTAACAAAATTAAGAACACAACGATATGAAGGTAAAATACTGCAATAATAATGGATATTATTGAGTTCTATTGTTATCAATGTATTCTTGTGTAATCTCAGAATTAAGAGAATTCGTGGTCGTCTCATACAATGATTAACTAGGTATATATATATTACGCTAAACCTAGTATTACAAGGAATCATAGTCCTGCTTGGACTCGGCCCAGCTATCCTTCTTGGGTCCGGAGTATAATCCTTACTCGGAGCGAGCAGCATTTGGCAGGGTCTGTAAGAAGATCCCGATCCTTTATAATTGGTCGAATCGATCTTATAATCTTTGTTCGATCTGATCAGTATGTAGGGTGCGAAATAGCCCCCATCATCTACGATCTTTCTCTTGTTCGAAGTAATTGACTTGGGGTGTTCTTTCAACGTTAATGATGTGCTGTAGCAGTCCCATGCCATACAGTGGTCGTTCGTTGTTTCTCCAATGCCGCTGTCGGTTGGAAATTTTATTTTCTGATGATATGTAGAGACTACAGCTCGAAAAAGGTTAAGGGCTGGTCGCCCTACTATAGCGTTATAAGCGAAGGGTGTATCTACCACTAGGAATTTTACCAACTTCACGGTCCGAAGTGGTTTCTTTCCGAGCGATACACTTAAAGATATCGTTCCGCTGGGGATGATCTCGGAGCCCCCAAAGCCTACTAACGGCGTTGCTACCCTTTGTAGGTTTATTTGCCCGAGGTTCATTTGTGCTAAGACCTCTCTGGAGATGATGTTTGCTGAGCTTCCATTATCGATTAGGATTCTTCTCACATTATAATTTGCTATTTCTAACGACACTACTATAGGGAAATCTGGGTTATCCTCTTTTGTATCCCAAGTGATGTTTTTAGGTACTTCACCTTCGTTAAAGCTGATCGGCTGGTGATTTGTTGGCCTGTTTTCTAATGTCCATATTTCTTTTGGATATTTAGAATTTGCAATTATGGATCTGGTCGTTCTTCGTCTAGCATTACGACTATCTCCACCCGCAGGCCCCCCGGATATAGTGTGGATAGTCCCATTGACCTGGTCGTGATTCAATTCCTGAGTAGGCCGACGTTCAGGTGATCTTCGATGAGAACTTCTCCTTTGAGTTCCGTTCCGGGGGCTTCTGCTTCTTTCCCTTTTGCGATTATCTCGTTCTATGTATTCGTCTAGTTTTCCTTGCTCGATCAGTTTTTCAACTTCTCTTTTAAGGTGAAAACAATTTTCCGTTCGATGCCCATGTGCCCTATGGTACTTACAGTATTGATCATAGTTTCTAGACCCTGGTCTGGGCTGAGCGATTTTCCTCGCCTCGGGAATCCAATTATTCCTTTCTAGAACTTCCAAGATTTCTTCCATTGGAGCATTTAATCTTGGGTGTTCTACTTGATTCACTCTGCTTCTGATTGGTTGTTCAGGGTTTCTTGGTCTTTGGTAGAAATTAGGTTGCCTTTCTTGGTCGGCTCCGCTGTATTCCAGTCGCTGGAAAACGTTACCTCTCCTGGAAGATCGCTCGTAATCCAAGGATCTTTGGGCGGGAATCTTGTCATGCCGCTTAGACCCTGTAGCCGCGACTTTGTTTTTGTTCTTATCCTTAAAGGAATTCATCTCTTCTTGGGTCATATACTTAGACGCCAGGCTCATGATGTCGGCGAACGTTCTTGGTTGCTTTCGACTGAGGGCATTTCCGAACTGCCTGTTTTTAGTGAGATCGAAGAGGATAGATATTATGTAATCGATATTTGGGGAATCGATTTTAAGTAATTCTACGTTGAATCTGGCCAACCAATTCCTTAGGGATTCTCCTTCTTGTTGATATATAGTTCCAAGGTAGCTCATCGGAAGTTTTTGTCTCTTCTGACTGGCAAACTGCTGCGTCAATTTGTTACAGAGTTCCCTAAAGCTGAATATGGAGTTGGCAGGTTGTTTCGCGAACCAGTCCAATGCGAGTCCTTCGAATGTAGTTACCATTAATTTGGCAGTGAATTCGGCAGAGTGGGCATATAAATTCATTATATTCGTAAAGCTAAAAATATAATCATCCGGGTCAGTGGTTCCATCATAACGAGGTAATCTACCCGGGACTTGTCCAATCGATTGTGCCTCTTTTATTTCCCTGCAGAAGGGAGAACAGGCCGCAAGGCTCTCCTGGAGTTCCGTGGTTCGGGCCCACGGATTTTGAATAGATCGTAAGCGTTGTTCGAGTCGGTCCTGCACCATCCTTTCAATTTCTCTTTCCGTCAGTCGAGCCGTTCGTGGTCGATCAGGGATTGTATCATCTATGCCATCATCAATAGGGATAATTGTACGTTCCCTGGATCCACTGCGCTTCGCTTGGGTTTTTCTGTGACCTGGTTTTCTACGAGGATTATTGTCGGAGGGTTTTGAATTGTCCTGTTGTGGACTGTGTAGTGAGCGGTGCTCGCTTGGTGGGCTGTCAGCTTGTTGAGATACTTGATCGTTTTGTCCGGGCGTTTTCCGAGCAGGAATTGTCCTGGCAGCCCCAGGGTTTCGCGGAATTTGATCAAGCACAAGTAATTCTTCTGGGGAGAGCGATTTAACGAGCATCGCTATTTGTCGTAATTTCTCCTGAGCACCCGGGAGAGGAACGGGGATCTCGGGGACTTCCGGCTCTTCCTGTATCGTACCGAGAGGACCTTCTAGGGGTTCCTGATCTCGGGGATGGGTATTCTGCAAATTCTCGTCGGTGTTGGGAACGTTATTATTGTCGTTCTTCTGTGGATCTTCAGATGTGTTATGACCGGTGGTTGTGTTACTTCTTGCTCCGACACGGGCGCTTTTCCTTGGGCGAGCCATATGTCGATCGAATAATTAACCTAGCCCCACGGTGGGCGCCAACTGATTTAACCGTTTTTCGTCAGGTTAATTTAATATCAGTGAATTTGTGATATCGGGGGTTTGGATATTGAATTATTCAGTATATTGGGCTCTGTTACTTTATTCTGGATGGATCGTTTACAAAGAAAAGCAATAATCAAAGGCAAGAAGTAAAACCATTAACAAAATTAAGAACACAACGATAAGAAGGTAAAGTTCTGCAATAATAATGGATATTATTGAGTTCTATTGTTATCAATATATTCTTGTGTAATATCAGAATTGAGAGAATTCGTAGTTGTCTCATACAATGAATAACTAGGTATATATATTACGCTAAACCTAGTATTACAAGGAATCATAGTCCTGCTTGGACTCGGCCCAACTATCCTTCTTGGGTCCGGAGTATAATCTTTACTCGGAGCGAGCGGCATTTGGTAGGGTCTGTAAGAAGATCCCGATCCTTTATAATTGGTCGAATCGATCTTATAATCTTTGTTCGATCTGATCAGTATGTAGGGTGCGAAATAGCCCCCATCACATTTGGGCCGATTTTGTTAATCAAAGTGGCCGATTTTTGCTTATATTAATTAATCTTGAATTTATGTTGATTGTGTATGATTATGATAGGGATTAAGAGTTTGTGTTATCTTGTGTAACTAGGAAAGAGATTGAAAGATATCTTGTTTCCTAAAGTGATAAGATTATGTATATCTTGTTTCTTGATAAGAAGATATTCTTTCAAGATTTAGATATCTATTAGGAGAAGGAGTCTTCTAATAGAGATATCTATAAATACTAGATACACATAATCTAAGAAAAGAAGAAGCTAACCCTAATTCTAAGCAAGAAAGAAAAACACAAGAAAACATAGGGCCGAAAATTTCAGCCCCTCTCTCGCACTCTCTGCATAATCGAACCCTGTCAGAAAAATCGCCCCTCCCTGTGTAGGATTTTTCTCCAAGTCTTCTTCCAAGATCTGCATCCAATTCCTGACGAGACAATTCCTTAATCCTAGTTCTGAGCCTGGGGATTTCGCGAAGTCACTCAAATCCAGCTGGTGTGGACTTTCTCTAGAGGCACAACACTTGGGGTGCTCTAGTGAACAATCGAAGACCGGGGGAAACCACCACCTTGCCTGTGGTGAGGTAAAAAGGCTTTTACCATCTATTTAATTTTAGTATATGCATGCTTTAATTAAATTCAACCTTTATTATATGTGCTAATAAGAAACCCTGGGATTTGGTGTATAATAAAAAAAATTTAAATTCCGCACTGTTGTAGTTGACAATTATACCCATAAATCCCAACAGCTACTATGATCGTTCTGGTAACGATCTTTCTTTACTCGGAGACAATCATCCAAAACCTACTTTGGTCGAAATGATTGAGGATCATTTAGAGGGAAGGAGGGCCGCAGGTTACTCCGAGAATGATTCACTTGTTCATGACGATAGTGAGAACGCGGTCGATAAGGCAACCCGTGTACTTTTGTCTGGCATTTTTACTCGCGATCTGAATAAGCTTCTTCGTAAGGATCCTCTTGAGAAATTTCAGCGAGCCTCTCTTTATGCTGAAAAGGTGATTTTTCTTTTTTCTTTGATCATACTAAAAAAATAATTTTCTTTAAGGATCTTTCTTAATTTGCTAACCCATTTCTTTTTGCTCTCTTTGTTCTTCCAGACTAAAACTTGTCTGGCATCATACGCTTATGAAAATGCTCTTTGGAAACAACAGTGTGAGTTCCTGGAAGAGAAGTATAAAGCTTTACTTCATAAATCCTCTGGTTCAGAGGTAGGCCCTTCAACGTCCTTTTCTATTCCGGTCGTTGAGACTAGGGCTACAGGTACTGAAGACCAGGAGATCATGAACAAGGTCCTGGAGACTTCTCGTGCTCAAGAGCAAGACGATCAAATGGCTAAAAAGTTAGAGGAATTCCAGTTTCAGAGTACTGTTCGAATTAGTGAGCTAGAATCTCAAGTATCAAGTCTTCAAGCTTCATTAGAGGAGTATGAGAAGGACATTCCTTTGAGTGGACTCAGGGACCGTTATGGTCGTAATTATGACGAAAAAGTGATTCGTGAATTTCTTAATTCTCCCGTTCATACGGCGTTGGTAAATCAGATGGTCGGTCCACTTTTAGAAAATACGTTCAAGCAGGCGATTCATCAGTTGGTCGCTTTCGATACGATAGATGATCGTCGAAAGGAATACTTTAAAGCGGCACATATTCGGTTGAACCGCTATGGCGAAGTATACTCTCCTTCCGAGCTTCCAGATGTTGTGTATCAAAACTTCCCTTTGGCACACCTTGTCAAAGAGTTCGGAAAACCATTGCCAATTCCTCCTTCAGATATCAATGATGAACTCGACAAAACCTTTGTCGATCCTGAAGACGAAGAAGAAGAAGAGGAAGATATTGGCATGACCGAGGAAGAGAACGTTGGTAACGAACAGAAAATTCCAGATAGCGACCAGGCTCTATGATATACTGACTTTTTGAAATAATCTTTGTAATTATTTCCCCGTAGGTTTAATTGTAACTTTACCCTTTCACCCCTTTGAAATAAACGTTTCGTATTCTGACAGTCACGTCCTTTCGTGTTCTCTGTAATAATTTGGACAAGTCATTAATTTCGCCGTAATCATTATGCATGCGTCGTTTCAAATTCAAGTGTTTATTCCAAAATTCTTTTTAGTATTTCGCGCCTTTTCTTTGGGTCCGTCGCGTCTTTTCGTATAGTATAAATACAAAAGGTAAAAACTTGATTCGGTTTTTACTGCTATACTCAACTCTTAATAGAATACTCTTTTGCCAACTAGTCGATAAGCTTTCTCGATATTTAATTTGTACTTTTCAATAATCCGATCATGAGTAACCTTTTTGGCAATACTTCGAAGCGACCTTCCCGTGAGGGCGCTAGGGATAACAGACCTAAAAAATCTCGAAGAGACGGGCCCTCGATGGAGCCTCCTCGTTCGTCTCCATTAACTAGGTCGGTGATCGATACTCATGTTATCCCTTCTGAACCTTTTTCCATAATTAGTTCATCTTTTGTACAACCAAATTTTTCTTCTTCTACTGAAATTGGGAATAGGCCTTCCCCTGGTCCGGTGGCTTTCGGTGATACATCCAACGTGGAGCAAACCTTTGATATGCCTGTTTCTTCAGGCGTTTCTTCCTTCGAGCATGTTTCTCATGGAGGGGATTTTGCTAATTCCCTTCCTTTGTCTACTTCTACTGCCCCGATCGCCAGCGAAGGGCAAGTTGGTGATGGCTTTTTTGTCAATCCTTCCACAACACAATCTATTTTGCAAGATTGTCCTGAATATTTGTTTCATGATACTACTGTGATGACTACTTCTTTCGAATCTGGAGGACCTTCTGAGGGTCGGTTTGGGTCGAGGTCTGGTCGTCGAACCGTTATTTCTGCTTCGGGCAAGGAGACCTCAGTTAGCCCCAACGAGAGAGATTCTCCTCGTCCGTTAGACGATCGATGCATCCTTGAGCAGGTTAAGGATATTATGTTGTCAGAGACTCCACGCCCTGACGGTGTCCCTTCTAATAGCGAATTGCCTGGCTCAGTTGAGCCTGATGCTTTGTCTTGGGATCTGGGTTTAAGCACTATTTTGCCTGGAGAGTTGAAGAGGCTTGAGGGTACTTCCAATATACGCCTTGTTCAGTCGCTAGTTAAGATGTGCGAGCAGGTAGACATATCTTTTGATAATTTTCCCTACTTTTATTTCGATTTTCTTGTTGTGTGAGGGTTTTTCTCATTCTTCTTCTTTTCTAGGCCAAATATTTTGCCCTTCAGCTGGGTGTGCAGAACGATGATCTGTGGAATGGTAAGGATGCTTACCAAAAACGGTTGGAGTCGGAATCGGCGAAGGTCGCAGGGCTGACCCTGCAACTGCAGCTTGCTAAAGATGATCTTCAAAAATTAGAGGCCGTGAGGGTCGTCCTTGAGAAAGAGAAAAATGATCTAGTTCAGGCTGTTGTCTTGGCGGAGGAGTCTCGACGGCGGTCTTATGAGGAGGGTTATGACGCTGGTTATCTAAAGCGTCAAGAGGAGTTGATGGCGTTTGCTGGCAACTTGACTCGTCGGAGGACTATTTCTGCTAGTCGTCCTGCTGGCGATTCTTCTCAGTGATCTGTTCGACCTGGCGTTTTTGTTACGCACATTTTGCAGTTATGCATACATATAACATCATGAAATAATCAGCATAGATTAGCATACTTATCTGATATTGATCCTTGCGGAAGATACTGAGATTAGAAAAAAAAAGGTAGCTTAATCTTGCTCGGTCACTTTATAAGTAACTGAATGATATACTGTTTGCTCTCACAAAGTAAATTTTTTGTTGATCAACCCAGTATAGTCCCTTGAGTTATACCCAAAAACGCGTTGGTCCTCAAAATGTAGATAGTAGGTCATTCGTATCGATAATCGATTGAATAGCAGTTAAGGAACGCTTAGCATCTTGATCGATGTTCAATCAATGCCTTGTAAGTTTGTCTTTTTGTGACATATATCTTATATAAGGAGGCTTTTTATACCTTCTGTTGAACTCTACTTTTCTTTTCATAAGACTAAGAGAAGATATCCCTTTCAGTATCTTCCTTTATGTTTTTCTCCATTAACTGTGAACTATATGTTCCCCAACCAGTGTTTCACTATAGCATTTCTTTGATATGGGAGGAATTGGAAAATGTAGAAGTCTTGGCCAGATCTGACCTGTTCAGACCTCCTTCAGCAATTCTTTGGAAAATTAGGCAGTGACGGCCTTGCAGTCTAGCATGGTGGTATTAATCGTCTTAGTAACGAAGTCAGATTTCTTGGACTCCAATGGAGTTTTTGTAAGGCTAATTTAATAGTTTTCCATATGACGTATGAGGCAGTTACGACCCTCGTAGGTCCGAACACCATATTTGCATGAGCGAATAGCATGTTTGAGTGTGTAAATTTCCTTAGTCCGGAGCTCGTTTAGATCTGCCTTTTGCTGCATTGATCGAAACGATCTACTTTCGTTTTTATTTCCGATTAAATGAGTCGATTAGTTAGGCGCCGTTCCAACTTACTTGCATTTATTACGGGGAGTCAAACGGTCGCATTTCTGTCCCTTGATCAAATACTTTTTCAGCCGTTGGATTGCTTAGATCTATCCCTATAAATAGGGAGGCGGTTTGCATACTTCATTTGCCATTTCTCAAAAAGGATGGAGATCTCAGTTTCCTTAGATTTTATTTTGCCTTCAGATACCATAATATTCAAAAAGTCACATTATCGTGATTCATACCGTAATAGCTTGATGTTCTTCTGCCTTGTACTAACGGGTCCCATGGAAGCCCTACATTGTACTAACGGGTCCCATGAGGCCTCAAATGTTGTTTTCACAGATTTGAGGTCCGTGGTTTCTGTTTGCACATGGAGGGTTCATATTTGCCAGTCACCCCCGCTCTTGGATGTTACCTCCGGAGTGATAGACTGCTGGGGTGTGCAGGTAAATATTAATAATTCTCGACCTCCTCGAAGAGATGCTGCTCTAGAGTAAAATGTTTTATTTTAAGTAAAAGCAGTATCTTGTTGTGGGTGAATGAGTATTGCCGGTTATCTGGCTGGTAATGCTCATTTCGTCTGGAGGAACATTTGATCTTCAGAGCCTGGCCATCGAACCAAAGAAGTCGACCATCCTGAGCAGCATGCTTCTTAGGTGGTTTATCATAATCGACGAGGTACTAGGGAGGAGATTGGTGTTTCCGTGGACATTGTCGTGAAGATCGCTGAACTATAGGGTCATTTTATCTAAAGCCTTGTAACGATGTTTAAGTAGTATGTATACTTCTGTAATTTAGGACATTTGCATGTAATTGATTCGATGAATAAAATATTACTTTTATCCCTTGCATTCTCCTTTTTGTTGATGTTGTCATAATTTTATTTACGAGGAGCATTTTTCGAGCAGATGGATTCATACTCAATTCGTATTCACGATTTAGGTGTATAGATCATTTTTAGATCGTTAGGAATAGGTCGAGGAGTGTTCATTGAGCGGATCAATGTATACTCAACTCTGTATAATTTAGACTTAAGTTTTCATACCAAAAGCCTTTTTAGATCGTTGAAAATAGATCGAGGAGTGTTTATTGAGCGGATCAATGTATACTCAACTCTTTTATAATTTAGACTTGAGTTTTTATAACAAAAGCCGTTTAGATCGTTGAAAACAGTTCGAGGAGTGTTTATTGAGCGGATCAATGTATACTCAACTCTTTTATAATTTAGACTTAAGTTTTTATAACAAAAGCCCTTTTAGATCGTTGAAAACAGATCGAGGAGTGTTTATTGAGCAGATCAATGTATACTCAACTCTTTTATAATTTAGACTTGAGTTTTTATAACAAAAGCCGTTTCGATCGTTGAAAACAGTTCGAGGAGTGTTTATTGAGCGGATCAATGTATACTCAACTCTTTTATAATTTAGACTTAAGTTTTTATAACAAAAAGCCCTTTTAGATCGTTGAAAACAGATCGAGGAGTGTTTATTGAGCGGATCAATGTATACTCAACTCTTTTATAATTTAGACTTAAGTTTTTATAACAAAAGCCGTTTAGATCGTTGAAAACAGTTCGAGGAGTGTTTATTGAGCGGATCAATGTATACTCAACTCTTTTATATTTTAGACTTAAGTTTTTATAACAAAAGCCCTTTTAGATCGTTGAAAACAGATCGATTAGTGTTTATTGAGCGGATCAATGTATACTCAACTCTTTTATAATTTAGACTTAAGTTTTTATAACAAAAGCCCTTTTAGATCGTTGAAAACAGATCGAGGAGTGTTTATTGAGCGGATCAATGTATACTCAACTCTTTTATAATTTAGACTTAAGTTTTTATAACAAAAGCCCTTTTTAGATCGTTGAAAACAGATCGAGGAGTGTTTATTGAGCGGATCAATGTATACTCAACTCTTTTATAATTTAGACTTAAGTTTTTATAACAAAAGCCCTTTTAGATCGTTGAAAACAGATCGAGGAGTGTTTATTGAGCGGATCCATGTATACTCAACTCTTTTATAATTTAAACTTAAGTTTTTATAACAAAAGCCCTTTTTAGATCGTTGAAAACAGATCGAGGAGTGTTTATTGAGCGGATCAATGTATACTCAACTCTTTTATAATTTAGACTTATGTTTTTATAACAAAAGCCCTTTTAGATCATTGAAAACAGATCGAGGAGTGTTTATTGAGCGGATCAATGTATACTCAACTCGTCTTGTTTAGACATAGGTTTGTAATACCAGAAGTCTATTAATCGTTATGAGTAGATCGAGGAGTGTTTATTGAGCGGATCAATGTATACTCGACTCGTCTTATTTAGACTTAGGTATTTTAATACCAGAAGTCTTTTGATTGTTGAAGAACTGACCGAGGAGTTTTTATTGAGCGGATCAATGTATACTCGACTCGTCTTGTTTAGACTTAGGTTTTTTAATACCAGAAGTCTTTTGATTGTTGAAGAACTGACCGAGGAGTTTTTATTGAGCGGATCAATGTATACTCTACTCGTTTGTATGGTTGGATTGAGGAGTGTTTATTGAGCGGATCAATGTATACTCAACTCCTTTCGTTTCGATCCCAACCAATATGATAGTAGAATTTCAAGGAGTGTTTTACCGAAACAATCGATTTATACACAATCTTGGCTTAATATTTAAAGTTGCTAAAATTTTTAATAATCGAACCATAGGCTAAGGCCTTTATTACAAAGATAAAAACTTAATAAAATAAGATAAAGCAGCATAACCTGCTAAAATTTATTTACCATAGTATTTCCTAAGGTTGACTGCATTCCAGGTTCTTGGTAAGGCTGTTCCATCCAAGTGTGCAATTTTGTATGAACCTTTCTTTCCTACGCCAATTACAACGTAAGGTCCATCCCAATTTTGTTGTAATTTTCCAACATGCTTTGATACTTCTACCTTTTTCAAGACCAGGTCTCCTTCTCTGAAGGTTCGGATGCATACCTTTTGATTGTATGCCTTTTCCATATTTGCTTTAGTAGCTTGCAGGCGTACAGCGGCTTTTTCTCTTAAAGCTTCTGTTAAATCGACGTCACTTTCTCTTGTCTTTTCATTTTCCTGATCATCGTACATTTCGATTCTTGGTGTTGTTTCAACAGGAATAACAGCTTCCGAACCATATACCAAACTAAATGGGGTTTCTCCGGTTGAGCTCCTGACAGTGGTTCGATTAGCCCAAAGTACTCCTGGGAGTTCATCAAGCTATTTCCCTTTGGCCGCTCCTAATCTTTTTTCCAAGGATTTTATTATCTCTCGGTTCGCCACCTCAGTCTGTCCATTCGCTCTAGGATGCCCGACCGAAGTGAAATTTTGCTGAATCCCTAGTTTCAAACACCATTCTATTACTTGTTTTCCCGCGAATTGGGTTCCATTATCAGAAATTAGGATCCTCGGGATACCAAATCTGCAAACTATGAATTTCCATAGGAAGTTGATCACTTGGAACTGAGATATTCGTGCAAGGGGGATGCATTCAATCCATTTGCTGAAGTATTCTACAGCGACCAGGACGTAAGCTTTCTTGGATCTAGCCACCGGGAACGGTCCCACGATGTCCATTCCCCATTGATCAAAAGGCCAACATACCGGTATTGGGTTCATGTTTTCTGCTGGTCGATGACATATATTAGCATGGACTTGGCAATGATGACATTATTGGACATATTGAGCGGCATCCTTATTGATGGTAGGCCAATAATAACCTGTTCGGAGGCATTTTAAAGCCAATGCCCTTGCTTCGCTGTGATTCCCTGCGTCTCCTTCATGTACCTCTCGTAGAATATCAATGGTTTGTGATTCAGAGACGCATTTAAGAAGAATTCCTGATACTGATCTCCGGTAGAGTTTTTCTTCTACAAATGTATATTTTGGAGCCCGATATTTTATCTTCCGAGCTTCATTCTGGTCAAGCGGTAGTTTTCCTTCTCGAAGATAGTCCATCATTGGAGTCATCCAGTTTTCTTCGGCTTCTTCGATTTCCATTATATCGACTGCCGGTGTTTCATCAATATCGATTGTCGGTGTATTAGAGATTAACCAGTTGATCACCCTTTCGGTTTTTCCGTAATGTGCCCCTGTGAACCTAGATAGTTTATCGGCCCATTTGTTTTCCGAACGTGGAATATTCTGTATACCAAAGCTTTCGAATTTCTCAGCTAGTGTTTTCACTTTGGCGAGGTATTTAACCATATTAAATTCCTTAGCCTCGTATAGGCCTTCTATTTGTCTTTGCACTAACTCTGAATCGGTTAATACTTTAAGGCTTTTTATGTTGGCCTTGATCGCCATTTCCATTCCTGCGATTAACGCTTCATATTCTGCTTCATTGTTCGTTACGACGAAGTCCAACGTTATCGCATAATTCAAATCTTCTTTATTCGGTCCGGTGAAATTGATTCCGGCACCTCCTCCTTCTCGGCATGAAGCACCGTCAACATGCATTAACCAAGTTTGATCTTCTATGATCAAGATATCGTCGTTGAGGCTATTCGATAGTTCGGTTGCCTGTGTCGGAGTTTCTAGTAGAAAATCAGCGAACACTTGGGCCTTAATCGCAATTCTCGATTTGTAATCTATTTCGAATTGGCCGAGTTCGATCGCCCATTTGATTAGCCTTCCGGAGGCTTCCGGTTTTGCTAAGACTTGTCTCAGTGGTTGATTTGTTAAAACCACGATTTTGTAGGTTAAAAAGTAAGGTCGAAGTTTTCGTGCAGCCACTACTAAGGCCAGAGTGAATTTCTCAATTTCCAAATAATTCTTCTCCGCCCCTTGCAGTAATTTGCTTAAATAATAGACAGGCTTATGTTCTGAACATTCTATCTTGATTAGTCCTGAACTAACGTCCGCGTCGGAGATTGAGATGTAGATATACAATGGTTCTCCTTCCGTCGGTTTGGCCAACATCGGGGGTGTTGTCAAATATTCTTTGAGTTGGTCGAAGGCTCGATCGCATTCTTTGGTCCAAACAAAGTTTTTCGATTTTCGAAGCGTTTGGAAAAAGGGCAAACTTTTGTCTGCTTATTTTGATATGAATCTGTTCAACGCTACGATTTTCCCAACCAAGCTTTGTACTTGGGAGATGGTTTTGGGAGGCTTCATTTCAGTTATGGCTCGAATTTTTTCTGGGTTGGCTTCTATTCCTCGTTGGTGTACCAAATAGCCCAAAAATTTTCCTGACTTAATACCAAAAGTGCATTTCGCGGGATTTAACTTCATGCGGTATTTTCTCAAGATCCGGAAACATCGATCAAGATGTTTTACGTGATCCGCTTCGTTCATGCTTTTGACTAACATGTCGTCTACATAGACTTCCATTATCTCTCCTATAAAGCAATATACTCCTTGCTCGGTTATGAACGCAGTCTTCTCTTGGTCCCGCTCATCCATGTATATTTGATAAAACCCTTGAAAGGCATCCATCATGCTGAAGATCGCGAAACCTGCGGTTGAGTCAACTAATAAGTCGATCCTTGGGAGGGGATATGGGTCGCGTGGGCATAACTTGTTAAGGTCGGTAAAATCATTACACATTCTCCATTTGTTGTCCTTTTTATCCCCTTTTGCTACTAGAACAACATTACATAGCCATTCTGAGAAGTGTATTTCTCGGATTTGTTTTGCTTCATGTAGCCTTTCTACTTCGGCTTTGATAATTTTATCTTTTACTGGCCCGTGATTTCTCTTCTTTTGTCTAGCGGGTTTTGCCATGGGATCAATTTTTAGCAAATACTTGATTACTCGAGGATCAATTCCTTCAATGTCATTCGCGCTCCAAGCGAAGACGTCGACATTATCTCTGAGGAAGTCGATCAACATTACTTCCCCTTCTTTGCTCAATTCAGTACCTATTCTTGTTGTTTTGGACGAGTCCCCTTGTACTAGAATTACATCCTTATGTTCTGGTGGCTTTAAAGCTAAATCTAGCGGTTCTTTTCCCTTTTTATCTATTCGATCAGTACTAGGGATTTCAACTTTGTTTCTAACGAGATCGTCTTCGAGTTTTCTTTTGCTCGGGGTAATTGATTTGGGGTGATCTTTCAAAGTTAATGAGGTGCTGTAGCAATCCCATGCCATACAGTGATCATTCATTATTTCCCCGATACCTCTATCGGTCGGAAACTTAATCTTCTGGTGATAAGTAGAGACAACAGCTCGGAATAGGTTGAGGGCTGGTCGTCCTAATATTGCGTTATAAGCGAAGGGTGTTTCTACCACTAGAAATTTTACTAGCTTCACTGTCCGGTGTGGTTTTTTCCCTAGTGATACACTTAAGGTTATTGTTCCGCTGGGGATGATTTCGGATCCTCCAAACCCTACCAACGGCGTAGCTACTTTCTATAGGCTTATTTGTCCCAAGTTCATCTGGGCTAAAACCTCCCGGGAGATGATATTCGCTGAGCTCCCATTATCGATTAGGATCCGTTTGACATTATAATTCGCTATTTCTAGCGACACCACCATCGGGAAATCGGGGTTATCCTCTTTTGTGTACCAAACAATGTTTTTAGGTACTTCGCCTTCGTCAAAGCTGATCAACTGATCGTTTGATGGCTTGTTTTCCAGTGTCCATATTTCTTTTGGGTATTTTAAGCTTCCAATTATGGATCTAGCTGTCCTTCGTCGGGCGTTACGACTATCCCCACCTGCGGGTCCCCCGGATATTGTATGGATAGTTCCATTGATCTGGTCGTGGTTCAACTCCTGCGTAGGACCATGCTCGGGTGACCTTCCACGAGAACTCCTTCTTTGATTATTATTCCGAGGGCTTCTACTTCTTTCCCTCTTGCGGTTATCTCGCTCTATGTAGTCGTCTAGTTTTCCCTGTTCGATTAGTTTTTCAACTTCTCTTTTAAGGTGAAAACAATTTTCCGTTCGATGTCCGTGTGCCTGATGGTATTTACAGTATAAGTCATAGTTTCGAGATCCTGGTCTGGGCTGAGCGATTTTCCTCGCTTCAGGGATCCAATTATTCCTTTCTAGTACTTCCAATATTTCTTCCATCGGAGCATTTTACCTTGGGTGTTCTACTTGATTAATCCTACCTCTGATCGCTGGTTCGGAATTTCTTGGTCTTTAGGTTGTCTGTCTTGGTTGGCTTTGTTGTATTCCAATCGCTGAAAGACGTTGCCTTTTCTAAAAGATCGCTCATAATCCATGGATCTTTGGGCAGGAATTTTATCATGCCGTTTGGAGCCTGAAGTTTTGGCTTTGTTTTTGTTTTTATCTTTAAAGGAATTCATCTCTTCCTGGGTCATATATTTAGACGCCAAGCTCATGATGTCAGCAAACGTTCTTGGTTGTTTTCGACTGAGGCATTTCCGAACTGCCTATTCTTCGTGAGGTCGAAGAGAATAGAAATTATGTAATCGATATTCGGGGAATCGATTTTAAGTAATTATACGTTAAATCTCGCCAACCAGTTTCTTAAGGATTCACCCTCTTGTTGGTGTATAGTTCCTAAATAGCTCATCGGATGTTTTTGCCTTTTCTGACTGGCAAACTGCTGTGTCAATTTGTTGCACAATTCCCGAAAACTGAATATGGAGTTGACCGGTTGCTTGGAAAACCAGTCTAAAGCAAGTCCCTCGAACGTGGTCACCATTAATTTGGCGGTGAATTCCGCCGAGTGAGCGTATAAGTTCATTATATTCGTGAAGCTAAAAATATAGTCATCCGGATCAGTGGTTCCGTCGTATCTGGGTAATCTACCCGGGACCTATCCGATTGACTGTGCCTCCTTTATTTCTCTGCAGAAAGGAGAACAGGCCGCAAGGCTCTCCTGGAGTTTCGTGGTTCGGACCCACGGGTATTGAACAGATCGTAGGCGTTGTTCGAGTCGTTCATGCACCATTCTCTCGATTTCTCTTTTCGAGAATCGCATCGTTCGTGGTCGATCTGGGATTGCATCATCTATGTCATCCTCGATTGGGATTATTGTACGTTCCTTGGACCCACTGTGCCCCGGCTGTGGTTTTCTTTGCCCTGGTTTCCTTCGGGGATGGTTATCGGAGGGTTTTGAATTGCCCTTCGACGGACTGTGTAGCGAGCGTCGCTCGCTTGCCGGACTGTCGACTTGTTGAGAGATTTGATCGTTTTGCCTTGGCGCTCTTTGAGCGGGATTTGCCCTGGCAGTCCTAGCGTTTCGAGGAATTTGATCAAGTACAAGTAATTCTTCTGGAGAGAGTGATTTAACGAGCATCGCGATCTGTCGCAATTTCTCCTGAGCGCCCAGGAGAGGAACGAGGATCACAGGGACTTCCGGTTCTTCTAGTATTGTACCGGGAAGATCTCCTTGGGGTTCCTGCTGATGGGGGTGAGTATCCTGCAAATTCTTGTTGGTGTTGTGAGTGTTATTATTGTTGTTGTCCTGTAGATCTTCAGATGTGTTATGACCGGTGGTTGTGTTACTTCTTGCTCCAATACGAGCGTTTTTCCTTGGGCGAGCCATATGTCGATCGAATAATTAACCTAGCCCCTCGGTGGGCGCCAACTGATTTAACCGGTTTTCGTCGAGTTATAGGTATCAGTAAAATTGTGAAATTGGGGGTTTTCAATATATATATTTTATAGGGCTCTGTTACTTTATTCAGGATGGATCAAAACTCAAGGAAGAGCAATTTTGTTAGAACAATAAGTAAATATCGAAACCAACAGGAAAAATAACACAAATATGAAGAGAAAGTTCTTTCTTTATTGAATAACAGTGAGTTGTGCTGTTTATGCAGAATTCAATTGCGTATTTGCCTTATGATTCAGAGTTGTTTAATTCCATGATTGACTAGGTATTTATATCATACTAAAGCTAGCGTTACAAGAAAACATAATCCTAATAGGACTCGGCCCAAATATCCTTCTTGGGTCCGGAGTATAGTCTTCTTGGTCGAAGAGAGCTGTATTCGGCTGGGTCGATAAGATGATCCCGAACTGTCTGATTTGCTCGAACCGATCTTATGTTCTTTAGTTGATCCGCACATTATGTAGGGTGCGAAATAGCCCTCATCAGATGAGACAGTCAAAGTATTTGGCTTTATCAAAAACGTATACGAACCTTGTGTGTACAAGAAGAATAGTGGGAGTTCGGTACAATTCATAGTTTTATACGTCGACGACATTTTGTTAATCGGAGACGATATCAAGATGTTAATGCAGACGAAAGCGTGGTTATCCGCGCAGTTCTTCATGAATGATATGGGAGACGCATCTTACGTATTGGGGATACGTAATTTTGAAGAGATTCAAAATGGAAGAATCCAAGAGAGGATTGCTTCCAATGAGACATGTCATCTCTCTTTCTAAGTCAATGTGCCCTACAACCGACGAAGAAAAGATGAGAATGTCTCTCATACCTTATGCCTCTGCTATAGGGAGCATAATGTATGCAATGTTGTGTACTCGACCAGACATAGCACACGCTCTAAGTGTAACGAGCCGCTATCAGTCAAACCCAGACAAAGAGCACTGGACTGCCGTAAAAGCAATCCTAAAGTACCTGCGAAGGACTAAGGATATGTTTTTGGTCTACGGTGGTAGTGGGGAAATGAAACTTGAAGGATTCACTGATTCGAGTTTCCAGTCTGAAGTGGATGACTACAAATCCAATTCTGGATACATATTCCGCCTCAATGGAGTAGCGGTCAGTTGGAAAAGCTATAACCAGTCTACCACTGCCGACTCGACCACTGAAGCAGAATATATCGCAGCATCAAATGCAGCAAAGGAGAGTGTATGGATGAGAAACTTCATCCAAGAACTAGATTTTGTTCCTAGCCTTGCCGAACCTGTAGTAGTTTTCTGTGACAACAACGGGGCGATAGCTCAAGCGAAGGAGCCGAGATCACACCATCAATCCAAACACATATTGAGGATATACCACGTGATCAGGGAGATCATTGGTAGAGTAGACATACACATGTAGTATGTCAAATCAGAAGACAACATGGATGACCCACTAACTAAGTTGCTTTCACAAAAGGCGTTCGAGTGACATCTAGATAAGATGGGTCTTAGTGACATCTAGATAGTGCCCAGCAAGCTAGTTCATTTTAGCTTGTAAAAGGTCTATTATGTAAATAACAATCTATGATTCTATAATTAATACGCACATTTATTTTATAGAATAAATAATGGCCAACTTCATCTCTCGCGAATACATTTAAGCGATTGGATGAAATCATTAGGTCACATTTAGACTGTGGGACGATTCACTTCGGTATTGAGTGCAATCATGAAACAGTCTCTAAGGTCATGATCTTAAAACACGTTCCAAGTCATGGATTCCCAAACGAGAAAGGGTATCGTAGTAATCGACGAGACTTGTACAAATATGCATGATTCACATGGAGTGAATTTGTAGCGTTTCATGAGCAAGGCATTTAAGGATAGTGCATATGAATAGGTGGTTCGATAGAGGATCGAACGCATCGAACGCCCCGAACAGAGAAACCCATTGTGGAAGCGCATGACGCATATCGGTGATGGGATGTTTCTCAAGACTTATAATAGTGTATGATTTAGTCCTTTGACTTGAGGTGCTAGGGCGAATTCGGTGCATGAGTGTGCGTACTTAGATCTAGGTATAGATCACGTAGCTTGATCGTAACATGCCTAGGTTGGGTGCGTATTGTTATGTACGCGAGTGGTTAGTATCAATATGGAATCTACCGACTCATCGTAATGGATGAGGGAATTTCCTATACGATTCTTAGATAATATATTCGAGGAATCTGCGGCCGCAGTCGATGACGGATTTGGAAAGGGGTTTCCAAATTTAGCAGTCACGCTGGAATATTATCCCGAATTAGAAAGTATAGTTATCGAGAAGAATTTAGAGGTGCCGATCAATTCACACACCCTAAGTCTTGATCGGGAAAATTAGACGATAGAAGGACCGTATGTACATGGCATTTATAAGAGGTGAGGTTCACAAATATCAATTAACCTGAAGTTGGGCTTCATGGACTTGTGTCTAGACATCGACCATGAAGTGTGGGTACTCCTGACTTGATAAGGAAGATTGATTCTAGGAGTGGTCAATTAAAGGTGGTTTAATTGATCAGAGCAATTTATTGTTCATAAATTAAATCACGAGGAATTCGTAGGCCTAATGCCAATTGATGGTGAACCTAGAAGGTCACACACAATACAGTTGAACGGTGACAGTTATAAAAGGAAATAATTGATTTTAAAGGTAATTAAATCAATTAATGAATTCAAGTATTAATTCAAGTGAGAAACTAATTAATTAGTTGATCTAATTAATTAAATAATTAATTAAAGTGTTAATTAATTAAATAAAGAGAGATATTAATTTATTAATTAATATGGACTAGATTAATTAAAGTGTTAATTAAAAGAGGCTTGCAAGACATGGGCCTTTAATTAAAAGCCCATAAGAAGTCTTGCAAACCTAGGTCTTGAGGGAGACTTATAAATAGAGTTCTACATGAACTCAAAAGACAACACCTTAGCATAAACCCTAGCCGCCCCTAGTCCTGCGCGCCAACCCTAGCCGCCGCCACCCTTGGCCATGAGCTGCCCTGCGCCACCGTCGCCCCTCTCTTGTTCTCCTTGTGCTAGATCTTGCTCTGCAAGTAGATCTAGACATCATTTTACTGACAAACCTTCTAGATCCAGTTTGTAGCCTAAGACTAGAAGGTGTCACTACAATCCATTTGGTGTAGATCAACTCTGGAGGTGAGACACTTGGATCACTTACTGTGAATCAGAAACAACACCGGAGGTTGCCACCACCTTGCATGTGGTGAGGTAAAATCGAAAACCCCCTTTTTGTACCGTTTATGTTTTTAATTCAGCCTTTTCGTATAAATAATATGGAGACAAATATCAATTCATCTGAAGTTGGGCTTCATGGGCTTGTGGCTAGACATTGACCATGAAGTGTGGGTACTCCTGACTTGATAAGGGAGATTGATTCGAGGAGTGGTTAATTAAAGGTGGTTTAATTGATCAGAGCAATTTATTGTTCATAAATTTAATCACGAGAAATTCGTGGGCCTGCTGCCAATTGATGGTGAACCTAGAGGGTCACACACAATACAGTTGGACGGTGAAAGTTATAGAAGGAAATAATTGATTTTAAAGGTAATTAAATCAATTAATGAATTAAAGTATTAATTCAAGTGGGCGACTAATTAATTAGTTGATCTAATTAATTAAAGTGTTAATTAATTAAATAAATAGAGATATTAATTTATTAATTAATATAGACTAGATTAATTAAAGTGTTAATTAAAAGAGGTTTGTAAGATATGGGCCTTTAATTAAAGCCCATAAGAAGTCTTGCAAACCTAGGTCTTGAGGGAGACTTATAAATAGATTTCTACATGAACTCAAAAGACAACACCTTTGCATAAACCCTAGCCGCCCTCTAACCTTGCCGCCGCCCCTAGTCCTGCGCTCCAACCCTAGCCGCCGCCACCACCCTTGGCCGTGAGCTGCCTTGCGCCGCCGCCGCCCCTCTCTTGTTCTCCTTGTGCTAGATCTTGCTCTGCAAGTAGATCTAGACATCATTTTACTGACAAACCTTCTAGATCCAGTTTGTAGCCTAAGACTAGAAGGTGTCACTACAATCCATCTGGTGTAGATCAACTCTGGAGGTGAGACAATTGGATCACTTACTGTGAATCAGAAACAACACCGGAGGTTGCCACCACCTTGCCTGCGGTGAGGTAAAATCGAAAACCCCCTTTTTGTACTGTTTATGTTTTTGATTAAACCTTTTCGTATAAATAATATGGAGACAGATTTATGGGGCTGATGGGTGCCTCGAAATTTTTTAAAATTCTGCATGTTTGTTGTTCTCACAATCGAGGTATCCCAACATCGTTGATGATGGGATTCTGTAAGATAAACAGCCCTAGGCACAACGGAATTTAATAATTTTAGGACCTATTACGGAATCATGCCAGGATACTACACTGGTTGTATATATATGTATTAAGTTAAACGACATTAATAACAAGATCCATGTTATACCTGCCTCCTTGCAAATCCAGTCAACGAGCAAAGACCGGTTTCTCCTCTCGGGTTGGTCGATCTATGCCGTGTTGCAGCGCCCCACGTGTCGCGCCTCTATGAGTTGATACACTACAATATCACGAAAATTAATATATCCTAATCGGCTAGAACACAGGATATATTAAGATCTAGGGTTAGAGAACGACATTGGAGCAAGAATCAAAAAAATCGAACTAATCCAAATGGAAGAAGGGTTCGACCGATTTTACTAGGGAGAGAGGGAGAGTGTTTTTGCTTGACTTGGTTTTTGGTTCTTGTATGTTGTATATGACTTATGACACCTAGCTTCTTATTTATAGATGTCAAATTCTCCTAATCCTCCTAGGACTAGGATTCCATGTCCCATACTTGGGCCAAGGTCCTTTTAATTAGAAGACTAAGTCTTCCAATTAATTCATGGCCCACATAATTAATTTAATTAGGCTTTATTTAATTTTTCAATTAAATTGCCCAATTAATTAATTACTCTCCCAATTAATTAAATTAGACTCCAAGTCTATTTAATTAAATCTTCTTATAATTAATTAAATACAACTTAATTAATTAATTCACAAATTAAATTCCAATTTAATTTATAATCTTGATCCAATTCCATTCGGATCCATTTTGCTCCAATTGGGTCGACCAAGTCGACCCAATCGACCCAATCGACCCAGTCGATTCGGTCGACCCAGTCGATTCGGTTGACCCAGTTGTTCTCTTTTTTTTTCTTCGCTTTCGCTTCAGGTGTATTGTGTATGCCCCCATAGGTTCACCACATAATTGGCCGTAGGTTATAATTAAATATTCATTTAATTATTCGAGCATTAAATACTCTAAATCAGTCGAACACTTTGTCGACTGATCAATCCAAAATTAGCACCCCTGCCAATTTGGGAATTCTCCCACACTCCACGGTCGATGTCTGGCCACAAGCCCATGGAGGTCAATCACTGGTGAATTAATTCAGTGAACCTTTTATCATTTACAATTACCATATACGACATAATCTCTCCATCGATCAATCTCTTAGTCGAGACTTAAGGTTATGGACTTTTCAGCTGTTCCCTTTTGTTTTGTCTTGACCTTATGCATTCTGGTCTCGAAATAATTCTCTTTGACTTAATCTTTATGAGCTACTTTCATAAAGTCGTCAGATGCCTTGGACAAGGATTTTACCAGAATTAATTTCTCACAAAAATCCATAGGAGAAATTCCAAACCTATCAAGTCGGGTACATGGATCATTTGTTGATGATATGAACCTGCATTCGAGTTCCTCTATACCCGACATGAGCCCACAGAGACTTTCTGGTAATCTCCAGTCAGTCGGAACTCACATCTAAGTATAGATGTACTCGTACAAGATAAACCCTAACACCTCAAGTATTTAGGGATCGTTCCTCGTATACTATCATAAATTGGAATAACTTCAACCCCGATATGCGACTACCACTTCCATGGTGAGTTATTTCCTAATTGGGGTATTCAGTGCACTTGCCATCCCAACAAGTCACCCACTTATGTGTATCGACTATCCCAGTCATGCTCGTGGACCCCAGCGTTCTCCAGTTCATCGGAGTATACACAATAGTTGCCTTAGATATTCCTTCCTCCCTTGCGTCTTGTTGTAACTTTATCTTTATTTTCTACGTTGTTGCTTTTGTAAGACTGAATAATTTTCTCTATGTTCGAGATTATGTTTTAAATTTTCTTGATAACTTATTACATCGTGCTTTTATTTCATTTTGCTCAAACAATGTTTTTCTATGCTTTGAGAAATCTTCTTAATTTGATGTCCTTCTGCATTACCTAAACTCCGATCATACAAATCGATCGAAAAAAGCATGTACACTTTCTTCACACCGAGTCAGAGAAATAGGCATAATTTGTAAGGCCTCGAAATTTTTTAATTTCGACAGTTTGTATTAGCACTACTTAGAGTCGCTAATTTCACAATTACTTGATTGGAGTATATTATATCTATTAATGCAGTGAAAGAGAATTAACATCACTTTTATTTCAAAATTATTAAATTTTGATGTCAAATTGATTTCTTTTGAATAATGTAGGGGTCAAAATTGCAATTTTTACATAGATAATATTAAAAAAAAAAGATATAATAAGAATAGATGGAGAGTTTATTACTCTCCACCTGTTCACGTGAATTGGGTATTCACCACCCCCAATTCTTTTCTTTTTCCCCTAGTCTCAAAATAATCACTTGTTTATACATAAAATTAGAGAAGAAAATAGAGAGAGAGAGAGAGACGAGGAAGAGTGCGGCAAGATCGAGAGTGAGGGAATAAAAAAGAAAAGTTTGTGGGGTTTCAAGGTTAAGGTTAACACGCTTGTTTTTCTTAATTGCTTACTTTATTAGCTTTGCTTATTGAATATCTGTGTAGATTTCTTTGAACATTTGACAAATTTGAAACTAGGGCTTTCAATTCAAGTATTTGGGTTTCAATTTTAGGATTTATAGTTCTTTTAATCTTGATGACTATTTGGTCATTGATAGATATTATTATCAAGTAGGATATGAAGTCCTAATTAGCTAAATTTAACTTTGACTTGGGTTTAGATGTTTTTAGTTGAAGTTTAGAGTTTAGAAAATTTAATTGATATTATTGTTTGAATTGTAACTAATCAAGGTTTCTTGTAAACAATTGCCAAGTGGAAGAGATTTATAATATGGGTCTTGAATGTCATAGAAGTGACAATGGAATTGAAGTTGACTCAAGTGAATTGAATTAGAATGTGATATGCCTTTCAAATTGGATTATGATTATTATGTAAAATTGTTGTAGTTTTATATATGGTATGAGTTTAGAATGGTTTTAATTTACCTCTCAAAGTGTATGTCTTAATATCTTGTTGCTTTTGGTGTACAGGAGCGGGCAAAGAACCAACCTCTAATTATTAGTAAGGTTTGGGTAATTCGCATCGAAGGTGAGAGCTGTCCATACTTATGTTATGTGAATGTTATAGTTTATTTAAATGCAGGTTAATATATGAGTAGATAATATTCGTTATATGTTTTGATTATGATAGTATGGAATTGTTGTAGTAGTAAGCTTGCGATGTTCACAGTTGATATTTATTTGAGTGTCTGTGATATTTCGAAATTGCTAGATTAACTATTTCTAATGTTGGCAATAGTATAGTTTATGTGAAATATGTAATGATAGTATTGCTTGTTTCAAATGCTTATTGTAGGGGCAGAGTGTGACCTGTTCTAAATGAGTGATAGTGGTAGGTTCGGATAAATCTGGAACAAGTGGAGACTTGTCAGGCTGACTCTGAATCAATCATTATCTTGGTCTTGTATATTTTGGTATACGTGACCTAAATTGGCAGCAATGCATTTTCGTGAGGGATGATAAGATTGGCCTCTTACCCTTAGTGATAAAGTGAGATTAAATATCCTTGTAATGAACGAGTGGTTATTTTGAATTTTTTTTGTTTCTTGAACCTGTGGTTATTTACATATAGTCTAATATCCTATTTAAAATAATGATTTTGTGTCTTGATAGTTTATTACTTGTTTGATTGATAGAATCTGAAATTAAGTGGTTTAAAGTTACAATAAGTATTGGTTATGCAGGGTGTATTATAGTGAATATTCTAACATTGCAAAAAGGTTTATGCACACACGGACACCAGCCTCACTAAGTTGAATATTTCAACTTATATTTTTTATGTTATCGTTTTTCAGTGATTCAGGCATCGAACTTAAGTGAAGAAATATTTTCCTAGTGAATTGCTTTGATGTGCATTTTGTGTAAAGAAGTTTATGTGAATATGTAGTAGTCACTTTTGGAGAAACAATGTTAAACTTGGTTGTATATATATACATCTACCTACCTATTTTTGGTATTGATTAGTTGAGATACTCCGGGTTTATATGTAGGCATGAAAGTATGTATATGTAATTATCTATATGCCTATTTTGTAGTGATGCATTGTTTTGGGCCAAGTAAAGGTAAATTATTGGTATTGAAATGTTTGGGATTCTATGTAATTTTTAGTTGTTATGCATTAACCACATTTTGAGTTTGATTATAGATATTAAGTTTTAGTGGTTGCCTATTTGTAAGTGATAGATTAACTCGAAGTTGGTTGTTAATTTTAGCTAGATTCCATTTTGGCTTTGCCAAACATTACCTATTCCTCGGGAAGCGAGAACAATTTTCCATAAATGATTCAATCCGAGTCGTTCATTCTCATCGCATATTGACCGTAGGATCAGATAAAGTATCGCTATAAAAGAGACTTCTCTTTAACTCTAAGGATTTAATTTTTCTTCCAAATGAAGAAGACTCCTTTGATGACAAGGATCGGAACTTTGATACTCTCTTTCCATATTTTTAAAATCCAGCTGCGTACCTATTTTTGAGCAATTAGGTCTATAGTATTTTTGCTTTTCATCTGGGATATCGATAAATGAAGTAATTTTCAATCTGGAAAGCCAATAAGCTGCCTATCAAAGTTTTGGTGCGTTAATCGGAGGGTCTTCTGATGTCGCAAAGCTGGTCAGTTCATCAAAACAAGGAAAAAACCTTGAGATTGCTGACCACCCACGACCAGGGGAGAAGTTTCGACCTCATGCAGGTCAGGTGAAGTATGAGAATCAAGTTCTTCAAGAAGGGTCGAGATTTCAGTTCTTAATCTCCAGAATTCCACTCAACGGTCGGCAATTGCTTGTGTATTTTCCTGGCAAGGTCCACATTGTGAGGGACCTGTTGCCACAATGCAACAAAATAGTCACGTCACACCTTGAAAAAGATGCCTTAATTAACTCGTCCTCGGAGAAACGACCAGTGACAAATACGATGATAAACAAAGATAGAAGCCTGCGGCTCCAAACGCCTAATCTCGAGGCCAAATATCATCAAGTAATAATCAAAGCATGCTCGAAGACCCTACCATAGATTCCTTAGAAATTTGTAGAATGATTTCACTCGGAGTGTATATTCGAGATCATTGTAATTTTTTAAGCTTCCAATACCTTGTATTTTACTCAAAATTAGGAATACCATGTACTTGCTCGTAGTATTTTGTACACTCATCCTTGCTCGGAAAGCAATAAAATCAAAATTGAATTCATAAATTGGCCGTTTGTCTTGCTTGTATATTTTTCTTTTATTTCTCTGAATTTCAAATTTGATATAAGGAACTTGAGATCGAATAATATCAAACTATTTATTGTATAACACAAAATTTGGGAAGAAAATTTTTAGATATAGTATTTTTACTTGGAGCTCGGATTAGGATCAATCTCTTTCGACTAACTCGTTAATCTTATCAAGAAAAATTCTGGAAAAATAGATTTATTTGATCTAATTGCAAATTGATTCGAGCCACTGATGATCTTTCATTCTTTTTTGTTGTGCTGATTGTCGGAACATTTTTTATCAACCATTAATTCGACGAGAATTTGTGATTCACACACTTCACTAATTTTCCAAATTTCATAAGTATAATAATAATTGCATCCCGATTGAAAAACATGTCTCGAGCACTACAAGTAAGTATGATAAGGCAGAATCAATATCTGATCGTAATGCCGTATTCCGATCATGGAAATAGGTTCATTTTCTGGACATAGTCAAATTTATTCGCGAATATGTCGCCAAACAGTTCCTAATCCTTGGGAAATGGAACGGTTGCCGCAATTACTGCTTTAATCTTGGCCATCCGTGACTGAAAAGCTGGACCGTTGGATTCAAACCTCCTCTACTATAAATAGGCTTAGAATCACTACTCATTTTAGTTACTCTCAGTAGAAGAAAATGTTCCCTCCGATCTCGTTAGTCGAAATGCTCATTTCTCTGAGCTTACTTTTTGAAATTATCTCACGTGTAAAAATGTTCGAAATACAAACACGCATCTTCTTTCGAGAATTTAGACATTCAATCTTTTGATCCTCGTCTGGAATACTGGCAAATGAAGTACCACCCGTTTGGGATACTGGCAAATAATGACAAGCCCCCTCTGAAATATTTCTTTTGAGAAGGGTTGGCATCTTAGTATTTAGACGGTAGCTCTGAGTGGAAAGCTGGTCAGTTCCTTAAATGAGGAAGTCTGACCTCGAGCATCAGCTTCTTCAAGGTGCTTCTTGGAGAATGAAGACTCCAATGTCGAAATCCAAAATCAAACCAGAACTGTTTCCTGCTCTTCTTGCTCGGAGAAGGGTTTAAATGAACCGGCGGCAGCTCATGGCAAGAATGCTGAAAGGCGATTTGAATATACGGGCCTTAGTCTGTAATTCATATTGCCATACTTCAAAGCCAAATATCGATTGATGACAAGTCCGGGTCTTTCCTTGCTCGTTCTCCGCTGCTCTGCTGGACGCTCGAAGACCCCTAGAATAGGTCGTAGATTATGTAGAAGGACTTTTAAGTTGAAGATGTATCTTTGTAGTTTGCTTGAAATTATCTCTCGTAATCCATTGAGTCCTTGTAATTGTTCTAAAGAATTATGAATAAAATTTTTGATTTTAGATCTATATCTCCTTTATAGCTTCTTTATATTTCTTCTCGCTTATCGAACTATTAATTGAAACTTTTAACTTAATGAATTATTGCACTTAATCTTGAATGAATCGATCAAAAGAAAACCATAACTTATAATTTTTTGGATCAATATAACGTAGCCTTCACGAACAAACCAGATTGGACGTTTCTCGAATAGACAAATTCCGAATATATTGGAGGAGTAACTCATTCAAACATTGCAATTCTTGAGATGGCGACCTAAATTCATCGATAATTTTGGTCGAAATGGTTGAACATTAATTTCCGTTTTTCAGGAGCTTTCGTTTGAACTTTACTATGTAACAATGGATTTACTCTTTAGAATTTCTTTGTAAGTTGTTTATTGATCTTGGAAACGCAGCAATAACTTTCATGCCTAAGCTGTTTCCGGTCTAGGACTCGTAGCAAGAACTTTCATTCCTAATATTCTTCGTATGGATCGTAGCAATGACTTTCACCCTTTTCCTGGTCTTTTTTTATCTAAGGATCGTAGCAACGCTTTCACCCTTAGTGTAGAAATTTTCCTTTTACACAAGAGGCATAACAACAACTTTAACTCTTGGTATTTTCAATTTTGCGAGAGTCATAGCAACGGTTTTCACTCTTTTCCTTTCCATTTTGATCTAAAGGTCGTAGCAACGGCTTTCACCCCTAGTCTAGACATTTTCATTTTACCAAGAGTCATAGCAATGGCTTTCACTCCTGGTGTTCCTTTTTTTTATAGGTCTCGATCGGGAAATTAAGTCGATAGAAGGACCGTATGTACATGGCAATTATAAGAGGTGAGGTTCACAAATATTAATTCACCTGAAGTTGGGCCTCATGGGCTTGTGGCTAGACATCGACCAAGAGGTGTGGGTACTCCTGAATTAATGAGGGAGATTAATTCTAGTGTGGTCAATTAAAGAGGTTTACTTGATCGGAGCAATTAACTGCTCGTAAATTAAATCATGAAGAGTTCGTGGGCCTGCTGTCAATTGATGGTGAACCTAGAGGGTCACACACAATACAATTGGACAGTGACAGTCAGAAAAGGAAATACTTGATTTAAGGAAGTTAAATCAATAAATGAATTAAAGTGTTAATTCAATTGGAAGACTAATTAATTAGATAGTCTAATTAATTAAATATTATTTAAGGTGTTAATTACTTGAGAGACATTAATTAATTAGATTAATTAGGCTAATTTAATTAATGGGTTAATTAAATTAAGTTGCAAAACATGGGCTTTTAATTAATAGCTAGAAGAAGTCTTGCAAGACTAGGTTTAGTTAGGGGGCTTATATAAGGAGTCTAGGAGAGACTCAAATTAGAACTTGCTCTATTTGCACAAACCCTAGCCGCCCCCTAGCCCTAGCCGCCCCATCTCTCTCTCTCTCTCTCTCGTGTTCCACATCCATATCTAGGTCCGAATCTAGATCTGTTTCTTCCTCCATTGACAACCTTCAAGACCTAGTTTGTAGCCTCTGACATGAAGGTGTTGCTACAATCCAGCTGGTGTGGATATGATTTAACCGGTTTTCGTCGGGTTATAGGTATCAGTAAAATTGTGAAATTGGGGGTTTTCAATATATATATTTTATAGGGCTCTGTTACTTTATTCAGGATGGATCAAAACTCAAGGAAGAGCGATTTTGTTAGAACAATAAGTAAATATCGAAACCAACCGGAAAGATAACACAAATATGAAGAGAAAGTTCTTTCTTTATTGAATAACAGTGAGTTGTGCTGTTTATGCAGAATTCAATGGCGTATTTGCCTTATGATTCAGAGTTGTTTAATACAATGATTGACTAGGTATTTATATCATACTAAACCTAGCGTTACAATGAAATAAAGTCCTAATAGGACTCGGCCCAAATATCCTTCTTGGGTCCGGAGTATAGTCTTCTTGTCGAAGAGAGCTATATTCGGCCGGGTCGATAAGATGATCCCGAACTGTCTGATTTGGTCGAACCGATCTTATGTTCTTTAGTCGATCCGCACATTATGTAGGGTGCGAAATAGCCCTCATCAGTACTCCCTCACTTCTTCGAGCGTATAGATAATAGAAGCTCGTAGAAGTAGACAATTTTATACGACTGTTTCTCTTCTATGAGTGGTGCCTCGTTAGAAACCTTTCTTAAGAAAAAACCCTGTGGGAAAAAATCTTAAGTAAGGAAAAGAGTGCAACGCATCATAGATAGTCGTCTTCTCTTTCCAATTACGAATCGCCACGCATCCATTAGGGTGGCTTTTAATCTCCTTCCATTTTTGGCGGGAATGTGATTAGTTGTGACGAGTTCGAAACGTCTTTTCTCATCTTAGTATAAATAGGTGACTTTTGAGTTGGTCATTTTTCCTTTATACTTGCTTATAGTTCGTAGTCATTTTCTTACTTAGTCGTTCATCATATAAAGTTTTCCCTTTATTGACCTACATCTTCCGAGAATCAGAAAATATGGCTTCTTTAAGAAAATCTTCTTCTTCATCTAGGGAGAATGTCGCCCCTAATAACGAGGAGTTGCATTCTAATTTTCTGGGCGAACAAACTGCAGTCCCTGAATTTGTCGTTCCTGTTGAAGACACCTTTAAGGTACAAATCCTTTCCGATTCAGATGTTGCTGCCCGAGCTAAAAAGGGCAAAGGTACTGCTCCTCAGATTTCTGAACCAATTGAGGACCTAGCTTGTGCTTATACGGTGGACACTTTTCCAGAGGTTGTGAATAATTACGCCAAATATTTCCCGGAGGGTTCCGAGATAATTCTTCCTTCCCCTTCTGATAGGGTTACATCTCCACCGGAAGGATGTCGAGCCTTTTACACGGCTCACTTCAATAGCGATCTGCGTCTTCCGTTGTCTCCCCTCTTCCTTGAAATCCTGAAAATATTCAGTGTGTCCTTGACACAATTAGTTCCAAATTATGTGGCCTTCGTGGTTTGTTTTTCTGTCTTGATGATCGCAAAGGGGTTTAAACCTTCTTTTCGTAATTTTACACAACTTTTTCGGTTCAACATTCCCAGTTCTTCCAATCGTGGATATTTCTTCGCTAGTCAAAGGCCTAGTCGAGCAATCTTCGATTCCCCCGTTTCTAGCAACCCTTTCTGGAAATCTCATTTTTTCTTTGTTCGCCCTCCACCTCATCTTCGTTTGGCGGATGGTTCGATCATACCCTTCTCGTGGGATCACGACTCCAAGTGGGTTTACGGAGGTCGTCTGCCGACCGGTGAATTCATTCCTGACGATGCTCAGTTTATCGGCGAAATCCCCGTTATGCGTGCCAACATATATCAGAGTGCTCTTCTGACTGGGGAGGCTTTCCTCCGTAAAGCGGGGTTGAGTGCTCATCATTTTCCAATCAGTTCATCGTCTGAACCTCTTGGTAAGTACTTCGTTTTAGCTTACGGTTGTGATGATACCATCTATACAGAGAAACTGACTTTTATTTTGTTCCTTTTTCAGCCCGTATGGTAGAAAACTCTCGACATTCTTCGAAGGGAAAAATGGTGTTGTCTAAATCTTCCAAATCCGTAGAGAATGTCCCTATCGAGCAGAGAGCGTCACGGAAGAGAAAACTGGAGTTGAGTCATGAGTCCGAGGAGAATAGAGAGGAATCTCCAGATTCTTCTCGAGAGTCCCCTATTCGTCAGGGTACAGGATCCGGTTATCCTCCTCTTCAGCTTAGAACATCTTTGGGTATTCGTGGATGTCGCAGCTGGTCGATGCCACGTCCCACTAATAATCCAGTTGATAGAAGGAGGAGCTACTATGATCGTTCTGGTAACTATCTTTCTTTACTCGGAGACAATCATCCAAAACCTACTTTGGTTGAAATGATTGAGGATCATCTAGAGGGAAGGAGGGCCGCAAGTTACTCCGAGAATGATTCACTTGTTCATGACGATAGTGAGAACGCGGTCGATAAGGCAACCCGTGTACTTTTATCTGGCGTTTTTACTCGCGATCTGAATAAGCTTCTTCGTAAGGATCCTCTGGAGAAATTTCAGCGAGCCTCTCTTTATGCTGAAAAGGTGCTTTTTCTTTTTTTTTCTTTGATCATGCTAAAAAAAAGTAATTTTCTTTAAGGATCTTTCTTAATTTGCTAACCCATTTCTTTTTTTTTTTCTTTGCTCTCTTTGTTCTTCCAGACTAAAACTTGTCTGGCATCATACGCTTATGAAAATGCACTTTGGAAACAACAGTGTGAGTTCCTGGAAGAGAAGTATAAAGCTTTACTTCATAAATCCTCTGGTTCAGAGGTAGGCCCTTCAACGTCCTCTTCTATTCCGGTCGTTGAGACTAGGGCTACAGGTACTGAAGACCAGGAGATCATGAACAAGGTCCTGGAGACTTCTCGTGCTCAAGAGCAAGCCGATCAAATGGCTAAAAAGTTAGAGGAATTCCAGTTTCAGAGTACTGCTCGAATTAGTGAGCTAGAATCTCAAGTATCAAGTCTTCAAGCTTCATTAGAGGAGTATGAGAAGGACATTCCTTTGAGTGGACTTAGGGATCGTTATGGTCGTAATTATGACGAAAAAGTGATTCGTGAATTCCTTAACTCTCCCGTTCATACGGCGTTGGTAAATCAGATGGTCGGTCCACTTTTAGAAAATACGTTCAAGAAGGCGATTCATCAGTTGGTCGCTTTTGATATGATAGATGATCGTCGAAAGGAATACTTTAAAGCGGCACATATTCGGTTGAACCGCTATGGCGAAGTATACTCTCCTTCCGAGCTTCCAGATGTTGTGTATCAAAACTTCCCTTTGGCACACCTTGTCAAAGAGTTCGGAAAACCATTGCCAATTTCTCCTTCAGATATCAATGATGAACTCGACAAAACCTTCATCGATCCTGAAGACGAAGAAGAAGAAGAGGAAGATATTGGCATGACCGAGGAAGAGAACGTCGGTAGCGAACAGAAAATTCCAGATAGCGACCAGGCTCCATGATATATTGAATTTTTGAAATATTCTTTGTAATTATTTACCCGTAGGTTTAGTTATAATTTTACCCTTTCATCCCTTTGAAATAAACGTTTCGTATTCTGACAGTCACATCTTTCCGTATTCTCTGTAATAATTCGGACAAGTCATTAACTTCGTTGTAATCATTATGCGTGTGTCGTTTCAAATTCTAGTGTTTATTTCAAGGCTATCTTTCGGTATTTCGCGCCCTTTTCTTTGGGTGTTTCGCCTCTTTTTGTATAGTATAAATACAAAAGGTAAAAACTCGATTCGGTTTTTACTGCTATACTCATCTCTTCATCGAATACTCTTTCCCCAACTAGTCGATAAGCTTTCTCGATATTTAATTTGTACTTTTCAATAAACCGATCATGAGTAATCTTTTTGGCAATACTTCAAAGCGACCTTCCCGTGAGGGCGCTAGGGATAACAGATCTAAAAAATCTCGAAGAGAGGGGCCCTCGATGGATCCTCCTCGTTCGTCTCCAATAACTAGGTCGGTGATCGATACTCATGTTATCCCTTCTGAACCTTTTTCGGTAATTAGTTCATCTTTTGTACAACCAAATTTTTCTTCTTCTACTGAAGTTGGGAGTAGGCCTTCCCCTGGTCGGGTGGCTTTCGGTGATACATCCAACGTGGAGCAGACTTTCGATATACCTGTTTCTTCAGGCATTTCTTCCTTCGAGCATGTTTTTCATGGAGGGGATTTTGCTAATTCCCTTCCTTTGTCTACTTTTACTGCCCCGATCACCAGCGAAGGGAAAGTTGGTGAGGGCTCCTTAGTTAATCCTTCCACAACACAATCTATTTTGCAAGATTGTCCTGATTATCTGTTTAATGATACTACTGTGATGACTACTTCTTTCGAATCTGGAGGACCTTCTGGAGGTCGGTTTGAGTCAAGGTCTGGTCGCCGAACTGTTATTTCTGCTTCGGGGAAGGAAACCTCAGTTAGTCCTAACGAGAGGGAATCTCCTCGTCCGTTAGACGATCGTTGCATCCTTGAGCAGGTTAAGGATATTTTGCGGTCAGTGAGTCCCCGTCCTGACAATGTCCCTCTTCTTAGTGAACTGCCGGGCTCTGTTGAGCCTGATGCTTTGTCCTGGGATCTGGGGTTGAGCACTATTTTGCCCGGTGAATTGAGGAAGCTTGAGAATATTTCCAATGTGCGCCTGGTTCAGTCGCTAGTGAAGTTGTGCGAGCAGGTAGACCTATCTTTTCATTATTTTTCTTGCTTTCATTTTGATTGCCTTGTTACATAAGGAGTGTTTTCTCTTTCCAGGCTAAGTACTTTGCACTCCAGTTGGGTGTGCAAAATGACGATCTGTGGATAAGCAGAAATGCTTATCAACGTCGTTTGGAATCGGAGTCGGCCAAGGTCAGAGGGCAGAGTCTCCAACTGCAGCTTGCCAATGATGATTTGAAAAAATTGCAAGAAGAAAAGTCTGTCTGGGAGAAAGAGAAAAGTGACATAGTTCAGGCTGCTGCCCTAGCAGAGGAGTCTCGACGGCGGTCTTATGAGGAGGGTTATGACGCCGGTTATCTAAAGCGTCAAGAGGAGTTGATGGCGTTTGCTGGCAACTTGACTCCTCGGAGGACTGTTTCTGCTAGTCGTCCTTCTGGCGATTCTTCTCAGTGATCTGTTCGACCTGGCAGGCCTTGGACTGTCTCTCTCTTTTTTTTTTTTTTTTTTTTTTTTGGAGCCCAACTTTTTTGTGTAGTTGTTTTGGGCTGAATTTTTGTATTGGGAGAACAACTAAATTGGAAATTATGATCTTTTGTAGGCAGATCCTTTCCTTGATCAATTTTATTCTGTAGATATATTTTGTTACGCACATTTTGCAGTTATGCATAAATATAACATCATGAAATAATTAGCATAGATTAGCATACTTATCTGATATTGATCCTTACGGAAGATACTGAGAATAGAAAAAAAAGGTAGCTTAATCTTGCTCGGTCACTTTATAAGTAACTGGATGATATACTGTTTGCTCTCGCAAAGTAAACTTTTTGTTGATCAACCCAGTATAGTCCCTTGGGTTATACCCAAAAACGCGTTGTTCGTCAAAATGTAGATAGTAGGTCATTCGTATCGATAATCGATTGAATAGCAGTTAAGGAACGCTTAGCATCTTGATCGATGTTCAATCCATGCCTTGTAAATTTGTCTTTTTGTGACATATATCTTATATAAGGAGGGTTTTTATACCTTCTGTTGAACTCGTCTTTTCTTTTCGTAAGACTAAGAGAAGATTTCCCTTTCAGTATCTTCCTTTATGTTTTTCTACATTAATTGTGAACTATATGTTCCCCAACCAGTGTTTCACTATAGCATTTCTTTGATATAGGAGGAATTGGAAAATGTAGAAGTCTTGGCCAGATCTGACCTGTTCAGACCTCCTTCAGCAATTCTTTGGAAAATTAGGCAGTGACGGCCTTGTAGTCTAGCATTGTGGTATTAATCGTCTTAGTAATGACGTCAGATTTCTTGAACTCCAATGGAGTTTTTGTAAGGCCAATTTAACAGTTTTCCATATGACGTATGAGGCAGTTACGACCCACGTAGGTCCGAACACCATATTTGCATGAGAGAATAGCATGTTTGAGTGTGTAAATTTCCTTAGTGCGGAGCTCGTTTAGATCTGCCTTTTGCTACATTGATCGAAACGATCTACTTTCGTTTTTATCTCCGATTAAATGAGTCGATTAGTTAGGCGCCGTTCCAACTTACTTGCATTTATTACGGGGAGTCAAAAGGTCGCAGTTCTGTCCCTTGATCAGATACTTTTTCAGCCGTTGGATTGCTTAGATCTATCCCTATAAATAGGGAGGTGGTTTGCATACTTCATTTGCCATTTCTCAAAAAGGATGGAGATCTCAGTTTCCTTAGATTTTATTTTGCCTTCAGATACCATAATATTCAAAAAGTCACATTATCGTGATTCATACCGTAATAGCTTGATGTTCTTCTGCCTTGTACTAACGGGTCCCATGGAAGCCCTACCTCGTACTAACGGGTCCCATGAGGCCTCAAATGTTGTTTTCACAGATTTGAGGTCCGTGGTTTCTGTTTGCACATGGAGGGTTCATATTTGCCAGTCACCCCCGCACTTGGATGTTACTTCCGGAGTGATAGACTGCTGGGGTGTGCTGGTAAATATTAATAATTCTCGACCGCCCCGAAGAGATGCTGCTCTAGAGTAAAATGTTTTATTTTAAGTAAGAGCAGTATCTTGTTGTGGGTGAATGAGTAGTGCCGGTTATCTGGCTGGTAATGCTCATTTCGTCTGGAGGAACATTTGATCTTCAGAGCCTGGCCATCGAACCAAAGAAGTCGACCATCCTGAGCAGCATGCTTCTTAGGTGGTTTGTCATAATCGACGAGGTACTAGGGAGGAGATTGGTGTTTCCGTGGACATTGTCGTGAAGATCGCTGAACTATAAGGTCATTTTATCTAAAGCCTTGTAACGATGTTTAAGTAGTATGTATACTTCTGTAATTTAGGACATTTGTATGTAATTGATTTGATGAATAAAAATATTACTTTTATCCCTTGCATTCTCCTTTTTGTTGATGTTGTCACAATTTTATTTACGAGGAGCATTTTCCGAGCAAATGGATTCATACTCAATTCGTATTCACGACTTAGGTGTATTGGCAGATCATTGTTAGATCGTTGGGAATAGGTCGAGGAGTGTTTATTGAGCGGATCAATGTATACTCAACTCTGTATAATTTAGACTTAAGTTTTCATACCAAAAGCCTTTTTAGATCGTTGAAAATAGATCGAGGAGTGTTTATTGAGCGGATCAATGTATACTCAACTCTTTTATAATTTAGACTTAAGTTTTTATAACAAAAGCCTTTTTAGATAGTAGATAATAGATCGAGGAGTGTTTATTGAGCGGATCAATGTATACTCAACTATTTTATAATTTAGACTTAAGTTCTTATAACAAAAGCCTTTTCAGATCGTAGATAATAGATCGAGGAGTGTTTATTGAGCGGATCAATGTATACTAAACTCTTTTATAATTTAGACTTAAGTTTTTATAACAAAAGCCTTTTTAGATCGTTGAAAATAGATCGAGGAGTGTTTATTGAGCGGATCAATGTATACTCAACTCTTTTATAATTTAGACTTAAGTTTTTATAACAAAAGCCTTTTTAGATCGTAGATAATAGATCGAGGAGTGTTTATTGAGCGGATCAATGTATACTCGACTCGTCTTGTTTGGACTTAGGTTTGTAATATCAGAAGTCTATTAATCGTTATAAGTAGATCGAGGAGTGTTTATTGAGCGGATCAATGTATACTCGACTCGTCTTGTTTAGACTTAAGTTTGTAATACCAGAAGTCTATTAATCGTTATAAGTAGATCGAGGAGTGTTTATTGAGCGGATCAATGTATACTCGACTCGTCTTGTTTAGACTTAGGTTTGTAATACCAGAAGTCTATTAATCGTTATAAGTAGATCGAGGAGTGTTTATTGAGCGGATCAATGTATACTCGACTCGTCTTGTTTAGACTTAGGTTTGTAATACAAGAAGTCTATTAATCGTTACAAGTAGATCGAGGAGTGTTTATTGAGCGGATCAATGTATACTCGACTCGACTCGTCTTGTTTTGACTTAGGTTTGTAATACCAGAAGTCTATTAATCGTTATAAGTAGATCGAGGAGTGTTTATTGAGCGGATCAATGTATACTCGACTCGTCTTGTTTAGACTTAGGTTTTTAATACCAGAAGTCTTTTGATTGTTGAAGAACTGACCGAGGAGTTTTTATTGAGCGGATCAATGTATACTCGACTCGTTTGTATGGTTGGATTGAGGAGTGTTTTATCGAGACAATCGATCTATACAGAATCTTGGCTTAATATTTAAAATTGCTTAAAATCTTTAATAATTGAACCATAGGCTAAGGCCTTTATTACAAAGATTAAAACTTAATAAAATAAGATAAAGCAGCATAACCTGCTAAAATTTATTTACCATAGTATTTCCTAAGGTTGACTGCATTCCAGGTTCTTGGTAAGGCTGTTCCATCCAAGTGTGCGATTTTGTATGAACCTTTCTTTCCTACGCCTATTACAACGTAAGGTCCATCCCAATTTTGTTGTAATTTTCCAACATGCTTTGATACTTCCACCTTTTTCAAGACCAGGTCTCCTTCTCTGAAGGTTCGGATGCGTACCTTTTGATTGTATGCCTTTTCCATATTTGCTTTAGTGGCTTGCAGGCGTACATCGGCTTTTTCTCTTAAAGCTTCTGCTAAATCGATGTCACTTTCTCTTGTCTTTTCATTTTCCTGATCATCGTACATTTTGATTCTTGGTGTTGGGATTAGAGTTTCAACAGGAATAACAGCTTCCGAACCGTATACCAAACTAAACGGGGTTTCTCCGGTTGAGCTCCTGACAATGGTTCGATTAGCCCAAAGTACTCCTGGGAGTTCATCAAGCCATTTCCCTTTGGCCGCTCCTAATCTTTTTTCCAAGGATTTTATTATCTCTCAGTTCGCCACCTCAGTCTGTCCATTCGCTCTTGGATGCCCGACCGAAGTGAAATTTTGCTGAATTCCTAGTTCAAACACCATTCTATTACTTGTTTTCCCGCGAATTGGGTTCCATTATCAGAAATTAGGATCCTCGGGATACCAAATCTGCAAACTATGAATTTCCATAGGAAGTTGATCACTTGGAACTGAGTTATTCGTGCAAGGGCGATGCATTCAATCCATTTGCTGAAGTATTCTACAGCGACCAGGACGTAAGCTTTCTTGGATCTAGCTGCCGGGAACGGTCCCACGATGTCCATTCCCCATTGATCAAAAGGCCAACATACCGGTATTGGGTGCATGTTTTCTGCTGGTCGATTACATATATTAGCATGGACTTGGCAATGATGACATTCTTGGACATACTGAGCGGCATCCTTATTGATGGTAGGCCAATAATAACATGTTCGGAGGCATTTTAATGCCAATGCCCTTGCTCCGCTGTGATTCCCTGCGTCTCCTTCATGTACCTCTCGTAGAATATCAATGGTTTGTGATTCAGAGACGCATTTAAGAAGAATTTCTGATACTGATCTCCGGTAGAGTTTTTCTTCAACCAATGTATATTTTGGAGCCCAATATTTTATCTTCCGAGCTTCATTCTGGTCAAGCGGTAGCTTTCCTTCTCGAAGATAGTTTATCATTGGAGTCATCCAGTTTTCTTCGGCTTCTTCGATTTCCATTATATCGACTGCCGGTGTTTCATCGATATCGATCGCTGGTGTATTAGAGATTAACCAGTTAATCACTCTTTCGGTTTTTCCGTCATGTGCCCCTGTGAACCTAGATAGTTGATCGGCCCATTTGTTTTCCGAACGCAGAATATTTTGTATACCAAAGCTTTCTAATTTCTCAGCTAGTGTTTTCACTTTGGCGAGGTATTTAACCATATTAAATTCCTTAGCCTCGTATAGGCCTTCTATTTGTCGTTGTACTAACTCTGAATCGGTTAATACTTTAAGGCTTTTTATGTTGGCCTTGATCGCCATTTCCATTCCTGCGATTAACGCTTCATATTCTGCTTCATTGTTCGTTACGACGAAGTCCAACGTTATCGCATAATTCAAATCTTCTTTATTCGGTCCGGTGAAATTGATTCTGGCGCCTCCTCCTTCTCGGCATGAAGCACCGTCAACATGCATTAACCAAGTTTGATCTTCTATGATCAAGATATCGTCGTTGAGGCTATTTGATAGTTCGGTTGCCTGTGTCGGAGTTTCTAGTAGAAAATCAGCGAACACTTGGGCCTTAATCGCAATTCTCGGTTTGTAATCTATTTTGAATTGGCCGAGTTCGATTGCCCATTTGATTAGTCTTCCGGATCACATTCTTTGGTCCAAACAAAGTTTTTCACTTTTCGAAGCGTCTGGAAAAAGGGTAAACTTCTGTCTGCTGATTTTGATATGAATCTGTTCAACGCTACGATTTTCCCAACCAAGCTTTGTACTTGGGAGATGGTTTTGGGAGGCTTTATTTCAGTTATGGCTCGAATTTTTTCTGGGTTGGCTTCTATTCCTCGTTGGTGTACCAAATAGCCCAAAAATTTTCCTGACTTAACACCAAAAGACTTCATGCGGTATTTTCTCAAGATTCGAAAACATCGATCAAGATGTTTTACGTGATCCGCTTCGTTCATGCTTTTGACTAACATGTCATCTACATAGACTTCCATTATCTCTCCTATTAACTCTTTGAACATTAGGTTTACTAATCTTTGGTAAGTAGCCCCGGCATTCCTTAAGCCGAATGGCATTACTATAAAGCAATATACTCCTTGCTCGGTTATGAACGCAGTCTTCTCTTGATCCCGCTCATCCATGTATATTTGATAAAACCCTTGAAAGGCATCCATCATGCTGAAGATCGCGAAACCTGCGGTTGAGTCAACTAATAAGTCGATCCTTGGGAGGGGATATGGGTCGCGTGGGCATAACTTGTTAATGTCGGTAAAATCATTACACATTCTCCATTTGTTGTCCTTTTTATCCCCTTTTGCTACTAGAACAACATTACATAGCCATTCTGAGAAGTGTATTTCTTGGATTTGTTTTGCTTCAAGTAGCCTTTCTACTTCGGCTTTGATAATTTAATCTTTTACTGGCGTGATTTCTCTTCTTTTGTCTAGCGGGTTTTGCCATGGGATCAATTTTTAGCGAATGCTTGATTAGTCGAGGATCAATTCCTTCAATGTCAGTCGCGCTCCAAGCGAAGACGTCGATATTGTCTCTGAGGAAGTCGATCAACATTACTTCCCCTTCTTTGCTCAATTCAGTACCTATTCTTGTTGTTTTGGACGAGTCCCCTTGTACTAGAATTAAATCATTATGTTCTAGTGGCTTTAAAGCTAAATCTAGCGGTTCTTTTCCCTTTTTATCTATTCGATCAGTACTAGGGATTTCAACTTCGTTTCTAACGAGATTGTTTTCGAGTTTTCTTTTGCTCGGGGTAATTGATTTGGGGTGATCTTTCAAAGTTAATGAGTTGCTGTAGCAATCCCATGCCATACAGTGATCATTCATTATTTCCCCGATACCTCTATCGGTCGAAAACTTAATCTTCTGGTGATAAGTAGAGACAACGGCTCGGAATAGGTTGAGGGCTGGTCGTCCTAATATTGCGTTATAAGCGAAGGGTGTTTCTACCACTAGAAATTTTACTAGCTTCACTGTCCGGTGTGGTTTTTTCCCAAGCGATACACTTAAGGTTATTGTTCCGCTGGGGACGATTTCGGATCCTCCAAACCCTACCAACGGCGTCGCTACTTTCTGTAGGTTTATTTGTCCCAAGTTCATCTGGGCTAAAACCTCCCGGGAGATGATATTCGCTGAGCTCCCATTATCGATTAGGATCCGTTTGACATTATAATTCGCTATTTCTAGCGACACCACCATCGGGAAATCGGTTCCTCTTTTGTGTCCCAAACAATGTTTTTAGGTACCTCGCCTTCGTTAAAGCTGATCGGCTGATCGTTTGATGGCTTGTTTTCCAGAGTCCATATATCTTTTGGGTATTTTAAACTTCCAATTATGGATCTAGCTGTCCTTCGTCGGGCGTTACGACTATCCCCGCCTGCGGGTCCCCCGTATATTGTATGGATAGTTCCATTGATCTGGTCATGGTTCAACTCCTGCGTAGGACCATGCTCGGGTGACCTTCGACGAGAACTTCTTCTTTGAATATTATTCCGAGGGCTTCTACTTCTTTCCCTTTTGTGGTTATCTCGCTCTATGTAGTCGTCTAGTTTTCCCTGTTCGATTAGTTTTTCAACTTCTCTTTTAAGATGAAAACAATTTTCCGTTCGATGTCCGTGTGCCCGATGGTATTTACAGTATAAGTCATAGTTTCGAGATCCTGGTCTGGGCTGAGCGATTTTCCTCGCCTCAGGGATCCAATTATTCCTTTCTAGTACTTCCAATATTTCTTCCATCGGAGCATTTAACCTTGGGTGTTCTACTTGATTAATCCTACCTCTGATCGCTGGTTCGGAATTTCTTGGTCTTTGGTAGAAATTAGGTTGTCCGTCTTGGTCGGCTTTGTTGTATTCCAATCGCTGAAAGACGTTACCTTTTCTAAAAGATCGCTCATAATACATGGATCTTTGGGCAGGAATTTTATCATGCCGTTTGGAGCCTGAAGGTGTGGCTTTGTTTTTGTTTCTATCTTTAAAGGAATTCATCTCTTCCTGGGTCATATATTTAGACGCCAAGCTCATGATGTCAGCAAATGTTCTTGGTTGTTTTCGACTGAGGGCATTTCCGAACTGCCTATTCTTCGTGAGGTCGAAGAGAATAGAAATTATGTAATCGATATTCGGAGAATCAATTTTAAGTAATTCTACATTAAATCTTGCCAACCAGTTTCTTAAGGATTCTCCTTCTTGTTGGTGTATAGTTCCTAAATAGCTCATCGGAAGTTTTTGCCTTTTCTGACTGGCAAACTGCTGTGTCAATTTGTTGCACAATTCCCGAAAACTGAATATGGAGTTGACCGGTTGCTTGGCAAACCAGTCTAAAGCAAGTCCTTCGAACGTGGTCACCATTAATTTGGCGGTGAATTCTGCCGAGTGAGCGTATAAGTTCATTATATTCGTGAAGCTAAAAATATAGTCATCCGGATCAGTGGTTCCGTCGTATCGGGGTAATCTACCCGGGACCTGTCCGATTGACAGTGCCTCCTTTATTTTTCTGCAAAAAGAAGAACAGGCTGCAAGGCTCTCCTGGAGTTCCGTGGTTCGGACCCACGGGTTTTGAACAGATCGTAGGCATTGTTCGAGACGTTCCTGCACCATTCTCTCGATTTCTCTCTCCGAGAATAGCATCGTTCGTGGTCGATCTGGGACTGTATCATCTATGTCATCCTCGATAGGGATTATTGTACGTTCCTTGGACCCACTGCGCCCCGGCTGTGGTTTTCGTTGCCCTGGTTTCCTTCGGGGATGGTTATCGGAGGGTTTTGAATTGCCCTGCGGCGGACTGTGTAGCGAGCGTCGCTCGCTTGCCGAACTGTCGGCTTGTTGAGAGATTTGATCGTTTTGCCTTGGCGCTCTTTGAGTGGGATTTGCCCTGGCAGTCCTAGCGTTTCGAGGAATTTGATCAAGTACAAGTAATTCTTCTGGAGAGAGTGATTTAACGAGCATCGCGATCTGTCGCAATTTCTCCTGAGCGCCCGGGAGAGGAACGGGGATCACAGGGACTTCCGGTTCTTCTGGTATTGTACCGGGAAGATCTCATTGGGGTTCCTGCTGATGGGGGGTGAGTATCCTGCAAATTCTCGTTGGTGTTGTGAGTGTTATTATTGTTGTTGTCTTGTAGATCTTCGGACGTGTTATGACCGGTGGTTGTGTTACTTCTTGCTCCGATACGAGCGTTTTTCCTTGGGCGAGCCATATGTCGATCGAATAATTAACCTAGCCCCACGGTGGGCGCCAACTGATTTAACCGGTTTTCATCGGGTTATAGGTATCAGTAAAATTGTGAAATTGGGGGTTTTCAATATATATATTTTATAGGGCTCTGTTACTTTATTCAGGATGGATCAAAACTCAAGGAAGAGCGATTTTGTTAGAACAATAAGTAAATATCGAAACCAACCGGAAAGATAACACAAATATGAAGAGAAAGTTCTTTCTTTATTGAATAACAGTGAGTTGTGCTGTTTATGCAGAATTCAATGGCGTATTTGCCTTATGATTCAGAGTTGTTTAATACAATGATTAACTAGGTATTTTTATCATACTAAACCTAGCGTTACAATGAAATATAGTCCTAATAGGAATCGGCCCAAATATCCTTCTTGGGTCCGGAGTATAGTCTTCTTGTCGAAGAGAGCTGTATTCGGCCGGGTCGATAAGATGATCCCGAACTGTCTGATTTGGTCGAACCGATCTTATGTTCTTTAGTCGATCCGCACATTATGTAGGGTGCGAAATAGCCCTCATCAGGATATGATCTGGAGGTGAAAAAATTGGACCACTGCTTGTTAATCAAGAACAATTTCAGGGGTTACCACCATCTTGCCTGTTGTGAGGTAAAATCGCTAATCACCTCTCATTATTTATGTTTGTTGCATGATTCAACCCTTTCGCATATATAAGATGGATATCATATCCTGGACTGATGGGTATCTCTATTAACTGTTATAAGATGAATATTAACAAAGCAAGGCATTGGAAAAGGAACTGCCCAGACTACCTGAAACTGGTAGCCAAAGGTATTTTCTTGGTTGAAATTAATATTTCTATTAACTATGCATCGTGGGTATTAGACACCGCATCAGGTTCTCATATATGCAATGATTTGCAGGTGATGGGAGAAGTAAGAACACTGAAGCCCGAGGATAGAATCCTGCGTTTTGGCGAACGGAGCAAGAGTTGCTGCAGATGCTATAGGGACGTGGAGTTAGTGATAGGGGATTTTACTTTACTTTTAAGAGACTGTTTGTACGTACCAACAATCATTAAGAACATTATTTCTATTCCACTTTTAGACAATGATGGTTTTTAATTTTTCCATTGTGAATGGATCTTTATGCATAATTAAAAATGATTTAACTTATGCTAGTGATACTTTGATGGACGGTCTATATTCCCTTGAACCTACAAACTCCAACGTCATGCACATACAATCAAGAAAAAGAAAGTATGATAATCACACTCCACAACTTTGGCACGCTAGACTTGGACATATTTCCAAGAGTAGGATTCAAAAGTTGGTTTCTTCTAAGGCTCTTGAAATACCGAACATAGATGAACTCCCAACTTGCGAATCTTGTCTCAAAGGAAAGATGACCAAATCATCCTTCACAGGTGATGGGGGCTGTTTTACACCCCTTATTATACTCGGATCGACTCGAGGACATCAGATCGGTTCGACCATACAAGCTCATTCGGGATCATCTATCTACCTGATCAGAGAAAGATTCTCCTCGGCGACCAGATTACAATCCGGACTCAAGAAGGACAGATATGCCGAGTCCTAGTAGGATTATGTTTCCTTGTATGCTTAGGGTTTATATCTTATAAATACCTATATCAACATGGTATTACACACACAAGAATAGAGCTTACGCCTACATACTTTGTACAGAGCATTGTAATATCTTTACTCTAATAAGATAGCTTTTGCTCTCCATTAATTATACGTTATTATCATTGTTCTTACTTTACTTTTTCTTGTATTGCACCATCCTGAGTAACTTAATCTGCCCTCAAATCTAATCCGATAATATTGATTGAACCTAACAAAAATCGGTTAAATCAGTTGGCGTCCACCGTGGAGCGATGTTAATTGCTCGAACGACATATGGTCGATCCAAGGAAAAAGATCACCTCTCTCCCCTAACTGTGTGCGAATACACCGCTAGTATGTGAAATTTCACATAGTCTGCCATATCCATTCACCTTGCTCACTCAATTCTTAGCAAAACTTTGCAAGCTTATACTTGTTTTAATCGTCACTCTCCGGTGATCATGAATCTCAATTCAATTCTTCATATGCTTCGTTTATTTTGCCAATACGATTAAACTCAAAAAACCCCAAAATATTAGGTATTAGAGATTTCTGATTTCTCTTCGGATTTGTGCAATTCCTCTTCGTCACTCACCTCCTGGAGACACATAAGAATTGAGTAAAATTGATCCGCTCGATAAACACTCTTCGATATTCAAAGCGACAGACTTACTGGTTAAAACCAATAATTGGTAAACAACCTAAGTCAAAGAATTGAGTAAAATCGATCCGCTCGATAAACACTCTCCGATCTCCAAAGCGATGGACTTACTGTTTAAAACCAATAATTGGTAAACAACCTAAGTCAAAGAATTGAGTAAAATCGATTCAAATCGATAGACACTCTTCGATCTCTAAAGCGACGGACTTACTGGTTAAAACCAATAATTGGTAGACAACCTAAGTCAAAGAATTGAGTAAAATCGATTCAAATTGATAGACACTCTTCGATCTCTAAAGCGACGGACTTACTGGTTAAAACCAATAATTGGTAAACAACTTAAGTCAACGAATTGAGTAAAATCGATTCAAATCGATAGACACTCTTCGATCTCCAAAGCGACGGACTTACTGGTTAAAACCAATAATTGGTAAACAACCTAAGTCAAAGAATTGAGTAAAATCTATTCAAATCGATAGACACTCTTCGATCTCCAAAGCGACGGACTTACTGGTTAAAACCAATAATTGGTAGACAACCTAAGTCAAAGAATTGAGTAAAATCGATTTAAATCGATAGACACTCTTCGATCTCCAAAGTGACGGACTTACAGGTTAAAACCAATAATTGGTAGACAACCTAAGTCAAAGAATTGAGTAAAATCGATTCAAATCGATAGACACTCTTCGATCTCCAAAGCGACGGACTTACTGGTTAAAACCAGTAATTGGTAAACAACCTAAGTCAATGAATTGAGTAAAATCGATTCAAATCGATAGACACTATTCGATCTCCAAAGTGACGGACTTACTAGTTAAAACCAATAATTGGTAAACAACCTAAGTCAAAAAATTGAGTAAAATCGATTTAAATCAATAAAACACTCATCGATCTACAAAAGATAAGACTTAAAAGGTTAAAACCAATTATTGGTAAACAGCTTAAGTCCTACATTGAGTAAAATCGATCCGCTCGATAAACACTAATCGATCTCCATAGGCGAAGACATAAAAGGTTAAAACCAATTATCGGTAAACAACCTATGTCCTAAATTGAGTAAAATCGACCTGCTCGATAAACACTCACCGATCTCCAAATTTACGAAAGAAAAGGTTAGAGCCAATTATTGGTAAACAACCTACTTATTACATCGAGTAAAATCGACCTGATCGATAAAACACTCAGCGATCTCCAAAATTAAAGAAAATAAAGAGTAAAACCATAATTTGGTATAAACTCTTGATCGAAAATAAAGAATAGAGCAATTAATTTGGTATAAACTCTTAAATGAAAAATAAAGAGTAAAACCATTAATTTGGTATAAACTCTTATATGAAATATGAGTAAAACCATTAATTTGGTATAAACTTTGATAAAAAAAATAAAGAGTAAAACCATTAATTTGGTATAAACTCTTAAATAAAAAATAAAGAATAAAACCATTAATTTGGTATTAACTCTGAAATCAAAAATAAAGAATAAAACCATAATTTGGTATAAACTCTTAAAAAATAAAGAGTAAAACCATTAATTATAAACTCTTATATGAAATATGAGTAAAACCATTAATTTGGTATAAACTCTGAAATAAAAAATGAAGAGTAAAACCATTAATTTGGTATAAACTCTTGAATAAAAAATTAAGAGTAAAACCATTAATTTGGTATAAACTCTTAAATCAAAAATAAAGAGTAAAACCATTAATTTGGTATAAACTATGAAATCAAAAATAAAGAGTGAAACCATTAATTTGGTATAAACTCTTAAATCAAAAATAAAGAGTAAAACCATTAATTTGGTATAAACTCTGAAATAAAAAATAAAGAGTAAAACCATAATTTGGTATAAACTCTTAAATGAAAAATAAAGAGTAAAACCATTAATTTGGTATAAACTCTTATATGAAATAAGAGTAAAACCATTAATTTGGTATAAACTCTTATATGAAATATGAGTAAAACCATTAATTTGGTATAAACTTTGATAAAAAATAAAGAGAAAAACCATTAATTTGGTATAAACTTTGAAATAAAAAATAAAGAGTAAAACCATTAATTTGGTATAAACTCTTATATGAAATATGTGTAAAACCATTAATTTGGTGTAAACTCTGAAATCGAAAATATGAGTAAAACCATTAATTTGGTATAAACTCTGAAATCGAATATAAAGTGTAAAACCATTAATTTGGTATAAACTCTTAAATCGAAAATATGAGTAAAACCATTAATTTGGTATAAACGCTTATGTAAAATACGAGTAAAACCATTAAAATTGTTATAAACTCTTAAATAAAAAATATAGAGTAAAGCCAATAATTTGGTATAAACTCCTGATCGAAAAATATTGAGTAAAACCATTTATTTTGTAAAACTTCCCCAAGTACATATTAAGCATGAACCATCGATTGATAAAGCTCGATCTGCGATCAACGATCTATGATGGATAAAGGAACAAAGCCATTGAGTTGATAAAAATTCTAATTTTATGAGCATAAACCATCATTCGGTAAAGCATGATCTACAATCTTCGATCTTCGATCTACGATGTACAAAAGGTTGAAACCGATAATTGGTTTACCATCCGAATACAAAATTAAAAGCTCACACCATGGATTAAAAGGATCGAAAAATTACTGTATGGGATTTTTAACTGCTCCGATCTCCTTGCTGATTATGGTTATGGAGAATTGCAAATTCAACCATTGAAGAAATTATGCTATACTCAGAGATCCATACGACACAATACCCATGCATCGACAAACCCTAATATCACGAAGGATATGTACTCTTTTTTTTTCTTGATCGGTTTTTATCCCAATGGGTTTTTCCAAGCAAGGTTTTTAGCTAGGCATGTTCGATATACATCAAGAAGCCATTCAAAGGCATAATTTTACTTCTCCGAGCTACATATACACTTCCGCTTGAGAAGCGGGTTTCGTACTGACGGCTGCTATTTCGTATTTAGCCTGGTCGGATTCTTCGACCTGATCAATATCGATCTGGAGCATTTCAATCTTGATCTGGAGCGTCTCAATCTTGCTCAATCCTCATCATTATCGATCGAATTCAAGGTGAAGTACACATCAACGCTTTATGCGACGCAAATGCTGATCAATAAAGCTCGATCTAGGATCTATAATCAACGATCTCTAATGGGATAAAAACCCTTAAGTTGGATTTAATATAAAAGGGTATATTGGGCCCCTCAACTTTGAAGAAGTGGCTTTCCACTTCAAAAGCATCCGATTTTATTAAGCGTCTCTCATGGGTATATACTCTTTTTCCCTTGCTCGGTTTTTATCCCACAGGGTTTTTCCGAGCTAGGTTTTTAATGAGGTATATCCGACGCATCCCAATTTTGAGGTCGATCAGCACCTCCGCTCGGTTTACTTCTACGAGCTTCAGTTACACTTGCACTCGAAAAGTGGGGGAGTATTGATGAGGACATTCCGATTGATATCTACTTCTCCGAGCTTTATCATTACCGATGTTCTTTATTCGTAACAATTAATCATTTTGAGTTTTCTAAGATGTGCACTCTTTTTCCCTTGCTCGGTTTTTATCCCAATGGATTTTTTAGAGCTAGGTTTTTAATGAGGCATATCCGAAGCACAAAATAATAAAAGCCCTTCATCTACCTTGAGGTAATATCTACTTCTCCGAGCTTCAGCTTCACTTAGACTCGAGAAGTGGGGGAGTATTGATGGGGGCTGTTTTACACCCCTTATTATACTCGGATCGACTCGAGGACATCAGATCGGTTCGACCATACAAGCTCATTCGGGATCATCTATCGACCCGATCAGAGACGATTCTCCTCCACGACCAGACTACAATACGGACTCAAGAAGGACAGATATGCCGAGTCCTAGTAAGATTATGTTTCCTTGTATGCTTAGGGTTTATATCTTATAAATACCTAGATCAACATGGTATTACACACACAAGAATAGAGCTTACGCCTACATACTTTGTACAGAGCATTGTAATATCTTTAATCTAATAAGATAGCTTTTGCTCTCCATTAATTATACGTTATTATCATTGTTCTTACTTAACATTTTCTTGTACTGCACCATCCTGAGGAACTTAGTCTGCCCTCAAATCTAATCCGATAATATTGATTGAACCTAACGAAAATCGGTTAAATCAACAGGGAATCTTGAGCGAACCAAACAGACACTGGATTTAATCCATACTGACATTTGTGGACCGCTGAGTATCAGTGCGAGAGTAGGATTCTTTTACTTCGTCCCATTCATTGCCGACTTCAGTCGTTATGGATATGTGTATCTTATGAAACACAAATCCAAAACTTTTGAAAAGTTCAAGGAGTTTCGAATGGAAGTGGAGAACCCACTTGGACATAGTATTAAAGTGCTTCGATCTGACCGAGGTGGCGAATATTTAAGCCAAGAATTCCTCGATTATCTAAAAGAGAATGGAATTCTTGCACAACAAACTCCCCCCAGGACGCCCCAACTCAATGGAGTGTCTGAAAGGACTAATCGAACTTTGTTGGACATGGTTCGTTCCATGATGAGCTTCGCTGAACTTCCCTTTTCGTTTTGGGGCGTAGCCCTATTAACTGCTTCGAAGATAATAAATTATAGTACCTTGAAAGTCAGTGCCAACAACACCACACCAAGAATGGTATGGTAAAGCACCCGTTTATTCATATCTACGATTATGGGGATCTCCTACCTATGTTAAGAACAAGAAAGGAGATAAGCTGGATAGTAGATCTAGTTTGTGCAAATTTGTGGGGTATCCAAAGGAATCCATTGGATACCTGTTCTATGACCATAAAGAACATAATATGTTCCTGTCTAGGAATGCCTATCTCTTAGAGGATGATATCCTCACCAACAAAAATGGGACAATTGTAGAACTTGATGAAGTCCAAGAATCGAACCCATCCCTGCAAATAGTGGGAGCTGATCCTGAATATACTGAACCTACTGGTACACATATAATTCAATGGTCCGATCGAATTCATAGCGAACCAGAGAGATTTTGTTCCATTCCAGAAAATGATATGTTGGATGGTGATCCAAGGACTTATGAAGAAGCTATGTCAGACATAGATTCGGGTGCGTGGCTCGAAGCCATGCAATCTGAAATGGATTCCATGCATTCCAACAAGGTTTGGACCTTGGTCGATCCTGATAGAGTAGTGCCCAGCAAGCCAATGTTAATTAGCTTGTTGAAGTACTATTTTTCTTATGGTTTATAATTAATACGCCTGTTCATTCATAGTACGTGAAACTGAACAATGGCCAACTTCATCTCTCGCGAACTTATCTAAGCGATTGGATGAAATCCTGAGGTCACAATAGACTATGGGACGATTCACTTTAGTACTGAGTGCAATCATGAAACAGTCTCAAAGGTCGTGATCTTAAAACCGTTCCAAGTCATAGATTCCGAACGAGACGGGGTATCGTAGGAATCGCCAAGACTTGTACAAGTATGCATGATTCACATGGAGTGAATTTGTAGAGTTTCATAAGCAAGGAATTTGAGTCCAGTGCATATGAGTAGATGGTTCAATGGAGGATTGAATGCATCGAACGACCCGAACAGAGAAACCCATTGTGGAAGCGCATGACGCATATCGGTGATGGGATGTTTCTCAAGGCTTATAATAGTGTACGATTTAGTCCTTAGACTTGAGGTGCTAGGGCGAATTCGGTACACAAGTGTGCGTACTTAGATTTAGGTACTGGTCACGTAGCCTGGCCACAAAGTGCCTAAGTTGGGTGCGTACACGACTGTACGCGAGTGGTTAGTACTAAGAGAGGATCTATCGACTCATCCTGATAAGATGAGAGTATTTCCTGTACGTTCTTCGATAATATGTTCCTAGAAACCCATGGCCATGGTTGGTGACGAATTTGGAAGGTATTTCCAAATTTAGCAGTCACACCGGAATTATTATCCTGAATTAGAAAGTACAGAATTGAGATAATTAGAGGTGCCGATCAATTCACACACCCTAGGTCTCGATCGGGAAATCATCGTAGAAGGACCGTATGTACATGGCAATTATAAGAGGTGAGGTTCACAATTATCAATTCACCTTTGATTGGGCTTCATGGGCTTGTGGCTAGACATCGACCATGAAGTGTAGGTACTCCTAAATTAATAGGAAAATTAATTTTAGGAGTGGTCAATTAAAAGTTGTTTAATTGATCGGAGCATTTAATTGCTCGTTAATTAAATCACGAAAGTCGTGGGCCTGCTGCCAGTTGATGGTGAACCCAGAGGGTCACACACAATACAATTGGACGGTGACTGTCTTAAAGGAAAAGCAAATGATTTAAAGTTGTTAAATCAAGGTAATTGAATTATGCTATTAATTCAATTGGAGAATATTAATTAGTTAACTAAGTAGTTAATGTTCAATTAATTAATTAGAGTTATCTGATTGATTATGGAATTAATTAAAGTAGTTAATTAATTGGAAGAATAAATAATTAACCAATTTTAGTATTGGATAATTATGGGGTTGATTTCGTAATTAATTGAAATAAAGGTAGGGGGCGATTTTTGTGATAAAGGAAAAGAGTTTTGTTTCTTGAAAAGCAAGTTAGAAGAGATCTATCAAATCTCACATTCCTAACTTGATAAGGAATAAAAGATTTGATAGACAAGGAAGGAGATATCTTTTTGGAGAAGGACTCTTCTCCTATAAATATATTCCCTCCCTTCTCTTCATCATAAGTTAGATTAGAAAATTTTGAGAGAAAAATTGTTTGCTGAAAATTAAGAGAGAAACCGATTTTACAAGAGAGAAAATCAGATTTTTCGAACAAGAATTTTTAACTACAAAATCGCCCCTAAAGTTTTCGCCCCAACCCCAAGTCGCCCGAACCAAACTCGGCCGAACCCAAACTCGACCAGATCTGCCCTGGCCGAACCCTGCTTGATCGCAAAAGCCCTGTGATCCGTTTCTTCCATCTGTATCTCCAAACCCTGATCAAGATCTTAAGTCCAGATCTAGATCCGAAACCCTTTGCTAACAAACCTGCGAGATCCAGTTCTGAGCCTAAGACTTGTAGGCGTCACTACAATCAGATTGGTGTGGACTAACTTTGGAGGTGAGACACATGGATCACTCAAGCTGTGGATCGAACCAAACACGTGGAGGAAACCACCACAAATCCGTGGTGAGGTAATTTGCGATTAACCCCCTATGTTTAATTAAATGTTTGATTCATGCTTTTCGTATAATAAACTGTGGAGAAAGATTTATGGGACATATAGGGACCTCGAAAAATTTTAAATTCCGCACTTTGTTGTATTGACAATCGAGCCCCTAGATAGAATATCCCAACAGTGGTATCAGAGCCAACTCCATACGTTTTTATACGAAAAGGCCTGAACATAATGTGTTTTCACTGTATATGCTTGATTGTATGTATGAGAACGCGTGATAATTATGTTCTGTCGATTGATTCTTGCTTGTTATGACTGGATCTATGATTGGGTATAATTGCCTTTTAAGATCTGTGGCGAATTTATAGTTTTTCGAAAAATCAGGACTCTTTGTGCAAATAATCGCATATCTCAAAATTAGGGCTGAAAATTAAATTTTTCTGTTTCTGGAAATTTTTGAAAAATCTGGACTGTTTCTGAAAATTTGGATCGCACGGGTTTTTGGGGCTGTTTTACAATTTCCAAAAATTTAAGGATTGTTTTGCAATTTCCAAAAATTCAAGGACTGTTTTGTAATTTCCGAAAATTCAGGGGTCAGTTTGCAAATTCGAAAAATTTTCTGGATTTCAAAATTTTATTTTCTGGTCCTTCTGTCCGAAAACTGTTTTTGGGGTAATTTGTAACTTTTCAAAAGTTTTGGGGTCAAAAGTGCAATTTCCGAAAGTATAGGGGCCGAACTGCAATTTTCAAAAGTTGAAAAATCAGAATCTTTATTTGAGGCAGAAAACTTGTTTTAATTTATCCGAGAATTTATTTGTCATAATTAGTAGTGACTAAAAAGCAAGAATCATAGGAAGTTAGTTTTAAAAGGTAGTTTTAAAATTAAGAAAGAAATACGTAAAGGTTGTTTGCATGTTTCTTGCTCTACGTGAACTGCTTACGTGGTTTTTTCGATCGCGCCGAGCCTTGACCTTAGGTTAGATGTGATTGGTTTAATTTAATGCATGGTTTTTATTGGGCCTGCGAGCCTGTTATTATTTTTGGGCCACTTTGAGCCTTTGTAATAGAATAGGGCTTTACTGCTTTCCTAGTCTAGGATGGAGGCCCGTTTACAAGCAAGGTGTGAGCCCAAGAAGAATTGAAGGCCATGTATGCATGGTACATTGTGTAATAGCATAGGCCCATTTACAAACCCTTTAGATTGACCAATTGGGCCAACATCATTGGCTCGATGATGGCCTGCATAGGAGGCTCCCGATCGAAAACATATTGTGGTAGTATGCATGCTAGGCTTGTATGGCTTTTATTTTATTAGTCGATTTATGATTGCTTGTGTGTTTGCGCGCTAGAATCTAGATCGTAAATAAAAGATAAAGCATAATTGAAGCGGTGAGATCTCGAGGAGAGTTTACTTATCGATAGAGGTGATCCAGAGTCTGGCACCCGAGTCGAAGAAAGGGGCAATGCACAAAATTCCTTGATTCTAGTTTTAATAAAACTTGACAAGGGTAGGGACTGGTCGGGACGTGAAGATCGACCGATAACTAGTTACGGAGAATTCATGACCGGGCCCGTTGCTTATCATGATTAATGGGTAAGACTTAACGCGTAGTAACATTTATGATGTAGCAGTGCTAGATAAATGCGAAAAACGAGGCAAAAATAGCTTGAAGGTTGTGTGGTAGACACAATTGGCAATAAGTATGCCTACCTAGGGCATTAATTGTATGGCCACGAGTCGTGGGTGCAACTAATTGCTGCTGGGACGTCAAGACCTACTAGGAAATAGATTTTTCCCGAAACTAGAAGGGGTTATTGTTTCGATAAAAAATAGTGGGAGAACTTTTTCGATAAAAAGTCCAAAAATCGTTAATTATAAGTATTAAATATTAAACCTGTCTACTTATAGTTGTCTGTTTTAATGTTAGCCATTTACCATCCACTATTCCGTTCAAACGAGTATTAATGAATGTTAGACGCGAAAATACTTTGGGGGCTATGATGTGCTATTATCTTCAAGAAAAGACCGTGGCTGAGTTTAAGAATGTTAAAGAATATTGTTCTTACTTAACCAAGATGTTCAAAACACTCAAAAGGCTTAGAGCCGGATTGATGCACGGAGATGAGATAGAAATTACCACGAATGGTTTTTCTGACATCTTCACTCATTTCATGCAACACTGTGAAATTCTGCTTATGGATATCAAAACAAAGCAATTGCATGAGTTGTTAGACAAATATGAACAAGCTCATCTAAAAGGTCTTGGACTATATGAAGATAACTGCCCACTGTGTAAGCACGAAAAGAAAATAGGAAAGCTTACTGAAAAGGAATTCCTGGATAGACTTAACTACGGTATGATTTTTAAAATTATACATTTGTTAAATCTTTTTTGATGTTAGACATCTGATAAAACTTTCATTCTGTAAAAGAGTTTACAGCGGATGAAACAATTCCCTCTCCAACTGCAAGGAGGAAATTCCTTGAAAGGAAGGTGCGAGAAGTGCAAAGAGAGCTGAGGGAAATCGAATTCAGGGACTGGGTCAAGGAAGAACTGAACCTAGACATTCCTTTTTTAGAAGAAGTTTTTCGTATTAGCAAAAGTTTCTAGTTTTAGTTTATTTTGAGTATTATTTCGAATTTTGTACAAGACATTATTGCTTTACCATTGAGAATGGAATTTATTTAATTAGAGTAATTTAACTTTGTACAAATGTTGATGTTTTGAAACATAGAAATAAACAATGATAAACAAATCAAAACTTCGAAGACTATATGCTGAATCGAAAAACTGGATAATCGTTCACTGAAATGTTTATTTTGGGCATTTTTCCTAAAGAAAGATGCGAAAGGAAGGTTTTTTATTTACTGTTCCTGAAATAATGAACTTGGATTAAACTCCGAACTTTCAAATCTTGTCTTAAAGGAATAATAACCAAAATAAAGGATTGCTAGGCATTCCAAACATTTCAAATCAATTAGAACTAAAAGTACTAGTTCAAAAGAAGTACAATTCTGAAACTATTGAAGTAATTCAATAGACGTTTTGGAAAGGAAGTAATTAGATGCATTATGTCAAAAGCAATTTGATCTAATCAAAATTGCTGAAACATAAGCAACTGAATCCTCGATTATCTAAAGGAGAATAGAATTCTAAACAAAGCAAATCAAAGAAGAAGATCGAGCTTTGATAAAACTTAGTTCGACTCTCGACTGTGATTGTTGGATGAAGATGAAGATGAAAGAAGACAAGTAATTAAGGGAAGGTTTTGATGATTTCCAAAACGTCATAATCAGCTAAGTATGGAAAGCTTAGTTCCCTTAGAAGAATATTGAACTGGTAAAAGAAGACATCAGAAGAGTTCAAAGTTCAAAGCTCAGAAGACTAGTGATCTCTTGCTGAATCAGCGAACAGAAGGGTAGATCATCAGCCGAGTCAAATCAGATGAGTTCAGTATTTGATCAGCAGAGTATCTATCAGCAGAGTCGTTTTGATCAGCAGAGTAGAAGAGGTCATGAGATTAGTCCAACGGTAATAAATGCACCTAAGTGTAATAAATGCTGTAAGAGAAGGGTAGCAATGGCAAATGATTGAAGATATCCTCGGATCAGCAGAGTGCATTAAATGCAGCATTAAATGCGATGGACAGAAAGGTACTGTACACAGTACGGAATGCTGCAGGGAGCCGTTTCAAAAAGAGCTGAAGGATGGATTTGAATTGTGACTTGCCTTCAACGGTCATAATTTCATCTCCATGTATAAATAGAGCTGAATTTCAAATCGAGCAAGAACACAACAACAATCAGAGATCGAAATTTTGAAGCAGAATTTCTCTAAGTCTCAAAAGCTCGAACAGCTCACTCGTCTGGTGGAAGTCATCTGTTGACAGAAACCCAGTTGAAGAAATCAGAAAAACATTATCTGAGTGATTTTGTAATAGCTGAGTGTTGTGCGAAGTGAGAATCCATCTGTGTGAGTGATTCTACTTTAGAGGATAGGTTTTCTTTGTGAATTCCTATTGCGAGCTTACAGCCTTCTCATTAGTTGTTTAGGTGTAAGTGGAGAAATATTGTAATCTTTGTGATTATAGTATAACCCAGAATCTGTGTGATCTGGAAGAGTGGACTAAAGGATTTTTATCCATATAACCACTATAAAAATTCTTTGTGTTATCTTGCATTTAAAGTTTTTTTTGCATATTTTAAAGTTTGCATTTTAAACACTTTGAATCAAACAAAAGATTTTATAAGGAGTTTGAAAACTGGGGATAAAATCTTTTTAGAACTTAGTTTACTTGTGAAAAACACTTTTAAACAATCCGCTGCAAGTATACTCTTGAAAAACTGTTTGCTGAAAAACAGCTAAGTCATTGTAAGAAGAGTGGTCAGTCGTCTGTTCAAGATTTGTTCACGATCAGACTAGTCTGCTTACTGTTCTTCATCAGCTTAGTCTGCTGACAGAAGACTGAAAAGTTTTTAAGTTCAAAAATTTTCAGAGGTCTATTCACCCCCCCCCTCTAGACCTCATCTGACCACTTGGGACCAACAAGTGGTATCAGAGCAGGTGGTTCATTAGAATCAGCTGCCTGATCAACGAGCTTGATCCGAGTGTTTTTCAAAGGTTTTCAAAACTTTTCAAAAGAGCATCTTTTTGAAAAACAGAAACTTTTTGAAAAATGGATTGTATCAGTCATGTTCCCCACATTGCTGGTATGTCCTTTGAGGATTGGAAAATCAGAATGGAGATTTTCCTTGCTGCCTATAATGACAACATGCACACATGTATCATTAAAGGTCCATTCAGATTCACAAAGACCATAAAGATAAATGAAGTAGATACGGTTGTGGAGAAAGACCTTCATGAGATGACTCCAGAAGAAATAAAGCTTTACAATCTAGATAAAGTTGGGAGATTCGTCATGACTAAAGCCCTGGATAATGATCGGTTTGACAAAGTCAAACATTGCAAAACTGCAAAGGAGATGTGGGATAAGGTTCGTGACATGAGCGAAGGCAATGATGCTATTAAAGAGCATCAGCTCAGTGTTGCCTTGGAGAAGCTGGACAACTTCAAGATGAAGTCTGGAGAAACCATTGATCAGATGGATACCAGATTCACCAGAACTCTGAATGAAGTTTTGAAGCTGGGAAAGACTTTCACTGATAAAGAAATCACTGTCAAAGTACTGAAGGCCCTACCTTCCAAGTTCAACATGAAGGTGACAGCAATGGAAGAATCAAGAGATCTGGGCAAGATTTCTCTTACAGAGCTGTTCTCCGTACTCAAGGCTTATGAGTATAAACTGCCAAGGATGGGAATTGAAGAAACCTCAACTTCAGGACCCACAGCTGCACTTGTTGCTGCTGAAAACACCAGAAGACCAGCACAGAAAAGCAAAGAAGTGGACTCATCTGATGAAGCCACTCTACTCAACAAAAAGGAGTACACTGCTGGAGATGTAGCATTATTGATGAACAACTTCAAGAAGTTCTATAAGAGAAAGATGAAAAACAAATACAATCATGCTGCTTCTACTTCTAAACCTAACTTTTCTTCTCAGGATAAAGAAGATTATAAATCAAAACTGATGTGTTACAACTGCAGGAAATTGGGACACTTCATAAGAGACTGCCCATATCCAAAAGCAGAGAAGTACACTGAGGAAGAGAAGAAAATGAGAAAAGAAAGAAAGCATCAGAGAGCCAAGGCAATGATGGCTGAAGCAGAAAAGCCAGCTGCCGTCTACTCATCTGATTCAGACTCAGACTCGTCTGATGAAGAATCGTCTGATGAAGAAAAACCTGCTCTCCTGTGCCTGATGGCAAAGGAATCTGATGACTCTGAGGATGAGGTAACTCCTCAAGAAAATGAACTGTTTAATTCTCTAGAGCAAATGATGTTGAATAATACTACTATTGCTGGAGAGTTTGTTAAGCTTAAGGAAGAGATGAACTTGCTAAAAGAGCAAAATAGTTCACTGAAACTTTTAGCTGAAAAGCCAAAAGAATCAGCTGAATATAAACAGCTTGAGCAAGAGCATGAATCTCTGAAAGCTGAATGTGAGGTTTATAAAGGAAAAATCATGGAACTTGAGAAAATCATTGAGTCTCATGATAAGTCTACTGTTGCATCCATGCATACATCTAGTAAACAGGAGACACCTTTAGAAAAGGAAAAATTAGAGTTGAACCATACTGAAAAATTTGTATCAGCTGACAATAGTAAGGTCATTCTGTATGTTCAAACCTCTAGACCTACCTCAACTGAGAAAGTGGTAAAGGAGAAGAAATCTCCTAAGGCTAAAAAGAGCAAAGAGCCTAGTGTAGGAAATCAGACTAGTAAGACCAAACAGCAGAGTCCTAAGAAGTCTGCTGATAAAGCTAAATTGAATCAATCTGTTGGTAAAACTAAGTCAAAATCAAATGAGCAAGCATCTAGTAAACCAAAGAAGCATAAGAATAAGAAAAATCAAAATGCTTGGTATGGAAATGAGTCATATTATGTGCAACCTGCTGCATATCATCCTATGTATCATGCACCTCAGTTTCCTAATTACTATGCACCTTACCCTGCTCATCCAATGCATGCATATCCTGCATATCATGCACCTTACCCTGCTTATGAACACTATTCATATCATACTGATCATCAACATGACTTATCTGATAACTATGATAAAAATGAAACTGTTCATGCTCCTAAAACTCAGAAACCTAAGAAGCCTAAGACTTCAACATCTTGGGTTGTCAAGGGTGGAACTAATCCTTCAGGACCCTCTCAATAAGGGTACCTAAAACAATTTTATTTTTGTTTTGTAGGTTAGGATTAGGAGTAGGAGTAAAGTAGAGAAGATTTGGTACTTGGACAGTGGATGTTCAAGGCACATGTGTGGAAACATACATGAGTTGACTGATGCAGTTGCTGTGGATGGTCCAAAAGTCACTTTTGGAGACAGCAAAGAAGGCAAGATTAAAGCTAAAGGAAGATTAATCAAGGGAAACATAGAGATATCTGACGTCTCCTATGTTAAAGGCCTAAAATATAATCTGCTGAGCATAAGTCAATTTTGTGACAAGGGATATTCAGTCATCTTCTCAACAGATAAGTGCTACGTTGAACAGATTGGTACAAAGAAGGTAATTTTATCTGGAAGACGACAAGGAAATATCTACATAGTTGACTGGAATTCTGTTGACAAGAATTCAAGTATTTGTTTGGTGGCATCTGCACCAAGTGAAGTCAGTTGGCTATGGCACAAGAGGATGAATCACTTAAACTTCAAGACCATAAACAGATTAATCAAGAATGATTTGGTAGAAGGGATTCCAAAAGCAGTCATGAGCAAAGACAAGCTCTGTGACGCCTGTCAGAAGGGTAAACAAATCAAGTCATCTTTCAAAGAAAAGAAGCACCAATCTTCTGGAAGAATATTGGAGCTGTTGCATATGGACTTATTTGGACCCATTGATCCAGTCAGCAATGGTGGAAAGAAATACTGCCTAGCTGTTGTGGATGATTATTCAAGATATACTTGGGTGATTTTCATGAAGAAGAAAAGTGAAACCAAGGAACATCTTACCAATCTGATGGAACTGATCCAGAATGAGAAGAGTATCAAGATATTGAAGATCAGATCAGATAGAGGGACAGAGTTTACAAACTCTACTGTTGAAGAGTATTGTAATATCAAAGGAATACATCATGAGTATTCTGCTGCTAGAACCCCTCAACAGAATGGTGTTGCTGAAAGGAGAAACAGAACACTGAAAGAAGCTGTCAGAACCATGATAGCTGAAGCTAAGCTGCCACAAAGATTTTGGGCAGAAGCAACAAATACAGCATGTTTTACCCAAAACAGATGTATGATCAACAAAAATCAGAACAAGACTCCATATGAAGTTTGGAACAACAGAAAGCCAAACATTCATTACTTTAAGATTTTTGGTTGTAAATGTTTTGTATTGAATAATGGGAAAAATCACCTTACTGCTTTTGCAGAAAAGGCTGATGAAGCTGTTTTTGTAGGATACTCATCTGTTAGTAAGGCTTATAGAGTTTTCAATAAAAGAACATTGCTAATAGAAGAATCTATCCATGTAGTATTTGATGAGCCAAGTCAATCTTCTGAAAAGAATCAAAGTATAAATCAAGATCTGTCTGCTGAGTTACAGAAGTTGGACGTTGGAAGAAATGAAGAATATGTTCCCATCATACTACCTAATCTAAGTTCAGCTGCTAACTCAAGTGCTGTTCATAATCACAGTGCTGATTGTCTAACAGACGAGTTGCTAACAGCTGACAGACCAGAGACTGTTCAACAGACGGCAAATGTTCAACAGACTACTACTGGAACTCCAACAGTAGTGTTGCAAGATCATAACAGAGGACAACATCCTGATCTGCAACCTGATCTCAGATGGCTCAAGAATCACCCTCCTGAATTGGTTATTGGTGATCCTTTAGATAGAGTGAAAACAAGAAGAGCTGCTGCACAAGATGCTATGTTTGTCACATTTCTATCTCAAATAGAGCCTAAACAAATTGAAGAAGCTCTCAATGACTCCTTCTGGATAGAAGCTATGCAAGAAGAGTTGAATCAATTTGAAAGGAATGAAGTCTGGTACTTAGTTCCTAGACCAAGTCATCAAAGAGTAATTGGCACTAAGTGGGTATTCAGAAATAAGATGAATGAAGATGGTGTTGTCACCAGAAACAAAGCAAGACTAGTGGCCAAGGGTTATTGTCAAGAAGAAGGAATTGACTTTGATGAAACTTTTGCACCAGTAGCAAGACTTGAAGCAATCAGACTGTTTCTTGCCTATGCTGCTCACAAGAACTTCACTGTCTATCAGATGGATGTGAAGTCTGCTTTTCTCAATGGAGAATTGCAAGAAGAAGTTTATGTTGAACAACCTCCAGGATTTGAAGTCTATCAAGAAGAGGACAAAGTATATCGTCTGAAGAAAGCCCTTTATGGACTGAAACAAGCTCCAAGAGCATGGTATGATACCCTATCTGATTTTCTTTTAATTAAAGGATTTCGTAAAGGTAAGGTAGATAAAACCTTGTTCACAATTGAATGGGAAAATCATATATTACTTGTGCAAATATATGTGGACGATATTATTTTTGGTTCAACTAACCAACAGATGTGTGATAAGTTCTCCAAGCTGATGCAGAATAAGTTTGAAATGAGCATGATGGGTGAACTTAATTACTTTCTTGGATTGCAAGTTAGACAGTTGCCTGATGGAATATTCATTAGCCAAGCAAAGTACACAAGAGATCTGTTCAAGAAATTTGGTATGGAAACTAGCTCAACAGCTAACATTCCTATGTCTACAAGTCTTCGTTTGGATAAAGATGAAGATGGCAAATCAGTGGACATAACCAAATATAGAGGCATTATTGGCTCATTGTTGTATCTAACAGCAAGCAGACCTGACATAATGTACTCAGTTGGAGTCTGTGCAAGATTTCAATCAAACCCCAAAGAATCTCATCTCTTAGCTGCCAAGAGAATATTGAAGTATGTTAAAGGCACTCAAGAATTGGGATTGTGGTATCCTAGAGAATCTGGATTTGAGCTTATTGGTTATTCAGATTCAGACCTTGCTGGCTGCAAGATTGACAGAAAGAGCACAACAGGTGCCTGTCAGTTCTTAGGCAGTCGTCTGATCTCATGGATGAGTAAGAAGCAAACCTCAGTTTCTATATCTACTGCTGAAGCTGAATATATAGCTGCTGGAGCCTGCTGTGCACAGATACTTTGGTTGAAGCACCAACTAGAAGACTACAACATCAAGATCAGTGGAATACCAATCTACTGTGACAATACAAGTGCAATTTCACTTACTCAGAACACTACAAGTCATTCAAGGACTAAACATATTGAGATTAAACATCATTTCATTAGAGATCATGTGGAAAAAGGCAATGTTTTGATTGAGTATGTTCATACTGATAATCAGATTGCTGATATCTTCACCAAACCTCTAAGTGAAGCAAGGTTCTCAACTCTAAGAGCTGAGTTAGGATTACTTAACCTGGATGCATAAGCTGAGGGGGAACTCATCAGAAGACTGGAGTTCAACAGCTTAGTCATCAGTCATTTATTTCAAGAATTAACTCTCAACAGACTAGTTAACTTATGAATTCTTAAAGACAGGGGGAACGTGTAAGACTAGCGGTACTTCTGTTCTAAAGATGAAATCTGTTAATGACAGTTAGTTGAAGTTATGTTACCAAGAAGATGTGTTCTTAATTCTTGAAGAGTGAAGATTATTTTATCTTGCTGGATTGACAAACAGCAGAGGAAGATTACTAGCTATTGGCATTCTCTAGTAATATCAGATAACAGATCACTCGTCTGTCAGATAAGTTTAACTCTACTCATCTGATACCTTATATGAGCATGGTCATAAAACGCATTATTAGTAACACGCTTTTATAAGTAAACAGATTAGTGTCGATAGAGTTTCCCGCCCATCTGACATTAAAATAATAAAATTGAAATCCGCGACTCTCATCCGCACGATTAAAATCTGTCAGATTAGATCAACGGTTTAGATAAATCACGAAAACCGAATCAAAAGGAAACCTATAAAATCCGATCTGAACAGCATAGTCGTCTTACGCACTCAAAAATTCTCAAACTCTCTATCTCTCAAACCCTCTTGTTGCGAAAGTTCATTATTTTGCAGAATTTACTCACAAATCTCAGAAATGGACAAAGTTATTGAGGGAAGATACTTCAACTACAACAAATTCCATTTCTCTGGCACCGATTTGATGCGCGCTTTACTGGAAAAGATCAAGGAAGCATCTTTGGTCCCAGTCTTGGAAGCACACGAAGATAGGGTTTATCTTGAAGATGTATACCACTTCTATACTTCCAGGGAGTTCAACGATGATGACACCGTTATGACTGCTGTCATAGGTGGTAAGAAAATTGCTGTATCTGCTGCTGTTTTACATGAACTTTATAAGCTGACAGACAAGGGAGGAGATGTGACCGCGTTAGGGTCAGAAAAAGAAGAGGAATTTTGGGGAATTTGTGCTAAGAAGGGAGAGGAGATGACTGGGACTTTAATGAAGACCCAGCTGAAGGATGAATACCAAAGATTTGCTGATATCATAGCAAAGGTTTTGGATTGTGCTACGGGTTCTCTGGATGGTTTACCTAGAAGAAGGCTTCACACTATGATTTGCATCTACTATGGGATGAAAGTGAACTGGGCTGCTCATGTTTATGAGCTGATAAGTGATAAAAGGCATTCTCATGCCATTCTGCTGAGTAACTTGTTTGCTTCTCTACAATGCCCTATGGGTGGAGGAAAGCAAACCCATGGAAGCAAAGAGTTCAAACTTTACGAACCAGTAAGGCAACTGGTGGAAAAACCAAAGAGAAAAGCACCCAAACAGGCTAAGAAGACTCCTTCTAAGAAGAGCAAGAAGGAAGGTCAGACTAGTCAGTCTGCTGAGCCAACAGCACAGTCTGCTGTTGTAGCTGGATCAGCAGAGCCTGAAATTGAAGTCTCTAAGAAGGTGGTAGATGACTTCACTGTTGAAATTGAAAACATGAAGACAGGGTCATCCTCTGAAGGAACTGAGTCTGAAGAGGAAATTCCACTTCAAAGACTGAAGAGACTAAGGACTAGGAGTGAGGCAAGGGGACCTCCTACTGCCAACCCCCCTGCTATCAAGAAGATTCCTAAGTCAAAGGCCAAGAGAAAGGTCACTTTCCCTGAAGAGCCTGCTGTAACTGTGAGGAAAACAACAACTGAGGCAGAAAGGCCATTGCATATTGAAGAACCAGTTGTTGAAACTGCAAAGGCTGCTACTGCTGAACCAGAAAGTGTTCCTACAGTTGAAGGGACAACAGAAGACTCTACTGCTGCACTATCTGCTGATGTAGAAAAGGAACAGCAGATTAGTACACCACAAGAGGGAGAAATTCTGTTGCTGCATCCTACTCCAGTTGCTGCAACACCTATTCAAATAGTTGAAAGTCCTGAAGCTAAAAGAAAAAGAGCCATTAAGGGCAAAGCTTCAACTTGTATAACTGCTGCAGAGAAGAAGAAACTGGATGATGCTGAAAAGCAAAGGATGGCTGCTGAGAAAGCAGAAGAAGATAGGCTGAAAAGCCTAGAATTAAAAAGGCTGGAAGAAGAGGCCAGCAAAATGACCCAAGAGCAGAGAGATGCTTTTGAGGCAGCAGAGTTGGCTGCTGTCATTGAAGCAAGCATGAAGGATGCTCATGGTCATCAGCAAGGTGGTGGGATAGTGATTGGTGAATCAAGGGATCCAAACAAACCAATCCCAGCTATGCCTGCACCTAAGATCAAGGAAAAGAGGAGAGAAGAAATAAGATTATCTTTAGAGATTGTCAGGGAAGATCCTGAGATCTTTGAAGAATTTCTCAGAAGACTTGATGCTGAAAATGAAAGAGTCAATCGTCTGACACTCTTCCACTCTGAAAAGATCAAATACAATAGATGGAGAGAATTCAGATTAACCAAGAGTCCTGCTGAAATGGCCAAGTGGAAAGAATTCAAGGCTACAGAAGACTGGGTGTTGAAATGGCTTGAAACAAATTCACTCATTCAAGCACTTGATTCAGAATTCTTTCTGGACAGGTTAAGGATGAGGATTTGTCATGTGGTCAAAGAAGAAGCCAAGAAGATCTTTGCATCCATTCCTGAGGATTTTGATGACTCTGTAGATCTGAAAGAAAGATCTATCAAGTTGGCTATTGCTCAAGCAATGGAGCTTTGGGCCAAGAAAGCAAGGAAGTTAAGGGGACAGCCAAGCTCAATGGTCCCACTTCCAAACATCAAGCATATTGTCTATGGACCAAACATCAAACCCTATGAGGAGCTGCCAGAGGAATCATCAACTACCTTTATTCCTCTTGACAACTTTACTTGGATTTGTAACAGGTCTGCTGTTGACAATGAAGGTTTGATGAGGACAGTTGAAGCTGTCAAGAAGATTATAGCCCCTGCTGATGGAGAGAAAGAAAAGTCATCTGATCAACCAGAGCAAAAAGAGGGTACTTCAGACCCATCTGATCAGAACAGAAAACAGGGAGACAAGTCTGAGGCTGCTGATAAATCAAAGAAGGAAGAAGAAATTCCAGCAGATCAGTCAAAGGAGAAAGAAGTTGCTGCTGATGGAGATGATCAGGCTAAGGAGATGGAAAGCACTCCAAGCCTTGTTGATAAATCAGCTGATCAGTCTCTTGTCCTAACAACTCAATCATCAGAGCAACTCATCAAAGAAACACCTGCTGCAACAACAGATATACCTTCAACTTCAAATCTGTTGGACTCTATTCATCTAATGTTTACCAAATCCATGAAGGAGATGAAAGAAGAGTTAAAAGCAGAAGTGTTAGCTGCTGTTCATCAACCTATTCAGAAGGTTGCTGCTGCTGTTCCTACTGACTTAATGAAAGATACTGCTCAGAATGTACAATCTATATGTCAGGATATGGATATACTCAGGAGAAGGACACAAAGCACCACTGAAGGTTGGAAGCAGATTGAACAGACTGTTGAATTGGCCCTCCAAGCAGAAGATGAAGTCATGGGCAACATGATGAAAGACTTCACTGCTTCATCAAATTGGATTCTGGGAACTCAAATCCAGTTGGGTGATCAAGGAGAAGACTTGCTCAAGGAAGTCAAGACTGTTAAAGCCAATCAACTTAAACAGCAAGCTCAGATCAATGCTATGGAAGAAAACATCAAGCTTCTATGTGATTCACTTCTAATCACACCAGTTGTGCCACAATATCCATCTGTCCCTGCTGATGATGACAAAAAGGGGGAAGAAAGGATATTTGGACAGCAAAGGGTTGATTTCCAAAGGGAAGGAAATCAAAATGCTGAAGAAACAGAAGTGTTAGAAGAATCTGAAGAGTCTGCTAATAATAGGAATGAAGCAGCAAATGAAGACACAAGCAGATTAGCAGATGAGAAGATCACAGAAGAAGAAGACCAAGCTGATGAGGAAGAATCTGAAGCAAAAGCCAAGTCAGACAAAGAACTAGCTGCTGCCAAAGATTCAGTTGAAGAACAGCTTGATCCTGATGTTAAAAAGAAGAAGCTAGAGCTGTTGATGCAGAAATTGGAAGTTGGAACCTCCAAGTCTGCTGAAGAAAAAAAGAAGACAGAAGACTAGCTTAGCTAGATTTTCTTTAAAAATTCCTGTAATCTTTTAAAGTATTTTGTACTTCTCATCTTTCAACTTGTAAAATGTAATCAGTTCTATATTTATAAAATTGCAAGTTTGACTCCAACATATCATTTCTATCTCAGAAATTTTTGAGGATCAAAACTTTAGTTTAGGTACAGGTACTTAGCTGGAGTTTTGTCATCATCAAAAAGGGGGAAATTGTTGGATGAAGATGAAGATGAAAGAAGACAAGTAATTAAGGGAAGGTTTTGATGATTTCCAAAACGTCATAATCAGCTAAGTATGGAAAGCTTAGTTCCCTTAGAAGAATATTGAACTGGTAAAAGAAGACATCAGAAGAGTTCAAAGTTCAAAGCTCAGAAGACTAGTGATCTCTTGCTGAATCAGCGAACAGAAGGGTAGATCATCAGCCGAGTCAAATCAGATGAGTTCAGTATTTGATCAGCAGAGTATCTATCAGCAGAGTCGTTTTGATCAGCAGAGTAGAAGAGGTCATGAGATTAGTCCAACGGTAATAAATGCACCTAAGTGTAATAAATGCTGTAAGAGAAGGGTAGCAATGGCAAATGATTGAAGATATCCTCGGATCAGCAGAGTGCATTAAATGCAGCATTAAATGCGATGGACAGAAAGGTACTGTACACAGTACGGAATGCTGCAGGGAGCCGTTTCAAAAAGAGCTGAAGGATGGATTTGAATTGTGACTTGCCTTCAACGGTCATAATTTCATCTCCATGTATAAATAGAGCTGAATTTCAAATCGAGCAAGAACACAACAACAATCAGAGATCGAAATTTTGAAGCAGAATTTCTCTAAGTCTCAAAAGCTCGAACAGCTCACTCGTCTGGTGGAAGTCATCTGTTGACAGAAACCCAGTTGAAGAAATCAGAAAAACATTATCTGAGTGATTTTGTAATAGCTGAGTGTTGTGCGAAGTGAGAATCCATCTGTGTGAGTGATTCTACTTTAGAGGATAGGTTTTCTTTGTGAATTCCTATTGCGAGCTTACAGCCTTCTCATTAGTTGTTTAGGTGTAAGTGGAGAAATATTGTAATCTTTGTGATTATAGTATAACCCAGAATCTGTGTGATCTGGAAGAGTGGACTAAAGGATTTTTATCCATATAACCACTATAAAAATTCTTTGTGTTATCTTGCATTTAAAGTTTTTTTTGCATATTTTAAAGTTTGCATTTTAAACACTTTGAATCAAACAAAAGATTTTATAAGGAGTTTGAAAACTGGGGATAAAATCTTTTTAGAACTTAGTTTACTTGTGAAAAACACTTTTAAACAATCCGCTGCAAGTATACTCTTGAAAAACTGTTTGCTGAAAAACAGCTAAGTCATTGTAAGAAGAGTGGTCAGTCGTCTGTTCAAGATTTGTTCACGATCAGACTAGTCTGCTTACTGTTCTTCATCAGCTTAGTCTGCTGACAGAAGACTGAAAAGTTTTTAAGTTCAAAAATTTTCAGAGGTCTATTCACCCCCCCCCTCTAGACCTCATCTGACCACTTGGGACCAACAGTGATCTTGCTAAATTCCTATATTCACATTAGGGGATAACCTCCCCTACTCTTCAAAAGTACTTGGTCAAGTATTTTGAAGTAAGTTCTTACACCGCCATGTCATTTAAGACATAGCAACACACCCTTGTATGAGAAATTAGATGGTAGATCTGATTCATATAATGTTTGTGGGGTATCCGACGAAATCCATTGGATACCTGTTCTGCGACAAAGAGAAACGAAAGTATCTCGTAAGAAGCTTGTTCCTCTGTTGACAAAACTCTTGTCAAAGGAAATAAGAACGTCATAGAACTTGATGAAGTCCAAAGAACTGGACCAATCCCCACAAACAGTGGGAGTAAACCCCGAAACCTACTAAACCGATCCATGCACAAATTAGTAATCTGATCAAATTCGTAAGGAACTCAAAATTCCATTTTACGAAATTGTGAAACTGGATTCTAATCCAAGATTACAAAAGAACTAAGGGATATGGCATGAAGCCATAAGATTCAAAGTGGAAACTTTGACTCACCTAATGGCGATAGGTCACTCTTCAAAAGTCCTTCTAGGACCAATGAAAGTACCTTCTCCATTTGCTACGTCAAAATCCATTTCGAAACTATTAGTTATAGAAAGGTGGTTTTTCACTGCCGAAGAATGACTATTGGAAATGAATCCTACATCTCACAATTGAAAATTGATGAGAAGATCTCTATTCAAATCCAAAGGTCAATCTGTGACTTTTTCCCAAACTTGGAACATGCAACTTGATAAGTCAATCAAGAATGTTGAAGTTGTCAAAAAGCATATGGATTCCAAATGTGCAAAAGGATCAGCGGGAGCATAGTTAAATTCGCAACGCAACGAGATATTGATCTACACATCAAGTACGATATAAGAATATCAGAGAAGCACAGACGAAAGCGTGTTATTCACGCAATTTTCCATGATAAGATTTGGGAACTACATCTCACGTACTGGCAATACGTATTTATGGAGATAAAAGCGAAGTAGATGTTGCAATTCACCAAATCGAAGTACAAAGACTGTATATTGATTAAATTCAATATGGAAGAATCCAAGAAAGGATTAGTTCCAAAGAGACAAAACTCTCTTACTTATTTAATGAGCCCTAAATTTAATAAGTAAAGAAGTAAATGTCTCAAAGAAGCCTTATGCTTTAGCATTTGGATTGCATGTAGCATGCAAAGTCTTGTACTAGACCTGACTCATCAAAATGCTCTAATCATTCAAGAGCTAATGATAGTCGAATACCAGTAAAGGACACTGGTCTACCATAAAGCAATCCTCGAAGATAATTAAAGGATATAATGTTGGTCTGTGGTAGTAATGGAAAATTGAAAACTCGAAGGATATAGAATTTCGAGATTTCTAGTCTGAAGTGGATGATTTATTCTGTCTCGATGAAGCTAAGGTAAATTGGAAGAAATTCCAATAGCATACCATTGCCAACTCAATCAGAATAATAGCACCATTATGATGCTGCACAAGAGAAAATGTTTAGATGAGAAACATTCGTCCAATGATTGGATGAATTACCTAGCATGGCAAAAGCCTGTCATAATCTTAACCGATTTAAACAAGGCGATTGCTCAATGAAAGGAAAACGAGATCTCATCGATGATCTGAACGCAATATCATATGATTGAACAAGTCATAAGATAACAGAGACGCGTAAAAGTACTACGTTATCTCAAACAAAGACAAACTAAGCAGATCCACTAATTAAGCTCTTTCACAAATGGTTCGAGGGACATCTTGGTATAGATGGGTCTTAGAAATGTTGTGATTGGCTTTAGGGCAAGTGGGAGATTGATAGAGTAGTGCCCAGCAAGCCAATGTTAATTAGTTTGTTGAAGTACTATTTTTCTTATGGTTTATAATTAATACGCCTGTTCATTCATAGTACGTGAAACTGAACAATGGCCAACTTCATCTCTCGCGAACTTATCTAAGCGATTGGATGAAATCCTGAGGTCACAATAGACTATGGGACGATTCACTTCAGTACTGAGTGCAATCATGAAACAGTCTCAAAGGTCGTGATCTTAAAACCGTTCCAAGTCATAGATTCCGAACGAGACGGGGTATCGTAGGAATCGCCAAGACTTGTACAAGTATGCATGATTCACATGGAGTGAATTTGTAGAGTTTCATAAGCAAGGAATTTGAGTCCAGTGCATATGAGTAGATGGTTCAATGGAGGATTGAATGCATCGAACGACCCGAACAGAGAAACCCATTGTGGAAGCGCATGACGCATATCGGTGATGGGATGTTTCTCAAGGCTTATAATAGTGTACGATTTAGTCCTTAGACTTGAGGTGCTAGGGCGAATTCGGTACACAAGTGTGCGTACTTAGATTTAGGTACTGGTCACGTAGCCTGGCCACAAAGTGCCTAAGTTGGGTGCGTACACGACTGTACGTGAGTGGTTAGTACTAAGAGAGGATCTATCGACTCATCCTGATAAGATGAGAGTATTTCCTGTACGTTCTTCGATAATATGTTCCCAGAAACCCATGGCCATGGTTGGTGACGAATTTGGAAGGTATTTCCAAATTTAGCAGTCACACCGGAATTATTATCCTGAATTAGAAAGTACAGAATTGAGATAATTAGAGGTGCCGATCAATTCACACACCCTAGGTCTCGATCGGGAAATCATCGTAGAAGGACCGTATGTACATGGCAATTATAAGAGGTGAGGTTCACAATTATCAATTCACCTTTGATTGGGCTTCATGGGCTTGTGGCTAGACATCGACCATGAAGTGTAGGTACTCCTAAATTAATAGGAAAATTAATTTTAGGAGTGGTCAATTAAAAGTTGTTTAATTGATCGGAGCATTTAATTGCTCGTTAATTAAATCACGAAAGTCGTGGGCCTGCTGCCAGTTGATGGTGAACCCAGAGGGTCACACACAATACAATTGGACGGTGACTGTCTTAAAGGAAAAGCAAATGATTTAAAGTTGTTAAATCAAGGTAATTGAATTATGGTATTAATTCAATTGGAGAATATTAATTAGATAACTAATTAGTTAATGTTCAATTAATTAATTAGAGTTATCTGATTGATTATGGAATTAATTAAAGTAGTTAATTAATTGGAAGAATAAATAATTAACCAATTTTAGTATTGGATAATTTTGGGGTTGATTTCGTAATTAATTGAAATAAAGGTAGGGGCGATTTTTGTGATAAAGGAAAAGAGTTTTGTTTCTTGAAAAGCAAGTTAGACGAGATCTATCAAATCTCACATTCCTAACTTGATAAGGAATAAAAGATTTGATAGACAAGGAAGGAGATATCTTTTTGGAGAAGGACTCTTCTCCTATAAATATATTCCCTCCCTTCTCTTCATCATAAGTTAGATTAGAAAATTTTGAGAGAAAAATTGTTTGCTGAAAATTAAGAGAGAAACCGATTTTACAAGAGAGAAAATCAGATTTTTCGAACAAGAATTTTTAACTACAAAATCGCCCCTAAAGTTTTCGCCCCAACCCCAAGTCGCCCGAACCAAACTCGGCCGAACCCAAACTCGACCAGATCTGCCCTGGCCGAACCCTGCTTGATCGCAAAAGCCCTGTGATCCGTTTCTTCCATCTGTATCCCCAAACCCTGATCAAGATCTTAAGTCCAGATCTAGATCCGAAACCCTTTGCTGACAAACCTGCGAGATCCAGTTCTGAGCCTAAGACTTGTAGGCGTCACTACAATCCGATTGGTGTGGACTAACTTTGTAGGTGAGACACATGGATCACTCAAGCTGTGGATCGAACCAAACACGTGGAGGAAACCACCACAAATCCGTGGTGAGGTAATTTGCGATTAACCCCCTATGTTTAATTAAATGTTTGATTCATGCTTTTCGTATAATAAACTGTGGAGAAAGATTTATGGGACATATAGGGACCTCGAAAAATTTTAAATTCCGCACTTTGTTGTATTGACAATCGAGCCCCTAGATAGAATATCCCAACAGATCCACCTGAGGGAACTATACCTATAGGATGCAAATACATCTTCAAAATTAATGGAGAGGTAATAACTCGTAAAGCTCGCTTAGTGGCGAAAGGTTATTCTCAAAGGCCTGGAATAGACTATGAGGAAACCTTTTCTCTAGTAGCGATATCGAAATCCATTCGGATACTTTTAGCCATTGCCGCGTGGTACAACTTCGAGATACGGCAAATGGACGTAAATACCGCCTTTCTCAATTGACATGGAGATCTGTATGCAACAGCCCGAAGGCTTTGCGTCCAAAGGAAGTGAGCACAAGATATGCAAACTTCAGAGCTCAATTTAAGGCCTGAAATAGGCGTCCCGAACCTGGAACATACGATTTGATGAGACAGTCAAAGCTTTTGGCTTCATAAAAAATGTATTTGAGCCTTTTGTGTACAGAAAGAATAGTGGGAGTTTTGTAAAATTCATAGTTTTATACGTCAACGACATTCTGTTGATCGGGGACGATATCGGAATGTTAATGCAGAAGAAAGCATGGTTATATGCGCAGTTCTCTATGAAAGATATGGGAGAGGCATCTTACGTATTAAGGATATGTATCTATAGGGATAGATCGAAGAAGATGTTGGGACTCTTCCAATTTCAGTACATCAACACGATTTTGAAGAGATTCAAAATGGAAGATTTCAGGAGAGGAGTGCTTCCGATGAGACATTGTATCTCTCTTTCCAAGTCAATGTGCCCTACAACTGACGAAGAAAAGAAGAGAATGTCTCTCATACCTTATGCCTCTGCTATAGGGAGCATAATGTATGCAATGTTGAGTATTAGACCAGACGTAGCACACGCTCTAAGTGTAACGAGCCGCTATCAGTCGAATCCAGGAGAAGAGCACTGGACCGCCATAAAAGCAATCATTAAGTACTTGCGAAGGACTAAGGATATGTTTTTGATCTACGGTGGTAGTGGAGAAATGAAACTTGAAGAATTAACTGCTTAGAGTTTGCAATCTGACGTGGATGATTACAAATCTAATTCTGGATACATATTCTGCCTCAATGGCACAGCGGTGAGTTGGAAAAGTTCCAAACAGTTTACCACTGCCGATTCAACCACTGAAGCAGAATATATTGCAGCATCAGATGCAGCAAAGTAGAGTGTTTGGATGAGAAACTTCATACAAGAGTTGGATGTAATTCCTAGCATTGCCAAGCATGTAGTAGTCTTCTGTGAGAACAACGGGGCGATAGCTCAAGCGAAGGAGCCGTGATCACACCACCAATCTAAACACGTGATGAGGAAATACATTTAATCGATTGGATGAAATCCTTAGATCACATTTGACTATGGGACGATTCACTTTGGTATTGAGTGGAATCATGAAACAGTCTCTAAGGTCGTGATTTTAAAACACATTCCAGGTCATAGTTTCCGAACGAGACGGGGTATCGAAAGAATCACCAAGACCTGAATTAATATGCATGATTCACATGGAGTGAATTTGTTGAGTTTCATGAACAAGACATTTGATGTCAGTGCATATGAGTAGGTGGTTCGATAGGGGATCGAACGCATGGAACGACCCGAACAGAGAAACACATTGTGGAAGCGTGTGACGCATATCGGTGATAGGATGTTTCTCAAGGCTTATAATAGTGTATGATTTAGTCCTTAGACTTGAGATGCTAGGGCAAAGTCGGTGCATGAATGTGCTTACTTAGATCTAGGTTAGTCACGTAGCATGTCCATAATGTGCCTAGGTTGGGTGCGTATAGTTGTCTACGCGAGTGGTTAGTACCAATATGGAATCTACCGACTCATCGTAATGGATGAGAGAATTTCCTATACGATTCTTAGATAATATATCCTAGAAACCCGTGGCCACGGTAGGTGATGGATTTGGAAATGGATTTCCAAATTTAGCAGTCACACTGGATTATTATCCCGAATTACAAAGTATAGTTATCGAGATAATTAGATGTGCCGATCAATTTACATTCCCTAGGTCTCAATCGGGAAATTAAGTCGATAGAAGGACCGTATGTACATGGCAGTTATAAGAGCTGAGGTTCATAAATATCAATTCACCTGAAGTTGGGCCTCATGGGCTTGTGACTAGACATCGACCATGAGGTGTGGGCACTCCTGAATTAGTAAGGGAGATTAATTTTGGAGTGGTCCATTAAAGGGGTTTAATTGATCGGAGCATTAACTCTCGTAAATTAAATCACGAAGAGTTCGTGGGCATGCTGCTAATTGATGGTAAACCAAGAGGGTCACACACAATACAGTTGGACAGTGACAGTCATAGACGGAAATACTTGATTTAAGGAAGTTAAATTAATAAATGAATTAAAGTGTTAATTCAATTGGAAGATTAATTAATTAGATTGTCTAATTAATTAAATATTAAATAAAGTGTTAATTAATTGAGAGACATTAATTAATTAGATTAATTGGGCTAATTTAATTCATGATTTAATTAAATTAAGTTGCAAAACATGGGCTTTTAATTAATAGCTAGAAGAAGTCTTGCAAGACTAGGTTTAGTTAGGGGGCTTATATAAGGAGTCTAGGAGAGACTCAAATTAGAACTCACTCTCTTCGTACATACCCTAGCCCTAGCCGTCCCCTTGTGTGTCGCCCCCTCTCTCTCTCTCTTGTCTTTCACATCTAAATCTAGATCTGAATCTAGATCTGTTATTTCCTCCATTGACAACCTTCAAGATCTAGTTCGTAGCCCGTGACTTGAAGGTGTTACTACAATCCAACTGGTGTGGATACGCTCTAGAGGTGAGACGATTGGACCATTGCTTGTGAATCAAGAACAATTTCAGAGGATACCACCACCTTGCATATGGTGAGGTAAAATCGCTGATCACCTCTCCTTACTTATGTTTGTTGCTTGATTTAACCTTTTCGAATATATAAGATGGATATCATATCTTGGGACTGATTGGTATCTCGGAAAAAAATTTAAATTCCGCACTTTCGTTGTTTTGATAACCGAGATATCCCAACAATCAACTTATGCGTTCCATGTTTCATTCTATTCAGTTTCAGGTGTGCTGAAAAATAATAGTCGGGTTGCGATTACGTCATCACGGTTGCGGTACCCTAATATCTGGGAGAGTAGTTTTATTTTGTTGTCGATTTATATTCTATTTCGATATTGTTTAAAACTTTGCTTACAATATTTGAATTGTTAAAGTTGATTTATATTCATAAAATAGACAAGATTTACATAAAGTACTTATATATATCTCTCGGTTGATTTTGTTCAAATCTTTTGATATGTTGTGATTAAATGCTTCCACTTTAAACCTCTACTGTGAAAATTGATTTTATTTTTACGTCAAACCATAATAATTTAAATTGTTCTTACTTTGTTTTAAACCGTTTTCACTTTAAAACTGTTAATTTATTATTTCTGTTAAAAAAAATCCAAATTTTAACATTTTTTTAAAATAATAATAATTTTTCAATTGTCATTCGATGGAACCGCGGAGTCGGCCCGTTACATCTTTGTCCAGAACGTTACTCGGCACAAAGACCCTATTGCCTAAAATATCAGTACTTCTGGGTTGATTTTCTTTAGTCGGGCATCTCTCGACTGTTCCTGATGGGGGCTATTTTATACCCCATATGATACTCGGATCTACTCGGATATATTGGATCGGCTCGACCATACAGCTCATTCGCTATCGTCGTTCGGTCCGATCAGAGACAAATCTCCACAGCGACTAGGCTGCTAATCCGAACTTGAGAAGGATAAATATCCCGAGTCCTAATAGGATTATGTTTCCTTGTATGGCTAGGGTTTGTATCATATAAATACCTAGATCAACATTGTATTATAGAGAACAACAGAGCTTACGCCTACATACTTGTACAATCTGAGATTACATTAAGACAAGAGCTTTTGCTATACTTATTGATCATTACTTTATTTGTTCATTAACGTTATCGCGTATTGTTCTTCCTTGAGATTGATCCATCCGGAATAAAGTAACTAGGCCCTATAATCTTCATATAACTTTACCCTACACTATTATTATTGATTTAATCTAATCCTACGAAATTCGGTTAAATCATGTTGGTCCCAAGTGGTCAGAAGAGGTTTAGAGGGGGGGGGGGTGAATAAACCTCTTTAAAAATTTTCTTCAAATTTAACTTTAAAACTTTACTCTTACTGAACAGACTAAGCTGATCAGATTAGTAAGTTACAATTCTGTTCGCGAACAAATCTTTGAACAGTCTTGTTGACCACTCGTCTGATAGTTACTTAGCTGATTTTGCAGAAATCAGTTTTAATACTTAGAGTACTTGCAGCGGATTTTCAAAGTGTTTTTCACAAGTATTCTTAGCAGTTTGAAAAATGTTTCCCCGGTTTTATAAACTCCTTTTTGTTCTTTTTCAAACAGTTAACTTAATGTGTTTTTATGCAAGCAGAAGATATGCAGTTTTGAAACAATGTAAAAACACAAGTAATTTTTATAGTGGTTATATGGATTTAAATATTCTTTAGTCCACTCTTCCAAGTCACTCAGATCTTGGGTTATACTATAATCACAAAGTTTACAGTATACTCTGCTTGCGTCGAACAACAAATGAAACGACCACAAGTTCGCAATAGGAGATCACACAGAAAACCTATCCTCTGAAGTTTGATCACTCACAAAGATGGATCACAACTCCGCACAACACTCTTGTTTACAAAATCACTCAGAAGATGTATTTTTCTTGATTCTTCAACTCTGCTTTCGTCAACAAATGACTCAGCTGATGAGTGAGCTGTTCTTGAGACTTAAAGAATTTTGCTTCGGAAATTTCTCTCAGAAAGTGTGTTGCTTGCTTTCTTCTTCGTCTCTTTCAGCTATTTATACTTGAGGATTGAAAAATGTCCGTTGAAGAGAGACAGGATTCAAATTCCTCGAGTACTGGTCCTTAAAATCCGCGAACGGCTCTTTTGCAGTCTGTCCGTACTGTAAACAGTACTATTCTGCAGGCAGCATTAAATGCAGCATTAAATGCACTCGGCTGATGCGAAGCTTTTCTTCAATCATTTGTCTTAAATATCCTCGTACTTCAGCATTTATTACACCAAGGGGCATTTATTACCGTTGGGAACACTTCATGATCTTCTTCACTTGGCTGACGAAAGTATACGTCTGATGGTGAACTCGGCTGATCTCAAAATTGAACAAATCTGATTTGAGTCGGCTGATCTTCACTAATCTGATAACTTTGCTTCAGCAGATCAGAAGTCTTGGACCTTGAAACTTTGACTCTTCTGATGTCTTCTTTACTTAGTCAAAATTCCTTGATAAGTCTATCAGCTAAGTTACTCCATACTTAGCCAATTTATGAAGTTTTGGAATGCATCAAAACCTCCCTTATCAAACTTTCTTTAGTGCCTTCATCTTCATCCTTATCCAACAAATCAGTTGGCGCCCACCGTGGGGCCTGAGTTAATTATTCGATAGACACATGGCTCGCCCGAGGAAGAATGCTCGCAACGACGCAAGGATCAATACAACGCACCCACCTATAACGTCGGAAGATGTCCACAACAACACGAAGAATAACGAACCTATCGTCAATGATGGCAATAATCAGCAGGAAAACGATCCATTGGCGAACCAAACTACAATCCGGACTCAAGAAGGATAGATATGCCGAGTCCTAGTAGGATTATGTTTCCTTGAATAGCTAGGGTTGGTAACCTATAAATACCTAGTTAAATATTATATTAGAACAACTACGATTCAGTACTTATGCCTATCTACTCTGGCTAATTGACAATAAATCTATAAAAAAGCTTTTGATATACTATATTCAATATTCATCATCTTGTGTTCTTATTTGCTCTTTACATATTGTTCTTTCTTGAAATCGATCCATCCGGAATAAATTAACTAGGCCCCAAATACATATAATCTAAACCTCGTGAACCTCAAATATTGATTTAATCAAACTCGACGAAAAACGGTTAAATCAGTTAGCGCCCACCGTGGGGCCTGAGTTAATTATTCGATAGGCATATGGCTCGCCCAAGGAAGAACGCTCGTAACGAGGCAAGAAGTAACATGACGCATCCACATATCAGATCTGATAACTTACAGGACGGTACGAATAATAACGTTCCAACCACCAACGATGAGAATAACCAAAGAACTAGCGACCGACCACTCAATCAGCAGGAGCATCAAAGGATCCAGGCTCAAAACTCCCAAGGACAACAAGAGACTGCCGCTAACCTAATACCGGAAGCTCACGTGGCTCCATTAATCCCAGTTCCTCATTCACTAAAAATCGATCAAATGGCGAAACCAGCACGACAAAAGAAGAGGAATCACGGGCCAATAAAAGACAAGATAATAAAAGCAGAAGTCGAAAGGCTGCTCAAAGCTAAACAAATTCGGGAATTACACTTCTCAGAATGGTTATGCAATGTTGTGTTAGTTGCTAAAGGAGATAAAAGGGATAATAAATGGAGGATGTGCAACGATTTCACCGACCTTAATAAATTATGCCCACGTGACCCCTGTCCCCTCCCTAGAATCGACTTGTTGGTCGACTCAACTGCAGGATTTGCTATCTTTAGCATGATGGACGCTTTTTAAGGTTTCTACCAAATCTACATGGATGAGCGAGACCAGGAGAAAACTTCTTTTATAACGGAGCAAGGTGTATATTGCTTTATTGTTATGCCATTCGGCCTAAGGAATGCTGGTGCCACTTACCAGAGACTGGTTAACCTAATGTTCAGGGAGTTGATCGGAGAAATAATGGAAGTCTACGTGGACGATATGCTGGTCAAAAGCATGAATGAAGCCGACCATGTAAAATATCTCAATCGGTGTTTTCGAATACTGAGAAAATACCGGATGAAGCTAAACCCCGCAAAATGTACCTTCGGGGTAAAATCCGGAAAGTTTTTAGGGTACATGGTCCATCAAAGGGGAATTGAAGCAAATCCCGAAAAGATTCGAGCTATAACCGAAATGAGGCCGCCTAAAACAATTTCTCAAGTACAAAGCTTGGTAGGAAAAATTGCGGCATTTAATAGGTTCTTATCCAGATCAGCGGATAGAAGCTTGCCATTCTTACAAACTTTACGAAAGGCAAAAAACTTTGTTTGGACCGAAGAGTGCGATAAAGCATTCAACCAATTAAAGGAATATCTGACTTCCTCGCCATTATTAGCTAAACCAACTGAAGGTGAACCATTATACATTTACATATCTATCTCCACGGTAGCCATCAGTTCGGTCTTAGTAAAGATAGAAGGCTCGGAACATAAGCCTGTCTACTACCTAATCAAGTTACTACAAGGGGCGGAGAAGAATTATTTGGAGATAGAAAAATTTGCCTTGGCTTTGGTAGTGGCAGCACGCAAACTCCGACCATACTTCTTAACTTATAAAATTATAGTACTCACAAATCAACCACTAAGACAAGTCTTGGAAAAAACAAGAAGCCTCTGGTAGATTAATCAAATGGGCGATCGAACTAGGACAGTTCGAAATCGAATATAAACCACGCATCGCTATTAAGGCCCAAGTTCTGGCCGATTTCCTGTTGGAAACTCCGACCTCAGTATCAGAACACGAGGAGTTAACCAGTCATGATAATGATATCCTGGTGGTAGAAAATCAGACCTGGTTAATGCACGTCGACGGTGCTTCGAGCCGAGAGGGAGGCGGAGCTGGAATCAACTTTACTGGACCAAATGAAGAAGATGTAATTATGCGATAACATTGGACTTCGTGGTAACCAACAATGAAGCTGAGTACGAAGCATTGATTGCAGGAATGGAAATGGCGATCAAAGCCAACATAAAGAATCTCAATGTGCTAACCGATTCGGAGTTAGTACAGAGACAGATTGAAGGCCTATACGAGGCAAAAGAATTCAACATGGTCAAGTAACTCGCTAAAGTAAAGGAATTGACTAAAAAGTTTGAGAATTTCAAAATACAGAATGTTCCGCGTTCGGAAAACAAATGGGCAGATCAACTTTATAGATTTACAGGATCTTACGATGGCAAAACAGAAAGAGTGATCAACTGGTTAATCTCCAATACGCCAGCAATCGACATCGATGAGACACCAGTCGCTGAAATGATGGAAATCGAAGAAGTTGAAGGGAGCTGGATGACTCCGATGATAGATTACCTCCGTGAAGGAAACCTGCCGCTTGACCTAAATGAAGCTCGAAAATTAAAATATCGAGCTCCTAAATATACGATATTAGAAGGAAAGCTATATCGAAGATCAGTGTCCGGAGTTCTACTAAAATGCATCTCCGAAACGCAAACCAACGATATACTTCGCGAGATACACGAAGGTGAGGCAGGGAATCACAGTGGAGCCAGGGCTTTAGCTCTGAAATGCTTCCGTACAAGATATCACTGGCCAACCATAAACAAGGATGCTGCTCAATATGTGCAAAAATGTCATCATTGCCAAATTCATACATATATAAACCATCAATCAGCCGAAAACATGCACCCGATACCTGTGTGCTGGTAATTTGACCAATGGGGATGGACATTGTAGGACCTTTTCCGGTAGCCAGGTCTAACAAAGCATATGTTCTGGTCGCGGTTGAGTACTTTAGCAAATGGATAGAATGCATCGCTCTTGCTCGGATAACTCAGTTCCAAGTAATTAATTTCCTATGGAAGTTCATAGTATGCCGGTTTGGCATCCCACGAATTCTAATCTCTGATAATGGAACACAATTCGCGGGAAAACAAGTATCAGAATGGTGCGCTAAACTAGGTATTCAACAAAACTTCACCTCCGTAGGACATCCAAGAGCAAACGGACAAACTAAAGTAGCAAACCGTGAGATAATAAAATCCTTGGAAAAATGATTAGGGGCTGCCAAAGGAAGATGGCTAGATGAACTCCCCGGTGTTCTTTGGGCAAATCGGACAACTGTCAGGAACTCGACATGCGAGACCCCGTGTATACGGCTCGGAAGCTGTAATTCCAGTTGTAACACTAGTCCCAACCCTAAGGATCGACATGTATGACAGTCAAGAAAATAAAAAGGCTAGAGAAGATGATCTCGACCTAACCGGGGCCTTTAGAGAAAAAGCTGCCATACAACTCCAAGTCGCTAAATCAAATATGGAGAAGGCCTACAATCAAAAGGTGCACGTTCGAACATTTAAAGAAGGGGACTTAGTGTTGAAAAAGTAGAGGTGTCCAAACATGTAGGAAAATTGGAACAAATTTGGGATGGACCATACATCGTTGTCGGTGTAGGAAAGAAAGGATCATACAAAATTGCACACTTGGACGGAACACCCCTACCAAGGACTTGGAATGCGGTCAACCTGAGGAGATATTATAGAAAATAAATTCCAGCAGCTATCCTTACTATTTTAAATTTTGTTTTATTTTAAATTTTTCGTACAATTTATTTTAATAAAAGCTTCGGCTTCTGATTTTCTTTCCGAAATATAATAAATGAGTTATTTGCCCAAGATAGAAATTCAAAGAGGTTACAACCAAGAATATTGGTAAAAAAACCTAGAGAGTTGAGTAGAATCGATCCGCTCGATAAACACTCCTCGATCTCCATAACGACAACGACTAAAAGGGTTATAACCAAGAATATTGGTAATAAACCTAAAGAGTTAAGTAGAATCGATCCGCTCAATAAACATTCCTCGATCTCCATAACGACGACGACTAAATAGGTTAAAACCGAAAATTTTGTAAAAACCTAAGTCCTAAAGAGTTGAGTAAAATCGATTCGCTCGATAAACGCTCCTCGATCTCCATAACGACGATTAAAACAGGTTAAAGCCAAACATTGGTAAAAAACCTAGGTCCTACAGAGTTGAGTAAAATCGATTCGCTCGATAAACGCTCCTCGATCTCCATACCGATGACGACGGAATAGGTTAAAACCAAAAATTTGGTAAAAAACCTAAGTCCTAAAGAGTTGAGTAAAATCAATTCGCTCGATAAACACTCCTCGATCTCCATAACGACGATTAAAACAGGTTAAAACCAAACATTGGTAAAAAACCAAAGTCCTGAAGAGTTGAGTAAAATCAATTCGCTCGATAAACGCTCCTCGATCTCCATAACGACGATTAAAACAGGTTAAAGCCAAACATTGGTAAAAAACCAAAGTCCTGAAGAGTTGAGTAAAATTGATTCGCTCGATAAACGCTCCTCGATCTCCATAACGACGATTAAAACAGGTTAAAGCCAAACATTGGTAAAAAACCTAAGTCTTGAAGAGTTGAGTAAGATCGATTCGCTCGATAAACGCTCCTCGATCTCCATAACGACGATTAAAACAGGTTAAACCCAAACATTGGTAAAAAAACCTAGGTCCTAAATAGTTGAGTAAAATCGATTCGCTCGATAGACGCTCATTGAATCTCCATATGAACAATTAAAACCAAAACATTGATAAACGACCTAAGTACAGATTGAACCAGATCAAAATCAAGAAGTATTGAAAATGAAAAATATTGAAGAAAATGAAGTTTTATTCATCTGAGTACAAAGAATATCTCCAGATCTACATATGAAGTTTTATTCATCCGAATACAAGAGCAGCTTCGATTTATACATCTTTACAAATGCAAAAACAAGAAAATCCTATCCTATAGATCAATGGTTTTCACAACAATGTCCACGGAAACATAAATCTCCTCCCTAGTGCATCGATGATTCTGTTCAACCACTTAAGAAGCATGCTGCTCAGGATGGTCGACTTCTTTAGTTTGATGGCCAGGCTCTGAAGATCAATTCTCCTTTAGGTTGAAATGGCCATTACCAGCCAAATGTCCGATAACGGTCACTCGCCCAAAACGAGCTACTGCTTGTATGATGGGGTTGACTTTTACTCTAAAGCAGCATCTCTCGAGGACCATCACAAAAGTGAAAACTTACCAGCACATCCCGACGGCCAATCACTCCGGAAGTAATATCCAAGAACAGGGATGCCTGGTAAGTATGAACCCTCCATGTGCTAACAAAATACCATGGACCTCAACCCCATGAAGACAAAAGCTGAGGCCACATGGGACCCGTCAGTACTAGGTAGGGCATCAGTGGGACCTGTCAGTACAAGGCAGATGACGCTTAAGTTTTTACGACGTAACGGATCACGATAATGTGGCTTTTTGAAAATGATGGGATCACTGGGCAAAGTAAAATTCAGAGGTACTGATATCTCCATTTTTGTACGGTATGGATAGATATGGGGAGAAGTTGATTACCTATTTATAGGGAAACTTTAAGTTAATCCTACGGTTGGATAAAAGTCTGATCAAGGGACAAGAATGAGACTTTTTGACTTCCAAAAATTAATACGAATAAGTTGGAACGGCGCTAGGGTGGTCGATAAATCTGCTCGATGATAATGAGGCATCAAGGTAGAAACGACCAGAATGAGAAATCCTTATACATTCCAGTGGATTCATTAAAAACAACTTGGCACTTTATGAAGAATGCTCGATCGACGAACAGAATCCTTAAGAAAAGGAGATTTACAACGAGAGATAGTTACCTCTACGAAGAATTAGAAATATATAAGCAGAAAGACGAAAATATTTGGTCATTTTGACGAAAAATAAGAGCTTGACGACATTAAATCCAATTTTTTCCTTGGAGTCCAAGAAATCTGACGGACTAATAGAAGAGACAGTCATCCTTATTAAGGCATACATATTTGTCGCTGCCTCATATATCAAAGAATTGCTTAAGGAGTTCTTAACAAGCTGGATCTAATTAATGATTCTACATTTTCCAATTCCTCCCATACCAAAGAATTAACATGTTGATACACTGGTTGTTTTATTTGGGGATACTGAAGCTTGCAATCAGTACACAAAAACATGGGAAGGCAGCAGACAGGTTTTTCTAAGGGATTTAACTCTAAAGAAATCACTAAAAAAGAAGTTGCAAGGAAAACCTTATATAGAACTTCAAAACAGACAAAAATTATATCTGACAGTGATGACTGATCGATCATCGACAAGCGTGATAAGCTTACAATTCTTTAAAAGTTGAGTACAAGAAAGAAGTATAGAGAAATATTCCTTTTCAAACAATCAACAATTTATGATGTCCAAGGCGACTAAAGGAATTGACTAAGGATTGGGCATAGTCAATCAATGAACTTATTTACTTGCTCAATTACTTACATTCTGAGAATACTCGCGGCTGGTCGGCAGCCATAAACGACACTCTCAGCCAAAAGTTGATCGCCCTCAAGAAAATATCAGATAAGTCCCTATCGATTTCTAAATTTGAATCACTTGCTTACTGAAGAAATTTGTATTTGATTATAATTGAGTTAAAGATATATTAAAGTCTAAACTCATCTACATGCTAAGATAATCAAGGCGGTTTACTGAACAAAAGTGAATTAGTCATTGAAATCTTTAAAGCAAAATATCTTGGCAAATACCACATATTGGTTACAGCCAATATTCTAAAAAATAAAAAATAAATAAAAAAAATGAAGAAGCAGGTCATCAAGACTCATTGTCATCGCCAAGTCGACCTGAAAAAGCACCCTTCTGAGGAGTAGCAGTGTCTAGAAACTCCATCAGCTCCTCCCGACGCTTCTGATAACCGGCATCATAGCTTTGGTCGTACGCATGCCGATGAGACTCCTCTAAACGGGCATTCAACTGGGTCAGATCATCCCTCTCCTCCTCAACGACTATATTTTCTTCACGTAATTTTTGAAGATCATCATTAAGAAGCCTAATTTGGAGAGCTTGCCCCTCGACCTTCGCGGTCTTCGAGTCCAAGCGAAACTTCAGGTTCTCTTTATTGAACCATAATTCATCTCCTTGAACACCCAGCTGAAGAGAATAATATTTTCCCTGAAAAAGAGAGAATTCGTATGTAACAAAGTAATCCAAGGTAATACAAGAATAAACTCAGAAAGATAGATACCTGCTCAAAAAGTTTGACAAGCAACTGAACGAGGCAAAATGGTACTGAGACCCAAATCCCAAGACAATGCATCAGGTTCACAAGAATCAGACAGCTGACTGTTAGGAGTAATCTTGTCATGACGAGGAATTTCGGACTCCGTTATATCCCTAACTTGTTCAAGAATACAATGATCGTCCAACATACGCGGGGATTCCCTCTCCTTGGGACTTACGGAAGTTTCTTTCCCCGAGTAAGAGATAACAGTCCGTCGACCTTGGTCTAGCCCGACCACCGGAGGAATCACCGGTTTCGAAAGAAGTAGCCATGATAGTAGTATCACTAAGTATAAAGTCAGGAAAACCCTGAGTTGCAGACTGTGACAAAGATGGATTCAAGAGGGGACCGCCGCTACCCGTTCCTACGGCAGCGTCCTTTTTGACTTCCACTAATAACCAATTCAGTAGAAGTAGAGGAAGGATTTGGGTTGTCAAGAGTATACTCTGGCAAACTGTGCTCGGAGGAAGGGACAGTAGTAGAAACAGGAATGTCCAAGAAATGCTCTATATTGGACAATCAACCCGACCAGAGAAAGACATCCTTTCGAACACAGTTGAGACAATAGGATTTTCTTGAGAGAACTCTGAGCTAATATTAGGATCGGATGGATGCTCGGAAGGGACGACAGGAGTCTGAGTCCCCGACCTTTTAACATTTTGGAATCGAGGAGGATCCACCGAGGGCCCCTCGTTGCGTGATCTCTTAGGTTTAGGGTTTCTGATATTATCGCGTAAAGAACGCTTTGAGGTTTTACCGAAGAGATTACTCATACTCGGAAATCAAAATATAATTTTAAATATCGAAGAAGCGACCTCCCTTGAGAGAATATTCTATCGGAATAGAGCAGTGAGGTAATAGCGAGTAAACTTTTTACCGTATGTATTTATACTGAAAAGAAAAGACGCGGCAGACCCTAAGGACGGGCGCGAAACCGAAAGCATGGACAATGGATGACCGCACGAATTCGAAAAGACATAAAACAAAATGATTAAGCCTGAATTAAAGATTTATGTCTAAATTATCATAATTAATGGAGAAGCTGAACCATCACGCATGAAGAATACCATTCGTCTTATTCAAAAGTAAATTAATATTACAAGTTAAGCAGTAATAATCAAAAACTCATTTTTCTCCACTATCCAAAATCCTTTGGTCGCTCCATAGCACGACCTGATCGCCAGCCGGAACATCCTGATCGCCAATCGTTCCTTCTTCTTCATCGGCATTATTCATAACTTCAGGATTCTCTTTCTCACTCTCTTGGTCAACGAAATTATTGTCAACTTCTTGATTAATGTCTGAAGAAGGAATTGACAGAGGTTCTCCAAACTCCTTGACCAGATGTGCCAATGGAAAGTGTTGGTATTTAACACTAGGTAAATCGGATGAAGAATACTCCTCGCCATAAAGATTGAGGCTAACATGTGTTGCCCTGAAATACTCCCTCCGACGATCTTCGATCAACCCCATAGCGACCATCTGATGGATCGCCTTCTTAAAAGTGATTTCAAAGAGCGGACCTACTTTCTGATGCACTAAAGCGGTATGAACCGGAGAACTAAGGAAATCGCGGATCACCTTCTTGTCAGAATTCCTACCATATCGATCAGTAAGTCCACTGAGAGGAAGATCCTTTTCATACTCGTCCAAGGAAGTCTGAAGACTAGCGACCTGCGACTCCAGCTCACTGATCCGAGTAGTGCTTCGAACTTGACAATCTTCCAGCTCCTTGGCCAACTGTTTGACCCGCTCTTCGGCACGAGAAGTCTCTAGAATATTGTTCAAAATTTCGGGTTCATCAGTTCCCATAGCTTGAGGATCAGAGGTTGAAGGTGGGAGAGACGAAGACGTAGAAGGACCGGCCTCTGAAGCAGGTGCTTTATGAAGCAATGCCTTATTCCTTTCTTCAAGAAATTCGCACTGTTGCTTCCAAAGAGAAGCCTCATAAGCGTATGACGTCAGACAAGTATTGGTCTTTAGAATAAAAAGAACGAATAAATGGATAGGAAACACGTTTAAAAAAGTTGAAAAGAAACATGTGTAATGGTAAATACCTTCTCAATATAAAGAGAAGCTTTCTGTAACTTCTCCAAGGGATCCTTGCGGAGCAACTTGCTGATGTCACGTGTAAAAACACTAGAAAGAAGGATACGGGTAGCCTTATCAACTGCATTCTCGTTCTCGTCATGAATCAAAGAATCTTTCTCGGAATAACCAGCCGCCCTCTTTCCCTGTAAATGATCTTCGATCATCTCAACGACAGTAGGCTTCGAGTGTTGTTCATCAAGCAAAGAGAGGTCCTCACCGCAGCGACCATAATATTGCTTTCTCCTTTTAACTGGCGAGTCGGTGGGATGGGGCATCGACCAGCTGCGACAACCACGGATACCAAGGGAAGTTCTGAGCTGTAGACGAGGATAACCCTGTCCAGTCCTCGGATGATCCGGAGTATGTGAAGGCGAAGGTTGCAGAGGAATCTCTTGAGATGAATCTGGAGATTCCACTCTATCCTCAAAATCATGGCCCAAATCCAATTTTCTCTTTTTGGACACTCTTTGCTCGATTAGATGGTTCTCCACTATTCTGGTGGATTTTGACAGAACCATCTTCCCTTTTGAAGAGTGCCGCGAATTCTCTACCATGGAAACTAGAGAAAACAAACTCCCGTCAAATAAACTACTCAAAGAAAATATAAAGCAAAAACAATAAAAAGATATAACGCTTACTAAGCGACTGTGAGGAAGAAGAGATGGGAAAGGTGTGAAGACTCAGGCCCGCTTTACGAAAAAAGGCCTCTCCAATAAGAAGGGCACATTGGTACTTGTCAGCGCGCATCTCCACTATCTCGTCCACTAACTTTGGATCATCGGGAATGAAGTGGCCCGTAACAGAGCGACCACCAGAGACCCACTTGAAATCATGGTCCCACGAGAAAGGCTTGGTGGAACCATCTGCTAAGATAAGTTGCGAAGGGGGACGAACAAACAAAAAATGAGATTTCCAAGCAGAATTGCTTGAAACGGGGGAATCAAAGATAGAGCGACTAGACTTCTGACTAGAAAAAAAGTACCCGTGTTTGGAAGAACTAGAAATGTTTGTTGGGATAGTGGTTGGGATGCCTCGATTGTCAGAACAACGACAGTGCGGAATTTAAAATTTTTCGAAGCACCCAAGGTCCCATATTGATTCTCCATATTAATTATACGTAAGCATGAACAAAAACACACATAGTAATTAAACAAGGGAGGTTTTTGCGATATACCTCACCACAGGCAAGGTGGTGGAAACCTTCAGTTCTGGATCTGATTTGGATCTGGTTCACAGAAGTGATCCAAGCGTCTCACCTCCAAAGTTAGTCCACACCAATCGGATTCTGGCAACACCTCAAGATCTTAGGCTCAGAACTGGATTCAGGAGGTTTGTCGAAGCAGGATTGTGTAGATTCTCTTGACAGGTCAAGATCTAACACAGAGGAACAAAGGGAGAGGGGTGGCGGCACTAGAAAAGCCCACGGCAGCAGGTGGCGGCGTCTCTAGGTGGCGGCGGCGGCTAGTGTTTCTAGAACAAGGGGGCGGCGGCTAGAGTTGAGAGGAGAGGCTAGGGTTTTCTTCTTAGGGTGTTAGCTTTTTGAGCTCAAGTAGAACCCCTTTTATAGACTCCCTCTTAACCTAGGTTTTGCAAGACTTCTTATGGGCTTTTAATTAAAGGCCCATGTCTTGCAAGCCTTTTCATTTAATTAATTACTTAATTAAATGCCCAGTCCAATTAAATCATTATTTCTTTTATATAATTAATTAGCAACTCAATTAAGTATTTAATTAATCAAGTTAGCCAATTAATTAATCTCCCACTTGAATTAAATACTTTTAATTCATTTAATTGATTTAATTACCTTTAAATCAATTAATTCCTTTTGTATCCTTTTCAACAGTCACCGTCCAATTGTATTGTGTGTGACCCTCTGGGTTCACCATCAATTGGCAGCAGGCCCACGAATTCCTCGTGATTTAATTTATGAACAATAAATTGCTCCGGTCAATTAAACAACCTTTAATTGACCACTCCTAGAATCAATTCCTCTATTAACTCAGGAGTACCTACACTTCATTGTCGATCTCTAGCCACAAGCCCATGAAGCCCAACTTCAGGTGAATTGATACTTGTGAACCTCATCTCATATAATTACCATGTACATACGGTCCTTCTATCGACTAATATTCCCGATCAAGACTTAGGGTGTGTGAATTGATCGGCACCTCTAAATTTGTCTCGATAACTATACTTTCTAATTCAGGATAATATTCCATTGTGACCTTCTAAATTTGGAAACCCCCTTTCCAAATCCGTGACCGACTTCGGCCGCAGATTCCTTGGATATATTATCTAAGAATCGTATAGGAAATTCTCTCACCCATTACAGTGAGTCAATAGATTCCATATCGGTACTAACCACTCGCGTACATGTCCATACGCACCCAACCTAGGCATGTTATGACCAAGCTACGTGGCCTATACCTAGATCTAAGTACGCACTTTCATGCACCGAATTCGCCCTAGTACCTCAAGTCAAAGGACTAAATCGTACACTATTATAATCCTTGAGAAACATCCCATAACCGATATGCGTCATGCGCTTCCACAATGGGTTTCTCTGTTCGGGTCGTTCGATGCATTCAATCCTCCATTGAACCACCTACTCGTATGCACTGGCCTCAAATGCCTTGCTCATGAAACGCTACAAATTCACTCCATGTGAATCATGCATACTTGTACAAGTCTTGGCGATTCCTACGATACCCCGTCTCGTTCGGAATCTATGACTTGGAACAGTTTTAAGATTACGACCTTTGAGACTGTTTCATGATTGCACTCAGTACTCAAGTGAATCGTCCCATAGTCAAATGTAATCTAAAGGTTTCATCCAATCGCTTAAATTTTTTCGCGAGAGATGAAGTTGGCCATTGTTTATCCTTATATAAATAAACGCGCGTATTATTATAAAATCAAAAGATTGTTTCTTACAGAATAGACCTATTACAAGCTAATTGAACTGGCTTGTTGGGCACTATTCTATCAATCTCCCACTTGCCCTAAAGCCATTCACCTATGGTTCTAAGACCCATCTTCTCTAGATGACTATCGAACGCCTTTTGTGAAAGTGGCTTAGTTAGTGGGTCAGCTACGTTGTCTTCCGATTTGACATACTCCATGTGCATGTCTCCTCTACCAATGATCTCCCTGATCACATGGTATTTCCTCTGTACGTGTTTGGATTGATGGTGTGATCTCGGTTCCTTTGCTTGAGCTATCGCCCCGTTGTTGTCACAGAAGACGACTACAGGTTCAGCAATGCTAGGAACGACATCCAGTTCTTGGATGAAGTTTTTCATCCATACACTTTCTTTTGCCGCATCTGATGCTGCGATATATTCTGCTTCTGTGGTTGAGTCGGCAGTGGTAGACTGTTTACAGCTTTTCCGACTGACCGCTCCTCCATTGATGCGGAATATGTATCCAGAGTTGGATTTGAAGTCATCCACGTCAGACTGGAAACTCGAATCAGTGAATCCTTCAAGTTTCAGTTCTCCACTACCACCGTAGACCAACAACATTTCCTTAGTCCTTCGCAGGTACTTTAGGATTGCTTTTACGGCAGTCCAGTGCTCTTCGACTGGATTTGACTGATAGCGGCTCGTTACATTTAGAGCGTGTGCTATGTCTGGTCGAGTACACAACATCGCATACATTATACTCCCTATAGCAGAGACATAAGGTATGAGAGACATTCTCGTCTTTTCTTCGTCAGTTGTAGGGCACATAGACTTAGAAAGAGAGATACCATGTCTCATTGGAAGCAATCCTCTCTTGGATTCTTCCATTTTGAATCTCTTCAAAATAGTGTTGATGTACTGAGATTGGGAGAGTCCTATAATCTTCTTCGATCTATCCCTATAGATACGTATTCCCAATATGTAAGATGATATCTTTCATGGAAAACTGCACGGATAACCACGCATTAGTCTGCGCTAACATCTTGATATCGTCTCCGATTAACAAAATGTCATCGACGTACAAAACAATGAATTGTATCGAGCTCCCACTATTCTTCTTGTACACACAAGGTTCATATACGTTTTTGATGAAGCCAAATGCTTTGACTGTCTCATCAAATCGTATGTTCCAGGTTCGGGATGCCTGTTTGAGGCCATAGATTGACCTTTGAAGTTTACACAATTTGTGCTCACTTCCTTTGGACGCAAAACCTTCAGGTTGTTGCATAAAGATCTCCTTGTCAATGTCTCCATTGAGAAAGGCGGTCTTTACGTCCATTTGCCATATTTCGTAGTCATGCCACGCGGCTATGGCAAGTAGTATCCGAATGGATTTCGACATCGCCACGGGAGAGAAGGTTTCCTCATAGTCTATTCCAGGCCTTTGAGAATACCCTTTCGCCACTAAGTGAGCTTTATGAGTTAATACCTCTCCATTCATTCCAAGCTTGCGCTTGAAGATCCATTTGCATCCTACAGGGATAGTTCCCTCAGGTGGATCGACCAAGGTCCAAACCTTGTTGGAATGCATGGAATCCATTTCGGATTGCATGGCTTCGAGCCACGCACCTGAGTCTATGTCTAACATCGCTTCTTGATAGGTCCTTGGATCATTATCACCTTTTTCGTTTTCGTGAATGAAACCAAATCGCTCTGGCTCCTTACGAATTCGATCAGACCTTCGAAGAGTAGGTGTACTAGTAGGTTCAATAAATTCTGGTTCAGCTCCCACTGTTTGTGGGGATGGGTCCGATTCTTGGACTTCATCAAGTTCTACGATTGTCCCATTTCGGTTGGTGAGGAAATCCTCTTCCAAGAAGTGGGCGTTCCTAGATACGAACGTATTACGTTTTTTAGGATCGAAGAACAGGTATCCAATGGATTCCTTTGGATACCCCACAAATTTGCACAAACTAGATCTACTATCTAGCTTATCTCCCTTTTTGTTCTTTACATACGCTGGAGATCCCCATACTCGTTGATTAGTGCTTGAAAATGCACTTAAGTTGTTCTTATTTTCTAAATAAATCAAGTGTTAATTTGATATTTTCATGAAATTAATAGAAATTATTGTAATTAGAAAATATTGAGTTTTGATTTGTTTTTGTAGGAATATAAAATATGGACCCAGGAATATTTAGCTTTCCCAAATTGTACAAGTATCAAAGGCATAATTTGAAGCAAGGAAAGATTCAAGGAAGTCAATTAGTGCAAGAACAACAAAAAAGGAATCTGCCAGAAATATTGCTGCTACTTCCAAGGACGATAACTCTTGCAAGGAAACACCAATTACGCTGAATTTCGGATATGTTTTAGAGGAAGAAGTTAGCTACATTACGGACTTTACGGATCTGGATTTGGAGTTCGGAGCACAAAGATATGCATTTTTCAAATCTGTCGCGCAGGGCAGAATCTTCTACGCGGAAATCGCGGATTTTGTCCTAAAGTGATTAGGAAACTTGCATAAATCCTTTCCATACGAGGATTAAGCCTCCTAAACATCTTCCTACTCAATTTATACCTCCTAAGCATTCTCCTACTTGGATTAGGGCTATTTAGCACATATATATAGTCCTAGAATCACACATCTTAGAACACACTATTCTTAGTCTTAGTTACAATTCTCTCTCAAATCATTATCATATTTTCTCTCTAGAACTTGTGATAATGATTAGCAAATTAGGCTAAGAGTTCTTTGGTGAGATTAGAGATGAACTTATATGCGTAGTGATCTTATTTGGATTCGATTCTTCAAGGTTTTGTAAGTTTAATAATTTTGAGTAATTAATTCTTCTTCATCTATTTTCATCAACTTTTATGTTAATACAATTGTTTCATTAGTTTTCATATAAATCTAGTCAAGCTCTTTTTATGTGAAAATCTTTATGATATAATTATATTGATATAAGTCTTTTGTTTTATGGGTAGTCTTTTAATGCAATATGCCTTGGTATATAGTATGTTTTTGATTTCTCATAAGATGATATTTTGTGCCAACTCTAAAAGCAAGAAAATTATTTACTCAAATACATTAGAAATTATGTGTTTTTCAATTCTTTATCTTCCGATTGATTGTTTGGGATGTGAAACTTTCAATTGAGTAATTTTATGAATCAATCCAAATAAGTGAACGAAGCATATAGGGGATTCTTGATATCTTACCGTTTTAATTATCGTATTTTTCAACAACCAAAAATTCACTTTTCTTTAAGTTTTCTTAAAATCAAATCGCTTCGTTAATTTAGTTTGTTTATTTATCTTTAAAGCTACTTTGTCTACTAACGATTTTAGCTTAGTTTAGTCATCTCCTCGTGGATACGACCGCCCAATCTATTCTACATCGATCGCTTTGTTTCGACAAGTTTGGGCGTAATCAAATTTTGGCGCCGTTGCCGGGGAGGTGCAACAAGTAAGCATCATAAGTAGTTATTTAGCTAACGAGGTAAGTAAACTTTATTTTATTCAATTTTTGTTCTCTTAGGTAATTGTAGGAAGTTTCGTACTATTTCTATTTATTAGTTAATTGATTTGTTTTATTAAAAAAAAAAACCAAAAAAAAAAAAAAAAGTGTTTTATTTTTATGTTTGTAACTCGATCTTCTAATCAAGGTGAACTACAGTACGATCCAGAAATTGAGAAAACTTTGCGTAGGTTAAGGAAAGAACATAGGGAAAACACTGAAGGAATCAATACAACTTCTCAAGATTTAAGTGAATCTTGGTCAAACATTGCATTAACCGATACATCTACCACCATGGACCAAATTGAAAACAACCATGCACGTTCCCTAAGGGAATACCTACACCCAAACCGCACATCCACTCCCTCATGCATCATGTCTCCCGCAAATACCCCGCAAATAGATTTCAAACCTGGATTGATCACGGCATGGATAGTGAGAATCCTTACTTACACATTAGGGAATTCGAGGAGGTCATCGTCACTTTCAATAGTCAACCCAATGTCGTAGAGTCAATTAGGTTGAAATTCTTCCCTTTCACCCTAAAAGACAAAGCAAAAAGTTGGTTGTATTCTTTGAGACCTAGATCTATAGGTACATGGGCAGAAATGACCGAAGCCTTTTTCAACAAATACTTTCCCCAACATAAGACCAACAAACATAAGAGACAAATCTCTACCTTTTCCCAAAAAGATAATGAAACTTTATACCAAGCCTGGGAGAGGTTCAAAGAATTGTTGAATATGTGTCCGCACCATGGGTATGAAAATTGGCGTCTTGTTAGTTATTTCTATGAGGAACTTACATCTAGGGAGCGTCAATTTATTGAAATGATGTGTAATGGGGAGTTTCTTGAAAAGGATCCTGATGAGGCCATAGATTACCTAAATGACATAGCCGAAAAAGCTCACACCTGGACTGGACCTAGTACTACCGATAGTACTAGTAGAACAAAAACTAGTGGAATTTACTATCTTAAGGAAGAAGACAACCTTAAAGCACAAGTTGAAGCATTGACTAACAAATTAAAAGCTTTAGAAACAAAAGATAGTCAAAAACATCAACCAGGTGCAAGGGTATAGTCACGAGATAGTTGTTTCATTTTTGGTGGGGTAGATCATTTAGCTCAAGTATGTCCTATACTTGGTGAGATGAGAGAGGTTTACGAAGAACAATGTAATGCCTTAGGAACATATAGGAAACCTTTTTCACCTTATTCTGAGGCGTACAATCCTGGTTGGAGAAATCACCCTAACTTTAGTTGGAAATCCGAGGGACAAGCACCTAGAACTTACCCTGCACCTCAAAATAATGCTCACCAAAATAGGAATCCTTTAGAGGACACACTTCAAGCATTTATTGAGGCACAATGTAAGACTAATCAAAAGGTAGAAGCCGTAATAACTCAGATTGTGGAAGAGAACAAAGAGATAAAAAATCAAATTGGTAAGCTAACTAGTGCGCTTTATATACAAGAACGAGGCAAGTTCCCTTCCCAACCACAGTCCAATCCTAAGGGGCAACATAAGGTAGAATCTTCCGAAACACATAACATCAAAGATATCAATGCCATCACCACTCGTAGCGGTAAGGTCATAGAGGGACCAACTTTACCTAGTCCGCCAAACGACCCCCCTAAGGAAGTAGAGCAGAAAGCCTTGGTCCATGTTCCTTTCCCTCAAGCACTTAAACTGGGAAAAATACCAGAAAATCATGGTGAGATTCTTGAACATTTGAAACAAGTCAAAATTAATTTGCCTTTGTTACATGTTATCAGGCAGGTACCTTCTTATGCAAAGGTGATTAAGGATTTGTGTACTGTGAAAAGAAAACACAATGTCAAGAAAACCGCATTTTTAACAGAGCAAGTAAGTGCAGTGATTGAGCAAAAGGTACCACCTAAATATAAAGATCCTGGGTGTCCCACAATAACCTGTCAGATTGGTCCACATGAGTTTAGTCAAGCTTTATTAGACCTTGGAGCAAGTGTAAACCTTATGCCATACTCAGTTTACTTGCAACTTGGCCTTCGAGTGATCAAGCCCACATCTGTTGTTTTGCAACTAGCCGACCGAACCATTCGTAGACCCAAAGGGATAGTCGAGGATGTTTTGCTTCAAATTGACAAATTCTATTTTCCTGTTGATTTCTTGGTTTTGGATACTCAATCTGTGGTTAATATGGAGTCTAAGTTACCATTGATCCTAGGTAGACCTTTCCTTGCTACAGCAAATGCTCTCATCAATTGTAGGAATGGTCTCATGAAGCTTACATTTGGTAATATGACACTGGAAGTCAATGTATTCCATGTTGGGAAGCAACTACAAGATGAAGATGAGTGTCACCATACTTATATGATAGATTCATTTGTGTCAGAAAAATTCGACAGGGAAAATTCTAAACCTTTAGATTATTTCCTTTGTGATTCTAATTTTGATTACTCTTTTAACTCTGTTAATTGTTTTAACTCATTTGATTTTTTTAATGAAACAAGGGTAAAAGAAAAGAGATTTTGGCACCCGCATTTCAAGGATCTTTCAAAAGAAAGAAGAAAATCAAAGACATCTTCCGTCCAAGCACTGAAAGTGGCTCATGACAAGCATAACATCCGGAAGAAATTTGACCCTGGAAAGTTGAGATCAAGAAGGATTGGTTCGTTTGTGGTGAAATAATTATTTCCCAATGATTCCATAGAAGTTGAAGATTCTAAAGATGGAAGACTTTTTCGTGCGAATGGCCAAAGATTAAAGCAAATTGTGGAGAGGGTGGATGAACGTGAGGAGATTGCACTGGCATCTCCTATCTACCATTAATCAGGTTCTATCTTTCCATTATGTACTATAGTTTTATTTTTCCTTTTCTTTCTTTTTTGTGTTTTGTGTTTTTTCGTTTGTGTGTTTTAAGATCATCTCTAGACTTACATCATTCAAGTAGTAGTCCTTTGTCTCTTGTATTTTCTACATTCATATTATAGTGACAATGAGGACACTGTCATATTTAGGATGGGGGTGGTAGCCTTCTGAGTGAAAAAAAATGCATTTTAAAGAAAAATTAGTTTATTGCTTTTATATTAGCGATTCTCTTGAAAATGGGCTATAAGGTATGTATGAATGGATTGAGTTGAGATGCTAGATTTGCTGTTTAGGTATGATTTCATCGTGTAAAGTCTTAGTCATTTTTTCTATCTTTATTATTAGAAATTAGCTTCCAAAAAAATTTCAAGAGCACATTACTAAGCTTGTGGTAAGATGGATGTTCGATGCATGTAGCCTAGAAATTTTCCAAGTTAAAGTTCTTTTTTTTATATACTCACACATCTTTTGTGAGTGAGTGGAGAGGTTGAGAAAACAACTTATGAACTTATATTGTTCTTTTGAATTGGTTAATTGCTATTTAGAGTAACATTCTTAAAGAAAAGTCAAAGAGATGGATGATATTGGTCAAGAGTAAAATGTCTTCATGAGCCATGAAAAAAAAAAAAAAAAAAAAAAAAAAAAGAGAAAAAAAAAGTGAAAAAAAAAAAGAAGAAGAAAAGTTCTTAATTTTCGTCATTATAGAAGATGAATCTTTATATGGCTCTTTAGTTTGTATCGACCAATTGAATCCTGAAGCCAAATTGTGAAAGAATGTGACCTCTAGATAGTTATGTATCCTATCTTTGGATCAATGTTTGTTTGTATGCTTGTCCGTAAAAATATGGCCTATTTCTTTGAGTGACTATCTGTTTTCCAACTCCATGAGTGAAATTCCTGTCCTAAAAATTTAAACACTTTACCCGTGAGAAAATGGAGTTGATACTTTACTTGGTAAATTTTCGAAAGCTATGTGTATTGTGGTTTGTGGTATGAAGGTTTTGGCTTAGCATTCACACACACACATTTTGGGAGTTATGATCGAAGTAATCTTGATAGCGATTGTGATCTTTGACTAGCTCTTTGATTAAAGTACTTGGATAGTTTATCTCATTTCTTCTCAGTTTTGTTCATCATGCTTATATCTTATATGCGCTTGAATTGCTAGAGACTAGCAATAAGCTAGTTGGGGGTTGTGATTAGTGCTTGAAAATGCACTTAAGTTGTTCTTATTTTCTAAATAAATCAAGTGTTAATTTGATATTTTCATGAAATTAATAGAAATTATTGTAATTAGAAAATATTGAGTTTTGATTTGTTTTTGTAGGAATATAAAATATGGACCCCGGAATATTTAGCTTTCCCAAATTGTACAAGTATCAAAGGCATAATTTGAAGCAAGGAAAGATTCAAGGAAGTCAATTAGTGCAAGAACAACAAATAAGGAATCTGCCAGAAATATTGCTGCTACTTCCAAGGACGATAACTCTAGCAAGGAAACTCCAATTACGCTGAATTTCGGATATGTTTTAGAGGAAGAAGTTAGCTACATTACGGACTTTACGGATCTGGATTTGGAGTTCGGAGCACAAAGATATGCATTTTTCAAATCTGTCGCGCAGAGCAGAATCTTCTACGCGGAAATCGCGATTTTTGTCCTAAAGTGATTAGAAAACTTGCATAAATCCTTTCCATACGAGGATTAAGCCTCCTAAACATCTTCCTACTCAATTTATACCTCCTAAGCATTCTCCTACTTGGATTAGGGCTATTTAGCACCTATATATAGTCCTAGAATCACACATCTTAGAACACACTATTCTTAGTCTTAGTTACAATTCTCTCTCAAATCATTATCAAATTTTCTCTCTAGAACTTGTGATAATGATTAGCAAATTAGGCTAAGAGTTCTTTGGTGAGATTAGAGATGAACTTATATGCGTAGTGATCTTATTTGGATTCGATTCTTCAAGGTTTTGTAAGTTTAATAATTTTGAGTAATTAATTCTTCTTCATCTATTTTCATCAACTTTTATGTTAATACAATTGTTTCATTAGTTTTCATATAAATCTAGTCAAGCTCTTTTTATGTGAAAATCTTTATGATATAATTATATTGATATAAGTCTTTTGTTTTATGGTTAGTCTTTTAATGCAATATGCCTTGGTATATAGTATGTTTTTGATTTCTCATAAGATGATATTTTGTGCCAACTCTAAAAGCAAGAAAATTATTTACTCAAATACATTAGAAATTATGTGTTTTTCAATTCTTTATCTTCCGATTGATTGTTTGGGATGTGAAACTTTCAATTGAGTAATTTTATGAATCAATCCAAATAAGTGAACGAAGCATATAAGGGATTCTTGATATCTTACCGTTTTAATTATCGTATTTTCCAACAACCAAAAATTCACTTTTCTTTAAGTTTTCTTAAAATCAAATCGCTTCGTTAATTTAGTTTGTTTATTTATCTTTAAAGCTACTTTGTCTACTAACGATTTTAGCTTAGTTTAGTCATTTCCTCGTGGATACGACCGCCCAATCTATTCTACATCGATCGCTTTGTTTCGACAAGTTTGGGCGTAATCACTCGTAGATACGAATACACGGGTGCTTTACCATACCATACTTGGTGCGGTGTTGTTGGCACTGACTTCGAAGGTACTATATTTAGTATCTTCGAGGCAGTTAATAGGGCTAAGCCCCAAAACGAAAAGGGAAGGTCAGCGAAGCTCATCATGGAACGAACCATGTCTAACAATGTTCAGTTCCTCCTCTCGGACACTCCATTGAGTTGTGGCGTCCTAGGGGGAGTTCGCTGGGCGAGAATTCCATTCTCTTTTAGATAATCAAGGAATTCTTGGCTTAAGTACTCACCACCTCTATCAGAACGAAGTGCTTTAATACTATGTCCAAGTTGATTCTCAACTTCCATTCGAAACTCATTGAATTTCTCAAAAGTTTCGAATTTGTGTTTCATAAGATACACATATCCATAACGACTAAAATCGTCGGTGAATGTTACGAAGTAAGAGAATCCTCCTCTCGCATTGACACTCAATGGTCCACAAACGTCAGTATGGATTAAATCCAATGTTTGCTTGGTTCGCTCAGGATTCCCGGTGAAGGGTGATTTGGTCATCTTTCCTTTGAGACAAGACTCACAAGTTGGGAGTTCATCCAAGTTCTTTATTTCAAGAGCCTTGGAGGAAACCAGCTTTTGAATCCTACTCTTGGAAATATGTCCAAGTCTAGCGTGCCAAAGTTGTGGAGTTTGATTATCATATTTTCTTTTTCTAGATTGAATGTGCATGACGTCGGAATTTATAGGTTCTAGGGAATACAGACCATCTATCAAAGTACCACGAGCATACATTAAACCACCTTTAAATATGCAAAAAGCTCCATTTTCAATGGAAAAATTAAAACCATCAATATCCAACATAGGAATAGAAATGATGTTCTTAATAATGTTTGGTACGTACAGACAATCCCTTAAAACCAAAGTAAAATTTCCTAAAACTAATTCGACGTCCCCAATAGCCTCAGCGGCGATCCTAGCTCCGTTTCCAAAACGCAGGATTCTATCCTCGGGCTTCAGGTATCTTACTGCTCCCATTACCTGCAAATCATTGCAGATATGAGAACCTGCCGCGGTGTCTAACACCCACGATGCACAGTTAATAGAAATATTAACTTCAACCAAGAAAATACCTTTGGCTACCAATTTCATCTTTAGGTAGTCTGGGCAATTCCTTTTCCAGTGCCCTGCTTTCTTGCAGTGGAAACATTCGTCTTGCGGGCTCTTGCGCTTCTTTTCAACCACCTTTGTGACTGCCTTCGAAGAAAATACCTTCTTCTTCTTCCTACCTCTCTTGGGCTTTGCAGCCTTCGATTGGTGTGCAATCATTACCGGCTTCTCTTTCTTGAGAGTCGATTATGCCATTACCAACAAATTGGTCAGTTCGTGAAGAGCGAGGGTTCTATCCTCCATGTTGAATTTCAACACGAACTGGTCAAAAGAACGGGGTAGCGTATGGAGAAGGAGGTCAGTGCTAAGATCAGCGTGCAAATCCATGTCCAATCGCCCCAGTTTTTCAACCAGGTTGATGAAACGCAGACAGTGATCCTTGACACTGCTTCCCTCAGCCATCTTGAGATGAAACAACTCCTTAGTGGTCGCGAACCTTTCGGTACGAGACCTCTCTCCAAACATCTGCTGGAGGTGGAGAAGTATCTCTCTAGCAAGCGGCATAGCAGCATGCTGTTTCTGCAGTTCATTCGACATCGAGGCTAGCATGAGACATCGAACCTGAAGATCATCATCAACCCTTTTAGCATGGGCGGTTCGTTGTTCCTCACTAGCTCGTGCTGCGGGTGCAGCAGGCATGGGTGTGTCGAGCACATAGCTTCGTCGCTCGGAATCGAGGACAATTCTGAGATTTCTCGGCCAGTCAACGAAGTTTGAGCCATTCAATTTGTTTGCTTCGAGGATAACAGATAATGGATTCTTAGACATTGTACTTAATATCTACAAATGGAAAGAAGACAACATTTAGCTAACTGATCTTATGTCTAATACTTATAATTATCGAATTTTGGACTTGTTTTTGAAAAAGTTCTCCCACTATTTTATCGAAACAATCACCCCTTTGATTGCTCGGGAAATTTAATTCCTAGTAGGTCTTGACATCCCAGAAGCAATTAATTGCACCCACGACTCGTGGCCATACAACCAATTCTCCAGGTAGGTATACTTTTTACCAATTGTGTTACTCCACAACCTTCAAGGTTTTCGCACTTATCTAGCACTGCTACATCATAAGTGTTACTAATCGTTAAGTCTAACCCATCAATCATGATGAGCAACGGGCCCGGTCGTGAGTTCTCCGTAACTAGTTATCGGTCGATCCTCACATCCCGACCAGTCCTCACCCTTGTCGTGTTTAGTTAAAAACAGGAGTCAAGGAATTTCACGTATTGTCCCTTTCTTCGACTCGGGTGCCTCACTCTGGATCACCTCTATCGATAAGTAGACAACATACGCTAGTCCCTATTGATGGAAGGCTTGGATTTATACAAATACTTCATTTTATTTTAATCCAATATGACTTAATATTTAATTCGAGAGGGGAATTTCCGGTTTTGAATGTTATACTAACTCTCCTCGAGATCTCACCGATTCAGTTATGCTTTATCTTTTATTACGATCTAGATTCTAGCGCGCATCTCATACAAGCTAAATATAAATCGACAAAATAAATAAAAGCCATACAAGCCTAACATGCATACTACCACAATATGTTCTCGATCGGGAGCCTCCTATGTGGGCCATCATCGAGCCAATGATGTTGGCCCTATTGGTCAATCTAAAGGGTTTGTAAATGGGCCTATGCTATTACACAATGTACCATGCATGCATGGCCGTCATACGTTCTTGGGTTCCCACCTTGCTTGTAAACGGGCCTCCATCCTAAACTAGGAAAGCAGTAAAGCCCTATTCTATTACAAAGGCTCAAAATGGCCCAAAAACATAATAGGCTCGCAGGCCCAATAAAAAACAAACAATAAATTAAACCAATCACATCTAACCTAAGGTCAAGGCTCGGCTCGATCGAAAACCACGTAAACAATTCACATAGAGCAAGAAACAAGCAAACATCCTTTTCTTAATTTTAAATCTACCTTTTAAAACTAACTTTCTATGATTCTTACTTTTTAGTCACTACTAATTATGACAAAATGAATATTCGGGTAAACAAAAATAAATTTTCTGCTCAAATTCAGATTCTGTTTTTCAACTTTTGAAAATTGCATTTTCGCCCCTCAACTTTTGAAAATTGCACTTTGACCCCAAAACTTTAAAAAAGTTACAAAAACACCCCTAGGCAGATTTGGGGCACTTTTTAACATCAGATGGGGTACTTTTTAACATAAGATCAGTTAGCTAAATGTTGTCTTCTTTCCATTTGTAGATATTAAGTACAATGTCTAAGAATCCATTATCTGATGGGTGGCAATAGACCACATTTGTTGTAGTGAAGCGTCTCACCTCCAAAGTTAGTCCACACCAATCGAATTCTGGCAACACCTCAAGATCTTAGGCTCAGAACTGGATTCAGGAGGTTTGTCGAAGCAGGATTGTGTAGATTCTCTTGACAGGTCAAGATCTAACACAGAGGAACAAAGGGAGAGGGGTGGCGGCACTAGAGCAGCCCACGGCAGCAGGTGGCGGTGTCTCTAGGTGGCGGCGGCGGCTAGGGTTTCTAGCACAAGGGGGCGGCGGCTAGGGTTGAGAGGAGAGGCTAGGGTTTTCTTCTTAGGGTGTTAGCTTTTTGAGCTCAAGAAGAACCCCTTTTATAGACTCCCTCTTGACCTAGGTTTTGCAAGACTTCTTATGGGCTTTGTTGGTCCCAAGTGGTCAGATGAGGTCTAGAGGGGGGGGGTGAATAGACCTCCGAAAATTTTTGAACTTAAAAATTTTTCAGTCTTCTGTCAGCAGACTAAGCTGATGAAGAACAGTAAGCAGACTGAGCTGATCGTGAACAAATCTTGAACAACAGACTGACCACTCTTCTTACAAATACTTAGCTGTTTTTCAGCAAAACAGTTTTCCAAAGAGTATACTTGCAGTGGATTGTTTGAAAGTGTTTTTCACAAGTAAACTAAGTTCTTAACAGATTTTATCCCCAGTTTTGAAACTCCTTATAAAATCTTTTAGTGATTCAAAGTGCTTAAATATGCAATCTTTAAAATATGCAAGAAAACTTAAATGCAAGATAACACAAAGAATTTTTATAGTGGTTATATGGATAGAAATCCTTTAGTCCACTCTTCCAGATCACTTAGATTCTGGGTTATACTATAATCACACAGATTACAATATTTCTCCACTTATACCTAGACAACTAATGAAAAGGCTATAAGCTCGCAATAGAAAATCACTAAGAAATTCTACTCTCTGAAGTTTGATCACTCACAAAGATGGATCACAACTCCTCACAACACTCAGCTATTACAAGATCACTCAGATCGTAATTTTCTGTTTTCTTCAACTGGGTTTCTGTCAACAGATGACTTCCACCAGACGAGTGAGCTGTTCGAGCTTTTGAGACTTAGTAAAAATTCTGCTTCAAAAACGAAATCTCTGATTGTTGTTGTGTTGTATGCTCGATTGAAATTCAGCTCTATTTATACATGGAATTGAAAATATGACCGTTGAAGCCAAGTCACAATTAAAATCCATTCTTCAGCTCATTTGAAACGGCTTCCTGCAGCAGTCCGTACAGTGTACAGTACTTTCTGTCCATCACATTAAATGCTGCATTAAATGCACTCTGCTGATCCGAGAATATCTTCAATCATTTGCCATTACTGCCCTTCTCTTTCAGCATTTATTACACCAGGTGCATTTATTACCGTTGAACTGATCTCATGATCTCTTCTACTCTGCTGATCGAAGCAACCCTTCTGATAGGCACTCTGCTGATCAAATACTGAACTAATCTGATCTGACTCGGCTGATGACCTATCCTTCTGTTTGTTGTTTCAGCAAGAGATCACTAGTCTTCTGGTCTTTGAACTTTGAACTCTTCTGATATCTTCTTTGCTTGTTCAAAGATCCTTCTAAGGGAACTAAGCTTTCCACACTTAGCTGATTATGATGTTTTGGAAATCATCAAAACCTTCCCTTAATAACTAACTTCTTTTCTCTTCATCTTCATCCAACAGGCTTTTAATTAAAGGCCCATGTCTTGCAAGCCTTTTCATTTAATTAATTACTTAATTAAATGCCCAGTCCAATTAAATCATTATTTCTTTTATATAATTAATTAGCAACTCAATTAAGTATTTAATTAATCAAGTTAGCCAATTAATTAATCTCCCACTTGAATTAAATACTTTTAATTCATTTAATTGATTTAATTACCTTTAAATCAATTAATTCCTTTTGTATCCTTTTGAACAGTCACCGTCCAATTGTATTGTGTGTGACCCTCTGGGTTCACCATCAATTGGCAGCAGGCCCACGAATTCCTCGTGATTTAATTTATGAACAATAAATTGCTCCGGTCAATTAAACAACCTTTAATTGACCACTCCTAGAATCAATTCCTCTATTAACTCAGGAGTACCTACACTTCATGGTCGATGTCTAGCCACAAGCCCATGAAGCCCAACTTCAGGTGAATTGATACTTGTGAACCTCGTCTCATATAATTAATATGTACATACGGTCCTTCTATCGACTAATATTCCCGATCAAGACTTAGGGTGTGTGAATTGATCGGCACCTCTAAATTTGTCTCGATAACTATACTTTCTAATTCAGGATAATATTCCATTGTGACCTTCTAAATTTGGAAACCCCCTTTCCAAATCCGTCACCGACTGCGGCCGCAGATTCCTTGGATATATTATCTAAGAATCGTATAGGAAATTCTCTCACCCATTACAGTGAGTCAATAGATTCCATATCGGTACTAACCACTCGCGTACATGTCCATACGCACCCAACCTAGGCATGTTATGACCAAGGTACGTGGCCTATACCTAGATCTAAGTACGCATTTCCATGCACCGAATTCGCCCTAGTACCTCAAGTCAAAGGACTAAATCGTACACTATTATAATCCTTGAGAAACATCCCATCACCGATATGCGTCATGCGCTTCCACAATGGGTTTCTCTGATCGGGTCGTTCGATGCATTCAATCCTCCATTGAACCACCTACTCGTATGCACTGGCCTCAAATGTCTTGCTCATGAAACACTACAAATTCACTCCATGCGAATCATCCATACTTGTACAAGTCTTGGCGATTCCTACGATACCCCGTCTCGTTCGGAATCTATGACTTGGAACAATTTTAAGATTACGACCTTTGAGACTGTTTCATGATTGCACTCAGTACTGAAGTGAATCGTCCCATAGTTAAATGTAATCTAAGGGTTTCATCCAATCGCTTAAATGTATTCGCGAGAGATGAAGTTGGCAACTGTTTATCCTTATACTCATGTAAATAAACGCGCGTATTATTATAAAATCAAAAGATTGTTTCTTACAGAATAGACCTATTACAAGCTAATTGAACAGGCTTGATGGGCACTATTCTATCAATGTTGAAACGAAATAACTGGGTAAAATTACGAAGAGAAGGTTGAAACCCTTTCGCAATCATCAGGACAGAAAAACAAACGACAAATGCTACGGAATTGGGAACTAATTGCGTCAAAGAGACGCTGAATACTCCTAAAATATCAAGGAATAAGGCAGACAGCGGAAGACGGAGACCGTGATTGAAATGGGCAGTATAAAAAGCCCGACAACCTTCGGGCGGAGAAGTAACCCTGCCAGAAGAAGACGGAAGAATAATCTCTGAACCCTCCGGGAAATATTTTGTATAATTATCCAAGACCTCAAGGAAGGTCTCATCAGTATACGCACATGAAAGGTTCTCAATCGGATCGGAGCCTTTGGGAACGGCACCCTTGCCTTTCTTAGCCTTAGCCGCGACCTCGGCGTCAGAAATGATCCGCACTTTAAAAGTGTCTTTGTCAGGAATAATTATCTCAGATACTCTTATATGTACTGATGGAGGGCTGGGAGAAGCCCCCGCATCAATAACAGGAGTGACTTGTTCAACAGAAGAAGAGGAGGGGTTCTTCGAAATTGGGGCCATGTTATTTAAATCCTCGGAAATTAATGGTCAATGGATACGATATACTGGAGAAATTATCAAGTAAGAAAATTACTACGAAATAATTGGAGGTGGAAAGTAAAAAATGGTCAAAACAATGATCACCTATTTATATAGAAGGCCCAAAAGACGCTTAAAGTCTTTGTGACTAATCATATTCCCGCCAACCAATGAAGAAAGACCGCCTCCTCAAAATGAAACAATGTTACAGCTCGAAAATAATAAAACGACTACCTATGAAATGTAGCAATCTTTTCCTTGCTTAGGATTTTTTCCCACTGGGATTTTTCCAAGTAAGGTTTTTAACGAGGCGCAATTCATAGAATAAACAATCGTGTAAGACCATCTACTTCTACAAGCATCTACTACATACACGCTTCAAGAAGTGAGGGAGTACTGATGGGGGCTGTTTTACACCCAATATAATACTTGGGTCGACTTGAAGACCTCAGATCGGTTCGACCATATAAGCTCATTCGGGATCATCCATTGATCCGATCAGAAGACGATTCTCATTGGCGAACCAAACTACAATCTGGACTCAAGAAGGATAGATATGCCGAGTCCTAGTAGGATTATGTTTCCTTGAATAGCTAGGGTTGGTAACTTATAAATACCTAGTTAAACATTGTATTAGAACAACTACGATTCAGAACATACGCCTATCTACTCTGGCTAGTTGATAATAAATCTATAAAAAAGCTTTTGCTATACTATATTCAATATTCATCATCTTGTGTTCTTATTTGCTATTTACATATTGTTCTTTCTTGAAATCGATCCATCCGGAAAAAATTAACTAGGCCCCAAATACATATAATCTAAACCTCGTGAACCTCAAATATTGATTTAATCAAACTCGACGAAAAACGGTTAAATCAGAACAAAGCCCCCGCCTTCGGCTCGAGGCGACAAGACAAAGCTCCTGTTTCAAGGCCAATGGATTACGATCGATCTATCTTTAAAGGAAACGTTTTTCAACGATTAGACGATAATCGAAACGATCAGGACAAAAGACCTAATGTCTATAGGAGATCGAGATCGGCCGAACTAAGCAACATAAATCGTGTAAACCATGTGGATTACCCCATATTGACGGTTCCTATTTGAGAAATCTTGGTAGTACTCAAAAGGAACAATTGGATTCCGCCAGCGAAAAGAATTACACAAACAAAGCCAGGAGCTCGAAACTATAATCTATATTGTAGGTATCATCGGGTCCACGGTCATCGGACCGTGGGTTGTTTCCACTTGAAGCAGGAAATTAAAAGGCTGATCGAACAAGGAAAGTTGGGCGACTATCTCGAAAGAAACAGCCACAAAAGAATTGAACAATGATCAAATCAACGGAAACATACATACAGTCTCCGGAGGACCGGCGGGGGGAGATAGTCATAATGCCCACCTTAGAACCGCGATATCAATGGAAGGAAATCTTAAACATCCAAGGGAGGTATGGACTCTTAATAACAAATTACCAAAGGAACAACTCATTAGTTTTGATGAGAGCGAAGTACCAAGAAACATTGTTTGGGATTTGAGGGAAGATAACCCTGACTTCCCGATGGTAGTATCTCTCGAGATAGCAAACTATAATGTGAAAAGGATCTTAATTGATAACGGCAGCTCAGAAAACTTTATATCCCAGGAAGTCCTAATACAGATGAACTTGGGAGAAATAACACTTCAGAAAGTAGCAACTCCCTTAGTGGGATTTGGAGGCTCAGAGATAGTCCCCTCTGGGACTTTGGACTTAAGTGTCTCATTAGGAAAGGGGCCGCAGTGAGCGGTGAAAATGATAAAGTTCTTGGTCGTAGAAACTCCTTTTGCATACAATGCGATATTAGGACGACCAGCCCTCAATCTATTTCGCGCGGTTGTATCAACATGCCATCAGAAGATAAAATTTTCGACAGCTTCTGGTATCGGAGAAATGGTGAACAATCACTGCATGGCGTGGGATTGCTGTAATACCTCCCTAACACTGGGAAACCGATCCAAATCGTTTACCCCAGCTAAAAGGAAACTCAAAGATGACATCGAAAGAGCTGAAGTCGAGATCCCCAACACTGACAGAATAGATCGGAAGGGGAAAAGGGCCAGTCGATTTAACCATAAAACCACCAGAACACAAGGACATTATGCTCGTGCAAGGAGATCCATTAAAAATGACCCGAATCGGAACCGAACTCAGTACGCAAGGAGAAGTAATGTTGATAAACTTTCTCAGAGACAACGTAGACATCTTCGCTTGGAGTGCGGACGACATGGTATCGACCCAAGAGTAATCACTCGTTCTCTAGAAATTGATCCGATGGCAAGACCCGCAATACAAAAGAAAAGGAATCATGGGCCGACAAAAGATAAGATAATCAAAGCAGAGGTCGAGAGGCTACTCAAAGCTAAACAAATTTGAGATATACATTTCTCAGAATGGCTCTGCAATGGTCTTAGTAGCAAAGGGGGATAAAAAGGATAATAAATGGAGGATGTGCAACGATTTCACTGACCTCAATAAATTATGTCCACGCGATCCTTACCATCTCCCAAGAATGGATGAGCGAGACCAAGAGAAAACTGCTTTTATCACAGAGCAGGGTGTATACTGCTTTATTGTAATGCCATTCGGCTTAAGGAATGCTGGTGCAACATACCAAAGATTAGTTAACTTAATGTTTAGAGAGCTAATCGGAGAAATAATGGAAGTATACGTGGATGATATGTTGGTCAAAAGCATGAATGAAGCCGACCACGTAAAACATCTTGATCAATGCTTCAAGATACTGAGAAAATACCGCGTGAAGCTCAACCCCGCAAAGTGTACTTTTGAGGTGAAATCTGGAAAGTTCTTGGGATATATGGTTCATCAACGTGGAATTGAAGCTAATCCCGAAAAAATTTGAGCCATAACCGAGATGAAACCACCTAAGACGATCTCCCAGGTACAAAGCTTAGTAGGAAAAATTGTCGCACTAAACATATTTATATCCAAATCAGCGGACAAAAGTTTGCATTTCTTTCAAACTTTGCGGAAGGCGAAGAATTTTATTTGGACTGAAGAATGTGACCAAGCATTCAACCAACTAAAAGCATATTTGACTTCTTCTCCATTATTAGCCAAACCAACTGATGGAGAACCGTTATACATTTACATATCTATCTCCACAGTCGCCATTAGTTCGGTATTGGTAAAAATAGAAGGCGCTGAACATAAGCCTGTCTATTATCTGAGTAAACTACTACAAGGAGCTGAGAAGAATTACCTGGAGATAGAAAAGTTTGCTTTAGCCTTAGTAGTGGCAGCACGCAAGCTCCGACCATACTTTTTGACCTATAAAATAGTGGTACTCACAAACCAACCACTAAGACAAGTATTGGCGAAGCTAGAAGCCTCTGGCAGATTGATTAAATGGGCGATCGAATTAGGACAATTCGAAATTGAATATAAACCACGACCTCCTATTAAAAACTATGACCTCAATACAAGAACCTAACGACTCGACCGGCTGTGATAATGATATCTTGATTGTCGAAAATCACACCTAGTTAATGCATGTCGACGGTGCCTCGAGCAGAGAGGGAGGCGGAGCTGGAATCAATTTCACCGGACCAGACAAGGAAGATTTGAACTATGCAACCACGTTAGATTTCATGGCAACCAATAACGAGACAGAGTATGAAGCGTTGATTGCAGGAATGGAAATGGCAATTAAAGCCAACATAAAAACCCTTAAAGTATTAACTGACTCGGAGTTGGTACAAACGCAAATAGAAGGCTTATATGAAGCAAAAGAATTCAACATGATCAAGTACCTCGCCAAGGTAAATGATTTAGCAGGAAAATTTGAGAATTTCGAAATACAAAATGTTCCCTGTTCAGAAAAAAAGGGGCGGATCAACTCTCCAGATTCACAGGATCGAGAGATGGACAAATGGAAAGAGTAATCACTTGGTTGATATCGAATACTCCAGCAATCGACATCGACAACACACCTGTCGCTGAAATGATGGAAATTGAAGTAGCAGAAAGGAATTGGATGACTCCAATGATGGATTACCTTCTGGAAGGAAACCTGCCACCCAATCAGAATGAAGCTTGGAAAATAAAATATCGAGCACCAAGGTACACGGTTTTGGAGGGAAAGCTTTATAGAAGATCAGTATCAGGAATCCTATTAAAATGCATTTCCGAACCACAAACCAATGACGTACTTCGAGAAATACATGAAGGGGAGGCAGGAAACTACAGTGGAGCCATGGCCTTGCCTTTGAAATATCTCCAAACAGGATACTACTGGCCAAATTTAAACAGGGATGCTATTAAATATGTGCAAAAGTGTCATCACTGCCAGATTCATGCTAACGTGAGCTATCAACCCGCCGAGAAGATGCACACGATATCAGTGTGATGGCCCTTTGATCAATGGGGAATAGACATTGTGGGTCCTCTCCCAGTAGCCAGGTCGAAGAAAACTTATGTCTTAGTCGCTGTCAAGTATTTCAGTAAATGGATAGAATGCGTCGCTCTGGCCCGAATAACACAGTCTCAAGTAATTAATTTCTTGTGGAAGTTTATTGTATGTCGATTTGGCATCCCACGAATCCTAATCACTAACAATGGAACTCAATTCGGGGGAAAACAAGTATTGGAATGGTGCTCTAAGTTTGGAATTCAACAAAATTTCACATCGGTAGGACACCAAAGGCAAACGGACAAACTGAGGTAGCAAACCGTGAGAGAGTGAAATCCTTGGAGAAAAGATTAGGGGCAGCCAAAGGGAGATGGTTAGATGAACTCCCGGGGGTCCTTTGGGCCAACCGGACGACTGTCAAAACCTCAACTGGCGAGACCCCGTTCAGTTTAGTTTACGGCTCGGAGGCTGTTATTCCAGTCGAAGCTTTGGTCCCAACACCAAGGGTCGATATGTACGACAGCGAAGAGAATGAAAAGACTAGAAAGGATGATGTCGACCTGACTGAAGCCTTAAGAGAAAAAAATGCAGTACGTTTGCAAGTCGCTAAATCGAATATGGAAAAAGCCTATAATCAAAAGGTGCGTATCGAACCTTCAAAGAAGGGGACTTAGTACTGAAAAAGGTAGAGGTGTCCAAACACGTCGGAAAACTGCAACAGAATTGGGATGGACCTTACATCGTTCTAGGCGTAGGAAAGAAAGGTTCATGCAAGATTGCGCACATGGATGGAACACCCCTACCCAGGACTTGGAATGCAGTTAACTTGAGAAGATACTACGGAAGATAATTCCTACGAATTGTCTCTCCTATCGTCCTTTATTTATTTTAATTGTCATTTATTATGTTTATTCAAAAGATTTCGTACTGTCAGTTGCAATAAAAGCTTTTGCTTAAAATTCTTTTAAAGTATGTTCCATGGTTATATATTATTAGCCAAAGCAACGATTTAACAGGTTAAAACCAATAATTGGTAAACAACCTAAGTACAAAATTGAGTAAAATCGACCTGTTCGGTATACACTCGTCGATCTCCAAAGCAAAAGATTTAACAGGTTAAAACCAATAATTGGTAAACAACCTAAGTCTAAAACTGAGTAAATTTGATATACACTCATCCATCTCCAAAAGCGAAGACAAAACGGGTTAAAACGAATTATTGGTAAAAAACCTAAAGTAAAAAATTTAGTAACATCGATCCGCTTGATATACACTCATCGATCTCCAAAAGCGAAGACAAAACGGGTTAAAGCCAACTATTGGTAGAAAAACTAAATAAAAAAATTGAGTAAAATCGATCCGCTTGATAAACACTCATCGATCTCCAAAATAGAGACTAAGAAGGTTAAATCCAATTATTGATAAAAAACCTAAGTACAATAAATGGAGTCAAATCGACCTGCTCGATAAATGCTCACCGATCTCCATAATTATGAAAAGAAAGGTTAAAGCCAAGTACTGGTAAAACAACCTACTTATTACATCGAATAAAATGGAACTGATCGATACAACACTCGGTGATACAGAGAATAAAAGCAAAGATCAAGAATGACATAAGCAAGAACAATCACATGAGGCAAGATATGGATAAATATGAAGTTTTATTCATCTTAATAGAAAGAACATTTTTTTTACATATCTTTACAAATACAAAAGCAGAAAATCCTATTCAATAGATTGGAGTTTATCATGACAATATCCACGGAAACATCAATCTCCTTCCTGGTGCCTCGACGTTCTTCTTCAACCACCTAAGAAGCATGCTGCTCAGGATGGTTGACTTCTTTAGTTCGATGGCCAGACTTGAAGATCGATTCTCCCTTTAATGGGAACGGCCATTACAAGCCAGATATCTTGTAGCGGTCATTCGACTAGGATGAGTCCCTGCTTAAGAGATTGCTGCAGTTGTTCGTCCAAAGCAGGATCTCGCAAGGACCATCGCAGAAGTTAAAATTTACCAGCACACCCCGTCAGTCTATCACTCCGGAGGTAACATCCAAGAACAGGGATGCCTGGTAAGTACAAACCCTCCATGTGCAAACAAAATACCATGGACCCCAACCCCATGAAGACTAAGGCTGAGGCCACATGGGACTCGTCAGTACTAGGTAGGGCATTAATGGGACTTGTCAGTACTAGGCAAGATGGTGATTGAGTGATCAAAAATGGGTACTCATAGTAATGTGATTTTCTAAAAATTATGGGATCACTTGGTAAAGTGAATCCTGAGGAAACTGAATTTTCCATTCTGTACGATATAAGTTGAAATGATGGAAAGAATTGTTACCTATTTATAAGGAAGTCTGATTTGATCCTACGGTTGGGGATTAATTAAATCAACGGACGAAAAAAGAACCTTTTGACTCCCCGTATTTAAAGCGAGTAAGTTGGAATGGCACAAGAATGGTCGATAAAACTGATCGGCAAGAACGGGATGTTGAGGTCGAAAACGACTAGTATATCAGAACCAATAGGCAACAAGGTGATATGATGACTAACATCTTAGTAATTTGGGAACAGAAAATCAACTGACGATCAACACCGAACAAGAAAGATAGATTAAGGAATAAGCATTCCTACCAAATAAGCCAGATCTGTTCTTTCTACACGGAGTTTACAAAATAGTTGATCGTTTTGAAAACTAATGGGAACCCGACAATGTAGAATCCAGCTTTCCTCTTATAGTCTAAGAAATCTGACGAAATAGTAGAAGAGACAGTCGTCCTTGCTAGGGCATACGAACTTGTCACTGCCTCATATTCCAAAGAATTGCTTAAGGAGGTCTGAACAGGCTGGATCTAACTAATGGTTCTACATTTTCCGATTCCTCCCATACCAAAGATTCGACGTCATGGCATAATGGTTTTTTTGATTGAGGAAAATGAAGCTCACAGTCAGTACACAGAAACATGGAATCCAAAAGTAGCAGACAAGCTATACTAAGATGTTCAACTATAAAGAATGTAATGCTTGAAGAAAAGTTGCAAAGGAGCCTTTATATAGGACTTCATAAAAGACAAAATTATGTCTGACAAACTCCGACAGATCGACTATCGATGAACACGATAGGCTTACTACCCAGCATCTTTGAAAATGGAACAGACGATCAAACTGTCCAGATAAGGTAACAAACTTGCAGTTTTAAATTTATAGGTTTGGGCTGAATAACATGCATAGGGCATGTTCTAATGCTAAGCGACAACTCAAATCATATTACAACGACTAGCAGTTTTAAATCCAATATGAACATAAGTATTGCACAAAGTTCATGCATAGTCAGAGAATGGGTGAACTTGGAATACTTTATTTAGCAGCGTTACAAGTTACAAAGACTATTATCAAAAGAGATCGCCTAAATCTTCGACTTGTTTCTACGTATACTAAGATTTGTTGGGATATGGCTCGATTTGTCATACAACAAAGTGCGGAATTTAAAATTTTTCGAGTCATCCAATGGTCCCATAAAAGGAGTCTCCATATTATGTATACAAAAACATGAAACAAAAACACACACAACGAATTAACAAGGGGGTTTTTGCGATATACCTCACCACAGGCAAGGTGGTGGAAACCTCTGACTTCGTTTCTGAATCTGGATCTGGTTCACAGGAGTGATCCAAGTGTCTCACCTCCAAGGATAGTCCACACCAATTGGATTCTGGCAACACCTCAAGATCTTAGGCTCAGAACTGGATTCAGGAGATTTGTTATTGCAGGATTGTGTTGAATCTCTTGACAGATCAAGATCTAACACAATGGAACAGGGAGATGGCGGCGGCGGCACCAAGGTAGCCCACGGCAGCAGGTGGCGGCGGCTTAAGGTGGCGGCGGCAGCTAGGGTTTCTAGCTAGGAGGGGGCGGCGGCTACATAGGGCAAAAGGAGGCTAGGGTTTTTCTTTCATGGTGTTCCCTTTGAGCTCTAGTTGTGCTCTATTTATAAGCTCCTTCTGTCCTAGGTTTGCAAGACTCCTTATGGGCTTTGATTAATAAAAGCCCATGTCTCGCAATCCTTCATTTAATTAACAACTTTAATTAAATGCCCAATCTTGATAAATCATTATTTCTTTTACATAATTAATTAGCAACTCAATTATTAATTAAGTTAGCCAATTAATTAATCTCCCACTTGAATTAAATACTTTTAATTCAATTAATTGATTTAATTACCTTTAAATCAATTAATTCCTTTCATGTCCTTTTATAACAGTCACCGTCCAATTGTATTGTGTGTGACCCTCTGGGTTCACCATCAATTGGCAGCAGGCCCACGAATCCTTCGTGATTTAATTTATGAACAATAAATTGTTCCGGTCAATTAAACAACCTTTAATTGACCACTCCTAGAATTAAATCCTCTATTAATTCAGGAGTACCCACACTTCATGGTCGATGTCTAGCCACAAGCCCATGAAGCCCAACTTCAGGTGAATTGATATTTGTGAACCTCGTCTCATATAATTGCCATGTACATACGGTCCTTCTATCGACTAATATTCCCGATCAAGACTTAGGGTGTGTGAATTGATCGACACCTCTAAATTTGTCTCGATAACTATACTTTCTAATTCAGGATAATATACCTTTGTGACCTTCTAAATTTGGAAACACCTTCCCAAATCCGTCACCGACCACGGCCGTGGATTCCTTGGATATATTATCTAAGAATCGTATAGGAAATTCTCTCACCCATTACAGTGAGTCAATAGATTCCATATTGGTACTAACCACCCGCGTACATGTCCATACGCACCCAACCTAGGCATGTTATGACCAAGCTACGTGGCCTATACCTAGATCTAAGTACGCACTTTCATGCACCGAATTCGCCCTAGTACCTCAAGTCAAAGGACTAAATCGTACACTATTATATTCCTTGAGAAGTATCCCATCACCGATATGCGTCATGCGCTTCCACAATGGGTTTCTCTGTTCGGGTCGTTCGATGCGTTCAATCTTCCATTGAACCACCTACTCGTATGCACTGGACTCAAATTCCTTGCTCATGAAACACTACAAATTCACTCCATGTGAATCATGCATACTCGTACAAGTCTTTGCGATTCCTACGATACCCCGTCTCGTTTCGGAATCTATGACTTGGAACACTTTTAAGATTACGACCTTTGAGACTGTTTCATGATTGCACTCAGTACTGAAGTGAATCGTCCCATAGTCAAATGTAATCTAAGGGTTTCAACCAATCGCTTAAATGTATTCGCGATAGATGAAGTTGGCCATTGTTTATCCTTATACACATATAAATAAACTTGCGTATTATTACATTTATACTAAAGAAAGATAATGATAGTTCCAATACAAGCTAAATATATTGGCTTGCAGGGCACTATTCCATCAATCTCCCACTTGCCCTAAAGCCAATCACAAACGTTTCTAGGACCCATCTTTCTAAAGATGTTCTTCGAACTCATTTCATGATATAGCCTCTTTTAGTGGATCCGCTAAGTTGTCTTTTGAGTAGACGCGATCCATTACGCGCGTTAACTCTACCAATGATTTCTCTAATCAAATGGTACTTTTCTTTCAATTATGTTTAGATTTCTGGTAAGATCTCGAATGCTTTGCTTTGACAATAGCTCCAATGTTATAATAGAAGATAACCATGAGCTTGGCAATGCTAGGCACTACATCCAACCATAGGATGAAGTTTTATATCTAAACACTTTCTTAAGCCGCATTTAATGCTACATTTAATGCTGCAATATATCTTGCTTCGGTGATTTTCTTGGAACATTTTCAAATTCACCGTTACCCCATTGATGCAGGATATGTATCCAAAATGGATATATCTAATTCATCCACATCAGACTGAAAATTCGAATCAGTGAATCCTTCGAATTTTAATTCTCCACTACCACCGTAGACCAAGTACAAATCCTTAGTCTTTGTCAAGAGCTTAAGGATATCTTTTACGGTGGTCCAGTACTTCTTCACTGGAGTTTGACTAGCAACTGCTCGCGACACTTGAGCAAGTTCTACGTCTGGTCTAGTACATAGTAAAGCATGCCACATGCAACCTTTTGTTTGAAACATAAGGTATTTGAGACATTCTCCTTTATTCTCATTTGATGTAGGGCACATCGATTTTGGAATAAGGGATACAGTGTCTTACTGGAAGCAATCCTTTCTTGGATTCTTCATACTGAATATTTCCAGTATTGATCCTATGTACTTAGATTTAGAGAGTGTCAGCATCTTTTTCTGATCTATTCTATAGATACGTATCCCAATACGCAAGATGCTTCTCCTAAATCTTTCATGGAGAATTGCATGGACAATCATGCTTTCGTCTGTGCTAATATTCCGATATCATCCCAGATAACCAGAACATTATCGACATATAAAATATGAGCTTCATCGCGCTCCCACTAATCCTTTTGTACATTCATTGTTCATACTTGTCTTGATGAAGTCAAATGACTTGACTATCTCATCAGAACAAATGTGAATCTAAATGGATTCAGATATCGCTAATGGAGAAAAGGTTTCAACAAAGTATGTTCCAGAACATTGTGAATAACCCTTTTACCACTAGTCGATTCTTAGAGGTCAACACCTCTCCATTCATTCCAAGTTTGAAGTTCCACTTACAATTTATAACTTATAGGGATAAATCCCTCGGGTGGATCAATCAAGGTTATACCTTGTTGGAATGGATGGGATCCATTTTCGTTTGCATGGCTTCGAGCCACGTACCCGAGTCTATGTCTGACATCGCTTCTTGATAGGTCTTTGGATTACTTTCCACATTCTCGTTTTCGTGAATGAAACCAAATCGCTCTGGCTCCTTACGAATTCGATCAGACCTTTGAAGAGTAGGTGTACTAGTAGGTTCAGTAAATTCTGGATTAACTCCCACTGTTTACGGGGATTGGTCCAAATCTTGGACTTCATCAAGTTCCATGACGTTTCCATTTCCTTTGACGAGAGATTCATCAACAGAGGAACTGGTATCTAGGAGAAACGATTGTTTCTCATTGTCGTGGAACAGGTATCCAATGGATTTCGTTGGATACCCCACAATTATATACAAATTGGATCTACTAGCCAATTTATCTCCTTTCTTGTTTCTACCATCGGCAGGAGATCTCCATGATCAGAGGTAAGAGCACAGAGGTATTTTGCAATACCTTTCTTGGTAAAGCTTTGTAGGCACATATTTTAAAGGTACTTTGCTTAGTATCTTCGATGCAGTCAGGAGCACTAACCCCTAGAATGCATAAGGAAGCTTTAACAAAACTCAATATGGATCGAACAATGCCTAACAATGTTAGATTCCATCTCTTTAGACACTTCAATAAGTTGAGGCGTCTTAAGTGGAGTTTGTTGTATTAGAATCTCATTCTCATTAAGATAATTGAGGAATCATTGACAAGTATTTGCTATCTCAACTAGATCGAATAATACTATGTCTTTGTTGATTCTCTACTTCGCATCGAAATACCTTGAAAGGTTTTTCGGATTTGTATCTCACTAGATTCATTTCTCACTAACGACCAAGGTCATTAGCAAAAAGTACGAAGTATGAGTAATCTCCTCTCACAGTAACCTTTGGTGATCCATACTCATGGATTAAATCCAGATTTTATTTGGTTCGCTCTTGATTCCCTGTGACGGGAGATCTGGTCATCTCTCCTTTGAGACATGATTCGCAGGTTGGAAGTTCATCCAAGTTCTATTTTTCAAGAAGCTTAGGTGAAACCAACTTTTGAATCCTACTCTTGGAGATGTGTCCAAGTCTAGCATACCAAAGTTATGGATTATTATCTTTGTATTAATTGAATTTCATACATTAATTCAATAAAATTGAGCTAATGGTTTAATTCAATTAATTTACTTCCTTTCAATTAACTACTTTAATTGCTTCCCTTTTCCTTTTCAATTAACCCTTTAATTGAAACGTTGCTTAATTAATTAGATCATCTAATCAATTAAACACATCAGTGCCTTTCTTAGATGCAGTGGGATAATTCAACTTATAGGCTACTTGCGTTCTTTCGACTACCTTTATGGTCGAATTAGAAGAGAATAAATTCTTCTTCATTTTACTCTTCTTTGACTTCGCAGTCCATGAAGTGTAAACGATCATTATAGGTTTATCCTATTTGCCTTTAACCAGTATTTTGGTCGATTCATGAAATGTGATCAACTTATCAAATAAGATCAGTGTATTTCAAGAGTCATTTGAATGAGCAGGATGAGAATTTAGGAGGAAGTTAATGTTAAGATCACTTGCAGGCTTACGTTTAATCGATCCAGTTTTCAACTAGATTGATAAAACAAAGACAGTGATCCTTGACACTAGTTCCTTCAATTATTCTCGAGTTTTGAAACAATTCCTTTAGAAGTCTCGAATCATATTGATTCAAAACTACTCCTCAAAACAAGCCTTTTGAGTTGGAGGTTTGTTTCAGAAGACTGGTCCTCAAAACAAACCTTTTGAGGTGTTTGTTTCAGAAGCTTCAGACATGCTCCTCATGTTGCTTCCATAGCTCGTTCAATCTTGATGCTTATTTGAGGAAACGATCATTAAGATTCCCATACTCTATAGGTGATTCGTTTCACTTTTGAGATTCATCTTTATATGAGGAACGATCATTAATATTCCCATATTCTACGGGTGATTCGTTTCTTATATTTTGACTTATCTCAGAAGTGCATAAGGCATAGGCTTGTCATTTAAGAACATCATTCCCATTCTTGGAATTTAAGACAATTCTCAAGTTTCTTGCCTAGTCGATATTTTAATCCAGCTATTTTATAAGTTGAGGATAAATAGTAAAATGGATAATTACTGATATCTCAGTATCTAATTTAAAGAGAAGACAAACATTCAGTGGACTAGTTAATGAATAATACTTATAATCTACGAAGGTTGGACTTTCTATCGTAGAAGTTCTCCCACTATTTTATCGAAACAATTACCCCTTCAATTGTTCGGGAAATTCTATTTCCTAGTAGGTCTTGACGTCCCAGCGGCAATTAATTGCACCCACGACTCGTGGCCATACAACCAATTCCCCAGGTAGGCATACTTATTGCCAATTGTGTTACTCCACAACCTTCAAGCTATTTTGCCTCGGTTTTCGCACTTATCTAGCACTGCTACATCATAAGTGTTACTAATCGTTAAGTCTAACCCATCAATCATGATGAGCAACGGGCCCGGTCGTGAGTTCTCCGTAACTAGTTATCGGTCGATCCTCACATCCCGACCAATCCTCACCCTTGTCATGTTTAGTTAAAAACAGGAATCAAGGAATTTCACGTATTGTCCCTTTCTTCGACTCGGGTGCCAGACTCTGGATCACCTCTATCGATAAGTAGACAACATACGCTAGTCCCTATTGATGGAAGGCTTGGATTTATATAAATACTTCATTTTATTTTAATCCAATATGACTTAATATTTAATTCAAGAGGGGGTTTACTGGTTTGAAAGTTATACTAACTCTCCTCGAGATCTCACCGCTTCAATTATGCTTTATCTTTTATTACGATCTAGATTCTAGCGCGCATCTCATACAAGCTAAATATAAATCGACAAATAAATAAAAGCCATACAAGCCTAGCATGCATACTACCACAATATGTTTTCGATCGGGAGCCTCCTATGCGGGCCATCATCGAGCCAATGATGTTGGCCCAATTGGTCAATCTAAAGGGTTCTCAAACGGGCCCTATGCTATTACACAATGTACCATGCATTCATGGCCTTCTTATCTTCTTGGGCTCCCACCTTGCTTGTAAATGGGCCTCCATCCTAAACTAGGAAAGCAGTAAAGCCCTATTCTATTACAAAGGATCAAAGTGGCCCAAAAACAATAATAGGCTCGCAGGCCCAATGAAAAACAAGCAATAAATTAAACCAATCACATCTACCCTAGGGTCAAGGCTCGTCTCGATCGAAAACCACGTAAACAGTTCACGTAGAGCAAGAAACATGTAAACATCTTTTACTTTCTTCTACCTTAATTTTAAAACATCCTTTTAAAACTACCTTCCTATGATTCTTGCTTTTTAGTCACTACTAATTATGACAAAATAAATATCCGGGTAAATAAAAAATTAATTTTCTGCTCAATTTCAGATTCTGTTTTTCAACTTTTGAAAATTTCATTTTGACCCCTCAACTTTCGAAAATTGCATTTTGACCCCAAAACTTTTAAAAAGTTACAAAAACACCCCTGGGCAGTTTCGGGCAGCAGACCAGAAAATAAAATTTTGAATTTTGAAAATTTTTCGATTTTTCAAATTGACCCCTCAAGTTTCGGTAATTGCAAAACAGCCCCTAAGTTTTCAGAAATTGCAAAACGACCCCAAAAACCGTGCGACCAGAATTGCAAGAACAGTCCAGAATTTTCAAATTTCCATATTTCAAAAATTTCGAATTTTCAGCCCCAAAAACCCTAATATGCGATTTTTGCCCCAAAAAGTCCTGAAGTTTCCAAAAACTATGAAAACCCCACAGATCTTGAAAAGCAGTTTTACCCAATGATAGATCTAGTCATAACAAGCAAGAATCAACTTATAGAACATAATTATCATGCGTTCTCATACATATAATTAAACATATACGGTGAACACAATTATGTTCAGGCTTTTGTATAATAATAATGGAGTTGGCTCTGATACCACTGTTGGGATATGGCTCGATTTGTCATACAACAAAGTGCGGAATTTAAAATTTTTCGAGTCATCCAACGGTCCCATAAAAGGAGTCTCCATATTATGTATACAAAAACATGAAACAAAAACACACACAACGAATTAACAAGGGGGTTTTTGCGATATACCTCACCACAGGCAAGGTGGTGGAAACCTCTGACTTCGTTTCTGAATCTGGATCTGGTTCACAGGAGTGATCCAAGTGTCTCACCTCCAGGGATAGTCCACACCAATTGGATTCTGGCAACACCTCAAGATCTTAGGCTCAGAACTGGATTCAGGAGATTTGTTATTGCAGGATTGTGTTGAATCTCTTGACAGATCAAGATCTAACACAATGGAACAGGGAGATGGCGGCGGCGGCACCAAGGTAGCCCACGGCAGCAGGTGGCGGCGGCTTAAGGTGGTGGCGGCGGCAGCTAGGGTTTCTAGCTAGGAGGGGGCGGCGGCTACTTAGGGCAAAAGGAGGCTAGGGTTTTTCTTTCAGGGTGTTCCCTTTGAGCTCTAGTTGTGCTCTATTTATAAGCTCCTTCTGTCCTAGGTTTGCAAGACTCCTTATGGGCTTTGATTAATAAAAGCCCATGTCTCGCAATCCTTCATTTAATTAACAACTTTAATTAAATGCCCAATCTTGATAAATCATTATTTCTTTTACATAATTAATTAGCAACTCAATTATTAATTAAGTTAGCCAATTAATTAATCTCCCACTTGAATTAAATACTTTTAATTCATTTAATTGATTTAATTACCTTTAAATCAATTAATTCCTTTCATGTCCTTTTATAACAGTCACCGTCCAATTGTATTGTGTGTGACCCTCTGGGTTCACCATCAATTGGCAGCAGGCCCACGAATCCTTCGTGATTTAATTTATGAACAATAAATTATTCCGGTCAATTAAACAACCTTTAATTGACCACTCCTAGAATTAAATCCTCTATTAATTCAGGAGTACCCACACTTCATGGTCGATGTCTAGCCACAAGCCCATGAAGCCCAACTTCAGGTGAATTGATATTTGTGAACCTCGTCTCATATAATTGCCATGTACATACGGTCCTTCTATCGACTAATATTCCCGATCAAGACTTAGGGTGTGTGAATTGATCGGCACCTCCAAATTTGTCTCGATAACTATACTTTCTAATTCAGGATAATATACCTTTGTGACCTTCTAAATTTGGAAACACCTTCCCAAATCCGTCACCGACCACGGCCGTGGATTCCTTGGATATATTATCTAAGAATCGTATAGGAAATTCTCTCACCCATTACAGTGAGTCAATAGATTCCATATTGGTACTAACCACCCGCGTACATGTCCATACGCACCCAACCTAGGCATGTTATGACCAAGCTACGTGGCCTATACCTAGATCTAAGTACGCACTTTCATGCACCGAATTCGCCCTAGTACCTCAAGTCAAAGGACTAAATCGTACACTATTATATTCCTTGAGAAGTATCCCATCACCGATATGCGTCATGCGCTTCCACAATGGGTTTCTCTGTTCGGGTCGTTCGATGCGTTCAATCTTCCATTGAACCACCTACTCGTATGCACTGGACTCAAATTCCTTGCTAATGAAACACTACAAATTCACTCCATGTGAATCATGCATACTCGTACAAGTCTTTGCGATTCCTACGATACCCCGTCTCGTTTCGGAATCTATGACTTGGAACACTTTTAAGATTACGACCTTTGAGACTGTTTCATGATTGCACTCAGTACTGAAGTGAATCGTCCCATAGTCAAATGTAATCTAAGGGTTTCAACCAATCGCTTAAATGTATTCGCGATAGATGAAGTTGGCCATTGTTTATCCTTATACACATATAAATAAACTTGCGTATTATTACATTTATACTAAAGAAAGATAATGATAGTTCCAATACAAGCTAAATATATTGGCTTGCAGGGCACTATTCCATCAAGATTGGCACCCCGACGATAGGGAATATACTACAAGTAACTCCTAGAATTAGAAAAGACTCATGTCTGGTCGAAAAACAACAAATTACTTCTTTCAAGACCCACGATATTGGTCACCCTCAGGCAACCGTTTTTGGGGAGTAGATAAGGCAGTTTATGCTAAGTCCACCAGGATAAGCTTTTACTGAGCTCTATGCATGAATCGTTTACTAACGAACAGCTAACATTGCTTGAACAGTACAGCGATAGATATATCTTATTTTCGGAGTATGTCTAATCGATCAGGTAATCTAAATTACTGTTGGGTTGCCTCGATTGTCAGAACAACAAAGAGTGCGGAATTTTAAAATTTTTCGAAGCACCCATGGTCCCATATATAGATCTCCATATTATGTATACGAAAAGTATGAATCAAAACGCATAAAGTACGTAAAAAGGGGGTTAATCGATTTTTACCTCACCACAGGCAAGGTGGTGGCAACCTCCAACTTTAATTCTGATTCACAGGTAGTGATCCAAGTGTCTCACCTCCAGAGATTAATCCAGACCAATTGGATTATGGCAACACCTCCTAGTCTTAGGCTACGAACTAGATCCAAGAGGTTTGTTATTAAAGGACTGTGCAGATCAACTTGGCAGAGCAAGATATAGCACTAGGGAACATGAGGGGAACCACGGCGGCACAAGAGCAGCTCACAGCCAGGTTGGTGGCGGCGCAGGGGCTGGTGCGGCTAGGTCAGAGGGCGGCTAGGGTTTGCTGTGCTAGGGTTTTAGCTTTTGAGCTCATGCAAAACTCTATTTATAAGCCTCCTTCTTGACCTTGGTTTGCAAGACTCCTTATGGGCTTTTAATTAAAGGCCCATGTCTTGCAAGCCTCCTTTTAATTAACCACCTTAATTAAAACCCAGTCAATATTAATTAATAAATTAATATTTCCTTTAATTAATTAATTAATTAAAACTTTAATTAATTATTTTAATCAATTAGATAAACTAATTAATTAATCTCCCACTTGAATTAACAATTTAATTCATTTAATTGATTTAATTACCTTTAAATCAATTAATTCCTTTATATACTTTTATAACTGTCACCGTCTAATTGTATTGTGTGTGACTTTCTGGGTTCACCATCAATTGGCAGCAGGCCCACGAATTCCTCGTGATTTAATTTATGAACAATAAATTGCTCCGGTCAATTAAACAACCTTTAATTGACCACTCCTAGAATCAATTCCTCTATTAACTCGGGAGTACCCACACTTCATGGTCGATGTCTAGCCACAAGCCCATGAAGCACAACTTCAGGTGAATTGATATTTGTGAACCTCACCTCTTATAATTGCCATGTACATACGGTCCTTCTATCGACTAATTTTCCCGATCAAGACTTAGGGTGTGTGAATTGATCGACACCTCTATGTTTTTCTCGATAACTATACTTTCTAATTCGGGATAATATTCCAGTGTGACTGCTAAATTTGGAAACCCCTTTCCAAATCCGTCATTGACTGTGGCCGCAGATTCCACGGATATATTATCTAAGAATCGTATAGGAAATTCTCTCATCCATTACGATGAGTTGGTAGATTCCATATTGGTACTAACCACTCGCGTACATAACTATACGCACCCAACCTAGGCATGTTATGATCAGGCTATGTGATCTATACCTAGATCTAAGTACGCACACTCATGCACCGAATTCTCCCTAGCACCTCAAGTTAAAGGACTAAATCGTACACTATTATAAGCCTTGAGAAACATCCCATCACCGATATGCGTCACGCGCTTCCACAATGGGTTTCTCTGTTCGGGTCATTCGATGCGTTCAATCCTCTATCGAACCACCTACTCATATGCACTGGCCTCAAATGCCTTGCTCATGAAACGCTACAAATTCACTCCATGTGAATCATGCATACTTGTACAAGCCTTGGAGATTCCTACGATACCCCATCTCGTTTCGAAATTTATGACTTGGAACATGTTTTAAGATTACGACCTTATAGACTGTTTCATGATTGCACTCAGTACTGAAGTGAATCGTCCCATAGTCAAATGTAATCTAATTTCATTCAATCGCTTAAATGTATTCGCTAGATGAAGTTGGCCATTGTTTATCCTTATACACATATAAATAAACGAGCGTATTATTACATTTATACTAAAGAAAGATAATGATAGTTCCAGTACAAGCTAAATATATTGGCTTGCGGGGCACTATCCCATCAATCTCCCATTTGCCCTAAAGCCAATCACAAACATTTCTAGGACCCATCCTTTTAAAGATGTTCTTCGAACTCATTTCATGATATAGCCTCTTTTAGTGGATCCGCTAAGCTGTCTTCTGAGTCGACATGATCCATTATGTGCGTTAACTCTACCAATGATTTCTCTAATCAAATTGTACTTTTCTTTCAATTGTGTTCAGATTTCTGGTGAGATCTCGAATGCTTTGCTTCAGGAATAGCTCTAATGTAATCATAGAAGATAACCATGAGCTTCGCAATGCTTGGCACTACATCCAACCATAGGATGAAGTTTTATATCCAAACACTTTCTTAAGCCGCATTTAATGCTACATTTAATGCTGCAATGTATCTTGCTTCAGTAGTCTAGATTGTTACGGTGATTTGCTTGGAACCCTTTCAAATTTACCGTTACCCCATTGAGGCGGGATATGTATCCAAAAATGGATATATTTATTCATCCACATCAGACTGAAAATTCGAATCAGTAAATCCTTCGAATTTTTTAATTCTCCACTACCACCGTAGACCAAGAACAAATCCTTAGTCTTTGTCAAGAGCTTAAGGATATCTTTTACGGTGGTCCAGCACTTTTCACTGGAGTTTGACTAGCAACTGGTCGTGACACTTGAGCAAGTTCTACGTCTGCTCGCGACACTTAAGCATGTTCTACGTCTGGTTTAGTACATAGTAAAGCATGCGACATGCAACCTTTTGTTTGAAACATTAGGTATTTGAGACATTCTCCTTTATTCTCATTTGATGTAGGGCACATCGATTTTGGAACAAGGGATACATTTTCTCACTGGAAGGAATCCCTTCTTGGATTCTTCATACTGAATATTTCAAGTATTGATTCTATGTACTTAGATTTAGAGAGTGTCAGCATCTTTTCCGATCGATTTCTATAGATACGTATCCCAATATGCAAGATGATTCTCCTAAATCTTTCATGGAGAATTGCACGGACAACCATGCTTTCGTCTGTGCTAACATTCCGATATCATCCCAGATAACCAGAACATTATCGACATATAAAATATGAGCTTCATTGCGCTCCCACTAATCTTCTTGTACACTCATGGTTCATACTTGTTTTGATGAAGTCAAATGTCTTGACTGTATTATCAGAACAAATGTGAATCTTAATGGATTCAGTTATTGCTACTGGAGAAAAAGGTTTCATTAAAATCTGTTCCAGAACTTTGTAATTAGCCTTTTTACCACTAGTCGATTCTTAGAGGCAACACCTTTCCATTCATTCCAAGTTTGAATATCCACTTACAACTTATAGACAACTTATAGGGATAAATCCCTCAGGTGGATCAATCAAGGTTATACCTTGTTGGAACGGATGGGATCCCTTTCGGTTTACATGAATTCCAGTCATGCAAGTGCGTCTACATCCAAATGTAGCTTCACCGTATATGGTGAAACCATACCTTTCAAGCTCTTCATGAACTTGATCAGATCTACGAATTATTGGTGTACTTGATGGTTCAGTAGTTTCTGGATTAACTCCCACTGTTTGCGGGGACGGGTCCAAATCTTGGACTTCATCAAGTTCCATGACGTTTCCATTTTCTTTGACGAGAAATTCATCAACAGAGGAACGGGTATTTAGGAGAAACGATTGTTTCTCATTGTCGTGGAACAGGTATCCAATGGATTTCGTTGGATACCCCACAATTATATACAAATTGGATTTACTAGCCAATTTATCTCCTTTCTCGTTTCTACCATCGGCAGGAGATCTCCATACTCAGAAGTAAGAGCATAGAGGTATTTTGCCATACCTTTCTTGGTAAAGCTTTGTAGGCACGAACTTTGAAGGTACTTTGCTCAGTATCTTCGATGCACTCAGGAGGACCAACCCCTAGAATGCATAAGGAAGCTTAACAAAACTCAATAAGGATCGACCAGTGTCTAACAATGTTAGATACCATCTCTTTAGACACTTCAATAAGTTGAGGCCTCTTAGGAGGAGTTTGTTGTATGAGAACCCCATTCTCATTGAGATAATTGAGGAATCCTTGACAAGTAGTTGCTATCTCGATTAGATCGAATGGTCGTAATTCTATGTCTTTGTTGATTCTCTACTTCATATTGAAATACCTTGAAAATTTTTAAAGATTTTTCGGATTTGTATCTCATTAGATACATTTTTCACTAACGACCAAGGTCATTAGTAAAAAGGTACAAAGTATGAGTAATCTCCTCTCACACTAACTTTTAGTGGTCCATATTCATGGATTAAGTCCAGATTTTGTTTGGTTCGCTCTGGATTCCCTGTGACGGGAGATCTGGTCATCTCTCCTTTGAGACATGATTCGCAGGTTGGAAGTTCATCTATGTTCTATTTTTCAAGAAGCTTAGGCGAAACCATCTTTTGAATTCTACTCTTGGAGATGTGTCCAAGTCTAGCGTACCAAAGTTATGGATTATTATCTTTGTATTAATTTGAACTTCACACATTAATTCAATGAAATTGAGTTAATGGTTTAATTCAATTAATTTACTTCCTTTCAATTAACTTCTTTAATTGATTCCTTTTTTCTTCAATTAACCCTTTAATTGAAACGTTGCTTAATTAATTAGATCATCTAATCAATTAAACATATCAGTGCCTTTCTTAGATGCAGTGGGATAATTCGACTTTTAGGCTACTTGCGTTCTATTGATTACCTTTATGGTCGAATTTAGAAGAGAATAAATTTTTCTTCATTTTACTCTTTTTTGACTTTGCAGTCCATGAAGTGTAAACGATCATGACAGGTTTATCCTTTTTGCCTTTAACCAATACTTTGGTTGATTCATGAAATGTGATCAACTTACCAAATAAGATCAGTGTATTTCAAGAGGTATTTGAATGAGTGGGAGGAGAATTTAGGAGGGAGTTAATGTTAAGATCACTTGCGGGCCTACGTTTAATCGATCCAATTTTCAACTAGATCGATAAAACAAAGACAGTGATCCTTGACACTAGTTCCTTCATTTATTCTCGAGTTTTATAACAATTTCTTAGAAGTCTCGAATCAAATCGATTCAAAACTACTCCTCAAAACAAGCCTTTTGAGGTGGTGGTTTGTTTCAGAAGACTGGTCCTCAAAACAGGCCTTTTGGAGGTGGATGTTTGTTTCAGAAGCTTCAGACATGCTCCTCGTGTTGCTTCCATAGCTCGTTCAATCTTGATGCTTATTTGAGGAAACGATCATTAAGATTCTCATACTATATAGGTGATTCGTATCACTTTTGAGATTCATCTTTATATGAGGAAACGATCATTAATATTCTCATACTCCACGGGTGATTCGTTTCTTTTATTTTGACTTATCTCGGAAGCGCATAAGGCATAGGCTCGTCGTTTAAGAACATCATTCCCACTTTTAGAATTTAAGACAATTCTCAAATTTCTTGCCTAGTCGATATTTTGATCCAGTTATTCTATTAGTCGAGGATAAATAGTAAAATGGATAATTACAGATATCTCTGTATCTATTTTAAAGAGAAGACAAACATTCAGTGGACTAGTTAATGAATAATACTTATAATCTACCAAGGTTGGACTTTCTATCGTAAAAGTTCTCCCACTATTTTGTCGAAACAATCACCCCTTTGATTGCTCGGGAATTCTAATTCCTAATATGTCTTGACGTCCCAGCAGCAATTAATTGTACCCACGACTCGTGGCCATACAATTAATTCCCCAGGTAGGTATACTTTTACCAATTGTGGCACCTCACAACCTTCAAGCTATTTCGCCTCGGTTTTCACATTTATCTAGCACTGCTACATCATAAATGTTACTAATCGTTATGTAAAACCCATCAATCATGATGAGCAACGGGCCCGGTCGTGAATTCTCCGTAACAGATTATCGGTCGATCTTCACATCCCGACCAGTCCTCAACCTTGTCGTGTTTAGTTAAAAACAAGAGTCAAGGAATTTCGTGTATTGTCCCTTTCTTTGAATCGGGTGCCAGACTCTGGATCACCTCTGGCAATAAGTAGATAACATACACTAGCTCCTATTGATGGAAGGTTTGGATCTTTAAAACTTCATTTTAAATGTACCCAATAGACTTAATATTAAATTCGAGAGGGGAATTTCGGGTTTGAAAGTTATACTAACTCTCCTCGAGATCTTACCGTGTTAATTATGCTTTATCTTTTATTACGATCTAGATTCTAGCGCGCATCTCATACAAGCTAAATATAAATCGACAAATAAATAAAAGCCATACAAGCCTAGCATGCATACTACCACAATATGTTTTCGATCGGGAGCCTCCTATGTGGGCCATCATCGAGCCATGATGTTGGCCCGATTGGTCAATCTAAAGGGTTCTCAAATAGGCCTATGCTATTACACAATGTACCATGCATACATGGCCTTCATATCTTCTTGGGCTCCCACCTTACCTGCAACGGGCCTTCATCCTAGACTAGGAAAGCAGTAAAGCCCTATTATATTACAAAGGCTCAAAGTGGCCCAAAAATATAACAGGCTCGCAGGCCCAATAAAAACCTAACATTAAATTAAACCACTCACATCTACCCTAAGGTCAAGGCTCGTCGCGATCGAAAACCACTTAAACAGTTCACGTAGAGCAAGAAACATGCAAACAACTTTTACCTATTTCTTTCTTAATTTTAAAACATCCTTTTAAACTAACTTCCTATGATTCTTACTTTTAGTCACTACTAATTATGACAAAATAAATTATCGGGTAAACAAAAATAAATTTTCTGCTCAAAATCAGATTATGTTTTTCAACTTTTGAAAATTGCATTTTCGGCCCCACAACTTTTGAAAATTGCACTTTGACCCCAAAGTTTTGAAAAATTACAAAAACACCCCAAAACCAAATCGGCCAGCAGACCAGAAACTAAAATTTTGAATTCTGAAAATTTTTGATTTTTTCAAACAGACACCTGAAGTTTCGGCAATTGCAAAACAGTCCCTAAACTTTCAGAAATTACAAAGCGACCCCAAAAACCCATGCGATCAGATTTGCAAAATGTTCCAGAATTTTTTAAATTTCCAGATTCTGAAATTTTGAATTTTAAGCCCTCTAAACCCTAATTTGCGATTTTTTGCACCAAAAAGTCCTGAAGTATTCAAAAACTATAAATTCGCCATAGATCTTGAAAAGCAGTTTTACCCAATCATAGATCCAGTCATAACAAGTAAGAATCAATTTACAGAACACAATTATCCCGAGTTTTCATACATATAATTAAACATATACGTAAACACACATTATGTTCAGGCCTTTTCGTATAATAAGTATGGAGATGTCTCTCATACCACTGTTGGATTGCCTCGATTGTCAGAATAACAAAGAGTGCGGAATTTTAAAATTTTTCGAAGCACCCATGGTCCCATATATAGATCTCCATATTATGTATACAAAAAGTATGAATCAAAACGCATAAAGTATGTAAAAAGGGGGTTAATCGATTTTTACCTCACCACAGGCAAGGTGGTGGCAACCTCCAACTTTAATTCTGATTCACAGGTAGTGATCCAAGTGTCTCACCTCTAAAAATTAATCCACACCAATTGGATTATGGCAACACCTCCTAGTCTTAGGCTACGAACTAGATCTAAGAGGTTTGTTATTAAAGGAATGTGCAGATCTACTTGGCAGAGCAAGATCTAGCACAAGGGAACAGGAGGGGAACCACGGCGGCACAAGAGCAGCTCACGGCCAGGTTGGTAGCGGCGGCAGCTAGGTGGCGGCGCAGGGGTGATAGGATAGTGCCCAGCAAGCCAGTTCAGTTAGCTTGTAGTAGGTCTATTATGTATAAGACAATCTTTGATTTTATAATAATATGCGCGTTTATTTATATGAGTATAAGGATAAACAATGGCTAACTTCATCCTAAAACACGTTCCAAGTCATAGAATCCAAAACGAGACTGGGTATCGTAGGAATCGCCAAGATTTGTACGAGTATGCATGATTAACATGGAGTGAATTTGTAGCGTTTCAAGAGCAAGGCATTTGAGGCCAGTGTATATTAGTAGGTGTTTCGATAGAGGATCGAATGCATCGAACGACCCGAACAGAGAAACCCATTGTGGAAGCGCATGATGTATATCGGTGATGGGATGTTTCTCAAGGCTTATAATAGTGTACGATTTAGTCCTTTGACTTGAGGTGCTAGGGCGAATTTGGTACATGAATGTGCGTACTTAGATCTAGGTATAGATCACTTAGCCTGATCATAACATGCCTAGGTTAGGTTCATATAGTTATGTACGCGAGTGGTTAGTTCCAATATGGAATCTACCGACTCATCATAATGGATGAGAGAATTTCCTATACGATTCTTAGATAATATATCCGAGGAATCTGCGGTCGCAGTCAATGACGTATTTGGAAAGGGGTTTCCAAATTTAGCAGTCACACTAGAATATTATCCCGAATTAGAAAGTATAGTTATCGAGACAAATTTAGAGGTGCCGATCAATTCACACACCCTAAGTCTTGATCGGGAAATTTAGTTGATAGAAGGACCGTATGTACATGGCAATTATAAGAGGTAAGGTTCACAAATATCAATTCACCTGAAGTTGGGCTTCATGGGCTTGTGGCTAGACATCGACCATGAAGTGTGGGTACTCCTGAGTTAATAGAGGAATTCATTCTAGGAGTGGTCAATTAAAGGTTTTGTAATTGACCGGAGCAATTTATTGTTCATAAATTAAATCACGAGGAATTCGTGAGCCTGCTGCCAATTAATGGTGAACCCAGAGGGTCACACACGATACAATTGGACGGTGACTGTTATAAAAGGGTATAAAAGGAATGAATTGATTTAATGGTAATTAAATCAATAAAACTAATTAAAGTGTTAATTCAAGTGGGAGATTAATTAATTAGTTGATTTAATTGATTAATATAATTAATTAAATTGCTAATTAATTAATTAAATAAAATATTAATTTATTACTATGGACTAGGTTTTAATTAAAGTTGTTAATTAAAAACATGTCTTGCAAGACATGGGCATTTAATTAAAAGCCCATAAGAAGTCATGCAAACCTAGGTCAAGAAGGAGGCTTATAAATAGGGTTCTGTATGAGCTCAAAAAGCTAACACCCTAGCACAGAAAAACCCTAGTCTCCTCTGCACCTAGCCGCCGTACCCATCCCTGCACCGCCACCTCCCTTCCGCCGCCACCACCTGGCCGTGAGCTGCTGTAGTGCCGCTGATGGGGGCTATTTTGTATCCCTTATAATAACCGGAATGACTAGTCCTTATACGCTCGGACCGACCAGGAGTCTAATTCATTAAATAGGTGCCATGTCCGATTTGCATTATCAATCCTCGGCGACCAAGAGCAATGTCCAGGTTCCATAAGGATTGCTATGCCTAGTCCTATTAGGATTATGTTTCCTTGTAAAACTAGGGTTAATGTCATATAAATACCTAGTTACACATTGTATTACGAACAACATACAATCAGAGCTTACGCCTACATACTTGGGCAATCTGATAACATAATTAATAGAAAAGCTTTTGCTATACTATTTACATATTCATCGTCTTGCTTACTTGATTGTTCTTTATGTAATTGTTCTTCCTTGAGATTGATCCATCCGGAATAAAGTAACAAAGCCCTATAATTTACACTTAATTTGACCACTGAAGCATATTTTATTGATTTAATCTAACCCAACGAAAAACGATTAAATCAGTTGGCGCCCACCGTGGGGCTAGGTTAATTATTCGATCGACATATGGCTCGCCCAAGGAAGAGCACCCGTAACGGAGCAAGGAGTAACACGACAAACCCGCGTAACACATCTGAGGATTAACCGGACGATACTAATAACAACGTCCCTTTAATTAATAACAATCAACAAGAGAACGAGCAGCTGCCGAATCAGGAGGAACCACAAGGATTAAACATCCAAAACCCCCAAGAACAACAAGGGATCCCCGCCAATGCGGTACCAGAAGACCATGTGGCTCCAGCGATCCCGGTTCCACTGTCAGACACTCGGGAGAAGCTACGACAGATCGCTATACTCTTTAATTCACTCTGCCCAGGAGAATGACTAATACCCGAGCAAGTTCCTAGAAACCTTAGAGCGACTAGGGCAAATCCTATTCAAAGGACACCGAGACAAGTCAATCAGATCTCGCAACAAGCGGACAGCCCTGCAAGCGAGCAACGATCACTGCACAATCCGCAAAAGAGCATTTCGAAACTTTTCGACGAACATGTCCGAAGAAAAATGGGTCGGACGAGGCAGCAACCCGCCGGCCCTGGGTCAAAGGAACATACCATAATTCCCATCGAAGATGATATAGTTGACGCAATTCCTAATCGACCACGAACCATGCGATTCTCGGAAAGAGAAATTGAAATGATGGTACAAGAATGTCTGGCACAACGCCTACGAACTGTTCAAAATCCATGGGCCAGATGTACGGAGATCCAAGAGAGCCTAGCTGCGTGCTCCCCCTTCTGCAAGGAAATAAAAGAAGCACAATCCTCGGGATAGGTTACAGAACCACAGACCCAGATGATTATATATTCAGCTTTACTAACATAATAAACTTATATGCTCACTCGTCTGAATTCACTGCAAAACTGATGGTCACCACATTCGAGGGGCTAGCTTTGGATTGGTTTGAAAAACAACCCACCAATTCCATATTCAGCTTTAGGGAATTATGCAATAAGCTAACTCAGCAGTTCGCTAGCCAGAAGAGACAGAAATTGCCAATGAGCTACCTAGGGACCATCCGTCAACAAGACGGGGAAACCCTCCGTTCCTGGTTGTCAAGATTTAATGTAGAATTGCTTAAAATCGATTCCCCAAATATCGATTACATAATCTCCATTCTCTTCGATCTCACCAAAAATAGGCAATTCGGGAATGCCCTCAGTAGAAAGCAACCAAGAACGTTTGCTGATATTATGACCTTGGCATCAAAGTACATGACCCAAGAGGAGATGAACTCTTTTAAAGACAAGAATAAATATAAAGCTCCCACCTCCAGTTCCAAGCGGCAAGATAGAATTCCTGCTCAAAAATCTATGGATTATGATCGATCCATTAGGAGAGGCAATGTCCTCCAGCGATTAGAATATAATCTAAACGATCAAGACAGACGACCTAATGTCTATCAAAGACCTAGATCGGGCGCGCCATCGAACAGGAGCAGAATCAACCAAGTAGAATACCCCTGGCTGACCGTTCCAATAGAAGAAATCTTGGTAGTACTTAAGAGGAACAATTGGATCCCGGCAGCGAAGAGAATCGCTCAGCCAAGGCCAAGGGCACGAAACTATGATTTATACCGTAGATATCACCGTGCACATGGGCATCGCACCGAAGATTGTTTTCACCTTAAAAAAGAAATTGAAAAACTGATCGAACAAGGAAAATTAGATGACTACTTAGAACGGAACAACCGCAAGAGGGGTAGAAGTCGGAGCCCTCGGAATAATAACCAAAGAGGAAGCCCCCGAAGAAGGTCCCCTAACGATGGCCCCCCACAAGAGTTGAACGATGGTCAGATCAACGGCACCATCCATACGATCTCAGGAGGACCAGCCGGCGGGGACTATCGCAATGCTCGTTGCACGACCACCAGGTCCATACTGGGAAGCATCAGGTACCCAAAAGAAGTATGGACGCTAGAAAGCAAATCACCTAAGCACCAGCTGATCAGTTTCGATGAGAGCGAAATACCAAAGAACTTTGTTTGAACACAAAAGAGGACAACCCTGATTTCCCGATGGTGGTATCACTGGAAATAGCGAACTATAACGTCAAAAGAATCCTGATCAACAATGGAAGCTCAGCCAACATCATCTCTAAAGAGGTTCTAGCTCAGATGAACTTGGGACAAATAACATTCCAAAAGGTAGCCACGCCTTTAGTAGGCTTTGGAGGTTCCGAAATTGTCCCCTGTGGCACAATAGCCCTATGTGTATCACTCGGAAGGAAACCACGTCGTACGGTGAAGCTAATCAAATTCATGGTAGTAGAAACCCCTTTTGCCTACAACGCGATCCTATGGCGACCCGCCCTCAACCTATTCCGAGTGGTTGTTTCAACTTACTATCAGAAAATAAAATTTCCAACTGACGTGGGAATCGGAGAAATAGTAAACGATCATTGAATGGCATGGGACTGCTACAACACTTCCTTAACCTTGGGGAACCGCTCCAGAACGTTTACCCCAGCTAAAAGAAAACTCGAAGAAGATGTTGACTGAGTCGAGATTGAAATCCCCAGCACAGACCGAATAGATAAAAAGGGAAAGGAACCGGTCGATTTGGCTTTGAAACCACCGGAACACAAAGATGTCCTACTAGTGCAAGGAGATCCAACGAAAACAACCAGAATAGGAACCGAACTTAGTAAGGAAGGGGAAGTAATGCTGGTAAACTTCCTCAGAGAAAACATAGATATCTTCGCTTGGAGTGCGAACGACATTGAAGGGATTGATCCCAGAGTAATCAGTCACTCGCTAAAAATCGACCCCATGGCAAAACCTGCTAGACAAAAGAAGAGGAATCATGGGCCGATAAAGGATAAAATAATCAAGGCAGAAGTAGAAAGGCTGCTCAAGGCAAAACAAATTCGAGAAATATACTTCTCGGAATGGCTATATAATGTCGTATTAGTAGCAAAAGGGGATAAAAAGGATAATAAGTGCAGAATGTGCAATGATTTCACCGAACTTAACAAGCTATGTCCGCGCGATCCGTATCTTACGTGGTTTCGTTAGTTCGATCAAGGGTGGGAAGTAATACAATAATAACAATAGTAAAACAATAGCAAAGACCAATGTAATTGTATCCGAATTGAATGAGTACAAATACAAATATTTAAGGGTCCTATTCGAGCATTATTGGATGCCGTACAAGCTAGAGGGTGAAATACGCACGAGAAAGCCTATACTAATATTCTCCAGTAAACTCGAGCAGCAGTCTCAAGGTTAGTGCCCCTGGGAAGTTGTGTCCAGTGTAATAAATGCATGGAGTATTTATAGCCAAATTGGAGGGCTTGGGCCTGGGCTCGGCCCAACAGTGTCCTTCGATCTATGGTTCTCTAATGTGCTCGGAACAATCATCTTCATGCTTTGGTTCGGCTTTTGGTCCCTGGCGACAGGGTTCGGTGCTATTCGAGCTGCGTTGAGGCTAGAAAAACAGGGGATCCGAATTACCCCTCATCAATACTCCCCCACTTCTCGAGTGTGAAGCAAAGCAAGAGCTCGAAGAAGTACAAAATACGTTCCATGCAACAATGAGACGAGCCGTTCAGAATGTCTTTAGGATATGCCTCGTTAAAAACCTAACTCGGAAAAACCCACTGGGATAAAAACCGAGCTAGGGAAAAAGAGTGCATATATAAGAAAACATACATCGGCGTGTTCTGAAGTTACCCTTGTTAGAGGATGTTGAAGTAATAATATCCTTTCTGGTTCCAAGATGCGTTGTTCGATCCCTAGATGGACGCTTTTTAGAATTTCCGGTTATAACAAGGAGGGTCTCCGAGATCCTTAGGGATAAAACGCAAGGACAAATTCCGCAGTTCTAGAAAAAGAGGGATCAAAAAGGCTATTTTGAGAGGAATAACCCAAAGTTTTTACCCTTGGTAAGTTCAACCGTCGCGGTTACTCGGGGACCTCTTTGCAATTTTACCTTTTTAACCCCGTATATATATGTTGACCCGTTGAAAAATTATTTCCATGTTATATTTTCTCTTGAGCTCGAAGTGTTTGAATCGAAAAGGTAGTTACTTTAGTACATTCTTTTCTGAATTCATAATGTCAAGTTCTAGAAGTTCAAAGGGCAAGAATAAGGTCGGAGAGAGTCAAGAATCTGATCCCTTGTTTAAGCTTGTAGATGACTTCGAAGATGGGGAATTTCATCAAGACGGCGAAGACGACGATCCGAGCGAGGATCTCGAAGAGAATGAGGTCGACAAACGTAGTATCGGCGAAGGTGCTTTTGTCAGGATCTTTAAACATACGCAAGCCTCACAAGCCGTAATCTCGGGTAAGTCAGAGCTTCCCGCTAGTGAAACTTCCTGTTGTTTTTCGAAAAAGGATCGCGCTCACCTCGAGGCGGATTTTGGGAAATTTCTTCCCAAAGGTTTTTCGATTGTAATTCCTTCTTACACCGAACGTGCCACTGAGCCCCCCGCTGGATGTCAAGCCTTTTACGAGGGACAATTTTTCTGTGGCTTGCGTATCCCGTTCGTTCCTCTCATCAGAAATGTCCTGAATTTCTTTTCGCTTTCCCCGGCTCAGCTTCTCCCGCACTCCGTTGCATATATACTAGCGTTTTGCACTCTTATGGAGGCAAAAGGAGAAGAAGCTTCCTTTAGCAACTTTTGGCAGATATTCCGAATGGATCCCTGCAAGGGTTCGAACATAGGCTTTGTGTCCGTCCGTCCGCGGTCTAAACGGCCTTTTCTTACAAAAATAACAACAGAGAAGACTTTAGGTTGGAAGAGGAGATTCTTTTTCGTGAAGGGCCCTGACGTTCCTATCTCAGAGGGTAGTTCGAAAACAAGACGTATATTGGAATCTTGTACGCTTGATAATTTACACCTTGGATCGTAGCAAAGGCTTTCAACCCTTTAGTAATTTCGATCTAAGGGTCTTAGCAACGGCTTTCACCATTTTTATAATTTCGATCTAAGGGGCATAGCGGAGGCTTTCACCCTTAGTCGTTTTTAGAGCATTTTTAGCTCGAGGGTCTTAGCAGAGGCTTTCACGCTTTAATAATTTCGATCTAAGGGGCATAGCAGAGGCTTTCACCCTTAGTCGTTTTTAGAGCATTTTTAGCTCGAGGGTCTTAGCAGAGGCTTTCACCCTTTAATAATTTCGATCTAAGGGGCATAGCAGAGGCTTTCACCCTTAGTCGTTTTTAGAGCATTTTTAGCTTGAGGGTCTTAGCAGAGGCTTTCACCCTTTAATAATTTCGATCCAAGGGGCATAGCAGAGGCTTTCACCCTTTTAACGATTTCGATCTAAGGGGCATAGCAGAGGCTTTCACCCTTAGTCGTTTTTAGAGCATTTTTAGCCCTAGGGTCATAGCAGAGGCTTTCACCCTTTTAATAATTTCGATCTAAGGGGCGTAGCAGAGGCTTTCACCCTTAGTCGTTTTTAGAGCATTTTTAGCTCGAGGGTCTTAGCAGAGGCTTTCACCCTTTAATAATTTCGATCTAAGGGTCTTAGCAACGGCTTTCACCCTTTTTATAATTTCGATCTAAGGGGCATAGCGGAGGCTTTCACCCTTAGTCGTTTTTAGAGCATTTTTAGCTCGAGGGTCTTAGCAGAGGCTTTCACCCTTTAATAATTTCGATCTAAGGGTCTTAGCAACGGCTTTCACCCTTTTTATAATTTCGATCTAAGGGGCATAGCGGAGGCTTTCACCCTTAGTCGTTTTTAGAGCATTTTTAGCTCGAGGGTCTTAGCAGAGGCTTTCACCCTTTAATAATTTCGATCTAAGGGGCATAGCAGAGGCTTTCACCCTTAGTCGTTTTTAGAGCATTTTTAGCTCGAGGGTCTTAGCAGAGGCTTTCACCCTTTAATAATTTCGATCTAAGGGGCATAGCAGAGGCTTTCACCCTTAGTCGTTTTTAGAGCATTTTTAGCTTGAGGGTCTTAGCAGAGGCTTTCACCCTTTAATAATTTCGATCCAAGGGGCATAGCAGAGCTTTCACCCTTAGTCGTTTTTAGAGCATTTTTAGCTCGAGGGTCTTAGCAGAGGCTTTCACCCTTTAATAATTTCGATCCAAGGGGCATAGCAGAGGCTTTCACCCTTAGTCGTTTTTAGAGCGTTTTTAGCTCGAGGGTCTTAGCAGAGGCTTTCACCCTTTAATAATTTCGATCTAAGGGGCATAGCAGAGGCTTTCACCCTTAGTCGTTTTTAGAGCATTTTTAGCCCTAGGGTCATAGCAGAGGCTTTCACCCTTTTAATAATTTCGATCTAAGGGGCGTAGCAGAGGCATTCACCCTTAGTCGTTTTTAGAGCATTTTTAGCTCGAGGGTCTTAGCAGAGGCTTTCACCCTTTAATAATTTCGATCCAAGGGGCATAGCAGAGGCTTTCACCCTTAGATAATAGGAGACTTAGACAAATACGAATAGAATAACAGAGATTGATAATATCAGGGAGAGATGAATGAGTATGAATATTGATGAAATTAGTTTCCATTGAATATGTAACTCTGATCGAAATACATTCTGACGAGAAAATAGTCTTCTGCTATCATGAAAAAAATGAATCACGGAAAAATAATCAGTGGTGAATAACCCAAATATCCTCATGCCTTTGTCGAGAAAAATCTTTGTCTATAGGTTCCCAATTTCGGTAAGTTTGATTTTTTCAAAATGGTTCCCGTTTTACAGGGAATCGCAACGGTCGACAAATCTTGTCCGTTTACTTCGCAATTTATACGCCGTTGGATTCTTTTCTGTTTTCGGCTATAAAAGGCTGGCCTATTGTTGAAATCATCTCATTCGTTGCATCGAGAATTTACCTATCTGATCATGGTGGTCAAGGCGACTATTCGATTAGTTCAACTGTTTGAGTTCGGACTTCGAACAATCTTTAAGAGTGATAGTCTTCTCACCCGACCTCGCTTAGAATATCGTCAGGCAAATACAATCTCCATCTTGAAAGCCAATATGCCCGATTCACGAGGTCCGCAGGCTGTTGCGCAGGTCTTCGATTAGGGACCTGTTGCTACAATGCATTTAGGAAGACACAGCAGGGAGCGAGCTATCCAGAATATAGTCACTCGATAAGCAATGTGCTCGCCCTTTTGTCCTCGGAAGATCGTAAATAAGGTTAAAAACCTGCGGGTCCTAAGGAGATTCCATACTTGGAGCCAAATTACTCCGAATTAGCAATAGGAGAAAAAGCCGAAAATTTCATAGGATTGTAGAAAATAATAGCGTTCTGATGTAATATAGAGGCTTGAGCTATGCTCGATATGTACTTCCCACATCTTGTATTTTTCGAAATAATATAATACAAATATATTTCTTCTTCGATTTTATCTCCCATGACTCCCTTTATTCTTAATATCAACAAAGAAATAATCAAATAGCACTTGCTTGGTCGAGTAATAGAATAATATTTCCGTGGACCTGTCGAACTTCTTCAGTCGCATAATCTTCAGGTTTGATAGTTCTGTTCGACTGAACCGATCGTAGTTATTCCTAGTCGAATAGCGTTATTTGTCTGCAAAGGTATCTGAATAAATTGAACTTGAATCCAAAATATTAATATTGAATAATAATGCTATGAGCATATCTTGAATATCATAATTCTCCTATATGCCCTAATGAACCATGTGTCCTTGTTACCAAACAGGGCCCTATTTCTCGGGAAACGTAACGGTCATTCCATTTATTACAGACATCAAACCGCTCGTAGCCATTATCTGGGCCGTTGATTTAAAACCCCTTACCACTATAAAAAGGTCCCTTCGTGTATACAATACTTCTCACTTTTTCCTTATGCTCCCTCCGATCACCATGGGTCGAGTTTTAGATTTGATTCATACTTTTTCCAAGATAAAGGAGTTTGAGATTAGACTCAGAACCCTGTTTTCCGATCTTAGCTCCTTTAGTATAAGCTTTTTCGCTTAGAATATCGACAGGCAAAAGAAATTGCGCCTAGAATACCGGCAGGCAACCTGTTTTCCCAGACATATTTTGTCTGTGACGGGTTAGAATTCCGGTCTTCTGGTGCAGTACCCGATCGGGCAGATAGTTACTCCGAGAGGAGTTCTTTAAATCTGAAGCACCAGCTTCCTCGAGGGCTTTCTTACGAGATAGGTCCTTCGAGTTCCTTTGGAGCGCCTCTGCTGGAATAACCCTCTGCTGCACCTGTTCGGATTAACCTGTAAATAATGATTGAGGATTTCAATCATTATTTACAGATGAAGACCTAAGGTCGGTCTGAATCCCCGGAGAAGAGTTTTGATCCGGCCTTCATCCTGTACGAAGACGGATGTGCGACACGTGGCTAGTGATGATCATGAAGAATCACTGCTGAGTTCTGCATCTGGAGCGATCTAATAGGGACGATGACCGAATATGTATCAGGATAGACTTACTCGCAGAACTTGTAATAGTGTAGGAGTGATTGTACTATATCTTTTGAGCTCGGAATTGATTCGAGGCTTTTCTTTGTAATTTATCTGAAGAATTTGAATGATAAAGCTTTCATTCTTTAATCGAATTTCACCATTTGATCTTCCTTTTATTGGTCGAACGACTGCTGATATTTAGCTCCGACTCATAATTTGTTGCCGTTGTTCAAATATTCCAATCATCCCAATCGAATCGAAAAAATAATAATAAATAAGATGATCGAAAAAAATAAATTCCGACCATCGATGAGCTCTGATTGCATAGATTTTCTAAGTCTACCACGCTAATAATGATCGAAGAAAATGGTTCCTTTGTGGAAAATAAATCCATTGAAGAAATAGATGAACTGTGCAATCATAGATCCGACCATTATCCTTAAGCTTTTCGCTGGCATACATATTTCTCCTCATATTAGGCATATGTCGATCTAATACTCGAATAAGGCCCCTCGGTGGGCGCCAATTGATCTTACGTGGTTTCGTTAGTTCGATCAAGGGTGGGAAGTAATACAATAATAACAATAGTAAAACAATAGCAAAGACCAATGTAATTGTATCCGAATTGAATGAGTACAAATACAAATATTTAAGGGTCCTATTCGAGCATTATTGGATGCCGTACAAGCTAGAGGGTGAAATACGCATGAGAAAGCCTATACTAATATTCTCCAGTAAACTCGAGCAGCAGTCTCAAGGTTAGTGCCCCTGGGAAGTTGTGTCCAGTGTAATAAATGCATGGAGTATTTATAGCCAAATTGGAGGGCTTGGGCCTGGGCTCGGCCCAACAGTGTCCTTCGATCTATGGTTCTCTAATGTGCTCGGAACAATCATCTTCATGCTTTGGTTCGGCTTTTGGTCCCTGGCGACAGGGTTCGGTGCTATTCGAGCTGCGTTGAGGCTAGAAAAACAGGGGATCCGAATTACCCCTCATCAATCCGTATCCCCTCCCGAGGATCGACTTATTAGTCATGCCTTCATAACTGAGCAGGGTGTTTACTGCTTCATAGTCATGCCTTTTGGCCTAAGGAACGCCGGGGCCACTTAACAAAGGTTAGTAAACCTAATGGTCAAAAGCATGAATGAACCTGACCATGTAAAACACCTCGATCGATGCTTCCCAATATTGAGAAAATACCGAATGAAACGGAATCCTGCAAAATGCACCTTCGGAGTTAAATCAGGAAAATTTTTAGGTTATTTGGTACATCAACGAGGAATTGAGGCCAATCCAGAAAAAATTCGAGCTATAACCGAAATGAGACCTTCCAAAACGATCTACCAAGTACAAAGCTTGGTAGGAAAGATCGTAGCGTTAAACAGATTCATCTCCAAGTCGGCCGACAGAAGTTTGCCTTTCTTTCAAACTCTACGAAAAGCAAAAAACTTTGTTTGGACTGAGGAATGCAACCAGGCCTTCGACCGGCTAAAGGAATATATGACGACCTCCCCACTATTGGCCAAACCAACCGAGGGAGAACCATTATACATTTACATATCAATCTCCGATGTGGCCATTAGTTCGGTTCTAGTAAAAGTAGAAGGTGTGGAACATAAGCCTGTTTCTTACTTAAGTAAGTTACTACAAGGGGCGGAGAAGATGATCTTACGCGTTTTCGTAGGTTCGATCAAGACAATATGCGATGCGGTATAAATGCTAAATAATAGAAGGAAAAGATCAATAATATTTGTATTTGAGATGATTGAGTACAAATTACAAGTATTGAGAGTCCTATTCGAGCATTATTGGATGCCGTACAAGCTAGAAGGTGAAATACATACAAGTTAACCTATGCTATTATTCCCAAGTGAGTCCGAGCTGCAGTCTAGAAGGAAGAGCACCTGGAAAGTTGTGTCATCGTCATAAATGCTTGGGGTATTTATAGCTGAGACCTGGAATCAGGTGAACCACCCACAGGTGTGTATTACTCAGCCCACGGGCCTGGGCCTGAGGTCGGCCCAACAGTGATTTTGGACCCTAAGCTTCCGGAGTAGAATCAGCGTAGGATTCCTGTGCTTTGGGCTCGAATTTATGCTCATGAGATCGAAAATGATGAATTTCGACCTCACAAGGCTGTATTAATGTTTGAGTCCAAGTTACCCCTCATCAATACTCCCCCACTTCTCGAGTTTAAAGAGGAGCTTAAGCTCGAAGAAGTATAAATTGAACGCTGGAGTGAGACGAGCCATTTTTGGATAAGTTTCGGATATGCCTCATTAAAAACCTGATTCGGAAAAACCCTTTGGGATAAAAACCGAGTTAGGGAAAAAGAGTGCATATTTCAGAAACCATGTAACGTCATCATCATGATATTACCCTTGTCATCTAGTGTTGGTATAGGATTTCCAGGTTAAGATCTTCTTACTGTCGCTTATTGTGATGCTTTTGTCGATTTTTAACAACATTTCCTTATTCCTTTGACTTTGATATGATAGATCGGTAGCAGAATGCGGAATCGACGCCCCATAATTGCATCTTTCACAATATTGGTCTTCAATTTTGTGATATTGGAAAGTATCGGGGTCATAAGTGCAATTATTGGAAATATGACTTCAAGTTCACCCTGGAGGAGTTTAACCGTCGCGGTTACTCGGGGACCGATTTGCAATTTCCCATTTTGTCCCTATATATATGTATCTCGATTGCGAGCCGCTGCTCAGCACAAATTCTGAAAGAAAATCCTAGATCGGAGCGAATAGATCGATAAGTGAACTTTAGCAATCTCTTTCGACCAATCTTCGCATAATTAACATGTCCAGTTCCATAGATCCGAAAGGTAAGTCCCCGGTAGTGGAAGGCCGAGAGAATGATCCTGAGAAGGGGCGGATTGATGGTGTTCGACCATCCGTGATGGGGAACACAGGAGAGCCAAATCCCAGTTCCGAGTCCGACAGAGAGGCGGGAGAATCGGATACTGAATCAGAGGAGACCAAAGATAATAACTCGAGCGAGGCGACAGTCTCCGACGAGGAAGTTGAAGAGGATGACGACCTTCCATTAGGGGAGAATGAACAAAAGAAGTATAGAATAGGCGGAAGTGTTGTGGTTACGATCTATAACTGGGTGGAGCCGTCAACCAGTGCGGGGTTAACTATGACAGAGGATAGGGCAGATGAGATCATTTGTTCTTTTACTGAGAAAGATCGGGAGCAATTGGAGACGGAGTTTGGTCAGTATATCGGTACCGAATATTCAATTGTCATTACGAGCCCCGAAGAACGAGTTACCGACCCTCCTGAGGGATGTCAAGCTTTTTATACTAAACATTTCCATTATGGTCTACGCATTCCTCTTCCTCCTTTGATCTGTAGTATTCTGGAAGCATTTCAGCTAACCCCTTCTCAAATTCTGCCGAACTCGATCGGACATATAATAGCCTTTTGCGTGCTGATGAAAGCCAAAGGAAAAAAGGCAGCCTTCCAAAATTTCTGGAGAATTTTTCAAATGAGCTCTTCCACGGCTTCGAACGCTGGTTACATATATTTTTCTCAGAGACCGAAAACGTCGGTCTTATCATCCAATGTTAGTAGCAATTTGAAAGGTTGGAAACAAGAATTCTTTTTTGTTCGAGGTCCATATTCTCCGCCTTCTGAGGATAATCCCGAGCCTACTCCGCATGAATGGCCTGGTGCCAAATCATGGATCTATGGCAAACGACGTCTTAAGGGAGACATGATTCATGAGATCTCAGACGAATTCTTGCAATCCCTTCGAGCCGATACTCATCAGACTCCTTTAATGACCCAGGAGGCGGTTTTGCGATTGGCCGAGCTCAGCACGTGCTCTTTTCCTGCCCTTCCAATCGATTATGGAAAAGCTGCAATCGACCTAGCCAATGCCCCCTCCACATTAGGTGCGTTGAATTATCTTGATTTACCTTTTTACGGCTATAGCTAATTCCCTTTTATTCCTCAGCTGGGATCGTTGATAAGTTCTGAACATCAATAGCTGGTCCGGTCGTTGCTTGGTTTTCGAAGGGTATCCAAGGTCGACCTCGTCGCCAAACATCGAAGGTTTCCCGTAAGGTAGTAAAATCCGCTCCTGGGGCCGGTACCGCCGTGGTTCCGAACGCTATGGTGACCTTTTCCCAAACTGCCATTGCGGGAACTTCCCACCCTTATTCTGCGACCGAGGGAACTTCTGAATCTCGAGCTTTTGATCTCCGGTCCATTTTTCCTACCGGCTCTTCTAATCCGAACGAGGTGGGACTCAGCCATTACACCCTACAAGAGGCCCGAGCTTAGGAGATACTGGAAGCGAGAATGGCTCGTAAGAGAAGTAGCGATGCCCCCGAGTCTTCTAGAAGGGTGAAGCCTTTTGGTCGAGGATCGGGTCCGATCCGATGTCGGGCAGGCCATTCCGAGCCTGACCTGGCTGATTTCATAGAGGACCATCTCCAGGGACCAAGGGCCGCTGGATTCCCAGAAAATGGAACCATCGAGTCTGATTTGGGCCCAGACGGGGAACATGTAGTGGATAAATCTCTTCGGATGTTCATGGCCGGGATATTTAAGAATGATAATACCGCGCTGTTTCTTAAAAATGACTTCGAGCTCGCGGGTGATTATGCCTATGCTCTGCAAAAGGTATATAAGTTTTTCACAAATACTTACCTTTCCTCAAAATCTTTGCTTCGCCTTTAATGTTTAATTTCTTCTCTAGGTCGGAGACTTGTTTAGTCATCAGGCTTACCGACTGGCCACCTTAAACGAGGAATCTCAGATGGCTCAGAGTGCCCTTCACAATGTCCTTACGGCGGAGGCTACCAAGGCTGATCAGTTGAGGGATACTACGACCAAGTTATCTGAGGTCGAAAAGGAGCTCGAGGAAGTTAGGAAGGGTCTTGACGGAAAGAGGGCCCTCGAGGAAGAGGTAACCAAATTGAGATCGGATCTTGAGCAGGCTAAGGCATTATCCGAACAGGCCTATGCTCGAGGCCGAGAAGAAGGCAGACTTCCCGCCTGATCTTACGTGGTTTCGTTAGTTCGATCAAGGGTGGGAAGTAATACAATAATAACAATAATAAAACAATAGCAAAGACCAATGTAATTGTATTCGAATTGAATGAGTACAAATACAAATATTTAAGGGTCCTATTCGAGCATTATTGGATGCCGTACAAGCTAGAGGGCGAAATACATATGAGAAAGCCTATACTGATATTCTCCGGTAAACCCGAGCAGCATTCTCAAAGCTAGTGCGCCTGGGAAGCCCCCCCAGTGTAATAAATGCATGGAGTATTTATAGCCAAATTGGAGGGCTTGGGCCTGGGCTCGGCCCAATAGTGTCCTTCGATCTCTTGTTTTCTTATGTGCTCGGAACAATCATCTTCAGGCTTTGGTTCGGCTCTTGGTCCCTGGGGACAGGGTTTGATGTTATTCGAACTGCGTTGAGGCTAGAAAGACAGGGGATCCGAATTACCCCTCATCAATACTCCCCCACTTCTCGAGTGCGAAGCGGAGCGAGCGCTCGAAGAAGTACAAAATACGTCCCATGCTACAATGAGACGAGCCGTTCAGAATGTCTTTAGGATATGCCTCGTTAAAAACCTAACTCGGAAAAACCCACTGGGATAAAAACCGAGCTAGGGAAAAAGAGTGCATATACTAGAAAACATACATCGGCGTGTTCTGAAGTTACCCTTGTCAGAGGATGTTGAAGTAATAATATCCTGTTTGGTTCCAAGATGCGTTGTTCGATCCCTAGACGGATGCTTTCCAGAATTTCCGATTATAATAAGGAGGGCCCCCGAGATCCTTAGGGATAAATCGCAAGGACAAATTCCGCAATTCTAGAAAATGAAGGATCAAAAAGGCAATTTTGAGAGGGATAACCCAAAGTTTTTACCCTTGGTAAGTTCAACCGTCGCGGTTACTCGGGGACCTCTTTGCAATTTTACCTTTTTAACCCCGTATATATATGATGACCCGTTGAAAAATTATTTCCATGTTATATTTTCTCTTGAGCTCGAAGTGTTTGAATCGAAAAGGTAGTTACTTTAGTACATTCATTTCCGAATTCATAATGTAAAGTTCTAGAAGTTCAAAGGGCAAGAATAAGGTCGAAGAGAGTCAAGAATCTGATCCTCTATTAAAGCTCGTTGATGATTACGAGGATGGAGAATTCCATCCAGGAGGCGAGAATGATGATCCGAGCGAGGATCTCGAAGAAAATGAGGTTGAAAAGCGCAGCATCGGTGAGGGTGCCTTTGTCAGAATTTTCAAACCCAAGCTCACCTCTGAGGTCGTGACCTCGAACACGTCAGAACTTCCTGCTAAAGAAACCTCCTGTTATTTTACGATGAAAGATCGTGTTTATCTTGAGACGGGATTTGGGAAATATCTTCCGAAAGGGTTTTCGATCGTCATTCCTTCTTATTCCGACCGTGCTACCGAGCCGCCAGCTGGCTGTCAATCGTTTTACGAGGGCCAATTCTCCTGTGGTCTACGTATTCCATTCATTCCCCTTATCAGAAATGTCCTTTCTTTCTTTTCTCTGTCCCCCGCTCAACTTCTCCCGCACTCTGTTGCCTACATAGTGGCATTCAGTGCTCTCATGGAGGCAAAAGGGGAAGAGGCCTCTTTTAGTAATTTCTGGCACACTTTCCGAATGGAATTGAATAAGGGCTCCAATGCGGGGTTTGTATCCATTTTCCAGCGGTCGAAGCGACCCTTTCTTACTAAGATATCAACAAAGAAGAGTATAGGCTGGAAGAGGAGATTCTTCTTCGTGAAAGGTCCTGATGTTCCTGTGTCGGAAGGTAGTTCAAAGACTAGACCGTATCGATGGGATGGTGCAGATTCTTGGTCGTATGGATCTCGTAAGATCAGAGAAAAGCTCAGACAACGTCTTTCCGACGAATTTCTCGAACAAATGCGATCCAATCCCTACTATACCAAGTCCCTAATTCAAGAGGGCGTTTTACGATTGGCTGGGTTGAGCCGCTGTGATTACCCTGCCCCGGCGATTAAGTACCCTAGCCAATCTTCCGAAGGATCCCTCCTGCGAACCTCTAGTGCTCCTACCCTTGCTCCTCTTTCTCTGGGTATGCTTCTTATCTTTAACTTACTTTTGGGTTTTATTAAACAATTTTCCTTGTTTAAACTCGTGCCCGATTCGTATTATCCTCGCAGGTCGACTTGTTGAGAATTTTTGAGTATCCCCTGCCGGCTTGGTCGGAGATAAACAATTTTATTTCGACCCATTACCTTACGCTTCCGAAAGAAGAACAGACGCAAGTAACTTAGGTGGGAATCCAGTTGTCATACCATCTTTGATTCCTGACTTAAGAGGGGTTGGCACTATGAGTTCTTTGAATTCTGCCACGTCCGGACCTCTTCGATCGTTATTCTCCCCTGATACTTCCGCTCTTTCGTCTGTCGGCTACAGTCAACATTCCTGGAATCGGATTCAGGGTATTCAGGAATACGAGAAGCTTCTGGGCCAGAAAAGAAATGCCGAACACCCAGGGCCTTCGAGGAGGATAAAACCCTTTGGCGTGAGTTTTGCTTCTGTCCCTTGTCGGGAAGGTAGGTCGGAGCCTGATGTGGCAGACTTTATGGATGAGCATTTTCGTAGTAGCAGAACTGCTGGATATCCTGAGGATGGTACCATTATGACTGATCTGGATATGAATGGGGAGAACGAATTCGACAAAGCCACTAGAATCTTTATGGCTAGTCGGTTTAAACGGGATATCCTGCTTCATTCCATCAAAGGGGATTTTGAGGTTTTGAGTGATTTCTCCAGAACGTATCATGAAGTAAATACTCGTCTTTTGACTGTGTTCTTTCTTTAGAATTCTTAGCCTTACTGATACTCGAAAATGTCTTGTAGGTAGGGGATTCATTCGCCCTTCAATCCTATCGTTTGGCGTTATTAGAGCAGGAATCGCAGGACGCTCATGATGCATATGCCCAGATTTTTGCTGATAACCAGGCCATTCGATCTCAGCTGGTGGAGAGTCAGCGAGAATTGTCCCAAGTAAAGAAGGAGCTTGAGAAAGCGAATACGAAGCATTCTTCCTCAGTAGAAGAGGACTTGCTTGCATCCGTTAAAGAGAGAAGTGCCCTTGAGGAGGAGCTAAAGAAGATAAAGGTCGAACTCGAGCTAGCGAAACAAGACTCTGAGCGTGCATATGCCCAAGGCCGGGAAGAAGCCGAGATCCCTGCCATACGAGAGTTCCTGGAATCCCCTGTCTTGGACCCCTTAGTTCAAAGGAAAATGGGAGAAATCCTTCAGACGATCTTTTATAAAGGGGTTCAACAATTGGTCGCGGCCAAGAAGATTCCGGATGATATGGATGAGTAATTTAAGCACATGAACCCTTTTAAGAATGCTGAAGGGAAGGATTACAAAGCTTCCTCTCTACCCAAGATGGATACTAATTGGAAAAATCATCGCTTTGCCCCCTTAGTCGAGGAGTATGGCATTCCGATGCCTAACCCTGATGTGCTCGAGCGTTTTACCGACTATCCTCCCGTGTCGGAGGAAAAAGGCGAAGATGTCAACATAGGCGATGTATCGGATAAAGAAGGCGATCGAACTTTTGACCAAACCGAGTAATAGCTCCGCCTGACTTTCTATTTAGCGAGTTATCGGAGCCGATCGTGCTGGGAGGGGCGATTCATAGTTTTGTAGTTAGGAACTCATTTTTGTAAACGGATTTGTTTCTTTTCTGATCTGACTGCTGTAACTTGTAAATTCCGATCTTACTAATATCCAGTTACCATTTTAATTTTCAAGGTTCGATAACTTTATGCTCGGATATTTGCCCTTTCCATACGGGATTTCTCTTTAAAGGTTGCGTCGATCCATTATCGTAATCATAGGGCGTAGTGTCTATAAATATTAGGGTTTCTTTTCATTATTCATACGACATCTTGCTTATAGAGATCGGAGCTTTTTGCCATATCTTCTGCCTTCTTCGAATCCCTTTAAGAGTAATAGTCCGAACCGTAGGTCCCAAATCCGCTTATCATGGAAAACGTATTAGGGAAGGCTATCGATCCCAGATCGTTATTTGGCGGTTCGAAAAATAAGAATCCGAGCAAGGAGCAAAAAGTTGCCAAGGAGGCCAAAACCTCCAAATCTTCTTCCAAGACCTCTGTGTCTTCCCCAAAAGCTCCTAAAGGGGAAGACAACAAGAAAGAGAAAAACACTTCTTCAAAACAAAACAAGGGCAGCCTCTAGCAAGTCGATTTTGGACAAGGAGCTCGAGGCTACGCTCGGGGGTTCTTCCCCGAAAGTTGTCGATCCTTCGAACAAAGATCCCGTGAGAGAGAATACTTCTGTCCCTTCTTCGAACAAAAGGCCTTATTCTGACGGGACCACTCCCATTGAGGCTTTACAAAATCTTGCCATTGGTGGTAAATCATCTCCCGATACTTCGACCGTTCCTCCCGCAGGGAATCTCAGCAAAAAATCCAAGTTAGATCTTGGCGGAGGGGCCTCTGCTGAAGCTTCAGGAATTGATAATCCTCTCCGACCTCTTGTCGATTTTTCTCCTCCAAAAGTTGCTTCTTCCCTGCACGAGGAGTCGAAGGATGGATCTCCTTCTAAGGTTGATCCCATGGGTAACTTGCTGCAAGCTAACTTTACTTTTTCGGAGACTGATATTCCCAAGGAGAGAAACGCATCCAAGGAGAGGAACATAGAAGAGTTGTTTGAGTCTGGGCAGCACTTCCTTTTTCAGGTGTGCATTTATTTATTCTTCCTCTCTTCTCTTTTTTTTTTTTTAGTGCTGTTGATCCTTTTAACAGGCCGGTCAAGACTTTATTGAGCTTAAAACATTTGCTGAGCGGGAGACCAATCAACGTACTGCCATCTCTTTCGAGCTGGAGGAGAAGAAAGTTGAGTTCGAGCGTGTCCTCGCAGAGAAGCTTGCTTTAGAGAGGGAGAAGACTGCTAACGAGCGTGGAGAAGAGATCCATAAGCAGCTGAACGAGAAAATCGAAAAACTGAAGAGCCTTCACGAGCAGGAGAAACAAGATTTCATACGTCGAGAGAAGGAGGCTTATGATCGTGGATTCGAAGCAGGATGTGAGGCTCGTAGCGCTGAGCTTCGAAAGATTCTTTCTGATAATAAGCTTGTTTAGATGTTGTCTCTAATTTACCCGGGCTTGTAATATGTCTATACTGTTTTTACTTGTGCGACCATGAATAATTTTCAGATATTTTATTTTCTATGGCTTGTAATACTATGGCTTGTAATACTTTACTTTTCTTCTCGAATCGTATGTTCCCCTTATGTGCTCTTTCTTTGATCATGCTTTAGTTTGCCTTCTCAATCTTTCGACCTTTGGCGTAGTAACTTTGCTTATTTTCCAAAAGTAATATCACTTTCTCTTCCCGGCGAATATCTCGGGAGTCGCGACAACCTTTTGATCTCGACCGTTTCTTTTGTTTTCTGATAGCCGTTGGATTTTTGAGAATAGTATCTATAAATGGGGCTCTTCGTTTTGTATTCTTATAACATCTTTCGAAAACAGATTCCTTCGATCATGCTGATTAGAAGACCTTGTTGCATGATTCAATGTTTCGAAATCCGGGTTGGGAGTTATATTGCGCATCATAGTAAAATTTATACTTCTATCTCGACTAGGGTATCTGCAGGCGAACACTATTTCAACCTTGAAGGCCGATAAGCTTTATTGCTGACCATCCACGACCCCAATGGCCCATGGCCTTTTTGTGGTTTAGGGAGACTCTGGCGTCAAGTTTTTCGAGGGTATGATGTAACTTGCTAGGTTTTCTTTTGAAAACGTTTCGGGTGGTGACTCGGAGATTGACGTCCTTCATTAAATGTTCATGTTTCTCCCGGGAAAGAGATGTATTGCCCTTCTCCTTCTCGAAGAAGTACGGCCATAGTCGAAGATTCGTTGGCTCGATGGGCGTTTCCTGGTCGAGTAAGGACATTATCGTCCACCGAAAATTTCATAGGATCGGCCAGTTATGAAGATGTAATAGGGGTTGATGTCTTTGTATCTTGCAATTGCATCATGTGTCAAGCTCGGAAAATACTTTTTATCGATCTTTACGACGGCTTTACTTATCCTTAGGCCGATTACCGACAAAGCTCTCTTTACATGATGTATTTAGATTTTTTTTTTTTTTTTCGAAATAGTTTCTGTATTTTCGGGAATCGTAACGGTCGGCGCATTTACTGCTTATATCTCAGCCGTTTGTATCATCAAATCTGAGTCGTTAATTGCTTTTTTCTTCCACTATATATAGTTCCGTTGTTACCTTTAAATTTAATGTTTCCGTGAGATTTCTGATCGGCTCTATGATTGAGATTTTACTCTCTCTGGCCATAATGTTTCGTTTATTATCTCCGACTGAACTGTTCGAGGTTCTCCTTCGAACTATCTTCCTTCATAAATTTTGCTATATTTTGATGGCAACTTATTTCGATTAGGGTATCGGCAGGCGAAAGTAATTGCGACTGGGGTACCGGCAGGCGACCAGCTCTCTCTGATTCCAACCATTCGAGACTGGTTCGAACTCCTGTATCCTTTCAATCCACCCAGTCGGATAGTGGGTCGACTGCTGGGGAAGTTTTCACGCACTCAATATCCACTTCTTCAAGATGTTCTTTGAAGAATGTTACCTCCGAGATTGCGTGGAATAATTTTTCTAGGGGTTGCTTCGCTATTTCTCGACCTGGACCGGTGTGGAGCAAGTAGTGAGGAAGTGATGGATGAAGGGTAGAAGCGTTGTTCTAGCCCAGTCTTACTCCTTCGATCACGGAGAGAATCTAGTGTAGGATTAATTTGTAACAGGGTTGCACTAAATGTAAAGCCTTTGCTCGACTTTCTTATCATTGTAATTTCGAACTCTTTTGTAACTGTTTGGAATGTCATGAATAAGATATTTATTTCTTTTATCATCCTTCCTTATTGTCCTGTAGAATTGCTTTCGTATACCGTCGTCGAGCATCAATTCTTCTGTCTTAAAAATATGAACAAGCGCTATTTTTTACCATATTTGATAAATATTTAGCTGATAGATGACATCCGACATTCCTCAATTTTGAGTATAACCTGTATGGGGCTTTTATTTCCCCGCCAAATATATAATAATTAAGAGATCGAATAGAAGTATTAAAATGACCTTTGAGTAACGATCTTAATCTGAGGGGCCAAATTCCCTAGTCGGACAAATATTCGCGAAGTAATAATCGAAATCGGGTCTTGATCGATCTTAAATAATAATTTTGATTTTAGGCGTCAAGATGATGGCTATTAGCCTTAGACGAATGGATAATTTACGGAGAGATAATAGAATAGAATGCTGGTTGATCTAGGTTGATCGAGGATAATAATTTCGATCTAAGGGGCGTAACAATGGCTTTCACCCTTAGTCGTTTTCAGAGCATTTTTGGCCCTTGGGTCATAGCAGAGGCTTTCACCCTTTAATAATTTCTATCTAAGGGGCATAGCAGAGGCTTTCACCCTTAGTCGTTTTCAGAGCATTTTTAGCCCTTGGGTCATAGCAGAGGCTTTCACCCTTTAATAATTTCGATCTAAGGGGCATAGCAGAGGCTTTCACCCTTAGTCGTTTTCAGAGCATTTTTAACCCTTGGGTCATAGCAGAGGCTTTCACCCTTTAATAATTTCGATCTAAGGGGCATAGCAGAGGCTTTCACCCTTAGTCGTTTTCAGAGCATTTTTAGCCCTTGGGTCATAGCAGAGGCTTTCACCCTTTAATAATTTCGATCTAAGGGGCATAGCAGAGGCTTTCACCCTTAGTCGTTTTCAGAGCATTTTTAGCCCTTGGGTCATAGCAGAGGCTTTCACCCTTTAATAATTTCGATCTAAGGGGCATAGCAGAGGCTTTCACCCTTAGTCCTTTTCAGAGCATTTTTAGCCCTTGGGTCAAAGCAGAGGCTTTCACCCTTTAATAATTTCGATCTAAGGGGCATAGCAGAGGCTTTCACCCTTAGTCGTTTTCAGAGCATTTTTAGCCCTTGGGTCATAGCAGAGGCTTTCACCCTTTAATAATTTCGATCTAAGGGGCATAGCAGAGGCTTTCACCCTTAGTCGTTTTCAGAGCATTTTTAGCCCTTTGGTCATAGCAGAGGCTTTCACCCTTTAATAATTTTGATCTAAGGGGCATAGCAGAGGCTTTCACTCTTAGTCGTTTTCAGAGCATTTTTAGCCCTTGGGTCATAGCAGAGGCTTTCACCCTTTAATAATTTCGATCTAAGGGGCATAGCAGAGGCTTTCACCCTTAGTCGTTTTCAGAGCATTTTTAGCCCTTGGGTCATAGCAGAGGCTTTCACCCTTTAATAATTTCGATCTAAGGGGCATAGCAGAGGCTTTCACCCTTAGTCGTTTTCAGAGCATTTTTAGCCCTTGGGTCATAGCAGAGGCTTTCACCCTTTAATAATTTCGATCTAAGGGGCATAGCAGAGGCTTTCACCCTTAGTCCTTTTCAGAGCATTTTTAGCCCTTGGGTCAAAGCAGAGGCTTTCACCCTTTAATAATTTCGATCTAAGGGGCATAGCAGAGGCTTTCACCCTTAGTCGTTTTCAGAGCATTTTTAGCCCTTGGGTCATAGCAGAGGCTTTCACCCTTTAATAATTTCGATCTAAGGGGCATAGCAGAGGCTTTCACCCTTAGTCGTTTTCAGAGCATTTTTAGCCCTTGGGTCATAGCAGAGGCTTTCACCCTTTAATAATTTCGATCTAAGGGGCATAGCAGAGGCTTTCACCCTTAGTCCTTTTCAGAGCATTTTTAGCCCTTGGGTCATAGCAGAGGCTTTCACCCTTTAATAATTTCGATCTAAGGGGAATAGCAGAGGCTTTCACCCTTAGTCGTTTTCAGAGCATTTTTAGCCCTTGGGTCATAGCAGAGGCTTTCACCCTTTAATAATTTCGATCTAAGGGGCATAGCAGAGGCTTTCACCCTTAGTCGTTTTCAGAGCATTTTTAGCCCTTGGGTCATAGCAGAGGCTTTCACCCTTTAATAATTTCGATCTAAGGGGCATAGCAGAGGCTTTCACCCTTAGATAATAGGAGACTGAGACAAATACGAATAGAATAACAGAGATTGATAATATCAGGGAGAGATGAATGAGTATGAATATTGATGAAATTAGTTTCCATTGAATATGTAACTCTGATCGAAATACATTTTGACGAGAAAATAGTCTTCTGCAATCATGAAAAGAGATGAATCATGGAAAAATAATCAGTGGTGAATAACCCAAATATCCTCATGCCTTTGTCGAGAAAAATCTTTGTCTATAGGTTCCCAATTTCGGTAAGTTTGATTTTTTCAAAATGGTTCCCGTTTTACAGGGAATCGCAACGGTCGACAAATCTTGTCCGTTCACTTCGCAATTTATACGTCGTTGGATTCTTTTCTGTTTTCGGCTATAAAAGGCTGGCCTATTGTTGAAATCATCTCATTCGTTGCATCGAGAATTTACCTATCTGATCATGGTGGTCAAGGCGACTATTCGATTAGTTCAACTGTTTGAGTTCGGATTTCGAACAATCTTTAAGAGTGACAGTCTTCTCACCCGACCTCGCTTAGAATATCGTCAGGCAAATACAATCTCCATCTTGAAAGCCAATATGCCCGATTCACGAGGTCCATAGGCTGTTGCGCAGGTCTTCGATTAGGGACCTGTTGCTACAATGCATTTAGGAAGACACAGCAGAGAGCGAGCTATCCAGAATATAGTCACTCGATAAGCCATGTGCTCGCCCTTTTGTCCTCGGAAGATCGTAAATAAAGTTAAAAGCCTGCGGGTCCTAAGGAGATTCCATACTTGGAGCCAAATTATTCCGAATAAGCAATAGGAGAAAAGACCGAAAATTTCATAGGATTGTAGAAAATAATAGCGTTCTGATGTAATATAGAGGCTTGAGCTATGCTCGATATGTACTTCCCACATCTTGTATTTTTCGAAATAATATAATACAAATATATTTCTTCTTCGATTTTATCTCCCATGACTCCCTTTATTCTTAATATCAACAAAGAAATAATCAAATAGCACTTGCTTGGTCGAGTAATAGAATAATATTTCCGTGGACCTGTCGAATTTCTACAGTCGCATAATCTTCAGGTTTGAGAGTTCTGTTCGACTGAACCGATCGTAGTTATTCCTAGTCGAACAGCGTTATTTGTCTGCAATGGTTTCTGAATAAATTGAACTTGAATCCAAAATATTAATCTTCAATAATAATGCTATGAGCATGTCTTGAATATCATAATTCTCCTATATGCCCTAATGAACCATGTGTCCTTGTTACCAAACAGGGCCCTATTTCTCGGGAAACGTAACGGTCATTCCATTTATTACGGACATCAAACCGTTCGTAGCCAGTTATCTGGGCCGTTGATTTGAAACCCCTTACCACTATAAAAAGGTCCCTTCGTGTATGCAACACTTCTCACTTTTTCCTTATGCTCCCTCCGATCATCATGGGTCGAGTTTTAGATTTGATTCATACTTTTTCCAAGATAAAGGAGTTTGAGATTAGACTCAGAACCCTGTTTTTCGATCTTAGCTCCTTTAGCATAAGCTTTTTCGCTTAGAATATCGACAGGCAAAAGAAATTGCGCCTAGAATACCGGCAGGCAACCTGTTTTCCCAGACATATCTTGTCTGCGACGGGTTAGAATTCCGGTCTTCTGGTGCAGTACCCGATCGGGCAGATGGTTACTCCGAGAGGAGTTCTTTAAATCTGAGGCACCAGCTTCCTCGAGGGCTTTCTTACGAAATAGCTCCTTCGAGTTCCCTTGGAGCGCCTCTGCTGGGATAACCTTTTGCTGCTCCGGTTCGGATTATCCTGTAAACAATGATCGCGCGTTTCAATCATTGTTTATTGATGATGATCTAAGGTCGGTATGGTGCCCCGGAGAGGAGCTCCAATCCGGCTTTTATCTCGTTCGAAGACGGATGTGAGACACGTGGCTAGTGATTGCCAAGAAGAATCACTGCTGAGTTCTGCATCTGGAGCAAATGAAGACCGAGAACGTACCAGGGTAGAATTATTCGTAGAACTCACAATTGGATAGGAGTGATTGTATTGTACTTCTTGAGTTCAAATTTTATTCGAGGCTTTTCTTTGTAACTTATTTGAAGAATTTGAAGAATTTGAAAGCTTTATTTTCTGATCGAATTTCAGAAAGACAGGGGATCCGAATTACCCCTCATCACCGCCATAAGAGAATTTTTAGAGTCACCCTATCTTGACGCCTTAGTTCGCTTGCGGTCGGGTGAAATTAATCAAGCCTTCTACTATAAAGGAATTCAGCATCTCCTCACAGCCGGAAGGATTCAAGGCGCCCTTGACGATTATCTTCCTTACATGGATCCTTATAAGAACATTTTCGGGAAAGATTATAAGGCTTCTTCTCTTCCTCCCAAGCTCGAAGACTTAGCCGACCACGAGTTCGCTCCATTTCTTGATGAATTTGGAGTGCCGATGCCAAATCCTGATGTGCTCGAAGCTCAATCTGAGGATGAAGATGTGGATATTGATGGGGATTCCCGCGATCAGGGAGAGCAAGGCACTCCGTCTTCCAATTCGAGTAAATCTGCAGCTGACGTGCAAGGTAATGATGAAGAAGAGAGCAGCTCGTGTAGTGATGATTCTGATAGCTCAGAAAGCGATTCCAGTGAAGGGAAAAAACAAGAGAGATCGGACCATGGTTCTGGCGTGAAGGAATCCAGCCGCTAATGATTATCATGTCATAGGATTTACTTAGCGAACTATTGTAATTGTGAATTTGTTTTACAGTCTCCTGCTTTTTTCTATATGGTGGATGCTCGAATTTACATCTTTTCCTTAGTGCCATGCTTAATCTATTGCCTGTTAGACCATCTTGTTGATCTTTATAACGTCATTCTTGCATACTTGGTTGCATCATCGAATCTTTCTTGGGAGTGGTGACTTACCAATTATTGTAATTCGCATGATGTCGCATCTCTTATAAATACTAAGGCCAATTTACCTTGTCTTTACGATAACATCATACACAGTGATCGGAGCTTTGGAAATAGTTACGGTCGAATAATTATCCGAAAACCAAGAGATGAATGAAAATTCGAACTTTTCTGTAATTCCTTCTGTGCCTTTCCCCAAACCCAATGATAGTAGAAACATAATGAAAAAGAGACGAGCTCCGGTTAAGTCCATTACTCCCGTCGAGCAGACCTTCCATGGAGGAGGTAAATCTTCGACTGTCGCCCTTTCTTCATGCTTGAAAACCAAAAGCTCAAACAAGAAAATTAAAAAGGTTTCTTTTAGGGAGGATGAATCTGTGCGCGCACCTTTTTCTGTTTGGTCCAGTTCCTCGCCGGCCGGAGAACCTTTATCATTTTCTTCTGATGTCATCCCGCTTAAAAGAGGTATATTCCATTTTGACTAAGTAACGCACGAGAAACTCGATCTGAGCCTTCTTCGAGCCAATATCTCTATATCCGAGGCGATTTTATCAAAGGGAGAATACTCTTCGTTTTTGTTTCAGTCTGGGTCAGATTTCCTTGCCCAGATAATCCTTGCTAATCTCTTTATCCTGTCTCTATAATCTTCTTATTTTAGGCTTGACGTGTCTTCCTTCAGGCTGGTGAATGCTTTTCTAAGCTCCATGCGTTGGCGAAACGTGAGATCGAGCAACGTGCTACTATCACTCTTGAGCTAGCCAGGAAGAAGATTGAGCTAGATCGCGCGCTGGAAGCCAATAGATTCTTTAAGGAGAAATTATCTCAGGAGAAAGTGAGCTCAGAATTAAGGGCCATCAAAGATATCTACGAACGTGAGAAAAGAGACTTCGAGCTTCGTGAGAGAGAAGCCTATATTCGCGGATATGCTGACCGCAGCGCTGAAGTTCAAAATATACTTTCCGAGAATAATTTCGTTTAGTTGTATTAGGATTTTCTTTTGTTGTAACATAACCTTGTTGTAGTAATATTGTCAAATGTTGTCTTTCAAGAAGTTCTGTTGATGAGGGGTATTTTGGATCCCCTGCCTTCGCAGGATCGATGCAGTTCGAACAACACCAGATCCTGCCCCCAGGAACCAAGAGCCGACTCAGGGTTCTAAATAAACTATTCCGAACCTTTTAAAAGAACCTGAGGTCGAGAAATGCAGTTGGGCCGAGCCTAGGCCCAAGCCCAACAATTCGGCTATAAATACCCCAAGCATTTATGACGAAGACACAACTTCCCAGGTGCTCTTCCTTCGAGACTGCTGCTCGGACTCACTTGGGAATAATAGCATAGGCTTCCTTATATGTATTTCATCCTCTAGCTTGTACGGCATCCAATAATGCTCGGATAGGACTCCCAATTCTTGTAATCTGTATTCGATCACCAAGAATATAATACTATTGATCTTTTATCTCCATTTACATTCATTAGCACGGCATTTTACACCACCCTTATCGAACGTACGAAAACGCGTAAGATCAATTGGCGCCCACCGTGGGGCCTTATTCGAGTATTAGATCGAAATATGCCTACTACGAGGAGAAATACGTATGTTAGCGGAGAGCCTCACCAACCAGAAACTCCGCCATTCACTATCCAGGGCGATCCTCCGACCAGCGGAGCATTCGTTAATTTGAGGTCGAAGATAAGACTTATGGGATGAATTTCCGACCTTAAGATTGGTGGTTTTATTCTGTAATTACCCAGCTCATTTATTCCTTCGATTGATTTATTTTCCACAAATGATCCATTTTCTAATACAGAATTAATCCCGTCGATTCGATCATCAGTTAACGACAAAAGGCTTAGAAAATCTATGGAATTACAGCTTATTAATGGTCGGAATTTATTTTTCCGATCAACATACCTATTAATCTCAGGAACAAATTTCACGAATCAATTATTTAAGAGATCAGTCACATAATCTGTTTATATTATTTATCGGTTATCTGATGTTTTTCTCGAATCAGTTGGGATAAATTGAATATTTGAACAACGACAACAAGTTAGATAAATCCTCGAAGTCACGGATGAGTATAGGTAATCGTCCGACCGCTAAAAGAAATCGAACAATGAAATTCGATCAGAGAACAAAGCTTTATTTTTAATATTTTTCAGACAAATTACAAAGCGAAGCCTAGAAAATAATATCAGAATTCGAGCTCGAGAAATAAAGTACGATCACCCCTACCCTATTACAAATTTTACGAGTAATTCTACCATGTTACATACTCGGTCTTCATTCCCTAAGATCGCTCCAGATGCAGAACTCAGCAACGATTTTTCTTGGCGATCACTAGCCACGTGTCGCACATCCGTCTTCGTACGGGATAAAAGCCGGATCGGAGCTCCTCTCCAGGGCTTCAGACCGACCTTAGGTCTTCATCTGTAAATAATGATTGAAATACTCAATCATTATTTACAGGTTAATCCGAACCGGTGCAGCAAAGGGTTATCTCAGCAGAGGCGCCTCAAGCAAGCTCGAAGGAACTATACTTCAAGAAGGCCCTCGAGGAAGCTGGTGCCTCAGATTTAAAGAACTCCTCTCAGATTAACCAGCTGCCCGATCGGATACTACGCCAGAAAACCGGAATTCTAACCCGCACCAGATAAGATATGTCTGGGAAAATAGGTTTCCTGCCGGTATTCTAGGCGTAATTTCTTTTGCCTGTCGATATTCTAAGCGAAAAAGCTTATACCAAAGGAGCTAAGGTCGTAAAACAGGGTTCGAAGTCTAATCTCAAACTCCTTTATAGGGGAGATAGTATAAATCAAATTTAAATCTCGACCCATGGGGATCGGAGGAAGCATAATGGAAAAAATGGGGAATGTCATATAAATAAAGGGACCTATTTATAGTGGTGAAAGATTTTGAATCAACGGCCTAGATAACAGATCGCAAACGGCTAGGATGTACGTATTAAATAGACTGACCGATGCGTTTCCCGAGAAATAGGGTCCTGTTTGGTTAGGAGAACGTACGGTCTAATAATGTGCAAAGAAAGGCCTATTCGAAATGTTCATTCGAACAAATGTTTACTTATGATCTTATTCGAAAGATAGCCCAAGGATCAGGAACACTTGTCTAAAAGTTCAACCCTCATGCACCTAATATTCTAAATGTAAAACCGCTATTTTTACAACCGACTAGTGATATTCGAATCTAAAAGGCTATGATGGATCTACTCGAACAAGACTCTCGAGCTAAAAAGTTCGACAGCTCAGGAAAATCGGCGATAGCAAGGATCAATCACAACAAGTCCTTATTTAATTAAAAGTCTACCAAGATATTAGTCTCTTACTCGCTCAAGAGACCACTGCCCGGTTAGTTCATTATTAATATCAGATATCCAAGATTGAAAATAAAAACTTGTCTGATTGTGCTCTATTTTATAAACAAGGAAAAGAGAAAATGGCATTCATAAATATTATTACAAAGGTACAAGAGTTCAAAGGGAAAATATGGAAGATATATTTCGAACATAGCACAAGCTAAATATATTACATAAGAACCCCTTTACTTTCTATAATCCTATGAAATTTTCGGATTTTCTCTCCTATCGTCTACTCGAAGTAACATAGCTCCGAGCGGGGAATTTCCCTCGGATCCGCAGGCTTTTAACTTTATTTGTGATCTTTCGGAGGCAAAGGGGCAAACGCACAGTTTATCGGATAACTATATTTTGGATCGTTCTCTCCCCAGTATGTCTTCCTAAATGCATTATAGCAGCGGGTCCCTAATCAATGACCCGCGCGACAACCTGCAGACTTCATGAATCTGGCATATTGGCCTTCAAGATGGAAATCATATTTGCCTGTCGATATTCTAAGCGAGGTCGGGATGGTCTTTCTTACCCTCGAAAAATATTCGAAGTCTGAGCTCAAAAAGTTGAATTGATTGAATAACGATCTTGACTACCATGATCGGACATATAAAATGCTGGTACAACGGGTAAGATAATTTCAACAATATGACAGCCTTTTATAGTAAAAGTTGAAAGAATCCAGTGGCAGATAATTCGCGAAATGAACGGATGAGATTTGTCGACCCTTGCAATTCTCGATAAACGAGGAACGGTTTGGGAAAAACCAAACTTGCCAGAATTGGGAACTTATAGACAAAGAATTTTCTTAACAAAGCATAAGGATTATTTATTAAGTTCTAAGGTCATTAACCATTTGCTGCTTTCGCTAAGATTCATCTTTTCTCACGACTACAGAAGACTATTATTTCATCAAAATTTATTTCGATCAGAGTATATATACTCAGCGGAAACTAGTCTCGTCAATATTCATATTATCTCATCTTATTCTGTTATTATTGATCTCTGTTCATCTATTATTCTATCTCTACTTGTCTCCATCTACTATTAAAAAGGGTGAAAGCTGTTGCTACGACCCTCGAAGATCGACCAAGGGTGAAAGCCGTTGCTACGCCCCTTGGATCGAAGAATGAAAATGGGTGACGACCCTCGGGCTAAAAATGCTCTGAAATGACTAAGGGTGAAAGCCGTTGCTATGCCCCTTAGATCGAAATTATTGAATGGGTGAAAGCCGTTGCTACGACCCTCGTGCTAAAAATGCTCTGAAATGACTAAGGGTGAAAGTCGTTGCTATGCCCCTTAGATCAAAATTATTGAATGGGTGAAAGCCGTTGCTACGACCCTCGGGCTAAAAATGCTCTGAAATGACTAAAGGTGAAAGTCGTTGCTATGCCCCTTAGATCGAAATTATTGAATGGGTGAAATCCGTTACTACGACCCTCGGGCTAAAAATGCTCTGAAATGACTAAGGGTGAAAGCCGTTGCTATGCCCCTTACATCGAAATTATTGAATGGGTGAAAGCCGTTGCTACGACCCTCGGGCTAAAAATGCTCTGAAATGACTAAGTGTGAAAGCCGTTGCTATGCCCCTTAGATCGAAATTATTGAATGGGTAAAAGCCGTTGCTACGACCCTCGGGCTAAAAATGCTCTGAAATGACTAAGGGTGAAAGCCGTTGCTATGCCCCTTAGATCAAAATTATTGAATGGGTGAAAGCTGTTGCTATGACCCTCGGTCTAAAAATGCTCTGAAATGACTAAGGGTGAAAGCCGTTGCTACGCCCCTTAGATCGAAATTATCGAATGAGTGAAAGCTGTTGCTAAGACCCTAACAACAAGTTATTGATTCTGCCAAAAATTCCAACAATATCCTATTTCGGACTACATCAACCGAGATCTGCTAAGACCGTCTATTATCATCCAAGTATTATTAAACTTTCGATTACTCTATCAACAAATGAAATCGGTGAAGAACGCCAATTATCATTTATATCTGAATATCAAAGGTCGAAGAATGTCGATTGTTATTTATTATCTAAATACTTATCAAAGTCGCTTGGGAATAGCATTTGTTGTTCATATTCTTGAGGCGAAGAAATTGATGCTCGGTAACAATATACAGAAGCAATTCTGCAGATTAACAAATAAGGATGATAAAGGAAATAAATATTTCATTCATGACCTTTAAAACAGATACAAGAGAATTCGTGATTACAATAATAAGGAAAATCGAGCAAAGCTGAGACTTTACATTTTAATGTAACCCTATTACAAGTTAACCCTACGCTAGAATGTTTTCGTAATCAAAAAAGGAGGGCGGGGCTAGGATAACACTTCTACCCTTCATCCATCGCTTCCTCAATAATCCCTAGAGAAATTATTCCACGCAATCTCAAAGGCAACATTCTTCAAGAAACATCTTGAAAAAGTGGAGACCGAGTGCAGGAAAACTCCTCCAGCAGTTGACCCACTATCCAACCGGATGGAGCGACAGGATACAAGAATTCAAACCAGTCTCAAATGGTCGGAATCAGAGAGAGCTGGTCGCCTGCCGGTACCCCAGTCGCAATTATTTTCGCCTGTCGATACCCTAGTCGAAATAAGTTGCCATTGGAGACAGCCAAAATTATAAAGGAAGATAGTTTGAACTCGAACCTCGAACCATTTTATCGGGGATAACAAACGAAACATGATGGCCACAGGAAGTAAAAATTCAACCATAGAGCCGATCAGAACAATTACTGAAATGTAAAAATATGAAGGTAACTATGGAACTATATATAGTGGAAGGAAACGGCAATCGACGACTAAGATTTGATGATACTAACGGCTGAGATACAAGCAATAAATGTGCCGACCGTTACGGTTTGGGTAAGTGAAGAAAATGTCAAAATTATTTCTGCTCAAGTTCGTCCTGTTCGAATTCGTTATAATCTCAGTTCCAGTCATCAAAAGAGAATCACGAAGAAAAATTCAAAGTATAGCTTATAAAGAAAGCGTTATCAGTAATTAGTCCGAGGATGACTGAGACCAATGAAGTACAATATTTGAGTAAAGCGGTCGTAAGGATCGATAAAAAAGACTATTAATTTCCGAGCTTGACATATCAAGCAATTACAAATTACAAGAAATCAACTCCTATTACATATCAGACTAATCTTTTGTTATTAGTACTTTTTACAATCTTGAGAAAATTGGCAAAGCACTAATCTATATATCTGAAAGAGAGAATAACTTCGTAACCAGGCAATCCTATGAAATTTTCGGCGGACGATAATGTCCTTACTCGAATAGGAGGAGCCTGTCAAGCCAACAGGCTTTCGTCTTTATTTATGATTCCTCAAAAAGGAGAAGGGTAATGCATCTTTTTCTAGGTGTAACGTGAATACTTTATTGAGGACCTCGACCCTCGAAGATCCACCCCTAACATCCTCGAGGAAGAACCGAACAAACCGCTGGAGACCCTTAAAAGATTTGATGCTTGAGCTTCTCCTAAACCACAGAAGGTCATGGGGACTGCCTGGGTCGTGGATGGTCAGCAATAAAGCTTATCGGCTTCCAAGGTCGGAAAAGCGTTCGCCTGCAGATATCCTAGTCGAGATTGAAGTACTAATTAGCCTGTGACCTGCAAAATAGGTCCTAACTCGAAATTCAAAATATTGGGCCATGCAACAAGATCTTTTAACCAGCATGGTCGAAGGAGTCTGCTTTCAAATAATTTTATAAGGATACAAAATGAAGAACCCCATTTATAGGTACTATTTTCAAAAATCCAACGGTTAGCAAAAAGCAAAGGGAACGATCGAGATCAAAAGACTGTTACGCTTCCCGAGAATTTGAGCGGGAAAAGAAGATTATCTGATTAATATATCAGGATCGAAAATCCCGACGGTCGGGACCTAAAATTCAAACAAAGAAAGTAGGCTAAAAGTACGAATGGAAAAGAGCACATCAAATTATACAAGACCAGGCAATCCGAGAAATAAATACATTATTACAAACCAAAGAAGATAGAAATGTCAGAAATTATTCATGATTACATGGAAACGAATGAAAGACAACATCTAGAGGAGCTTATTATCGGAAAAAATCTTCCGAAGTTCAGCATTACGAGCCTCATATCCCATTCCATATCCGCGGTCGTAAGCCTCCTTTTCACGGCGCTCGAAGTCTTGTTTTTCCTGCTCGTGAAGACTTTTCAGTTTCTCGAGCTCCTCGTTCAGTTTTTTGTGAATTTCTTCTCCCTGATCTTTAGCAATTTTCTCTTTCTCTAAAGCAAGCTTCTCCTCAAGGACACGGTCGAATTCAGCTTTCTTCTTCTCCAGCTCTAGGGAGATAGCAGCATGCCGATTCGTTTCCCGCTCAGCAAGCGTTTTGAGTTCGACAAAATCTTGTCCGGCCTGTTAAAGGTTCGAATAATTAAAAAAAAAAAAAAAAGAGAAAGATTAGCACCTGAAACAGAAAGTGCGACCCAGATTGGAACAACTCTTCTAAATTTCTCTCCTTGGACATATCGGTCTCCGAAGTAGTAAAATCAAGACGCAAAGGCTATTCACAGCAGGATTCCCGAAAGCAACTTTAGAAATGGGCCCGTCTTTCGAATCTTTAGGCGAGGAAGGAGTAACCATCGGAGGAACAAACTTAACTCGGGGTTCGGAAATGTTATCGGTCTTTAGGGATTCGGCAGAGATTTCTTCACCAATATTCAACTTAGGTTTTTTGCTCGAACCTCCTGTAGGAGGGATGACCGAAGAGTCGTCAGATAACGGCTTGTTGCCGATGGCAAGTTTCTGCAAAGCCTCGATGGGTGTGACCCCGTCAGAATAAGGCCTTTTGTTCGAAGAGGGAACGTGAATTTTCTGCCCAGCTGGTTCTTCACTCGAAGAATCAACAACTTTCGGGGAAGAACCCCCGAGCGCAGCCTCAAGCTCTCATCCAAAATGGACTTGTTGGAACTGCCCTTGTTTTGCTTTGATGAAGCGCTTTTCTCTTTCTTAATTTCCCCTCCTTTAGGAGCCTTTGGGGAAGACACAGGATTTTTAGAAGAAGATTTGGAGGGCTTGGCCTCCTTGGCAGGTTTTTGCTCTTTGGACGAGTTTTTATTCTTCAAACCACCCAATAGCAGTTTGGGGTCGATAGCCTTACCCAATATATTTTCCATAGTAAACAGGGAGTGAATCGAGAAATTAGAGGAATGCAGAATATATAGGGAGAGCCCCGATCTCTATAAGCAAAGGTGTAGTGTAAATGATTTGAAGAGATCCTCGTATTTATAGGCACTACGCCCTATGACCTACGATAGTGAATCGACGCGACCTTCAAGAAAGATTCCATTGGAATAAACAGATTTCGAGCGTAAAATACAAAGAAAACAAACTTTGAAGAGCAAATGATGTCAAAATATTTATAAGATGAGAATATACAAGTCATGCGAACCAGATCGTAAAGAAAACAAATCCGACCGCAAAGAGAAACAAATTACGAACATACGTATATACATTTGATTCTTAACTACAAAACTATGAATCGCCCCCTCCGGCATGCTCGAACCCAGCCTTCAGACCAACGCCATCTTCGCCGCCGTTGCCTAATAGATCAATCTGATCGAAGGGTCAATCGTCTTCCTTATCCGATCCGCCCTCTGTGTTAACAGTTTCATTCTCCCCTGAGGCAGAAGGATGATCATCATCGGAGCGCTAGAGCAAATCTGGATTAGGCATTGGAGTGCCAAACTCCTCAACTAAGGGGGCATAACGATGACTTTGCCAGTTCACGGATCCTTGGGGCAATGACGAAGCTTTATAGTCCTTTCCTTCGGCATTTTTGTAAGGATTCATATACAGGAGGTACTCTTCCATTTTATCCTCGATCCTCTCGGCTGAAATCAATTGTTGAACCCCCTTATAAAAAATAGTTTGGAGGATTTCACCAATCCTCATCCAAACTAAAGGATCAAAAATAGGGGAACCAAGGAATTTTCGTATGGCAGGGATTTCCGCCTCTTCTGCCCCTTGAGAATAGGCGCGAGCTGAATCTTGCTTGGTTTGCTCAAGTTCAATCTTAATTCTCTTAAGTTCGTCTTCAAGTGCGCTCTTTTCCGTCACTACAGACAACAATTCTTCCTCCACTGAGGAGGAACGCCTCATAGTTGCTTTCTCAAGCTCCTTCTTTACTTTGGATAATTCTCGCAGACTCTCTGCCAGTTGAGATCGAAGGGCTTGATTGTCAGCAAAAATTTGTGCATATGCGTCGTGAGCGTCCTGCGATTCCTGCTCTAGTAGTGCCAAACGATAGGTTTGGAGGGCGAACAAATCCCTGACCTATGAGACATTTTTGGGTATCAGCAAAGGTTAGGGACTCTAAAGAAAGAGGAGATAGATAAAAGACAAATTTTCACCTCATGATACGTTCGGGAGAAATCACTCAAAACCTCAAAATCACCATTGACGGTATGAAGCAACGTATCCCTCTTGAACCGACTAGCCATATAAATCCTAGCGGCTTTGTCGAATTCATTCTCGCCACCCGAATCCAGATCGGTCTGAATAGTCCCGTCTTCAGGATATCCAGCAGCCGTACTACCGCGAAAATGTTCGTCCATGAAATCCGCCACGTCAGGCTCCGACCTACCCTCTCGACATGGAACCGCGTCAGAACTCACACCAAAGGGTTTCACCCTCCTCGAGGGCCCTGGATGGTCAGCATTCCTCTTTCGACTCAGGAGCTTCTCATACTCCTGAACACCCAGAATCCGGTTCCAGGAATGTTGACTATAACCAACGGACGAAAGAGCAGAAGTATCAGGGGAAAACAGAGTTCGAAGAGGTCCTGCGGTGGCAGAGTTCAAGGAGCTCATAGTACCGAGCCCTCTCAGATCGGGAATTGTAACTGGTATATTAACTGAGTTTCCGCCTAAAATACTTGCATCCGCTCTTCTTTCGGAAGAATATGGTAACGGGTTGAAATAAAAGGGCTTATCTTCAACCGAGCCGGCAGCAGACAGACGAAACTTCTCGACCACTCGACCTGCAAAGGAAATACAAAATGTGCACGAGTTTAAACAAGAAGAATTGATTGGTCACACCTCAAAGTAGGCAGAAGCAAAGAAGCATACCCAAAGAGAGAGGGGCAAAAAGCGGAGCAGTAGAGGCTGGCAGGTCATTAATCTGAGGAAGGGATCCTTCGAAGGATTGACAGGAATATTTGATTGCCGGGGCAGGATAATCACAGTGGCTCAACCCAGCCAATCGCAGAACACCTTCCTGAATTAGGAGCTTGGTCTGGTAAGGATTGGACCGCAACTGCTCGAGAAATTCGTCGAAAAGACGGTGGTTTAGTTTCTCTTTAATCCTACGAGGACCATATGACCAAGAGTTTACGCCATCCCATCTATATGGTCTCGTTTTCGAGCTACCATCTGAAATTGGAACATCAGGGCCTTTCACAAAAAAAAATCTCCTTTTCCAACCTTTATTCTTTTCCGTTGTTATATTCGTAAGAAAAGGCCGCTTCGACCGCTGGCGGATGGACACAAACCCCACATTTGAACCTTTGCACAGGTCCATTCGGAATATTTGCCAAAAATTACTAAAAGAGGCTTCTCCCCCCTTTGCCTCCATAAGAGCGCTGAACGCTACTATATATGCAACAGAGTGCGAGAGAAGCTGAGCGGGGGAAAGCGAGAAGAAAGTCAAAATGTTTCTGATAAGGGGAATGAACGGGATACGCAAACCACAAGAAAATTGATTCTCGTAGAAGGCTTGACAGCCAGCCGGAGGCTCGGTAGCACGTTCGGTGTAAGAGGGAATGACGATCGAAAACCCCTTGGGAAGAAATTTCCCGAACTCCGCCTCGAGGTAAACACGATCCTTCTTTGTAAAATAACAGGAAGTTTGGTTGGCAGGAAGTTCTGACCTATTCGAGATTGCGGCATCAGAAGGATGCGTATGTTTAAAGATCCTGACGAAGGCACCCTCGCCGATGCCGATGCTGTGTTTCTCGACCATGTTTTCCTCAAGATCCTCAATCGGGTCGTCATCCTCATCTTCTTGACGAAATTCTCCATCTCCGTAATCATCAACAAGCTTTAACAAAGGATCGGACTCTTGGTTTTCTCCGACCTTAGCCTTGCCCTTTGAACTTCTTGAACTTGACATTATGGATTCGAAAACGAATGTATTAAAGTAAGTGCCTTTTCGATTCAAATACCCCGAGCTCAAGAGAGAATGGGATATGGAAGTAATTTTTCAATGAGTCAACATATATATATACGGGGTTAAAAAGGTAAAATTGCAAAATGGTCCCCGAGTAACCGCAACGGTTGAACTTACCCTGAGTAAAAATTTAAAGTTATCCTCCTGAGAATTGCATTCTTGGTCCTTTACTTTCCAAATTATAGAGTAAACTCCCTGGAAATTGTTCCCGTGGTATTCCATTGATCTCTTCATTACGATCGAAAAATTTAGAAAGCATTCGTCGAGGAATTGAATGAAGCATCGTGGAGTAATAAAAGTTATTGCAATTTAGAGGTCCTACGCAAACGATGGACGACGAGGTTTATCTTTCTGACACGCCGATATATTGTTTCTTATATATGAACTCTTTTTCCCTGGTTTGGTTTTTATCCCAATGGGTTTTTCCGAGTTAGGTTTTTAACGAGGCATATCCGAAACACATTCTGAGCGGCTCATCTATTATGCGACATAATTTGTACTTCTTCGAGCGCAAGCTCCACTTCACGCTCGAGAAGTGGGGGAGTATTGATGAGGGGTATTTTGGATCCCCTGCCTTCGCAGGATCGATGCAGTTCGAACAACACCAGATCCTGCCCCCAGGAACCAAGAGCCGACTCAGGGTTCTAAATAAACTATTCCGAACCTTTTAAAAGAACCTGAGGTCGAGAAATGCAGTTGGGCCGAGCCTAGGCCCAAGCCCAACAATTCGGCTATAAATACCCCAAGCATTTATGACGACGACACAACTTCCCAGGTGCTCTTCCTTCGAGACTGCTGCTCGGACTCACTTGGGAATAATAGCATAGGCTTCCTTATATGTATTTCATCCTCTAGCTTGTACGGCATCCAATAATGCTCGGATAGGACTCCCAATTCTTGTAATATGTATTCGATCACCAAGAATATAATACTATTGATCTTTTATCTCCATTTACATTCATTAGCACGGCATTTTACACCACCCTTATCGAACGTACGAAAACGCGTAAGATCATCTGTCTCCTTCTGTCCCCCCCCCCCTTTTTTTTTTTAACGTCCCTTATTTCTTGGGAAGTGAAACAGTCAGAGCGTTTAATGCTCGTATCGTGACCATTCAGTTCAAGAGATCTACACCGTTGATACGGAATTCCTTCCCCTATATATATCTCTGAAATTACCTTCATATTTTTACTTGTCTGTAAATGTTTTGCCTCGGATGAATATGGTTGTGTTTTTACTTTCGTCGATCAACTCCCTATTCCATTTAATGTCAGTAATTAAAGCGTTCGAGATTTTTATTCGAACCTTCTGTTGGTCCCAAGTGGTCAGATGAGGTCTAGAGGGGGGGGTGAATAGACCTCTGAAAATTTTTGAACTTAAAAACTTTTCAGTGTTCTGTCAGCAGACTAAGCTGATGAAGAACAGTAGGATTACTTCGCTGATCAAGAACAAGTCTAGAACAGCAGAGTGGCCACTCTTCTTATATATACTTAGCTGTTTTTCAACAAAACAGTTTTCCAAAGAGTATACTTGCAGCTGATTGTTTGAAAGTGTTTTTCACAAGTAAACTAAGCTCTTAAAAGATTTTATCCCCAGTTTTAAAACTCCTTATAAAATCTTTCAGTAATTCAAAGTGTTTAAATATGCAAACTTTAAAATATGCAAGAAAGCTTAAATGCAAGATAACACAAAGAATTTTTATAGTGGTTATATGGATAAAAATCCTTTAGTCCACTCTTCCAGATCACTCAGATTCTGGGTTATACTATAATCACACAGATTACAATATTTCTCCACTTACACCTAAACAACAAATGTAAAGGCTATAAGCTCACAATAGGAAATCACTCAGAAATCCTATCCTCTAAAGTAGAATCACTCACAAAGATGGATTCTCACTTCGCACAACACTCAGCTATTACAAAATCACTCAGATAATGTTTTTCTGTTTTCTTCAACTAGGTTTCTGTCAACAGATGACTTACACCAGACGAGTGAGCTGTTCGAGCTTTTGAGACTTAGAAAAATTCTGCTTCAAAATCAAAATCTCTGATTGTTGTACTGTGTGTCTCTCTCTTCGAACTTAGCTCTATTTATACATGGAGATGAGAATATGACCGTTGAAGGCAAATCAAATCTTCAAATCCATCCTTCAGCTCTTTTGAAACGGCTCCCTGCAGCAATCCGTATAGTGTACAGTACTTTCTGTCCATCACATTTAATGCTGCATTAAATGCACTCTGCTGATACGAGGATATCTTCAATCATTTGCCATTACTACCCTTCTCTTTCAGCATTTATTACACCAAGTGCATTTATTACCGTTGAACTGATCTCATGATCTCTTCCACTCTGCTGATCGAAGCAACCCTTCTGATAGGTACTCTGCTGATCAAATACTGAACTAATCTGATTTGACTCGGCTGATGACCTACCCTTCTGTTTGCTGTTTCAGCAAGAGATCACTAGTCTTCTGGTCTTTGAACTCTTCTGATATCTTCTTTACTTGTTCAAAGATTCTTCCAAGGGAACTAAGCTTTCCATACTTAGCTGATTTTGATGTTTTGGAAATCATCAAAACCTTCCCTTAAATTCTGACTTCTTTCATCTTCATCTTCATCTTCATCCAACAATTTCCCCCTTTTTGATGATGACAAAACTTCAGCTAAGTACCTGTACCTAAACTAAAGTTTTGATCCTCAAAAATTTCTGAGATAGAAATAGTATGTTGGATTCAAACTTGCAATTTTATAGATGATTAAACTGATTACAGATTACAAGTTTTGAAGAATGAAAAGTGCAAAGTACTTTTAAAATGATTACAAGGATTTTAAGATAAAAGTGAATCTAGCCTAAACTAGTCTTCTTCCTTCTTCTCTTCTTCAGCTTCCTTGTCCTCTTTTTCAGATTCTTCATCAGATAACTTAGAAGTCTCAGCTTCCAGCTCTTCAAAGAACCTTTTTCTTAGCAGCTCTATCTTTTTATATTTTACATCAGGGTCAAGCTGTTCTTCAGCTGAATCTTTGGCAGCAGCTAGTTCCTTATCAGACTTGGCTTTTGCTTCAGATTCTTCAGCTTGCTCTTCTTCTGTAATTTTCTCATCTGTTGGTCTGCTTGATTCTCCCATATTTCTTTCAGAGCCACCATCAGATTCTTCTAACACTTCAGTTGCTTCAGCTTGGTTATCTTCTTCCTTTTCAAGAGAAGGACCAACTTTCTTATGTCCAAATACCCTTTCTTCCCCCTTTTTGTCATCATCAGCAGGGTTGATTGGATATTGTGGCACAACTGGTGTAATTAGAAGTGAATCACAGAGAAGCTTGATGTTCTCTTCCATAGCATTGATCTGAGCTTGCTGTTTGAGTTGATTGGCCTTAACAGTTTTGACTTCCTTGAGCAAATCTTCTCCTTGATCACCCAATTGAATTTGAGTTCCCAAAATCCAATTTGATGAAGCAGTGAAGTCTTTCATCATATTTCCCATGACTTCATCTTCTGCTTGGAGTGCCATTTCAACTGTTTGTTCAATCTGTTTCCAACCTTCAGTAGTGCTCTGAGTCCGTCTTCTAAGTATATCCATATCTTGACAGATGGATTTAACATTCTGAGCAGTGTCTTCTATCAGATCGGTTGGGACAGCAGTAGCTTTCTGAGTAGGTTGTTTGACAGCAGCTAACACTTCTGCAGCTAACTCTTCCTTCACATCCTTCAAAGATTTGGTGATCATTTGTTGGATGGAGTCCAACAGATTTGTCTGAGCACTTTGAGAAGTTGAAGGCATATTTATTATAGCAGGAAGTGTTTCTTTGATATGTTGCTCTGTTGGTTGAGTTGTTAATGCAAGAGACTGATCTGCTGGACTACCAGCATGGCTTGGAGTGCTTTCCTTCTCCTTAGCTTGATCATCTCCTTCAGCAGCAACTTCTTTGTCCTTGATCTGATCTGCTGGAATTGCTTCTTCTTTTTTTGAATCATCAGCAGCGTCAGACTTATCACCCTGTGCTTTATTCTGATCAGATGGGTCTGATGTACCCTCTTTTTGCTTTGGTTGATCAGAGGACTCTGCTTTTTCTTTATTAGCAGGGGATATAATCTTCATGACAGTCTCAACTGTCCTCATCATTCCTTCATTGTCCACAGCTGACCTGTTGGAAATCCAAGTAAAGTTATCAAGAGGAATAAAAGTAGATGAAGGTTCCTCAGGTAGCTCTTCATAAGGTTTGATGTTTGGCCCATAGACAATGTGTTTGATGTTAGGAAGAGGGACCATTGAGCTTGGTTGTCCCCTTAACTTCCTTGATTTCTTTGCCCAAAGCTCCATTGCTTGAGCAATAGCCAACTTTATAGATCTTTCTTTGAGGTCTTCAGATTCCTCATAGTCTTCAGGTATTGATTTGAAGATCTTCTTGGCTTCAGCTTTTACAAAGTGACTTATCTTTAGCCTCAACTTGTCCAGAAAGAATTCTGAATCAAGTGCTTGAATTAGAGAACCTGTCTCCAGCCACATCAGTACCCATGCTTCCTCAACAGCAAAGGCTTTCCATTTGGTCATTTCAGCTGGACTCTTTGTCAGTCTGAATTCCCTCCACGTGTTGTATCTGATCTTTTCATTATTGAACTGTGTCAGGCGGTTGACTCTTTCATTTTCAGCATCAAGCCTCTTCGGGAATTCTTCAAAGATGGCAGGATCATCCCTGACAATCTCCAAAGACAATCTGATTTCTTCTCTCCTCTTTGGCTTTATCTTAGGTGCAGGCATAGCTGGTATTGGTTTGTTTGGATCCCTTTGTTCACCAATAACTATCCGACCACTATGCTGACGACCATGAGCATCTTTGGTGCTTGCTTCAATGGCAGCAGCCAACTCTGCTGCCTCAACAGCATCCCTCTGCTCTTGAGTCATTTTGCTGGCTTCTTCCTCCAGCCTCTTAAGCTCTAAGCTCTTCTGCCTTTCTTCTTCTGCTTTCTCAGCAGCTATCCTCTGCTTTTCAGCAGCATCTTATTTTTTCTTTTCTGCAGCAGTTAAGTAAGTGGCAATCTTGACAGTCCTCTTTCTTCTGGATTCAGGACTCTCAACTGCTTGAATAGGGGTTGCAGCAACTGGAGTAGGGTCCAGCAACAGTGTAGCTCCTTCTTGTGTTGTACTAGTCTGCTGTGCTTCTTCAACTTCAGCAGATAGTGCAGCAGACGAGTCTTCTGTTGTCATTCCAACTTCAGAAACAACTTCAGCTTCAGCAGCATCACTCTTAGCAGCTTGGACATCAGGTTCTTCAATTATTACAGGTCTTTCTGCTTCTGCTGTTGTTTCTCTAACAGTTGCAACAGGCTCTTCAGAGAAGGTGACCTTTCTCTTGGCCTTTGACTTTGCAATCCTTTTGGCAGGGGGTTTGGCAGTAGGAGGTCCCCTTGCCTCACCTTTTGTTCTCATCCTCTTCAACCTTTGAAGAGGAATTTCTTCCTCAGACTCTGTCCTTTCAGGAGATGAGTCAGTCCTCATCTGCTCAATCTCCCTAGTAAAATCTTCAATTTCTTTTTCTGGAACTTCATCCTCAGAAAGTGCTGAATCAGTCTTAACAGCAGACTGTGCTGTTGGCTCAGCAACTTGGCTTGTCTGTCCCCCCTTTTTGCTCTTCTTAGAGGGGCCCTTCTTGGATTTGGCAGGGGCTTTTCTCTTAGGTTCTTCCACGATTTTTCTCACTGGTTCGTAGAGTTTGAACTCTTTGCTACCATGAGTATTCTTCCCTGGTCCTAAGGGGCATTGTAGAGATGCAAACAGATTACTGAGTAAAATGGCATGAGAAAGCCTCTTATCACTCAGTAGCTCATAAACATGAGCAGCCCAGTCAACCTTTAAACCGTAGTAGATACACACCATTGTGTAGTATCTTCTCCTTGGTAGCCCATCCAAAGAACTTGTGCTGCAGTCCAGCACCTTGGCTATAATATCAGCAAATCTCTGATATTCATCCTTCAGCTGGGTCTTCATCAAAGTCCCAGTCATCTTTTCTCCTTTCTTAGCACAAATAGCCCAGAACTCCTCTTCCTTTTCAGACCCAAGGTCTGTCACATCCCCTCCTTTGTTCGTAAGTTTATAAATTTCACTCAACACAGCAGCAGAGATAGCAACTTTCTTACCACCGATAACAGCAGTCATAACAGTCTCTTCAGTGTTGAACTTCCTGGTCTTGTAGAAGTGATAAACATCTTCTAAGTAAACCCTTTCTTCATGTGCTTCCAGAACTGGAACCAACGATGCCTCTTTAATTTTCTCCATCAGTGAGCGCATCAGATCAGTACCCGAAAAGTGAAATTTGCTGTAGTTTAGGTATCTTCCGTCAATAATCTTGTCCATTTCTGAGATTAGTGAGTAGAATCTACAAAAACAGTAAGCTTTCGAAACAAGAGAGTTTGAGAATTAGAGAGTTTTGAGAGTATTTTGAGTGCGTAAGACGACTATACTGTTTCAGATCAGATTTTATAGGTTTCCTTTTGGTTAGGTTTTCGTGATTTATCAGAACCGTTGATCTAATCTGACAGTTTTTAATCGTGTGGATAGGAGAGACGGATTTCAATTTTATTATTTTAATGTCAGATGGGCGGGAACCTCTATCGACACTAATCTGTTACTTATAAAAACGTGTTTTTAATAATACGTTTTATGACCATGCTTATATAGGGTATCAGATGAGTAGAGTTAAACTTATCTGACAGACGAGAGATCTGTTATCTGATATTACTAGAGAATGCCAATAGCTAGTAATCTTCCTCTGCTGTTTGTCAATCCAGCAAGATAAAATAATCTTCAATCTTCAAGAATTAAGAACACATCTTCATGAAAACTTAACTTCAACTAACTGTCATTAACAGATTTCATCTTTTAGAACAGAAGTACCGCTAGTCTTACACGTTCCCCCTGACTTTAAGAATTCATAAGTTAACTAGTCTGTTGAAGGTTAATCCTTGAATAAAATAACTGATGACTAAGCTGTTGAACTCCAGTCTTCTGAAGAGTTCCCCCTCAGCTTATGCATCCAAATTTAGTAGTCCTAACTCAGCTCTTAGAGTTGAGAACCTTGCTTCACTTAAAGGTTTAGTGAAAATATCAGCAATTTGATTATCAGTGTGAACATACTCAATCATAACATTGCCTTTTTCCACATGATCTCTAATGAAATGATGCTTGATCTCTATATGTTTAGTCCTTGAATGACTTGTAGTGTTCTGAGTAAGAGAGATTGCACTTGTATTATCACAGTAGATTGGAATTCCACTGATCTTGATGTTGTAGTCTTCCAGTTGATGTTTCAACCAAAGTATCTGTGCACAACAAGCTCCAGCAGCTATATATTCAGCTTCAGCAGTAGATATAGAAACTGAAGTCTGTTTCTTACTCATCCATGAGATCAGACGACTACCTAAGAACTGACAGGCACCTGTTGTGCTTTTTCTGTCAATCATGCAACCAGCAAGGTCTGAATCTGAATAACCAATAAGCTCTTCTTGATAGACTTCAAATCCAGGAGGTTGCTCAACATACACTTCTTCTTGCAGTTCTCCATTGAGAAAAGCAGACTTCACATCCATCTGATAGACAGTGAAGTTCTTATAAGCAGCATAGGCAAGAAACAGTCTGATTGCTTCAAGTCTTGCTACTGGTGCAAATGTTTCATCAAAGTCAATTCCTTCTTCTTGACAATAACCTTTGGCCACTAGTCTTGCTTTGTTTCTGGTGACAACACCATCTTCATTCATCTTATTTCTGAATACCCACTTAGTGCCAATTACTCTTTGATGACTTGGTCTAGGAACTAAGTACCAGACTTCATTCCTTTCAAATTGATTCAACTCTTCTTGCATAGCTTCTATCCAGAAGGAATCATTTAGAGCTTCTTCAATTTGCTTAGGCTCTATTTGAGATAGAAATGTGACAAACATAGCATCTTGTGCAGCAGCTCTTCTTGTTTTCACTCTATCCAATGGATCACCAATCACTAATTCAGGTGGGTGATTTCTGAGCCATCTGAGATCAGGTTGCAGGTCTGAATGTTGTCCTCTGTTGTGATCTTGCAATACTACTGTTGGAGTTTCAGTAGTAGTCTGTTGAACATTTGCAGTCTGTTGAACAGTCTCTGGTCTGTCAGCTGTTTGCAACTCATCTGTTAGACAATCAGCACTGTGATTTTGAACAGCACTTGAGTTAGCAGCTGAATCAAGATTAGGTAGTATGATGGGAACATATTCTTCATTTCTTCCAATGTCTAACTTCTGTAAATCAGTAGACAGATCTTGATTAACACTTTGATTCTTTTCAGAAGATTGACTTGGCTCATCAAATACTACATGGATAGATTCTTCTATTAGTAATGTTCTTTTGTTAAAAACTCTGTATGCCTTACTAACAGATGAGTATCCTACAAAGACAGCTTCATCAGCCTTTTCTGCAAATGCAGTAGGGTGATTTTTCCCATTATTCAATACAAAACATTTACAACCAAAAATCTTAAAGTAATGAATGTTTGGTTTTATGTTGTTCCAAACTTCATATGGAGTCTTGTTCTGATTTTTGTTGATCATACATCTGTTTTGGGTAAAGCATGCTGTGTTTGTTGCTTCTGCCCAAAATCTTTGAGGCAGTTTAGCTTTAGCTATCATGGTTCTGACAGCTTCCTTTAGTGTTCTGTTTCTCCTTTCAGCAACACCATTCTGTTGAGGGGTTCTTGCAGCTGAATACTCATGATGTATTCCTTTGATGTTACAATACTCTTCAACAGTAGAGTTTGTATAACTCTGTCCCTCTATCTGATCTGATCTTCAATATTTTGATACTCTTCTCATTCTGGATCAGTTCCATCAGATTGGTAAGATGTTCCTTGGTTTCACTTTTCTTCTTCATGAAAATCACCCAAGTATATCTTGAATAGTCATCCACAACAGCTAGGCAGTATTTCTTTCCACCATTGCTGACTGGATCAATGGGTCCAAATAAGTCCATATGTAGTAGCTCCAATATTCTTTCAGAAGATTGATGCTTTTTGCTTTTGAAAGATGACTTGATTTGTTTACCCTTCTGACATGCGTCACAGAGCTTGTCTTTGCTCATGACTGCTTTTGGAATCCCTTCTACCAAATCATTCTTGATTAATCTGTTTATGGTCTTGAAGTTTAAGTGATTCATTCTCTTGTGCCATAGCCAACTTACTTCACTTGGTGCAGATGCCACCAAACAAACACTTGAATTCTTGTCAACAGAATCCCAGTCGACTATGTAGATATTTCCTTGTCTTCTTCCAGATAAAATTACCTTCTTTGTACCAATCTGTTCAACGTAGCACTTATCCGTTGAGAAGATGACTGAATATCCTTTGTCACAAAATTGACTTATGCTCAGCAGATTATACTTTAGGCCTTTAACATATGAGACGTCAGATATCTCTATATTTCCCTTGATTAATCTTCCTTTAGCTTTAATCTTGCCTTCTTTGCTGTCTCCAAATGTAACACTTGGACCATCCACAGCAACTGCATCAGTCAACTCTTGTATGTTTCCACACATGTGCCTTGAACATCCACTGTCCAAGTACCAGATCTTCTCTACTTTACTCCTACTCCTAATCCTAACCTACAAAACAAAAAAATTGTTTTAGGTACCCTTATTGAGAGGGTCCTGAAGGATTAGTTTCACCTTTGACAACCCAAGATGTTGATGTCTTAGGCTTCTTAGGCTTCTGAGTTTTGACAGGAGCATGAACAGTTTCATTTCTATCATAATTAGCAGATAAGTCATGTTGATGATCAGTATGATAAGAATAGTGTTCATAAGCAGGGTAAGGTGCATGATAAGCAGGGTATGCATGCATTGGATGAGCAGGGTAAGGTGCATAGTAACCTGGAAATTGAGGTGCATGATACATAGGATGATATGCAGCAGGTTGCACATAATATGATTCATTTCCATACCAAGCATTTTGATTTTTCTTGTTTTTATGCTTCTTTGGCTTACTAGATGCTTGCTCAGTTTGTTTTGACTTAGTTTTACCAACAGATTGATTCAATTTAGCTTTATCAGCAGACTTCTTAGGACTCTGCTGTTTGGTCTTACTAGTCTGATTTCCTACACTAGGTTCTTTGCTCTTTTTAGCCTTAGGAGATTTCTTCTCCTTTACCACTTTCTCAGATGAGGTAGGTTTAGAAGTTTGAACATACAGAATGACCTTACTACTGTCAGCAGAAATGAATTTTTCAGTATGATTCAATTCTAGTTTATCCTTTTTTAAAGGTGTCTCCTGTTTACTAGATGTATGCATGGATGCAACAGTTGACTTATCATGAGACTCAATGATTTTCTCAAGTTCCATGATCTTTCCTTTATAAACCTCACATTCAGCTTTCAGAGATTCATGCTCTTGCTCAAGCTGTTTATATTCAACTGATTCCTTTGGCTTTTCAGCTAAAAGTTTCAGTGAATTATTTTGCTCTTTCAGCAATATCATCTCTTCCTTAAGCTTAACAAATTCTCCAGCAATAGTGGTATTATTCAACATCATTTACTCTAGAGAATTAAATAGTTCATTATCTTGAGGAGTTACCTCATCCTCTGAGTCATCAGATTCCTTAGCCATCAGGCAGAGGAGAGCAGGTTTCTCTTCATCAGAAGATTCTTCATCAGACGTGTCTGAATCTGAATCAGATGAGTAGACAGCAGCAAGCTTTTCTGCTTCAGCTACCATTGCTTTCCCTTTTTGATGCTTTCTTTCCTTTCTGATTCTCTTCTCTTCCTCAGTGTATTTTTCTGCCTTTGGATATGGATAGTCTCTGATGAAATGTCCTAATTTCCTGCAGTTATAACACATTAGTTTTGCTTTATAATCATCTTTTTCTTGAGAAGAAGAGTTAGGTTTAGAAGTAGAAGCAGCATGATTGTATTTGTTTTTCATCTTTCTCTTGTAAAACTTCTTGAAGTTATTCATCAATAATGCTACATCTCCAGCAGTGTACTCCTTTTTGTTGAGTAGTGATGCTTCATCAGATGAGTCTACATCTTGGCTTCTATTTGCTGGTCTCCTGGTGTTTTCAGTAGCAACTAAGGCAGCTGTGGGTCCTGAAGTTGAGGGTTCTTCAATTCCCATTCTAGGCAGTTTATACTCGAATGCCTTGAGTACAGAAAACAGCTCAGTAAGAGAGATTTTTCCCAAATCCCTTGATTCTTCCATTGCTGTCACTTTCATGTTGAACTTTGGGGGTAGGGCCTTTAGTACTCTGACAGTGATTTCTTTGTCAGTGAAGGTCTTTCCCAACTTTAAAACTTCATTCAGAGTTCTGGTGAATCTGGTATCCATCTGATCAATGGTTTCTCCAGACTTCATCTTGAAATTGTCAAGTTTCTCCAAGGCAACAGTGAGCTGATGCTCCTTTATTGCATCATTGCCTTCGCTCATATCTCTGACTTTGTCCCACATCTCCTTTGCAGTTTTGCAATGTTTGACCTTGTCAAACCTATCATTATCCAGGGCTTTAGTCATGATGAATCTCCCAACTTTGTCTAGATTGAAAAGCTTTATTTCCTCTGGAGTCATCTCATAAAGGTCTTTTTCCACAACCGTATCCACTTCATTGATCTTTATGGTCTTTGTGAATCTGAATGGACCTTTAATGATACATGTGTACATGTTGTCATTGTAGGCAGCAAGGAAAATCTCCATTCTGATTTTCCAGTCCTCAAAGGACATACCAGCAATGTGGGAAACATGGCTGATACAATCCATTTTTCAAAAAGTTTTGATTTTTTTTTTTTTTCAAAAAGATGCACTTTTGAAAAGTTTTGAAAAGCTTTGAAAAACACTTGGATCAAGCTCGTTGATCAGGCAGCTGATTCAAATGAACCACCTGCTCTGATACCACTTGTTGGTCCCAAGTGGTCAGATGAGGTCTAGAGGGGGGGGGGGTGAATAGACCTCTGAAAATTTTTGAACTTAAAAACTTTTCAGTGTTCTGTCAGCAGACTAAGCTGATGAAGAACAGTAGGATTACTTCGCTGATCAAGAACAAGTCTAGAACAGCAGAGTGACCACTCTTCTTATATATACTTAGCTGTTTTTCAACAAAACAGTTTTCCAAAGAGTATACTTGCAACGGATTGTTTGAAAGTGTTTTTCACAAGTAAACTAAGCTCTTAAAAGATTTTATCCCCAGTTTTAAAACTCCTTATAAAATCTTTCAGTAATTCAAAGTGTTTAAATATGCAAACTTTAAAATATGCAAGAAAGCTTAAATGCAAGATAACACAAAGAATTTTTATAGTGGTTATATGGATAAAAATCCTTTAGTCCACTCTTCCAGATCACTCAGATTCTGGGTTATACTATAATCACACAGATTACAATATTTCTCCACTTACACCTAAACAACAAATGTAAAGGCTATAAGCTCACAATAGGAAATCACTCAGAAATCCTATCCTCTAAAGTAGAATCACTCACAAAGATGGATTCTCACTTCGCACAACACTCAGCTATTACAAAATCATTCAGATAATGTTTTTCTGTTTTCTTCAACTAGGTTTCTGTCAACAGATGACTTCCACCAGACGAGTGAGCTGTTCGAGCTTTTGAGACTTAGAAAAATTCTGCTTCAAAATTGATGAGGGGTAATTCGGATTCCCTGTTCTTTAGCCTCAACGCGATTCGAATAGTTATGAACCCTGTCGCCAGGGACCAAAGGACGAACCAAAGCATGAAAATGATTGTTTCGAGCTCACATGGTCGAAGGACACTGTTGGGCCGAGCCCAGGCCCAAGTCCTTAAAGTTGGCTATAAATACTCCATGCATTTATTACATTGGGGGCGGCCAGGGAAGAGACTCCAAGCTTAAGATCACAGCTCGGATTATTAGGATAGGCCCAATTGTACATGTTTCGCCCTCTAGCTTGTACGGCATCCAATAATGCTCGAATAGGACTCATCCTGCTTGTATTTCGCATTAAAACTCATTGAATATCAATACTATTGATCTTTCTCCATTTATCCGCATTTATTTATATTCGATTAGCATACCACCCCATATAATCCTATCACACGAAAACGCGTAAGATCAATTGGCGCCCACCGAGGGGCCCTATTCGAGTATTTGATCGAAAAATGCCTACTACGAGGAGAAGTACATGTGGTAGCAGAGAGCCTCACCGACCAGAATTCAATAGATGCACAGGTTATTAATGGTCGGAATTTATTTTTCCGATCATGGTATCGATTAATTTCGAGAATGAAAATTATGGGAATTCTCAAATCAATTGGGAGTAATTAAAGGAAGTCATGCGGATTCTCGAAAATTACACAAAGTTCATTCAAGAGCAAAGTTTTATTATTGATGTCATTCAAACAAGTTACAAATGCGAAGTTTCGAATACTGAGTTCGAGCTCCAGAAATAAAGTACGACTATTCCTACTCTATTACAAATTATCCGAATAATTCTGTGCTATTACGACTTGGTCTCCCATCCCTAAGATCGCCCCAGATGCAGAACTCAGCAGTGATTCTTTCCCGGCAATTGCTTGCCACGTGTCACACATCCGTCTTCGTACGGGATAAAGGCCAGATCGGAGCTCCTTTCCAGGGCTTTAAAACCGATCTTAGGTCTTCATCGGTAAATAATGATGGTCGAAATCAACCATTATCTACCGATCGATCCGAACCGGAGTAGCAAAGGGTTATCCCAGCAGAGGCGCTTCAAGGGAGCTCGAAGGAACTATCTCGCAAGAAAGCCCTCGAGGAAGCTGGTGCCTCAGACTTAAAGAACTCCGCTCGGAGTAACCAGCTGCCCGATCAGGTACTACGCCTAGAATCCGGAGCTCTAACCCGCACCAGAGATGATATGTCAGGCAAAACAGGTTGCCTGCCGGTATTCTAGGCGCAATTTCTTTTGCCTGTCGATATTCTAAGCGGAAAGCTTATACCAAGGGAAGCAAGGTTTAAAAACAAAGTTCGAACTCTAACCTCAAACTCTTTTATTTGGGACAAAATGCGAATCAAATCTAAAAATCGACCCATGGTGGTCGGATGGGGCATAAGGAGAAAAGCAAGAAGTGTTGAATACGCGAAGGAACCTATTTATAGGGGTAGGGAATTTGAAATCAACGGCCCAGATAGTATCTTATGAGCGATCTGGATGTCCGCATTAAATGGAAGGACCGTTACATTTCCCGAGAAATAGGGCCCTGTTTGGTAACGAAGGACATGCTATTCAACAATGGGTGTAGAAGACGTATTAATGTCATTATTATGAAGGGACGGTATGTCGGATTCATGTTCGATTATTTCGAATATTTTTACACAAGTAATTATTGCTATGCTTTTACTAAGAAGGAATATAATCGATCCAGTCGAACAGAATCCTCGACCTAGAAGTTATGCAATTATGAAAATTCAACACTGATAAAGATTTATGGCATAATTTTTCCTTGTCAGTCTCAGATCTGCTAAGATATTTATCCACTCGAGCAAGTGGTGATAGATTACTTCTTGATCGATCGATGTTAGAAGAACAAGATAAAATTCTACCTAATTATATTAAGGTTATCAACAAAAGGGAGATGAAATATATTATCTCGAAAGATTACAAGAAATGGGAAAATACATCGAGTATAGCATATGCCTATATATTACATCAATGTGTTATTACAATCCTATGAAATTTTCGGTCTCCCGTCCTATCATTTCCTCCGGACAAGGAATATCCTTAGGACCCGCAGGCTTTTAACTTTATTTGCATTCTTCAGAAGGCAGAGGATCGAATGCTATCGGCCCAACGTCTTCCTAAATGCATTGGAGCAGCAAGGCCATGAGCCTAGCTTATTGGCTTTCAAGATGGAAGTCGCGTTTGCCTGTCGATATTCTAAGCGTGGTTGCTGTAATTTTTTCCGCTCGGCGACTATTCCGCTTAAAGACCGTCCGAAGTCCGAACTCAAACAGTTGAATTAATCGAATAGTTCTCTTGACCGCCATGATCAGATGAAAAAATTCTCGATGCAACGAATGAGATAATTTCAACAATATGCCAGCCTTTTATAGACAAAAACAGAAAAGAATCCAACGACGTATAATTCGCAAATCAAATGGACAGGATTTGTCGACCGTTGCAATTCCCGGTAAAACGGGAACCGATTGGAAAAGATCAAACTTATCAGAATTAGGAACCTACGAACAAAGAATTTTCTCGACAAAGGCATAAGGATTATTCTCTAGGGCTGTTCACTACTGCCTCTTTCTCCATAATTGCAGAAGACTATTTTCTTTTCAGTATTTATTGCAATCGAAAGTTATATATATTCAATGGAAACTGATCCCGTCAAAATTCATATTCGTTCATCTCTTCCTGATATTATCGATCTTTGTTATTTGTTCCGTACTTATCTCAGTCTATTATTATATAAGGGTGAAAGCCTCTGTTATGCCCCTTAGATCGAAATTATTTATCGGGTGAAAGCCTCTGCTATGACCCAAGGGCTAAAATTGCTCTAAAAACGACTAAGGGTGAAAGCCTCTGCTATGCCCCTTAGATCGAAATTATTTATCGGGTGAAAGCCTCTGCTATGACCCAAGGGCTAAAATTGCTCTAAAAACGACTAAGGGTGAAAGCCTCTGCTATGCCCCTTAGATCGAAATTATTTATCGGGTGAAAGCCTCTGCTATGACCCAAGGGCTAAAATTGCTCTAAAAACGACTAAGGGTGAAAGCCTCTGCTATGCCCCTTAGATCGAAATTATTTATCGGGTGAAAGCCTCTGCTATGACCCAAGGGCTAAAATTGCTCTAAAAACGACTAAGGGTGAAAGCCTCTGCTATGCCCCTTAGATCGAAATTGTTTATCGGGTGAAAGCCTCTGCTATGACCCAAGGGCTAAAATTGCTCTAAAAACGACTAAGGGTGAAAGCCTCTGCTATGCCCCTTAGATCGAAAATTATTTATCGGGTGAAACCCTCTGCTATGACCCAAGGGCTAAAATTGCTCTAAAAACGACTAAGGGTGAAAGCCTCTGCTATGCCCCTTAGATCGAAAATTATTTATCGGGTGAAAGCCTCTGCTATGACCCTCGAGCTAAAAATGCTCTGATACGACTAAGGGTGAAAGCTGTTGCTACGCCCCTTAGATCGAAACTATTACCCTCGATCAACCAAGATCAACTGATACTCGATTCTATTATTATTCGATCGTCTAAGGCTAGTGGCCATCTTCACAAACACTTAAATCAAAGCTATTATTCGAGATTGAACAAGACCCTGTTCGATTATTACTTCACAATTATTTGTCTAGAGTACAGAATTTGGCCCTTCAAATTAGAATTTGTCGCTCGAAGAACATTTTGTGTTGCTCTACCTGAATGTCTTAAATATATGGCGAGAGAATAAAAGTTTCTTACAAGCTATACTCAAAGTCGAAAGATATCGATTATCATCTATCAACTAAGTATTATTCAAAGTAGATAAAGAATGTCACTTGATCATATTTTGGAGGCATGAAAATTGACGCTCGATAACAACATACAAAAACAATTCCACAGACAATAAGGAAGGGTGATAAAGAAATGAATATCTTATTCATGTCATTCCAAACAATTACAAAAGAATTCGAAATTACAAAGATAAGAGAAGTCGAGCAAAGACTTTACATTTAATGTAACCCTATTACAAATAAATCCTACACTGGACCAGAACAACGCTTCTCTCGAAGGTAACATTCTTCAAGAAATATCTTGAAGAAGTAGAGATCGAGAGCAGGAAAACTCCTCCAGCAGTCGACCCACTATCCGACTGGATGGAGATCAGGGTACCGGAATTCTAACCCGTCTCAGGAGGGATGAATCCAAAGAAGCAGGTCGCCTGCCGGTACCCCAGTCGCAATTATTTTCGCCTGCCGATACCCTAGTCGAATTGGGTTACCATCATGAGAAAGAGGAATTTAAAAATAGTACGAAGGAGAACTTCGAACAATTTGATCAAAGAAAGGAAACGAGGCATGTTGGCTAGAAAGAATAAATCTTCAGTCATAGGACTGTTCAAAATTGTTACTGAAATGTAAAATCTGGGGGTCTCCACAGAACTATATATAGTGAGGAGAAAGAGCAATCAACGACTAAGATTTGATGGTGCTAACGGCTGAGATATGAGCAGTAAATGCGCTGACCGTTACGATTCCCGAAATTGCAGAAACCATTCCGAAAGAGAAATGAAGGAAATGTCAAGATTATTCTACTCGAGTTCATTCCTATCCGAATTCATCGAAGTCCCGGTACCTATCATCCAAGAGAAATCATAAAGAGATCTAAATACATCTTGTAAAGAAAGCGTCATCACATAATGACCCGAGAATAAGTAAAGCCATCGAAATGTTGATAAAAAGTATTCTCCGAACTTGGCACAGGAAGCAATTACAAGATAACAACCCCCGTCACATCTTCGTAACTGACCAACCCAATGAAATTTTCGGCGGACGATAATGTCCTTACTCAACAAGGAGACGCCTATCGAGCCAACAGGTCTCCGACTGTGGTCATACTTCTTCGAAAAGGAGAAGGGCAATACATCTCTTCACCAGGAAAAGAATGTGATATTATTTTTGGGAATTAAGGGGAATTACTACGCCAAGATTGGAAATTCAGGAAAAGCAAACTAAAGAATGATCAAAGAAAGAACACACAAGGGAAGCATACGATTCGAGAAAAAAGTAGATTACTGCAAACCATAGAAAATATAATGTATGGAAATTATTCAGGATTACACAACAGGTAAAAATATTTTAGCTGTACTACAAATCCGAGAAAATAAAAGACAACGCCTAGAGGAGCTTATTGTCAGAAAGAATCTTCCGAAGCTCGGCACTACGAGCCTCATATCCAGCTTTATATCCACGATCGAAAGCTTCCTTTTCTCGACGAATGAATTCCTGCTTATCCTGCTCGTGAAGACTTTTCAGTTTTTCGAGCTCTTCACTAAGCTGCTTATGGACCTCCTCTCCACTTTCTCTAGCAGACTCCTCCCTCTCTAGAGCAAGTTTCTCCGCGAAGACACGGTCGAACTCGGTTTTCTTCTCCTCCAGCTCCTGGGAAATAGCAGCACGATATTTGATCTCCCGCTCAGCAAATGTTTTAAGCTCAATAAAATCTTGCCCGGCCTGCCAGAAAAGTTAGACTTTCTTTCAAATGATCTTCAAAAAAAAAAAAAAAAAAAAAAAAAAAAAAAAAAAAAGTTATACCTGAAACAGGAAATTCTGCCCGGACTCGAACAGCTCCTCAATATCCCTCTCCTTAGACGCATTTCTCCCTTTGGGCATGTCAGTCTCCGAAGAAGTAAAGGTAGCTTGCAACAAGTTACCCATGGGGTCAACCTTAGAAGGAGATCCATCTTTCAACTCCTCATGCAGGGAAGAAGCAGTTTTTTGAGGAGAGGAATCGGCAAAAGATCGGGGAGGATTATCAATTCCTAAAGCTTCAGCGGAAGCCCCCACACCAGTCTCTGATTTGGACTTTTTGTTGGGATTCTCTGAGGGAGGAATGATCGAAGCATCGGAGGATGACTTGCCGCCAATAGCAAGATTTTGCAAAGCCTCGATGGGCGTCCCATCAGAATAAGGCCTCTTATTCGAAGAGGGAACTGGAATCTTTTCCCGGACACTATCCTCGCTCTTAGAATCAATCACCTTCGGGGAGGAACCTCCAAGCTCAGCCTCGAGGTCTTCGTCCAGAATGGACTTGCTGGAACTACCCATGTTCTGCTTCGATGAAGTACTTTTCTCTTTCGTTTTTTCCCCACCTTTAGGTGCTTTTGGGGAAGAGGCGGAGGTCTTAGAAGAAGATTTGGAGGGTTTGACCTCCTTATCAGCCTTTTGCTCTTTATTCGACTTCTTATTTTTCGAACCACCAAATAGCGACCTGGGGTCGATAGCTTTGCCTAGCACGTCTTCCATGATGAGTGAATTTGGATTAATTGCTCGGATCTCTACCCGCAGGAAGTTCGAAAAATGCAGAAAAATTTTGGAAAAGCTCCGATCTCTATAAGCAAAGATGTCGTGTGAATAATGTTAAGAGATCTTAATATTTATAGACGCTATGCGCTACGATTGAGATAACGAATCGACGCGACCATGGTGAGAAACCCCACCCAGATAAACGAAGTTCGAGCAAAAAATATGGAAAATCATCGATATTTATGAAGTTAGAATTCATGAGTTACATAAAATAAGTCAAGAAATATAAAGTTAAGTCGTTTACAAAATTGGGTTGCATGAGAAAATACAATTGATTCCTAACTGGAAAACCTCGAATCGCCCCCTCCGGCTTACTCAGCTTGATTGAAAGATCGACCGTCTCCCTTATCCGGGGCATTGCCCGTATTGACATCTTTGTATTCTTCTCTGAACGCATTAGAACGATCGTCGCAGGAGTACTCAAGCACATCAGGGTTAGGCATCGGAATACCATACTCCTCGACTAAGGATGCAAAGCGATGTTCTTGCCAATTAGAATTCGCCTTGGGAAGGGAAGAAGTTTTATAAGCCTTCCCTTCAGCATTTTTAAAAGGGTCCATATACTTGAAATATTCTTCCATGTCATTCGGAATTTTCTCGGCCGCGACCAACTGTTGAACCCCTTTATAAAAAATCGTCTGAAGAATTTCTCCCGTTTTTCTTTGAACTAAAGGATCTAAGACTGGAGATTCCAAGAATCCTCGTATGGCCGGAATCTCGGCTTCTTCCCGACCTTGGGCATATGCACGCTCGGAATCCCGTTTCGCCAAATCGAGTTCTATCTTTATTTTCTTTAGCTCCTCCTCAAGGACACTTCTCTCCTTAACGGACGCCAGCAAGTCCTCTTCTAATGAGGAAGAATGTTTCGTATTAGCTTTTTCGAGCTCTTTCTTCACTTGGGACAGCTCCCGCTGGTTTTCTACTAACTGAGCTCGAAGAGTTTGGTTATCAACGAGAATCTGAGCACACGCGTCATGAGCATCCTGCGATTCCTGCTCCAATAAAGCTAAGCGATAGGTTTGGACAGCAAATAAATCTCCGATCTGTGAAGTAGTCCGAACATATCAGCAAAATGTCAAGGGCACAAAAGAAAGAAAAGAAAATCAAAGATAAACGCTTACCTCGTGATACGATCGGGAAAAGTCACTCAAAACCTCGAAGTCACTTTTAACGGTCTGAAGCAGGATGTCCCGCTTGAACCGACTAGCCAAGTAAATTCTGGTGGCTTTGTCGAACTCGTTCTCACCACCAGAATCCGGATCGGTTAAAATGCTACCATCTTCAGAATACCCAGCAGCCCTGCTACCCCGAAGGTGCTCATCCATAAAATCCGCTACATCAGGTTCTGACCTGCCTTCTCGACTTGGAACGGGGTCGGAACTCACACCAAAGGGTTTTACCCTCCTAGAGGGTCCAGGACCTTCAGCGTTTCTCTTGCGACTCAAAAGTTTCTCGTACTCCTGGACGCCCAGAACTCGATTCCAGGAGTATTGACTATAACCAACTGATGAAAGGGCAGGAGTATCAGAGCAAAATAAGGCTCGGAGTGGCCCAGCAGAGGCAGAGTTCAAGGAACTCAAAGTACCGACACCTCTTGGTTCGGGAGTCGTGAGTGGAATGATAACAGGATTTTCGCCCAAATTACTTGTACCAGGTCTATTCCCGGAAGTATGAGGCAATGGATCAAAATAAAAGGGTTTATCTTCAATTAATTCGGCAGCAGACACTCGAAATTTCTCAACAACCCGGCCTACAAGGATAAAATGGATCGGGACGAGCTTAAATAACAAATTTATTAGATAAACATAAAACCAAACAGAAGGTGAGAAGCATACCCAGAGAAAGAGAAGTAGGGTTCGGACCACTGGAGTTTGCCTGTACATCGGACAGAGGAAGGGGCCCTTCGGAGGACTGACCGGGATATTTAATCGCCGGGGCAGGATAATCGCAGTAGCTCAACCCAGCCAGCCGCAAAACGCCTTCTTGAACCAAGTATCTGGTTTGATAAGGGTTAGACTCCAATCGCCCCAGAAGTTCATCCGAAAGACGATGGCTAAGTTTTTCTTTTATTTTGCGAGAACCATATGTCCAAGTATTTGCGCCGTCCCATCGATAAGGTCTCGTTTTCGAACTACCTTCCGAAATAGGAACGTCAGGGCCCTTCACGAAAAAGAATCTCCTCTTCCAACCTAAAGCTTTCTTCGTTGATATTTTCGTAAGAAAAGGCCGTTTAGACCTCGGACGAACGGACACAAAGCCTATATTCGAACCTTTGCAGGGATCCATTCGGAATATCTGCCAAAAGTTGCTAAAAGAAGCTTCTTCTCCTTTCGCCTCCATAAGAGTGCAAAACGCTATTATATATGCAACGGAGTGCGGGAGAAGCTGAGCCGGGGAAAGCGAAAAGAAATTCAAAATATTTCTGATAAGAGGAGCGAACGGGATACGCAAGCCACAAAGAAATTGTCCCTCATAAAAGGCTTGACATCCAGCGGGAGACTCAGTGGCACGTTCGGTGTAAGAAGGAACGACAATCGAAAAACCTTTCGGAAGAAATTTCCCATAATCCGCCTCAAGGCGAGCCCGATCTCTTTTCGAAAAACAACTAGAAGTTTTACTAGCAGGAAGTTCTGACTTACCCGAGGTGACGGCTTGTGAGGCCTGCGTATGTTCAAAAATCCTAACAAAAGCTCCTTCACCAATACTACGTTTGTCGACCTCTTTTTCTTCGAGGTCCTCGCTCGGATCGTCGTCTTCATCGTCTCGATGAAATTCCCCGTCTTCAAAGTCATCTACAAGCTTAAACAAAGGATCAGATTCTTGGCTCTCCTCAACCTTCTTCTTGCCTCTCACGCTTATAGAGCTCGACATAATGGACTAAGAAGTATTTATACAGGAGAAAAATGCTATTTTGAGCTCAAACTCTTCGAGTTCAAGAAAGTTGTTATGTGAAAATATTTTTCAAAGAAGTCAATATGTATATATATACATGGTTAAAAAGGTAAAAATTGCAGAGAGGTCCCCGAGTAACCACGACGGTTGAACTTACCAAGGGTAAAAGCTTAGGGTCGTCCCTCTCAAAATTACCTCTTTGATCCTTCATTCCCTAGAATTGCGGAATATGTCCTTGCAATCTATCCTTAAGATTCTCAGAAGCCCTCCCGGTTATAAGTCGGAAATTCTGGAAAGCATTCATCGAGGGATCGAACAACGCAGCACGAAACCGAAAGGGGTATTACTATTTCAACATCCCCCGACGAGGATAATTTCAGAGCGCGCCAAAGTATGTTTCTTATATATGCACTCTTTTTCCCTTACTTGGTTTTTATCCCAATGGGTTTTTCCGAGTCAGGTTTTTTAACGAGGCATATTCTGAAAACATACTGAGCGGCTCGTCTAATCATAACATGGAACGTACTTTATACTTCTTCGAGCGCTTACTTCGCTTCACACTCGAGAAGTGGGGGAGTATTGATGAGGGGTAATTCGGATTCCCTGTTCTTTAGCCTCAACGCGATTCGAATAGTTATGAACCCTGTCGCCAGGGACCAAAGGACGAACCAAAGCATGAAAATGATTGTTTCGAGCTCACATGGTCGAAGGACACTGTTGGGCCGAGCCCAGGCCCAAGTCCTTAAAGTTGGCTATAAATACTCCATGCATTTATTACATTGGGGGCGGCCAGGGAAGAGACTCCAAGCTTAAGATCACAGCTCGGATTATTAGGATAGGCCCAATTGTACATGTTTCGCCCTCTAGCTTGTACGGCATCCAATAATGCTCGAATAGGACTCATCCTGCTTGTATTTCGCATTAAAACTCATTGAATATCAATACTATTGATCTTTCTCCATTTATCCGCATTTATTTATATTCGATTAGCATACCACCCCATATAATCCTATCACACGAAAACGCGTAAGATCAAAAATCAAAATCTCTGATTGTTGTTGTGTGTCTCTATCTTCGAACTTAGCTCTATTTATACATGGAGATGAGAATATGACCGTTGAAGGCAAATCAAATCTTCAAATCCATCCTTCAGCTCTTTTGAAATGGCTCCCTGCAGCAATCCGTACAGTGTACAGTACTTTCTGTCCATCACATTTAATGCTGCATTAAATGCACTCTGCTGATACGAGGATATCTTCAATCATTTGCCATTACTACCCTTCTCTTTCAGCATTTATTACTGTTGGGATTTATGGGTATAATTTGTCAACTACAACAGTGCGGAATTTAAATTTTTTATCATACACCAAATCCCAGGGTTTCTTATTAGCACATATGAATAAAGGTTGAATTTAATTAGAGCATGCATATACTAAAATTAAATAGGTGGTAAAAGCCATTTTACCTCACCACAGGCAAGGTGGTGGTTTCCTCCGGTCTTCGGTTGTTCACTAGAGCACCCCAAGTGTTGTGCCTCTAGAGATAGTCCACACCAGTTGGATTTGAGTGACTTCGCGAAATCCCCAGGCTCAGAACTAGGATTAAGGAATTGCCTCGTCAGGAATTGGATGCAGATCCGGGAAGAAGACATGGAGAAAAATCCATCACAGGGGTGGGGCGATTTTTGCACAGGGTTCGGTTTTGCAGTAGGGGCGAGAATGAGGGCTGAAATTTTCGGCCTTCTTTGTTTTTCTTGTGTTGTGATTTTCTTTCTTTTCTTAGAATAAATCTCTTAGGATTTGTTAGTGTATTTTTGATTATGTATATCTAGTATTTATAGATGTCTCTATTAGAAGACTCCTTCTCCTAATAGACATCTAACTCTTGAAAGAATATCTTCTTTTCAAGAGATAAGATATACACAAATCTTATCACATTAGGAAAGAAGATCTCTTTCAATCTCTTTCCTAGTTACACAAGAAAACACAAACTCTTTTAATCCCTATCATAATCCAACATAATCAAATTAATTCAAGACTAAATAATACTAGCAAAAATCGGCCCAATCAATTAACAAGAAATCGGCCTCTTATGCTTTTAATTAGTCCTAAACTTAATTTGATCATAGTTCCCAAAATTAGCCCATGTAAGATTAATTAATCCCAGATTAATTTATCCTTACAATAATTGGCCCATATGCTTAAATTAATTAATCCTAGATCAATTAACTTTCATATGGATCGGCCCATGTGTTTAACTAATTAATCCACTATTAATTAATCAATCCTTTCCAATTAATACTTTAATTGAGGATTTAATCAATTAGAAATTCCAATTGATTCATTAATCAGTTACTCCTAATTAATGATTCTCCACTTCGAATTAACACTTTAATTCTCGATTAATTAATTAGTCACTTCTAATTAATTATTCTTCTTCATGAATTAATACTGTAATTCATGTATTGATTTAATTCCTTAAATCAATTGATTCCTTCCAGACTGTCACTGTCCAACTGTATTGTGTGTGACCCTCTAGGTTCAACATCAATTGGCAGCAGGCCCACGACTTTCGTGATTTAATTAGTGAGCAATTAATTGCTCCGATCAATTAACCACTTTAATTGACCACTCCAGAATTAATTTCCTTATTAATTCAGGAGTACCCACACCTCATGGTCGATGTCTAGCCACAAGCCCATGAGGCCCAACTTCAGGTGAATTGATATTCGTGAACCTTCAACTCTTATAAATGCCATGTACATACGGTCCTTCTAGCGACTAATTTCCCGATTGAGACCTAGGGTGTGTGAATTGGTCGGCACCTCTAATTATCTCAATTCTGTACTTTCTAATTCAGGATAATAATTCCAGTGTGACTGCTAAATTTGGAAACCCCTTTCCAAATCCGTCACCGACTACGGCCGTAGATTCCTCGGATTTATTATCTAAGAACGTACAGGAAATTCTCTCATCTTATCAGGATGAGTCGATAGATCCTATATTAGTACTAACTATCCGCGCACACGTTCATACGTACCCAAAGTAGTCGCACAATGACCAAGCTATGTGATCGGCTCCTAAATCAAAGTACGTATTCCCGTGTACCGAATCCGCCCTAGTACCTCAAGTCAAAGGACTAAATCGTACACTATTATAAGTCTTGAGAGACATCCCATTACCGATATGCTTAACGTACTTCCACGATGGGTCTCTCTGTTCGGGTCGTTCGATGCGTTCGATCCCCTATCGAACCACCTAGTCATATGCACTAGCATTCAATGCCTTGTTCATGAAACGACAACAAATTCACTTCATGTGAATCATGCATAATCCTACAAGTCTTGACGATTCATTCGATACCCCGTCTCGATATGAATCTATGACTTGGAACATTTTTGAGATCACGACCTTTGAGACTGTTTCATGATTAATCGCACCCAATACTGAAGTGAATAATCCCGTAGTCATGAGTGATCTCAGGGTTTCATCCAATCGCTTAGATACGTTCGCGAGAGATGAAGTTGGCCATTGTTTAATTCACGTACTATGAATAAACGGGCGTATCATCTTATGAATCATAAGATTGCTTCTAAAGGAAGTACCTAAACAAGCTTATATTTGTTGGCTTGTTGGGCACTATCCTATCAATCTCCCACTTGCCCTAAAGCCAACCACATACGTTTCTAAGGCCCATCTCACTCCAGATGTCCGTCGAACCCTTGTGATTATGACTTAATTAGTGGATCTGCTATGTTGTCTCTTGACGTGCCCCCACGTCTTATTCTACCTATGATTTTCCAGATCATATAGTATACTTGTGTTTAGATCATGGGTGAGATCTCGATTCCTTTGCTAAAGCAATTGCCTTAGGTTATCATTGAAGATAACTATAGGCCTCGCAATGCTAGGTACTACTTCCAATTTGTTGGAAGAAGTTTTCGTCCAAACACTTTCCTTCGCTGTATTCAATACTGCGAAATATTCTGTTTTATGGTTACCCGGCATCGATTGCCCTTTTGAACCCCTTTCAAATCATTGTTGCCCCATAAAACCAGAACATTAGATTCACTTCAGACGGGAAACTCTAATCACTAAATCCTTCGAGTTCCAATTCTTCATTATTACCGTTGACCAGCAATATATCCTCAGAACTCCTAGAGTTCTTTAAGGAATGCTTCATTTTCGGTATACCAATACTCCTTACTGGTGTTTGACTAACATCAGCTTATGATACTCATAGCATGTGTTTAGTCTGGTCTTGTACATGACTTTGCATATACTATGCTACCTTTTATGTGGAAGGTGTTCAGAGATATTATCCTCTTTACTCATCAAACGTAGGGCGCATTGACTTTGAGAGAGATTTTGTATCTCTATGGAAACTGTCCTCTCTATGACTTTCCATACTGATCTTATTCAGTTTTTTTGTCCATGTACTAAGATTTGGGAATTCAATCATCTTCTCTAATCTATCACAATAGATACGTACTGCCAATACGTGAGATGTATCCCTTAAATCTTTTAATGAAGAATTACGTGCATGTACACGCTTTCGTCTGCGTTTAACACTCTCACATCATCTATGTCAACTTTAGTGTTTTATTTTACGAACAATGCAAAAACTCCCACTGATTCTTTTGTACATTGAGATTTACATGCAATTTTGATAAAGCCAACCGCCTTGACTGTCTCATCTAGTTGCATGTTCCAGCTTCGGGATACTGGACTAGAATCATAGATTCACCTTTGGAATTACATCCAATGGTTATGCCTCATGGTCATGCGAAGCTTCTATGGTTCAGTGTTTCTAAATGGATTATTTGGAAATCCACTGAGACTACATGGCGTTTTTAAGCTATGTTCCCGAATCTATGTTATACATAGATATTTCGAAAGTTCTTGGATTATTGTCCAATCGATCATATTCATGAACGTACCAGTTCTTTTCGAATTCGATCGAATCTTCGAAATTTGGTGTACAAAATTTTGGTGCAGTAGGTTTGAAAATATACTCCCACTATTTGTAGGGATGTGTCCAAGTCTAGGACTTCATCAAGTTCCATGGTAATATCCCATTTCTATTAGCGTGGGAACAACCCTCTAAGAATCGGGAATCCTCAGGAACGGACTACTTTCGTTCTTTAGGATCATGGAACAGGTATCCAATGGATTTCGTTGAATACCCTACAAATTTTCTCAATTGGATCCACTATCCAATTTTATCATTCATGGATGATATACCATACTAGGGTTAGTACGGTTTTTCGTAGGAATTGACTTAAGAAAATACTTGTTTAAGTATCCTTCTATAGTCATAGGGTTGACCCCCAGAATTGATTGAGGAGTTTTAGCAATACTAATTTAAGGAATGAATCTAGTCTTTCATAGTTCGGTTCCTTTTATTAGATTTAACTTGCTATTCAAGAATTCTATTCTCGATTTAGATAATTTGAGTAATTTAGGGCTTATGTATTAATCACTTCGATTAAATCGAATGGTCATACTTTAATGCCCTTAATTGCTTCGATTTTGGAATCCTTTGAATCCTTTCAACATTTCCATACTTGCACTTTAATTAGTGCCTTTATGAAACACTTTGAACCCTTCAATCTTTCCAAAAACTTGTACTTTCAATGTACTTATATCCTAAATGCTATTAGGATATAATATGAAGCAATTAATTACTCGCACTATTATTTTAGTGATCCACATGTGTGTTCACGAATTTCATTCATTAAACACTTGGTATTTCAAAATACCTTCATTCAATCGATTGATTTCCTATTCAGACAGGATTCACATGTTTTGAATTCATCAATCTTCTATTTTTCAAGAGTCATGATTGAAAACAATTCATCGATTCCTTCTTTTAGGAATTATGATCGAATGTGGATAATTATCTAATTTGTTTTTCTTTTCTTGATCTAGCATAATTGTTTAAGTTTTATCAATGCTTATTTCTTTGCTTTATTTACAACGGTAAAGCAATTAAGTACGAATTAAAAGCTTTAATTAAAATAATTCCATTCATAATGGTAAAGCTAAGAAGTTTCGTACAATGTTCGAAATAAATAGACAAAACTCTAACTAATGCCTAAATCCAAAATTAAAGGAAAACATATGCTAATAAGAAAAATCCAGATGCTCCTTGACCCATTCCTTGAAGTATGTTTCCCTCATGTGCAATTGAAACCCAGACTTGGTCACTTGCAGTACGTTCCAGTCATCCTCTGTAAACACTTTTACAGAAACCAGAAATGTTAGATGATTTACATCAAAAGAAAATCTTAAGATGTTTTTCATCAAAAAGGAAATAACTTTAGGTTGTACCTTGGTCAAGTATGTTTCGGAATTCCTCATCAGTCATGTTACTCAGTTCCTCATTTTTCTTACATAAGGGACAATTCTTTCCTTCGATCAATCCTTGTCCTCTTTCGAGGGCTTTCTCATATTTGTCTAACAACTTATGCAAATCATCGGTCTCAATTCCTTTGTGTGGAACTTCACAATGATCGATAAAATGAGAGAATGATTCAGGCAGGCCATTTGTGATGATTACCATTTTATCATCTAGAGTCAATATAGCTCCAAGCTCATCGATTCGTTTTAGCCTCTTGATCAGGTAAGTGCAATATTTATTAATATTTTTGTACCCAGTCATGCCTTCATCGTGGAGTGATGATATCCAGATTTGCAATATAGTTTGTTCGCAATTGGCAGTGAATTTTGGCATGGCTAAATATAAATAACAGACAACAATAAGCAGACAGATTTAAGATAATACTTATAATTAACGAAGATTGGTCTTTCTATCGAAAAAGTTCTCCCACTATTTTATCGAAACAATAACCCCTTGCATTGTTCGGGAAATTCTATTTCCTAGTAGGTCTTGACGTCCCAGCAGACATTAATTGCACCCACGACTCGCGGTCATACAATTAACTCCCTAGGTAGGTATACTTTTACCAATTGTGTTACTCCACAACCTTCAAGCTATTTTGCCTCGATTTTCGCACCTATCTAGCACTGCTACATCATAGATGTTACTACTCGTTTAAGTCTAACCCAGTCAATCTTGATGAGCAACAGGCCCGGTCATGAAATCCCCGTAACTGGTTATCGGTCGATTTTCACATCCCGACAAGTCCCCACCCTTGTCTTGTTTAGTTAAAAGCAAGAATCAAGGAATTTCGTGTATTGTCCCTTTCTTCGACTCGGGTGCCAGACTCTGGATCACCTCTATCGATAAGTAGACAACATACACTAGTCCCTATTGATGGAAGGCTTGGATATATAAAACATCATTTTATAGTTTACCCAATATGACTTAATATTTTAATTCGAGAGGGGATTTTCGGTTTTAGGAAGTTTGAGGTAACTCTCCTCGAGATCTCACCGCATTAATTATGCTTTATTATTTATTTAGTGATCTAAATTCTAGCGCGCAAGCCAAAAATAAATCAACAAATAAAATAAAACATTCACACCTAGCATGCATGCTACCACAGTATGTTTTCGATCGGGAGCCTCCTATGCGGACCACCATCGAGCCAAAGACGATGGTCCTATTGGTCAATCTATTGGGTTTCATATAGACCTACTCTATTACACATTTTACCATGCATACATGGCCTTTAGTCTTCTTGGGCTCCCACCTTGCTTGTAATGGGCCTCCATCCTAAACTAATAAAACAGTAAAGCCCTATCTATTACAATGGCTCAAAGTGGCCCAAAACTTAAGGCTCGCAGGCCCAATAAAACCAATTAGATTATAATTAACCAATCACATCTAACCTAAGGGTCAAGGCTCGGCGCGATCGAAAACCACGTAAACAATTTCACATTGAGCAAGAAACAAGCAAAAATTAATTTTCTTATTTCTTATGTTATTCTAAAACTACCTTTTAAAATAACCTTAGATTCTAGTTTTAAAAACCCCTTTCTAAAACAATCTCTTACTTATCATTATAAAACCCCTTTTAAAATGACACTTTGATTTTATTTTAAAACCCCCTTTTAAAATTAAATCACAATTCCTATTTTAAAACCACCTTTTAAAATATCTCATGGTTCTTACTTTAGTCCACTACTAATTATGAAAAATTAATCCTTCGGATAATAAAACACCTTTTAAAACATAATTCAGGTTCTGGATATTTCAAATTTTGAAAATTACAGTTTGGTCCTTCAATTTTTGAAAATTACGTTTTGACCCCAAAACTTTCGGAAATGATAAATCAGCCCCAAAAATTCCAGAACTTGCAAATTGGCCCAGAAAACAGAAATTAATATTTTATTTCCAGAAACTTTTATTAATCGCAAAACAGCCCCTGAAGTTTTCGTAAATTGCAAAACAGCCCCTTAACTTACGGAAATTGCAAAACAGACCCCTATCGCTTAGAAAAACAGAATTTCAATTTCAGCCCAAAATTTCCAGAAAAGTCAAATTTCAGATTCTGTCCAGATTTTATAAAAATCGTAAATTGCAATTTTAGTCCAATAAAATTCGTAAATTGTAGATCTGGCCCAAATAAGAATTATGCTATTTACCCGAACACATAATTAATCATAATCAGCAAGATCCATGCAAAGAACACGACAAATAAACATATTCACGAAAATTTGAAGTGTTCAGGCCTTTTTTCATATGTGCATAATAAGCCTGGCTCTGATACCACTGTTGGGTTTTTTTTTTTGTATAATTTGTCAACTACAACAGTGCGGAATTTAAAATTTTTATCATACACCAAATCCCAGGGTTTCTTATTAGCACATATGAATAAAGGTTGAATTTAATTAGAGCATGCATATACTAAAATTAAATAGGTGGTAAAAGCCATTTTACCTCACCACAGGCAAGGTGGTGGTTTCCTCCGGTCTTCGGTTGTTCACTAGAGCACCCCAAGTGTTGTGCCTCTAGAGATAGTCCACACCAGTTGGATTTGAGTGACTTCGCGAAATCCCCAGGCTCAGAACTAGGATTAAGGAATTGCCTCGTCAGGAATTGGATGCAGATCCGGGAAGAAGACTTGGAGAAAAATCCATCACAGGGGTGGGGCGATTTTTGCACAGGGTTCGGTTTTGCAGTAGGGGCGAGAATGAGGGCTGAAATTTTCGGCCTTCTTTGTTTTTCTTGTGTTGTGATTTTCTTTCTTTTCTTAGAATAAATCTCTTAGGATTTGTTAGTGTATTTTTGATTATGTATATCTAGTATTTATAGATGTCTCTATTAGAAGACTCCTTCTCCTAATAGACATCTAACTCTTGAAAGAATATCTTCTTTTCAAGAGATAAGATATACACAAATCTTATCACATTAGGAAAGAAGATCTCTTTCAATCTCTTTCCTAGTTACACAAGAAAACACAAACTCTTTTAATCCCTATCATAATCCAACATAATCAAATTAATTCAAGACTAAATAATACTAGCAAAAATCGGCCCAATCAATTAACAAGAAATCGGCCTCTTATGCTTTTAATTAGTCCTAAACTTAATTTGATCATAGTTCCCAAAATTAGCCCATGTAAGATTAATTAATCCCAGATTAATTTATCCTTACAATAATTGGCCCATATGCTTAAATTAATTAATCCTAGATCAATTAACTTTCATATGGATCGGCCCATGTGTTTAACTAATTAATCCACTATTAATTAATCAATCCTTTCCAATTAATACTTTAATTGAGGATTTAATCAATTAGAAATTCCAATTGATTCATTAATCAGTTACTCCTAATTAATGATTCTCCACTTCGAATTAACACTTTAATTCTCGATTAATTAATTAGTCACTTCTAATTAATTATTCTTCTTCATGAATTAATACTGTAATTCATGTATTGATTTAATTCCTTAAATCAATTGATTCCTTCCAGACTGTCACTGTCCAACTGTATTGTGTGTGACCCTCTAGGTTCACCATCAATTGGCAGCAGGCCCACGACTTTCGTGATTTAATTAGTGAGCAATTAATTGCTCCGATCAATTAACCACTTTAATTGACCACTCCAGAATTAATTTCCTTATTAATTCAGGAGTACCCACACCTCATGGTCGATGTCTAGCCACAAGCCCATGAGGCCCAACTTCAGGTGAATTGATATTCGTGAACCTTCAACTCTTATAAATGCCATGTACATACGGTCCTTCTAGCGACTAATTTCCCGATTGAGACCTAGGGTGTGTGAATTGGTCGGCACCTCTAATTATCTCAATTCTGTACTTTCTAATTCAGGATAATAATTCCAGTGTGACTGCTAAATTTGGAAACCCCTTTCCAAATCCGTCACCGACTACGGCCGTAGATTCCTCGGATTTATTATCTAAGAACGTACAGGAAATTCTCTCATCTTATCAGGATGAGTCGATAGATCCTATATTAGTACTAACTATCCGCGCACACGTTCATACGTACCCAAAGTAGTCGCACAATGACCAAGCTATGTGATCGGCTCCTAAATCAAAGTACGTATTCCCGTGTACCGAATCCGCCCTAGTACCTCAAGTCAAAGGACTAAATCGTACACTATTATAAGTCTTGAGAGACATCCCATTACCGATATGCTTAACGCACTTCCACGATGGGTCTCTCTGTTCGGGTCGTTCGATGCGTTCGATCCCCTATCGAACCACCTAGTCATATGCACTAGCATTCAATGCCTTGTTCATGAAACGACAACAAATTCACTTCATGTGAATCATGCATAATCCTACAAGTCTTGACGATTCATTCGATACCCCGTCTCGATATGAATCTATGACTTGGAACATTTTTGAGATCACGACCTTTGAGACTGTTTCATGATTAATCGCACCCAATACTGAAGTGAATAATCCCGTAGTCATGAGTGATCTCAGGGTTTCATCCAATCGCTTAGATACGTTCGCGAGAGATGAAGTTGGCCATTGTTTAATTCACGTACTATGAATAAACGGGCGTATCATCTTATGAATCATAAGATTGCTTCTAAAGGAAGTACCTAAACAAGCTTATATTTGTTGGCTTGTTGGGCACTATCCTATCAATTACACCAAGTGCATTTATTACCGTTGAACTGATCTCATGATCTCTTCCACTCTGCTGATCGAAGCAACCCTTCTGATAGGTACTCTGCTGATCCAATACTGAACTAATCTGATTTGACTCGGCTGATGACCTATCCTTCTGTTTGCTGTTTCAGCAAGAGATCACTAGTCTTCTGGTCTTTGAACTCTTATGATATTTTCTTTACTTGTTCAAAGATTCTTCCAAGGGAACTAAGCTTTCCATACTTAGCTGATTTTGATGTTTTGGAAATCATCAAAACCTTCCCTTAAATTCTGACTTCTTTCATCTTCATCTTCATCTTCATCCAACACCTTCTTTTCCAACTTCCTCAGAATTCCCATATGAAAATCTCTCGGCTAGGGTATCGACAGGCGAAAAGAATTGCGACTAGGGTACCGGCAGGCGACCTGCTCTTTCTGATTCCAAGTCTTTTAGGCGGGCTCGACTTCCTGTACTCTGTCCTCTATCCAGCCGGGATAGTGGGTCTACTGCTGGAGGGATTTTTCTACACTCGATCTCCACGTCTTCGAGGCGGCTTCTTGAAGGATGCGGTCTTCGAATTTGCTAGGAGTACTTCCAACTGGAGTTGCTTCCCTGTCTCTCGACTTGGTCCTTCGTGGACCATTTTTGCAAGGAAACATTTGATGAAGGGTAGAAGTGTACCAGCCTCACTTTTCTTCTTTGAGCATCCATAGGAATAGTCATTTGTAATAGGATCGTACTAGATGTAAATTTTTCAGATTATTTCGATCTCTTTATTGTAATAAAAAATTTTCATGTAACTTTTACAAATGAAAGAATCTTCTTCCATATTGTTATCGATCTTAATTTCGATCTTCATAATTTGAAACTTCTGTGAGATTTGAATTTCGATCTTTGCAATTTAAACCTTTCATGAGACATCTCCCATAGCTTAGATATTACAGATTTGCGTCTCTTAAAATTGGACGGAATAATCTTCCTTAGCCGAAAGGGGCATAGCAATGCCTTTCACCCTTAGTCATCTTCGGGGGTCGTAGCAACAGCTTTCACCCATTTAATAATTTCGATCTAAGGGGCATAGCAGCGGCTTTCATCCGTAGTCGTTTTTAGAGCATTTTTAGCCCGAGGGTCGTAGCAACAGCTTTCACCCATTTAATAATTTCGATCTAAGGGGCATAGCAACGGCTTTCACCCTTAGTCGTTTTCAGAGCATTTTTAGCCCGAGGGTCGTAGCAACAACTTTCACCCATTTAATAATTTCGATCTAAGGGGCATAGCAACGACTTTCACCCTTAGTCGTTTTCAGAGCATTTTTAGCCCGAGGGTCGTAGCAACAGCTTTCACCCATTTAACAATTTCGATCTAAGGGGCATAGCAACGGCTTTCACCCTTAGTCGTTTTCATAGCATTTTTAGCCCGAGGGTCGTAGCAACAACTTTCACCCATTTAATAATTTCGATCTAAGGGGCATAGCAACGGCTTTCACCCTTAGTCGTTTTCAGAGAATTTTTAGCCCGAGGGTCGTAGCAACAGCTTTCACCCATTTAATAATTTCGATCTAAGGGGCATAGTAACGGCTTTCATCCTTAGTCGTTTTCAGAGCATTTTCAGCCCGAGGGTCGTAGCAACAGCTTTCACCCATTTTATAATTGATGAAGAACAATAGAGATTGATAATAAATGAACGAAGATCGAGAATATCCAGAATATGACGAATAAATGATGATTTTGACGAAATGAACTTCCATTGAATAAACAACTTAATTCGAAATAAACTTTCATTGATCATATAGTTTTCTTAATCGCGAGAAACAAAGAAACAGAACGAGATGACTAAATAGTAATAGCCTAGAATATTAACTACTTCATCTTCATCTTCCATAATATCTCCTCAAATTAACGGCATTCCAAGCTCGAGGTAGGACCTCTACATTAGGATGAGCAATTTTGTAAGAACCTTTCTTTCCAACCTCAACGACCACAAAGGGGCCATCCCAATTAGGTTGAAGCTTTCCAACATGCTTTGATACTTCTACCTTCTTGAGCACTAAATCTCCCACTTTTAATGTTCGCATTCGAACGTTTCGATTATAGGATTTTTCCATGCTAGACTTGGTAGATTGAATTTTCAACCTTGCTCGGTCCCTCCGACCATCTGCGTGATCAACTTCCATTTCCCTTATAGATTGGTTTTCCTGGGGATCATAAAATTCGACCCTAGGAGAAGGTATAAGGTTCTCAACTGGAATAACAGCTTCCGACCCGTAAATCAGACTGAATGGAGTTTCTCCTGTTGCAGCTTTAACAGTAGTTCTATTGGCCCACAATACCCCTGGCAGTTCGTCGAGCCATTTTCCCTTTGCCTCAGATAGACGTTTTTTCCAGAGATCGAACGATCTCTCTGTTTACGACTTCAGTTTGTCCATTAGCTTTAGGATGCCCTACTGATGCGAAATTCTGCTGTATTCCGAATTTTTCGCACCAATCTGTGATCCTTTTTCCGGCGAACTGCGTTCCGTTATCAGATATTATGATCCTGGGAATCCCGAACCTGCAGACAATATTTTTCCACAAGAAATTAATAACTTGGAACTGAGTGATTTTTGTTAGAGCGACGCATTCGACCCATTTGCTAAAATATTCTACCGCAACCAATACGTAATTTTTCCGTGCTCTTGCTGTTGGAAACGGCCCCATAATAGCAATGCCTTATTTGTCAAAAGGCCAACAGATCGGAATTGAGTGCATATGTTCGGCCGGTTGATGGATCAAATTTGAATGAATTTGACAATGGTGGCATTTCTTCTCATAATCAACCGAATCAGAGAAAAGAGTACGCCAATAATATCCTGACCTTGAGCATTTAAGAGCTAATGCCCGAGCACCGCAATGATTACCTGCCTCTCCCTCGTGAACTTCTTTTAAAATAGAATTATAGTGTATTTCGGAAATACATTTCAATAAAATTCCAGAAGAAGATCTTTTATAGAGTTGATTATCAACTAGAGTGAACGATGGCGCTCGGTATTTGATCCTTTGAGCTTCGTTTGCATTTTCTGGAGGCTTCCCTTCTCTGAGATAAGCAATAAGAGGGTCGATCCAAGAAATCCTAGACTCATCGATTTCCATGATGTCGACTGAGGGAATCACATCTAGTTCGATAGCAGATGTATTCGATAATAACCATGTGATTATCCTTTCATTCTTCCCATCAGCAAGTCCTGTGAACTTCGACAATAGATCTGCCCAAAGATTTTCCTCCCTTGGTATAGGTTGAATATCAAACTTGTCGAACTCAGAGATCAACTTTTTTGTTTTGTTCAAATATTTGATCATATTGAACTCCCTGGCCTCGTAAGTACCTTTCACCTGTCTATGAACGAGTTCAGAATCTGTTAACACATCAATTGATTTTACCTTTGCCTTCGTGGCCATCTCTAATCCAGCGATCAGGGCTTCATATTCCGCTTCGTTGTTTGTAACGACGAAGTCCAAAGTGATAGCATAACTTAAGTCCTCACCATTGGGTCCTTGAAAATGAATTCCTGCTCCACCTTCTTCCCTGGTCGAGGAACCATCCACGTGCATCAGCCATACCTGATCTTCTGCTTTTTCGACCATTCTTACCTCGAAGATCGCTCCTTCTTCCACAATCGATATGCCTGTTGACTCGACTACGAAGTCAGCCAATACCTGTGCCTTTATAGCAACTCGCGGTTGATATTCAATTTCGAACTGACCTAGCTCGACTGCCCATTTTATTAACATGCCGGATGCTTCTGGTTTTGATAGGACCTGTCTTAGAGGTTGATTTGTTAAGACGATGATCTTGTATGTTTGAAAATAGGGCCTTAACCTTCGCGCAGCTATCACCAAGGCAAGCGCGAATTTCTCCATTTCCATGTAATTTTTCTCCGCACCCTGCAATAACTTGCTCAAATAGTACACTGGCTTATGCTCAGATTTGTCGAGCTTTACCAAGACCGAGCTAATAGCCTCCTCCGATACGGCTATGTATAAATATAGAGGTTCTCCATCGGATGGCTTGGCCAACATTGGCGGTGAGGTTAAATATGCTTTTAGGTCTTCGAAAGCCTTATCGCATTCTTCATTCCACTCGAAGTTCTTAGATTTACGTAACAGTTTGAAGAATGGTAAACTCTTGTCGGCAGATCGTGAGATGAATCTATTCAATGAGATAATCTTCCCAATCAGGCTTTGAACATCTGAGAGCTTTCTTGGTGGATGTAAATCTGTAATTGCTCGAATCTTTTCGGGATTTGCTTCGATGCCTCTCTCGTGGACGAGATATCCGAGGAATTTTCCCGATAGCACACCAAAAGTGCACTTGGCGGGATTCAACTTCATTCCATACTTCCTTAGAATTCCAAAACATCGATCAAGATGGTTGATGTGGTCCTCCTCCGTCATACTCTTTACGAGCATGTCATCTACATAAACTTCCATGATTTCCCCTATCAAATCTTTAATCATCATATTGACTAACCTTTGATAGGTTGCGCCCGCATTCCTTAAGCCAAAAGGCATGACGATGAAGCAGTAGACTCCTCGCTCGGTGATGAATGTTGTTTTATCCTGGTCTCTTTCATTCATAAAGATCTGATAAAATCCTTGGAAAGCATCCATCATACTAAAAAACACGAACCCCGCGGTTGAATCTACAAGCATATCGATCCGAGGTAACGGATAAGGATCTCTTGGTCACAATTTGTTTAGATCCGTAAAGTCATTACACATTCTCCATTTGTTTTCGATCTTTTCGCCCTTAGAAACTAGGACTACGTTACATAACCATTCTGTGAACTTTATTTCCCTGATCTGACCCGCTGCAAGTAATCTATCGACCTCTACATTGATTATTTTGTCCTTTTCGCGACCATGATTGCGCTTCTTTTGCCTTACAGGTTTTGCCTTTGGATCGATGTTCAATGAATGTGTTATCACCCGCGGGTCGATTCCAATTATGTCGTCTGAGCTCCAGGCAAAAACGTCCACATTTTTCTGTAAGAATTCAATGAGCATGGTTTCCATGCCCTCGCTTAACTCTGTTCCAATTTTGGTGAATTTCTCAGGGGATCCTTGAACTAGAGTTACTTTTTTGTGGCCAGGTGCTTGCACACTCATGTCGATATTTTTTCCTTTCTTTCCTTGTAATTTCTCGCAGTCGGGAATTGTGGTTTTTACACCAGGCTCCAATTCAGCTATTTTTCTTTTAATCGGGAGTTCGGGTTCCACTTTCTTTTTAATGCTTAAAGATGAATTATAGCATTCCCAAGCCATGTATTGATCGTTCCTCATTTCTCCTACCCCTGCCACGGTTGGGAATTTTATCTTTTGATGGTAGGTAGATACAACTGCCTTGAAGATATTTAGGGCTGGTCTCCCTAATATGGCGTTATAAGCGAACGATGTGTCTACTACCAGGAATTTGATCATCCTTGTTACGTTTTTTGGTTTGCTTCCTAAAGTCGTGCTCAAGAGAATGGTCCCAAGCGGAACGATCTCTGATCCCCCAAAACCGACCAAAGGAGTGGTTACTCGATCCAGACGCGGGTGACAAAGATTCATCCTCGTAAGAGCTTCCGACGAGATAATGTTTGCCGAGCTTCGATTATCGACTAGCACCCTCTTGACTTCAAAATTAGCGATTCGCAATGTCAATACCATGGAAAAATCCGGATCGTCTTCACTTGTGTCCCAATTAACATCCGAAGGTCGATCAGCCTCACTGAAGCTTATAACTTGATTTTCCATGGAGGGAAACTCCAAGGATAGAATCTCCCTCTTTGCGGAGACTCCAGCCTTTATCGACCTCAACGTTCTTTTTCTAGCATTTCTGCTATCTCCTCCTGCTGGTCCGCCAGCAACCATGTTTATCACTCCATTCGACCGTTCTTCCGTTTGATTTCGAGCCTGCCTTTGCTGAGTATTAAACTTTCGTGGGCTTCTTGACCTATAACGATTGTTATGTTTGCCTCCTTTGACAAATTCTTTTAATTTTCCTTGTGCGATTAGCTTTTCTATCTCAACTTTCAGTTGGTAACAGTTTTCGGTGCTGTGCCCCCGAGCCCGGTGATATCGACAGTACTGGTCATAACCTGGTGCACCTGGCCTAGCCTGAGTGATCCTTTGAGCCTCGGGGATCAAGTTTCCTTCTTCTAACACAGTTAATACTTCTTCCTTTGAACTGTTAAGTTCTATAAACTGAATTTTTCCCGGTCTTGGAGGTCGAATTCGTTCAAAATGAGGTCCATAGGAATTCGATCCTTGGGGTGGCATATGTGGCTTATAAGTGTTGATTCTTTGCCAGACAGATCCTTTGTTAGACCCTCCGTAGTCACCAGGTTTTGGGATGGGTGCCCGATCTTGTTTCCTGTTGAGAGGAAGGTTCACAGTGTGCGAACTTTTTAACTTATTCATCTCTTCCTGAATCATGTATTTCTCGGCAATTTCCATTATTCGTTCGAAGGATTATGGTTGTTTTCTGCATAAGGCATTTCCGAACTGAGTGCTCTTTGTTAGTTCAAACATTAGAGATGATAAATATTCGATCTGCGGGGTATCAACTTTGAGGAGTTCGATACTGAACCTTGCTAACCATTGTCTCAAAGTTTCTCCTTCCAATTGTTTTACGGTTCCCAAATGATTTGCTGGTAACCTCGGTTTCCTTTGACTAGCAAATTGATGTTTTAATTTATCGCAAAATTCCTCGAAGGAAAATATGGAGTTAGGTGGCAACTTTCCGAACCAGTCGAGGGCAATTCCTTCAAAGGTAGTAACCATGATCTTGCAATAAAAGTCCTCAGAATGTCCGTATAAGTTCATCACATTAATAAAGCTGTTCATATGTTCCCCGGGGTCGGTAGTCCCGTTATACCGTGGCAGCCTGGTCGGTACAGTTTCCGCGTTTCGAGCTTCGCGTATTCCTTGACAAAACGGCGAACAACGCATGATACTGTTTGAAACCTCCCTGTCTCGTGGATTTTCTCTACTCGGAACATTTCCTGCTCGCCTGGCAGCATGATTGGTACGAGGAATTTCTATCAGCGTACCTTTCTCTTCCAACTTCTTAGCTACTCTCTCCTGCACTATCCTTTCCAGTTCGGATTCAGTAATTCTTTTGTAGGTCGATCTTTGGCCTCTGACAGCACCAGAAGGGTGGCTCTCCCCAACTACTGAATCCTCCACATCATGAACTGATTTTGGTGGGATCTCTGCCCGAGCATTGATTTTCGATGGTGCAGCTCGAGGAGGGTTTAATGCTGGCGCGTGCGATATAGATCGCAGCACACTGTTCTCCCTCTGGATGTTCGAAGATGGTATTTCAGGATTCCCGTGAACTGCTGGCTGATCTACAGGTGATTGATTAGCCCTTCTCCCATTCAGAAATTCCCGACACATCGTGCCTATGATGGACCTTAGATCTCCAACTGTTGTGTGAATTGGAACATTATCGTGTGCTACAACTAGTGGAGCCTCTGGTTGTTGAGCCGCACGTGACAGATTATCGGGCTCATTATTGACCGAATTCTGCGCTCCTACTGCATGGGAGGGTTCTCCTCGATTATACGTATTCCTCCTCGTAGTAGGCATATTTTGATCTAATACTCGAATAAGGCCCCTCGGTGGGCGCCAATTGATCTTACGCATTTTCGTAGGTTCGATCAAGATAATATGCGATGCGGTATAAATGCTAAATAATAGAAGGAAAAGATCAATAATATTTGTATTTGAGATGATTGAGTACAAATTACCAGTATTGAGAGTCCTATTCGAGCATTATTGGATGCCATACAAGCTAGAGGGTGAAATACATACAAGTTAACCTATGCTATTATTCCCAAGTGAGTCCGAGCTGCAGTCTCGAAGGAAGAGCACCTGGGAAGTTGTGTCATCGTCATAAATGCTTGGGGTATTTATAGCTGAGACCTGGAATCAGGTGAACCACCCACAGGTGTGTATTACTCAGCCCACGGGCCTGGGCCTGAGGTCGGCCCAACAGTGATTTTGGACCCTAAGCTTCCAGAGTAGAATCAGCGTAGGATTCCTGTGCTTTGGGCTCGAATTTATGCTCATGAGATCGAAAATGATGAATTTCGACCTCACAAGGCTGTATTAATGTTTGAGTCCAAGTTACCCCTCATCAGAAGAACTACTTGGAAATAGAAAAATTCGCTTTGGCCTTAGTAGTGACGGCACGCAAACTCCGACCTTACTTTTTGACCTACAAAATTGTGGTGTTAACCAACCAACCGCTAAGATAGGTCTTAGCGAAGCCGGAAGCCTCTGGAAGATTGATCAAGTGGGCAATCGAGTTCGAAATCGAATACAGACCAAGAATTGCAATTAAGGCCCAAGTCCTAGCTGATTTCCTGTTAGAAACTCCGACCCAGACAACCGAACATACTGAATCAACCAGCCATGACAATGATATCTTGATCGTAGAAAATCAGACCTGGTTAATGCATGTCGACGGTGCTTCATGCAGAGAAGGAGGAGGTGCCGGAATTAACTTTATCGGACCAAATAAGGAGGACATAAACTATGCTATTACATTGGACTTCGTAGTGACAGCAGAATATGAAGCGCTAATCGCAGGAATGGAAATGGCGGTTAAAGCTAACATAAAGAGTTTTAAAGTATTAACCGATTCTGAGTTAATACAAAGACAGATAGAAGGTCTATACGAGGCAAAGGAATTTAACATGGTCAAATACCTCGCCAAAGTAAAGGAATTGGCTGAGAAATTCGAAAATTTTGGGATACAGAACATCCCACGATCAGAAAATAAATGGGCCGATCAACTGTCTAGATTTACAGGGTCTCATGATGGTAAAACAGAAAGAGTAATCAATTGGTTAATTTCTAAAACACCGGCAATAGATATCGACGAAGCACCGGTCGCTGAGATGATGGAAATCGAAGAAGCTGAAAGAAACTGGATGACTCCGATGATAAACTATCTTCGAGAAGGAAAATTACCGCTTGATCCAAACGAAGCTCGGAAAATAAAATATCGAGCTCCAAAATACACATTATTAGAAGAAAAACTTTACCGAAGATCGGTATCGGGAATTCTTCTAAAATGCATCTCCGAATCACAAACCAACGATGTCCTTCGAGAAGTACATGAAGGAGAAGCAGGAAATCACAGTGGAGTAAGAGCCTTAGCTTTAAAATGCCTTAGAACGGGCTATTATTGGCCTACCATTAACAATGATGCCATGCAATATGTTCAAAAATGTCATCATTGCCAAGTTCATGCTAATATAAGACATCAACCAGCCAAAAACATGCACTCAATACCAGTATGCTGGCCATTCGATCAATGGGGGATGGACATCGTGGGACCTTTCCCAGTAGCCGGTCTAAGAAAGCATATGTTCTAGTCGCTGTCGAGTATTTCAGTAAATGGATAGAATGTGTCGCCCTTGCTCGAATAACTCAATTCCAAGTGATCAACTTTCTATGGAAGTTCATAGTACGTAGATTTGGCATCCCGAGAATCTTGATCTCTGATAACGGAACACAATTCGCAGGAAAACAAGTAATGGAATGGTGTACCAAGATGGGAATTCAGCAAAACTTCACTTCAGTTGGACATCCAAGAGCGAATGGACAAACTGAAGTAGCGAACCGAAAAATAATAAAGTCATTGGAGAAAAGACTAGGGGCAGCCAAAGGAAGATGGCTAGATGAACTCCCCTGAGTACTTTGGGCTAATCGAACGTCAGTCAGAACTTCAACCGGGGAGACCCCATTCAGTCTAGTATATGGCTCGGAAGCTGTAATCCCGGTCGAAACACTTATTCCAACACCAAGAATTGAAATGTATGATGACCAGGAAAACGAAAAGGCAAGAGAAAGTGATATCAACTTAACAGAAGCATTAAGAGAGAAAGCGGCCGTACGATTGCAAGTCGCTAAATCAAACATGGAGAAAGCCTACAATCAAAAAGTACGCATACGAACCTTCAAAGTAGGGGACTTGGTGCTCAAAAAGGTAAAAGTATCCAAGCATGTGGGAAAATTACAACAGAATTGGGATGGACCATACATTGTCGTTAATGTAGGAAAGAAAGGTTCATACAAAATCGCACACTTGGACGGAACCCCCTACCTCGAACTTGGAATGCAGTCAACCTAAGGAGATACTACGAAAAATAAATCCTAGAAATCATCCTTGTTAGTTTCATTTAAAATTTGTTTGTTTTGTTTTCTTTCTCGTATAATCAATTTTAATAAAGGCCTTGGCCTGAGATTCATTCTCAACACTTTCATCAATAATTACGAATCAAGGATTCACATGAGTTAGCGCCAAAGACTTAATCGAGTTGAGTAAAATTGATTCGCTCAATAAACACTCCTCGACCTGCATAACAACGACGACTAAACGAGTTGAGTATAAATCGATCCGCTCGATAAACGCTCCTCGATCACCATAAACGACGATAAAAAGGTTAAAAAACCTAAGTCATAAAACGAGTTGAGTAATATTGATTCGCTCAATAAACACTCCTTGACCTCGATAAAAAGGTTAAAAAACCTAAGTCTTAAAATGAGTTGAGTAAAATTGATTCGCTCAATAAACACTCCTCGACCTCCATAACAAGGTTAATAAACCCAAGTCTTAATACGAGTTGAGTAAAATTGATTCGCTCAATAAACACTCCTCGACCTCCATAACAAGGTTAATAAACCCATGTCTTAATACGAGTTGAGTAAAATTGATTCGCACAATAAACACTACTCGACCTCCGTAAAAAGGTTAAAAAACCTAAGTCTAAAAACGAGTTGAGTAAAATTGATTCGCTTAATAAACACTCCTCGACCTCCTTAAAAAGGTTAAAAAAACCTAAGTCTAAAAACGAGTTGAGTAAAATTGATTCGCTCAATAAACACTCCTCGACCTCCATAAAAAGGTTAAAAAAGAAAAAAACCTAAGTCTTAAAACGGGTTGAGTAAAATTGATTCGCTCAATAAACACTCCTCCATAATCGCTCCTTGATATTGATGATAAATAAGAACAGATCGAGAGAAATCAACAAACAAGAAATATGAAAGTAATAATATTAAAGTGTTATTCATCTGAATTTTGAGAACAGGTCTCAAGTTACATACGAAGTTTTGATCAGAATACAAAGAACTTTATACAATCTACATATCATCACAGCTGTTTAGATAAAATAATCCTATTCTATAGATCAGCGGTCTTCACGACAATGTCCACGGAAACATCAATCTCCTCCCTAGTATATCGATGATTGGAATTGACCACCTAAGAAGCGTGTTACTCAGAATGGTCGACTTCTTTGGTTCGATGGTCAGGCTCTGAAGATCAAATGTTCTTCCAGACGAAATGACCATTTTCGGCCAGATGCACGATGACGGCCACTCCCCCAGAACGAGATACTGCTTGTATAATGGGGTTGATTTTTACTCTAAAGCAGCATCTCTTCAGGACCGTCGCAGAAGTAAATATTTACCAGCACACCCCGGCGGTCTATCAATCCGGAGGTAACATTGAAAGGCAGCGGTGCCTGGTAAATATGAACCCTCCATGTGCAAACAGAAAACACGGACCTCAAACCTGTGAAGACAAAGGCTGTGGCCTCATGGGACCCGTCAGTACAAGGCAGGGCATCAATGGGACCTGTCAGTACAAGGCAAATGGTATTTGAGTTACTATATGATATTGATTCGTGATAATGAGACTTTTTGAAGGATATGGGATCAGTGGGCAAAGTGAAACTCAAAGAAACTGATATCTCCATCCTTTTTTGGGAATTATGAGTGAATATGGAAAACGCGTACACATATACAATCAATCCTACGGATAGATAAAGATCTAAGAGAAAAATAACCGCGACCGTTTGACTTCCACCTTTAAATGCGAGTAAGTTGGAACGGCTCCTCTATAGTCGGAAAGACTATTCGATGGTAAAGAAGAATCAAGATCGAAGCGATCAACACGAAAATAAGAGCTTCAGACTGAAAAAAGCTTGTACACTTACAAATGCTAATCGCTTGATAAAGAACAAGGGATCCTCGACGCAGACATATAAGTTCGCACCAATATGACAACTATTAGCTCGTTTAGAAGTGTAAAATCTCCAGCATGCGAGGTCGTCACTGCCTCATATATCACTAGGCAGATTGTTACTTAACTATATTAGACCTCCACTGGAGTCCAAGAAATCTGACACGAAAATTAGAGGAATGATCGTCATCATTCAAGCCAACAAAATCGCCACTGCCTAACATTCCAAAGAATTGCTAAAGGAGGTCTGAACAAGCTAGATCTAACTAATGATTCTACATTTTCCAATTCCTCCCATATCAAAGAATTGACATGTTGATACACTGGTTGCTTTATTTGAGGAACATGGAATTCACAATCAGTGCAAAGAAACATGGATTTGCAGAAGTTGAATAAACCGATATTCTTTCTACGAGCATAGACTTTAAAAAGTCAAGCGATGCTCAACAAAGGAAATGACAACATCCTTATAAGAAGTCCATGGCAAATGGACAATTTTACAAAGGCATTGATCGATTATCGACAAGAACGCTAAACGTCCTTCACAATTCTGCAATAAATTGCTTACATGGACGACCTACAGTAAACACTCTAATATCCAAAGTAACTGCATCAATAGCCTCAGTGACTAGGCTTGATCGATCATCATACTTATACTCGTTTAAAAGTTTGATTTGCTAAGGAAACACAAGATTGTTCAGCTATTCAAGACTGATCAGCCAAGAACGAGCTACTTTAAAACAAAAGATGATCTCCCAGGATATTAATGTCAGATAAGTCCGCTAAAATCTCCTGATTATTTAGAAAATTTATACTTATTTATAACGATAAAATTATGCATGACATAATTTGTCAAAATATATCTATTAACTAAATTCAATCAAAGCCTGGAACTGATCAAATTAGATCATCGTTGTCATTAATTTTCTTCTACATATAAAAATATTCAGCCTCGACAACCACATAAAGATTGAGGCCTGCATTGTCTTAAATAAAAAAAAAAGAAAGGGAAAAGCATTCCACTATAGCAGCTAGATCAGAACAAGTCACTGAGGTGGGTTGCCATCGCTGGGCCGACTAGCAGAAGTACCCCTCCGAGGAGTCACATTACCCACAAACGCCATGAACTCCTCCTGACGTTTCAGATAACCGGCTTCATAACCATCTTCATGTGCCTGCCGACGAGACTCCTCTGGAAGGGCGACAGCCTGGACCAAGTCACTTTTCTCTTTCACAAGAACAGACTTCTCTTCCCGCAATTTCTCAAGATCATCATTGAGAAGCCTGAGTCGGAGGGTCTGTCCTTCGACCTTCGCGATCTCCGAGTCCAAGCGTTGCTTATGGCTCTCCTTACTGAGCCACAGATTGTCGTTTTGTACACCCAGCTGCAGCGCGAAATACTTGGCCTAAAAAGAAAAAGGTCATACGTAACAAAGCAATCAAAATAAAAGCAGGAAATACAGTCAGAAATATAATTACTTGCTCGCACATTTCGACGAGCGATTGAACAAGGCGAACATTGGAAGTACCTTCGTTCTTACTCAACTCACCAGGCAAGATAGTGCTCAGACCCAAATCCCAGGACAAAGCGTCGGGCTCGAGAGAGCTGGGCAGTTCACTATCGAGGGGAATACGGTCAGGACGAGGAATCACTGACTCCGTTATATCCCTAACCTGCTCAAGAATACAACGGTCGTCTAACATACGAGGGGATCCCCTCTCGCTAAGACTCACCGAGGTCTCCTTGCCTGAAGTAGAGATTACAATCCGCCGACCAGACCCAGAGCCTACCTGGCCTCCAGAAGGCCCGTCGGTTTCAAAAGAGGTGGTCACAACAGTAGTATCATTAAATAAGAAATCAGAAAAATCTTGAGGAACAGACTGTCCCATGGATGGATTCAAGAAGGGATCTCCTCTAACTGCCCCCGCGGCAGCATTCCCTTGGCTTGCACAAATAACTAGATCAGTAGAAGCAGTGGATGGAACGAAGTTATCTGGAACGGGCTCATGTAGACCATGCTCGAAAGAAGAAACACCTGATGAAACGGGTATATTAAAAGTTTGTTCCATATTGGACATATCTCCGAAGGCCACCCGACCGGGGGACGGCCTCCTTTCGACCTCACCAGAAATGGGGAAATCCTGTTGAGTAAAAGTCGAACTAACGACAGGAAAAGGCTTAGAGGGGATAATGGAGGTTTGACTTTCCGACCTAGTGGTTGACTAGGAAGGAGGAGGATCTATCGAAGGTCCCTCAGTACGGGAATTTTTCGGTCTCGAGTTTCGACTACCCTCAGGGGAAGAACGCTTCGAAGTGTTGCCGAAAAGATTGCTCATGTTCAGAAATTAAAAAAGAATTTTAAACTATCGAGAAAGCTTATCGACCTCCTTTGAGAGAATATTCTATCGGAAGTATGTAAAAGCGGTATTTATACCCTAGGTATTTATACTAAGTGAAAAGACGCGACAGACCCCAAGAACGGGCGTGAAACACAGAAACTGACCTATCAACGGCCGCAGGAATTCGAAAAGACATAAGCACAATGATTACAACGAAGTTAATGACTTGTCTAGGTTATTATCAATAGAGAAGCCGAAAAGACATAACTGTCAGAATACGAATCGTCTTATTTACAAGAGGACAAAAAAGTAAAATTACAAATCAAGTTATGTTGGTTATTATCAAAATTATTTCTTAAGGACAAATTGGTCGCTCCTCACTTCACACAACCTGGTCGCCATCTGGAACTCCCTGATCGCCAGAGGCCACTCCTTCGTTCGCTCCATCGTTAGCTGCCTCCAAATTCTCCTCCTCTTCCTCTTGATCGATATATTTATTATCGACCTCCGGGTTAATGTTTGAAGGAGGAATCGGCAACGGCTTCCCGAACTCTTCGACAAGGTGAGCCAATGGAAGTTGTTGATAGATAACATCTGGCAGCTCGGAAGGAGAGTATTCATCACCATAACGATTCAGACATACATGCGTTGCCTTGAAGTACTCTTCTCGGCGATCTTCGATCATTCCCAGCGCGACCATATGATGAATCGCCAAAGTACTATCAAGAAGCGGACCGACCATCTGATTCACCAAGGCAGTATGAACAGGGGAACCAATGAACGCACGAATCACTCTCTCATCGTGATTTCTACCGTATCGATCTGTAAGACCGCTAAGAGGAAGGTCCTTATCATACTCCTCCAAGGAGGCTTGAAGGTCGGCGACCTGAGATTCCAGCTCACTGATCCGAGTAGTACTTCGAAGTTGATAATCTTCCAACTCCTTAGACAACCGATCAACCTGCTCTTGGGTACGAGAAGTCTCCAAAACTTTGTTTATAATTTCCTGATCGCCGGTTCCCACTACTTGAGAGTCTGTAATTGGGAGAAGGGAAGAAGACGCAGAAGGACCGACCTCTGATCCACTCGCCTTATGAAGCAATGCCCTGTTCTTCTCATCTAAAAACTCGCACTGTTGTCTCCAAAGAGCTGGTTCATAGGCGTACGACATCAGACAAGTCTTGGTCTAAAAAAATAAATGAAACAACGTTGTGAGTTAAGGAATTCATTAGGAAAGTCGATAAAGAAACGTATTTAACAGCGAATACCTTCTCGGCATAAAGAGAAGCTTTTTGTAACTTCTCCAAAGGATCTTTCCGAAGCAGCTTATTAACATCACGAGTAAAGACACCGGAAACAAAAATACGGGTTGCCTTGTCAACGACATTCTTATTCTCGTCATGAATTAAAGAATCATTCTCCGAGTAACCAGCTGCCCTTTTCCCCTGTAAATGATCTTCGATCATCTCAACGACAGTGGGTTTCGGATGCTCTTCGCCCAGCAGAGAAAGATCCTCACCTGAACGACCATAGTAAAGCCTTCTTCTCTTAACCGGATTATCAATAGGATGGGGCATTGACCAACTACGGCATCCACGTATGCCAAGGGAAGTTCGAAGCTGGAAAGGAGGATAACCCTGTCCTGTCCCTTGATAAACTGGAGCTTGCGCAATCGGAGGAGTTTCTTGAGATGAATCTGGAGATTCCTCTCTGTGATCCTCTGAATCATGGCCCAAATCCAACTTTCTCTTCTTGGACGCTCTCTGTTCAATTAGAAGGTTCTCTACCATCTTGGTATATTTGGACAGAACCATCTTCCATTTTGAGGAGTGCCGAGAATTTTCCACCATAAAAACTGAAGATAACGAATTCTAAATTAGACGTGTTAGTAAAAGAAGATATAATGCGATATTAAAGTAAAACGCTTACCCAGCAATTGAGAAGAGGAAGTGATAGGAAAAGTATGAGGACTCAAACCCGCTTTACGGAGAAAGGCCTCACCAATAAGAAGAGCGCTCTGGTACTTGTCGGCACACATCTCCATGATCTCGCCAACTAATTGTGGGTCATCAGGAATAAAATGACCAGTAACTGAGCGACCACCAGAAATCCATTCGAAGCCATGGTCCCACGAGAATGGCTCGGAGGAACCGTCTGCTAACACAATATGAGAAGGGGGACGAACAAAGAAAAAATGAAATTTCCAGGCAGGATTGCTGGAAACTGGAGAATCGAAAATAGAGCGACTAGACTTTTGACTGGCAAAAAAGTATCCGCGGTTCGAGGAACTAGAAACGTTAAAACGAAATAATTGTGTAAAGTTACGAATTGAGGGCTGAAAGCCTTTTGCTATCATCAAAATGGAAAAGCACACAACAAAAGCCACGGAATAAGGCAGATAAGGGAAGACGTAGACCATAATTGAAATGGGCAGTATAAAAAGCCCGACAACTCTCCGGTGGAGAAGTAACTCTGTCGAAAGGAGAAGGGAGGATAATTTTAGAATCGTCCGGGAAGTACTTCGTATAATTATCCACGACCTCGTGGAAAGTCTCATCGGTATACGCGCAAGCAGGATCCTCGATTGGTTCAGATATTTGAGGAGTAGTACCCTTGCTTTTCTTGGCTCTGGCAGCGACGTCAGTATCGGATATAATTTGCACTTTGAAAGTGTCCTTATCCGGAATAGTAGTTTCAGACATTCCGGTCTGCTCAGTTGAAGGGCTCGGAGGTGTCCTCTCCTCGATGATGGGAGTAACTCTTTCTTTTGAAGACGAAGAAAGTTTCTTTGAAGTTGAAGCCATTTCTGGATTCCCCGAAAACTATTGATCGATAAAAATAAAGTAGGGGAGAAATTATCGAGCATGTTGGATGAAGATGAAAATGAAGTACAATGAAGATAAGAGTATAAGGGAGAGTTTTGATGATTTCCAAAACGTCAAAATCAGCTAAGTAAGGAAAGCTTAGGTCCCTTAGAAGAATTTTGACCAAGTAAAGAAGACATCAGAAGGGTCCAAAATTCTAAGCCCAGAAAACTACTGATCTTATGCTGAAACAGCAATCAGAAGGGTAGACCATCAGCTGACTCAAATCAGATGGGTTCAGAGTTTGATCAGCAGGGTATCTATCAGAAGGGTTGTCTAGATTAGCAGAGTAGAAGAGATCAAGAAGTTAGTCCAACGGTAATAAATGCACATGGTGTAATAAATGCTGCAAGAGAAGGGTAGTAATGGCAAATGATTGAAGAATATTCTCGGATCAGCAGAGTGCATTTAATGCAGCTACTAGAAAGTACAGCAGGAAAAGTACTGTAGCAGGGAGCCGTTCTGAAAATTGGGCTAAGGCTATGGATTTGATTTGTGACTCTCTTCAACGGTCATATTTTCAAATCCAAGTATAAATAGAGCTGATTTCAACGAGCGAGACACACAACAACATTCTGAGATTTTTTTTCCGAAGCAGAAATTTCTCTAAGTCTCAAGAAGCTCAAGAACAGCCCACTCGTCTGGTGAAGTCATCTGTTGACAGAAACCAAGTTGAAGCCTAAAAGAAAACATTTTCTGAGTTAATTTGTAATAGTTGAGTGTTGTGCGGAGTTCAGATCCATCTTTGTGAGTGATCTAACTTCAGATGATAGGTTTTCTGAGTGATTTCCTATTGTGAGCTTACAGCCTTTTCATTTGTTGTTTTGGTGTAAGTGGAGAAATATTGTAAACTTAGTGTTTATAGTATAACCCAGAATCTAAGTGATCTGGAAGAGTGGACTAAAGGATTTTTATCCATATAACCACTATAAAAATTCTTTTTGTTATTTTTGCATTAAATTTTCTTGCATATTTCAAAATTGCATAAGTAAACACCATGAATTACTTTAAAGATTTTAAAAGGAGTTTTTGAAATGGGGATAAAATCTTTAAAAGACTTAGTCTACTTGTGAAAAACACTTACAAATATCCGCTGCAAGTATACTCTTGTAAAACTAGTTTTTGCTAAAATCAGCTAAGTTATTATAAGAAGAGTGATCACTCTGCTGTTCAAGATTTGTTCACGACCAGCATAGTCAGCTTACTGTTCCTTATAAGCTTAGTCTGCTGACAGACGACAGAAAAATTTTTAAGTCTAAAAATTTTGAGAGGTCTATTCACCCCCCCCCCCCTCTAGACCTCATCTGACCACTTGGGACCAACAAGTGGTATCAGAGCAGGTGGTTCATTAGAACCAGCTGCCTGATCCAAGTGTTTTTCAAAGGTTTTCAAAACATTTCAAAAGAGCATCTTTTTGAAAAATAAATTTTTTTTGAAAAATGGATTGTATCAGCCATGTTCCCCACATTGCTGGTATGTCTTTTGAAGACTGGAAAATCAGAATGGAGATTTTTCTTGCTGCTTATAATGATAACATGTACACATGTATCATAAAAGGTCCATTCACATTCACCAAGACGATAAAGATCAATGAAGTTGATACCATGGTGGAGAAAGACTTGCATGAGATGACAGTCGAAGAAATGAAGCTGTTCAATCTTGACAAAGTCGGAAGATTTATCATGACTAAAGCCCTGGACAATGATCGGTTTTACAAAGTCAAACATTGCAAAACTGCAAAGGAAATGTGGGATAATGTCAGAGACATGAGCGAGGAAACGACGCCATTAAAGAGCATCATCTGAGTGTTGCTCTGGAAAAGCTGGACAACTTCAAAATGAAATCTACTGAAACCATTGATCAGATGGATACTAGGTTCACCAGAACACTAAATGAAGTTTTAAAGCTTTGAAAAACCTTCACGGATAAAGAGATAACCATCAGAGTGCCAAAGGCTTTACCTCCGAAATTCAACATGAAGGTGACAGCGATGGAAGAATCAAGAGATTTGGGAAAAATCTCTCTTACAGAGCTGTTCTCAGTACTCAAGGCATATGAGTATAAACTGCCAAGAATGGGAATTGAAGAAACCTCAACTTCAGGACCCACAGCTGCCTTAGTTGCTGCTGAAAATCCCAGAAGACCAGCACAGACAAGTAAAGAAGTGGACTCATCTGATGAAGCCACGTTACTCAACAAAAAGGAGTACACAGCTGGAGATGTAGCATTGCTGATGAATAATTTCAAGAAGTTCTACAAATGAAAAATGAAGAACAAATATAACAATGCTTCTACTTCTAAACCTAGCTCTTCTTCTCAAGATAAGGATGATTATAAAGCCAAACTAATGTGTTATAACTGCAGGAAATTGGGAGACTTCATCAAAGACTGTCCATATCCAAAAGCAGAGAAATACAATGAAGAAGAGAAGAGAATCAGAAAGGAAAGAAGGCATCAGAGAGGCAAGGCAATGATGGCTGAAGCAGAAAAGCTGACTGCTATCTACTCATCTGATTCAGACTCAGACACTTCTGATGAAGAGTCTTCTGATGAAGAGAACCCTGCTCTTATCTGCCTGATGGCCAAGGAATCTGATGACTCTGAGGATGAGGTAACTCCTCTTGATAATGAATTATTTAATTCATTTGAACAAATGATGCTCAACAATACTGGTATTGCTGAAGCATATAAAAAGCTTAAGGAAGAGATGATATTGCTAAAAGAGCAAAACAGTTCACTGAAACTCACAGCTGAAAAGCCAAGAGAATCAGCTGAATATAAAAAGCTTGAGCAAGAACATGAATCTCTGAAAGCTGAATGTGAAGTTTATAAACGAAAAATCATGGAACTTGAAAAAGTTATTGAGTCACATGAAAAATCATCTGTTGCATCTACTCATATATCAGGATAAGTTAGAATTGAATCATACTGAAAAATTTATATCTGCTGACAATAGTAAGGTCATTCTGTATGTTCAAACTGCTAAACCTGCTTCACCTGAGAAAGTGTTAAAGGAGACAAAAACTCCTAAGGCTAAAAAGAGCAAAGAGCCTAGTGTAGGAAAACAGACTGGTAAGACCAAACAGCAGAGTCCTAAGAAGTCTGCTGATAAAGCTAAATTGAATCAGACTAGTGGTAAAACTAAGTCATCTGTTAATGAGCAAGCATCTAGTAAACCAATGAAGCATAAGAACAAGAAAAATCAAAATGCTTGGTATGGAAATGAGTCTTATTATGTTCAACCTGCTGCATATCCTCCTATGTATCATGCACCTCAATTTCCAACTTACTATGCACCATATCCTGCTCATCCAATGCATGCATACCCTGCTTATCATGCACCTATCCTGCTTATGAACATTTTCCTTATCATACTGATCATCAACCTGACTTATCTGCCAACTATGATAAAGATAAAACTGTTCATGCTCCTGTCAAAACTCAGAAGCCTAAGACATCAACATCTTGGGTTGTCAAAGGTGGAACTAATCATATATTACTTGTGCAAATATATGTAGACGATATTATTTTTGGTTCAACTAACCAACAGATGTGTGACAAGTTCTCCAAGCTCATGCAGAACAAGTTTGAAATGAGCATGATGGGTGAACTCAATTATTTTCTTGGTTTGCAAGTTAGACAGTTGCCTGATGGAATATTCATCAACCAAGCTAAATACACAAGAGATCTGTTCAAGAAATTTGGTATGGAAACTAGCTCCACTGCTACTGTTCCAATGTCTACTAGTCTTCGTTTGGATAAAGATGAAGATGGCAAATCAGTGGACATAACCAAATACAGAGGCATTATTGGGTCACTGTTGTATCTAACAGCCAGCAGACCTGATATCTTGTACTCTGTTGGGGTTTGTGCGAGATTTCAATCAAATCCTAAGGAATCTCATCTCTTAGCTACCAAGAGAATGCTAAAATATATTAAGGGCAATCAAGAATTGGGATTGTGGTATCCTAGAGAATCTGGATTTGAGCTTATTGGATATTCAGATTCAGACCTTGCTGGTTGCAAAATTGATAGAAAGAGCACAACAGGTGCTTGTCAATTTTTGGGTAGTCGTCTGATCTCATGGATGAGTAAGAAACAGACTTCAGTATCCATATCTACTGCTGAAGCTGAGTATATAGCTGCTAGAGCTTGCTGTGCACAGATACTATGGTTGAAGCATCAACTAGAAGACTACAATATCAAAATCAGTGGAATTCCAATCTACTGTGACAATATAAGTGCAGTCTCTCTTACTCAGAACACTACAAGTCATTCAAGAACTAAACATATTGATATCAAGCATCATTTCATTAGAGATCATGTGGTAAAAGGGAATGTTATGATTGAGTATGTTCATACAGACAATCAGATAGCTGACATTTTCCCCAAACCTCTAAGTGAAGTAAGGTTTTCAACTCTAAGAGCTGAACTAGGACTACTTAATTTGGATGCATAAGCTGAGGGGGAACCTATCATAAGACTGAGGTTCATCAGCACAGTCATCCATTATCATATTCAAGGATTAACTCTCAACAGACTAGTTAACTTATGAATTCTTAAAGTCAGGGGGAACGTGTAAGACTAGCGGTACTTCTGATTAAAAGATGAAATTTGTTGATGACAGTTAGTTGAAGTTATGTTATCAGAAGATACGTTCTTAATTCTTGAAGATTGAAGATCAAATTATCTTGCTGGATTGACAAACAGCAGAGGAAGATTACTAGCTATTGGATTTCTCTAGTAATATCAGATAACATATCACTCGTCTGTCAGATAAGTAAACTCTACTCATCTGATACATTATATAAGCATGGTTATAAATCGCATTCTATGAAACACGCTTTTATAAGTAACAGATAAGTGACGATAGAGTTTCCCGCCCATCTGACATTAATTTAATATATTTGAAGTCTGCAATTCTCACTCACACGATTTAAAAACTGTCAGATCAATCTTACGATTCACATTTATCACGATAACCAAAACCAAAAGAAACGTATAAAATCCGATCTGAACAGATTAGTCGGCTTACGCACTCAAAATTCCTAAAATTCTCTAACTCTCTAAGCTCTCTGTTTTCTAGCTCTCAGTTTTCTACAGATTTACATCACTTAACCTCAAAATGGCTATTGCTGAAGGAAGATTCTTAAGCTACGACAAATTCTACTCATCTGTACTAATTTGATGAGGGAAATAATGAAGAAATCAAGGAATCGTCACTGGTACCCGTCCTAGAGGCTCATGAAGATCGTGTATATCTGGACGATGTTGCTGCCTTCTACAAAACCAGGAAATTCAATGGTGATAAGACCACTATGACTGCCACTATTGGGGGTAAGAAGATTTGTATATATGCTGTTGTGTTAAGTGAAGTGTATGGGCTGAAAAACGAAGGAGGAGATGTAACAGACCTAGGGTCTGAGAAAGAGGAGGAGTTTTGGCTAGTCTGTGCTAAGAAGGGAGAAGAAATGTCAGGGACTCTGATGAAGACTCAGCTGAAGGATATGATGAGGGCTATTTTGCACCCTACATAATGTGCGGATCGACTAAAGTACATAAGATCGGTTCGACCAAATCAGACAGTTCGGGTTCATCTTATCGACCCGGCCGAATACAGCTCTCTTCGACAAGAAGACTATACTCCAGACCCAAGAAGGATATTTGGGCCGAGTCCTATTAGGACTATATTTCCTTGTAACGCTAGGTTTAGTATGATATAAATACCTAGTCAATCATTGTATTAAACAACTCTGAATCATAAGGCAAATACACCATTGAATTCTGCATTAACAGCACAACTCACTATTATTCAATAAATAAAGAGCTTTCTCTTCATATTTATGTTATTTTTACGTTGGTTACAATATTTACTTATTGTTCTTACGATATTGCTCTTCCTTGAGTTTTGATCCATCCTGAATAAAGTAACAGAGCCCTATAAAATATATATATTAAAAATCCCCAATATCACAATTTTACTGATATCTTGAACCCGACCAAATCCGGTTAAATCAGTTGGCGCCCACCGTGGGGCTAGGTTAATTATTCGATCGACATATGGCTCGCCCAAGGAAAAGCGCTCGTATTGGAGCAAGAAGTAACACAACCACCGGTCATAACACATCTGAAGATCTACAGGACAACAATGATAATAACGCTCACAACACCAACGAGAGTTTGCAGGATACCCACCCCCATCAGCAGGAACCCCAAGGAGGTCTTCCCGGTACAATACCGGAAGAACCGAAAGTCCCTGCGATCCCCGTTCCTCTCCCGGGCGCTCAGGAGAAATTGCGACAGATCGCGATGCTCGTTAAATCACTCTCTCCAGAAGAATTACTTGTACTTGATCAAATTCCTCGAAACGTTAGGACTGCCAGGGCAAATCCCGCTCAAGGAGCGCCAAGGCAAAACGATCAAATCTCTCAACAAGCTGACAGTCCGGCAAGCGAGCGACGCTCGTTACACAGTCCGCCGCAGGGCAATTCAAAACCATCCGATAATCATCCACAAAGGAAACCAGGACAAAGAAAACCACAGCCGCGGCGCAGTGGGTCCAAGGAACGTACAATAATCCCTATCGAGGATGACATAGATGATGCAATCCCAGATCGACCACGAATAATGCGATTCTCGGAGAGAGAAATCGAAAGAATGGTGCAGAAACGACTCGAGCAACGCCTACGATCTGTTCAAAACCCGTGGGCCCGAACCACGAAACTCCAGGAGAGCCTTGCGGCATGTTCTCCCTTCTGCAGAGAAATAAAGGAGGCACAGTCAATCGGACAGGTCCCGGGTAGACTACCCCGATACGACGGAACCACTGATCCGGATGACTATATTTTTAGCTTCACGAATATAATGAACTTATACGCTCACTCGGCGGAATTCACCGCCAAATTAATGGTGACCACATTTGAAGGACTCGCTTTGGACTGGTTCGCCAAGCAACCGGTCAACTCCATATTCAGTTTTCGAGAATTGTGCAACAAATTGACACAGCAGTTTGCCAGTCAGAAGAGGCAAAAACTTCCAATGAGCTACTTAGGAACTATACACCAACAAGAGGGAGAATCCTTAAGAAACTGGTTGGCGAGATTTAACGTAGAATTACTTAAAATCGATTCCCCGAATATCGATTACATAATTTCTATTCTCTTCAACCTCACGAAGAATAGGCAGTTCGGAAATGTCCTCAGTCGAAAACAACCAAGAACGTTTGCCGACATCATGAGATTGGCGTCTAAATATATGACCCAAGAAGAGATGAATTCCTTTAAAGATAAAAACAAAAACAAAGCCACAACTTCAGGCTCCAAACGGCATGATAGGATTCCTGCCCAAAGATCCATGGATTATGAGCAATCTTTTAGAAAAGGCAACGTTTTCCAGCGATTGGAATACAACAAAGCCGACCAAGAAAGACAACCTAATTTCTACCAAAGACCAAGAAACCCCGAACCACCAATCAGAGGCAGGGTTAATCAAGTGGAACACCCAAGGTTAAATGCTCCGATGGAAGAAATATTGGAAGTACTAGAAATGAATAATTGGATCCCTGAAGCAAGGAAAATCGCTCAACCCAGACCAGGATCTCGAAACTATGAGTTATACTGCAAATACCATCGGGCACACGGACATCGAACGGAAAATTTTGTTCACCTTAAAAAAGAAGTTGAAAAACTAATCGAACAGGGAAAACTAGACGACGATCTAGAGCGAGATAACCGCAAGAGGGAAAGAAGTAGAAGCCCTCGGAATAATAATCAAAGAAGGAGTTCTCGTCGAAGATCACCCGTGCATGGTCCTACGTAGGAATTGAACCATGACCAGATCAATGGGACTATCCATACAATATTCGGAGGACCCGCAGGCGGAGATAGTCGTAACGCCCGATGAAGGACAGCTAGATCCATAATTGGAAGCTTAAAATACCCAAAAGAAATATGGACTCTCGAAAATAAACCAACAAACGACCGGCGGATCATCTTTGACGAAGGCGAAGTACCCAAAAACATTATTTGGGACACAAAAGAGGATAACCCCGATTTCCCGATGGTAGTGTCGCTAGAAATAGCGAATTATAATGTCAAAAGGATCCTAATCGATAATGGGAGCTCAGCGAATATCATCTCCCGGGAGGTTTTAGCCCAGATGAACTTGGGACAGATAAACCTACAGAAAGTAGCTACGCCATTAGTAGGGTTTGGAGGATCCGAAATCGTCCCCAGCGGAACAATAACCTTAAGTGTATCACTTGGGAAAAAATCGCACCGGACAGTGAAGCTAGTAAAATTTCTAGTGGTAGAAACACCCTTCGCTTATAACGCAATATTATGACGACCAGCCCTCAACCTATTCCGAGCTGTTGTTTCTACTTATCATCAGAAGATAAAATTTCCGACCGACAGAGGTATCGGGGAAATAATGAATGATCACTGTATGGCATGGGATTGCTACAGCACCTCTTTAACTTTGAAAGATCACCCCAAATCAATTACCCCGAGCAAAAGAAAACTCGAAAATGATCTCGTTAGAAACGAGGTTGAAATCCCTAGTACTGATCGAATAGATAAAAAGGGAAAAGAACCGCTAGATTTAGCTTTGAAGCCACCAGAACATAAGGATGTAATTCTAGTACAAGGTGACTCGTCCAAAACAACAAGAATAGGTACTGAATTGAGCAAAGAAGGGGAAGTAATGTTGATCAACTTCCTCAGAGATAATGTCGACGTCTTCGCTTAGAGCGCGAATGACATTGAAGGAATTGATCCTCAAGTAATCAAGCATTCGCTAAAAATTGATCCCATGGCAAAACCCGCTAGACAAAAGAAGAGAAATCACGGGCCGGTAAAAGATAAAATCATCAAAGCAGAAGTAGAAAGGCTACTCAAAGCGAAACAAATTCGAGAAATACACTTCTCAGAATGGTTATGTAATGTCGTTCTAGTAGCAAAAGGGGATAAAAAGGATAACAAGTGGAGAATGTGTAACGATTTTACCGACCTTAACAAATTATGCCCGCGTGATCCATATCCCCTCCCTAGGATCAACTTATTAGTTGACTCAACCGCTGGCTTTGCGATCTTCAGCATGATGGATGCCTTTCAAGGGTTTTATCAAATATACATGGATGAGCAGGACCAAGAGAAAACTGCGTTCATAACCGAGCAGGGAGTATATTGCTTTATAGTAATGCCATTCGGCTTAAGGAATGTCGGGGCTACTTACCAAAGGTTAGTAAACCTAATGTTCAAAGAGTTAATCGGAGAGATAATGGAAGTCTATGTAGATGACATGTTAGTCAAAAGCATGAACGAAGCGGATCACGTAAAACATCTTGATCGATGTTTCCGGATATTGAGAAAATATTGCCTGAAGTTAAATCCTGCGAAATGCACTTTCGGTGTTAAGTCAAGAAAATTTTTGGGCTATTTGGTACATCAACGAGGAATTGAGGCCAACCCAGAAAAAATTCGAGCCATAACTGAAATGAAGCCTCCCAAAACCATCTCCCAAGTACAAAGCCTGGTAGGGAAAATCGTAGCATTGAACAGATTCATATCAAAATCAGCAGACAGAAGTTTGCCCTTTTTCCAAACGCTTCGAAAAGCAAAAAACTTTGTTTGGACCGAAGAATGCGATCGGGCCTTCGACCAGCTCAAAATCGTGGTTTTAACAAACCAACCGCTGAGACAAGTCTTAGCAAAGCCAGAAGCTTCCGGAAGACTAATCAAATGGGCGATCGAACTCGGTCAATTCGAAATCGACTACAAACCGAGAATTGCAATTAAGGCCCAAGTGTTAGCTGATTTCCTACTAGAAACTCCCACACAAGCAACCGAACTATCGAGCAGCCTCAACGACGATATCTTGATCATAGAAGATCAAACTTGGTTAATGCATGTTGACGGTGCTTCATGCCGAGAAGGAGGAGGCGTTGGAATCAACTTCACCGGACCTAATAAAGAGGATTTAAATTATGCAATAACATTGGACTTCGTCGTAACAAACAATGAAGCAGAATATGAAGCGTTAATCGCAGGAATGGAAATGGCAATCAAGGCAAACATTAGAAGCCTTAAAGTATTAACCGATTCAGAGTTAGTGCAAAGACAAATAGAAGGCCTATATGAGGCTAAGGAATTTAATATGGTTAAATACCTTACCAAAGTGAAAACACTAGCGAAAAAATTCGAAAGCTTCGGTATACAGAACATTCCACGTTCGGAAAACAAATGGGCCGATCAACTATCTAGATTCACAGGAGCCCATGACGGAAAAACTGAAAGGGTGATCAACCGGTTAATCTCTAGTACACCGGCAATCGATATCGATGAAGTACCGCCGGTCGATATAATGGAAATCGAAGAAGCAGAAGAAAATTGGATGACTCCAATGGTAAACTATCTTCGAGAAGGAAAATTGCCACTTGACCAGAATGAAGCTCGGAATATAAAATATCGGGCTCCAAAATATACATTAATAGGAGAAAGACTCTACCGGAGATCAGTGTCAGGAATTCTTCTGAAATGCGTCTCTGAATCACAAATAAATGATATTTTACGAGAGGTACATGAAGGAGACGCAGGGAATCACAGCGGAGCAAGGGCATTGGCTTTAAAATGCCTCTGAACAGGTTATTATTGGCCTACCATCAATAAGGACGCCGCTCAGTATGTCCAAGAATGCCATCACTGCCAAGTCCATGCTAATATATGTCATCGACAAGCAGAAAACATGCACCCTATACCGGTATGTTGGCCTTTCGACCAATGGGGGATGGACATCGTGGGACCATTCCTAGCGGCTAGATTCAAGAAAGCTTACGTCCTGGTCGCTGTAGAATACTTCAGCAAATGGATTGAATGCATCGCCCTGGCACGAATAACTCAATTCCATGTGATCAACATCCTATGGAAATTCATAGTTTGTCGATTTGGCATCCCGAGGATCCTAATTTCTGATAATGGAACCCAATTCGCGGGAAAACAAGTAATAGAATGGTGTTTGAAACTAGGGATTCAGCAGAATTTCACTTCGGTCGGGCATCCTAGAGCGAATGGACAGACTGAGGTGGCAAACCGAGAAATAATAAAATCCTTGGAAAAAAGATTAGGAGCGGCCAAAGGGAAATGGCTTGATGAACTCCCAGGAGTACTTTGGGCTAGTCGAAAAACTGTCAGGAGCTCAACCGGAGAAACCCCGTTTAGCTTGGTATATGGTTCGGAAGCTGTTATTCCTGTTGAAACTCTAATCCCAACACCAAGAATTGAAATGTACGATGATCAGGAAAATGAAGAGACAACAGAAAATGGCATCGATTTAACAGAAGCTTTAAGAGAAAAAGCCGCCATACGCTTGCAAGCCACTAAAGCAAATATGGAAAAGGCATACAATCAAAGGGTACGCATCCGAACCTTCAAAGAAGGAGACCTGGTCTTGAAAAAGGTAGAAGTATCAAAGAATGTTGGAAAATTACAACAAAATTGGGATGGACCTTACGTTGTCATTGGCGTAGGAAAGAAAGGTTCATACAAAATTGCACGCTTGGATGGATTAGCCTTACCAAGAACCTGGAATGCAGGCAACCTTAGGAAATACTATGGTAAATAAATTTTAGCAGGTTATGCTGCTTTATCTTATTTTATTAAGTTTTAATCTTTGTAATAAAGGCCTTAGCCTACAGTTCAATTATTAAAGATTTTAGCAATTTTAAAGATTAAGCCAAGATGGGGTATAAATCGATTGTTTCGGTAAAACACTCCTTGAAATTCTACTATCATATTGGTTGGGATCGAAACGAAAGGAGTCAAGTATACATTGATCCGCTCAATAAACACTCCTCGATCCAACCATACAAACGAGTCGAGTATACATTGATCCGCTCAATAAAAACTCCTCGGTCAGTTCTTCAACAATCAAAAGACTTTTGGTACGAAAAACCTAAGTCTAAATTAAAACGAGTCGAGTATACATTGATCCGCTCAATAAACACTCCTCGATCTACTTATAATGATTAAAAGACTTTTGGTACGAAAAACCTAAGTCTAAATTAAAACGAGTCGAGTATACATTGATCCGCTCAATAAACACTCCTCGATCTACTTATAACGATTAAAAGACTTTTGGTACGAAAAACCTAAGTCTAAATTAAAACGAGTCGCGTATACATTGATCCACTCAATAAACACTCCTCGATCTACTTATAACGATTAAAAGACTTTTGGTACGAAAAGCCTAAGTCTAAAATAAAACGAGTCGAGTATACATTGATCCGCTCAATAAACACTCCTCGATCTACTTATAACGATTAAAAGACTTTTGGTACGAAAAACCTAAGTCTAAACAAGACGAGTCGAGTATACATTGATCCGCTCAATAAACACTCCTCGATCTACTTATAACGATTAATAGACTTCTGTTATTAAAAAACCTAAGTCTAAATTATAACGAGTTGAGTATACATTGATCCGCTCAATAAACACTCCTCGATCTGTTTTCAACAATCTAAAAGACTTTTGTTATGAAAACCTAAGTCTAAATTATAACGAGTTGAGTATACATTGATCCGCTCAATAAACACTCCTCGATCAAGTTTTCAAACGATTAATAGTCTTCTGGTATTAAAAACCTAAGTCTAAATAAATAAACAGTTGAGTATACATTGATACGCTCAATAAACACTCCTCAATCAGTTTACAACGACTAGAAGGCTTTTGGTAAAAAACCTAAGTCTAAATTATAAAAAAGTTGAGTATACATTGATCCGCTCAATAAACACTCCTCGATCTATTACAACAACTAGAAGGCTTTTGGTATGAAAACCTAAGTCTAAATTATACAGAGTTGAGTATACATTGATCCGCTCAATAAACACTCCTCGACCTATTCCTAACGATCTAAAAATGATCTGCCAATACACCTAAGTCGTGAAACGAATTGAGTATGAATCCATCTGCTCGGAAAATGCTCCTCGTAAATAAAATTATGACAACATCAACAAAAAAGGAGAATGCAAGGGATAAAAGTAATATTTTATTCATCAAATCAATTACATACAAATGTCCTAAATTACAGAGGTATAAATACTACTTAAACATCGTTACAAGGGTTTAGATAAAATGACCCTATAGTTCAGCGATCTTCAAGACAATGTCCACGGAAACACCAATCTCCTCCCTAGTACCTCGTCGATTATGATAAACCACCTAAGAAGCATGCTGCTCAGGATGGTCGACTTCTTTGGTTCGATGGCCAGGCTCTGAAGATCAAATGTTCCTCCAGACGAAATGAGCATTACCAGCCAGATAACCGGCAATACTCATTCACCCACAACAAGATACTGCTTTTACTTAAAAATAAAACATTTTACTCTAGAGCAGCATCTCTTCGGGACGGTCGAGAATTATTAATATTTACCAGCACACCCCGGCAGTCTATCACTCAGGAGGTAACATCCAAGAGTGGGGGTGATCTGCAAATATGAACCCTCCTTGTGCAAACAGAAACCACGGACCTCAAATCTGTGAAAACAACATTTGAGGCCTCATGGGACCCGTTAGTACAAGGTAGGGCTTCCATGGGACCCGTTAGTACAAGGCAGAAGAACATCAAGCTATTACGGTATGAATCACGATAATGTGACTTTTTGAATATTATGGGATCTGAAGGCAAAATAAAATTTAAGGAAACTGAGATCTCCATCCTTTTTGAGAAATTGCAAATGATGTATGCAAACCACCTCCCTATTTATAGGGATAGATCTAAGCAATCCAACGGCTGAAAAAGTATTTGATCAAGGGACAGAAATGCGACCTTTTGACTTCCCGTAATAAATGCAAGTAAGTTGGAACGGCGCCTGACTGATCGACTCATTGAATCGGAAAATAAAACGAAAGTAGATCGTTTCTATCAATGCAGTAGAAAGCAGATCTAAAAGAGCTCCGGACTAAGGAAATTTACACACTCACATATGCTATTCGCTCATGCAAATATGGTGTTTGGACCTACGAGTGTCGTAACTGCCTCATACGTCATATGGGAAACTATTAAATTAGCCATACAAAAACTCCATTGGAGTCCAAGAAATCTGACGTCGTTACTAAGACGATTAATACCACCATGCTAGACTGCAAGGCCGTCACTGCCTAATTTTCCAAAGAATTGCTGAAGGAGGTCTGAACAGGTCAGATCTGGCCAAGACTTCTACATTTTCCAATTCCTCCCATATCAAAGAAATCCTATAGTGAAACACTGGTTGAGGAACATATAGTTCACAGTTAATGTAGAAAAACATAAAGGAAGATACTGAAAGGGGTATCTTCTCTTAGTCTTATGAAAAGAAAAGTAGAGTTCAACAGAAGGAATAAAGAGCCACCTTATATAAGATATATGTCACAAAAAGACAAATTTACAAGGCATGGATTGAACATCGACCAAGATTCTAAGCGTTCCTTAACTGCTATTCAATCGATTATCGATACGAATGATCTACTATCTACATTTTGAGGAACAACGCGGTTTTGGGTATAACCCAAGGGACTATACTGGGTTGATCAACAAAAAATTTATTTTGCAGAGCAAACAGTATATCATTCAGTTACTTATGAAGTGACCGAGCAAGATTAAGCTACCTTATTCTCCATTCTTGGTATCCTCCGCAAGGATCAATATCAGATAAGTATGCCAAATCTATGCTGATTATTTCATGATGTTATATTTATGTATGACAGCAAAATGTGCATAACAAAATATATCAACAAAATAAAATTGATCAAGGCAAGGATCTGCCAACAAAAGATCATAATTTCCAATTTAGTTGTTCTCCAAATACAAAAATTCAGCCCAAAACAACTACACAAAAAAGTAGGGCACTAAAAAAAAAAAAAAAAAAAAAAAAGAGACAGTCCAAGGCCTGCCAGGTCGAACAGATCACTGAGAAGAATCGCCAGCAGGACGACTAGGACAAACAGTCCTCCGAGGAGTCAAGTTGCTAGCAAACGCCATCAACTCCTCTTGACGCTTTAGATAACCAGCGTCATAACCCTCCTCATAAGACCGCCGTCAAGACTCCTCCGCCAAGACAGCAGCCTGAACTAGATCATTTTTCTCTTTCTCAAGAACGACCCTCACGGCCTCTAATTTTTGAAGATCATCTTTAGCAAGCTGCAGTTGCAGGGTCATCCCTGCGACCTTCGCCGATTCCGACTCCAACCGTCTTTGGTAAGCATCCTTACCATTCCACAGATCGTCATTTTGCACGCCCAGCTGGAGTGCAAAATATTTGGCCTAGAAAAGAAAAAAAAGAATGAGAAAAACCCCCACATAACGACGCAGTCAAAATAAAAACAAGTAAAGTAATGAAAGAATTGTCCACCGGTTCGCACTTCTTCACTAGCGACTGAACAAGGCGAACGTTGGAAGTACCCTCAAGTTTCCTCAGCTCACCAGGCAAAATGGTGCTTAAGCCCAGATCCCAAGACAAAGCATCAGGCTCAACTGAGCCAGGCAATTCGCTATTAGAAGGGACACCGTCAGGGCGCGGAGACTCCGACAACATAATATCCTTAACCTGCTCAAGGATGCATCGATCGTCTAACGGACGAGGAGAATCCCTCTCGTTTGGACTAACTGAGGTCTCCTTACCCGAAGCAGAAATAATGGTTCGACGACCAGACCTCGACCCAAATCGACCCCCAGAAGGTCCTCCAGATTCGAAAGAAGTAGTCATCACAGTAGTATCATGAAACAAATAGTCAGGACAATCTTGCAAAATAGATTGTTTTCTGGAAGGATTGACAAAGGAGCCCTCACCAGCTTGGCCTTCGCTGACGATCGGGGCAGTAGAAGTAGAAAAAGGAAGGGAGTTAGCGAAATCCCCTCCATGAAAAACATGCTCAAAGGAAGAAACGCCTGAAGAAACAGGTATATCAAAAGTCTGCTCCATGTAGGATGTATCACCGAAAGCCACCCGACCAGGGGAAGGCCTACTCCCAACTTCAGTAGAAGAAGAAAAATTTGGTTGTACAAAAGACGAACTAGTTACGGAAAAAGGTTCAGAAGGGATAACATGAGTGTCGATCACTGACCTAGTTATTGGGGACGAACGAGGAGGCTCCATCGAGGGCCCCTCTCTTCGAGATTTTTTAGATCTGTTATCCCTAGCGCTCTCACGAGAAGGTCGCTTCGAAGTATTGCCAAAAAGATTACTTATGATCGAATTGTTGAAAAGTACAAAGTAAATAACGAGAAAGTTTATCGACTAGCCAAAGAAAAAGTATTCTATTAGAAGAGACGAGTATAAACGGTAAATAACAAGCCAAGTTTTTACTTTTTGTATTTATACTACACGAAAAGACGCGACAGACCTAAAAGAAAGGGCGCGAAATACTGAAAGATAGCCTTGGAATAAACAAAAGAATTTGAAACGACATACGCATAATGATTACGGCGAAGTTAATGACTTGTCTGAATCATTACATAAGAACACGGTAGGACGCGACTGTTAGAATACGAAACGTTTATTTCAAAAGGATGAAAGGGTAAAGTTACAATTAAACCTATGGGTAAATAATTACAAAGATTATTTCAAAAAGTCAATATATCATAGAGCCTGGTCGCTATCTGGAATTTTCTGTTCGCTACCGACGTTCTCTTCCTCGGTCATGCCAATATCTTCTTCTTCTTCTTCTTCGTCTTCTGGATCGATGAAGGTTTTGTCGAGCTCATCATTGATATCTGAAGGAGGAATTGGCAATGGTTTTCCGAACTCTTTGACAAGGTGTGCCAAAGGGAAGTTTTGATATACAACATCGGGAAGCTCGGAAGGAGAGTATACTTCGCCATAGCGGTTCAACCGAATATGTGCCGCTTTAAAGTATTCCTTTCGACGATCATCTATCATATCGAAAGCGACCAACTGATGAATCGCCTTCTGGAACGTATTTTCTAAAAGTGGACCGACCATCTGATTTACCAACGCCGTATGTGTTGGTCCCAAGTGGTCAGATGAGGTCTAGAGGGGAGGGGGGGTGAATAGACCTCTGAAAATTTTTGAACTTAAAAACTTTTCAGTCTTCTGTCAGCAGACTAAGCTGATGAAGAACAGTAAGCAGATTAATCTGATCGTGAACAAATCTTGAACAGACGACTGACCACTCTTCTTACAGTGACTTAGCTGTTTTTCAGCAAAACAGTTTTCAGAGAGTATACTTGCAGCGGATAGTTTGAAAGTGTTTTTCACAAGTAAACTAAGTTCTAAAAGATTTTATCCCCAGTTTTCAAACTCCTTATAAAATCTTTTGTTTGATTCAAAGTGTTTAAAATGCAAACTTTAAGATATGCAAGAAAACTTTAAATGCAAGATAACACAAAGAATTTTTATAGTGGTTATATGGATGTAAATCCTTTAGTCCACTCTTCCAGATCACACAGATTCTGGGTTATACTATAATCACTTAGATTACAATATTTCTCCACTTACACCTAAACAACTAATGAAAAGGCTGTAAGCTCACAATAGGAGTTCACAAAGAAAACCTATCCTCTAAAGTAGAATCACTCACAAAGACGGATTCTAACTTCGCACAACACTCAGCTATTACAAAATCACTCAGATAATGTTTTTCTGATTTCTTCAACTGGGTTTCTGTCAACAGATGACTTCCACCAGACGAGTGAGCTGTTTGAGCTTTTGAGACTTAGAGAAATTCTGCATCAAAATTTCGATCTCTGATTGTTGTTGTATTTTTGCTCGATTGAAATTCAGCTCTATTTATACATGGAGATGAAAATATGACCGTTGAAGGCAAGTCACAAATCAAATCCATTCTTCAGCTCTTTTGAAACGGCTCTCTGCAGCAAACCGTACAGTGTACAGTACTTTTCTGTCCATCACATTTAATGCTGCATTAAATGCACTCTGCTGATCCGAGGATATCTTCAATCATTTGCCGTTACTACCCTTCTCTTTCAGCATTTATTACACCAGGTGCATTTATTACCGTTGAACTGATCTCATGATCTCTTCCACTCTGCTGATCGAAGCAACCCTTCTGATAGGTACTCTGCTGATCAAACACTGAACTAATCTGATTTGACTCGGCTGATAACCTACCCTTCTGATTGCTATTTCAGCAAGAGATCACTAGTCTTCTGGTCTTTGAACTCTTCTGATATCTTCTTTGCTTGTTCAAAGATCTTTCCAAGGGAACTAAGCTTTCCATACTTAGCTGATTATGATGTTTTGGAAATCATCAAAACCTTCCCTTAAATTCTGACTTCTTTCATCTTCATCTTCTTCCAACAATTTCCCCCTTTTTGATGATGACAAAACTTCAGCTAAGTACCTGTACCTAAACTAAAGTTTTGATCCTCAAAAATTTCTGAGATAGAAATAGTATGTTGGATTTAAACTTGCAATTTTATAAATAATTGAACTGATTACATATTACAAGTTTTAAAGAGTGAAAGATGCAAAGTACTTTAAAAGATTACAAGAATTTAAAGAAATCTAGTCTAAGCTAGTCTTCTTCTTTCTTCTCTTCTTCAGCTTCCTTGTTCTCTTTTTCAAATTCTTCATCAGATGACTTAGAAGTCTCAGCTTCCAGCTCTTCAAAGAACCTTTTTCTTAGCAGCTCTATCTTTTTATATTTTACATCAGGGTCAAGCTGTTCTTCAGCTGAATCTTTGGCAGCAGCTAGTTCCTTGTCAGACTTGGCTTTTGCTTCAGATTCTTCAAATTCAGCTTGCTCTTCTTCTATGATCTTTTCATCTGCTGGCCTGCTTGTGCCTTCATTTGCTGCATCATTCTTTTCATCATTATCAGCAGACTCTTCTAACACTTCAGTTGCTTCAGCTTGGTTATCTTCTTCCTTTTCAAGAGAAGAACCAACTTTCTTCTGTCCAAATATCCTTTCTTCCCCCTTTTTGTCATCATCAGCAGGGACAGGCGGATATTGTGGTACAACTGGTGTAATTAGAAGTGAATCACAGAGAAGCTTGATGTTCTCTTCCATAGCATTGATCTGAGCTTGCTGTTTGAGTTGATTGGCCTTAACATTTTTCACTTCTTTGAGCAAATCCTCTCCTTGATCACCCAATTGAATTTGAGTTCCCAAAATCCAATTTGATGAAGCAGTGAAGTCTTTCATCATATTTCCTAGGACTTCATCTTCTGCTTGGAGGGCCATGTCAACTGTTTGTTCAATCTGTTTCCAACCTTCAGTAGTGCTCTGAGTCTGTCTTCTAAGTATATCCATATCTTGACAGATGGATTTAACATTCTGAGCAGTATCTTCTATCAGATCGGTTGGGACAGTAGCAGCTTTCTGAATTGGTTGGTTGACAGCAGCTATCACTTCTGCAGCTAATTCTTTCTTCATATCCTTCAGAGAATTGGTGATCATTTGTTGGATGGAGTCCAACAGATTTGTCTGAACACCATGAGAAGTTGAAGGCATATCTGATGTAGCAGCAGGTGTTTCTTTGATAAGTTGCTCTGATGGTTGAGTTATCAATGCAAGAGACTGATCTGCTGAAATATTAGCATGGCTTGGAGTACTTTTCTTCTCCTTAGCTTGATCATCTCCTTCAGCAGCAACTTCTTTGTCCTTCATCTGATCTGCCGGAATTGCTTCTTCCTTCTTTGAGTCATCAGCAGCATCAGACTTATCACCTTGTGCTTTGTTCTGATCAGATGGGTCTGATGTACCCTCTATTTGCTTTGGTTGATCAGAAGATTCTGCTTTCTCTTTATCAGCAGGTGATATAATCTTCTTGACAGTCTCAACTGTCCTCATCAATCCTTCATTGTCTACTGCTGACCTGTTAGAAATCCAAGTAAAATTATCAAGTGGAATAAAAGTGGATGTAGGTTCCTCAGGCAGCTCTTCATAAGGTTTGATATTTGGCCCGTAGACAATGTGTTTGATGTTAGGAAGAGGGACCAATGAGCTTGGTTGTCCCCTTAACTTCCTTGACTTCTTTGCCCAAAGCTCCATTGCTTGAGCAATTGCAAACTTAATTGATCTTTCTTTGAGGTCCACTGATTCATCAAAATCTTCAGAGATGGACTCAAAGATCTTCTTGGCTTCAGCTTTGACTAAATGGCTTATTCTCATTCTTAACCTGTCCAAAAAGAATTCTGAATCAAGTGCTTGAATGAGAGAGCTTGTCTCAAGCCACTTCAATACCCATGCTTCTTCAACAGCAAAGGCTTTCCATTTGGTCATTTCAGCTGGACTCTTTGTCAGTCTGAATTCCCTCCACCTGTTGTATCTGATCTTCTCATTATTGAACTGTGTCAGGCGGTTGACCCTTTCATTCTCAGCATCAAGCCTTTTTAGGAATTCTTCAAAGATAGCAGGATCTTCCCTGACAATCTCCAAGGACAGTCTAATTTCTTCTCTCCTCTTTGGCTTTGTCTTAGGTGCAGGCATAGCTGGTATTGGTTTGTTTGGATCCCTTGGTTCACCAATAACTATCACACCAGTATGCTGATGTCCATGAGCATCCTTGGTGCTTGATTCAATAGCCGCAGCCAACTCTGCTGCCTCAACAGCATCCCTTTGCTCTTGGGTCATTTTGCTGGCTTCTTCCTCCAGCCTTTTTAGTTCTAGGCTCTTCAGCCTTTCCTCCTCTGCTTTCTCTGCAGCTCTCCTTTGCTTTTCAGCATCATCCAATCTTTTCTTTTCTGCAGCAGTTACATAAGTTGCAGTTTTGCCAATCCTCTTTCTTCTAGATTCAGGGCTCTCAACTGCTTGAATAGGAGTTGCAGCAACTGGAGTAGGGTGCAGCAATAGTATTTCTCCCTCTTGTGTTGTACTAGTCTGCTGTTTCTTTTCTACATCAGCAGATAGTGCAGCAGTCGAGTCTTCTGTTGACACTCCAACTTCAGAAACAACTTTAGCTTCAGCAGCAGCAACTTTAGCAGCTTTAACAGTAGGTTCTTCAATTGTCAATGGCCTTTCTGCTTCTGTTGTTGTTTTTCTTACTGTTGCTACAGGTTCTTCAGAGAAATTTACCTTTCTCTTTGCCTTGGACTTAGGAATTTTCTTGGCAGAAGGTTTTGCAGTAGGAGGTCCCCTTGCCTCACTCCTAGTCCTTAATCTTTTCAACCTTTGAAGAGGAATTTCCTCCTCAGATTCAGTTCTTTCAGGAGAGGAGTCAGTCTTCATCTGCTCAATCTCCTTGGTGAAATCTTCAATTATGTTTTCTGGAACTTCATCCTCAGGTTGTGCTTATTCAGTCTCAACAGCAGACTGTGCTGTTGGCTCAGCAACTTGGCTTGTCTGTCCTCCCTTTTTGCTTTTCTTAGAGGGGCCCTTCTTGGACTTGGCAGGGGCTTTTCTTTTAGGATTTTCTACTAATTGTCTCACTAGTTCGTAGAGTTTGAACTCTTTGCTACCATGAGTAGTCTTCCCTGGTCCTAATGGGCATTGCAGAGATGCAAACAGATTACTAAGTAAAATAGCATGAGAATGCCTCTTATCACTCAGTAGCTCATAAACATGAGCAGCCCAGTCAACCTTTAAATCGTAGTAGATACACACCATTGTGTAGTATCTTCTCCTTGGTAGCCCATCCAGAGAACTTGTGTTGCAGTCCAGCACCTTGGCAATAATATCAGCAAACCTCTGATATTCATCCTTCAGCTGGGTCTTCATCAAAGTCCCAGTCATCTTTTCTCCTTTCTTAGCACATATAGCCCAAAACTCTTCTTCCTTTTCAGACCCAAGGTCTGTCACATCTCCTCCCTTGTTCTTCAGCTTATAAATTTCACTAAGAACAGCAGCAGATACAGCAACCTTCTTACCACCGATAACCGCAGTCATGACGGTTTCATCATCATTGAACTTCCTAGTAGTGTAGAAGTGATACACATCTTCCAGGTAGACTCTGTCTTCGTGAGCTTCCAAAACTGGAACCAACGATGCCTCCTTGATCTTCTCCATTAATGTTCGCATCAAATCAGTACCCGAAAAGTGGAATTTGCTGTAGTTTAGATATCTTCCGTCAATAATCTTGTCCATTTCTGAGATTAGTGAGTGGATTCTGCAAAAGAACAGTGATCTTTCGAAGCAAGAGGATTTGAGAGTTAGAGAGTTTGAGAGTGTTTGTGTGCGTAAGACGACTAAACTGTTTAGATCGGATTTTATAGGTTTCCTTTTGGTTAGGTTTTCGTGATTTATCAGAACCGTTGATCTAATCTGACAGTTTTTAATCGTGCGGATGAGAGTCGCGGATTTCAATTTTATTATTTTAATGTCAGATGGGCGGGAAACTCTATCGACACTAATCTGTTACTTATCAAAGCGCGTTTCTGAAGATACGTTTTATGACTATGCTTATATAAGATATCAGATGAGTAGAGTTTAACTTATCTGACAGACGGGTGATTTGTTATCTGATATTACTAGAGAATGCCAATAGCTAGTAATCTTCCTCTGCTGTTTGTCAATCCAGCAAGATAAAATAATCTTCAATCTTCAAGAATTAAGAACACGTCTTCTTGATAACTTAACTTCAACTAACTGACATTAACAGATTTCATCTTTTAGAGCAGAAGTACCGCTAGTCTTACACGTTCCCCCTGTCTTTAAGATTTCATAAGTTAACTAGTCTGTTGAATGTTAATCCTTGAATGAAGTAATTGATGATTAAGCTGTTGAACTTCAGTCTTCTGATGAGTTCCCCCTCAGCTTATGCATCCAAATTAAGTAGTCCTAACTCAGCTCTTAGAGTTGAGAACCTTGCTTCACTCAGAGGTTTAGTGAAAATATCAGCAATCTGATTGTCTGTATGAACATACTCAATCAAAACATTGCCTTTTTCCACATGATCTCTAATGAAATGATGCTTGATCTCAATATGTTTAGTCCTTGAATGACTTGTAGTGTTCTGAGTAAGTGAAATTGCACTTGTATTGTCACAGTAGATTGGTATTCCACTGATTTTGATGTTGTAATCTTCTAGTTGATGCTTCAACCAAAGTATTTGTGCACAGCAAGCTCCAGCAGCTATATATTCAGCCTCAGCAGTAGATATAGAAACTGAAGTCTGTTTCTTACTCATCCATGAGATCAGACGACTACCTAAGAACTGACAGGCACCTGTTGTGCTCTTTCTGTCAATCTTGCAGCCAGCAAGGTCTGAATCTGAATAACCAATGAGCTCAAATCAAGATTCTCTAGGATACCACAATCCCAATTCTTGAGTGCCTTTAACATACTTCAATATTCTTTTGGCAGCTAAGAGATGAGATTCTTTGGGGTTTGATTGAAATCTTGCACAGACTCCAACTGAGTACATTATATCAGGTCTGCTTGCTGTTAGAAACAACAATGAACCAATAATGCCTCTATATTTGGTTATGTCCACTGATTTGCCATCTTCATCTTTATCCAAACGAAGACTTATAGACATAGGAATTGTAGCTGTAGAGCTAGTTTCCATACCAAACTTTTTAAACAGATCTCTTGTGTATTTTGCTTGGCTGATGAATATTCCATCAGGCAACTGTCTAACTTGCAATCCAAGAAAATAATTAAGTTCACCCATCATGCTCATTTCAAACTTATTCTGCATCAGCTTGGAGAACTTATCACACATCTGTTGGTTAGTTGAACCAAAAATAATATCGTCCACATATATTTGCACAAGTAATATATGATTTTCCCATTCAATTGTGAACAAGGTTTTATCTACCTTACCTTTTCGAAATCCTTTAATTAAAAGAAAATCAGATAGGGTATCATACCATGCTCTTGGAGCCTGTTTCAGTCCATATAAGGCTTTCTTCAGACGATATACTTTGTCCTCTTCTTGATAGACTTCAAATCCAGGGGGTTGTTCAACATATACCTCTTCTTGCAGTTCTCCATTGAGAAAAGCAGACTTCACATCCATCTGATAGACAGTGAAGTTCTTGTAAGCAGCATAGGCTAGAAACAGTCTGATTGCTTCAAGTCTTGCTACTGGTGCAAAAGTTTCATCAAAGTCAATTCCTTCTTCTTGACAGTAACCCTTGGCCACTAGTCTTGCTTTATTTCTGGTGACAACACCATCTTCATTCATCTTATTTCTGAATACCCACTTAGTGCCAATTACTCTTTGATGACTTGGTCTAGGAACTAAGTACCAGACTTCATTCCTTTCAAATTGATTTAACTCTTCTTGCATAGCTTCTATCCAGAAGGAATCATTTAGAGCTTCTTCAATTTGCTTAGGCTCTATTTGAGATAGAAATGTGACAAACATAGCATCTTGTGCAGCAGCTCTTCTTGTTTTCACTCTATCTAATGGATCACCAATCACTAATTCAGGTGGGTGATTTCTGAGCCATCTAAGATCAGGTTGCAGGTCTGAATGTTGTCCTCTGTTGTGATCTTGCAACACTACTGTTGGAGTTTCAGTAGTAGTCTGTTGAACATTTGCAGTCTGTTGAACAGTCTCTGGTCTGTCAGCTGTTTGCAACTCGTCTGTTAGACAATCAGCACTGTGATTTTGAACAGCACTTGAGTTAGCAGCTGAATCAAGATTGGGTAGTATGATGGGAACATATTCTTCATTTCTTCCAATGTCCAACTTCTGTAAATCAGCAGACAGGTCTTGATTACCACTTTGATTCTTTTCAGAAGATTGACTTGGCTCATCAAATACTACATGGATAGATTCTTCTATTAGTAATGTTCTTTTGTTAAACACTATATAAGCTTTACTAACAGTAGAGTATCCTACAAAAACAGCTTCATCAGCCTTTTCTACAAATGCAGTAAGGTGATTCTTCCCATTATTCAATACAAAACATTTACAACCAAAAATCTTAAAGTAATGAATGTTTGGTTTTCTGTTGTTCCAAACTTCATATGGAGTCTTGTTCTGATTTTTGTTGATCATACATCTGTTTTGGGTAAAGCATGCTGTATTTGTTGCTTCTGCCCAAAATCTTTGAGGCAGTTTAGCTTCAGCTATCATGGTTCTGACAGCTTCCATTAGTGTTCTGTTTCTCCTTTCAGCAACACCATTCTGTTGAGGGGTCCTAGCAGCTGAATACTCATGATGTATTCCTTTTATGCTACAATACTCTTCAACAGTAGAGTTTGTAAACTCTGTCCCTCTATCTAATCTGATCTTCAATATTTTGATGCTCTTCTCATTTTGGATCAGTTCCATCAGATTGGTAAGATGTTCCTTGGTTTCACTTTTCTTTTTCATGAAAATCACCCAAGTGTATCTTGAATAATCATCCACAACAGCTAGGCAGTATTTCTTTCCACCATTGCTGACTGGATCAATGGGTCCAAATAAGTCCATATGCAGTAGCTCCAATATTCTTCCAGATGATTGGTGCTTCTTTTCTTTGAATGATGCTTCTTTTCTTTGAATGATGACTTGATTTGTTTCCCCTTCTGACATGCATCACAGAGCTTGTCTTTGCTCATGACTGCTTTTGGAATCCCTTCTACCAAATCTTTCTTGATTAATCTGTTTATGGTCTTGAAGTTTAAATGATTAATTCTTTTGTGCCATAGCCAGCTAACTTCACTTGGAGCAGATGCCACCAAACAAACACTCGAATTCTTGTCAGCAGAATTCCAGTCGACTATGTAGACATTTCCTTGTCGTCTTCCAGATAAAATTACCTTCTTTGTACCAATTTGTTCAACATAGCACTTATCTGTTGAGAAGATGACTGAATATCCTTTGTCACAAAATTGACTTATGCTCAGCAGATTATACTTTAGGCCTTTAACATATGAGACGTCAGATATCTCTATGTTTCCCTTGATTATTCTTCCTTTAGCTTTGATCTTGCCTTCTTTGCTGTCTCCAAATGTAACACTTGGACCATCCACAGCAACTGCATCAGTCAACTCATGTATGTTTCCACACATGTGTCTTGAACATCCACTGTCTAAGTACCAAATTTTCTCTACTTTACTCCTACTCCTAATCCTAACCTACAAAACAAAAGTAAAATTGTTTTAGGTACCCTTATTGAGAGGGTCCTGAAGGATTAGTTCCACCTTTGACAACCCAAGATGTTGATGTCTTAGGCTTCTTAGGCTTTTGAGTTTTGACAGGAGCATGAACTGTTTCATTTTTATCATAATTATCAGATAAGTCATGTTGATGATCAGTATGATAAGAATAATGTTCATAAGCAGGATAAGGTGCATGATATGCAGGATATGCATGCATTGGATGAGCAGGATAAGGTGCATAGTAACTAGGAAATTGAGGTGCATGATACATAGGATGATATGCAGCAGGTTGCACATAATATGACTCATTTCCATACCAAGCATTTTGATTTTTCTTGTTTTTATGCTTCTTTGGTTTACTAGCTGCTTGCTCATTTGATTTTGACTTAGTTTTACCACTAGTCTGATTGACTTTAGCTTTATCAGCAGACTTCTTAGGACTCTGCTGTTTGGTCTTACTAGTCTGATTTCCTACACTAGGCTCTTTGCTATTTTTAGCCTTAGGAGATTTCTTCTCCTTTACCACTTTCTTAGTTGAGGTAGGTCTAGCAGTTTGAACATACAGAATGACCTTACTATTGTCAGCAGAAATGAATTTTTCAGTATGATTCAACTCTAGTTTATCCTTTTCTAAAGGTGTCTCCTGTTTCTTAGATGTATGCATGGATGCAACAGTTGACTTACCATGAGACTCAATAATTTTCTCAAGTTCCATGATTTTTCCTTTATAGACCTCACATTCAGCTTTCAGAGATTCGTGCTCTTGCTCAAGCTGTTTATATTCAGCTGATTCCCTTGGCTTTTCAGCTAAGAGTTTTAGTGAACTATTTTGCTCTTTTAGCAGGATCATCTCTTCCTTAAGCTTTTTATATGCTTCAGCAATACCAGTATTGTTAAGCATCATTTGTTCAAATGAATTAAATAATTCATCATTAAGAGGAGTTACCTCATCCTCAGAGTCATCAGAGTCTTTTGCCATCAGGCACAGGAGAGCAGGTTTTTCTTCATCAGAAGATTCTTCATCAGACGAGTCTGAATCTGAATCAGATGAGTAGACAGCAGTCAGCTTTTCTGCTTCAGCCATCATTGCTTTTCCTCTCTGATGCTTTCTTTCTTTTCTCACTTTCTTCTCCTCTTCAGTGTACTTTTCTGCTTTTGGATATGGGCAGTCTTTGATGAAGTGTCCCAATTTCCTGCAGTTGTAACACATTAGTTTTGATTTATAATCATCTTTATCTTGAGAAGAAAAGTTAGGTTTAGAAGAAGAAGCATTGTTGTATTTGTTCTTCATTTTTCTTTTGTAGAACTTCTTGAAGTTGTTCATCAACAGTGCAACATCTCCAGCAGTGTACTCCTTCTTGTTGAGTAGTGATGCTTCATCAGATGAGTCCACATCTTTGCTTTTCTGTGCTGGTCTCCTGGTGTTTTCAGCAGCAACCAGTGCAGCTGTGGGTCCTGAAGTTGAGGTTTCTTCAATTCCCATTCTAGGCAGTTTATACTCGAATGCCTTGAGTACAGAAAACAGCTCAGTAAGAGAGATTTTTCCCAAATCCCTTGATTCTTCCATTGCTGTAACTTTCATGTTGAACTTTGGAGGTAGAGCCTTTAGTACTCTGACAGTGATCTCTTTGTCAGTGAAGGTCTTTCCCAGCTTTAAGACTTCATTCAGAGTTCTGGTGAATCTGGTATCCATTTGATCAATGGTTTCTCCAGACTTCATCTTGAAGTTATCCAGCTTTTCCAAGGCAACAGTGAGCTGATGCTCCTTTATAGCATCATTGCCTTCGCTCATATCTCTGACTTTATCCCACATCTCCTTTGCAGTCTTGCAATGTTTGACCTTGTCAAACCGATCATTATCCAGGGCTTTAGTCATGATGAATCTCCCAACTTTATCAAGATTGAAAAGCTTAATTTCTTCAGGAGTCATCTCATGAAGGTCTTTTTCCACAACCGTATCTACTTCATTTATTTTGATGGTCTTTGTGAATCTGAATGGACCTTTAATGATACATGTGTACATGTTATCATTGTAGGCTGCTAGAAAGATTTCCATTCTAATCTTCCAGTCCTCAAAGGACATACCAGCAATGTGGGGAACATGGCTGATACAATCCATTTTTCAAAAAGTTTGATTTTTCAAAAAGATGCTCTTTTGAAAAGTTTTAAAAACTTTGAAAAACACTTGGATCAAGCTCGTTGATCAGGCAGCTGATTCTAATGAACCACCTGCTCTGATACCACTTGTTGGTCCCAAATGGTCAGATGAGGTCTAGAGGGGGGGGGTGAATAGACCTCTGAAAATTTTTGAACTTAAAAACTTTTCAGTCTTCTGTCAGCAGACTAAGCTGATGAAGAACAGTAAGCAGACTAATCTGATCGTGAACAAATCTTGAACAGACGACTGACCACTCTTCTTACAGTGACTTAGCTGTTTTTCAGCAAAACAGTTTTTAGAGAGTATACTTGCAGCGGATAGTTTAAAAGTGTTTTTCACAAGTAAACTAAGTTCTAAAAGATTTTATCCCCAGTTTTCAAACTCCTTATAAAATCTTTTGTTTGATTCAAAGTGTTTAAAATGCAAACTTTAAGATATGCAAGAAAACTTTAAATGCAAGATAACTCAAAGAATTTTTATAGTGGTTATATGGATGTAAATCCTTTAGTCCACTCTTCCAGATCACACAGATTCTGGGTTATACTATAATCACTTAGATTACAATATTTCTCCACTTACACCTAAATAACTAATGAAAATGCTGTAAGCTCACAATAGGAGTTCACAAAGAAAACCTATCCTCTAAAGTAGAATCACTCACAAAGACGGATTCTAACTTCGCACAACACTCAACTATTACAAAATCACTCAGATAATGTTTTTCTGATTTCTTCAACTGGGTTTCTGTCAACATATGACTTCCACCAGACGAGTGAGCTGTTTGAGCTTTTGAGACTTAGAGAAATTCTGCTTCAAAATTTCGATCTCTGATTGTTGTTGTATTTTTGCTCGATTGAAATTCAGCTCTATTTATACATGGAGATGAAAATATGACCGTTGAAGGCAAGTCACAAATCAAATCCATTCTTCAGCTCTTTTGAAACGGCTCTCTGCAGCAAACCGTACAGTGTACAGTACTTTTATGTCCATCACATTTAATGCTGCATTAAATGCACTCTGCTGATCCGAGGATATCTTCAATCATTTGCCATTACTACCCTTCTCTTTCAGCATTTATTACACCAGGTGCATTTATTACCGTTGAACTGATCTCATGATCTCTTCCACTCTGCTGATCGAAGCAACCCTTCTGATAGGTACTCTGCTGATCAAACACTGAACTAATCTGATTTGACTCGGCTGATAACCTACCCTTCTGATTGCTATTTCAGCAAGAGATCACTAGTCTTCTGGTCTTTGAACTCTTCTGATATCTTCTTTGCTTGTTCAAAGATCTTTCCAAGGGAACTAAGCTTTCCATAGTTAGCTGATTATGATGTTTTGGAAATCATCAAAACCTTCCCTTAAATTCTGACTTCTTTCATCTTCATCTTCTTCCAACAGTATGAACGGGAGAATTAAGGAATTCACGAATCACTTTTTCATCATAATTACGACCATAACGGTCCCTGAGGCCACTCAAAGGAATGTCCTTCTCATACTCCTCTAATGAAGCTTGAAGACTTGATACTTGAGATTCTAGCTCACTAATTCGAGCAGTTGATCGGCTTGCTCTTGAGCACGAGAAGTCTCCAGGACCCTGTTCATGATCTCCTGGTCTTCGGTACCTGTAGCCCTAGTCTCAACGACCGGAACAGAAGAGGACGTTGAAGGGCCTACCTCTGAACCAGAGGACTTATGGAGTAAAGCTTTATACTTCTCTTCCAGGAACTCACACTGTTGTTTCCAAAGAGCATTTTCATAAGCATATGATGCCAGACAAGTTTTAGTCTGGAAGAACAAAGAGAGCAAAAAGAAATGGGTTAGCAAATTAAGAAAGATCCTCAAAGAAAATTACTTTGTTAGTATGATCAAAGAAAAAGAGAAATCACCTTTTCAGCATAAAGAGAGGCTCGCTGAAATTTCTCCAGAGGATCCTTACGAAGAAGCTTATTCAGATCGCGAGTAAAAATGCCAGACAAAAGAACACGGGTTGCCTTATCGACCGCATTCTCACTATCGTCATGAACAAGTGAATCATTCTCTGAGTAACCAGCGGCCCTCCTTCCCTCTAAATGATCCTCAATCATTTCGACCAAAGTAGGTTTTGGATGATTGTCTCCGAGTAAAGAAAGATCGTTACCAGAACGATCATAGTAGCCCCTCCTTCTATCAACTGGATTATTAGTAGGATGTGGCATCGACCAGCTGCGACATCCACGAATACCCAAAGATGTTCTAAGCTGAAGAGGAGGATAACCGGATCCTGTGCCCTGACGAATAGGGGACTCTCTAGAAGAATCTGGAGATTCCTCTCCATTCTCCTCGGACTCATGACTCAACTCCAGTTTCCTCTTCCGTGACGTTCTCTGCTCGATAGGGACGTTCTCCACGGATTTGGAAGATTTAGACAGCACCATTTTTCCCTTCGAAGAATGTCGGGAGTTTTCTACCATATGGGCTGAAAAAGAAACAAGATAAAAATTAGATTCTCAGTAAAAAGGATATCATCGCATCACTAGGCTGTCGTAAAATGCTTACCAAGTGATTCGGATGATGAACTGAATGGAAAATTATGAACGCTTAATCCCGCTTTACGAAGGAAAGCTTCCCCAATCAGGAGAGCACTCTGGTATTTGTTGGCACACATAGCGGGGATTTCACCAATAAACTGAGCGTCATCTGGAACAAGTTCACCAGTCGGCAAGCGACCTCCGGGAACCCAACTGGAACCATGATCCCATGAGAAGGGCATGGTCGAACCATCCGCCGAACGAATACGAGGTGGGGGACGAACAAAAAAGAAGTGAGATTTCCAAGAAGGATTGCTAGAAACAGGGGATCGAAGATTGCTCGACTAGGCCTTTGACTAGCGAAGAAATATCCACGATTGGAAGAACTGGAAATGTTGAACCGGAAAAGTTGTGTAAAATTACGAAAAGAAGGTTTTAACCCCTTTGCGATCATCAAGACAGAAAAACAAACCACAAAGGCCACATAATTTGGAACTAATTGTGTCAAGGACACTAAATATTTTTAGGATATCAAGGAAGAGGGGAGATAACGGAAGACGCAGGCCGCTATTGAGGTGAGCCGTGTAAAAGGCTCGACATCCTTCCGGTGGAGATGTAACCCTATCAGAAGGGGAAGGAAGAATTATCTCAGAACCCTCCGGGAAATATTTGGCGTAATTATTCACAACCTCTGGAAAAGTGTCTACCGTATAAGCACAAGCTAGGTCCTCAATTGGTTCAGAAATCTGAGGAACAGTACCTTTGCCCTTTTTGGCTCGGGCAGCGACATCTGAATCGGAAAGGATTTGTACCTTAAAGGTGTCTTCAACAGGAACGACAAATTCAGGGACTGCAGTTTGTTCGCCCAAAAAATTAGAATGCAACTCCTCCTCGTTGTTAGGGGCGACATTCTCCCTAGAAGAAGAAGAAGATTTTCTTAAAGAAGCCATATTTTCAGATTCTCGAAAGATGTAGGTCGATAAAAGGAAAACTTTATATGATGAACGACTAAGCAAGAAAATGACTACGAACTATAAGCAAGTATAAAGGAAAAATGACGAACTCAAAAGTCACCTATTTATACTAAGATGAGAAAAGACGTTTCGAACTCGTCACAATTAATCACATTCCGGCCAAAAACGGAAGGAGATTAAAAGCCTCCCGAATGGACGCGTGGCATTTCATAATTTGAAAGAGAAAACGACTATCTATGATGCGTTGAACTCTTTTCCTTACTTAAGATTTTTTCCCACAGGGTTTTTTCTTAAGAAAGGTTTTTTCTTAAGAGAAATAGTCGTATAAAATTGTCTACTTCTACGAGCTTCTATTATCTATACGCTCGAAGAAGTGAGGGAGTACTGATGAGGGCTATTTCGCACCCTACATAATGTGCGGATCGACTAAAGTACATAAGATCGGTTCGACCAAATCAGACAGTTCGGGTTCATCTTATCGACCCGGCCGAATACAGCTCTCTTCGACAAGAAGACTATACTCCGGACCCAAGAAGGATATTTGGGCCGAGTCCTATTAGGACTATATTTCCTTGTAACACTAGGTTTAGTATGATATAAATACCTAGTCAATCATTGTATTAAACAACTCTGAATCATAAGGCAAATACGCCATTGAATTCTGCATTAACAGCACAACTCACTATAATTCAATAAATAATGAGCTTTCTCTTCATATTTGTGTTATTTTTACGTTGGTTACAATATTTACTTATTGTTCTTACGATATTGCTCTTCCTTGAGTTTTGATCCATCCTGAATAAAGTAACAGAGCCCTATAAAATATATATATATTGAAAATCCCCAATATCACAATTTTGCTGACATAATTGCGAAGGAGTTGGACTGCAGCACTAGTTCTTTGGATGGATTACCCAGGATGAGGTATTATACAATAAATTGCATCTACTATGGTTTGAAAATTAACTGGGCTGCTCATGTATTTGATCTGCTGTGTGATAAGAAGGTCAAATATGCCATTCTGCTCAGTCATCTGTTTTTAAGTTTGAGATGTCAATTGGGAAGTGGAAAGACTACCCACCCTGCCAAAGAATTTAAGTTCTATGAGCCTGTTAGAAGTGAAGGTCCTTCTAAAAGAAAGGCTCCTACCAAGGCTGCTAAGGCCCCTGCAAAGAAAGGAAAGAAGACTGGTCAGACCAGTGGGTCTGCTGATCAAACAGTGAGCACCACTGTTGAAGCTGGATCAGCTCAGCCTGAGATTGTAATTCCTGACAAGGTAATCGATGACTTTACTGAAGAACTTGAAAAGATGGAGACTGGATTATCTCCAGATAGGACATAATTAGATGAAGTTGTTCCTCTAGTTACAAAATGAATGAGGACAAGATGTTCTGCGAAAGGACCTCCTAAACCTAAACCTTCAGGAAGAATTACCAAGTCAAAGGCAAAAAGGAAGGTCACATTCTCTGAAGAGTCACCTGAAAAGGTAAGAGAGACACCAGCTACAGCAGAAAGACCAATCATCATTGAAGAACCTGCTGATGAGCCTGCTGGAGACTCAGCTGTTGGAGTATCTACTGATGTTAGAGAAGAACAGCAGACTGGCACAACAAATGAAGGAGATGTACCCCTTCTGCATCCTACTCTTGTTGATCCCATTCCACTACAGACTGTGGAAAGTCCTGAAGCTAAGAAGCTAAGGATTGGCAAAGTTGTTGTTCCTTATCTCTCTGTGGCTGAAAAGAAGAAATTAGATGAGGCTGAGAGACAAAGGAAGGCCGCAGAAAAGGCTGAAGAAGATCACCTAAAGGACCTTGAGCTCAAAAGACTGGAAGAAGAAGCCAGTAAAATGACTCAAGCACAAAGAGATGCCATTGAAGCAGCAGAGTTGGCTGCTGCTATAGAAGCAAGTGCTAAGGACTCTCATGGTCCAAGGCAAGCTGGTGGCATGGTGATTGAAGCACAGAGAGATCCAAGCAAGTCTAAACCAGTCATGCCCACTCCTGTAGTGCAACCAAAGAGAAGAGCAGAGTTAAAACTGGCATTGGAGATTGTCAGAGATGACCCTGCTGTATTTGATGAGTTTATTGCACGGTTGGATGCTGAAAATGGCAAGATTACTCGTCTGACGATGTTCAACAAAGAAAAGGTTCGATATAACAGATGGAGGGACTATCGTCTTACAAAGAGTAAGGATCAAATTGCAAGCTGGAAGGCTTTTGCTGATGAAGAAGCCTCGGTTATGAAATGGCTTGAGACAAGTTATCTGACACAAGCTTTGGACTCAGAGTTCTTCTTGGATAAGCTAAGACTGAGGATCAGTCATGTTGCAAAGGCTGAAGCAAAGAAATTGTATGATTCCGTTCCAGAGGATTATGCTGATAATGAAGATCTCAAGGAACGTGCAATCAAGCTGGCTGTTTCCACAACAATGGAAACTTGGGCCAAAAGAACTAGGAAGATGATGGGACAGCCAAGCTCTCCGATCCCTCTTCCATGTCTGAAACAGATTGTCTATTGACCTACCATTAGACCATATGAAGAGCTGCCTGAGGATCCAATCTCCCCGTTTGTTCCAATTGATAATCTGACATGGATCACTCACATATCTACTTTGTATGATGCTGGTAAAATGCGTACTATTGCAAATGTTAAGAAGGTCCAAGCACCACCTGGTGATCAGAACAAAGAAAAAAAAGGTACTTCTGATCCTGCCGATCAGAACAAGGAAAAAGAAGGTACTTCTGATCCTGCCGATCAGAACAAGGAAAAAGAAGGTACTTCTGATCCTGCTGAACAGAACAAGGAAAAGGAATGTATTTCTGAACCAGCTGATCAGACTAAGGAGAAGAAAAGCACTCCTAGTCAAGCTGATGAGACCAAGGAAAAAGAGACCACTCCTGGTTCAGCAGATCAGATCATAGAATCAGCAACCCTTGCCTTACCTCCTATTCCAACTGATGTTACTTCTACTTCTCAAAGCTTAAAGCCATCTCTGTTGGACTCAATTCAATAGATGATTTCAAAGTCAATGAAGGAATTAGAAGAGAAGTTAACTACAAATATGTTGGCTGCTTTAAGTCAACCAACCCAAAGAGCTGCTCCTGTTCCTACTTCGCTGATAGAAGACACTGCTCATAATGTGGAAACTATCAGACAAGATATGGATGTAATTAGAGCAAGGACTCGGAGCACTGCTGCTGGTTGGAGACAGATTACTGAGACGGTTGAAATGGCCATACAAGCTGAGGATGAAACATTAGAAAATATGATGAAGGACTTCAAGGCATCTACTGATATGATTCTAGCAACTCAGATTCAGCTAGGTGACCAAGGGGAAGTTGTTCTTAACAGAATGGAAGCATTTGAGGCCAATCAACTCAGACAACAAGCTCAACATAATGCAATGGAAGAGAACATCAGACTTCTTTGTGATACACATCAAATCACACCAGTCTTACCACAATATCCAATCAACCCTGTTGATGATGACAAAAAGGGGGAAGATAGGGTACCTTGTGAAGAGGAAGATTTCTCAAAGACTGCTGAATTGGAAGGAACTGAAATACTGGATGGATCTGCCAAGGATGAAAATGCTGATGAAGAAAATGAAGGCACAAGCAGAACAGTAGATCAGTCAATTGCAGAAGAAGAAGAGGAAGCTGATGAAGCTGAAGGAAGTCCTAAGGAAACAACAAAGACTGATAAAGAAATTGCTGGTGTTAAGGACTCAGCTGAAGAACAGCTTAATCCTAATGTCAAGCACAAAAAGATAGAGCTTTTAAGACAAAAATTCTTCAAGGAATTAGAAGCTAAAACTTCCAAACCTGAAGAAGATGAAGAGGACAAGCAAGAAGATAAAACAGAAGACTAGTCTAGTCTAGATTACTTATGTTTAGAATCTTTGTAATTTTTCTTTTTGCACATTTCATCGATTGAACTTGTAATCTGTAATCTTTTCTAAATCTATAAAAGTTCAAGTTTGAATCCAATAAACTATTTCTATCTCAGAAATTTTTGAGGATCAAAACTTTAGTTTAGGTACAGGTACTTAGCTGAAGTTTTGTCATCATCAAAAATGGGGAAATTGTTGGATGAAGATGAAAATGAAGTGCAATGAAGATAAGAGGATAAGGGAGAGTTTTGATGATTTCCAAAACGTCAAAATCAGCTAAGTTAGGAAAGCTTAGGTCCCTTAGAAGAATTTTGACCAAGTGAAGAAGACATCAGAAGGGTCCAAAATTCTAAGCCCAGAAGACTACTGATCTTATGCTGAAACAGCAATCAGAAGGGTAGACCATCAGCTGACTCAAATCAGATGGGTTCAGAGTTTTATCAGCAGGGTATCTATCAGAAGGGTTGTCTAGATCAGCATAGTAGAAGAGATCAAGAAGTTAGTCCAACGGTAATAAATGCACTTGGTGTAATAAATGCTGCAAGAGAAGGGTAGTAATGGCAAATGATTGAAGAATATTCTCGGATCAGCAGAGTGCATTTAATGCAGCTACAGGAAAGTACAGCAGAAAAAGTACTGTAGCAGGTAGCTGTTCTGAAAATTGGGCTAAGGCTATGGATTTGATTTGTGACTCTCTTCAACGGTCATATTTTCAAATCCAAGTATAAATAGAGCTGATTTCAACGAGCGAGACACACAACAACATTCTGAGATTTTGTTTTCGAAGCAGAAATTTCTCTAAGTCTCAAGAAGCTCAAGAACAGCTCACTCGTCTGGTGAAGTCATCTGTTGACAGAAACCAAGTTGAAGCCTAAAAGAAAACATTTTCTGAGTGAATTTGTAATAGTTGAGTGTTGTGCGGAGTTCAGATCCATCTTTGTGAGGGATCTAACTTCAGAGGATAGGTTTTCTGAGTGATTTCCTATTGTGAGCTTACAACCTTTTCGTTTGTTGTTTTGGTGTAAGTGGAGAAATATTGTAAACTTAGTGTTTATAGTATAACCCAGAATCTAAGTGATCTGGAAGAATGGACTAAAGAATTTTTATCCATATAACCACTATAAAAAAAATTTGTGTTATTTTTGCATCAAGTTTTCTTGCATATTTCAAAATTGCATAAGTAAACACCTTGAATTACTTTAAATATTTTAAAAGGAGTTTTTGAACTGGGGATAAAATCTTTTAAAGATTTAGTCTACTTGTGAAATACACTTACAAATATCCGCTGCAAGTATACTCTTGTAAAACTAGTTTTTGCTGAAATCAGCTAAGTTACTATAAGAAGAGTGGTCACTCTGCTGTTCAAGATTTGTTCACGACCAGCATAGTCAGCTTACTGTTCCTTATAAGCTTAGTCTGCTGACAGACGACAGAAAAGTTTTTAAGTCTAAAAATTTTCAGAGGTCTATTCACCCCCCCTCCCCCTCTAGACCTCATCTGATCACTTGGGACTAACAGAGCAAGAAAGTTACTGCAAGAGTATGGGAAGTAGAAAGTAAAAAGTGACGGAAACAACGATCACCTATTTATATAGGAGGATGAAAAGACGTTTCGAACTTCTCGCGGCTGATCACATTCCCGCCAAATGGTAAAAGTCGAATTGCTTCCTCAAAAGACACGTCACGGTTCAAGATCGGAGCGACGAAATGACTATCTATGAGGCGTAGCACTCTTTTCCTTACTAGGAATTTTTCCCACAGGGTTTTTTCCAAGTAGGTTTTTAACGAGGCACAATTCATAGAAAATACAGTCGTAATCGACCATCTACTTCTACGAGCTTCTATTACATATGCGCTCGAAGAAGTGAGGTAGTACTGATGGGGGCTATTTCGTATCCCTTATAATAATCGGAATGACTAGTCCTTATACGCTCGGATCGACCAGGAGTCTAATTCATTAAAGAGCTGCCAAGTCCAATCTGCATTATCAATCCTCGGCGACCAAGAGCAATGTCCGGGTTCCATAAGGATTGTTATTCCTAGTCCTACTAGGATTATGTTTCCTTGTAAAACTAGGGTTAATGTTATATAAATACCTAGTTAAACATTATATTACGAACAACATACAATCAGAGCTTACGCCTACATACTTGGGCAATCTGATAACATAATTAATAGAAAAGCTTTTGCTATACTATTTACATATTCATCGTCTTGCTTACTTAATTATTCTTTACGTAATTGTTCTTCCTTGAGATTGATCCATCCAAAATAAAGTAACAAAGCCCTATAATCTACACTTAATTTGACCACTAAAGCATATCTTTATTGATTTAATCTAACCCGACGAAAAACGGTTAAATCAGCCGCCGTGAATTCCCCTCCTGTTCCTTTGTGCTGAATCATGCCTTGCCAAGTAGATCTGCAAAGTCCTTCAATAACAAACCTCTATGATCTAGTTCTTAGCCTAAGACTAGGAGGTGTTGGCAGAATCCAATTGGTGTGGACAAATCTCTGGAGGTGAGACAATTGGATCACTCCCGTGAATCAGAATCAGAATCAAAGTTGGAGGTTGCCACCACCTTGCCTGTGGTGAGGTAAAAATCGAGCAACCCCCTTTTTACATACTTTATATGTGCTTTGATTCATGCTTTTCGTATACATAATATGGAGATATAATATATGGGACAATGGGTGCTTCAAAAAAATTTAAATTCCGCACTCTATGTTGTTCTGACAATCGAGGCAACCCAACAAGGGGCTGGTGCGGCTAGGGTTTTATGTGCTAGGGTTATAGCTTTTGAGCTCATGCAGAACTCTATTTATAAGCCTCCGTCTTGACATAGGTTTGCAAGACTCCTATGGGCTATTAATAAAAGGCCCATGTCTTGCAAGCTTCCTTTTAATTAACCACCTTAATTGAAAACAATCCATATTAATTAATAAATTAATATTTCCTTTAATTAATTAATTAACACTTTAATTAATTATTTTAATCAATTAGATCAACTAATTAATTAATCTCCAACTTGAATTAACAATTTAATTCATTTAATTGATTTAATTACCTTTAAATCAATTAATTCATTTATATCCTTTTATAACTGTCACCGTCCAATTGTATTGTGTGTGACTCTCTGGGTTCACCATCAATTGGCAGCAGGCCCACAAATTCCTCGTGATTTAATTTATGAACAATAAATTGCTCCGGTCAATTAAACAACCTTTAATTGACCACTCCTAGAATTAATTCCTCTATTAACTCAGGAGTACCCACACTTCATGGTCGATGTCTAGCCACAAGCCCTTGAAGCCCAACTTCATGTGAATTGATATTTGTGAACCTCACCTCTTATAATTGCCATGTACATACGGTCCTTCTATTGACTAATTATTCCGATCAAGACTTAGGTGTGTGAATTGATCGGCACCTCTAAATTTGTCTCGATAACTATACTTTCTATTTCAGGATAATATTCCAGTGTGACTGCTAAATTTGGAAACCCCTTTCCAAATCCGTCACCGACTACGACCGTAGATTCCTCGGATATATTATCTAAGAATCGTATAGGAAATTCTCTCATCCATTACGATGAGTCGGTAGATTCCATATTGGTACTAACCACTCTCGTACATAACTATACGCACCCAACCTAGGCATGTTTTGATCAAGCTATGTGATCTATACCTGGATCTAATTACGCAATCTCATGCACCGAATTCGCCCTAGCACCTCAAGTCAGATGACTAAATCGTACACTATTATAAGCCTTGAGAAACATCCCATCACCGATATGCGTCATGCGCTTCCACAATGGGTTTCTCTGTTCGGGTCGTTCGATGCGTTCAATCCTCTATCGAACCACCTACTCATATGCACTTGCCTCAAATGCCTTGCTCATGAAACGCTACAAATTCACTCCATGTGAATCGTGCATACTTGTACAAGTCTTGGCGATTCCTACGATACCCCATCTCATTTCGGAATCTATGACTTGGAACGTGTTTTAAGATTACGACCTTAGAGACTGTCTCATGATTGCACTCAGTACTGAAGTGAATCGTCCCATAGTCAAATGTAATCTAAGGATTTCATCCAATCGCTTAAATGTATTCGCGAGAAATGAAGTTAGACATTATTTATCCTTATACACATATAAATAAATGTGCGTATTATTACGTTTATACTAAAGAAAGATAATGATAGTTCCAATACAATCTAAATATATTGGCTTGCAGGGCACTATCCCATCAATTACATCTCGATAAAGATAGAAAACGACAAAAATATATTTACACCAAAATATAATATGGTGATACAAAAATATTGAGGAAATACTATTCCTTAACAGTCGGTTATAAGCAAGGCTAAGTTGAAGCTTTAGTGCTGATCGGGACCGGTAAGCCTTGTCGAGGAAGCACCTTTTCGGGGAGTGGGCGTACCTATAAACGCCATCAGCTCCTCATGACGCTTCTGGTAACCTTGATCATAGCCTTCTTCAAAAGAACGTTGACGAGACTCCTCTGAATTGGCATTCAATTGAGCCAGATCATTCCTCTCCTTCTCAAGAGCCAATTTCTCATCACGTAACTTCTGGAGATCGTCATTAATCAGCTCAATTTGAAGGGCAAGCCCACCGGCCTTTGATGTCTCCGCATCCAGTCGAAGCCTCAGGTTCTCTCTGTTGAACCACAACTCATCATACTGGGCACCCAATTGCAGAGCATAGTACTTCCCCTGAAAGGAAAAATGATATATGCAACAAGCAATGAAAAACAATACGAGAATAAGATCAAATAGATGAGTACCTGCTCAAATTGTTTGAAGAGGGACTGAACGAGGCGAAGGGTAGAAGTACCCTCATGTTTTTTCAACTCGCCTGGCAAAATGGTACGAAAACCAAGATTAGGATCGGGTTCACATGAATCGGGCAGAACAGAATCAAGATGTATCTTATCATGACGAGGGGAATCAGACTTGGTTATATCCTTAATCTGTTCCAGGATACAACGATCATCCAACTGACGTGGGGAGTACTTCTTGTTAGGGCTCACAGAAGTTTCCTTCCCAGAGGAGGAGATTACAGTCCTCCGACCCGACCGTTCGGCCCGACCTCCGGAAGGACCACCAGCCTCGAAAGAAGTAGTCATTGTCGTGGTATCAGAGAATAAAAATTCTGTGAAACTTTGGTTGACAGACTGCGGATTAGAACTACCCAAAGAAGGACCTAAAGTCAGGCCACTACCTACCGGCCCGACAGTATCGCTTACTTGACCCTGGCTAACGATCGGGTCAGCAAAAGAGTTTGGAAAACTTGAAACATCATGAGCATGATTATGAAGTTCATGATGGGAGGAAGGAACGGATGACGAAAGGGGAATATCGAAGGGTTGCTCCTCATTAGACATATCCCCGAAGGCAACCCGACCTGGAGAAGGTCTCTTTTGAAGATCTGAAGATGAAAGGGAAATTTGTTGAGAAGAATTTAAGCGAGCATCTGCATCGCTCGTATCACTGGACCCACACAAAGGGACAGCAGATACATGTGCCTCTGAGGTGACAATAGGTTGAGGATGAGAAGGATCGGAGGAGGGCCCCTCGGTGCGGGACCTATTTGATCTAGTATTTATAGGGTTATCGCGTGAAGAACGCTTAGACGTGTTACCAAAGAGACTACTCAGTCTCGGGAAGTCAAGAAAATAATTGGAATATCAAGGAGAATTATCGACCTACCGAGGAGAATATTTTATCTAAGTATGGACGCGCAGTAAAAAACGAAGAACTTTTTACCTCAAGTATTTATACTAAGGGAAAAGACGTGATGGACCCTGTGAAGAGGCACGAAACGAATTACCTAGCTAATGAACAGTTGCACAGAATTTGAAAGCATGCGCATATAAATATACTGAAAATAAAGACTAATGCCTGAACATACGAGATTAACGAGAAAGTTAAACCATAATTATGGGATACCAATCGTCTCACAATAAAAGGATAATACAGTAAATTACAAGCCACAACATGACGATTACTATTCCTAAAACTACTGCTCGCCTTCGCCTTGATTTTGCTGATCGCCCTCGCCAATGTTCAGCTCTTCGCCTTCCCTCCAACTCCTTGGTCGCTTTCAGCCTGTTCATTTTCATTAGCATTATTCGCTGGTTCAGGGTTCTCCTCTTCCTTTTCCTGATCGCCTAAATCATTTTCCACCTCAGGATCAACATCAGGAGGAGGAATCGGCAAAGGAATTCCCAACACTTTTACCAGATGCGCCAATGGGAAATGCTCAAATTCAACAGTTTGAACATCCGAAGGAGTATAAGCCTCGCCGTGACGGTTAAGCCAGACATGAATGGCCTTAACATATTCACTCCGAAGATCCTCGATTAAACCCATAGCGACCATCTGATGAACGGCTTTCTTAAAAGTACTTTCCAAAAGAGGGCCCACCTTTCGATAGACTAAGGTAGTGTGAACAGGAGAGTTGAGGAACTCACGAATCACTTTCTCATTAGGGTTTCTACCATATCGATTTGTGAGGCCATCAAGATGGAGGTCTTCTTCATGCTCATCCAGAGAAGCCTGAAGACGCGCGACCTGAGATTCCAACTCGCTGATACGAGTGGAGTACTGAACCTGATGATCTTCCAACTCATTGGCCAATTGATCAACTCGCCCCTGGGCACGAGACGTCACCAGAATACTGTTTAAAATATGAGGATTATCTGTCCCCATACCCTACTCGCTATCGACTTGAGATGGACGAGAAGATGAAGTGGAAGGACCAGCTCCTGTCGCACCAGGTTCCAAGTCATTCACTTTCCGAAGCAAGATTTTGTTCTTCTTCTCCAGAAATTCACATTGCTGCCTCAGAAGGGCCGCTTCATAAATGGAAGATAACATACAAGTGCCAGTCTGAAAATTTAAAAAGAACAACCAGATTAGGTAAAGTTTTCTCGAATACAGAAAATGCAATAGGAATGATATGGTTAGTTACCCTTGCGTAAGAAACAGAGGCTTTCTGCAACTTCTCCAATGGATCTTTGTTAAGCATTTTCTGAATATCACGCGTAAATTCGGAAGAAAGGAGAATCTGAGTAGCTTTATCTACGGTATTCCCTTTCTCATCATTGATCAAAGAATCACGATCAGAATAACCCGCAGCTCTTTTCCCTGCGAGGTGGTCTTCAATCATCTCGACAGTGCTAGGCTTAGGATGCGGTTCACCAAGTAAGGTGAGGTCTTCGCCAGAGCGGTCGTAGACCTGTTTCCTTCTCTTCAACACATGACCAGTTGAATTGGGCATCGACCACATACGGCAGTGATGGGGGCTATTTCGCACCCTATATACTACTCGGATCGAATGAAGAAGATAAGATTGATTCGACCAATTCAAACAGATCGGGATCATCTTACCGACCCGGCCAAGTGCAGCTCGCTTCGATATAAGATTATACTCCGGACTCAAAAAGGATATTTGGGCCGAGTCCTATTAGGACTATGTTTCCTTGTAACGCTAGGTTTAACATTATATAAATACCTAGTTAATCATTGTATTAAACAACTACGAAATTCCTGAACTCTAAGAATACAAGATTTAACACTGCTTACAACAGCACAACTTAATAATATTCAATATTATTACTGAGCTTTTTACCTTCATATCGGTGTGTTTCTTAGCTTTGTTTTGTGGTTTTACTTCTTGTTCTTGAATATTGCTTTTCTTTGTAACCGATCCATCCGGAATAAAGTAACAGAGCCCAAAATAATATATATAACTATCGAAAACCCCCGATATCACAAATTCACTGATAATTGAATAACCTAACGAAATCCGGTTAAATCAGTTGGCGCCCACCGTGGGGCTACGTTAATTATTCGATCGACACATGGCTCGCCCAAGGAAAAGCGCTCGCATTGGAGCGAGAAGTAATACAACCACCGGCCCCAACACATCCGAAGATCCACAAGACAACAACGATAACAACATTCCCAACACCAATGAAAATCTCCCAGATACCCGTTCTCGTCAGCAGGAACACCAAGGAGGTCTTACCGGTGCAATACAGGAAGAACCGGAAGTCCCCGAAATACCCGTTCCTCTCCCAGGCGCTCAGGAAAAACTGAGACAAATAGCAATGCTCTTCAAATCACTCTCTCCAGAAGAATTGCTAGTTTTAGACCAAATTCCTCGAAACGCTACGGCTCCCAGGACAACTCCTGCACCAGGAATGCCAGGGCCAAACAAACAAACCTCTCAACATGCGGACAGCCCAGCAAGTGAGCGACGCTCGTTACGCAGCCCACAGCAGGACAATTCTAAACCCTCCGATAACCGTCCCCGAAGAAAACCAGGTCGAAGAAGGCCACAGGCGGATCGCAGCGGATCGAAGGAACGAACAATAATCCTTATCGAGGATGACATAGATGATGCTATCCCAGATCGACCACGAGCGACTCGATTCTCGGAAAGAGAAATCGAGAGAATAGTACAGGAACGACTGGAGCAACGCCTACGATCTGTTCAAAACCCGTGGACCCGAACCGCGGAACTCCAGGAGAGCCTTGCAGCATGTTCTCCCTTCTGCAGAGAAATAAAAGAAGCGCAATCCATTGGACAGGTCCCGGGTAGACTACCCCGATATGACGGAACCACCGACCCGGATGATTATATTTTTAGCTTCACTAACATAATGAATTTATATGCCCACTCTGCCGAATTCACCGCCAAGTTAATGGTGACCACATTCGAGGGCCTAGCGTTGGATTGGTTCGCAAAACAACCTGCCAACTCCATATTCAGTTTCCGGGAATTATGCAATAAATTGACGCAGCAGTTTGCTAGTCAGAAGAGGCAAAAACTCCCGATGAGCTACCTAGGAACCATACATCAACAAGAAGGAGAATCCCTAAGAAACTGGTTGGCCAGATTCAACGTAGAACTACTCAAAATCGATTCTCCAAATATTGATTACATAATTTCTATCCTCTTCGATCTCACTAAAAACAGGCAGTTCGGAAATGCCCTCAGTCGAAAACAACCAAGAATGTTCGCCGACATCATGAGCTTGGCGTCTAAGTATATGACCCAAGAAGAGATGAATTCCTTTAAGGATAAAAACAAAAATAAATTCACAGCTTCAGGCTCCAAGCGGCATGATAAGATTCCTACTCAAAGACCCTTAGACTATGAGCGATCTTCCAGGAGAGGTAACGTTTTCCAGCGACTGGAATACAGCAAAGCCGATCAAGAAAGACAACCTAATTACTACCAAAGACCAAGAAACCCTGAGCAACCAATCAGAAGCAGGGTGAATCAAGTAGAACACCCAAGGTTAAATGCTCCAATGGAAGAAATATTGGAAGTCCTAGAAAGAAATAACTGGATTCCCGAGGCAAGGAAAATCGCTCAGCCCAGACCGGGGTCTAGAAACTATGATCAATACTGTAAGTACCACAGGGTACATGGGCATCTAACGGAAAATTGTTTTCACCTTAAGAGAGAAGTCGAAAAACTGATCGAGCAGGGAAAACTAGACGAATACATAGACCGAGATAATCGCAAAAGGGAAAGAAGTAGAAGCCCTCGGAACGGTAATCGAAGGAGAAGTTCTCATCCAAGGTCGCCTGAACGTCGACCTACTCAGGAGTTAAATCAGGACCAGATCAATGGGACTATCCATACAATATCCGGGGACCCGCGGGTGGAGATAGTCGTAACGCACGACGGAGGACAGCCCGATCCATAATTCGAAATTCTAAATATCCAAAAGAAATATGGACTCTGGAAAACAGGCCGACAAATCACCAGCCGATCAGCTTTAACGAAGGCGAAGTACCTAAAAACATCATTTGGGACACAAAAGAGGATAACCCCGATTTTCCTATGGTAGTATCATTAGAGATAGCGAATTATAATGTAAGAAGAATCCTAATCGATAATGGAAGCTCAGCAAATATCATCTCCCGGGAGGTTTTAGCCAAAATGAACTTGGGACAAATAAACCTACAAAAAGTAGCTACGCCGTTAGTAGGCTTTGGAGGGTCCGAGATTATCCCCAGCGGAACAATATCTTTAAGTGTGTCACTTGGAAAGAAACCACTTAGGACAGTGAAGTTAGTAAAATTCCTAGTAGTGGAAACACCCTTCGCTTATAACGCTATATTAGGGCGACCAGCCCTTAACCTTTTCCGAGCGGTAGTCTCTACCTATCATCAGAAGATAAAGTTTCCGACCGATATGGGCATCGGAGAAATAACGAACGACCACTGTATGGCGTGGAATTGCTACAGCACATCGTTAACTTTGAAAGAACACCCTAAGTCAATTACTCCGAGCAAGAGAAAGATCGAAGACGATCTCATTAGAAATGAGGTTGAAATTCCTATTACTGATCGGTTAGATAAAAAGGGGAAAGAACCGCTAGACTTATCCTTGAAACCCCCAGAACATAAAGATATAATTCTAGTAAAAGGCGACTCGTCCAAAACGACAAGAATAGGTACAGAATTGAGCAAAGAAGGAGAAATAATGTTAATCGAATTCCTAAGAAATAATGTTGACGTCTTCGCCTGGAGCGCGAATGAGATTGAAGGAATTGATCCTCGGATAATCAAGCATACCCTAAAAATCGACCCTTCGGCGAAACCCGCCAGACAGAAGAAAAGAAATCATGGACCAGTAAAAGATAAAATTATCAAAGCCGAAGTAGAGAGACTGCTCGAAGCAAAACAAATCCGAGAAATACATTTCTCGGAATGGCTATGTAATGTTGTACTAGTAGCAAAAGGGGATAAAAAGGACAACAAATGGAGAATGTGTAATGATTTCACCGACCTTAACAAGTTATGTCCACGCGACCCATACCCTCTCCCAAGGATTGACTTATTGGTCGACTCGACTGCTGGCTTCGCGATATTCAGCATGATGGACGCCTTCCAAGGGTTTTACCAAATATACATGGACGAGCGGGATCAAGAGAAGACCGCGTTCATAACCGAACAGGGAGTATACTGTTTTATTGTAATGCCATTCGGATTGAGGAATGCCGGCGCTACTTACCAAAGGTTAGTAAACCTAATGTTCAGGGAATTAATCGGAGAAATAATGGAAGTCTATGTAGACGACATGTTAGTCAAAAGTATGAATGAAGCAGATCACATAAAACATCTAGATCGATGTTTCCAAATCTTAAGAAAATACCGTATGAAGTTGAACCCTGCAAAATGCACCTTCGGTGTTAAGTCAGGAAAATTTTTAGGATACTTGGTACACCAGCGAGGTATAGAAGCCAACCCAGAAAAAATTCGAGCCATAACTGAAATGAAACCTCCCAAGACCATCTCTCAAGTACAAAGCTTAGTTGGGAAAATCGTAGCATTGAATAGATTCATATCAAAATCTGCGGACAGAAGCTTGCCCTTTTTCCAAACACTTCGAAAAGCGAAAAAATTCGCTTGGACCGAAGAATGTGAACGAGCCTTCGAACAACTCAAAGAATATTTGACAACGCCTCCGATGTTAGCTAAACCGACGGAAGGGGAACCGTTGTACATCTACATCTCCATCTCCGATACGGCCATTAGTTCAGTACTAATTAAGATAGAGGGCTCCGAGCATAAGCCCGTCTATTATCTCAGCAAATTATTACAAGGGGCGGAGAAGAATTACTTGGAAATAGAAAAATTCACGCTGGCCTTAGTAGTGGCCGCACGAAAACTCCGACCCTACTTCTTAACTTACAAAATCATCGTTTTGACGAATCAGCCGCTAAGGCAAGTTCTAGCAAAACCAGAAGCCTCCGGAAGATTGATCAAATGGGCCATCGAACTCAGCCAGTTCGAAGTAGACTACAAACCAAGGATTGCCATCAAGGCCCAAGTGTTGGCCGATTTTATATTAGAAACACCAACACAGGCTACTGAATCATCGAGCAGCCTCAACGACGATGTCTTGATCATAGAAGATCAAACTTGGTTAATGCATGTCGATGGTGCTTCATGCCGAGAAGGAGGAGGCGCCGGAATCAACTTCACCGGACCGAATAAGGAAGATTTGAATTACGCGATAACATTGGACTTCGTTGTAACAAACAACGAAGCTGAATATGAAGCGTTAATCGCAGGAATGGAAATGGCGATCAAAGCTAACATAAAAAGGCTTAAAGTGTTAACCGACTCAGAGTTAGTACAAAGACAAATAAGAGGCCTATACTAAGCTAAGGAATTCAATATGGTAAAATACCTCGCCAAAGTAAAAACACTAGCTGAGAAGTTTGAAAATTTCGACATACAGAACATCCCACGTTCGGAAAACAAATGGGCCGATCAACTATCTAAGTTCACAGGATCCCACGACGGAAAGACCGAACGGGTGATCAATTGGTTGATATCTTCTACACCGGCAGTCGATATCGATGAAACACCGGCAGTCGATATAATGGAAATAGATGAAGTCGAAGAAAACTGGATGACCCCAATGATAGACTATCTTCGAGAAGGAAAACTACCATCTGATCAGAATTCAGCTCGGAAAATAAAATATCGAGCCCCAAAGTATACGCTTGTAGAAGGAAAACTCTACCGAAGGTCAGTATCAGGAATTCTCCTGAAATGCATCCTTGAATCACAAACCGCCGATATACTGCGAGAAATACATGAAGGAGACGCAGGAAATCACAGCGGATCAAGGGCATTGGCCTTAAAATGTCTCAGGACTGGTTACTATTGGCCTACCATCAATAAATATGCCACTCTATATGTCCAAGAATGTCATCACTGCCAGATCCATGCTAACATATGTCATCGACCAGCAGAAAACATGCATCCAATTCCAGTATGTTGGCCCTTCGATCAATGGGGAATGGACATTGTGGGGCCTTTCCCAGCGGCCAGATCCAAAAAAGCTTACGTCCTGGTCGCTGTAGAATATTTCAGCAAATGGATAGAATGCATCGCACTCGCACGAATAACTCAATTCCAAGTGATCAACTTCCTATGGAAGTTCATAGTTTGCCGATTTGGCATCCCGAGGATCCTAATTTCAGATAATGGAACCCAATTCGCGGGAAAACAAGTAATAGAATGGTATTCGAAACTGGGAATTCAACAAAATTTCACTTAGGTCGGACATCCAAGAGCGAACGGACAAACCGAAGTAGCGAACCGAGAAATAATAAAATCTTTGGAAAAAAGATTAGGTTCGGCCAAAGGAAAATGGCTCGATGAACTTCCAGGAGTGCTATGGGCTAATCGAACTATAGTAAGAAGCTCAACCGGGGAAACCCCATTCAGCTTGGTGTATGGGTCGGAGGCTGTTATTCCTGTTGAAACCTTAATCCCAACGCCAAGAATAGAGATGTTCGACGATCAAGAAAATGAAAAGGCGAGAGAAAATGACATTGATTTAACAGAAGCTTTAAGAGATAAAGCTGCTGTACGCCTACAAGTCACTAAAGCAAATATGGAGAAAGCATACAATCAAAAAGTACGCATCCGAACTTTCAAAGAAGGAGACTTGGTCTTGAAAAAGGTAGAAGTATCCAAGCATGTGGGAAAGTTACAACAAAATTGGGATGGACCTTACATCGTCATTGGCGTAGGAAAGAAAGGTTCATACAAAATTGCACACTTGGATGGAACAGCTTTACCAAGAACCTGGAATGCGGTCAAACTTAGGAAATACTATGGTAAATAAATTTTAGCAGATTATACTGCATTCTTTTATTTTACTTTATCAAGTTTTAATCCTTGTAACAAAGGCCTTAGCCTACAAGTTCAATTAGTAAAGAATTTTAGCGTTCTATATACATCGATTATTTCGGTTAACGCTCCTCGGAATTACACTATCATATTGATGAAAATTGAGAACGAACCGAGTCGAGTATACATTGATCCGCTCAATAAACACTCCTCGATATATCTTCAACGATCGAAAAGACTTTTTGGGTTAAAAACCTAAGTCTAATTAAAAAGAGTCGAGTAAACATCGATCCGCTCGATAAAAACTCCTCGATAAATTCAAAAACGAGTCGAGTATACATTGATCCGCTCAATACAAACTCCTCGCCCATACTTACAACAAGAAAAAGACTTTTTGGTATTAAAAACCTAAGTCTAAATTATAAACGAGTCGAGTAAACATCGATCCGCTCGATAAACACTCCTCGCCCATACTTACAACAAGAAAAAGACTTTTTGGTATTAAAAACCTAAGTCTAAATTATAAACGAGTCGAGTAAACATCGATCCGCTCGATAAACACTCCTCGAACTATTTACAACGAGAAAAAGACTTTTTGGTACTAAAAACCTAAGTCTAAATTATAAACGAGTCGAGTAAACATCGATCCGCTCGATAAACACTCCTCGCCCATATTTACAACAAGAAAAAGACTTTTTGGTATTTAAAACCTAAGTCTAAATTATAAACGAGTCGAGTAAACATCGATCCGCTCGATAAACACTCCTCGAACTATTTACAACGAGAAAAAGACTTTGTGGTATTAAAACCTAAGTCTAAATAAAACGAGTAAAGTAAACATCGATCCGCTCGATAAAAACTCCTCGATATGTTTTCAATGATTAAAGGACTTTTGGGTTAAAAACCTAAGTATAATTACAAACGAGTCGAGTATACATTGATCCGCTCAATAAAAACTCCTCGATATATTCCTAACGATCTAAAAAAGATCCGCTGATACTCCTAAAGTTTTGAAAGATAAATCAAGTATGAATTCATCTGCTCGGAAAATACTCCTCGTAAATAAAATTATCAACGACAAAGAAAATGCAAGAAATAAAGTAATATTTTATTCATCAAATCAATTACATACAAATATACTACGTTACAAAGATCTGCTTGCTACCTATAGATCGTTACAATGATCTACTTAAATTGATCCTATGGGATCGACTATCTTCACGACAATGTCCACGGAAACACCAATCTCCTCCCTAGTACCTCATCGATTATAATATGCGACCTAAGAAGCATGCTGCTCACGATGGTCGACTTCTTTAGTTCGGTGGCCAGGCTCTGAAGATCAAATTTTCTTCTAGATGAAATGAACATTACCAGCCAGATAACTAGCAATGCTCACTCACCCGTAAGAAGATACTGCTTTTACTTTATCTATAAAACATTTTACTCTCGAGCAGCATCTCTTCGGGACCGTCGTGAAACGGTAAGTTTACCAGCCACCCCGGCGGTCTATCACTCCGGAGGTAACATCCAAGAGCGAGGGTGACTGGCAAGTATGAACCCCCCATGTGCAAACGGAAACCACGGACCTCTAATTGATGAAGACTAAAGCTGAGGCCTCATGGGACCCGTTAGTACAAGGAAGGGCTGACATGGGACCCGTCAGTACAAGGTAGATGAACACCAAGTTATTACAGAGTGAATCACGATAATGTGACTTTTTGAATATTATGGGATCTGAGGGCAGAATGAAATCCAAAGAAGTTGAGATCTCCATTCTCTTTGGGAAATTGCAAAGGAAGAATGCAAACCACCACCCTATTTATAGGGATAGACTCAAACAATCCAACGGCTGAAAAAGCATTTGATCAACGGACACAGATGCGACCCCTTGACTCCCCGCAATAAATGCAAGTAAGTTGGAACGGCACAATCTAATCGCCCCAACTAGTCGATAACAAAAGAGGCAATAGATCGATATGATCAAATCTAAAAAAGCTTTGGAGTAGACATTCCGGCACAATCATACTTCATGATCGATGGCTTAAAACCCTAGAATCCACGAACGAAGCCATACAAGCTTTAAGATCGCAACGAAAAAGACAGTTGCTCGATAAAAGAGAAAAGACCAAACCCTTCACCATACGAGGGACGTCACTGCCTCATACATCATTTGAGCGACCATTAACTACCTCATATCAGAACTCTTTCGGAGTCCAAGATATCTGACATAGAAATCAGGAGAATAGCTCTCTTTGTTTGAAAATGCAAGGACGTCACTGCCTAACATACCAAAAAATTGCTTAAGGAGGTCTGAACAGGCCAGATCTGGCCAAGACTTCTACATTTTCCAATTCCTCCCATATCAAGGATACGATATACTGGCTAAAAGAACGAATGGTTAGAAGATAATGATGGAATATATGGATTTGTGAAAGACATTAAAAGGAAATTTTTCCTCTGACGAAAAGAAAAAGCAGAGTTCAACAGGAGGAACAATAGCCTCCTTATATAAGGTATATGTCATAAAAGGACAAATTTACAAGGAAGGAATCGAACATCGACCAAAATGCTTAAGACTACTATCGATACGACTGAGCCAATTGTTTACATATGGACGAAAAACATGTTAGAAGACATCCTTCAAGGAATCATGCCGGGATTAATCAACAAAAGATTCGATTTGCAGAGCAAACATTATACCATTAGGTTACTTAAAAAGTGACCGTGCAAGTTTAAAGCTACCTTATTCTACATCCTTGGTATACTACGGAAGGATCAATATCAGCTAAGTTTGTCAAACCTATAACTGGTTATTTCATGATGTTATATTTACGTATGACAGGAAATCATACTTACCAAAGGATACAAACAGAAAAAAATTGATCAGGACAATGATCTGCCTACAAAAAAGTCATAATTTCCAAATTTCTACTCCTCCCATTACAAAAATTTCAGCCCAAACAAATGCACAAAAGCTGGGCAGTAAAAAAAAAAAAAAAAAAAAAAAAAAAAAAAAAAAAATAGACAGTCCAAGGACTGCCAGGTCGAACAAAGATCACTGAGAAGAACGGTCAGGAGGTCGACTACTAGAAACAGTCCGCCGAGAAGTCAAGTTGCCAGCAAACGCCATCAACTCCTCTTGACGCTTTAAATAACCGGCGTCATATCCTTCCTCATAGAACCGCCGTTGAGACTCCTCTGCAAGGGCAGCAGCCTGAACTAAGTCACCTTTCTCCTTTTCAAGAACAACTTTATCGGCCTCCAATTTTTGGAGATCATCTTTGACAAGTTGCAGCTGCAACTCCAAACCCCTGGCTTTAGCCTTTTCTGACTCCAACTGACCTTGAAGAACTCTCCGACTATTCCACAGTTCGTCATTTTGCACACCCAGCTGGAGTGCAAAATACTTGCCCTAAAAAGCAGAAAGAGTAAGAAAAACCGCCATACAACAAGGCATTCAAAACAAAGAACAGGAAAAATATTCGAGATATGCTTACCTGCTCACATATCTTCACCAGAGATTGAACAAGGCGAACATTGGAGGTACCTTCGAGCTTCCTCAACTCGCCGGGCAAAATAGTACTCATGCCTAAGTCCCAGGACAAAGCATCAGGTTCAACAGAACCAGGCAGTTCACTAGTCAAAGGGACACCATCGGAACGTGGAGTTTCCGACAAAAGAATGTCATTAACCTGCACAAGCACACAGCGATCATCTAATGGACGAGGGGATTCCCTCTCGTTGGGGCTAACTGAGGTTTCCTTGCCCGAAGCAGAAATTACGGTTCGACGACCAGACCTGGAACCGGTCCCACCTCCGGAAGGTCCTCCCGATGCAAAGGATGTAGTCATTACAGTGGTATCATGAAACAAAAATTCAGGACAATCTTGCAAAATAGATTGCGTTACGGAAGGATTAACAGAAAAACCATCGCCAACTTGCCCTTCACTGGCAATCAGGGCAGTAGAAGCAGACAAAGGAAGGGAAATAGCAAAATCCCCTCCGTGAAAAACGTGCTCAAAGGAAGAAGCATTGGAACTAACAGCTATATTATAAGCCGGTTCTTCGTTGGACATATCCCCAAAAGGTAATCGACCAGGGGAAGGCATATTTCCTTCCTGAGTGGAAGCAGAAAAAATTGGTTCTGAAAACGACGAATTTACCACGGAGAAAGGTTCAGAAGCAATAACAGGAGTATCGATCTCCGACCTAATTGATTGGGACAAACGAGGAGGCTCCATCGACGGCCCATCTCTTCGAGATCTTTTGGATCTACTATCCCGAGCGCCCTCACGGGATGGTCGCTTCGAAGTATTACCAAAAAGGTTACTCATGATCGGATTATGGAAAAATACAAATTAATATCGAGAAAGTTTATTCGACTAGCTGAAGAAAGAGTATTCTGTTAAGTGAGGAGTATAGCAGTAAAAAACAAGTCAAGTTTTTACCTTTCGTATTTATACTACACGAAAGGACGCGACAGACCTAAAGAAAGGGCGCGAAACGGGAAAAATGACCTTGGAGCAAACGCTGGAATTTGAAAAGACACACACATAATGATTACGGCAAATTAAATGACTTGTCTGAATTATTACGGCGAATGTGAAAAGACACGACTGTCTGAATACGAAACGTTTAACGTACAGAGTAAGGAAAGCTAAAATTACAATTAAAACCTACGAGTAAATAATTACAAAGATTATTTCGAAAATAAATCACTATTTCAAGAAGCCTGATCGCTATCCGGAATCTTCTGTTCGCTACCGACGTCCTCAGTCATGCATACGTCGTTTTCTTCTTCTTCTTCATCTTCTGGATCGATAAAAGTGTCATCGAGCTCATCGTTAACATCAGAAGGAGGAATCGGCAATGGATTTCCAAATTCTTCGACAAGGTGAGCCAGGGGAAAACCTTGATATACGACATCTGGAACCTCGGAAGAAGAATAAAGTTTGCCATAGCGATTCAATCGAATATGCGCCGCCTTAAAGTACTCCTTTCGACGGTCGTCAATCATCTCTAAGGCGACCAGCTGATGAATCGCCTTCTTAAAAGTATTCTCAAGAAGAGGACCGACCATCCGATACACCAACGCCGTATGAACGGGAGAATTAAGGAACTCACGAACGACTCTTTCGTCAGGATTCCTACCGTATCGATCCCTAAGTCCACTAAGTGGGACATCCTTTTCGTACTCCTCTAAAGAAGTTTCAAGGTTTGATACTTGAGATTCAAGCTCACTAATTCGAGTCGTGCTCTGTAACTGCAATTCCTCTAACTTTCTAGCCATTTGATTGGCCTGCTCTTGAGCACGAGAAACCTCCATCACCCTGTCTATCATTCTTGATCTTCAGTCCCGGTAGCACGAGTCTCTATGAGGGGAACGGAAGAAGATGTTGAGGGACCAACCTCTGAACCGGAGGATTTATGAAGTAAAGCCTTATACTTCTCTTCCAGAAACTCGCACTGTTGTTTCCAAAGTGCATTTTCATAGGCGTATGACGCGAGACAAGTTTTGGTCTGAAGAACAAAGAGAACAAGAAAAAGAGATGGATTTAGTAAATTAAGAAAAACCCTTAAAATTATCTGTCAATATGATTTAAGGAAAAAGATATCACCTTCTCAGCATAAAGAGAAGCTCGCTGAAATTTCTCCAAAGGATCCTTATGAAGAAGCTTATTAAGATCGCGAGTGAAAACGCCAGACAAAAGAACACGGGTCGCCTTATCGACCGCGTTCTCACTATCATCATGGATAAGAGAATCCTTCTCGGAATAACCAGCGGCCCTCATCCCCTCTAAATGATCCTCGATCATTTCGACCAGAGTAGGTTTTGGGTGTTTATCTCCGAGTAAAGAAAGGTCGTCACCAGAGCGTCCATAATAACTCCTTTTTCTACCAACCGGATTATTAGTAGGATGAGGCATTGACCAGCTGCGACATCCTCGAATACCCAAAGAGGATCTAAGATGAAGAGGAGGATAACCAGATCCCGTGCCCTGACGGATAGGGGACTCACGAGAAGAATCTGGAGATTCCTCTCTATTCTCCTCAGATTCATGACCCAACTCCAGCTTCCTTTTTCGCGACGCTCTCTGCTCGATGGGGGCATTCTCTGCGGATTTGGAACAAAACGTCGAGAGTTTTCTACCATATGGGCTGAAAAAGAAACAAAATAAAAGTTAGTTTCTCCGTATAAAAAGTATAGTCACATCACTAAGATACAATAAAGTACTAACCAAGAGGATCGGATGATGAATTGATGAGAAAGTTATGAACACTTAACCCCGCCTTACGAAGGAAAGCCTCCCCGATCAGAAGAGCGCTTTGATATTTGTTTGCACGCATTTCGGGGATCTCAGTGATAAACTGTACATCGTCAGGAATAAGTTCACCAGTCGGTAAGCGACCTCCAGGAATCCAACTGGAACCATGATCCCATGAAAAAGGCATGGTCGAACCATCCGCCAAACAAATATTAGACGGAGGACGAACAAAGAAGAAATGAGATTTCCATGAAGGATTACTAGAAACAGGGGCGTCAAAGATTGCTCGACTAGGCCGCTGACTAGCGAAGAAATATCCGCGATTTGAAGGACTGGAAATATTGAAGCGGAAAAGTTGCGTAAAATTACGAAAAGAAGGTTTAAACCCCTTCGCAATCATCAAAACGGAAAAACAAACCATAAAAGCAACGGAATTTGAAACCAGCTGTGTCAAGCACACACTGAAAGTTTTCAAAACTTCGAGAAAGAGGGGAGACAAAGGAAGGCGCAGTCCGCTATTGAAGTGAGCCGTATAAAAGGCTCGACATCCCTCCAGGGGAGATGTGACCCTATCAGTGGAGGAAGGAAGAATTATCTCAGAACCTTCCGGAAAATATTTGGTATAATTATTCACAACCTCCGGGAATGTTTCCGCCGTATATGCGCAAGCTACCTCCTCAATTGGCTCAGAAATCTGAGGAACAGTACCTTTGCCCTTTTTGGCTCGGGCAGCTACATCCGCATCAGAAAGGATTCGTACCTTGAAAGTATCTTCTACAGGGACGACGAAGTCGGATACTGGAGTTTGTTCGCCCAAAGGATTAGAATGCAACTCCTCATCGTTATCAGGGGCGACGATCTCTCTAGAAGAAGAAGAAGATCTTCTTACAAAAGCCATATGTTCTGGTTCCCCGAAGATGAAGATCGATAAAAGAAAAATTTTATGAGATGAACGACTAGTCAGGAAAATGATTATGAGTTATAAGGAGGTGTAAAGGAAAAATGGCGAATTCGAAGGTCACCTATTTATAATAATATGGGAAAAGACGTTTCGAATTCATTGCAGCTAATCATGTTCCCGCCAAAAAACGAAAGGATATGAAAAGCCTCCTGAATAGACGCGTGGCGGTTCGTAATCGGACAGAGAAAATGACTATCTATGATATGAAGCACTCTTTTCCTTAAGATTTTTTCCCACAGGGTTTTTTTCTTAAGAAAGGTTTTTAACGAGGCTCCATCCATAGAAAATAAACAGTCGTGAAGATTTATCTACTTCTACGAGCTTCTATTATCTATACGCTCGAAGAAGTGAGGGAGTACTGATGGGGGCTATTTCGCACCCTATATACTACTCGGATCGAATGAAGAAGATAAGATTGATTCGACCAATTCAAACTGATCGGGATCATCTTACCGACCCGGCCAAGTGCAGCTCGCTTCGATATAAGATTATACTCCGGACTCAAAAAGGATATTTGGGCCGAGTCCTATTAGGACTATGTTTCCTTGTAACGCTAGGTTTAACATTATATAAATACCTAGTTAATCATTGTATTAAACAACTACGAAATTCCTGAACTCTAAGAATACAGGATTTAACACTGCTTACAACAGCACAACTTAATAATATTCAATATTATTACTGAGCTTTTTACCTTAATATCGGTGTGTTTCTTAGCTTTGTTTTGTGGTTTTACTTCTTGTTCTTGAATATTGCTTTTCTTTGTAACCGATCCATCCGGAATAAAGTAACAGAGCCCAAAATAATATATATAACTATCGAAAACCCCCGATATCACAAATTCACTGATAATTGAATAACCTAACGAAATTCGCTTAAATCAGGCAGCCACGAATACCCAAGGTAGATCTGAGTTGTAGGGGAGGATAACCTTGCCCGGGCCGTGTAGAAAGCTGGAATCTGTGATGAAGAAGGTTCATCAAGAATCTCTTGAGAAGGTTCATGGCTCTCCTCTCTATTATCATCAGAGTCATCACCTTGATCTAGTTTCCTTTTTCTAGAAACCCTTTGCTCTATAGGGTGATTTCCTACAGTCTTGGTGGATTTCGAAAGAACCATTTTTCCCTTCATGGAACGCCTTGAATTTCCAACCATAGAGGCTGAGAGAATAAAAAAAAATAAAGAAAAGATAAGCTTACCAAGTGATTGAGGAGAGAAAGAGATGGAGAATGTATGTGAACTTAAGCCGGCCTTGCGGAGAAAAACCTCACCAACAAGGATAGTGCATTGGTATTTATCCGAACGCATTTTCTCTATTTCATTCAACAAGTCCGGATCATCAGGAATCATCTGACCCTTGACGGAGCGACCACCAAAGGTCCATGTGGAATCATGATCCCATGTGAAAGGTTCCTTAGAACCATCTGCTAAGGTCATATGAGTCGGAAGGCGAACAAAGAAAAAGCGAAACTTCCAGTCGGAATTACTGGAAACAGGAGAATCGAAGATAGATCGACCAGATCGTTGACTCATGAAAAAATAACCATGGTTAGAGGAGCTGGAAATGTTAAAACGAAATAACTGACTAAAATTACGAAAGGAAGGCTTGAACCCTTTTGCAATCATCAAGACAGAAAAAGAAACGACAAAGGCCACAAAGTTAGGGACCACTTTTGTCAGAGAAACACTAAATATTTTTTGTATCTCCAAAAACAAAGGGGACAATGGAAGCCTAAGACCGTGATTGAAATGAGCCGTGTAAAAGGCACGACAGCCTGTCGGTGGGGAGGTAACCCTGTCAGTAGGGGATGGGAGAAAAATTTGAGAGCCCACAGGGAAATACTTTGTATATTTATCCAGTACCTCAAGAAAGTTCTCATCGGTATAAGCACAGGAAAGGCTTTCCACCGGATCAGATACCTGAAGGTTGGCACACTTACTCTTCTTAGCCTTAGCAGCCACTTCGGTATCAGAAAGAATTTTCACCTTGAACGTATCATCCTCGGGGATATTTACATCGGACATCCCCATTTGTCCAGGAGGAGGGCTAGGAGAAGCCTCCTCATCGATAACGTGATTAGTGTCCTCGGTGGAGGAGGAGGTGGGATTTCTCGAATTTGAAGCCATGATAAGGATCCTCGAAAAGTGATTTACTGCTAGGTGACAGAAGGCAGAAAGCAAAAAATGTGGGTGAAACCAGGAACGCATATATACATACGAAGTTGAAATGACGCTTTAATCCCTTTCGCGACTATTCATGTTCCCGCCTGCCTCCTCAAAACAGGATAATGAAACGGCTCGGAAATGACATAACGACTCTCTATGAAACGTCGCACTCTTTTCCTTGCTCAGGATTTTTTCCCATAGGGTTTTTTCCGAGTAAGGTTTTTAATGAGGCACAATTCATAGAGAAGTCAGTCGAACAAGGCCTAATACTTCTACGAGCTTTTATTACATATCCGCTCGAAGAAGTGAGGGGTACTGATGGGGGCTATTTTATACCCCATATGATACTCGGATCTACTCGGATATATTAGATCGGCTCGACCATACAACTCATTCGCTATCGCTGTTCGATCCGATCAGAGACAACTCTCCACAGCGACCAGGCTGCTAATCCGAACTTGAGAAGGATAAATATCCTGAGTCCTAATAGGATTATGTTTCCTTCTATGGCTAGGGTTTGTATCATATAAATACCTAGATCAACATTGTATTATAGAGAACAATAGAGCTTACGCCTACATACTTGTACAATTTGAGATTACATTAAGACAAGAGCTTTTGCTATACTTATTGATAATTGCTTTATTTGTTCATTAACGTTATAGCGTATTGTTCTTCCTTGAGATTGATCCATCCGGAATAAAGTAACTAGGCCCTATAATCTTCATATAACTTTACCATACACTATTATTATTGATTTAATCTAATCCTACGAAATTCGGTTAAATCAGTCCCTCATCAGTGAGTCATTTAGCAACACTTTCCTCAAAAATTTTCTCGAATTCGGCCTATAAAACTCTCCTTCAAACAACTGACTTCTTTCCTTCCTCTTCCATCTTATAGTGGCTCTCATCGACACTCATAGGACACTCGGGAAGAACAACAATTCTTGCCCGAATAGGAGGGTCGATCGGTGCTCCTCCAACTGCCGACCTCGTTGCACTATGTTCTCGTTCTCTGTTCTGAGGCAGGAGCCTCATTTCAAGAATGAACCCCATGCTCACTTGCCACAACTTGAGAAGCAGGTCGAGCTGCCCGATTCCTCCTCCCGCTTTCCAAAAATTCTTTACATAATTGTTTGTACCCAAAAAATCACCCTCGAATTGTCGAGGAATAATGGCTCGATAATGGACTAATGAACAGTATTGGGCCGAGTAGAACAGGCCCAATGAAGCAAGACCAAAGCCAGTCAGACCTTCCTTAACCCTATCGGTACAAGAGGCTGACTTGGCCAAAAGAAAATTAATTAGTTAGTGGCCCAGCATACATAGGCCCAGTAAATTATAGCCAAAACAAATCAAGCCATTTTTAGGCCAATTGGCCCAGAAAATATTTCGGCCAAGTGAAGATTAATTAATTAATTGATTGAATAAATTAATTAAATGGCCCAACTTAATTAATGGGCCTAATATAATTAAAGGCGCACTCACGTCGTAAGACATGAGACTGACCCAATAATAGACGTGGGAAATTAATTAATAATTAAAGATAATTAATTAGGAGATAATCCCAAAAGCCACGTAATTAGTTGGCTAGTTGAGTTTAATACAAACAACTTCCCTTAAATGTCTCAAAATTAGTTACAAGGGTTAAAAGACTAGAGGTTGTCCAGAATTCAAATTCAACTGCCAATCACATCTGAAAATTGAACCTGGAAGAAAGAACAAGGAGAGAGAATAACAACTGCCAAGTAGTGCAAGTGGTGGAAGTAGTGGAGATAGTGAAATCAGCCAATTGATTTTGGCAAACACTTATAAATATAGGGGGAATGCCATACGCGCAAGAACACACACAACTCAATCAACAACTCTTCAGTATACATTGAATCCGGCGTAACGCCCATCGAAAGTCCAGCAACGCGGCTTTTGCAAGTTAGTCAGCAATACCAATTCCTCGAAATCAACCGTTAGTGTTCGGCAAACCGCATGACATGACCGCCTGAATTCAGCACCGCCGCCTCTCACAGTACGCTGCAAAATCGGGGATAGTCGTAGGCTAAGATTCGTGTATTTCATTTATGAATATTACATTTAATTAATATATGGAAATATTTGGCCCTTGTCTCTTGACTTTATTAAAGTATGCTTTATATCAAATACTTCTCCATGTCTAAAGTGGTACATGGTCAGTCTATTAAGTTTAGGTTTATGGAAGTCAAGTTGGCATAAGTTAAACTGATGGATGATCAGCTCGATTACTAATTTATTCGTGAGTTTATTAATGTGTCGAGTAGGCCGTAAATTGGCTATTAGAGTCTGGCATTTCAAGAAAGGTTATCATAAATTATTTAAGTCCTGCAGCCAGGCAGGCATGGAAAAGAATTAGGGGTACTGTTTGCCTACTCCGCCACAATCAATTAATTAGAAGCCATATCAGGACATTGAACTATATTTTACATGTATATTGACATGTCCATTTTGTAACCGTTATGTTTGCAAGAACAAACATGTGCACGCCCGCACTCACTTTACATTAAATCGAGTTAATTGCACGTCGAGGCTAGCCAGATAGAATTTTATGCAAATAATATTTTGGCACGCCCGGTGGGACTTGATAATCTTTTTTGCCAAATTCAATAAGTTGATATTAATTACATGATCTTCTGTTGTTGTCAGATGTTCCCTCCGATAACGCGAAGACACGCTCTAGCTTGACAAGGATGTTAGAGTAGTGTCCAGCAAGCCAATTAATGACTTGTAATCTACTTTTGTAAAAACAATCTGGTTTTGATTAATAATATTTTATTGGCCAAATTCATTAATTGTAATCAATCAACAATTAGATGAAGTCCTTAGATCACAAATGACTATGGGGCATGGCATCGATCCAATCATTGAATAAGCCTCTAAGGTCGTGATCTAAAATTGTTCTGAGTCATAGAACCCATTGAGACAGGACATCGATGGGATCGCATAGACTCACACAAATATACATGTTCCAATAGTTGGAAGGCGTTGTGTTTCCATGGATGCCGGTATGTGGATACCAGTGTATACGAGTGGGTGGTTTGTTGTAGAACAAATGCACTGAACGCCCCAATGAGAGAATCTTGTCTTGGAGGCATAAAATGCACATCGGTGACAAAGTATTCTCTCATTTATGCTAGTGTACGGATATTAGTCCTTCGACTTGAGATGGTTAGAGTAATCTCATGTGTGGGTGCTTATACTTTGATGTATTTCCCGACCACTTACTAGCGGGTCTATGTGGTTTTACGTTGGGTATAGGTAGTCGTACATTGGAGATTGATGACATCATTATAGAATTCATTGACTCGATGTAATGAGTCGAGCGAATCTCCTATATGTTCTAAAGTATTAGATTCTTGATAAAATCCATGCGCATGGTATGTGACACTTGGGAAGGAGTTTCCAAAGTTGTGGTATTATGGGAAACCGATCAACTACCATATCCCAGACCTTGATCGGGAGGTTGGTCAATGAAAGGACCGTACGTACATGGAAAACATAAAAGGAAAGGTTCACACGAACAACATTCACCTATTAAGTAAGCTCCATGGGCTTGTGGCTAGACATCGACTATGGAGTGTGGGTACCAATGGACTAATCGAGATTAGTTCTAAGGTGGTCAATTAAATGTGTTTAATTGACCGGAATAATTATAGTAATTATTCACTAATTAAATCACAAAGTGTTGTGAGCCCACGGCTAGCTAACGGTGAACCTAAGGGGTCACACATAATATTCACAAGATGCAACCAGAATATTGAATTCATTATTTAAAAGTTAAACGATGTTGTTAAAAGAGTTTAACAAAGATTGGAAGAAATTAATTAATTAGATTAATTAATGAAGACTTGATTAGTTAAGCAAATGAATTTACTTAACTAAACAATTGATCAAGGAAATATTAAGAGGAAGAATAAGATTAATTAGTCGGACTAATTAATTAAGAGAAGCTTCTTGGAGAAGCTAACTACAAAGCTTCTGAGAGAAGCTAAGTAGATAGCTTCCAGGAGAAGTAAAGTACGAAACTTCGCGGCTAAGAAAAGTACGAAACTTCTCGGCTAAGAAAATTACGAAACTTCTCGGCTAAGAAAAGTACAAAACTTCGCAGCTAAGAAAAGTATGAAACTTCTCGACTAAGAAAAGTACGAAACTTCGCAGCTAAGAAAAGTGCGAAACTTCTCGGCTAAGATATGCTAGGAATATACCTTATCGGATAAGGTTGATGACAAAGCTTATCGGATAGGATATGCTAGGAATATACCTTATCGGATAAGATATGCTAGGAATATACCTTATTGGATAAGGTTGATGACAAAGCTTATCGGATAAGATATGCTAGGAATATACCTTATCGGATAGGGTTGATGACAAAGCTTATCAGATAAGCTTTGTGGATAGCTTCTCAACTAAATTTTGTTGAAAGCTTAGTGGTGAAGTAAGTCCTTCTATAAATAGGAGGCCCTAGCTTTTCATTTACTAACATTTAGTCATTGCAATAAAAGTTCTTCTTCTCTATACTTCCTTTCAAGTTAGTAGAATTAAGTAATAATTCTCTTCCAATCTAACTTCAATAGATTACGAAGGAATTTCAAGTTCCCAGTCTAAGAAATTCATTCTAGGTTGTAAGACTTGTGAAGTGTGAACTTTCGTTAGAGGAATTCTTTTCTTAAAGACTCTTTGTGTGTTGTTTTCTTTGGAGGAGCTTTCGAAGAACCACTTGGAATTTCCTGATTCCGAGAGCCAAAGAAGTTCGGCCACGCCTTGCTTTGAAAGCCCCAATCACTACCAAGTGTAGTAAGGTAAAATCCTAAACCCCCTATGGTTGGTTTATACTCGGTTTATATTATGCATATGGATTCTTGGGTTGAATCGAAAGACCACCCGAAAATTTTTAAACCTTACCCTCTTTCGTTGCTGCTCGGGTCGAGTCATGTTCGATTCCCAACAAGTGGTATCAGAGCTACTTATGCATAAATAAATCGATTTATGTGTGTTTATAATTGTTATAAACATGATGGGATTTGCGATTCAAAGTGTTGAATAATATTGCTCATTATGGGATTTGCGATTCAAAGTTTTGAATAATATTGTTCATGATGGGATTTGCGATTCAAAGTGTTGAATAATATTGCTCATGATTGGATTTGCGATTCAAAGTGTTGAATAATATTGCTCATGATGGGATTTGCGATTCAAAGAGTTGAATAATATTGCTCATGATTTGATTTGCGATTCAAAGTGTTGAATAATATTGCTCATGATTGGATTTGCGATTCAAATTGTTGAATAATATTGCTCATGATGGGATTTGCGATTCAAAGAGTTGAATAATATTGCTCATGATTGGATTTGCGATTCAAAGTGTTGCATAATATTGCTCATGATTGGATTTGCGATTCAAAGTGTTGAATAATATTGCTCATGATAGGATTTGCGATTCTAAGTGTTGAATAATATTGCTCATGATAGGATTTGCGATTCAAAGTGTTGAATAATATTGCTAAAGGAATTGTTTGATTTGATTTTCATTTTGAAATGAGGTTTGATTTTGATTCCATTAATTTGAAAACAAAATAAACATTTGGATTTTGAAATGAAATGACAAATTAAACATGGTTGGCAAATTTACATTCTGGTTTTTCATATGATGATTGAATGTAAATTGTATAGAAAATAAATTGATGAGATCTTGCAAGAAAACCCCACACTTGAATCAAGCAAGTGTTAAAATATTAAGTCAAATAAAGGAACAAAGAAAAGAATGTTTCCAAGTTCCTTGCCTTCCATCAATAGGGAGTAAAAATAAGTTGTTTTCTTTGTATCTCGATGTCTCACGAGTCGTGGGTCGAGGTATCGCGAGGCAATATGTTCATTTCCTTGATGTACGAGATAATCGTACCAAGGGTGGGGATGGTCATGTCCTGGGTGCTGTCTCACGAGTCGTGGGGTGCCCTTGACCGGGTCATTTCTCATCAAGATTGATGGGTTTAGACTTAACGTGGAGTAGTATGGATGTCGCACGAGTCGTGGGTCCATGTGAAAAGCGAGGCAAAAAATCTTGAGGGTTGTATTGTTGATGCAATCGGAAAAATGTTTTTCTACCAAGGTGGATTGTCCATATGTCTCACGAGTCGTGGGTATGGACAAAGTCACTCGGGACCTCAAGCTCACTAGGAAATATTTATTTCCCGAATTACATGTGGGGGCATGGGATTCGATAAAATAGTGGGAGTAGTTTTATGATTAAAGTCCAAAATCATAATTCAATTATTAATCAATCAAATACTTATATTCTCTTCTTCGCAACTTGTAGATTTGAAAAACGTTTTCAAAGTGGCAAAGAATCAACTTACCTTAATTCTCGACCAAAATAAACTCATTGGACCCAACTATAATGATTAGCTTAGAAATCTTAAAATTGTTCTTGATTCGGAGAAACGAACTTATGTTCTTGATAAATCTCCTCCCACTGTCATCCCTGATGATGCCACTGATACTATAAGGGCTGAATATGATAAACATATTCATGATGATATTCAAGCTCGTTGTATTATTATGGCATCAATGACAAATGAGTTGCAAAGGCAACATGAGCATATGAAAGTAGCAAGCGAGATCCTCTTGCACCTTAAAGAACTCTTTGGGGTGCAGGATCGTAATGAAAGGTATCTTACGAGTAAGGCTCTCTTTCGAGCAAGGATGCCTGAGGGCACAAGTGTTAGAGAACACGGCCTCAAGATGATCGGGCTTATAGAAAAGCTCGCTAATCTTGGCGTGGTCTTTAACAATGAAACATATGGTGATATGATTCTACAATCCTTGCCCGACTTGTTCAAACAATTCAGAATGAATTACACGATGCATAAGATGGATGTGTCTATTCATGAATTGGTTAATATGCTTGCCACGGCAGAGGCTTTCCTTAAAAAGGATAAACCTATAATGTTTGCTAGTACATCCCGCTCTAAGGCCCAAAAGCCAAACAAAGGGAAAAAGAAAGGAAGGAGTTCCTATTCTGATAACCAAGCATTACATGCCATACGTGGAATCAAGAAAAGAAAGGTTAAAAGCCAACCTGATTAGGAATGCTTCCATTGTAAAAAGAAAGGGCATTGGAAAAGGAATTGTCCTGATTACCTTAAGTCCCTAAATGAAAGAATAGTAAGCTAGATAACCATGAATCCATTTACTTATGGCATGCAAGACTTGGACGTATTTCCAAAAAGAGGATTCAAAAATTGGTCTCAAACGGGTCTCTAGAAATAGATAACTCGGAAGAGTTACCAACTTGTGAATCTTGCTTAAACGGGAAAATGACCAAATCACTGTTTGTTGGACATCCGGAGCGTGCCACACAAGTTTTGGATTTAATTCATACCGATGTGTGTGGACCTCTAAGCGTTAGTGCGCGAGGAGGGTACTTCTACTTTATAACCTTTACCGATGACTTCACTCGATATGGGTATGTGTATCTTATGACACACAAGTCCGAAGCTTTTGAAATGTTCAAAGAGTTTAGGGCTGAAGTGGAAAATCAAATTGGTCATAGTAATAAAGCTCTTCGATCGGATCGAGGAGGCGAATACTTAAGTGATGAATTTCTTGGTTATCTAGGAGAAAATGGAATTCTCTCAAAGTGGACTCCGCCTGTTACACCCCAATTGAATGGAGTGTCTGAGCGAAGGAATCGATCTTTGTTAGACATGGTTCGTTCTATGATGAGTTTCACAGACTTTCCTATTTCGTTTTGGGGACTAGCCCTTCTTACGGCTTCAAAGATACTAAAATGTAGTACCTTCTAAGTCAGTGCCATCTACCCCGCATGAGATGTGGTTTGGCAAAGCACCCTCATATCATTACATGCGAGTATGGGGGTCTCCATGTTAAGAACATAGTGGGAGATAAGTTGGATAGTCGATCCACCTTATGCAAGTTTGTGGGATATCCTAAAGAGTCGATAGGATATTATTTCTATAATCCAAAGGAGCAAAAAGTGTTTGTTTCTAGAAATGCAACCTTCCTAGAGAAAGATCTTCTATCAGATAGAAAGGGTATTAATATAGAATTAGATGAGGTTCGTGAGACGAACTCATCACCACAACCAATGGAAACACATGATCAAATGAAAGAGACCTCAAGTACACAATCTCTAAGAAGGTCTGATCGGATTCGATGGGAGCCCGAGCGTTATGGACTTCTACACAAAATCGGTCAATTGGATGATGATCCAAGAACTTACGAGGAGGCAATATCAGATATTAACTCGGGAAAATGGCTTGAAGCCATGAAATCCGAAATGGACTCTATATACTCCAACGAGGTATGAACCTTGATAGATCCACCTGAAGGAATAGTTCCTGTAGGTTGCAAATGGATCTATAAACGAAAACTTGGAGTAAATGGAGAGGTAATCACATATAAAGCAAGGCTAGTCGCGAAGGGTTATACTCAAATGCCATGTATTGACTTTGAGGAAACATTCTCGCCCGTAGCTATGCCTAAATCCATCAGGATCTTGCTTGCCATAGCCGCATGGTATGACTATGAGATATGGCAAATGGATGTGAAAACAGCATTTCTCAATGGAAACATTGATAAAGAAATATACATGGAGCAACCAGAAGGTTTCACATCCAATTGGAGTAAAAAAAAGGTTTGTAAACTCCATAAGTCCATTTATGGACTTAAGCAAGCTTCCCGTAGTTGGAACATACGTTTTGATGAGACGGTCAAATCGTTTGGCTTCACAAAAAACGTATATGAACCATGTATGTACAAGAAGTCGAGTGGGAGTGTAATTGAGTTTATCGTACTTTATGTTGATGATATCCTACTCATAGGTAATGATGTAGGGATATTAGAGCAAACAAAAGCATGGTTGTCCACACAATTCTCCATGAAAGATTTGGGAGAAGCATCCTTCATATTGGGAATAAGAATCTATAGAGATAGATCAAAAAGGTTGCTTGGGCTATCCCAATCTTTGTACATAGACAAAATCTTGAAAAGATTTAGTATGGAGCACTCCAAGCGAGGATTGCTCCCGGCTAGACATGGGGTTTCTCTATCAATGTCTATGGCCCCAAAGACAGTTGAAGAGAGAGAAAGGATGTCTAGGATACCTTATGCATCCGCGGTAGGGAGCATAATGTATGCCATGCTATGTACAAGACCGGATGTGGCACAAGCTCTTAGTGTAACGAGCCGCTACCAATCCGATCCCGGTGACAGTCACTGGGAAGCCGTGAAGGCAATTCTTAAGTACTTGAGAAGAACTAAAGAATTGTTATTAGTATATGGTAATGGAGATTTGAAGCTTGAGAGTTATACTGATTCAAGTTTCCAAAGTGATGTGGATGACTCCAAATCTATGTCGGGATATGTGTTCTGCCTCAATAACGGTGCGGTTAGTTGGAAAAGTTCCAAGCAAGAAACCATAGCCGATTCAACTACTGAGGCGGAGTATATTGCAGCATCAGATGTCGCAAAAGAAGGTGTTTGGATGAAAAACTTCGTCCAAGAGTTGGATGTTGTGCCTTGCATTGCCGAGCCTATTATTATCTTTTGTGATAATAATGGAGCTATTGCGCAAGCAAAGGAGCCAAGATCTCAACAAAGATCCAAGCACATAATGAGACGATACCATTTGATCCGTTAGATCACTGGTAGAGGCGACATAAAAGTTGAGGGTGTTGACTCGGAGGAGAACGTGGCAGACCCACTGACTAAACCCCAATCGCAAAAGGTCTTTGAAAGACATCTTATGAAGATGGGACTCAGGACCATGGGTAATTGGCTTTAGGGCAAGTGGGAGATTGTTAGAGTAGTGCCCAGCAAGCCAATTAATGACTTGTAATCTACTTTTGTAAAAACAATCTGGTTTTGATTAATAATATTTTATTGGCCAAATTCATTAATTGTAATCAATCAACAATTAGATGAAGTCCTTAGATCACAAATGACTATGGGGCATGGCATCGATCCAATCATGGAATAAGCCTCTAAGGTCGTGATCTAAAATTGTTATGAGTCATAGAACCCATTGAGACAGGACATCGATGGGATCGCATAGACTCACACAAATATACATGTTCCAATAGTTGGAAGGCGTTGTGTTTCCATGGATGCCGGTATGTGGATACCAGTGTTTACGAGTGGGTGGTTTGTTGTAGAACAAATGCACTGAACGCCCCACCGAGAGAATCTTGTCTTGGAGGCATAAAATGCACATCGGTGACAAAGTATTCTCTCATTTATGCTTGTGTACGGATATTAGTCCTTCGACTTGAGATGGTTAGAGTAATCTCATGTGTGGGTGCTTATACTTTGAGGAATTTCCCGACCACTTACTAGCGGGTCTATGTGGTTTTACGTTGGGTATAGGTAGTCGTACATTGGAGATTGATGACATCAATATAGAATTCATTGACTCGATGTAATGAGTCGAGCGAATCTCCTATGTGTTCTAAAGTATTAGATTCTTGATAAAATCCATGCGCATGGTATGTGACACTTGGGAAGGAGTTTCCAAAGTTGTGGTCACAAGGGAATATAATGATGAATAAGATACGTAGAATCGAGGTATTATGGGAAACCGATCAACTACCATATCCCAGACCTTGATCGGGAGGTTGGTCAATGAAAGGACCGTACGTACATGGAAAACATAAAAGGAAAGGTTCACACGAACAACATTCACCTATTAAGTAGGCTCCATGGGCTTGTGGCTAGACATCGACTATGGAGTGTGGGTACCAATGCACTAATGGAGATTAGTTCTAAGGTGGTCAATTAAATGTGTTTAATTGACCGGAATAATTATAGTAATTATTCACTAATTAAATCACAAAGTGTTGTGAGCCCACGGCTAGCTAACGGTGAACCTAAGGGGTCACACATAATATTCACAAGATGCAACCAGAATATTGAATTCATTATTTAAAAGTTAAACGATGTTGTTAAAAGAGTTTAACAAAGATTGGAAGAAATTAATTAATTAGATTAATTAATTAAGACTTGATTAGTTAAGCAAATGAGTTTACTTAACTAAACAATTGATCAATGAAATATTAAGAGGAAGAATAAGATTAATTAGTCGGACTAATTAATTAAGAGAAGCTTCTTGGAGAAGCTAACTACAAAGCTTCTGAGAGAAGCTAAGTAGATAGCTTCCAGGAGAAGTAAAGTACGAAACTTCGCGGCTAAGAAAAGTATGAAACTTCTCGGCTAAGAAAAGTACGAAACTTCTCGGCTAAGAAAAGTACGAAACTTCGCAGCTAAGAAAAGTACGAAACTTCTCGACTAAGAAAAGTACGAAACTTCGCAGCTAAGAAAAGTGCGAAACTTCTCGGCTAAGATATGCTAGAAATATACCTTATCGGATAAGGTTGATGACAAAGCTTATCGGATAGGATATGCTAGGAATATACCTTATCGGATAAGATATGCTAGGAATATACCTTATTGGATAAGGTTGATGACAAAGCTTATCGGATAAGATATGCTAGGAATATACCTTATCGGATAGGGTTGATGACAAAGCTTATCAGATAAGCTTTGTGGATAGCTTCTCAACTAAGTTTTGTTGAAAGCTTAGTGGTGAAGTAAGTCCTTCTATAAATAGGAGGCCCTAGCTTTTCATTTACTAACACTTAGTCATTGCAATAAAAGTTCTTCTTCTCTATACTTCCTTTCAAGTTAGTAGAATTAAGTAATAATTCTCTTCCAATCTAACTTCAATAGATTACGAAGGAATTTCAAGTTCTCAGCCTAAGAAATTCATTCTAGGTTGTAAGACTTGTGAAGTGTGGACTTTCGTTAGAGGAGTTCTTTTCTTAAAGACTCTTTGTGTGTTGTTTTCTTTGGAGGAGCTTTCGAAGAACCACTTGGAATTTCCTGATTCCGAGAGCCAAAGAAGTTCGGCCACGCCTTGCTTTGAAAGCCCCAATCACAACCAAGTGTAGTAAGGTAAAATCCTAAACCCCCTATGGTTGGTTTATACTCGGTTTATACTATGCATATGGATTCTTGGGTTGAATCGAAAGACCACCCGAAAATTTTTAAACCTTACCCGCTTCCGCTGCGGCTCGGGTCGAGTCATGTTTGATTCCCAACAAAGGACACGCTCTGATCTTACGCACTCTTTAGCATTGAAGAACCTATCCACTGTCCCGCTAACAATGGAAGAGGTTGATAAGATAGAGGAACTCACAAAGGAGGTCCGCAATTTCACAAAGGTTCTTGAAGCAAAGCAGGTAGAATTGTCCAATGTGGTCAGTTAATTCGAAAACATCCTGGGCTCGGCCACTGCCGCCAGTCAGGCCAATATATTTAGCTTGTATTAGAACTATCTTAATCTTTCTTTAGTATAAATGACTTAATACGTCTGTTTATTTATAGTATGTAAATCAAACAATGGCCAACTTCATCTCTCGCGAATCACTTAAGCGATTAGATGAAATCCTTAGATCACAATAGACTATGGGACGATTCACTTCAGTATGAGTGCAATCATGAAACAATCTCTAAGGTCGTGATCTTAAAACTGCTCCAAGTCATAGATTCCGAACGAGACTGGGTATCGAAGGAATCGCAAAGACTTGTACAAATATGCATGATTCACATGGAGTGAATTTGTAGCGTTTCATGAGCAAACATTTGAGGCCAGTGCATATGAGTAGGTGGTTCCATAGAGAAGATCGAACACATCGAACGACCCGAACAGAGAAACCCATTGTGGAAACGCATGACGCACATCGGCGATGGGATGTTTTTCAAACTTATAATAGTGTACGATTTAGTCCTTAGACTTGAGGTGCTAGGGCGGATTCGGTACATGGGCGTACGTACATAGATTTAGGTGTCGATCACATTGCCTGATCATTGTGTGCCTAAGTTTGGTGCATATAGTCGTGTACGCGAATGGTTAACATCAATATGGGATCTACCAACTCGACGTAGTGTGTTGAGGGAATTTCCTATACATCATTAGATAATAGATTTCGAGAAACCTGTGGCCACAGTTGGTGACGGATTTGGAAAGTGGTTTCCAAATTTAGCAGTCCCATTGGAATCATTATCCGGAATTAGAATGTATAGTTATCGAGATAATTAGAGGTGCCGATCAATTCACACACCCTAGGTCTCGATCGGGAAATTAAGTCGTTAGAAGGACCGTATGTACATGGTACTTATAAGAGGTGAGGTTCACTGAGATCAATTCACCTGATGTTGGGCCTCTTTGGCTTGTGGCTAGACATCGACCATGAGGTGTCGGTACTCATGAATTAATAAGGAAATTAATTCTTGAGTGGTTAATTGAAGGGGTTCAATTAATCGGAGCAATTAATAAGCTCGCAAATTAAATCACCAAAGTCGTGGGCCCACGGCCAATTGATGGTGAACCTAGAGGGTCACACACAATACAATTGGACTACAACAAATCATATAAGGGAAGTTTGATTTAAAGGGTTAAATCAAAACTTAAGAATTAAAGTGTTAATTCATGATGAAGAAAACTAATTAATTAAAGTGTTAATTAATAAGAGATGAATTAATTTAATTGATTAATTATATTAATTAATTAAATGGGCTTAATTAACTAAAAGTGTTTAATTAATTAAAAGAAGATCTAAGTCCATTAGAAAACAAATAAAGGCCATAAGTAAATGGGGTTTATGTTTCCTACTTGTGGATTAGAACAAAGGCTAGGTCAAGACTCCTTATTATATAAGGAGCTCAAGACCACAAAAACCCTAGCCCCATAAGACACAAATTTCCTGCTTCCTCTCTCCCAAACCAGTTTTGCCCCGCCCCCTCTCTTACAGAGAAGGGTTCGGCCTAACCCTGTGCAATTGGACAGGGTTCATGCGATAGCCTTTCTTCTTCTTTCTTGCTTGATGACTTTTGGATCCAAGTTCTGAGCCTAAGGATCCAAGAAAGTTGCTTCAATCCAGTTGGTGTGGATACCACTAGAGGCACAACGCTTGGAGTGCTTCTCTTGAACCAAATCCATCAGATCTGAAAGAAGACCGAAGAAAAACCACCACCATTGATGTGGTGAGGTAAATTCGATAACCCCCTATTGGTGGTTTATTTGCTGAAAGTCCTTTTCGAATGACTAGATGAGTAAAGATCCTGATTGGGTTACTTAAAAATTTTAAAATTCCGCTGCTTTTAACGTCCTGACGTTACCAATAACCCAACAGTGGTATCAGAGCCTAACTCATTACTCTCATGCGAAAAGGCCTGAACTTGAATAAATATATGGATACATATGTTTATTGTGTTCTGTGATTTGATTCTGACTTGTTATGACGAGATCTACAATTGGGTAAAACTGCATTTTTAGATTTGTGGCGAATTTATAGTTTTTGGAAACTTCAATACTTTTTATGCAAAAATCAAAAATCTCAAAATTAGGGCTGGAAATTTTATTTTCTGTTTCTGAAAATTTTTGATAAAACTGGACTGTTTTTGCGATTCTGGTCGGTTTGTATTTTTGGGTCATTTTTGCAATTTCCAAAAATTAAAGGATTGTTTTGTAAATTCTGAAAGTTCAGGGGTCTGTTTGCAAAATTGAAAATTATCTGGATTCAAATTTTATTTTCTGGTCCTCTGGCCGATTTGGTTTCTGGGGGTGTTTTGTAACTTTTCAAAAACTTTGGGGTCAAAAGAGCAATTTTCGAAAGTTGAGGGGCCGAATTGAAATTTTCAAAAGTTGAAAATCAAATCTGATTTTAAGCAAAAAACATGTTTTGTTTACCCGAAAATTGATTTTGTTATAATTAGTAGTGACTAAAAGGTAAGAATCATAGGTAGATAATTTTAAAAGGTGATGAGGGATATTTTGGGCTCAGCTTTTCTTTACAACCATGCGAAATCGAACAGTACTCATCTCGGAAGATCAAGTTCGACCCCGATGCCCGAGTACCACAAATGCAGTCGGCGCTGGATCCAAAGTTACTGTTGGGCCAAGCTCTGATCCAAACTTATGGGCCGAGAATTGTATGTCTGCGGATAGATCACCTAGACTCTGATTTCAGCAAAATACCCCATGCATTTATGACACCAGACACGATTTCCCAGGTGCTCCCTCCTCGAAGCTACTGCTCGGAACCGCTTGGGAATATAGGCCTAGTATCACGTGTATTTCGCCCTCTAGCTTGTACGGCATCCAATAGGGCTCGGATAGGACTCTATACATTTGTACTCATATAGCATTGTAATCGAACCATTTGAATACAATATTGTTGATCTCTATATCATTGTTGAGTACTTGTTTAATAATTACACTTATCGATCACGCATACGAAATCACGTAAGATCAATTGGCGCCCACCGTGGGGCCTTATTCGAGTCTTAGATCGAAATATGCCTACTACGAGGAGAAATACGTACGTAAGAGGAGAGCCTTCCCAAGCAGCGGGAGCACAAAATTCTGTCAACAATGAACCTGATAATCTATCGCGCGCCGCTCAACAACAACCAGAGGTGCCGCCAGCGATTCCGCAGGATAACATTCCAATACACACGACCATTGGTGATTTAAAATCTATAATAGGCACAATGTGCAGGGAATTCATGAATAGCGGAAGGGCAGATCAATCACCTGTCGACCAACCAGCAGTTCAGGGAAGACCAGAGATACCTTCATCGAACTTACAGAAGGAAAACGATATGTCGCATGCCCCATCGACGCATCCACGTCGGGCTGCACCCTCGAAAGTCAATGCCCGATCTGAAAACCCACCTGCACGAGTGCACGATCTGGAGGATTCTGTTATGGGGGAAAGTCACACCGCCGGCGATATGATAAGAAACAAACCAACATACAAGAGAATTACCGAATCAGAATTTGAGAAAATAGTACAGGAAAGGGTGACTAAAAAATTGGAAGAGCAAGATACTATGATAGAAATTCCCTTCACTAATCAGGCTGCCAGGCAAGCGGGGAATGCTCTGATTACTGGAAACCTACGAGAGAGGGAGGTCTCGAATAATATCATGCGCTGCTCACCCTTTTGTCGAGAAATACGCGAAGCTTGAAACACAGAGACGGTGCCAACTAGGCTCCCACGGTATAACGGGACTAACGACCCCGGAGAACACATTAACAGCTTTGTCAATGTGATGAACTTATACGGACACTCGGAAGATTTCTGTTGCAAGATTATGGTCACCACTTTTGAAGGGATTGCTCTCGATTGGTTCGGGAAGTTACCTCCGAACTCCATATTTTCTTTTGAAGAATTCTGCGATAAGCTGAAACATCAATTCGCTAGCCAAAGGAAGCCAAGATTGCCGGCGAATCACCTGGGCACTGTGAAACAATTGGAAGGAGAGACGTTGAGGCAATGGCTGGCAAGATTTAGTATCGAGCTCTTGAAAGTGGATACCCCGCAGATCGAGTATCTGTCCTCCCTAATGTTTGAGCTGACTAGGAGCACCCAATTTGGAAATGCATTATGTAGAAAGCAACCAAAATCCTTCGAACAGATAATGGAAATTGCTGAAAAGTATATGATACAGGAAGAGATGAACAAATTAAAAAGTTCACACGTAGATAAATTTCATCTCAACAAGAAACAAGATCGGGCACCGATCCCTAAACCAGGTGATTATGGAGGATCGAACAAAGGATCCGTTTGGCAGTGAATCAACACTTTTAAGCCGCATATGCCGCCCCAAGGTCCGAATTCATACGGACCTCCTTATGATCGAAATCGAGCTCCGAGATCGGATAAAATTCAATTTAAAGAGCTTAACAGTTCAAAAGAAGAAGTGCTGACCGTGTTGGAAGAAGGGAATTTAATTCCGGAAGCCCAGAGGATCACGCAGGCAAGGCCGGGTGCGCCTGGATATGACCAGTACTGTCGATATCATCGAGCTCGAGGACATAGTACGGAAAATTGTTATCAATTGAAGGTCGAGATAGAAAAATTAATCACCCAAGGGAAACTCAAAGAATTTGTTAAAAATGGCAACTATAACAATCGTTACAGATCCCGTAGTCCGAAAAAAATTAACGCTCGGCAAAGGCAAATCCGAAGCCAGGTAGAAGAACAGTCGAACGGCGTGATAAACATGATTGCTGGCGGACCGGCGGGAGGAGATAGTAGGAATGCCAGAAAAAGGACTTTAAGGTCAATCAGGGCAGGAGTATCCACAAAAAAGGAAGTTCTATCTTTGGAGTTTCCATCGATGGAAAACCAAGTCATCAACTTTAGTGAGGCAGATCGACCCGCGGACGTTAGTTGGGATACGAATGAAGACAATCCAGACTTTTCCATGGTGTTGACTCTAAAAATTGCTAATTTCGAGGTCAAAAGAGTGTTGGTTGATAATGGGAGCTCGGCAAACATAATTTCGTCGGAAGCTCTTACAAGAATGAACCTCTGTCATCCACATTTGGATAAGGTAACCACCCCTTTGGTCGGTTTCGGGGGATCGGAGATCACTCCGCTCGGGACCATACTCTTGAGTACTACTCTAGGGCTCAAACCTAAGAACGTCACGAGAAGGATCAAGTTCCTAGTGGTAGACACGCCGTTTGCTTACAATGCTATCTTGGGAAGGCCTGCTCTGAATATTTTTAAGGCTGTCGTATCTACCTAACATCAAAAGATGAAGTTCCCAACCGAGGGAGGAGTAGGAGAAATGAGAAACGATCAGTACATGGCTTGGGAATGTTATAGTTCATCCTTAACTATCAAGGAGAAAGTGGAGCCCGAGCTCCCTGGCAAAAGAAAGATAAATGAATTGATCTCTAACTCCGGAACTCCGATTCCCAATTATGAAAGACTAGATGGAAAGAAAGGAAGAATCGTTGACATGAGTGTGCAAGCACCTGACCACAAAAAGGTGAATTTGGTCCCTGGATCTCCAGAGAAATTCACAAAAATAGGAACGGAACTGAGTAACGGCATGGAAGCAAAGCTCCTCGGATTCTTGCAGGAAAATGTGGATGTTTTCGCCTGGAGTTCGGACGACATAGTAGGAATCGACCCGCGTGTGATAACGCATTCCTTAAATATTGACCCAAAGGCCAGACCAGTAAGACAGAAGAAGCGCAATCATGGTCGCGAAAAAGACAAGATAATTAACGCGGAGGTCGATAGATTGCTAGCAGCAGGGCAAATCAAGGAGATAAAATTCACGGAATGGCTATGCAATGTGGTCTTGGTCTCCAAGGGCGAAAAGATTGAGAACAAATGGAGGATGTGTAATGATTTTACCGATTTGAACAAGTTATGTCCAAGGGACCCTTACCCCTTACCTCGAATTGACATGCTCGTAGATTCCACTGCGGGATTTGTGTTATTTAGCATGATGGATGCCTTTCAAGGATTTTATCAGATTTTCATGAATGAAAAAGATCAGGACAAAACGGCGTTTATCACTGAGCGAGGGGTGTACTGCTTCATCGTTATGCCCTTCGGTTTAAGGAACGCCGGCGCAACATATCAGAGATTGGTCAACATGATGTTCAAAGAGTTGATAGGAGAAATCATGGAAGTATACGTAGATGACATGCTCGTAAAAAGCATGTCCGAAGAGGATCATATTGACCATCTTGATAGGTGTTTCAAAATTCTGAGGAAGTATGGGATGAAGTTAAATCCAGCAAAGTGCACATTTGGGGTCCGATCAGGAAAATTCCTCGGGTATTTAGTCCATGAGAGGGGAATCGAAGCGAACCCTGAAAAAATCCGAGCAATCACTGATCTCCATCCACCAAGAAAACTCTCGGACGTTCAAAGTTTGATCGGGAAAATTATTTCGTTAAATAGATTTATCTCTAGATCTGCTGACAAGAGCTTACCTTTCTTCAAACTCTTGCGTAAATCTAAGAACTTTGAGTGGAATGCTGAATGCGATAAGGCTTTCGAAGAACTGAAAGCATACTTGACCTCAACACCAATGCTAGCAAAACCATCTGAAGGGGAAACCCTATATTTGTACATAGCTGTGTCAGAAGAGGCCATTAGCTCGGTTCTGGTCAAACTTGATAAAGCTGAACATAAACCAGTTTACTATTTGAGTAAATTGTTGCAGGGTGCTGAGAAGAACTATATGGAGATTGAAAAATTCGCACTTGCCCTAATTGTGGCTGCCCGGAGGTTAAGGCCCTACTTTCAAACATACAAGATCATTGTCTTGACTAACCAACCTTTGAGACAGGTTCTGTCCAAGCCAGAAGCTTCGGGCAGGTTAATAAAGTGGGCGGTCGAGCTCAGCCAATTCGAAATCGAATATCAACCACGTGTCGCCGTGAAAGCACAGGTGCTAGCTGACTTCGTGCTCGAATCAACCAACATATCAAACGTGAAAGAAGGAACGACCTCGGAATTAGGTATGGTGGAAGAAGCAAACGATCAAGTCTGGCTGATGCATGTGGATGGATCTTCGACCAAAGAAGGAGGTGGAGCTGGGATTCACTTCCAAGGGCCCAATGCTGAAGACCTGAGTTACGCGATAACTTTGGATTTTGTAGTTACCAACAATGAGGCCGAATATGAAGCGTTGATAGCTGGATTAGAGATGGCCAATAAGGCAAAGGTAAAATCGATTGTTGTGCTAACAGATTCAGAACTTGTTCACAGGCAGGTAAAAGGCACTTACGAAGCCAGAGAGTTCAACATGATTAAATATCTATCAAAACGAAAAGGTTAATCTCAGAGTTCGATAAGTTTGACATTCAACCTATACCAAGAGAGGAAAATCTCTGGGCAGACATATTATCAAAGTTCACAGGACTGGCCGACGGAAAAACGGAAAGGACGATCACTTGGTTGCTATCAAATATGTCAGCCATCGAGTTAGATGCAGCCCCTGCCACCGACGTTATGGAAATTGAAGAGCCAAGCAAGTCATGGAGCGACCCTCTTATCGCCTATCTTAAGGATGGAAAACTTCCGAAAAATGCAAATGAGGCTCGGAGAATCAAATATAGAGCGCCGTCATTCACTTTGATGGACAATCAACTCTATAAGCGGTCCTCTTCGGGAATTCTACTGAAATGTATCCGCGAATCATACTACAATGCCATCTTAAGAGAAGTTCATGAAGGGGAAGCGGGAAATCATTGTGGCGCTCGAGCATTAGCTCTTAAATGCTCGAGGTCTGGATATTATTGGCCAACTCTTTTTTCTGATTCTGTTGATTATGTGAAAAAATGCCATCACTGTCAAATTCATTCAAACTTGATTCACCAACCGGCCGAGCATATGCATTCAATTCCTATTTGTTGGCCCTTTGACAAATGGGGCATCGATATTGTTGGACCTTTCCCAACTGCACGAGCCAGAAAAAATTATGTACTAGTGGCGGTGGAATATTTCAGCAAATGGGTCGAATGTGTTGCCTTGACCAAGATCACCCAGTTTCAAGTTATCAATTTCTTATGGAAAAATATAGTCTGCAGGTTCGGAATCCCCAGGGTTCTGATATCAGATAACGGAACACAGTTTGCAGGAAAAAGGATCACGGATTGGTGTGATAAATTCGGAATACAACAGAATTTCGCGTCTGTAGGCCACCCTCAGGCTAATGGACAAACTGAAGTAGTAAATCGGGAAATTGTTCGATCTCTGGAGAAGCGCTTATCGGAGGCAAAGGGAAAATGGCTGGATGAATTGCCAGGAGTATTATGGGCCAATAGGACAACAGTTAAAGCGGCAACTGGAGAAACCCCATTCAGTTTGGTTTATGGGTCGGAGGCTGTTATCCCAGTAGAGAATCTTATACCTTCTCCCAGGGTCGAATTTTATGATCCTAAAGAAAACCAATCTCTGAGGCAAATGGAAGTTGATCACGCGGATGGTCGAAGGGACCGCGCGAAATTGAAAATTCAAGCCACCAAGGCCAACATGGAAAAGTCCTATAATCGAAATGTGAGAATTCGATATTTCAAGGTGGGAGATCTGGTGCTAAAAAAAGTGGAAGTATCGAAGCACGTCGGAAAATTACAGCCCAATTGGGAGGGCCCCTTTGTGATCGTGGAAGTTGGGAGAAAAGGTTCTTACAAGATTGCTCATCTTAACGGAGAGATACTACCTCGAGCATGGAATGCGGTTAACTTAAGAAGATATTATGGAAAATAGTTACATTCGAGGCTTCTACTTTTTAGTTATCTTGTTCTATTTTCTTTGACTCTATTGATTTAGTAAATTACGCATTCAATGAAGATTTATTTCGATTGAGTTATTCGAGGTATGTTTATTCAGACTGAGTATTTATTCGATGAAAGTTTATTTCGCCTAAATTCTTATTTATTCGTCATATTCTGGATATTCTTGATCTATATTATCGATCTCTATTTATTAACGGGTGAAAGCTGTTGCTAAGACCCTCGAAAGTCGACCAAGGGTGAAAGCCGTTGCTATGCCCCTTGGATCGAAAAGAATAAAATGGGTGACGACCCTCGAGCTAAAAATGCTCTGAAAACGACTAAGGGTGAAAACCTCTGCTATGCCCCTTAGATCGAAAATGTTGAATGGGTGAAAGCCTCTGCTATGCCCCTTAGATCGAAAATATTAAATGGGTGAAAGCCTCTGCTATGACCCTCGAGCTAAAAATGCTCTGAAAACGACTAAGGGTGAAAGCCTCTGCTATGCCCCTTAGATCGAAAATGTTGAATGGGTGAAAGCCTCTGCTATGCCCCTTAGATCGAAAATATTAAATGGGTGAAAGCCTCTGCTATGACCCTCGAGCTAAAAATGCTCTGAAAACGACTAAGGGTGAAAGCCTCTGCTATGCCCCTTAGATCGAAAATGTTGAATGGGTGAAAGCCTCTGCTATGCCCCTTAGATCGAAAATGTTGAATGGGTGAAAGCCTCTGCTATGACCCCCTTTAGCTAAAAAACCGTCGCTATACCCCTTAAGTCAAGCCGTTACTATTGTTCCGAGAAGAACCTAAACTATGAGAAACATCTCGCACAAGATTCAAAAGTTGTAAGGATCGAACTTCGAGTCAACTATGAATCTCAAAAATTATCTCGTGAATATTGCAAATTACGGAGAACAAATTTAAAGATCGACAACAATATAAAAGAAAATTTTCATTCATAAACCTTCAGATAAATTACATGTGAACTCTTGATTACATTCAGGAAATTGAGCTAATCGGAATATTTTACATCTACTTCAACCCTATTACAAATAGTTATTCCTGTAAATGCCCGAAGAAGGAAAGTGAGGCTGGTACACTTCTATTCTTCATCCAATGCTTCCTTGCAAATAAGCCCATGAAGGACCAAATCGAAAAACAGGGAAGCAACTCCAGTTGGAGGCGCTTTTAGTAAATTCGAAGACCACATCTTTCAAGAAGCCGCCTCGAAGACATGGAGATCGAGAGCAGGAAAACCCCTCCAGCAGTAGACCCACTATCCCAACTGGATAGAGGACAGGGTACAGGAAGTCGAGACCTCCTCGAAGATTTGGAATCAGAGAGAGCAGGTCACCTGCCGGTACCCTAGTCGTGATTCTTTTCGCCTGTCGATACCCTAGCCGAAGATTTATCATAGGGGAATTCCGAAGAGATAGGAAAAGAAGGTTCGAAATAAAATCTCGAATGCTATAATTACTGACATCGAATGGAATATGGAATTGATCGACGGAAGTAAAAACACAACCATGACGATCGAACGAGACGTTTACAGACAAGTAAAATATGAGGGTAATTTTAGAACTATATATAGGGGAAAGAATTCAGCATCAACGGTATAGATCTCTTGGGCTGAATGGCCACGATACGAGCATTAAAAGCTCTGACCGTTTCACTTCCCGAGAAATGAGGGACTTAAAAAAAAAAAAAGAGAGAGGGAAAGAGACAGAGAATATCATTCCAACAAATATTATCATTACAACAAGGGTTATACTACAACAAGAAAGGAAAATCGTTACAACAAAGACGGTGTTACAACAAAGAAAAATCTGAGCAAGCTCATAATACAAAGGAAAACCACAGTGTTACTGAACGAAATTATTTTCGAAAAGGATCTTTCGAACTTCAGCACTACGATCAGTGTACCCGCGGATGTAAGCTTCCTTCTCACGAAGCTCAGAGTTTCTCTTCTCACGTTCATAGATATCTTTGAGTCTCTCTAATTCCGAACCTAACTTATCCTGAGACAATCTCTCCTTGAAAAATCTATTAGCTTCCAATGCAAGTTCCAGCTCAATCTTTTTCCCGATCAGCTCGAGCGAAATAGAAGCCCGTTGTTCGATCTCATGTTTGGTCAACGCATAAAGCCTAGAAAAGACCTTGCCAGCCTGAACTTATAAGAAAATAGGTTATGGCAGGGATAAAGAAATTAGAGAGTCATGATAAAGAAGTTAGAAAGAATTACTTGGGCAAGGGATTCCAGCCCAGAATAAAACAGGAACGAGGAATATTCTCCAGTCGAGAAGACCGCCTCGGAGATAGAAACATCGGCCCGAAGAAGGGTCAAGTCAGATTTCTCACGTGACACTTTATCAAAAGGAGCTATATCCCTTTTAGACAGAGATCTGCTAACCAACGAAGGTACGGATTGGAAAGGAACGCGCCCAATTACATCCTCCGCAAAGGAAACCTTTTTTATTCTCTTATTGGAGCCCCTAGTTTTCAAACATGAAGAAAGGGCAACGGTCGAATATTTATTTCCCTCATGGAAGTTTTGTTGATCAGAACTAATGGATGTAGTTGATGATCGGTTTCTTTTCCTTACTTTTTTACCGACACATGGCCCGGAGAAAAGCGTGGAAGAAATCACGAAAGCGTTCGAATTTTTATTCATCTCTCGGTTTCCGGGTAAAAATCCAACCGAAATAATTTTTTAGGATGCTCCGAACACTGTGAGCAATGTCAGTGCGAAAGCAACACAAAGTGACCTTGGTATTTATAAAAGAAACGACATCATGCGAATTGCAATAATTGGTAAATCACTACTCCCAAGAAAGATTCAATGACGCAGCTGAGTACGCATGAATGACGTTATAAAATTTAACAGAAAATTCAAACAGAAAATATCCTAAAAATTCGAGCACCCACTAAATAGGCAAAGAGCAAAAGATTACAAATATACAAGTACATTGGTTCGCTGAGTAAATTCTATTACATAGTAATCGTTACTGGTTGGATTCTTTCATGCCGGAACCATGGTCCGACTTGTCTTGTTCCTCTGTTTCGCTAGAACTATTTTTCGAGCCATCAGAATCACCTTTACTCGAGCTACTCCCTTCTCCATCGTTACTTTGTGCATCGGCCGCAGACTTACTCAAATCGGAGGAAGAGATGCCTTGCTCCCCCTGATCACGAGAATCCCCTTCAATGTCCACATCTTCACTCTCAGATTGGGCTTCGAGCGTATCAGGGTTTGGCATCGGCACCCCAAATTCCTCAAGAAAAGGAGCGAACTCATGAGCGGCCAAATCCTCGAGCTTGGGAGGAAGGGAAGACGCTTTATAATCTTTACCGAAGATATTCTTATAAGGATTCATGTTAGAAAGGTAGTCGTCAAGGGCGCCTTCGATCTTGGCGGCTGTAAGGAGGTGCTGAGCTCCTTTATAGTAGAAGGCTTGGTTAATTTCACCTGACCGCAAGCGAACTAAGGCATCGAGGATCGGAGACTCCAGGAACTCCCTTATGGCGGGAAGCCTGGCTTCGGCTCGACCTCGCTCATAAAACTGTTCGGCGGACATTTTGGCTTGCTCGAGCTCCAGCTTTAATTTCTCCACTTCACCCTCTAGGATTCTCTTCACCTCCAACTCTTTCTTAGTCTTCTCGAGTTCTATCTCGACCTCAGACAACTTAATTTTGGCATCCTCTAGCTGACTGGTCTTCGCGGCTTCATCCTTCAGAACATTGCATAGGGCTTTCTGTACCGCCTGAGATTCTTCGCTCAATACGGCCAGTCGAAGAGCAGTTTGAGTAAACAGGTCTCCGGCCTACAAAGAAAAAGATATGTAAAACACAGAATAAGAATTATAAGGAAAAGGCTAGAAACTTTCAGAATGGACAGTACCCTTTGGTGAGCATGGGCGTAATCACCTACTATCTCAAAATCCTGCTTAACAAAAGATTGGATAGTATCATCCTTGAACCTCCCAGCCAAGAACATCCGAAGAGATTTATCCACCATATGCTCGCCCTCAGGACCTAAGTCAGATTCAATGGTCCCACTCTCGGGATATCCAGCCGACCTGTGCCCTCGCAGATGATCCTCTATGAAGAAAGCCAGATCCGGTTCGGAGTGGCCAGTCCGATAAGGAACCGAATCCGGTCCTCGACCGAAAGGTTTAACTCTCCTGGAGGACTCAGGGGCGTCACTACTTCTTTTGCGAGCTGACCTGGCCTGCAAAATCTCCCTGGCACGATTCTCCATCAAAGTGTAGTTACTATACCCCGCGTCATTCGGGTTAGAAGTGCCAGTTGAAAAAACGGACCGAAGGACGCCGGAAGCTTGGAAGTTAGGAGTCCCCTCCGCCTCGACCCGGGGGTGAGAGGTTCCTACTTCGGTAATTGGGGGAATAATCACTAAGGCATTTGAGGTTGGAGTGATCCCAACCTGGGCCTTGGACTTTTTCGCTTTCCGAGAAGTTGTTAATATCTGAGGACGAGGCCGACCTTTATTGCCCTTTGAAAAGGAAGCAACATGTTGACCAGCTATTGATGTACGGAATTTATCAACAATATCAGCTAACAAGGAAGGGGGGTTAGCGGGGTCGATCCGAGCCTTCCCATATTCGATCGGATCGGCAGGAAAAGTGCAACTACTGAGTTCGGCCAATCGCAAGACCGCCTCCTGAGTCATCAACGCGGTCTGATGAGGGTCAGCTCGAAGAGATTGCAGAAATTTATCTGTTATCTCATTTTTCATACTTTCCACGAGACGGCGTTTACCATATATCCATGTCTTTGCTCCAGGCCAATCGAATGGAGTAGGCTCGGGATTATCTTCAGAAGGCGGAGACTCTGGTCCTCGAACAAAAAAGAACTCATGCTTCCATCCTTTCAAATTACTGCTGACGTTGGCTGATAAGATCGAAATCTTTGGCCTCTGAGAAAAATATACATAACCCGCGTTCGAAGACGTGGAAGCACTCATCTGGAACATCCGCCAAAAATTCTGAAAGACCGCCTTTTTCCCTTTGGCTTTCATCAGCACGCAAAAGGCTATAATTAGACCGATTGAGTTTGGTAAAATTTGGCAAGGAGTCAACTCGAAAGCATCCAGAATATTTTCTATCAGAGGAGGGAAGGGGATGCGTAGGCCATAATGGAAATGTTTGGAATAAAAGGCTTGACAACCCGCGGGAGGGTCGGTAACCCGTTGATCAGAAGTAGGAAGCACAATCGAGAAACCGGCGCCTAGATATTGGCCGAATTCTTCCTGCAATTGATTCAAATCTTTCTCCTTATAGGAACAGACGATCTCATCGGCCCTCTCCTCAGTCATGTTTAGACCGGCGCTGGTCGAAGGTTCTTCCTAGTCAAAGATTGTAACCACAACATTACGATTCAATCTATATTTCTTTTGCTCGTTTTTCCCCAAGGGAAGATCCCCATCCTCTACATCTTCCTTATCAGAGACTGTCGCTTCGCTCGAATTTTCATCTTCGCTATTTTCCGTTTCAGAATTCGATTCCCGCCCCTCCCCGCTGGAATCGGAGGCGGAACTCGAGCTTTGTGAATTCTCGATCTCAGATGATCGAGCTCCTACAATCTTTTTCACTTCTCGATTATCGACCTCGTTTTCCTCTAAAGGGGATTTTCCCTTCAAATCTACTGAACTCGACATAATGAGTAGATAAGATTGCTTGAAAAATATTGTTAGAACTTACTTATCGATCTGTCTGCTCCGATCTAAAGTTTTCTCCTCAGAATCTTTGATGAACAGCGACCCTCCGTCTAACTATATATACGGGGACAAAATGGGAAATTGCAAACCGGTCCCCGAGTAACCGCGACGGTTGGGCTCCCTCTAGGTAAACTTATGATCATATTTTCAAAAAATTACACCTGCGGCCCCCATACTTTCCGGAATTCCTAATTTGAAGACCCGCATAACGAGCTATGCATTAGAGGGATATTATCTCCATATTTTCACACCAGCCCTCGGGATAAGGAGATCAAATAGAATGGCAATGGAATAATCAAATCACAAACTCCTATTCCAACAACGAACGACAAGGACGATGTCGGATACGGCATCATTACATGGTTTCTTAAGTATGCACTCTTTTTCCCTGACCCGTTTTTTATCCCAAAAGGGTTTTTCCGAGTCAGGTTTTTAATGAGGCATACCCGAAGCCTATGCCGAGATTGGTTCATCCCCCTAATCGTCCTGGGCTATGTATACTTCTTCGAGCTTAAGCTTCACTTTACGCTCGAGAAGTGGGGGAGTATTGATGAGGGATATTTTGGGCTCAGCTTTTCTTTACAACCATGCGAAATCGAACAGTACTCATCTCGGAAGATCAAGTTCGACCCCGATGCCCGAGTACCACAAATGCAGTCGGCGCTGGATCCAAAGTTACTGTTGGGCCAAGCTCTGATCCAAACTTATGGGCCGAGAATTGTATGTCTGCGGATAGATCACCTAGACCCCTATTTCAGCTATAAATACCCCATGCATTTATGACACCAGACACGATTTCCCAGGTGCTCCCTCCTCGAAGCTACTACTCGGAACCGCTTGGGAATATAGGCCTAGTATCACGTGTATTTCGCCCTCTAGCTTGTACGGCATCCAATAGGGCTCGGATAGGACTCTATACATTTGTACTCATATAGCATTGTAATCGAACCATTTGAATACAATATTGTTGATCTCTATATCATTGTTGAGTACTTGTTTAATTATTACACATATCGATCACGCATACGAAATTACGTAAGATCAAAAGGTGTTGTAAGATTAGAATGAAATACGTAAAAAGTTGTTTGCCTGTTACTTGCTCTACGTGAACTGTTTACGCGGTTTTCGATCGAGCCGAGCCTTGACCTTAGATGTGATTGGTTTATTTTGATTTGGATTTTTGTTGGGCCTGCTAGCCTTTATTTGGGCCTTTTTGTGCCAATGTAGTAGATTAGGGCTTTACATTAAATAGTTTAGGATGGAGGCCCATTACGTGCAACAAGGAAGCTTGGTTATTTATGTAATAGCATAGGCCCATTAAGAACCCATTAGATAGACCAATTGGGCCAACATTATAGGTGGCTCCCGATCGAAAACATATTGTGTTAGAAATGCATGCTAGGTTTATTTATTTATTGCTTCTTTTATTTGGCTTGTATGGTAATACGCGCTAGAATATTAGATCGTAAATAAGATAATTCATAATCGAAGCGGTGAGATCATGACAGAGTTTGCCTTAAACTTTCAAACCAGTAAATTCCCTCTTGAATTAAATATTAAGTCATACTGAGTTAAAATAAAATGAAGTATTTATATTATAAATCCAAGCTTTCCATCAATAGGGACTAGCGTATGTTGTCTACTTATCGATAGAGGTGATCCAGAGTCTGGCACCCGAGTCGAAGAAAGGGACAATACGCGAAATTCCTTGACTCTCATTTTTAACTAAACTCGACAAGGGTGAGGACTGGTCGGGATGTGAATATCGATCGATAACCAGTTACGAGGAGTTCACGACCGGGCCCATTGCTCATCAATATTGATGGTTTAGACTTAACGATTAGTAACACTTATGATGTAGCAGTGCTAGATAAGTGCGAAAACCGAAGCAAAATAGCTTGAAGGTTGTGTAGTGACACAATTGGCAATAAGTATGCCTACCTGGGGAATTGGTTGTATGGCCACGAGTCATGGGTGCAATTAATGGCCGCTGGGACGTCAAGATCTACTAGGAAAAAGAATTTTCCGAACAATTGAAGGGGTAATTGTTTCGATAAAATAGTGGGAGAACTTTTACGATAGAAAGTCCAACCCTTGTAGATTAAAAGTATTATTCATTAACTAGTCCACTAAATATATGTTTGTCTTCTCTTTAAAATAGATATTGAGATATCTATAGTTATCCATTTTACTATTTATCCTCGACTAATAAAATAACTGGATCAAAATATCGACTAGCCTAGAAACTTGAAGATTGTCTTAAATTCCGAAAGTCGGAATGATGTTCTTAAACGACGAGCATATGCCTTATTTGCTTCCGAGATAAGTCAAAATAAGGAAACGAATCACCCGTAGAGTACGGGAATATTAATGATCGTTTCCTCATATAAGGATGAATCTCAAAAGGTGAAACAAATCACCTATAGAGTATGAGAATATTATTGACCGTTTCCTCAAATAAAGCATCAAGATTGAACGAGCTGAAGAAGCAACATAAGGAGCATGTATGTAGCTTCTGAAACAAACCTCCACCTCAAAAGCTTGTTTGAACAGCAGTTTTGAATCGATTTGATTCGAGACATCTAAGGAGTTGTTTCAAAACTCGAGAATAAATGAAGGAATTAGTGTCAAGGATCACTGTCCTTGTTTTAACAATCTGGTTGAAAACTAGATCGATTAAACGTAGGCCTGCAAGTGATCCTAACATTAAATTCCTCCTAAAATTCTCCTCCTACTCATTCAAATGATTTGTGTAATACACTGATGATTTAACCGTTTTTCGTCGGGTTTTGATTAAATCAATATTTGAGGTTCACGAGGTTTAGATTATATGTATTTGGGGCCTAGTTAATTTATTTCGGATGGATCGATATCAAGAAAGAACAATATGTAAAGAGCAAATAAGAACACAAGACCAATGAATATTGAATATAGTATAGCAAAAGCTTTTCTATAGATTTATTATCAATTAGCCAGAGTAGGTAGGCGTAAGTTCTGAATCGTAGTTGTCTTGATAGAATGTTTAACTAGGTATATGTTATCAACCCTAGATATTCAAGAAAACATAATCCTATTAGGACTCGGCATATCTATCCTTCTTGAGTCCGGATTGTAGTTTGGTTCGCCAATGAGAATCGTCTTTTGATCGGATCGATGGATGATCCCGAATGAGCTTATATGGTCGAACCGATCTAAGGTCTTCAAGTCGATCCAAGTATTACATGGGGTGTAAAACAGCTCCATCAGTACTCCCTCACTTCTTCAAGCGTGTATGTAGTAGATGCTTGTAGAATTAGATGGTCTTACACGACTGTTTATTCTATGAATTGCGCCTCATTAAAAACCTTACTTGGAAAAAACCCAGTGGGAAAAAATCCTAAGCAAGGAAAAGAGTGCTACATTTCATAGATAGTCGTTTTATTATTTTCGAGCTGTAACGTTGTTTCATTTCGAGGAGGCGGTCTTTCTTCATTGGTTGGCGGGAATATGAATAGTCACAAAGATTTTAAGCGTCTTTTCGGTCTTCTATATAAATAAGCAATCGTTGTTTTGACCATTTTTTACTTTCCACCTCCCATTTTTTTGCAGTTTTTTTCTTACTCGATAATTTCTCCAGTATTTCGTATCCATTGACCATTTATTTTCGAGGATTTAAATAACATGGCCCCTATTTCGAAGAACCCCTCCTCTTCTTCTGTTGAACAAGTCACTCATGTTATTGATGCTGGGGCTTCTCCCAGCCCTCCATCAATACAGATAGGAGTACCTGAGATAAGTATTCCTGACAAAGACACTTTTAAAGTGCGGATCATTTCGGACGCCGAGGTCGCGACTAAGGCTAAGAAATGCAAGGGTGCCATTCCCCAAGTCTCCGATCCGATTGAGAACATTTTCTGTGCGTATACTGATGAGACCTCCCATGAGGTCTTGGATAATCATACAAAATATTTCCCGGAGGGTTCAGAGATTATTCTTCCGTCTCCTTCTGACAGGGTTACTTCTCCGCCCGAAGGTTGTCGGGCTTTTTATACTGCCCATTTCAATCACGGTCTCCGTCTTCCGCAGTCTGCCTTATTCCTTGATATTTTAGGGGTATTCAGCGTCTCTTTGACGCAATTGGTTCCCAATTCCGTAGCATTTGTCGTTTGTTTTTTCTGTCCTGATGATTGCGAAAGGGTTTCAACCTTCTCTTCGTAATTTTACCCAGTTGTTACGTTTCAACATTTCTAGTTCTTCCAATCACGGGTACTTTTTTGCTAGTCAGAAGTCTAGTCGCTCTATCTTTGATTCCCCCGTTTCAAGCAATCCTGCTTGGAAATCTCATTTTTTCTTTGTTCGTCCCCCTTCGCAACTTATCTTAGCAGATGGTTCCACCAAGCCTTTCTCGGGGGACCATGATTCCAAGTGGGTCTCTGGTGGTCGCTCTGTTACGGGCCACTTCATTCCCGATGATCCAAAGTTAGTGGACGAGATAATGGAGATGCGCGCTGACAAGTACCAATGTGCCTTTCTTATTGGAGAGGCCTTTCTTCGTAAAGCGTGCCTAAGTCTTCACACCTTTCCCATTTCGTCTTCCTCACAGTCGCTTAGTAAGCGTTAGATCCTTTTATTGTATTTGCTTTATATTTTCTTTGAGTAGTTTATTTGACGGGAGTTTGTTTTCTCTAAATTCCATGGTAGAGAATTCGCGGCACTCTTCAAAAGGGAAGATGGTTCTTTCAAAATCCACCAAAATAGTTGAGAACCATCCAATCGAGCAAAGAGTGTCCAAAAAGAGAAAATTGGATTTGGGCCATGATTCCGAGGATAGAGTGGAATCTCCAGATTCATCTCAAGATATTCCTCTGCAACCTTCGCCTTCACATACTCCAGATTATTCGAGGACTGGACAGGGTTATCCTCCTCTCCAGCTCAGAACATCCCTGGTATCCGTGGTTGTCGCAGCTGGTCGATGCCCCATCCTACCGACTCGCCAGTTAAAAGAAGAAAGCAATATTATGGTCGCTCCGGTGAGGACCTCTCTTTGCTTGATGAACAACACTCGCAGCCTACTGTCGTTGAGATGATCAAAGATCATTTACAGGGATAGAGAGCGGCTGGTTATTTAGAGAAAGATTCTTTGATTCATGACGAGAACGAGAATGCAGTTGATAAGGCTACATGTATCCTTGTTTCTAGTGTTTTTACACGTGACATCAATAAGTTGCTTCACAAGGATCCGTTGGAGATGTTACATAAAGCTTCTCTTTATATTGAGAAGGTATTTACCATTACGTATGTTTCTTTTCAACCTTCTTAAGTGTGTTTCCTATCCATTTATTCGTTCTTTTTCTAAAGACCAATACTTTTCTGACGGCATACGCTTATGAGGCTGCTCTTTGGAAGCAACAGTGCGAATTTCTTGAAGAAAGAAATAAGGCATTGCTTCAGGAAGCACCTGCTTCAGAGGCCGGTCCTTCTACGTCTTCGTCTCTCCCACCTTCATCCTCTGATCCTCAAGCTATGGGAACTGATGATCCCGAAGTTTTGAACAATATTCTAGAGACTTCTCGCGCTGAAGAGCGGGTAAAACAGTTGGCCAAGGAGCTGGAAGATTATCAACTTCAAAGCACTACTCGGATCAGTGAGCTGGAATCGCAGGTCGCTAGTCTTCAGACTTCCTTGGACGAGTATGAAAAGGATCTTCCTCTCAGTGGACTTATTGATCGATATGGTAGGAATTGCTGACGAGAAGGTGATCCGCAATTTCCTTAGTTCTCCGGTTCATACCGCTTTAGTGCATCAGAAAGTAGGTCCGCTCCTTGAAAGCACTTTTAAGAAAGTTATCCATCAGATGGTCGCTATGGGGTTGATCGAAGATCGTCGGAGGGAGTATTTCAGGGCCACGCATGTTAGCCTCAATCATTATGGCGAGGAGTATTCTTCATCCGATTTGCCTAGTGTTAAATACCAACATTTTCCATTGGCACATCTAGTCAAGGAGTTTGGAGAACCTCTGTCAATTCCTTCTCCAGACATCAATCCCGAAGTTGACAATAATTTCGATGACCAAGAGAGAGAGAAAGAGAATCCTGAAGTTATGAATAATACCGATGAAGAAGGAGGAACGATTGGCGATCAGGATGTTCCGGCTGACGATCAGGTCGTGCTAGGGAGCGACCAAAGGATTTTGGATAGTGGCGAAAAATGAGTTTTTGATTATTACTGCTTAACTTGTAATATTACTTTACTTTTGAATAAGACGATTGGTATTCTTCATGCGTGATGTTTCAGCTTCTCCATTAATTATGATAATTTAGACATAAATCTTTAATTCAGGCGTAATCATTTTGTTTTAGGACTTTTCGAATTCGTGCGGTCATCCATTGGCTATGCTTTCGGTTTCGCGCCCGTAATTAGGGTCTGCCGCGTCTTTTCTTTTCAGTATAAATACATACGGTAAAAAGTTTACTCGCTATTTACCGCACTGCTCTATTCTGATAGAATATTCTCTCAAGGGAGGTCGATAAGCTTCTTCGATAGTTAAAATTATTTTTTGATTGCCGAGTATGAGTAATCTCTTTGGTAACACCTCAAAGCGTTCTTTACGCGATAATATCAGAAACCCTAAACCTAAGAGATCACGCAACGAGGGGCCCTCGGTGGATCCTCCTTGATTCCAAAACATTAAAAGGTCGGGGACTCAGACTCCTGTCATCCCTTCCGAGCGTCCATCCGATCCGAATATTAGCTCGGAGCTCTCTCAAGAAAATCCTGTTGTCTCAACTGAGTTCGAAAGAATGTCTTCCCCTGGTCAGGTTGATTTTGGAGATCTGTCCAATATAGAGCGTTTCTTGGACATTCCTGTTTCTACTACTGTCCCTTCCTCCGGGCACAGTTTGCCGGAGTATACTCTTGACAACCCAAATCCTTCCTCTACTTCTACTGAATTGGTTATTAGTGGAAGTCAAAAGGACACTGCCGTAGGAACGGGTAGCGGCAGTCCCCTCTTAAATCCATCTTTGTCACAGTCTGCAACTAAGGGTTTTCCTGACTTTTTACTTAGTGATACTACTGTCATGGCAACTTCTTTCAAAACCGGTGGTTCCTCCGGTTGTCGGGCTAGACCAAGGTCCGGCCGGCGGACTGTTATCTCTTGCTCGGGGAAAGAAACTTCCGTATGTCCCAACGAGAGGGAATCCCCGCGTATGTTGGACGATCGTTGTATTCTTGAACAAGTTAGGGATATAACGGAGTCCGAAATTCCTCGTTATGACAAGATTCCTCTTAACAGTCAGTTGTCTGATTCTTGTGAACCTGATGCTTTGTCTTGGGATTTGGGTCTCAGTACCATTTTGCCCGGTGAGTTGAAAAAGCATGAGGGCACTTCCAGCATTCGCCTCGTTCAGTACCTTGTCAAACTTTTCGAGCAGGTATCTATTTTTCTGAGTTTATTCTTGTATTTCCTTGGATTACTTTGTTATATACGAGTTCTCTTTTTCTCAGGGAAAATATTATGCTCTTCAACTGGGTGTTCAAGCAGATGAATTATGGTTCAATAAAGAGAACCTGAAGTTTCGCTTGGACTAGGAGACCGCGAAGGTCGAGGGGCAAGCTCTCCAGATTAGGCTTCTTAGTGAAGATCTTCAGAAATTACGTGAAGAAAAGTTAGCCGTTGAGAAGGAGAGAGATGATCTGACCCAGTTGAACGCCCGTTTAGAGGAGTCTCGTCGGCATGCGTACGACCAAGGCTATGATGCCGGTTATCAGAAGCGTCGGGAGGAGCTGATGGCGTTTCTGGACACTGCTACTCCTCAAAAGGGTGCTTCTTCAGGTCGACCTGGCGATGGCAATGAGTCTTGATGACCTGCTTCTTCATTTTTTTTTTTAGAATATTGGCTGTAACCAATATGTGGTATTTGCCAAGATATTTTGTTGTAAAGATTTTAATGACTAATTCACTATTTGTTCAGTAAACCGCCTTGATTATCTTAGCAAGTAGATGAGTTTAGACATTAATATATATTTACTCAATTATAATCAATTACGAATTTCATCAGTAAGCAAGTGATTCAAATTTAGAAATCGATAGGGACTTATCTGATATCTTCTTGACGGCGATCAGCTTTTGGCTAAGAGTGTCGTTTATGGCTGCCGACCAGCCACGAGTATTCTCAGAATATAAGTAATTGAGCAAGTAAATAAGTTCATTGATTGACTATGCCCAATCCTTAGTCAATTCCTTTGTTGAATGTTTGAAAAGTAATATTTCTCTATACTTCTTTCTTGTACTCAGCTTTTAAAGAACTGTAAGCTTATCACGCTTGTCGATGATCAATCAGTCATCACTGTCAGATATAATTTCTGTCTGTTTTGAAGTTCTATATGAGGTTTTCCTTGCAACTTCTTTTTTAGTGATTTCTTTTAGAGTTAAATCCCTTTGAAAAATCTGTCTGCTGCCTTCCCATGTTTTTGTGTACTGATTGCAAGCTTCAGTATCCCCAAATAAAACAACCAGTGTATCAACATGTTAATTCTTTGGTATGGGATGAATTGGAGAATGTAGAACCATTAGTTAGATCCAACTTGTTTAGACCTCCTTAAGAAATTCTTTGATATACGAGGCAGTGACAAGTCTGTATATTTTAGCTTCATCGACTGTTTCATCTACCAGTCCGTCAGATTTCTTGGACTCCAAGGGAAAAGATGGATTTAATGTCGTCAAGCTTTTATTTGTCGTCAAAACGACCAACTATTTCGTCTTTCTGCTTATATATCCCTAATTCTTTGTAGAAGTAATTATCCCTCATTGTAAGTCTCTTTCTCTTAAGGATTTTGTTCGTCGATCGAGCATTCTTCATAGAGTGCCAAGTTGTTTTTAATGAATCCACTGGAATGTATAAGGATTTCTCATTCTGGTCGTTTCGACCTTGATGCCTCATTCTCATCGAGCAGATTTATCGACCACCCTAGCGCCGTTCCAACTTACTCGCATTAATTTTTGGAAGTCAAAAAGTCTCATTCTTGTCCCTTGATCAGACTTTTATCCAACCGTAGGATTAACTTAAAGTTTCCCTATAAATAGACAATCAGCTTCTCCCCATATCTATCCATACCGTACAAAAATGGTGATATCAGTATCTCTGAATTTTACTTTGCCCAGTGATCCCATCAATTTCAAAAAGTCACATTATCGTGATCCGTTACGTCGTAAAAACTTAAGCTCATCTGCCTTGTACTGATAGGTCCCATTGATGCCTACCTAGTACTGACGGTTCCCATGTGACCTCTGCATTGGTCTTCAATAGCTTGGGGTCCATGGTTCTTTGTTTGCTCATGGAGGGTTCATATTTACCAGGCACCCCCGTTTTTTGATGTTACCTCCGGAGTGATCGACCGCCGGGGTGTGCTGGTAAATTTTAACTTTTGCGACGGTCCTCGAGAGATCCTGCTTTAGAGTAAAATTCAGCCCCATCCTTCAAGTAGGAGCTCATTTGGGTCGAACGACCGCTACAGGATATCTGGCTTGTAATGGCCGTTCGATCTAAAGGGAGGATCGATCCTCAGAGTCTGGCCATCGAACCAAAGAAGTCGACCATCCTTAGCAGCATGCTTCTTAGGTGGTTGAAGAAGAACATCGAGGTACCAGGAAGGAGATTGATGTTTCCGTGGACATTATTGTGAAAAGTTTCGATCTATATAATAGGATTTTCCACTTTTGTATTTGTAACGATATGTAAATCGAAAATGTTCTTGTATTCGGATGGATGAATAAAACATCATATGTAAATCAGGAGATGTTCTTTGTACTCAAATGAATAAAACTTCATTTTCTTCAATATTTCTTATTTTCATAACTTGTTTGATTTTGATCTGTATCAATCTGTACTTAGGTCGTTTATCAATGTTTGGTTTTAATTGTTGATATGGAGATTCAAGGAGCGTCTATCGAGCAAATCGATTTTACTCAACTCTTTAGGACTTAGGTTTTTTACCAATGTTTGGCTTTAACCTGTTTGAATCGTTGTTTAAGGAGATCGAGGAGCGTCTATCGAGCGAATCGATTTTACTCAACTCTTTAGGACTTAGGTGTTTTTTTACAAATGTTTGGCTTTAACCTGTTTTAATCGTCGTTATGGAGATCGAGGAGCATTTATCGAGCGAATCGATTTTACTCAAGTCTTCAGGACTTAGATTATTTTACCAATGTTTGGCTTTAACCTGTTTTAATCGTCATTATGGAGATCGAGGAGCGTTTATCGAGCGAATCGATTTTACTCAACTCTTTAGGACTTAGGTTTTTTACCAATGTTTGGCTTTCACCTGTTTTAATCGTCGTTATGGAGATCGAGGAGCGTTTATCGAGCGAATCGATTTTACTCAACTCTTTAGGACTTAGGTTTTTTACCAATGTTTAGCTTTAACATGTTTAGTCGTTGTTATGGAGATAGAGGAGCGTCTATCGAGCAAATCGATTTTACTCAACTCTTTAGGACTTAGGTTTTTTTACCAATGTTTGGCTTTAACCTGTTTTAATCGTCATTGTGGAGATCGAGAAGCATTTATCGAGCGAATCGATTTTACTCAACTCTTCAGGACTTAGGTTTTTTACCAATGTTTGGCTTTAACCTGTTTTAATCGTCGTTATATCGAGGAGTGTTTATTCCACTCAACTCTTTTGGACATGGGTTTTTACCAAATTTTTGGTTTTAATCCTTTTAGTCGTTGTCGTTATGGAGATCGAGGAGTGTTTATCGAGCGGATCGATTTAACTCAACACTGGGACTTAGGTTGTCTACCAATTATTTATTTTAACCAGTATGTCCTTGCGTTGTTTGGAGAATCGAGGAGTGTTTATCGAGCAGATCGATTCTACTCAACTCTTTTGGACTTAGGTTTTTACCAAATCTTTTGGTTTTAACCTATTTAGTCGTCGTCGTTATGGAGATCGAGGAGTGTTTATCGAGCGGATCGATTCTACTCAACTCTTTAGGTTTTTTACCAATATTCTTTGTTTTAACCCTTTTAGTCATCGTCGTTATGGAGATCGAGGAGTGTTTATCGAGCGGATCGATTCTACTCAACTATTTAGGTTTTTACCAATATTCTTTGTTTTAACCCTTTTAGTCATCGTCGTTATGGAGATCGAGGAGTGTTTATCGAGCGGATAGATTCTACTCAACTCTTTAGGTTTTTTACCAATATTCTTGGTTTTAATCTCTTTGAATTTCTATCTTCGGCAAATATCTCGTTTATTATATTTCGGAAAGAAAATCAGAAGTCGAAGCTTTTATTACAATGAATTGCACGAAAAAGTTAAAATAAACAAAATTTAAAATGAACAGTAAAGATAGCTTACGGTATTTATTTTCCATAATATCTCCTCAGGTTGACCACATTCCATGTCCTTGGTAGGGGTGTTCCGTCCAAGTGTGCAATTTTGTATGATCCTTTCTTTCCTACACCGACAACGATGTATGGTCCATCCCAATTTTGTTGCAATTTTCTTACATGCTTGGACACCTCTACTTTTTTCAACACTAAGGCCCCCTCTTTGAAGGTTCGAACGTGCACCTTTTGATTGTAGGCTTTCTCCATATTTGATTTAGTGACTTGCAGCCATACAGCAGCTTTTTCTCTTAATGCTTCGGTCAGGTCGAGATCATCTTCTCTAGCCTTTTCATTTTCCTGACTGTCATACATGTCGATCCTTGGGGTTGGGACTAGTGTTTCAACTGGAATTACAGCTTTTGAGCCGTATACCAAACTGAACGGGGTCTCGCCTGTTGAGTTTCTGACAGTTGTTCGATTTGCCCAAAGCACCCCGGGGAGTTCATCTAGCCATCTTCCTTTGGCTGCCCCTAATCTTTTCTACAAAGATTTTATAATTTCACGGTTTGCTACTTCAGTTTGTCCATTTGCTCTTAGATGTCCTACGAACGTGAAGTTCTGTTGAATTCCTAGTTTAGCGCACCATTCCAATACTTGTTTTCCCGCGAATTGCATTCCATTATCAGAGATTAGAATTCGTGGGACGCCAAACCGACATACTATGAACTTCCATAGGAAATTAATTACTTGGAACTGAGTTATCCGAGCAAGAGCGACGCATTCTATCCATTTGCTAAAGTACTCAACTGCGACAAGGACATATGCTTTTTTAGACCTGGCTACCGGAAAAGGTCCTACAATGTCCATTCCCCATTGGTCAAATGGCCAGCACACAGGTATTGGGTGCATGTTTTCGGCTGGTTGATGGCTTATATTTGCATGAATTTGGCAATGATGACATTTTTGCACATATTGAGCAACATCCTTGTTTATGGTCGGCCAGTAATATCCTGTTCGGAGGCATTTCAGAGCTAAAGCCCTGGCTCCACTGTGATTCTCTGCCTCGCCTTTGTGTATCTCTCGAAGTATATCGTTGGTTTGTGTTTCGGAGATGCATTTTAGTAGAACTCTGGATACTGATCTTCGATATAGCTTTCCTTCTAACATTGTATATTTAGGAGCTCGATATTTTATTTCTCGAGCTTCATTTAGGTCAGACGGCAGGTTTCCTTCACGGAGGAAATCTATCATTGGAGTAATCCAGCTCTTTTCAACTTCTTCGATTCCCATCATTTCGGCGACTGGTGTCTCATCGATGTCGATTGCTGGTGTATTGGAGATTAACCAGTTGATCACTCTTTCTGTTTTGCTATCATAAGATCCTGTAAATCTAGAAAGTTGATCTGCGCATTTGTTTTCCGAACACGGAAATTCTGTATTTTGAAATTCTCAAACTTTTTAGTCAATTCCTTTACTTTAGCGAGGTACTTGACCATGTTGAATTCTTTTGCCTCGTATAGGCCGTTAATCTGTCTCTGTACTAACTCCGAATCGGTTAGCACTTTAAGATTCTTTATGTTAGCTTTGATCGCCATTTCCATTCCTGCAATCAATGCTTCGTACTCAGCTTCATTGTTGGTTACCACGAAGTCCAATGTTATCGCATAATTTACATCTTCTTCAATTGGTCCAGTAAAGTTGATTCCAGCTCCGCCTCCCTCTCGGCTTGAAGCACCGTCGACGTGCATTAACTAGGTCTGATTTTCTACCACCAGGATATCATTATCATGACTGGTTGACTCCTCGTGTTCTAATGCTGTGGTCGAAGTTTCCAACAGGAAATCGGCCAGAACTAGGGCCTTAATAGCGATGCGTAGTTTATATTCAATTTCAAACTGTCCTAGTTCGATCGCCCATTTGATTAATCTACTAGAGGCTTATGGTTTTGCCAAGACTTGTCTTAGTGGTTGATTTGTGAGTACTATAATTTTATAAGTTAAGAAGTATAGTCGGAGTTTGCGTGCTGCCACTACCAAAGCCAAGGCAAATTTTTCTATCTCCACTTCTTCTCCGCCCCTTGTAGTAACTTGCTTAGATAGTAGACATGCTTATGTTTCGAGCCTTCTATATTTACTAAGACCGAACTGATGGCTACCGTGGAGATAGATATGAAAATTTATAATGGTTTAACTTCAGTTGGTTTAGCTAATAATGGCGAGGAGGTCAGATATTCCTTTAATTGGTTGAATGCTTGATCGCACTCTTTAGTCCAAATAAAGTTTTTTGCCTTTCGTAAAGTTTGAAAGAATGGAAAGCTTATATCCGCTGATTTGGATATGAACCTATTCAATGCCATAGTTTTTCCTACCAAACTTTGTACTTGAGAAATTGTTTTAGGCGGCCTCATTTCAATTATAGCTCGAATCATTTCGGGATTTGTTTCAATTCCCCTTTGATGGACCATGTATCCTAAAAACTTTCCGGATTTTACCACAAAGGTACATTTTGCGGGGTTTAGCTTCATCCGGTATTTTCTTAGTATTCGAAAACACCGATCGAGATGTTTTACATGGTCGGCTTCATTCATGCTTTTGACCAGCATATCGTCAACGTAGACTTCCATTATTTCTCCGATCAACTCCCTGAACATTAGGTTAACCAGTCTCTGGTAAGTGGCTCCATCATTCCTTAGGCCGAATAGCATAACAATAAAGCAATATACACCTTGCTCCGTTATAAAAGCAGCTTTTTCCTGGTCTCGCTCATCCATGTAGATTCGGTAGAAACCTTGAAAAGCGTCCATCTGATGGGATAGTGCCCTGCAAGCCAATACATTTAGCTTGTACTGGAACTATCATTATCTTTCTTTAGTACAAATGACTTAATACGCACGTTTATTATATGTGTATAAGGATAAACAATGGCCAACTTCATCTCTCGCGAATACATTTAAGCGATTGGATGAAATCCTTAGATTACATTTGACTATGGGACGATTCACTTCAGTACTGAGTGCAATCATGAAACAGTTTTTAAGGTCGTAATCTTAAAACTGTTCCAAGTCATAGATTCCGAACAAGACGGGGTATCGTAGGAATCACCAAGACTTGTACAAGTATGCATGATTCACATGGAGTGAATTTGTAGCGTTTCATGAACAAGGCATTTGAGGCCAGTGCATACGAGTAGGTGGTTCAATGGAGGATTGAACGCATCGAACGACCCGAACAGAGAAACCCATTGTGGAAGCGCATGACGCATATCGGTGATGGGATGTTTTTCAAGGCTTATAATAGTGTACGATTTAGTCCTTTGACTTGAGGTGCTAGGGCGAATTCGGTGAATAAGTGTGCGTACTTAGATCTAGGTATAGATCACTTAGCTTGACTCAAGGCTTATAATAGTGTACGATTTAGTACTTTGACTCGAGGTGCTAGGGCGAATTCGGTGCATAAGTGTGCGTACTTAGATCTAGGTATAGATCACTTAGCTTGATCATGACATGCCTAGGTTGGGTGCGTATAGTTATGTACGCGAGTGGTTAGTACCAATATGGAATCTACCGACTCATCATAATGGATGAGAGAATTTCCTATACGATTCTTAGATAATATATCCGAGGAATCCACGGCCGTGGTCGGTGACGGATTTTGGAAGGGGTTTCCAAATTTAGCAGTCACACTGGAATATTATCCCGAATTAGAAAGTATAGTTATCGAGACAAATTTAGAGGTGCCGATCAATTCACACACCCTAAGTCTTGATCGGGAATATTAGTCGATAGAAGGACCGTATGTACTGTTGGGATTTTATGGGTATAATTGTCAACTACAACAGTGTGGAATTTAAAATTTTTATTTATACACCAAATCCCAGGGAACACTTATTAGCACATATGAAAAGGGTTGAAATTAATTTCAGCAAGTGTATACTAAAATTAAATGAGAAGGTAAAAGCTATTTTACCTCACCACAGGCAAGGTGGTGGTTTTCCTCCGGTCTTCAATTGTTCACTAGAGCACCCCAAGTGTTGTGCCTCTAGAGAAAGTCCACACCAGATGGATTTGAGTGACTTCGCGAAATCCCCAGGCTCAGAACTAGGATTAAGGAATTGTCTCGTCAGGAATTGGATTCAGATCCGGGAAGAAAACTTGGAGAAAAATCCTACACAGGGAGGGGCGATTTTTCTTGACAGGGTTCGGTTATGCAAGGGGTGAGAAGGGGGCTGAAATTTTCGGCCTCTCTTGTTTTCTTGTGTTTTTGATTTTCTTTCTTGCTTAGAATAAATCTTTTAGGTTTTTCAACTCTCTCTCTGAAAAGATTATGTGTATCTAGTATTTATAGATATCTAATTAGAAGACTCCTTCTCCTAATAGGTATCTAATCTTGAAAGGATCTCTCCTTATCAAGAAACAAGATACACAAGATCCTTTTCATCTTAGGAAACAAGATTTGTCACAATCTCTTTCCTAGTTACACAAGATATCAAACATGATCATTTATCAATTCAAGACTTATTTCCCAAGCAAAAAATCGGCCACCTCATTTAAATGAAATCGGCCCATATGCTTTTTAATTAATCCCAAATTAATTTGATCATTGTTCCCAAAATCGGCCCATGCAAGATTAATTAATTCCAGACTAATCTATCTTTACAATAATTGGCCCATATGCTTAAATTAATTAATCAAAGATCAATTAACTTTCATATGGATCGGCCCATGTGTTTTAATTAATTAATCCACTATTAATTAATTAATCCTTTTCCAATTAACACTTTAATTGAGGATTTAATCAATCAGAAATTCCAATTGATTCATTAATTAGTTACTCCTAATTAATGATTCTCCATTTTGAATTAATACTTTAATTCTTGATTAATTAATTAGTTACTTCTAATTAATTATTCTTCTTCATGAATTAATACTTTAATTCATATATTGATTTAATTCCTTAAATCAATTGATTCCTTTCAGACTGTCACTGTCCAACTGTATTGTGTGTGACCCTCTAGGTTCACCATCAATTGGCAGCAGGCCCACGACTTTCGTGATTTAATTAGTGAGCAATTAATATGTAATTAATTGCTCCGATCAATTAACCACTTTAATTGACCACTCCAGAATTAATTTCCTTATTAATTCAGGAGTACCCACACCTCATGGTCGATGTCTAGCCACAAACCCATGAGGCCCAACTTCAGGTGAATTGATTTCGTGAACCTTCACCTCTTATAAATGCCATGTACATACGGTCCTTCTATCAACTAATTTCCCGATTGAGACCTAGGGTGTGTGAATTGGTCGGCACCTCTAATTATCTCAATGCTGTACTTTCTAATTCAGGATAATAATTCCAGTGTGACTGCTAAATTTGGAAACCCCTTTCCAAATACGTCACCGACTACGGCCGTAGATTCCTCGATTTTATTATCTAAGAACGTACAGGAAATTCTCTCATCTTATCAAGATGAGTCGATAGATCCTTTATTAGTACTAACTATCCGCGTACACGTTCATACGTACCCAAAGTAGTCGCACAATGACCAAGCTATGTGATCGGCTCCTAAATCAAAGTACGTATTCCCGTGTACCGAATCCGCCCTAGTACCTCAAGTCAAAGGACTAAATCGTACACTATTATAAGTCTTGAGAGACATCCCATTACCGATATGCTTAACACACTTCCACGATGGGTCTCTCTGTTCGGGTCGTTCGATGCGTTCGATCCCCTATCGAACCACCTAGTCATATGCACTAGCATTCAATGCCTTGTTCATGATCCGACAACAAATTCACTTCATGTGAATCATGCATAATCCTACAAGTCTTGACGATTCATTCGATACCCCGTCTCGATATGAATCTATGACTTGGAACATTTTTTATATCACGACCTTTGAGACTGTTTCATGATTAATCGCACCCAATACTGAAGTGAATAATCCCGTAGTCATGAGTGATCTCAGGGTTTCAACCAATCGCTTAGATAAGTTCGCGAGAGATGAAGGTGGCCATTGTTTAATTCACGTACTATGAATAAACGGGCGTATTATCTTATAAATCATAAGATTGCTTCTAAAGGAAGTTCCTTAACAAGCTTATATTTGTTGGCTTGCTGGGCACTATCCTATCAATCTCCCACTTGCCCTAAAGCCAACCACATACGTTTCTAAGGCCCATCTCACTCCAGATGTCCATCGAACCCTTTTGTGATTATGACTTAATTAGTGGATCTGCTATGTTGTCTCTTGACGTGCCCCCACGTCTTATTCTACCTATGATTTTCCAGATCATATGATATATTTGTGTTTAGATCATGGGTGAGATCTCGATTCCTTTGCTAAAGCAATTGCCTTAAGTTATCATTGAAGATAACTATAGGCCTCACAATGCTAGGTACTACTTCCAATTTATTGGAAGAAGTTTTTCGTCCAAACACTTTCCTTCGCTGTATTTAATACTGCGAAATATTCTGTTTTATTGGTTAACCCAGCATCGATTGTCTTTTGAACTTCTTTCAAATCATCGTTGCCCCATAAAACCAGAATATTATATTCACTTCAGACGGGAAACTCGAATCACTAAATCCTTTGAGTTCCATTTCTTCATTATTACCGTTGACCAGCAATATATCCTCAGAACTCCCAGAGTTGTTTAAGGAATACTATTTTCGGTGATCCAGTACTTCTTACTGGTGTTCGACTAACATCAGCTTATGATACTCATATCATGTGTTTAGTCTGGTCTTGTACATGACATTGCATATACTATGCCACCTTTTAGTTTGAAGGTGTACAGAGATATTATCCTCTTTACTCATCCAATGTAGGGCTCATTGACTTTGAGAGAGATTTTATATCTCCATGGAAACTGTCCTCTCTATGACTTTCCATACTGATTTCATTCAGTTTTTGTCCATGTACTAAGATTTGGGATTTCAAACATCTCTCTAATCTATCACAATAGATACGTACTGCCAATACGTGAGATGTATCCCTTAAATCTTTTAACGAAGAATTTCGTGAATGAGCACGCTTTCGTCTGCGTTTAACACTCTTACAACATCTATGTCAACTTTAGTGTTTATATTACGAACAATGCAAAAACTCCCACTGATTCTTTTGTACATTGAGATTTTATGCAATTTTGATAAAGTCAACCGCCTTGACTGTCTCATCTAGTTGAATGTTCCAGCTTCGGGATACTGGTCTAGAATTATAGATTCACCTTTGGATTTAAATCCAATGGATATGCTTCGTAGTCATAAGAAGCTTCTATAATTCGTTGTTTCCAAACGGATTATTTACAATCCATTTAGATCACATGGTGTTTAAGCTATGTGCCCGAATCTATGTTATATATAGATATTTCGAAAGTCCTTGGATCACTACCCAATCGATCATATTCGTGAACGTACTAGTTCTTTTCGAATTCGATCGAATCTTCGAAATTTGGTGTACAAAATTTTGGTTCAGTAGGTTTGAAAATACACTCCCACTATTTGTAGGGATGTGTCCAAGTCTAGGACTTCATCAAGTTCCATGGTAAAATCCCATTTCTATTAGCGAGGGAACCACCCTCTAAGAACTGGGTATCCTTAGCAACGGACTCCTTTCGTTCTATAGGATCATGGAACAGGTATCCAATGGATTTCGTTGAATACCCTACAAATTTCTCAATTGAATCCACTATCCAATTTTATCATTCATGGATGATATACCATACTAGGGTTAGTACGGTTTTTCGTAGGAATTGACTTAAGAAGGTTAGAAGTCTAAGTATCCTTCCAGAGTCATGGAGTTGAACCCCAGAATTGATTGAGGAGTTTTAGCAATACTAGTTTAAGGAATGAATCTAGTCTTTCATAGTTCGATTCCTTTTACTAGATTTAACTCGCTATTCAAGAATTCTTTTCTTGATTTAGATAATTTTGAGTAATTTAGGGCTTATGTATTAAACATTTCGATTACATCGAAAGATCATACTTTAATGCCCTTAATTGCTTCGGTTTTGGAATCCTTTGAATCCTTTCAACATTTTCATATTTGCACTTTACTTAGTGCCTTTATGAAACACTTTGAACCCTTCAACCTTTCCAAAAACTTGTACCTCCAAAGTACACATATCCTAAATGCCATTAGGATATTTTATGAAGCAATTAATTACTCGCACTAATGCTTTAGTGATCCACATATGTATAAATGGTTTTTCATCCATTAAACACTTGGTACTTCAAAATACCTTTAATCGATTGATTTCTTATTCAAATAGGATTCACATGTTTTTGATTTCATCAATCTTCTATTTTTCAAGAGCCATGATTGAAAACAATTCATTGTTTCCTTCTTTTAGGAATTATGATCGAATGTGGATTATTATCTAATTTGTTTTTTTTTCTTTGATTTAGCATAATTGTTTAAGTTTTATCAATGCTTATTTCTTTGCTTTATTTATAACAGTAAAGCAATTGTGTACGAATTAAAAGCTTTAATTTAAATAACTCCATTCATAATGGTAAAGCTAAGAAGTTTCGTACAGAGTTCGAAATAAATAGAAAAACTCTAACTAATGCTTAAATTCACAATTAAAGAAAAACATATGCTAATAAGAAAAATCCAGATGCTCCTTGACCCATTCCCTGAAGTATGTTTCCCTCATGTGCAGTCGAAACCCGAACTTGGTTACATGCAGCACGTTCCAGTCATCCTCTGTAAACACTTTTACAGAAACCAGAAATGTTAGATGTTTTACATCAAAAGAAAATCTTAAGATGTTTTTCATCAAAGGAAATAACTTAGGTTATAACTTGGTCAAGTATGTTTCGGAATTCCTCATCAGTCATGTTCCTCAATTCCTCATCTTTCTTACATAAGGGACAATTCTTTCCTTCGATCAATCCTTGTCCTCTTTCGAGGGCTTTCTCATATTTGTCTAACAACTTATGCAAATCATTGGTCTCAATTCCTTTACTTGGAACTTCACAATGATCGATAAAATGAGAGAATGATTCAGGCAGGCTATTTGTGATGATTACCATTTTATCATCTAGAGTCAATTTAGCTCCAAGCTCATTGATTCGATTTAGCCTCTTGATCAGGTAAGTGCAATATTTACTAATATTTTTGAACCCAGTCATGCCTTCATCGTGGAGTGATGATATCCAGATTTGCAATATCGTTTGTTCGCAATTGACTGTGAATATTGGCATGGCTAAATATAAATAATAGACAACAATAAGCAGACAGATTTAAGATAAAACATATAATTAACGAAGATTGGTCTTTCTATCGAAAAAGTTCTCCCACTATTTTATCGAAACAATAACCCCTTGCATTGTTCGGGAAATTCTATTTCCTATTATGTCTTGACGTCCCGGCAGACATTAATTGCACCCACGACTCGCGACCATACAATTAACTCCCTAGGTAGGTATACTTTTACCAATTGTGTTACTCCACAACCTTCAAGCTATTTTGCCTCGATTTTCGCATTTATCTAGCACTGCTACATCATAAATGTTACTACTCGTTTAAGTCTAACCAAGTCAATCTTGATGAGCAAAAGGCCCGGTCATGAAATCCCCGTAACTGGTTATCGGTCGATTTTCACATCCCGACAAGTCCCCACCCTTGTCGAGTTTAGTTATAAACAAGAATCAAGGAATTTCGTTTATTGTCCCTTTCTTCGACTCGGGTGCCAGACTCTGGATCACCTCTATCGATAAGTAGACAACATACACTAATCCCTATTGATGGAAGGCTTGGATCTATAAAACTTCATTCTATAGTTTACCCAATATGACTTAATATTTTATTTCCAGAGGGGGTTTTCGGTTTTAGGAAGTTTGAGGTAACTCTCCTCGAGATCTCACCGCATTAATTATGCTTTATTATTTATTTAGTGATCTAAATTCTAGCGCGCAAGCCTAAAATAAATCAACAAATAAAAATAAAACATTCACACCTAGCATGCATGCAACCACAGTATGTTTTCGATCGGGAGCCTCCTATGCGGACCACCATCGAGCCAAAGACGATGGTCCTATTGGTCAATCTATTGGGTTTCACAGAGACCTACTCTATTACACATTTTACCATGCATACTGATCTTACGCGTTTTCGTTGGTTCGATCAAAGTGTATTGCGATGTGATATGAATGCAAACAAATAGAAGAGAAAGATCAATAATATTGTATTCAATGTGATTGAGTACAAGTTACAATAATTTGGAGTCCTATTCGAGCATTATTGGATGCCGTACAAGCTAGAGGGCGAAATATATACGAGCTAGCCTATATTAATATTCCCAAGTGTGTCCGAGCAGCTGTATCGAAGTGAGAGCACCCGGGAAGTTGTGTCGTCGTCATAAATGCATGGAGTATTTATAACAGAATTGACGGGCTTGGGCCCAGGCTAGGCCCAACAACACCTCTCGAGCTCGGGATCTTTTCAATGGTTCGGAACACTTCATTTAGAACCCTGGGCCAGCACCTGGTTCTTGGGGGCGGGATCTAGTTTGTTAGATCCACACCGAGCCTGCGAAGGCTGGGAATCCGAATTACCCCTCATCACATACATGGCCTTTAGTCTTCTTGGGCTCCCACCTTGCTTGTAACGGGCCTCCATCCTAAACTAATAAAACAGTAAAGCCCTATCTATTACAATGGCTCAAAGTGGCCCAAAAACTTAAGGCTCGCAGGCCCAATAAAACCAATAAGATTAAAATCAACAAATCACATTTAACCTAAAGGTCAAGGCTATGCGCGATCGAAAACCATGTAAACAATTTCACGTTGAGCAAGAAACAAGCAAAAATAATTTTCTTATTTCTTATATTATTTTAAAACTACCTTTCAAAATAACTTTAGATTCTAGTTTTAAAAACCCCTTTCTAAAACAATCTCTTAATTATCATTTTAAAACCCCCTTTTAAAATGACCCTTTGATTTTATTTTAAAACCCCTTTTAAAATTAAATCACTATTTCTATTTTAAAACCCCTTTTAAAATATCTCATGGTTCTTACTTTAGTCCACTACTAATTATGAAAATTAATCCTTCGGATAATAAAACACCTTTTAAACATAATTCAGGTTCTGGAAATTTCAAATTTTGAAAATTACAGTTTGGTCCTTCAATTTTCAAAAATTACTTTTTGACCCCAAAACTTTTGGAAATAACAAATCGGCCCCAAAAATTCCAGAACTTGCAAATTGGCCCAGAAAACAGAAATTAATATTTTATTTCCAGAAACTTTTGTTAATCGGAAAACAGCCCCTGAAGTTTTCATAAATTGCAAAACAGCCCCACAACTTACGGAAATTGCAAAACAGACCCCTATCGCTAAGAAAAACAGATTTTCAATTTCAGCCCAAAATTTCCAGAAAAATAAAATTTCAGATTCTGTCCCGATTTTATAAAAATCGCAAATTGCAGTTTTAGTCCTATAAAATTCGTAAATTGCAGATCTGGCCCAAATAAGAATTATGTTTTTTACCCGAACACATAATTAATCATAATCAGCAAGATCCATGCATAGAACACGACAAATAAACATATTCACGAAAATTGAAGTGTTCAAGCCTTTTTCATATGTGCATAATAACCTGGCTATGATACCACTGTTGGGATTTTATGGGTATAATTGTCAACTACAACAGTGCGGAATTTAAAATTTTTATTTATACACCAAATCCCAGGGAACACTTATTAGCACATATGAAAAGGGTTGAAATTAATTTCAGCAAGCGTATACTAAAATTAAATGAGAAGGTAAAAGCTATTTTACCTCACCACAGGCAAGGTGGTGGTTTTCCTCCGGTCTTCAATTGTTCACTAGAGCACCCCAAGTGTTGTGCCTCTAGAGAAAGTCCACACCAGATGGATTTGAGTGACTTCGCGAAATCCCCAGGCTCAGAACTAGGACTAAGGAATTGTCTCGTCAAGAATTGGATTCAGATCCGGGAAGAAAACTTGGAGAAAAATCCTACACAGGGAGGGGCGATTTTTCTTGACAGGGTTCGGTTATGCAAGGGGCGTGAAGGGGGCTGAAATTTTCGGCCTCTCTTGTTTGCTTGTGTTTTTGATTTTCTTTCTTGCTTAGAATAAATCTTTTAGGTTTTTCAACTCTCTCTCTGAAAAGATTATGTGTATCTAGTATTTATAGATATCTAATTAGAAGACTCCTTCTACTAATAGGTCTCTAATCTTGAAATGATCTCTCCTTATCAAGAAACAAGATACACAAGATCCTTTTCATCTTAGGAAACAAGATTTGTCACAATCTCTTTTCTAGTTACACAAGATAACACAATCTCTCCTAATCCTTATCATAATCAAACATGATCATTTATCAATTCAAGACTTATTTCCCAAGAAAAAAATCGGCCACCTCATTTAAATGAAATCGGCCCATATGCTTTTTAATTAATCCCAAATTAATTTGATCATTGTTCCCAAAATCGGCCCATGCAAGATTAATTAATCCCAGACTAATTTATCTTTACAATAATTGGCCCATATGCTTAAATTAATTAATCAAAGATCAATTAACTTTCATATGGATCGGCCCATGTGTTTTAATTAATTAATCCACTATTAATTAATTAATCCTTTTCCAATTAACACTTTAATTGAGGATTTAATCAATCAGAAATTCCAATTAATTCATTAATTAGTTACTCCTAATTAATGATTCTCCATTTTGAATTAATACTTTAATTCTTGATTAATTAATTAGTTACTTCTAATTAATTATTCTTCTTCATGAATTAATACTTTAATTCATATATTGATTTAATTCCTTAAATCAATTGATTCCTTTCAGACTGTCACTGTCCAACTGTATTGTGTGTGACCCTCTAGGTTCACCATCAATTGGCAGCAGACCCACGACTTTCGTGATTTAATTAGTGAGCAATTAACCACTTTAATTGACCACTCCAGAATTAATTTCCTTATTAATTCAGGAGTACCCACACCTCATGGTCGATGTCTAGCCATAAGCCCATGAGGCCCAACTTCAGGTGAATTGATTTCGTGAACCTTCACCTCTTATAAATGCCATGTACATACGGTCCTTCTATCAACTAATTTCCCGATTGAGACCTAGGGTGTGTGAATTGGTCGGCACCTCTAATTATCTCAATGCTGTACTTTCTAATTCAGGATAATAATTCCAGTGTGACTGCTAAATTTGGAAACCCCTTTCCAAATCCGTCACCGACTACGGCCGTAGATTCCTCGGTTTTATTATCTAAGAACGTACAGGAAATTCTCTCATCTTATCAAGATGAGTCGATAGATCCTTTATTAGTACTAACTATCCACGTACACGTTCATACGTACCCAAAGTAGTCGCACAATGACCAAGCTATGTGATCGGCTCCTAAATCAAAGTACGTATTCCCGTGTACCGAATCCGCCCTAGTACCTCAAGTCAAAGGACTAAATCGTACACTATTATAAGTCTTGAGAGACATCCCATTACCGATATGCTTAACGCACTTCCACGATGGGTCTCTCTATTCGGGTCGTTCGATGCGTTCGATCCCCTATCGAACCACCTAGTCATATGCACTAGCATTCAATGCCTTGTTCATGAAACGACAACAAATTCACTTCATGTGAATCATGCATAATCCTACAAGTCTTGACGATTCATTCGATACCCCGTCTCGATATGAATCTATGACTTGGAACATTTTTGAGATCACGACCTTTGAGACTGTTTCATGATTAATCACACCCAATACTGAAGTGAATAATCCCGTAGTCATGAGTGATCTCAGGGTTTCAACCAATCGCTTAGATAAGTTCGCGAAAGATGAAGGTGGCCATTGTTTAATTCACGTACTATGAATAAACGGGCGTATTATCTTATAAATCATAAGATTGCTTCTAAAGGATGTTCCTTAACAAGCTTATATTTGTTGGCTTGCTGGGCACTATCCTATCATGTACATGGCAATTATAAGAGAGACGAGGTTCACAAATATCAATTCACCTGAAGTTGGGCTTCATGGGCTTGTGGCTAGACATCGACCATGAAGTGTGGGTACTCCTGAATTAATCGAGGATTTGATTCTAGGAGTGGTCAATTAAATCACGAGGAATTTGTGGGCCTGCTGCCAATTGATGGTGAACCCAGAGGGTCATACACAATACAATTGGACGGTGACTGTTATAAAAGGATGTAAAAGGAATTAATTGATTTAAAGGTAATTAAATCAATTAAATGAATTAAAGTGTTAATTCAAGCGGGAGATTAATTAATTAGTTGATTTAATTAAATTGCTAATTAATTAATTAATGGAAATATTAATTTATTAATATGGATTGGGTTTTTAATTAAAGTTGTTAATTAAAAGAAGGTTTGCAAGACATGGGCCTCTAATTAAAAGCCCTTAAGAAGTCTTGCAAACCTCGGTCAAGTAGAAGACTTATAAATAGGGTTCTGCATGAGCTCAAAAAGCTAACACCCTAGCACAAAACCCTAAGTCTTCTCTGCCCTAGTAGCCGCCGCCCCAAACCCTGCGCCGCCACCAATAGCCGCCGCCTCCTGCTAGTCGTGAGCTGCTATAGTGCCGCCGTGAGTTCTCCCCAGTTCCTCCGTGCTGGATCTTGCCCTGCCAAGAAGATCTGCACAGTCCTACATTAACAAACCTCTTAGATCTAGTTCTTAGCCTAAAACTAGGAGGTGTTGCCAGAATCCAGTTGTTGTGGACTAAACTCTGGAGGTGAGACATTTGGATCACTCCAGTGAACTAGAATCAGAATCAGAGTTGGAGGTTGCCACCACCTAGTCTGAGGTGAGGTAAAAATCGAAATCCCCTTGTTTTAATACATTGTGTGTTTTGTTTCATGCTTTCGTATACATAATATGGAGATCTAATATATGGGACCTTGGGTGCTTCGAAAAATTTTAAAATTCCGCACTTTTGTTGTTCTGACAATCGAGGCAACCCAACAGTGGTATCAGAGCCAACTCCATACTTATTATACGAAAAGCCTGAACATAATGTGTGTTCATCGTATATGATTAATTATGTATATGTAAACACGTGATAATTATGTTATGTAAATTGATTCTTGCTTGTTATGACTAGGTCTATGATTGGGTAAAACTGCTTTTTCAGATCTGTGGCGAATTTATAGTTTTTGAAAACTTCAGGACTTTTGTGCAATAAAATCGCATATTAGGGTTTTAAAGCAAAATTTTAGAATCTGGAAATTTCAAAAATACTGGACTGTTTTGCATATCTGGTCGCATAGCTTTTTGGGGTCGTTTTGTATTTTCAAAAGTCTGGGGACTGTTTTGCAATTACCAAAACTTCAGGGGTCTGTTTGAAAAATAAAAAAATTTCAGAATTCAAAATTTTATTTTCTGGACTGCTGCCCGAATTTGTTCTGGGGTGTTTTGTAACTTTTTAAAAGTTTTGTGGTCAAAGTGCAATTTTCAAAAGTTGAGGGGCCGAAAATGCAATTTTTAAAAGTTGAAAAACAGAATCTGAATTTGAGCAGAAAATTTATTTTTGTTTACCCGAATATTTATTATGTCATAATTTGACTAAAAAGTAAGAATCATAGGAAGTTAGTTTTAAAAGGTTCTTTTAAAACTAAGAAAGAAATAGGTAAAGGATGTTTGCATGTTTCTTGCTCTACGTGAACTGTTTACGTGATTTTCGATCAAGCCGAGCCTTGACTTTAGGGTAGATGTGATTGGTTTAATTTAATGTTTGGTTTTTATTGGGCCTGCGAGCCTATTATATTTTTGGGCCACTTTGAGCCATTGTAATAGAATAGGGCTTTACTGCTTTCCTAGTTTAGGATGGAGGCCCGTTTACAAGCAAGGTGGGAACCCAAAAGATATAAATGCCATGTATGCATGGTACATTATGTAATAGCATAGGCCTGTTTGCAAACCCTTTAGATTGACCAATAGGGCCAACATCATTGTCTCGATGATGGCCCACATAGGAGGCTCCCGATCGAAAACATATTGTGGTAGTATGCATGCTAGGCTTGTATGGCTTTTATTTATTTGTCGATTTATATTTAGCTTGTATGAGATGCGCGCTAGAATCTAGATTGTAATAAAAGATAAAGCATAATTAACACAGTGAGATCTCGAAGAGAGTTAGTATAACCTTCAAACCAGTAAATCCCCTCTTGAATTAAATATTAAGTCATATTGGATTAAAATAAAATGAAGTATTTATATAAATCCAAGCCTTCCATCAATAGGGACTAGCGTATGTTGTCTACTTATCGATAGAGGTGATCCAGAGTCTGGCACCCGAGTCGAAGAAAGGGACAATACGCGAAATTCCTTGACTCCTGTTTTTTAACTAAAACACGACAATGGTGAGAACTGGTCGGGATGTGAATATCGACCGATAAACAGTTACGGGGAGTTCACGACCGGGCCCGTTGCTCATCATGATTGATGGGTTAGACTTAAATATTAGTAACACTTATGATGTAGCAGTGCTAGATAAGTGCGAAAACCGAGGCAAAATAACTTGAAGGTTGTGTAGTGACACAATTGGCAATAAGTATGCCTACCTGGGGAATTGGTTGTATGGCCACGAGTCGTGGGTGCAAATAATTGCCGCTGGGACGTCAAGACCTACTAGGAAATAGAATTTCCCGAACAATTGAAGGGGTAATTGTTTCGATAAAATAGTGGGAGAACTTTTACGATAGAATGTCCAACCTTCGTAGATTATAAGTATTATTCATTAACTAGTCCACTGAATGTTTGTCTTCTTTTTAAGGATACTGAGATATCTGTAATTATCCATTTTACTATTTATCCTCGACTAATAAAATAACTGGATCAAAATATCGACTAGGCGAGAAACTTGAGAATTGTCTTAAATTCCAAAAAAGGGGAATGATGTTCTTAAACGACGAGCCTATGCCTTATGCGCTTCCGACATAAGTCAAAATATAAGAAACGAATCACCCGTAGAGTATGGGAATATTAATGATTGTTCCTTCATATAAAGATGAATCTCATATGTGAAACGAATCACCTATAGAGTATAGGAATCTTAATGATCGTTTCCTCAAATAAGCATCAAGATTGAACGAGCCATGGAAGCAACATGAGGAGCATGTCTGAAGCTTCTGAAGCAACCCTCAAAAGACCTGTTTTGAGGACCAGTCTTCTGAAACAAACCTCCACCTCAAAAGGCTTGTTTTGAGGAGTAGTTTTGAATGGATTTGATTCGAGACTTCTAAGGAATTGTTTCAAAACTCGAGAATAAATGAAGGAACTAGTGTCAAAGATCACTTTCTTTGTTTTATCAATCTAGTTGAAAACTTGATCAATTAAACGTAGGCCTGGAAGTGATCTTAACATTAACTTCCTCCTAAATTCTCCTCCCGCTCATTCAAATGACTCTTGAAATACACTGATCTTAGGCAAAATTGCAAAAATCATCCCAAACTAATCACTGATTTTGGATTTTCGTCCCAAACTATTTAATTTGGCGAATTTCGTCCCGAAATTTAATATTTTTTTGGAATATCGTCCCACCATAATTATATGACGGAATTGCGCATTTGCCGATGAATTATCACATGACTGCTTAAGTATCATGACATGGTAAACTTTAACATGAATAATTATATAATATTGCAGAGTTCGTCCCAAATTAATTACAAGATTGAACGTCATTTTCATTAAATTAGAAATTTAATATTGAGACTAAATTCATACAAAATGGTAAATTATGGGACGAAATTTGGCGAGTTGATATAGTTTGGGACGAAAAATCAAAATTAGTAATTAGTTTGGGACGGTATTCCAAAAAAATATTAAATTACGGGACGAAATTCGCCAAGTTAAATAGTTCGGGACGAAAATCCAAAATCCGTAATTAGTTTGGGACGTTTTCTGCAATTTTACCCTGATCTTATTTGATAAGTTGATCACATTTCATGAATCAACCAAAGTACGGGTTAAAGGCAAATAGGATAAACCTGTCATGATCTTTTACACTTCATGGACTGCAAAGTCAAAGAAGAGTAAAATGAAGAAGAATTTATTCTCTTCTAAATTCGACCATAAAGGTAGTCAAAAGAACGCAAGTAGCCTAAAAGTTGAATTATCCCACTGCATCTAAGAAAGGCACTGATATGTTTAATAGATTAGATGATCTAATTAATTAAGCAACGTTTCAATTAAAGGGTTAATTGAAAAGGAAAAGCAATCAATTAAAGAAGTTAATTGAAAGGAAGTAAATTAATTGAATTAAACCATTAAATAAATTTTATTGAATTAATGTGTGAAGTTCCAATTAATACAAAGATAATAATCCATAACTTTGGTACGCTAGACTTGGACACATCTCCAAGAGTAGGATTCAAAAGTTGGTTTCGCCTAAGCTTCTTGAAAAATAGAACTTGGATGAACTTCTTACTTGCGAATCATGTCTCAATGGAGAGATGACCAGATCTCCTGTCACAGGGAATCCAGAGCGAACCAAACAAAATCTGGATTTAATCCATGAATATGGACCACTAAAAGATAGTGTAAGAGGAGATTACTCATACTTTGTATTTTTTGCTGATGACCTTGGTCGTTAGTGAAAAATGTATCTAGTGAGATACAAATCCGAAAATCCAAGAAAGGTATTTCAATACGAAGTAGAGAATCAACAAAGACATAGTATTACGACCTTTTGATCTAATCGAGATAGCAAATACTTGTCAAGGATTCCTCAATTATCTCAATGAGAATGTGGTTCTCATACAACAAACTCGTCCTAAGATGCCTCAACATATTGAAGTGTCTAAAAAGATGGAATCTAACATTGTTAGGCATTGTTCGATCCATGTTGAGTTTTGTTAAGCTTCCTTATGCATTCTAGGGGTTGGTCCTCCTGACTGCATCGAAGATACTAAGCAAAGTACATTCAAAGTTCGTGCCTATAGAGCTTTACCAAGAAAGGTATGGCAAAATACCTCTATGCTCTTACTTCTGAGTATGGAGATCTCCTGCCGATGGTAAAAAGGAGAAAGGAGATAAATTGGCTAGTAGATCCAATTTGTATGTAATTGTGGGGTATCCAACGAAATCCATTGGATACTTGTTCCATGACAATAAGAAACAATCGTTTCTTCTAAATACCCGTTCCTCTGTTGATGAATTTCTCATCAAAGGAAATGGAAACGTCATGGAACTTGATGAAGTCCAAGATTTGGACCCATCCCTGCAAACAGTGGGAGTTAATCCAGAAACTACTAAACCATCAAGTACACCAATACTTCGTAGATCTGATCAAGTTCATTAAGAGCTTGAAAGATATGGTTTCACCATATACGAAGAAGCTACATTTGGATGTAGACGCACTTGCATGACTGGATGTTGGATGAAGATGAAGATGAAGTGCAAAGAAGATAAGAAGATAAGGGAAGGTTTTAATGATTTCCTGATGAGGGGTAATTTGGATCCCCTACTCTCGCTAGCTCGATGTGGATCGAATAGCACCAATTCCCATCCCCAGAGACGCCGAGCAGAGCCAGGGTTTTGAAATAAACTATTCCGAGCCTATAAAGAGAATCCGTGGTCAAAGGCTACTATTGGGCCGAGCCCATCAAATCATCTATAAATAACCCAAGCATTTATGACGACGACACAACTTCCCAGGTGCTCTTCCTTCGAGACTGCTGCTCGGACTCACTTGGGAATAATAGCATATGCTTTCTTATATGTATTTCACCCTCTAGCTTGTACGGCATCCAATAATGCTCGGATAGGACTCCCATTCCTTGTAATCTGTACTCGATCATTCTAAACATAATACTATTGATCTTTTATCTCCATTTACATACATTAGCACGACATTTCACAACAGCCTTATCGAACTAACGAAAAAGCGTAAGATCAATTGGCGCCCACCGTGGGGCCTTATTCGAGTATTAGATCGAAATATGCCTACTACGAGGAGAAATACGTATGTTAGCGGAGAGCCTCACTAACCAGAAACTCCGCCATTCATTATCCAGGGCGATCCTCCGACCAGCGGAGCATTCGTCTATTTGAGGTCGAAGATAAGACCTATGGGATGAATTTCCAACCTTAAGATTGGTGGTTTTATTCTGTGATTTCCCAGCTCATTTATTCCTTCAACGGATTTATTTCCCACAAATGATCCATTTTCTACTACATAAGCAAATAAGAAGTTTCACAGATATCGTCCACAGCAAACTAATACAGAATTAATCCCGTCGATTCGATCATCAGTTAACGACAAAAAGCTTAAAAAATCTATGGAATTACAGCTTATTAATGGTCGGAATTTATTTTTCCGATCATCATATTTATTAATCTCGGGAACAAATTTCACGAATCAATTATTTGAGAGATCAGTCACATAATCTGTATATATTATTTATCGGTTATCTGATGTTTTTCTCGAATCAGTTGGGATAAATTGAATATTTGAACAACGGCAACGAGTTATATAAATCCTCGAGGTCGCGAATGAGTATAGGCAATCGTCCGATCGCTAAAAGAAATTGAACAATGAAATTCGATCAGAGAACAAAGCTTTATTATTAATATTCTTCAAACAAGTTACAAAGTGAAGCCTCGAATATAATATCAGAATTCGAGCTCAAGAAATACAGTACGATCACTCCTACCCTATTACAAATTCTACGAGTAATTCTACCCTGTTACGTACTCGGTCTTCATTCCCTAAGATCGCTCCAGATGCAGAACTCAGCAATGATTCTTCTTGGCAATCACTAGCCACGTGTTGCACATCCTTCTTCGTACGGGATAAAAGCCGGATCGGAGCTCCTCTCCTGGGCTTAAGACCGACCTTAGGTCTTCATATGTAAATAATGATTGAAATACTCAATCATTATTTACAGGTTAATCCGAACCGGTGCAGCAAAGGGTTATCTCAGCAGAGGCACCCCAAGGAAGCTCGGAAGAACTATACTTCAAGAAAGCCCTCGAGGAAGCTGGTGCCTCAGATTTAAAGAACTCCTCTCAGATTAACCAGCTGCCCGATCGGATACTACGCCAGAAAACCGGAATTCTAACCCGCACCAGATAAGATATGTCTGGGAAAACAGGTTGCCTGCCGGTATTCTAGGCGCAATTTCTTTTGCCTGTCGATATTCTAAGCGAAAAGGCTTATACCAAAAGAGCTAAGATAAAAAAACAGGGTTCGAAGTCTAATCTCAAACTCTTTTATCTGGGAGGAAGTATGAATCAAATTTAAAACTTGTCCCATGGGGATCGGAGGAAGCATAATGGAAAAAGTGAGGAATGTCATATAAATAAAGGGACCTATTTATAGCGGTGAAGGGCTTTGAACCAACGGCCCAGATAACAGATCGCAAACGGTTAGGATGTACGTATTAAATGAACTGACCGATACATTTCCCGAGAAATAGGGTCCTGTTTGGTAAAGAGAACGTACGATCTAACAATGAGCAAAGAAAGGTTTATTCGAAATGTTCACTCGGACAAATGTTTTACTTATTATCCTATTCGAAAAATAGCCCAAGGATCAGGAGCACTTGACTAAAATTTCAACCCTCGTACACATGATATTCTAAATATGAAACCGTTATTTTTTACGACCGACTAATGATGTTTGAGCCGAGAAAGCTATGGTTGATCTACTCTAACAAAATTCTTGAGCTAAAAATCTCGGCAGCTCTGGGAATTCGGCAATAGCAAGGGTCAATTACAACGAGTTCTTTATTAATTTCAAGTCTACAAGATATTAGCTTGTTACTCACTCGAGAGACTACTGTTCGGTTATTTCCTTATTAATTTTAGATATTCGAGATTGAGTTATTGAAGATAAGATCGTGTCTGATTGTGCTCTATTTTATCAACAAGGAAAATAGAAAGTTCTATTCATGGATATAGTTACAAAGATACAAGAGTTCAAAAATGATAATATGTTACATAATAACCAAATAAAATTTTCGCTCTCCTTTTCTATCGTTTATTCGAAGTAACTTAGCTCCGAGCATGGAATCTCCTTTCGATCCGCAGGCTTTTAACTTTATTTAGGATCTTCCGAAGACAAAGGGGCGAACGCACGGCTTATCGGGTAACTGTATTTTGGATCGTTCTCTCCCCAGTATGTCTTCCCAAATGCATTGTAGCAACAGGTCCCTAATCGAAGACCTGCGCGACAACCTGCGGACATCATGAATCAGGCGTATTGGCCTTCAAGATGGAAATTGTATTTGCCTGTCGATATTCCAAGCGAGGTCGGGTTAGAAGACTGTCCCTCTTAAAACCTGTTCGAAGTCTGAGCTCAAATAGTTGAGTTAATTGAACAATGATTTTGATCGCCATGATCGGACGAATAAAATGCCTGAAATAAGACATCTCCAAAGGTACTACTACCTTTTATAGTGAAATTTGAATAAAATCCAACGGCATAGGATCCGCGAAGTTAATGGATGAGATTCGTCGACCGTTACAATTCTCAATAAAGGAGGGACCGTTTGGAAAAGATCAAACTTGGGAACATAAAGACAACAATAGAGAACAAAGGGTATTGGATTAAGCAAATCAAGAGCCTCACAAAGAATGTTCTTAACAAGACAAAGGATTACTTATTAAATTCTAAAGTTATTTACTATTTGCTATTTCGCTATGATTCATCTATTTCTCATGGTTACAGAAGACTATTATTCCATCGAAATTTATTTCGGTCAGAGTTATATATCCATTGGAAGTTCGTTTTGCCAATATTCTAATTTATTCGTCTTATTCCGATGATTATCAATCTCTGTTCATCTATTATTCTATCTCTACTTGTCTCCATCTACTATTGAAAAGGGTGAAAGCTGTTGCTATGACCCTCGAAGATCGACCTAGGGTGAAAGTCATTGCTATGCCCCTCGGATCGAAAAATAAAGTGGGTGACGACCCTCGGGCTAAAAATGGTCTGAAACGACTAAGGGTGAAAGCCGTTGCTACGCCTCTTAGATCGAAATTATTAAATGGGTGAAAGACGTTGCTACGACCCTCGGGCTAAAAATGCTCTGAAACGACTAAGGGTGAAAGCCGTTGCTACGCCCCTTAGATTGAAATTATTAAATAAGTGAAAGCCGTTGCTACGACCCTCGGGCTAAAAATGCTCTGAAACGACTAAGGGTGAAAGCCGTTGCTACGCCCCTTAGATCGAAATTATTAAATGGGTGAAAGCCGTTGCTACGACCCTCGGGCTAAAAATGCTCTGAAACGACTAAGGGTGAAAGTCGTTGCTACGCCCCTTAGATCGAAATTATTAAATGGGTGAAAGTCGTTGCTACGACCCTCGGGCTAAAAATGCTCTGAAACGACTAAGGGTGAAAGTCGTTGCTACGCCCCTTAGATCGAAATTATTAAATGGGTGAAAGCCGTTGCTACGACCCTCGGGCTAAAAATGCTCTGAAACGACTAAGGGTGAAAGACGTTGCTACGCCCCTTAGATCGAAATTATCGAATGGGTGAAAGCTATTGCTAAGACCCTAACTGCAAGTTATTGATGATGCCGAAAATTCCAACAATATCCTATTTCGGACTACAGCAATCGAGATCTGCTAAGACCGCCTATTATTATCCAAGTATTATTAAACTTTCGATTACTCTATCAACAAATGAAATCGGCGAAGAACGCCAATTATCATTTATATCTGAATATCAAAGGTCGAAGAATGTCGATTGTTGTTTATTATCTAAATACTTATCAGAGTCGCTGGGGAATAGCATTTGTTGTTCATATTCTTGAGGCGAAGAATTGATGCTCGGTAACAATATACGGAAGCAATTTTGCAGATTAACAAATAAGGATGATAAAGGAAATAAATATTTCATTCATGACCTTTCAAACAGTTACAAGAGAATTCGTGATTACAATAATAAGGAAAATCGAGCAAAGCTGAGACTTTACATTTAAATGTAACACTATTACAAGTTAACCCTACGCTAGAATGTTTTCGTAATCAAAAAAGGAAGGCGGGGCTAGAATAACACTTCTACCCTTCATCCATCACTTCCTCAATGATTGCTCCACACAGCACCAGATCGAGAGACAGGGAGGCAATCCCTAGAGAAATTATTCCACGCAATCTCGAAGGCAACATTCTTCAAGTAAAATCTTGAAAAAATGGAGATCGAGTGCAGGAAAACTCCTCCAGCAGTTGACCCACTATCCGACCGGGTGGAGCGACAGGATAAAGGAGTTCGAACCAGTCTCAAATGGTTGGAATCAGAGAGAGCTGGTCGCCTGCCGGTACCCCAATCGCAATTATTTTCGCCTGTCGATACCCTAGTCGAAATAAATTGCCATTGGAGACAGCCAAAATTATAAAGGAAGATAGTTCGAACTCGAACCTCGAACCGTTTTATCGGGGATAACAAACGAAACATGATGGCCAGAGGAAGTAAAAACTCAATCATAGAGCCGATCAGAACAATTACTGAAATGTAAAAATATGAAGGTAACTACGGAACTATATATAGTGGAAGGAAAAGGCAATTGACGACTTAGATTTGATAATACTAACGGCTGAGATACAAGCAATAAATGCGCCGATCGTTACGGTTCCCGAAAATACAGAAACTGTTTGGGGTAAGTGAAGAAAATGTCAAAATTATTCCCGCTCGAGTTCGTCCTATTCGAATTCATTATAATCTCAGTTCCAGTCATCGAAAGAGAATCATGAAGAAAAATTCGGATTGTAGCTTATAAAGAAAGCGTTATCAGTAATTAGTCCGAGGATGACTGAGACCAATGAAGTACAATATTTGAATAAAGCGGTCGTAAGGATCAATAAAAAAGACTATTTATTTCCGAGCTTAACATATCAAGTAGTTACAAGTTTGATTTAACCGGATTTCGTCGGGTAACTTGAATTATCAGTGAATTTGTGATATCGGGGGTTTTCGATATAATATATATTATTTAGGGCTCTGTTACTTTATTCCGGATGGATCGGTTACAAAGAAAAGCAATATTCAAGAACAAGAAGTAAAACCACCAAACAAAGCTATGAAACACACCGATATGGAGGTAAAAAGCTCAGTAATAATATTGAATATTATTAAGTTGTGCTGTTGTAAGCAGTGTTAAATCCTTTATTCTCACGGTTCAGGAATTTCGTAGTCCCTTAATACAATGATTAACTAGGTATTTATATGATGCTAAACCTAGTGTTACAAGGAAACATAGTCCTAATAGGACTCGGCCCAAATATCCTTCTTGGGTCCGGAGTACAATCTTCTATCGAAGCGAGCTGCACTTGGCCGGGTCTGCAAGATGATCCCGATCTGTTAGGTTTGGTCGAATCGATCTTATCTTCTTCGTTCGATTCGAATAGTAAGTAGGGTGCGAAATAGCCCCCATCAGTACTCCCTCACTTCTTCGAGCGTATAGATAATAGAAGCTCGTAGAAGTAGATAAATCTTTACGACTGTTTCTTTTTCTATGAATGGAGCCTCATTAAAAACCTTACTTAAGAAAAAACCCTGTGGGAAAAAATCTTAAATAAGGAAAAGAGTGCTACATATCATAGATAGTCGTTTTCTCTGTCGAATTACGGATCGCCACGCGTCTATTCAGGAAGCTCTTCGTATCCTTCCGTTTTTGGCGGGAATATGAGTAGCTGCAATAAGTTTGAAACGTCTTTTCTCATTTTGTTATAAATAGGTGACTTTCGAGTTCGCCATTTCTCTTTTATACTTCCTTATAACCTGTACTCATTTTCTTGCCTGGTCGTTTATCTCATAAAAATTTCTCTTTTGTCGATCTTCATCTTTGGGAAACCAGAATATATGGCTTTTGTAAGAAAATCCTCTTCTTCTTCTAGAGAGATCGTCGCTCCTGATCACGATGAGGAGTTGCACCCTAATCCTTTGAGCGAGCAATCTACAGTATCTGACTTCGTTGTCCCCGTAGAAGATACTTTCAAAGTACGAATCCTTTCTGATGCAGACGTGGCTACCCGAGCCAAAAAGGGCAAAGGTACTGTTCCTCAGATTTCTGAACCGATTGAGGACGTAGCTTGCGCATATACAGCGGAAACATTCCCGGATGTTGTGAATAATTACGCCAAATATTTTCCGGAAGGTTCTGAGATAATTCTTCCTTCTTCTACTGATAGAGTCACATTTCCCCCGGAGGGATGTCGAGCCTTTTATACGGCTCACTTCAATAGTGGATTGCGTCTTCCTTTGTCTCCCCTTTTTCTTGAAGTTTTGAAAACTTTCAGTGTGTGCTTGACACAGCTGGTTCCAAATTCCGTTGCTTTTGTGGTTTGTTTTTCCGTTTTGATGATTGCGAAGGGGTTTAAACCTTCCTTTCGTAATTTTACGCAGCTTTTTCGCTTTAATATTTCTAGTTCTTCAAATCGTGGATATTTCTTTGCTAGTCAGCGGCCTAGTCGAGCAATCTTTGATGCCCCTGTTTCTAGTAATCCTTCGTGGAAATCTCATTTCTTCTTTGTTCGTCCTCCGTCTAATATTGGTTTTCCGGATGGTTCGACCATGCCTTTTTTATGGGATCATGGTTCCAATTGGATTCCTGGAGGTCGCTTACCGACCGGTGAACTTGTTCCTGACGATGTACAGTTTATCACTGAAATCCCCGAAATGCGTGCAAACAAATATCAAAGCGCTCTTCTGATCGGGGAGGTTTTCCTTCGTAAGGCGGGGTTAAGTGTCCATAACTTTCCCATCAGTTCATCATCTGATCCTCTTGGTTAGTATTTTATTTTATCTTATTGCTGTAACTATACCTTTTATACGGAGAAACTAACTTTTATTTTGTTTCTTTTTCAGCCCATATGGTAGAAAACTCTCGGCATTCTTCGAAGGGAAAAATGGTGCTGTCGAAATCTTCAAAATCCGTAGAGAACACCCCCATCGAGCAGAGAGCTTCACGAAAAAGGAAACTGGAGTTGGGTCATGAGTCCGAGGATAATAGAGGGGAATCTCCAGATTCTTCTCGTGAGTCCCCTATTCGTCAGGGCACGGGATCTGGTTATCCTCCTCTTCACCTTAGAACATCTTTGGGTATTCGAGGATGTCGTAGCTGGTCGATGCCTCATCCTACTAATAATCCAGTTGATAGAAAAAGGAGTTACTATGGACGTTCTGGTGACGACCTTTCTTTACTCGGAGATAAACATCCAAAACCTACCCTGGTCGAAATGATCGAGGATCATTTAGAGGGAAGGAGGGCCGCTGGTTACTCCGAGAAGGATTCTCTTATTCATGATGATAGTGAGAACGCAGTCGATAAGGCAACCCGCGTTCTTTTGTCTGGTGTTTTCACTCGTGATCTCAATAAGCTTCTTCATAAGGATCCTCTGGAGAAATTCCAGCGAGCTTCTCTTTATGCCGAGAAGGTGACATCTTTTTACTTTAATCATATTAATAGATAATTTTAAAGGTCTTCCTTAATTTATTAATCCGTTTCTTTTTCTTGCTCTCTTTGTTCTTCAGACCAAAACTTGTCTTGCGTCATACGCCTATGAAAATGCACTTTGGAAACAACAGTGCGAGTTTCTGGAAGAGAAGCATAAAGCTTTACTCCATAAATCCTCCGGTTCAGAGGTTGGTCCCTCAACATCTTCTTCCGTTCCCGTCGTAGAGACTCGTGCTACCGGGACTGAAGATCAAGAAATGATAGACAGGGTGATGGAGATTTCTCGTGCTCAAGAGCAGGCCAATCAAATGGCTAGAAAGTTAGAGGAATTGCAGTTACAGAGCACGACTCGAATTAGTGAGCTTGAATCTCAAGTATCAAACCTTGAAACTTCTTTAGAGGAGTACGAAAAGGATGTCCCACTTAGCGGACTTAGGGATCGATATGGTAGGAATCCTGATGAAAGAGTTGTTCGCGAATTCCTTAACTCTCCTGTTCATACGGCGTTAGTGTATCGGATGGTCGGTCCTCTTCTTGAGAATACTTTTAAGAAGGCGATTCATCAGCTGGTCGCTTTAGAGATGATCGACGACCGTCGAAAGGAGTATTTTAAGACGGCGCACATTCGGTTGAATCGGTATGGCAAACTATATTCTTCTTCCGAGGTTCCAGATGTTGAATATCAAGGTTTTCCTCTGGCTCACCTTGTCGAGGAATTTGGAAATCCATTGCCGATTCCTCCTTCTGATGTTAACGATGAGCTTGATAATACTTTCATCGATCCAGGAGACGAAGAGGAAGAAGGAGACGATATAGGGATGACTGAGGACGTCGGTAGTGAACAGAAGATTCCGGATAGCGACCAGGCTTCTTGAAATAGTGATTCATTTTTGAAATAATCTTTGTAATTATTTCCTCGTAGTTTTAACTGTAACTTTAGCTTATTTTGTACGTTAAACGCTTCGTATTCTGACAGTCGTGTCTTTTCACTATTGCCGTAATAATTCAGACAAGTCATTTAATTTGCCATAATCATTATGTGTGTGTCTTTTCGAATTCCAGCGTTTGCTCCAAGGTCAGTTTTCCTGTTTCGCGCCCTTTCTTTAGGTCTGTCGCATCCTTTCGTGTAGTATAAATACGAAAGGTAAAAACTGGACTTGTTTTTTACTGCTATACTCCTCTCTTAACAGAATACTCTTTCTTTAGCTAGTCGATAAACTTTCTCGATATTAATTTGTATTTTTCCATAGTCCGATCATGAGTAACCTTTTTGGTAATACTTCGAAGCGACCTTCTCGTGAGGGCGCTAGAGATAATAGATCTAAAAAATCTCGAAGAGATGGGCCGTCGATAGAGCCTCCTCGCTTGTCTCAATCAATTAGGTCGGAGATCGATACTCGTTGTATTGTCTCTGAACCTCTTTCCGTGGTAAACTCGTCGTTTTCAGAACCAATCTTTTCTACTTCCACTCAGGAAGGAAACATGCCTTCCCCTGGTCGATTACCTTTTGGGGATATGTCCAACGAAGAAACGGCTTATAATATAGCTGTTAGTTCCAACACTTCTTCTTTTGAGCACGTTTTTCACGGAGGGGATTTTGCTGTTTCCCTTCCTTTGTCTACTTCTTCTGCTCCCATTGTAAGCGGAGGGCAAGCTGGTGATAGCTTTTTTGTCAATCCTTCTACGACACAATCTATTGTGCAGGATTGTCCTGAATTTTTGTTTCATGATACCACTGTAATGACTACATCCTTTGAATCAGGAGGGCTTTCCGGAGGTGGGACCGGTTCCAGGTCTGGTCGTCGAACGGTTATTTCTGCCTCGGGCAAGGAGACCTCTGTTAGTCCCGACGGGAGAGAATCTCCTCGTCTATTAGATGATCGATGTATCTTTGAGCAAGTTAAAGATATTATGTTGTCAGAGACACCTCGTTCTGATGGTGTCCCTTCTAATAGTGAATTGCCTGGCTCAGTTGAGCCTGATGCTTTATCTTGGGATCTGGGTATGAGCACAATTTTGCCCGGCGAGTTGAGGAAGCTCGAAGGTTCCTCCAACGTTCGCCTTGTTCAATCTCTGGTGAAGATATGTGAGCAGGTAAACATATTCTGAATATTTTTTCCTGTTTTTTTGTTTTGAACGCCTTGTTGTGTGTCGGTTTTTCTTACTTTTTCTGCTTTTTAGGGCAAGTATTTTGCACTCCAGCTGGGTGTGCAAAATGACGAACTATGGACGAGTAAGCGTGTTCATCAACGTCAGTTAGAGTCGGAAAAAGCTAAAGCTGCAGGGCTGACGTTGGAACTTCAGATTGCCAGAGATGATCTTCAAAAATTGGAGGCTGATAAAGTTGTTCTTGAAAAAGAGAAAAATGATTTAATTCAGGCTGCTGCCCTTGCAGAGGAGTCTCAACGGCGGTCCTATGAGGAAGGGTATGACGCTGGTTATCTGAAGCGTCAAGAGGAGTTGATGGCGTTTGCTGGCAATTTGACTCCTCGGAGGACTGTTTCTAGTAGTCGGCCTATTGACCGTCCTTCTCAGTGATCTTTGTTCGTCCTGGCAGGCCTTGGACTGTCTATTTTTTTTTTTTTTTTTTTTTTTTTTTTTTTTTTTTTGTCGCCCAACTTTTGTGCACTTGTTTGGGCTGAAATTTTTGTAATGGGAGAAGTACTAAATTGGAAATATTAACCTTCTTGCAGGCAGATTCTTGCCTATATCTATTTTCTTCTCTTTGTTATGCACAATTTGCCTTTATGCATAAATATAATTATCGTAAAATAATCAGTATTGTTTAGCATACTTATCTGAAATTGATCTTTGCCAAGAATGTAGAATAAGGTAGCTTTGATCTCGATGTTTGTTTTGCAAATCCAATCTTTGTTGATTAACCCAGTATAGTCCCTTGGGTTATATTCAAAATCACGTTTGCGCATAATCATGCAGATAGCAGCTTTATTCGGATCGATCTGATTTAGGGAACGTTCAACATTTTAGTCGATGTTCGATCCCTGCCCTTGTAAAATTGTCCTTTTGTGACACATACTTTTATATAAGGAGGCTTTTTATACCTTTTGTTGAACTCTTCTTTTCTTTTCATAAGAGCAAGAGAAAATAACTCTTTCAGTATCCTTCGAAGCTTTATGTTTCTTATTATCAACTTCGAACTACTTGTTTTTCAACCAATGTTTCGTTTATAGCATATCTTTGATATGGGAGGAATTGGAAAGTGTAGAAGTCTTAGTCAGATCTGACCTATTCAGACCTCCTTAAGCAATTCTTTGGTATGTTAGGCAGTTACGTCCTTGCTGTTTTGAATAAGGAGGACTATTCTCCTGATTTCTATATCAGATATCTTGGATTCGAGAGGAGTTCCTGTATGGCTTAGTCAATGGTCATCCATACGATGTATGAGGCAGTGACGTGCCTCGTATGGTGAAAAGTTTGGTCTTTTATCTCTTATCGAGCAACTGTCCTTTTTGCTGCTATTTTAAAGCTTGTATAACTTTGTTTATGGATTCTAGGTCTCTAAACCATCGATCATGAAGTATGATTGTGCTGGAATGTCTAATCCAAAGCTTTTTTAGATATGATCATATCGATCTATTGCCTCTTTTGTTATCGACTAGTTGGGGCGATTAGATTGTGCCGTTCCAACTTACTTGCATTTATTGCGGGGAGTCAAGGGGTCGCATCTGTGTCCGTTGATCAAATGCTTTTTCAGCCGTTGGATTGTTTGAGTCTATCCCTATAAATGGGGTGGTGGTTTGCATTCTTCCTTTGCAATTTCCCAAAGAGAATGGAGATCTCAACTTCTTTGGATTTTATTCTGCCCTCAGATCCCATAATATTCAAAAAATCACATTATCGTGATTCATTCTTTAATAACTTGGTGTTCATCTACCTTGTACTGACGGGTCCCATGTCAGCCCTTCCTTGTATTAACGGGTCCCATGAGGCCTCCGCTTTAGTCTTCATCAATTAGAGGTCCGTGGTTTCCGTTTGCACATGGGGGGTTCATACTTGCCAGTCACCCTCGCTCTTGGATGTGACTTCCGGAGTGATAGACCGCCGGGGTGGCTGGTAAACTTACCGTTTCACGACGGTCCCGAAGAGATGCTGCTCGAGAGTAAAATGTTTTATAGATAAAGTAAAAGCAGTATCTTCTTACGGGTGAGTGAGCATTGCTAGTTATCTGGCTGGTAATGTTCATTTCATCTGGAAGAACATTTGATCTTCAGAGCCTGGCCATCGAACTAAAGAAGTCGACCATCGTGAGCAGCATGCTTCTTAGGTCGCATATTATAATCGATGAGGTACTAGGGAGGAGATTGGTGTTTCCGTGGACATTGTCGTGAAGATAGTCGATCCCATAGGATCAATTTGAGTAGATCATTGTAACGATCTTTAGGTAGCAAGCAGATCTTTGTAACGTAGTATATTTGTATGTAATTGATTTGATGAATAAAATATTACTTTATTTCTTGCATCTTCTTTGTCGTTGATAATTTTATTTACGAGGAGTATTTTCCGAGCAGATGAATTCATACTTGATTTATCTTTCAAAACTTTAGGAGTATCAGCAGATCTTTTTTAGATCGTTAGGAATATATCGAGGAGTTTTTATTGAGCGGATCAATGTATACTCGACTCGTTTGTAATTATACTTAGGTTTTTAACCCAAAAGTTCTTTAATCATTGAAAATATATCGAAGAGTTTTTATCGAGCGGATCGATGTTTACTTTACTCGTTTTATTCAGACTTAGGTTTTTAATACCACAAAGTCTTTTTCTCGTTGTAAATATGGGCGAGGAGTGTTTATCGAACGGATCGATGTTTACTCGACACGTTTATAATTTTAGACTTAGGTTTTTAGTACCAAAAAGTCTTTTTCTCGTTGTAAATATGGGCGAGGAGTGTTTATCGAACGGATCGATGTTTACTCGACTCGTTTATAATTTTAGACTTAGGTTTTTAGTACCAAAAAGTCTTTTTCTCGTTGTAAATATGGGCGAGGAGTGTTTATCGAACGGATCGATGTTTACTCGACTCGTTTATAATTTTAGACTCAGGTTTTTAGTACCAAAAAGTCTTTTTCTCGTTGTAAATATGGGCGAGGAGTGTTTATCGAGCGGATCGATGTTTACTCGACTCGTTTATAATTTTAGACTTAGGTTTTTAGTACCAAAAAGTCTTTTTCTCGTTGTAAATATGAGGAGTGTTTATCGAGCGGATCGATGTTTACTCGACTCGTTTATAATTTTAGACTTAGGTTTTTAGTACCAAAAAGTCTTTTTCTCGTTGAAGATATCTCGAGGAGTGTTTATTGAGCGGATCAATGTATACTCGACTCCTTTTTGAATTTATCGAGGAGTTTTTATCGAGCGGATCGATGTTTACTCGACTCTTTTTAATTAGACTTAGGTTTTTAACCCAAAAAGTCTTTTCGATCGTTGAAGATATATCGAGGAGTGTTTATTGAGCGGATCAATGTATACTCGACTCGGTTCGTTCTCAATTTTCATTAATATGATAGTGTAATTCCGAGGAGCATTAACCGAAATAATCGATGTATATAGAATGCTAAAACTTTTTACTAATTGAACTTGTAGGCTAAGGCCTTTGTTAGAAGGATTAAAACTTGATAAAGTAAAATAAAGGAACACAGTATAATCTGCTAAAATTTATTTACCATAGTATTTCCTAAGGTTGACCGCATTCCAGGTTCTTGGTAAGGCTGTTCCATCCAAGTGTGCAATTTTGTATGAACCTTTCTTTCCTACGCCAATGACGATGTAAGGTCCATCCCAATTTTGTTGTAACTTTCCCACATGCTTGGATACTTCTACCTTTTTCAAGACCAAGTCTCCTTCTTTGAAAGTTCGGATGCGTACTTTTTGATTGTATGCTTTCTCCATATTTGCTTTAGTGACTTGTAGGCGTACAGCAGCTTTATCTCTTAAAGCTTCTGTTAAATCAATGTCATTTTCTCTCGCTTTTTTATTTTCTTGGTCGTCGAACATCTCTATTCTTGGCGTTGGGATTAGGGTTTCAACAGGAATAACAGCCTCCGACCCATACACCAAGCTGAATGGTGTTTCCCCGGTTGAGCTTCTTACTGTAGTTCGATTAGCCCATAGTACTCCTGGAAGTTCATCGAGCCATCTTCCTTTGGCCGAACCTAATCTTTTTTCCAAAGATTTTATTATTTCTCGGTTTGCTACTTCGGTTTGTCCGTTCGCTCTTGGATGTCCGACCGAAGTGAAATTTTGTTGAATTCCCAGTTTCGAACACCATTCTATTACTTGTTTTCCCGCGAATTGGGTTCCATTATCTGAAATTAGGATCCTCGGGATGCCAAATCGGCAAACTATGAACTTCCATAGGAAGTTGATCACTTGGAATTGAGTTATTCGTGCGAGTGCAATGCATTCTATCCATTTGCTGAAATATTCTACAGCGACCAGGACGTAAGCTTTTTTGGATCTGGCCGCTGGAAAAGGCCCCACAATGTCCATTCCCCATTGATCGAAGGGCCAACATACTGGAATTGGATGCATGTTTTCTGCTGGTTGATGACATATGTTAACATGGATCTGGCAGTGATGACATTCTTGGACATATAGAGTGGCATCTTTATTGATGGTAGGCCAATAGTAACCAGTCCTGAGACATTTTAAGGCCAATGCCCTTGATCCGCTGTGATTTCCTGCGTCTCCTTCATGTATTTCTCGCAGTATGTCGGCGGTTTGTGACTCAGGGATGCATTTCAGGAGAATTCCTGATACTGACCTTCGGTAGAGTTTTCCTTCTACAAGCGTATATTTTGGGGCTCGATATTTTACTTTCCGAGCTGCATTCTGATCAGATGGTAGTTTTCCTTCACGAAGATAGTCTATCATTGGGGTCATCCAATTTTCTTCGACTTCATCTATTTCCATTATATCGACTGCCGGTGTTTCATCGATATCGACTGCCGGTGTAGAAGATATCAACCAATTGATCACCCGTTCGGTTTTTCCGTCGTGGGCTCCTGTGAACTTAGACAGTTGATCGGCCCATTTGTTTTCCGAACGTGGGATGTTCTGTATGTCGAAATTTTCAAACTTCTCGGCTAGTGTTTATACTTTGGCGAGGTATTTTACCATATTGAATTCCTTAGCTTCGTATAGGCCTCTAATATGTCTTTGTACTAACTCTGAGTCGGTTAACACTTTAAGCCTTTTTATGTTAGCTTTGATCGCCATTTCCATTCCTGCGATTAACGCTTCATATTCAGCTTCGTTGTTTGTTACAACGAAGTCCAATGTTATCGCGTAATTCAAATCTTCCTTATTTGGTCCGGTGAAGTTGATTCCGGCGCCTCCTCCTTCTCGGCATGAAGCACCATCGACATGCATTAACCAAGTTTGATTTTCTATAATCAAGACATCGTCGTTGAGGCTGCTCGATGATTCAGTAGCCTGTGTTGGTGTTTCTAATATAAAATCGGCTAACACTTGGGCCTTGATGGCAATCCTTGGTTTGTAGTCTACTTCAAATTGGCTGAGTTCGATGGCCCATTTGATCAATCTTCCGGAGGCTTCTGGTTTTGCTAGAACTTGCCTTAGCGGCTGATTCGTCAAAACGATGATTTTGTAAGTTAAGAAGTAGGGTCGGAGTTTTCGTGCGGCCACTACTAAGGCCAGCGTGAATTTTTCTATTTCCAAGTAATTCTTCTCCGCCCCTTGTAATAATTTGCTTAGATAATAGACGGGCTTATGCTCGGAGCCCTCTATCTTAATTAGTACTGAACTAATGGCCGTATCAGAGATGGAGATGTAGATGTACAACGGTTCCCCTTCCGTCGGTTTAGATAACATCGGAGGCGTTGTCAAATATTCTTTGAGTTGTTCGAAGGCTCGTTCACATTCTTCGGTCCAAGCGAACTTTTTCGCTTTTCGAAGTGTTTGGAAAAATGGCAAGCTTCTGTCTGCAAATTTTGATATGAATCTATTCAATGCTACGATTTTCCCAACTAAGCTTTGTACTTGAGAGATGGTCTTGGGAGGTTTCATTTCAGTTATGGCTCGAATTTTTTCTGGGTTGGCCTCTATACCTCGCTGGTGTACCAAGTATCCTAAAAATTTTCCTGACTTAACACCGAAGGTGCATTTTGCAGGGTTCAACTTCATACGGTATTTTCTTAAGATTTGGAAACATCGATCTAGATGCTTTATGTGATCTGCTTCATTCATACTTTTGACTAACATGTCGTCTACATAGACTTCCATTATTTCTCCGATTAATTCCCTGAACATTAAGTTTACTAACCTTTGGTAAGTAGCGCCGGCATTCCTCAATCCGAATGGCATTACAATAAAACAGTATACTCCCTGTTCGGTTATGAACGCGGTCTTCTCTTGATCCCGCTCATCCATGTGTATTTGGTAAAATCCTTGGAACGCGTCCATCATGCTGAATATCGCGAAGCCAGCAGTCGAGTCGACCAATAAGTCAATCCTTGGGAGAGGGTATGGGTCGCGTGGACATAACTTGTTAAGGTCGGTGAAATCATTACACATTCTCCATTTGTTGTCCTTTTTATCCCCTTTTGCTACTAGTACAACATTACATAGCCATTCCGAGAAATGTATTTCTCGGATTTGTTTTGCTTCGAGCAGTCTCTCTACTTCGGCTTTGATAATTCTATCTTTTACTGGTCCATGATTTCTTTTCTTCTGTCTGGCGGGTTTCGCCGAAGGGTCGATTTTTAGGGTATGCTTGATTATCCGAGGATCAATTCCTTCAATCTCATTCGCGCTCCAGGCGAAGACGTCAACATTATTTCTTAGGAATTCGATTAACATTATTTCTCCTTCTTTGCTCAATTCTGTACCTATTCTTGTCGTTTTGGACGAGTCGCCTTTTACTAGAATTATATCTTTATGTTCTGGGGGTTTCAGGGATAAGTCTAGCGGTTCTTTCCCCTTTTTATCTAACCGATCAGTAATAGGAATTTCAACCTCATTTCTAGTGAGATCGTCTTCGATCTTTCTCTTGCTCGGAGTAATTGACTTAGGGTGTTCTTTCAAAGTTAACGATGTGCTGTAGCAATTCCACGCCATACAGTGGTCATTCGTTATTTCTCCGATGCCCATATCGGTCGGAAACTTTATCTTCTGATGATAGGTAGAGACTACAGCTCGAAAAAGGTTAAGGGCTGGTCGCCCTAGTATAGCGTTATAAGCGAAGGGTGTTTCCACTACTAGGAATTTTACTAACTTCACTGTCCTAAGTGGTTTCTTCCCAAGTGACACACTTAAAGATATTGTTCCGCTGGGGATAATCTCGGACCCTCCAAAGCCTACTAACGGCGTAGCTACTTTTTGTAGGTTTATTTGTCCCAAGTTCATTTGGGCTAAAACCTCCCGGGAGATGATATTTGCTGAGCTTCCATTATCAATTAGGATTCTTCTTACATTATAATTCGCAATCTCTAATGATACTACCATAGGAAAATCGGGGTTATCCTCTTTTGTGTCCCAAATGATGTTTTTAGGTACTTCGCCTTCGTTGAAGCTGATCGGCTGGTGATTTGTCGGCCTGTTTTCCAGAGTCCATATTTCTTTTGGATATTTAGAACTTCGAATTATGGATCGGGCTGTCCTTCGTCGTGCATTACGACTATCTCCACCCGCGGGTCCCCCGGATATTGTATGGATAGTCCCATTGATCTGGTCCTGATTTAACTCCTGAGTAGGTCGACGTTCAGGCGACCTTCGACGAGAACTTCTCCTTCGATTACCGTTCCGAGGGCTTCTACTTCTTTCCCTTTTGCGATTATCTTGGTCTATGTATTCGCCTAGTTTTCCCTGCTCGATCAGTTTTTTGACTTCTCTCTTAAGGTGAAAACAATTTTCCGTTAGATGCCCATGTGCCCTGTGGTACTTACAGTATTGATCATAGTTTCTAGACCCCGGTCTGGGCTGAGCGATTTTCCTTGCCTCGGGAATCCAGTTATTTCTTTCTAGGACTTCCAATATTTCTTCCATTGGAGCATTTAACCTTGGGTGTTCTACTTGATTCACCCTGCTTCTGATTGGTTGCTCAGGGTTTCTTGGTCTTTGGTAGTAATTAGGTTGTCTTTCTTGATCGGCTTTGCTGTATTCCAGTCGCTGGAAAACGTTACCTCTCCTGGAAGATCGCTCATAGTCTAAGGGTCTTTGAATAGGAATCTTATCATGCCGCTTGGAGCCTGAAGCTGTGAATTTATTTTTGTTTTTATCCTTAAAGGAATTAATCTCTTCTTGGGTCATATACTTAGACGCCAAGCTCATGATGTCGGCGAACGTTCTTGGTTGTTTTCGACTGAGGGCATTTCCGAACTGCCTGTTTTTAGTGAGATCGAAGAGGATAGAAATTATGTAATCAATATTTGGAGAATCGATTTTGAGTAATTCTACGTTGAATCTGGCCAACCAGTTTCTTAGGGATTCTCCTTCTTGTTGATGTATGGTTCCTAGGTAGCTCATCGGGAGTTTTTGCCTCTTCTGACTGGCAAACTGCTGCGTCAATTTATTGCATAATTCCCGGAAACTAAATATGGAGTTGGCAGGTTGTTTTGCGAACCAATCCAACGCTAGGCCCTCGAATGTGGTCACCATTAACTTGGCGGTGAATTCGGCAGAGTGGGCATATAAATTCATTATGTTAGTGAAGCTAAAAATATAATCATCCGGGTCGGTGGTTCCGTCATATCGGGGTAGTCTACCCGGGACCTGTCCAATGGATTGCGCTTCTTTTATTTCTCTGCAGAAGGGAGAACATGCTGCAAGGCTCTCCTGGAGTTCCGCGGTTCGGGTCCACGGGTTTTGAACAGATCGTAGGCGTTGCTCCAGTCGTTCCTGTACTATTCTCTCGATTTCTCTTTCCGAGAATCGAGTCGCTCGTGGTCGATCTGGGATAGCATCATCTATGTCATCCTCGATAGGGATTATTGTTCGTTCCTTCGATCCGCTGCGATCCGCCTGTGGCCTTCTTCGACCTGGTTTTCTTCGGGGACGGTTATCGGAGGGTTTAGAATTGTCCTGCTGTGGGCTGCGTAACGAGCGCCGCTCACTTGCTGGGCTGTCCGCTTGTTGAGAGGTTTGTTTGTTTGGCCCCGGCATTCCCGGTGCAGGAGTTGTCCTGGGAGCCGCAGCGTTTCGAGGAATTTGGTCTAAAACTAGCAATTCTTCTGGAGAGAGTGATTTGAAGAGCATTGCTATTTGTCTCAGTTTTTCCTGAGCGCCTGGGAGAGGAACGGGTATTTCGGGGACTTCCGGTTCTTCCTGTATTGCACCGGTAAGACCTCCTTGGTGTTCCTGCTGACGAGAACGGGTATCTGGGAGATTTTCATTGGTGTTGGGAATGTTGTTATCGTTGTTGTCTTGTGGATCTTCGGATGTGTTGTGGCCGGTGGTTGTATTGCTTCTCGCTCCAATGCGAGCACTTTTCCTTGGGCGAGCCATGTGTCGATCGAATAATTAACGTAGCCCCACGGTGGGCGCCAACTGATTTAACCGGATTTCGTCGGGTAATTTGAATTATCAGTGAATTTGTGATATCGGGGGTTTTCGATATTTATATATATATTATTTAGGGCTCTGTTACTTTATTCCGGATGGATCGGTTACAAAGAAAAGCAATATTCAAGAACAAGAAGTAAAACCACCAAACAAAGCTATGAAACACACCGATATGGAGGTAAAAAGCTCAGTAATAATATTGAATATTATTAAGTTGTGCTGTTGTAAGCAGTGTTAAATCCTGTATTCTCACGGTTCAGGAATTTCGTAGTCCCTTAATACAATGATTAACTAGGTATTTATATGATGCTAAACCTAGTGTTACAAGGAAACATAGTCCTAATAGGACTCGGCCCAAATATCCTTCTTGGGTCCGGAGTACAATCTTCTATCGAAGCGAGCTGCACTTGGCCGGGTCTGCAAGATGATCCCGATCTGTTAGGTTTGGTCGAATCGATCTTATCTTCTTCGTTCGATTCGAATAGTAAGTAGGGTGCGAAATAGCCCCCATCAAAGTTACAAGAAATCAACTCCTATTACATATCAGACTAATCTTTTGATATTAGTACTTTTTACAATCTTGAGAACATTGACAAGCACTAATCTATATATTTGAAAGAGAGAAGAACTTCGTAACCAGGCAATCCTATGAAATTTTCGGCGGACGATAATGTCCTTACTCGAATAGGAGGCTTTTGTCTTTATTTATGATTCCTCAAAAAGGAGAGGGGTAATGCTTCTTTTTCTAGGTGTAACGTGAATACTTTATTGAGGACCTCGACCCTCGAAGGTCCACCCCTAACATCCTCAAGGAAGAACCGAACAAACCGCTAGAGACCCTTAAAAAACTTGATGCTTAAGCTTCTCCTAAACCACAGAAAGTCGTGGGGACTGCCTGGGTCGTGGGTGGTCAGCAATAAAGCTGATCGGCCTCCAAGGTCGGAATAGCGTTCGCCTGTAGATACTCTAGTCGAGATTGAAGTACTAATTAGCTTTCCAAAATAGGTCCTAACTCGAAATTCAAAATATTGGGCCATGCAACAAGATCTTTAAACCAGCATGGTCGAAGGTGATGGGGGCTATTTCGCACCCTACATACTGATCAGATCGAATAAAGATTATAAGATCGATTCGACCAATTATAAAGGATCGGGATCTTCTTACAGACCCTACCAAATGCCGCTCGCTCCGAGTAAAGATTATACTCCGGACCCAAGAAGGATAGTTGGGCCGAGTCCAAGCAGGACTATGATTCCTTGTAATACTAGGTTTAGCGTAATATATATACCTAGTTATTCATTGTATGAGACAACTACGAATTCTCTAAATTCTGATATTACACAAGAATACATTGATAACAATAGAACTCAATAATATCCATTATTATTGCAGAACTTTACCTTCTTATCGTTGTGTTCTTAATTTTGTTAATGGTTTTACTTCTTGCCTTTGATTATTGCTTTTCTTTGTAAACGATCCATCCAGAATAAAGTAACAGAGCCCAATATACTGAATAATTCAATATCCAAACTCCCGATATCACAAATTCACTGATATTAAATTAACCTGACGAAAAACGGTTAAATCAGTTGGCGCCCACCGTGGGGCTAGGTTAATTATTCGATCGACATATGGCTCGCCCAAGGAAAAGCGCCCGTGTCGGAGCAAGAAGTAACACAACCACCGGTCATAACACATCTGAAGATCCACAGGAGAACGACAATAATAACGTTCCCAACACCGACGAGAATTTGCAGAATACCCATCCCCGAGATCAGGAACCCCTAGAAGGTCCTCCCGGTACGATACAGGAAGAGCCGGAAGTCCCCGAGATCCCCGTTCCTCTCCCGGGTGCTCAGGAGAAATTACGACAAATAGCGATGCTCGTTAAATCGCTCTCCCCAGAAGAATTACTTGTGCTTGATCAAATTCCGCAAAACCCTGGGGCTGCCAGGACAATTCCTGCTCGGAAAACGCCCGGACAAAACGATCAAGTATCTCAACAAGCTGACAGCCCACCAAGCGAGCACCGCTCACTACACAGTCCACAACAGGACAATTCAAAACCCTCCGACAATAATCCTCGTAGAAAACCAGGTCACAGAAAAACCCAGGCGAAGCGCAGTGGATCCAGGGAACGTACAATTATCCCTATTGATGATGGCATAGATGATACAATCCCTGATCGACCACGAACGGCTCGACTGACGGAAAGAGAAATTGAAAGGATGGTGCAGGACCGACTCGAACAACGCTTACGATCTATTCAAAATCCGTGGGCCCGAACCACGGAACTCCAGGAGAGCCTTGCGGCCTGTTCTCCCTTCTGCAGGGAAATAAAAGAGGCACAATCGATTGGACAAGTCCCGGGTAGATTACCTCGTTATGATGGAACCACTGACCCGGATGATTATATTTTTAGCTTTACGAATATAATGAATTTATATGCCCACTCTGCCGAATTCACTGCCAAATTAATGGTAACTACATTCGAAGGACTCGCATTGGACTGGTTCGCGAAACAACCTGCCAACTCCATATTCAGCTTTAGGGAACTCTGTAACAAATTGACGCAGCAGTTTGCCAGTCAGAAGAGACAAAAACTTCCGATGAGCTACCTTGGAACTATATATCAACAAGAAGGAGAATCCCTAAGGAATTGGTTGGCCAGATTCAACGTAGAATTACTTAAAATCGATTCCCCAAATATCGATTACATAATATCTATCCTCTTCGATCTCACTAAAAACAGGCAGTTCGGAAATGCCCTCAGTCGAAAGCAACCAAGAACGTTCGCCGACATCATGAGCCTGGCGTCTAAGTATATGACCCAAGAAGAGATGAATTCCTTTAAGGATAAGAACAAAAACAAAGTCGCGGCTACAGGGTCTAAGCGGCATGACAAGATTCCCGCCCAAAGATCCTTGGATTACGAGCGATCTTCCAGGAGAGGTAACGTTTTCCAGCGACTGGAATACAGCGGAGCCGACCAAGAAAGGCAACCTAATTTCTACCAAAGACCAAGAAACCCTGAACAACCAATCAGAAGCAGAGTGAATCAAGTAGAACACCCAAGATTAAATGCTCCAATGGAAGAAATCTTGGAAGTTCTAGAAAGGAATAATTGGATTCCCGAGGCGAGGAAAATCGCTCAGCCCAGACCAGGGTCTAGAAACTATGATCAATACTGTAAGTACCATAGGGCACATGGGCATCGAACGGAAAATTGTTTTCACCTTAAAAGAGAAGTTGAAAAACTGATCGAGCAAGGAAAACTAGACGAATACATAGAACGAGATAATCGCAAAAGGGAAAGAAGCAGAAGCCCCCGGAACGGAACTCAAAGGAGAAGTTCTCATCGAAGATCACCTGAACGTCGGCCTAATCAGGAATTGAATCACGACCAGGTCAATGGGACTATCCACACTATATCCGGGGGGCCTGCGGGTGGAGATAGTCGTAATGCTAGACGAAGAACGACCAGATCCATAATTGCAAATTCTAAATATCCAAAAGAAATATGGACATTAGAAAACAGGCCAACAAATCACCAGCCGATCAGCTTTAACGAAGGTGAAGTACCTAAAAACATCACTTGGGATACAAAAGAGGATAACCCAGATTTCCCTATGGTAGTGTCGTTAGAAATAGCAAATTATAATGTGAGAAGAATCCTAATCGATAATGGAAGCTCAGCAAACATCATCTCCAGAGAGGTCTTAGCACAAATGAACCTCGGGCAAATAAACCTACAAAGGGTAGCAACGCCGTTAGTAGGCTTTGGGGGCTCCGAGATCATCCCCAGCGGAACGATATCTTTAAGTGTATCGCTCGGAAAGAAACCACTTCGGACCGTGAAGTTGGTAAAATTCCTAGTGGTAGATACACCCTTCGCTTATAACGCTATATTAGGGCGACCAGCCCTTAACCTTTTTCGAGCTGTAGTCTCTACCTATCATCAGAAAATAAAATTTCCAACCGACAGCGGCATTGGAGAAATAACGAACGACCACTGTATGGCATGGGACTGCTACAGCACATCATTAACGTTGAAAGAACACCCCAAGTCAATTACTCCGAACAAGAGAAAGATCGTAGACGATCTCACTAGAAACGAGGTCGAAATTCCTATTACTGATCGATTAGATAAAAAGGGGAAAGAACCACTAGACTTATCCTTGCAACCCCCAGAACATAAAGATATAATTCTGGTAGAAGGCGACTCGTCCAAAAAGACGAGAATTGGTACAGAATTGAGCAAAGAAGGAGAAGTAATGTTAATCGAATTTCTAAGAAATAACGTGGACGTCTTCGCCTGGAGTGCAAATGACATCGAAGGGATCGATCCTCGGGTAATCAAGCATACCCTAAAAATTGACCCTTCAGCGAAACCCGCTAGACAGAAGAAAAGAAATCATGGACCAGTAAAAGATAAAATTATCAAAGCCGAGGTTGAAAGACTGCTGGAAGCAAAGCAAATCCGAGAAATACATTTCTCGGAATGGCTATGTAATGTTGTACTAGTAGCAAAAGGGGATAAAAAGGACAACAAGTGGAGGATGTGTAATGATTTCACCGACCTTAACAAGTTATGTCCACGCGACCCTTACCCCCTCCCAAGAATTGATTTATTGGTCGACTCGACCGCTGGCTTCGCACTGTTCAGCATGATGGACGCCTTCCAAGGTTTTTACCAAATATACATGGACGCCTTCCAAGCTGCCGTACGCCTACAAGCCACTAAGGCAAATATGGAGAAAGCATACAATCAAAAAGTACGCGTCCGAACCTTCAAAGAAGGAGACTTGGTTTTGAAAAAGGTAGAAGTACCCAAGCATGTGGGAAAGTTACAACAAAATTGGGATGGACCTTACATCGTCATTGGCGTAGGAAAGAAAGGTTCATACAAAATTGCACACATGGATGGGACAGCCTTACCAAGAACCTGGAACGCAGTCGACCTTAGGAAATACTATGGTAAATAAATTTTAGCAGATTATACTGCATTGTTTTATTTTACTTTACTTTATCAAGTTTTAATCCTTGTAACAAAGGCCTTAGCCTAGAGTTCAATTAGTAAAATTTTAGCATTTTCTATACATCGATTATTTCGATTAACGCTCTGTGGAATTACACTAGCATATTGATAAATATCAGAACGAAGCAAGTCGAGTATACATTGATCCGCTCAATAAACACTCCTCGATTTATGTCAACAACAAAAAGGACTTATTGGTGCGAAAAACCTAAGTCCAAACAAAACGAGTTGAGTAAACATCGATCCGCTCGATAAAAACTCCTCGATATATCTACAATGATTGAAAGACTTCAGGTACTAAAAACCTAAGTCCAAACAAAACGAGTTGAGTAAACATCGATCCGCTCGATAAAAACTCCTCGATATATCTACAATGATTGAAAGACTTCAGGTACTAAAAACCTAAGTCTAAACAAAACGAGTTGAGTAAACATCGATCCGCTCGATAAAAACTCCTCGATATATATTCAACGATTAAAATGACTTTCAGGTACTAAAAACCTAAAGTCCAAACAAAACGAGTTGAGTAAACATCGATCCGCTCGATAAAAACTCCTCGATATATCTACAATGATTGAAAGACTTCAGGTACTAAAAACCTAAGTCCAAACAAAACGAGTTGAGTAAACATCGATCCGCTCGATAAAAACTCCTCGATATATCTACAATGATTGAAAGACTTCAGGTACCAAAAACCTAAGTCTAAACAAAACGAGTTGAGTAAACATCGATCCGCTCGATAAAAACTCCTCAACATATATATATTCAACGATCAAAAAGACTTTCAGGTACTAAAGACCTAAGTCTAAACAAAACGAGTTGAGTAAACATCGATCCGCTCGATAAAAAGTCCTCGATATATCTACAATGATTGAAAGACTTCAGGTACTAAAAACCTAAGTCTAAACAAAACGAGTTGAGTAAACATCGATCCGCTCGATAAAAACTCCTCAACATATATATATTCAACGATCAAAAAGACTTTTGGAATTAAAAACCTAAGTCTAAATAAAACGAGTAGAGTAAACATCGATCCGCTCGATATACACTCCTCGAACTATTTACAACGAGAAAAAGACTTTTTGGTATTAAAAACCTAAGTCTAGATAAAATGAGCTGAGTAAACATCGATTCGCTCGATAAAAACTCCTCGATATGTTTTCAATGATTAAAAGACTCTTGGGTTAAAAACCTAAGTATAATTACAAACGAGTCGAGTATACATTGATCCGCTCAATAAAAACTCCTCGATCTACTCCTAACGATCTAAAAAAAAAAGATCCGCTGATACTCCTAAAGTTTTGAAAGATAAATCAAGTATGAATTCATCTGCTCGGAAATTACTCCTCGTAAATAAAACGACAAAGAAGATGCAAGAGATAAAAGTAATATTTTATTCATCAAATCAGTTACATACAAAAATCCTACGTTACAAAGATCTGCTTGTTGCTTAAAGATCATTACAATGATTTAGTCAAAATGATCCTATAGGATCGGCTATCTTCACGACAATGTCCACGGAAACACCAATCTCCTCCCTAGTACCTCGTCGATTATGATAAACCACCTAAGAAGCACGCTGCTCAGGATGGTCGACTTCTTTGGTTCGAGGGTCAGGCTCTAAAGATCAAATGTTCCTCTAGACTAAATGAGCATTACCAGCCAAATAACTAGCAATGCTCACTCATCCGTAAGAAGATACTGCTTTTACTTTATCTATAAAACATTTTACTCTAGAGTAGCATCTCTTCGGGACCGTCGTGAAACGGTAACTTTACCAGCCACCCCGGCGGTCTATCACTCCGGAAGTCACATCCAAGAGCGAGGGTGACTGGCAAGTATGAACCCCCCATGTGCAAACGGAAACCACGGACCTCTAAATGATGAAGACAAAAACTGAGGCCTCATGGGACCCGTTAGTACAAGGAAGGGCTGACATGGGACCCGTCAGTACAAGGTAGATGAACATCAAATTATTACAGAGTGAATCACGATAATGTGACTTTTTGAACATTATGGGATCTGAGGGCAGAATGAAATCCAAAGAAGTTGAGATCTCCATTCTTTGGAAATTGCAAGGGAAGAGTGCAATCCACCACCCTATTTATAGGGATAGACTCAAACAATCCAACGGCTGAAAAAGCATTTGATCAACGGACACAGATACGACCCCTTGACTCCCCGCAATAAATGCAAGTAAGTTGGAACGGCACTATCTAATCGCCCCAACTAGTCGATAACAAAAGAGGCCATAGATCGAAATGATCAAACCTAAAAAAGCTTTGGATTAGACATACCGGCACAATCTTACTTCATGATCGATGGCTTAAAACCCTAGAATCCACAAACGAAGTCATACAAGTTTTAAAATCGCAGCGAAAAGGACAGTTGCTCGATAAAAGATAAAAGACCAAACCCTTCACCATACGAGAGACGTCACTGCCTCATACATCATATGGATGACCATTCGCTAAGCCATACAGGAACTCCTCTGGAATCCAAGATATCTGATATAGAAATCAGGAGAATAGCCCTCCCTATTCGAAACTATAAGGCCGTCACTGCCTAATTTTCCAAAGAATTGCTTAAGGAGGTCTGAATAGGTCAGATCTGACTAAGACATCTACACTTTCCAATTCCTCCCATATCAAAGATATGACATAAACGAAACATCGCTTGAAGAACAAGTAGTTCCAAGTTGATAATGAGAAACATAAAGATTCGGAGGATACTGAAAGGGTTATTTTCTTTTAATCTTAAAAAATGAGAAAAGAAGAGTTCAACAAAAGGTATAAAAAGCCTCCTTATATAAAAGTTTGTGTCACAAAAGGACAATTTTACAACGGCATGGATCGAACATCGACCAAAATGTTGAACGTTCCCTAAATCAGATCGATACGAATAAGCCTACTATCTGCATGATTATGCGCAAGCATGATTTTGAATATAACCCAAGGGACTATACTGGGTTGATCGACAAAGATTGGATTCGCAAAACAAACATCGAGATCAAAGCTACCTTATTCTACATTCTTGGCAAAGATCAATTTCAGATAAGTATGCTATACAATACTGATTATTTTATGATGATTATATTTATGCATAAAGGCAAATTGTGCATAACAAAGAGAAGGAAATAGATATAGTCGAGAATCTGCCTGAAGGTTAATTTAGTACTTCTCCCATTACAAAAATAATTTCCAGCCCAAACAAGTGCACAAAGTTGGGCGATAAAAAAAAAAAAAAAAAAAAAAAAAAAAAAGAAAAGAAAAGACAGTCCAAGGCCTGCCAGGACGAACAAAAGATCACTGAGAAAGACGGTCAGTAGGCCGACTACTAGAAACAGTCCTCCGAGGAGTCAAATTACCAGCAAACGCCATCAGCTCCTCTTGACGCTTCAGATAACCAGCGTCATACCCTTCCTCATAGGACCGCCGTTGAGACTCCTCTGCAAGGGCAGCAGCCTGTATTAAATCATTTTTCTCTTTTTCAAGAACAACTTTATCAGCCTCCAATTTTTGGAGATCATCTCTGGCAATCTGAAGCTCCAGCGTCAGCCCTGCAGCTTTAGCTTTTTCCGACTCTAACTGACGTTGATAAGCACGCTTACTCGTCCACAGTTCGTCATTTTGCACACCCAGCTGAAGTGCAAAATACTTGCCCTAAAAAAGTAGAAAAAGTAAGAGAAACCGACACACAACAAGGCATTCAAAAAAAAAAAAAAAAAAAAAAAAAAAAAAAATATACATTCAGAATATGTTTACCTGCTCACATATCTTCACCAGAGATTGAACAAGGCGAACGTTGGAGGTACCTTCGAGCTTCCTCAACTCGCGGGGCAAAATTGTGCTCATACCCAGATCCCAAGATAAAGCATCAGGCTCAACTGAGCCAGGCAATTCACTATTGGAAGGGACACCATCAGAACGAGGTGTCTCTGACAACATAATATCTTTAACTTGCTCGAAGATACATCGATCATCTAATAGACGAGGAGATTCTCTCCCATCGGGACTAACAGAGGTCTCCTTGCCCGAGGCAGAAATAACCGTTTGACGACCAGACCTGGAACCGGTCTCACCTCCAGAAGGTCCCCCAGACTCAAAAGAAGCAGTCGTTACAGTGGTATCATGAAACAGATATTCAGGACCATATTGCGAAATAGACTGCGTTATGGAAGGATTGACAGAAAAACCATCACCGACTTGCCCTTCACTAACTTGCAGGGCAGTAGAAGTAGAAAAAGGAAGGGAACTAACAAAATCCCCTCCATGAGATCCATACTCGTAAGAAGAAAAGCCTGAAGAAACAGGTATGTCGTAAACCTGTTCCATGTTGGATGGGTCTCCGAAAGCTAATCGACCTGGGGAAGATCTATTACCTCCCGCGGGGGTAGAAGAAAAGTTTGGTTGGAGGAGCGACGAACTAACTTCTGATAAAGGTTGGAACGTGGTAATAGGAGTATCGATCATCGAACTACTAACTGAGGACGAACGAGGAGGCTCCATCGAAGGCCCTTCTCTTCGAGATTTTTTAGATCTATTATCTCTAGCGCCCTCACGAGAAGGTCGCTTTGAAGTATTACCGAAAAGGTTACTCATGATCGGACTAAAGAAAAATACAAATTACTATCGAGAAAGTTTATCGACTAGCTAAAGAAAGAGTATTCTGTTAAGAGAGGAGTATAGCAGTAAAAAACAAGTCAAATTTTACCTCTCGTATTTATACTACACGAAGAGACGCGACTGACCCAAAGAAAGGGCGCGAAACAGGAAAACTGACCTTGGAGCAAACGCTAGAATTTGAAAAGACACATACATAATGATTACGGCAAATTAAATGACTTGTCTGAATCATTACAGCGAATGTGAAAGGACACGACTGTCAGAATAAGAAACGTTTAGTGTACAAAGTAGGGAAAGCTAAGCTACAATTAAACCTACAAGCGGATAATTACAAAGATTATTTAAAAAATAAATCACTATTTCAAGAAGCCTAGTCGCTTTCCGGAATCTTATGCTCACTATCGACGTCCTCAGTCATGCCTGTATTGTCTCCTTCTTCCTCTTCGTCTACCGGATCGATGAAAGTATTATCGAGCTCATCGTTAACATCAGAAGGAGGAATCGGCAATGGATTTCCAAATTCCTCGACAAGATGAGCCAGAGAAAAACCTTGATATTCGACATCTGGAACCTCGGAAGAAGAATAAAGCTCGCCATAACGGTTCAACCGGATATGAGCTGCCTTAAAATGTTCCTTCCGACGATCGTCGATCATCTCCAAAGCGACCAGTTGATGAATCGTTTTTTTAAAAGTATTCTCAAGAAGAGGGCCGACCATCCGGTACACCAACGCCGTATGAACAGGAGAGTTGAGGAATTCACGAACAACTTGTTCGTCAGATTTCCTAACGTATCGATCTCTCTGCCTAAGTGGGACATCATTTTCATACTCCTCTAAAGAAGCTTCAAGGCTTGATACTTGAGATTCAAGCTCACTAATTCGAGTCGTGCTCTGCAACTGCAATTCCTCTAATTTTCTTGCCATTTGATTGGCTTGTTCTTGAGCACGAGAAACCTCTATCACCCTATCTATCATTTCTTGATCTTCGGTCCCGGCAGCACGAGTCTCTACGACAGGAACAGAGGAAGATGTCGAGGGAACAACTTCTGAACCGGAAGATTTGTGAAGTAAAGCTTTATACTTCACTTCAAGGAAATCGCACTGTTGTTTCCAGAGAGAATTTTCATAGGCATACGATGTCAGACAGGTGTTAACCTGAAATAACGAAGGGGTCAGAAAGAAACGAATTAGCGAATTAAGAAAATCCTAAAAGATCACTTCATCAGAATAATAGAAAGAAAAAGATCTCACCTTTTCAGCGTAAAGAGAAGCTCGCTGGAATTTCTCCAAAGGATCCTTATGAAGAAGCTTATTAAGATCGCGAGTAAGAACGCCAGACAAAAGAATACGGGTCGCCTTATCGACCGCATTCTCATTATTATCATGAATAAGAGAATCCTTCTCGGAATAACCAGCGGCCCTCTTTCCCTCTAAATGATCCTCGATCATTTCGACCAGAGTAGGATTTGGATGTTTATCTCCGAGTAAAGAAAGGTCGTCACCAGAACGTCCATAGTAACTCCTCTTTCTATCAACTGGATTATTAGTAGGATGAGGCATCGACCAGCTACGACATCCTCGAATACCCAAAGATGTTCTAAGATGAAGCGGAGGATAACCGGGTCCCATGCCCTGACGAATAAGGGACTCACGTGGAGAATCCGGAGATTCCTCTCTATTCTCCTCGGATTCGTGACCCAATTCCAATTTCCTCTTTCGAGACGCCCTCTGCTCGATAGGATTATTCTCCACTGACTTGGAAGATTTCGACAGCACCATTTTTCCCTTCGAAGAATGTCGGGAGTTTTCTACCATATGAGCTGAAAAAGAAACAAAATAAAGTTAATTTCTCCATATAAAAAGTATAGTGACAATACTAAAGATCAAATAAAGTGCTAACCTAGAGGTTCAGATGATGAACTGATGGGAAAATTATGGACACTTAACCCCGCCTTACGAAGAAAAGATTCCCCAATCAGAAGAGCGCTTTGATATTTGTTTGTACGCATCTCGGGAATCTCAGTGATAAACTGTACATCGTCAGGAACAAGTTCACCAGTCGGTGAGCGACCTCCGGGAATCCACCTGGAACCATGATCCCACGAGAAAGGCATGGTCGAACCATTCTCCAAACGGAGATTAGACGGAGGACGAACAAAGAAGAAATGAGATTTCCATGAGGGATTACTAGAAACCGGAGCATCAAAGATTGCTCGGCTAGGCCGTTGACTAGCGAAGAAATATCCACGGTTTGAAGAACTAGAAATATTAAAACGAAAAAGTTGCGTAAAGTTACGGAAAGAAGGTTTAAATCCCTTTGCAATCATCAGAACGGAAAAACAAACCACGAAAGCAACAGAATTTGGAACCAGTTGTGTCAAGCACACACTGAAAGTTTTTAGAACCTCCAGAAAAAGGGGAGACAAAGGAAGACGCAGTCCGCTATTAAAGTGAGCCGTATAAAAGTCTCGACATCCCTCCGGTGGAGAAGTGACCCTATCAGTAGAGGAAGGAAGAATTATTTCAGAACCTTCCGGAAAATATTTGGTATAGTTATTCACGACTTCAGGGAATGTTTCCTCCGTATATGCGCAAGCTACATCCTCAATTGGTTCAGAAATTTGAGGAACAGTACCTTTGCCCTTTTTGGCTCGGGCGGCTACATCCGCTTCGGAAAAGAATTCGTACCTTGTAAGTATCTTCTACAGGGATAACAAGATCAGATATCGTGGTTTGTTCACCCATAGGATTAGAATGTAACTCCTCCTCATTATCGGGGGCGATGATCTCTCTAGGAGAAGAAGAAGATCTTCTTACGGAAGCCATCTATATTATAGTTCTCGGAAGAAGAGGGTCGATGAAAGGAAAATTTTATACGACGAACGACCAAACTAGAAAATGACTGCGATCTAAAAGCAAATATAAAAGAGAAATGGCAAACTCGAAAGTCACCTATTTATAAGGAAATGAGAAAAGACGTTTCGAACTCATCGCAGCTACTCAAATTCCCGCCAAAAACGGTAGGATACAAAAAGCCTCCTGAATAGACGCGTGGCGATCCATAATTAGACAGAAGAAACGACTATCTATGATACGTAGCACTCTTTTCCTTACTTAAGATTTTTTCCCACTGGGTTTTTTCTTAAGTAAGGTTTTTAACGAGGCTCCGTTCATAGAAAAGAAACAGTCGACCAGATTTATCTACTTCTACGAGCTCCTATTATCTATACGCTCGAAGAAGTGAGGGAGTACTGATGGGGGCTATTTCGCACCCTACATACTGATCAGATCGAATAAAGATTATAAGATCGATTCGACCAATTATAAAGGATCGGGATCTTCTTACAGACCCTACCAAATGCCGCTCGCTCCGAGTAAAGATTATACTCCGGACCCAAGAAGGATAGTTGGGCCGAGTCCAAGCAGGACTATGATTCCTTGTAATACTAGGTTTAGCGTAATATATATACCTAGTTATTCATTGTATGAGACAACTACGAATTCTCTAAATTCTGATATTACACAAGAATACATTGATAACAATAGAACTCAATAATATCCATTATTATTGCAGAACTTTACCTTCTTATCGTTGTGTTCTTAATTTTGTTAATGGTTTTACTTATTGCCTTTGATTATTGCTTTTCTTTGTAAACGATCCATCCAGAATAAAGTAACAGAGCCCAATATACTGAATAATTCAATATCCAAACCCCCGATATCACAAATTCACTGATATTAAATTAACCTGACGAAAAACGGTTAAATCAGAAGGAATCTGCTTTCAAATAATTTTATAAGGATACAAAATGAAGAACCCCATTTATAGGTACTATTTTTAAAAAAAAATCCAACGGTTAGCAGAAAGCAAAGGGAACGGTCGAGATCAAAAGACTGTTACGCTTCCCGAGAATTTGAGCGGGAAGAGTAAGTGATCTGATTTTGGAAAATAAGCAGAGTTAATATACCAAGGTCGAAGATCAAGAATTCCGAGGGTGGGGACCGCAAGTTCGAAGGAAAATTAAAGGATAGTTTTGAATAAGAGCACATCAAATTATACAAGAGCATGCAATCCGAGAAATAAATAGATTATTACAAACCAGAGAGGATAAAACGTCATAAATTATTCATGATCACACAAAAGTAAAACAATATGGGCATACAGCAAGTCTGGATAAATAAAAGACAACATCTAGAGAAGTTTGTTGTCGGAGAAAAACTTTCGAAGCTCAGCGTTACGAGCCTCATATCCCGCTTCATATCCACAATCGTAAGCCTCCTATTCTCGACGCTCAAGATCTAGTTTCTCCTGCTCGTGAAGACTTTTCAGTTTCTCGAGCTCCTCATTCAGCTTCTTGTGGATTTCTTCTCCCTGATCCTTAGCAGCTTTCTCTTTCTCTAAAACAAGCTTCTCCTCACAGACGCGGTCATATTCGGTTTTCTTCTTCTCCAGCTCGAGGGAGATAGCAGCATGCTGATTCGTTTCCCGCTCAGCAAGTGTTTTGAGTTCAAGAAAATCTTGTCCGGCCTGTCAAAAAGGTTCGAGTTGATCTTTTAAAAAAAAAAAAAAAAGGGGGGGTAGAGAGAGAGAGAAAGAGATTGATACCTGAAACAGAAAGTGCGACCCAGATTGGAACAACTCTTCTAAGTTTCTCTCCTTGGACACGTCGGTTTCGGAAGAAGTAAGATCAACCCGCAACAGACTATCTATGAGATCAGCCTTAGAAGCAGACCCGTCTTTAAAGGTACAGCAGACGCCCCTCCACTAATCTCCAACTTAGGCTTTTTGCCAAAACCTCCTGCGGGGGGGACGGGGGAAGAATCATCAGAGGGTGGTTTGTTACCAATAGCAAGATTCTGCAAAGCTTCGATGGGAGTGACCCCATCGGAATAAGGCCACTTGTTCAAAGAAGGAACGGGAGTTTTTTGTCTAACAAGGTCTTCACTCGAAGAATCGACGACTTTCGGAGAAGAACCCCCGAGCGCAGCCTCAAGCTCTTCGTCCAAAATGGACTTGTTGGAACTGCCCTTGGTTTGCTTTAATGAAGCGCTCTTCTCTTTCTTGATTTCCCCTCCTTTAGGAGCTTTTGGGGAAGATACGGAAGTTTTCGAAGAGGATTTGGAGGGCTTGGCCTCCTTGGCAGGTTTCTACTCTTTGGACGAGTTGTTATTCTTCAAACCACCCAATAGCAGTTTGGGGTGGATAGCCTTGCCCAATATATTTTCCATAGTAAACAGGGAGTGAATCGAGAAATTAGAGGAATGCAGAATATATAGGGAGAGCTCCGATCTCTATAAGCAAAGGTGTAGTGTAAATGATTTGAAGAGATCCTCGTATTTATAGGCACTACGCCCTATGATTACGATAGTGAATCGACGCGACCTTCAAGAAAGATTCCATTGGAATAAATAGATTTCGAGCGTAAAATACAAAAAAATGGAGAACACATCTTCGTATATACATTTGATTCTTAACTACAAAACTATGAATCGCCCCCTTCGGCATGCTCGAACCCAGCATTCAGACCAACGCCATCTTCGCCGCCGTTGCCTAATAGATTAATCTGATCGAAGGGTCAATCGCCTTCCTTATCCGATCCATTATCTACGTCAACATCTTTGTTCTTTTCCCCTGAGATAGAAGGGTGATCATCGACGGAACGCTCGAGCAAATCTGGATTAGGCATCGGAATGCCAAACTCCTCAACTAAGGGGGCATAACGATGACTTTTCCAGTCCACAGTTCCTTGAGGTAATGACGAAGCTTTATAGTCTTTTCCTTCGGCATTCTTGAAAGGATTCATATACAGAAGGTACTCTTCCATCTTGTCCGCGATCCTCTTGGCTGAAATCAATTGTTGAACCCCCTTATAAAAGATAGTTTGGAGGACTTCGCCAATCCTCATCCGAACTAAAGGATCGAAAACAGGCGAACCAAGGAATCTTCGTATGGCAGGAATCTCCGCCTCTTCTGCCCCTTGAGAATAGGCGCGAGCTGAATCTTGCTTGGTTTGCTCAAGTTCGATCTTAATTCTCTTGAATTCATCTTCAAGTCCGCTCTTTTCTGTCACTACAGACAACAATTCTTCTTCCACGGATGAGGAATGCTTCATAGTTGCTTTCTCGAACTCCTTCTTTACTTGAGATAATTCTCGTTGATTTTCTGCTAGTTGAGATCGAAGAGTTTGATTATCAACGAAAATCTGTGCATATGCATCATGAGCAACCTGCGACTCCTGCTCCAGCAATGCTAAGCGATAGGTTTGAATAGCGAACAAATCCCCGACCTATGAGATAATTTAAGATATCAGCGAATGTTAGGGACTCTAAAGAAAGAAGAGATGGTCAAAAGACAGATGTTAGAGACAAATGTTTCACCTCATGATACGTTTGGGAGAAATCACTCAAAACCTCAAAATCACCTTTAACGGTATGAAGCAGCATATCCCTCTTAAACCGACTAGCCATATAAATTCTAGCGGCTTTGTCGAATTAATTCTCACCACCCGAGTCCAGATCAGTTAGAATGGTACCGTCTTCGGGGTACCCAGCAGCCCTGCTACCGCGGAGATGCTCGTCCATGAAATCCACCACATCGGGCTCCGACCTACCTTCTCGACATGGAACCGAGTAAGAACTCACACCAAAGGGTTTTACCCTCCTTGAGGGTCCCGGGTGGTCAGCATTTCTCTTTCGACTCAGAATCTTCTCATATTCCTGAATACCCTGAATCCGGTTCCAGGAATATTGACTATAGCTGACGGACGAAAGAGCAGAAGTATCAGGGGAAAACAAAGTTCGAAGAGGTCCGGCAGTGGCAGAGTTCAGGGAACACATAGTGCCAAGCCCTCTCAAATCGGGAATTGTAACTGGTATAACAACTGAATTTCCACCTAAATTACTTGTGTCCGCTCTTATTTCGGAAGTATATGGTAACGGGTCGAAGTAAAATGGCTTATCTTCAACTGAGCCGGCGGCGGACAGTCGAAACTTCTCAACGACTCGACCTGCAAAGAAAATACAAAATGTGCACGAGTTTAAACAAGAAGAGTTGATTGGTCACACCTCAAAGTAGGCAGAAGCTAAGAAGCATACCCAAAGACAGAGGGGCTAGAAGCGGAGCGGTGGAGGCTGGCAGGTCACTAATCAGCGGAAGGGATCCTTCGAAGGATTGACTGGAATATTTGATCGCCGGGGCAGGATAATAACAGTGGCTCAACCCAGCCAATCGCAAAACACCTTCCTGAATTAGGAGCTTGGTCTGGTAAGGATTGGACCGCAACTGCTCAAGAAATTCGTCGGAAAGACAATGGCTGAGCTTCTCTTTAATTCAACGAGAACCATATGACCAAGAGTTTGCGCCATCCCATCGATATGGTCTTGTTTTTGAACTACCTTCTGATATTGGAACATCAGGACCTTTCACAAAAAAGAATCTCCTCTTCCAACCTTTATTCTTTCCCATCGTTATATTTGTAAGAAAAGGCCGCTTCGACCGCTGGCGGATGGACACAAGCCCTGCGTTTGAACCCTTGCAGAGATCCATTCGGAATATTTGCCAAAAATTACTAAAGGAGGCCTCTCCCCCTTTTGCCTCCATAAGAGCGCTGAACGCTACTATATAAGTAACGGAGTGCGGAAGAAGCTGAGCGGGGGAAAGCGAAAAGAAAGTCAAGACGTTTCTGATAAGGGGAATAAACGGGATACGCAAACCGCAAGAAAATTGACTGTCATAGAAGGCTTGACAGCCAGCCGGAGCCTCGGTAGCACGTTCGGTGTAAGAAGGAATGACGATCGAAAACCCTTTGGGAAGAAATTTCCCGAACTCCGTCTTGAGGTAAACACGATCCTTCTTCGAAAAATAACAGGAAGTTTGACTAGCGGGAAGTTCTAACTTGTTCGAGGCCGCGGCGTCAGAAGAATGCGTATGTTTGAAAATCCTGACGAAGGCACCCTCGCCGATGCTGTGCTTCTCGACCACATTTTCCTCAAGATCCTCGATCGGGTCGTCATCCTCGTCTTCTTGACGAAACTCTCCATCTTCGTAATCGTCGACAAGCTTTAACAGAGGATCGGACTCTTGGTTCTCTCCGACCTTATTCTTACCCCTTGAACTTCTGGAACTGGTCATTATAAATTGGGAAACGAATATACCAAAGTAAGTGCTTTTTCGACTCGAACGCTCCGAGCTCAAGAAAGGGTGTGATATGTAAGTAACTTTTCAACGAGTCAACATATATATACAGGGTTAAAAGGGTAAAATTGCAAACGGGTCCCCGAGTAACCGCGACGGTTGAGCTTACTCTTAGTAAAAATTCAAAGTTATCCTTCTGAGAATTGCATTATTGATCCTTTACTTTCCGAATTGTGGGATATGCTCCTTGGAAATTGTCCCTGGATATCCCATGGACCCTTTAGGCCCATGGTCGGAAAATAAAGAAAGCATTCGCTGAGGGATTGAAGGAAGCATCGCGGTAATTCATAACAAAGAACATATCAATTTAGAGGTCCTATACGAACAATGGACGACAAGGTTATCATCTCGACACGCCGATATATTGTTTCTTATGTATGCACTCTTTTTCCCTAGCTCGGTTTTTATCCCAATGGGTTTTTCCGAGTTAGGTTTTTAATGAGGCATATTCGAAACATATCCTGAACGGCTCTTCTCGTAACATCGGGCAACATAACTTGTACTTCTTCGAGCGCAAGCTCCTCTTTACGCTCGAGAAGTGGGGGAGTATTGATGAGGGGTAATTTGGATCCCCTACTCTCGCTAGCTCGATGTGGATCGAATAGCACCAATTCCCATCCCCAGAGACGCCGAGCAGAGCCAGGGTTTTGAAATAAACTATTCCGAGCCTATAAAGAGAATCCGAGGTCAAAGGCTATTATTGGGCCGAGCCCAGGCCCAAGCCCATCAAATCAGCTATAAATAACCCAAGCATTTATGACGACGACACAATTTCCCAGGTGCTCTTCCTTCGAGACTGCTGCTCGGACTCACTTGGGAATAATAGCATAGGCTTTCTTATATGTATTTCACCCTCTAGCTTGTACGGCATCCAGTAATGCTCGGATAGGACTCCCATTCCTCGTAATCTGTACTTGATCATTCTAAACATAATACTATTGATCTTTTATCTCCATTTACATACATTAGCACGGCATTTCACAACAGCCTTATCGAACTAACGAAAACGCGTAAGATCATTTCCAAAACGTCAAAATCAGCTAAGTATGGAAAGCTTAGTTCCCTTAGAAGAATTTTGAACAAGTGAAGAAGACATCAGAAGAGTTCAAAGTTCTAAGCCCAGAAGACTACTGATCTCATGCTGAAACAGCAATCAGAAGGGTAGGTCATCAGCTGACTCAAATCAGATTAGTTCAGTATTTGATCAGCAGAGTATCTATCAGCAGAGTAGAAGAGATCATGAGATAGTTCAACGGTAATAAATGCACTTGGTGTAATTAATGCTGCAAGAGAAGGGTAGTAATGACAAATGATTGAAGAATATTCTCGGATCAGCATGGTGCATTTAATGCAGCTACAAGAAAGTATAGCAGAAAAGGTACTGTAGCAGGGAGCCGTTCTGAATTTGGGCTAAAGGCTATGGATTTGAAGTTTGATTTCCTTCAACGGTCATAATTTCAAATCTGTTGGTCCCAAGTGGTCAGATGAGGTCTAGAGGGGGGGGGGGTGAATAGACCTCTAAAAATTTTAGACTTAAAAACTTTTTACTATTCTGTCAGCAGACTAAGCTGATGAAGAACAGTAAGATGACTATGCTGATCGTGAACAAATCTTGAACAGCAGAGTGACCACTCTTCTCACAGTTTACTTAGCTGATTTCAGTGAAAATCAGTTTTATCAAGAGTATACTTGCAGTGGATGTTTGAAAGTGTTTTTCACAAGTAGACTAAGTCTTTAAAAAGATTTTATCCCTAGTTTTAAAACTCCTTATAAAATCTTTTGATAATCCAAAGAGTAAACTTATGCAATTTCAAAATATGCAAGAAAGGTTTAAATGCAAAAATAACACCAAGAATTTTTATAGTGGTTATATGGATATAAATCCTTTAGTCCACTCTTCCAGATCACTCAGATTCTGGGTTATACTATAAACACAAAGTTTACAATAGGTCTCCACTTATACCTAGACAACAAATGAAAAGGCTATAAGCTCACAATAGGAAATCACAAAGAAGACCTATCCTCTGAAGTTAAACCACTCACAAAGACATTTTTAAACTTCTCACAACATTCAACTAATACAAAATCACTCAGATTGTATTTTTCTATTTTCTTCAACTGGGTTTCTGTCAACAGATGACTTCCACCAGACGAGTGAGTTGTTCGAGCTTCTTGAGACTTAGAAGATTTCTGCTTCAAAAACGAATTCTCAGAATGTTGTTGTGTTGTTGTCTCTTTCTTCGAAATCAGCTCTATTTATACTTGGATTTGAAAATATGACCGTTGACGAAAGTCACATATCAAATCCATAGCCTTAGCCCAATTTCAGAACGGCTTCCTGCTACAGTACCTTTTCTGCTGTACTTTCCTGTAGCTGCATTAAATGCACTCTGCTGATCCGAGAATATTCTTCAATCATTTGCCATTACTACCCTTCTCTTTCAGCATTTATTACACCAGGTGCATTTATTACCGTTGGACTAATATCTTGATCTCTTCTACTCTGCTGATCGAAGCAACCCTGCTGATAGATACTCTGCTGATCAAATACTGAACTAATCTGATTTGAGTCAGCTGGTGGTCTACCCTTCTAATTGCTGTTTCAGCACGAGATCACTAGTCTTCTGGGCTTTGAACTTTGAACTCTTCTGATGTCTTCTTCACTTGTTCAAAATTCTTCTAAGGGAACTAAGCTAATTTTGACGTTTTGGAAATCATCAAAACCATCCCTTAACTTCTTGACTTCTTTGCACTTCATCTTCATCTTCATCCAACAATTTCCCCCTTTTTGATGATGACAAAACTTCAGCTAAGTACCTGTACCTAAACTAAAGTTTTGATCCTCAAAAATTTCTGAGATAGAAATAGTCTGTTGGATTTCAAACTTGAACATTTTATAGATTTGAAAAGTATTGCATATTACAAGTCAGTTCAGATGAGATATGCAAAAAAAATTACAAGGAAATACATAAGTAATCTAAACAAGACTAGTCTTCTAGCTTGTCTTCTTCTTTCTTGTCTTCTTCAGCTTCCTTGAATTTTTGTTGTAACAGCTCTAACTTCTTTTGTTTAGCATCAGGGTCAAGTTGTTCTTCAGCTGAGTCCTTAGCAGCAGCTATCTCTTTATCAGATTTAGCTTTTGCTTCAGCTTCAGTTTCATCATCTTCACTTTCTTCTTCTGTGATCTTCTCATCTGTTGGTCTGCTTGTGCCTTCATTATCTTCATCAGTCTTTTCATCTTCAGCAGCAGATTCTTCCAACACTTCTGTTCCTTCAGCATTCTCTTCTTCATCAGAAGGTACCTTATCTTCCCTTAGTACCCTATCTTCCCCCTTTTTGTCATCATCAGCAGGGTTGATTGGATATTTTGGTAAGACTGGTGGGATTTGAAGTGAGTCACATAGAAGCTTGATGTTCTCTTCCATAGCATCCAGTTGAGCTTCTTGTCTTAGTTGATTGGCTTCAAAATCTTCCATCTTCTTTAGAACAACTTCTCCTTGGTCACCTAACTGAATCCGAGTTGCTAGCAACAGATCAGCAGATGCATTGAAGTCCTTGGTCAGGTTGATTAAGACTTCATCTTCAGCTTGAATAGCCATTTCAACCGTTTCTGTAATCTGCCTCCAACCAGCAGCTGTACTTTGAGTTCTTCTTCTGAGAACATCCATATCTTGACAGATGGATTTAACATTCTGAGCAGTATCTTCTATCAGATAGGTAGGAACAGCAACAGCTTTTTGAGTTGGTTGACTTACATCAGTCAACAGATTGGCAGTTACTTTTTCTTCTAACTCCTTCATAGATCTTGATATTATATGCTGAATGGAATCCAACAAAGATGTTTGATGTAAGCTCTGAGAAGTAGAAGCAATATCAGATGAGATAGGAGGTAAGGCAAGAGTTGCCTCTTCAGTATTCTGCTCTGCTGCTTGAGTTGTTTCTCCTGTAATCTGATCAGCTGAACCAGAAGCATTCCCTTCTTCTTTGGTTTCATCAGCTTGACTAGGAGTGCTTTCCTTCTCCTTAGTCTGATCATTTTCCTCAGCAGTAACCTCTTTTTCACCAATAGGATCAGCTTGATTTGTGGTAGTTTCTTTTTCTTTATCAGCTTGCTCAGATTCCTCCTTTTCTTTCTCTTGATTTACCAGAGTAGAGTTATTTTCCTTCTCTTTTTCCTTATCCTGATCAGCAGGGTCAGCAGTACCCTTTTTTTCTTTGGATTGATCTGCAGGATCAGAAGTAACTTCCTTTTCCTTTCCTTGGTCAGCAGGGGGTGCGTGGATCTTTTTGACATTTATAATGGTGCGCCTTGTGCCAGCTTCATCCAAAGCAGTCCTGTGAGTAATCCAAGTTAGATCATCAATAGGAACAAAAGGTGAAATAAGATTTTCTGGTAATTCTTCATATGGCCTAATGTTAGTGCCATAGACAATCTGTTTCAGACTAGGAAGGGGGATCATAGTGCTTGGTTGCCCCTTCATCTTTCTAGTCTTCTTGGCCCCTGTTTCCAATGTCTGGGAAACAGCCAACTTGATGGATCTTTCCTTGAGGTCTTCATCATCAGCAAACTCCTCAGGAACAGATTCATAGATTTTCTTTGCCTCTGCCTTCACCACTTGACTGATCCTCAGTCTCAATTTATCTAAGAAGAATTCTGAGTCTAGTGCTTGAGTAATGGAACCTGTCTCAAGCCACTTTAGAACCCACGCTTCTTCTTCAGCAAAAGGCTTCCAGCTTGCAATCTGGTCTTTACTCTTTGTCAGACGATAGTCTCTCCATCTGTTATATCTAATATTTTCTTTGTTGAACATCGTCAGACGAGTAATTCTTTCATTCTCAGCATCCAACCTCTTTACAAATTCTTCAAAGGCATCAGGGTCATCCCTGACAATCTCCAAAGCCAATTTGACCTCTTCCCTTCTCTTAGGTTGTATTGCTGGAGCAGGCATAGCTAGTATTGGTTTGGTGGGATCTCTTGGTTCACTAATCACTATCCCTCCAGTGTGCTTAGGACCATGAGAGTCCTTAGCACTTGCCTCAATAGCAGCAGCTAACTCAGCTGCTTCTACAGCATCCCTTTGTTCTTGAGTCATTTTGCTGGCCTCTTTTTCCAGCCTTTTGAGCTAAAGGGCTTTAAGGCGATCTTCCTCAGCCTTTTCTTCAGCCTTCCTTTTTCTTTCTGCATCATCTTGTTTCTTCTTTGCTGCAGCAGAAACATAAGGAATTACAATTTTACCAGTCCTTTGCTTCTTAGCTTCAGGACTTTCAACTGTTTGAATTGGAGTGGCAGCAACAGGGGTAGGATGCAGAAGGAGTGTTTCCCCTTCACTTGTTGTGCCAGTCTGCTGTTCAACTCTTTCCTCAGTAGACTCTCCAACAGCAGGTTCTTTAATAACAATCGGTCTCTCTGCTGACGCTGATGTTTCCCTTACTGTTTCAGTTGATTCTTCAGAGAATGTCACCTTTCTTTTTGCCTTAGACTTTGGAATTCTCTTTGGTGATTCAGGTTTGGACTTAGGAGGTCCTTTTGCAGCACTCCTTGTCCTCATTCTCTTCTTGGTTTGAGCAGGAACATCTTCCTCAGACTCTCTCCTTTCTGGAGATGATCCAGTCTCCATTTGCTCAATTTCCTTGGTGAAGTCATCAATCACCTTTTCAGGGATTACAACTTCAGTCTGTGCTGATCCAGCTTCAACAGCAGGGGTTGCTGTTTGATCAGCAGACATACTGGTATGTCCAGCCTTCTTTCCCTTCTTGGCAAGGCCCTTAGCAGATTTAGCAGGGGCTTTTCTCTTAGAAGTGCCCACACTTCTAACAGGTTCATATAACTTGAACTCCTTTCCACCATGGATGTTCTTTCCACTTCCCATTGGACATCCTAAACTTTTGAACATGTGACTAAGTAAAATGGCATACTTGACCTTCTTGTCACACAACAGATCAAGCACATGAGCAGCCCAATTTACTTTCATGCTGATCTTACGCGTTTTCGTATGTTCGATCAAGGCAACATGTGATGTGGTATAAATGCTAAATAATAGAAGGAAATGATCAATAATATTCGTATTCGAGATGATTGAGTACAAATGACAAGTATCGAGAGTCCTATTCGAGCATTACTGGATGCCGTACAAGCTAGAGGGTGAAATACATATAAGCTAACCTATGCTATTATTCCCAAGTGAGTCCGAGCAGCAGTCTCGAAGGAAGAGCACTTGGGAAGTTGCGTCGTCGTCATAAATGCTTGGGGTATTTATAGCTGAGACCTGGAATCAAGTGAACCACCCACAGGTGTGTATTACTCAACCCACGAGCCTGGGCCTGAGGTCGGCCCAATAGTGATTTTGGACCCTAAGATTCCGGAGTAGAATCAGCGTAGGATTCATGTGCTTTGGGCTCCAATTTATGCTCATGAGATCGAAAATGATGAATTTCGACCTCACCAGGCTGTATTAATGTTTGAGTCCAAGTTACCCCTCATCAATACTCCCCCACTTATCGAGTGTAAAGAGGAGCTTAAGCTCGAAGAAGTATAAATTGAACGCTGGAGTGAGACGAGCCATTTTTGGATAAGCCTTGGATATGCCTCATTAAAAACCTGATTCGGAAAAACCCTTTGGGATAAAAACCGAGTCAGGGAAAAAGTGTGCATATCTCAGAAATCATGTAACGCCATCATCATGATATTACCCTTGTCACCTAGTGTTGGTATAGGATTTCCAGGTTAAGATCTTCTTACTGTCCCTTATTGTGATGCTTTAGTCAATTTTTAATAACATTTCCTTATTCCTTTGACTTTGATATGATAGATCGGTAGCAGAATGCGGAATCGATGCCCCATAAATGCATCTTTCACAATATTGGTCTTCAATTTCGTGATATTGGAAAGTATAGGGTCATAAGTATAATTATTGGAAATATGACTTCAAGTTCACCCTGGAGGAGTTTAACCGTCGCGGTTACTCGGGGACCGATTTGCAATTTCCCATTTTGTCCCTATATATATGTATCTCGATTGCGAGCCGCTGCTCAGCACAAATTCTGAGAGAAAAACCCTAGATCGGAGCGAATAGATCGATAAGTGAACTTTAGCAATCTCTTTCGACCAATCTTCGCATAATTAACATGTCCAATTCCATAGATCCGAAAGGTAAATCCTTGATAGTGGAAGGCCGAGAGAATGATCCTGAGGAGGGGCGGATTGAGGGTGTTCGACCACCCATGATGGGGAACACAGGAGAGCCGAATCCCAGTTCCGGATCTGACAGAGAGGGGGGAGAATCGGATACTGAATCAGAGGAGACCGGAGATAATAACTCGAGCGAGGCGACAGTCTCCGACGAGGAAGTCGAAGAGGATGACGACCTTCCATTAGGGGAGAATGAACAAAAGAAGTATAGAATAGGCGGAAGCGTTGTGGTTACGATCTATAACTGGGTGGAGTCGTCAACCAGTGCGGAGTTAAATATGACAGAGGATAGGGCCGATGAGATCATTTGTTCTTTTACTATGAAAGATCGGGAGCAATTGGAGACGGAGTTTGGTCAGTATATCGGCACCGAATATTCAATTGTCATTCCGAGCCCCGAACAACGAGTTACCGACCCTCCCGAGGTATGTCATGATTTTTACACTAAACATTTCCATTATGGTCTACGCATTCCTCTCCCTCCTTTGATCTGTAGTATTCTCGAAGCGTTTCAGCTAACCCCTTCTCAAATTCTGCCGAACACGATCGGACTTATAATAGCCTTTTGCGTGCTGATGAAAGCCAAAGGAAAAAAGGCGGCCTTCCAAAATTTCTGGAGAATTTTCCAAATAAGCTCTTCCACGGCTTCGAACGCCGGTTACATATATTTTTCTCAAAGACCGAAAACGTCGGTCTTATCATCCAATGTTAGTAGCAATTTGAAAGGTTGGAAACATGAATTCCTTTTAGTTCGAGTTCCAGATTCTCCGCCCTCTGAGGATAATCCCTAGCCTACTCCGCATGAATGGCCTGGTGCCAAATCATGGATCTATGGCAAGCGACGTCTTAAGGGAGGCATGATTCATGAGATTTCAGACGAATTCTTGCAATCCCTTCGAGTCGATCTTCATTAGACTCCTTTAATGACCTAGGAGGCGGTTTTGCGATTGGCCGAGCTCAGCACGTGCTCTTTTCCTGCCCTTCCAATCGATTATGGAAAAGCTTCAATCGACCCAGCCAATGCCCCCTCCACGTTAGGTGCGTTGAATTATCTTGATTTACCTTTCTACGGCTATAGCTAATTCCCTTTTATTCCTCAGCTGGGATTGTTGATAAGTTCCGAACATCAAATGCTGGTCCGGTCGTTGCTTCATTTTCGAAGGGTATCCAAGGTCGACCTCGTCGCCAAACATCGAAGGTTTCCCGTAAGGTAGTAAAATCCGCTCCTGGGGTCGATACCGCCGTGGTTCCGAACGCTATGGTGACCTTTTCCCAAACTGCCATTGCGGGAACTTCCCACCCTTATTCTGCGATCGAGGGAACTTCTGAATCTCGAGCTTTCGATCTCGGGTCCATTTTTCCTATCGGCTCTTCTAATCCGAACGAGGCGGGACTCAGCCATTACACCCTACAAGAGACCCGAGCTCAAGAGATACTGGAAGCGAGAGTGGCTCGTAAGAGGAGTAGCGATGCCCCCGAGTCTTCTAGAAGGGTATAGCCTTTTGGTCGAGGACCGGGTCCGATCCGATGTCGGGCAGGCCATTCCGAGCCTGACCTGGCTGATTTCATAGAGGACCATCTCCAGGGACCAAGGGCCGCTGGATTCCCGAAAAACGGAACCATCGAGTCTGATTTGGGCCCAGACGGGGAACATGCAGTCGATAAGTCTCTTCGGATGTTCATGGCCGGGAGATTTAAGGATGACAATACCGCGCTGTTTCTTAAAAACGACTTCGAGCTCGCGGGTGATTATGCCAATGCTCTGCAAAAGGTATATAAGTTTTTCACCAATACTTACTTTTCCTCAAAATCATTGCTTCGCCTTTAATGTTTAATTTCTTCTCTAGGTCGGAGACTTGTTTTGTCATCCGGCTTACCGACTGGCCACCTTAAACGAGGAATCTCAGATGGCTCAGAGTGCTCTTCACAATGTCCTTACGGCGGAGGCTTCCAAGGCTGATCAGTTGAGGGATACTACGACCAAGTTATCTGAGGTCGAAAAGGAGCTCGAGGAAGTTAGGAAGGGTCTTGACGGGAAGAGGGCCCTCGAGGAAGAGGTAACCAAATTGAGATCGGATCTTGAGCAGGCTAAGGCATTATCCGAACAGGCCTATGCTAGAGGCCGAGAAGAAGGCAGACTTCCCGCCATAAGAGAATTTTTAAGGTCACCCTTTCTTGACGCCTTAGTTCGCTTGCGGTCGGGTGAAATTAATCAAGCCTTCTACTATAAAGGAATTCAGCATCTCCTCACAGCCGGAAGGATTCAAGGCGTCCTTGACGATTATCTTCCTTACATGGATCCTTATAAGAACATTTTCGGGAAAGATTATAAGGCTTCTTCTCTTCCTCCCAAGCTCGAAGACATAGCCGACCACGAGTTCGCTCCATTTCTTGATGAATTTGGAGTGCCGATGCCAAATCCTGATGTGCTCGAAGCTCAATCTGAGGATGAAGATGTGGATATTGAAGGGGATTCCCGTGATCAGGGAGAGCAAGGCACTCCGTCTTCCAATTCGAGTAAATCTGCAGCTGACGTGCCAGGTAATGATGAAGAAGAGAGAAGCTCGAGTAGTGATGATTCTGATAGCTCATAAAGCGATTCTAGTGAAGGGAAAAAACAAGAGAGATCTGACCATGATTCTGGCATGAAGGAATCCAGCCGCTAATGATTATCATGTCATAGGATTTAGTTAGTGAACTTTTGTAATTGTAAATTTGTTTTATAGTCTCCTGCTTTTTTCTATTTAGTGGATGCTCGAATTTACATCTTTTCCTTAGTGCCATGCCTAATCTGTTGCCTGTTTGACCATATTGTTGAACTTTATAACGTCATTCTTGCATACTTGGTTGCGTCATCGAATCTTTCTTGGGAGTGGTGACTTACCAATTATTGTAATTCGCATGATGTCGCGTCTCTTATAAATACTAAGGCCAATTTACCTTGTATTTACGATAACATCATACACAGTGATCGGAGCTTTTGGAAATTGTTACGGTCGGATAATTATTCGAAAACCAAGAGATGAATGAAAATTCAAACATTTCTGTAATTCCTTCTGTGCCTTTCCCCAAACCTAATGATAGTAGAAACATAATAAAAAAGAGACGAGCTCCGGTTAAGTCTATTACTCCCGTCGAGCAGACCTTCCATGGAGGAGGTAAATCTTCGACTATCGCCCTTTCTTCATGCTTGAAAACCAAAAGTTCAAACAAGAAAATTAAAAAGGTTTCTTTTAGGGAGGATGTATCTGTGCGCTCATCTTTTTCTGTTTGGTCCGGTTCCTCGCCGGCCAGAGAACCTTTACCATTTCCTTCTGATGTCTCCCCGCTTAAAAGAGGTATATTCCATTTTGACAAAGTAACGCACGAGAAGCTCGATCTGAGCCTTCTTCGAGCCAATATCTCTATATCCGAGGCGATCTTATCAAAAGGAGAATACTCTTCGTTTTTGTTTGAGTCTGGGTCAGATTTCCTTGCCCAGGTGATCCTTGCTAACCTCTTTATCCTGTCTTTATAATCTTCTTATTTTAGGCTTGACGTGTCTTCCTTCAGGCTGGTGAATGCTTATCTAAACTCCATGCGTTGGCGAAACGTGAGATCGAGCAACGGGCTACTATTACTCTTGAGCTAGCCAGGAAGAAGATTGAGCTAGATCGCGCGCTGGAAGCCAATAGATTCTTTAAGGAGAAATTATCTCAGGAGAAAGCGAGCTCAGAATTAAGGGCCACTAAAGATATCTACGAACGTGAGAAAAGAGATTTTGAGCTTCGTGAGAGAGAAGCCTATATTCGCGGATATGCTGACCGCAGCGCTGAAGTTCGAAAAATACTTTCCGAGAATAATTTCATTTAGTTGTATTAGGATTTTCTTTTGTTGTAACATAACCTTGTTGTAGTAATATTGTCAAATGTTGTCTTTCAGGAAGTTCTGTCTCCTTCTGTCTCCCCCCCCCCCCCCCCCACCCCACTTTTTTTTTTTTTTTTTTTTTTTTTTTTTTTTTTTAACGTCCCTTATTTCTTGGGAAGTGAAACAGTCAGAGCGTTTAATGCTCGTATCGTGACCATTCAGTTCAAGAGATCTACACCGTTGATACGGAATTCCTTCCTCTATATATAGCTCGGAAATTACCTTCATATTTTTACTTGTCTGTAAATGTTTTGCCTCGGATGAATATGGTTGTGTTTTTATTTTCATCGATCCACTCCCTGTTCTACTTAATGTCAGTAATTAAAGCGTTCGAGATTTTTATCCGAACCTTCTTTTCCAACTTCCTCGGAATTCCAATATGAAAATCTTTCGGCTAGGGTATCGACAGGCGAAAAGAATTGCGACTAGGGTACCGGCAGGCGACCTGCTCTCTCTGATTCCAAGTCATTGAGGCGGGCTCGACTTCCTGTACTCTGTCCTCTGTCCAGTCGGGATAGTGGGTCTACTGCTGGAGGGGTTTTTCTACACTCGATCTCCACGTCTTCGAGGCGGCTTCTTGAAGGATGTGGTCTTCGAATTTGCTAGGAGTACTTCCAACTGGAGTTGCTTCCCTGTCTCTCGACTTGGTCCTTTGTGGACCATTTTTGCAAGGAAACACTGGATGAAGGGTAGAAGTGTACCAGCCTAACTTTCCTTCTTTGAGCATCCATAGGAATAGTCATTTGTAATAGGATCGTACTAGATGTAAATTTTCAGATTATTTCGATCTCTTTATTGTAATAAAAAAATTTCTTGTAAGTTTCACAAATGAAAGAATCTTCTTCCATATTGTTATCGATCTTAATTTCGATCTTCATAAATTGCAACTTCTGTTAGATAATTTTGAAATCCATAATAGATTTGAATTTCGATCTTTGCAATTTAAACCCTTCATGAGACATCTCCTATAGCTTAGATATTATAGATTTGTGTCTCTTAAAATTGGACGGAATAATCTTCCTTAGCCGAATAGATAGCTGTGAAGAAAGAATAGAATTAGGTCGGTCTCGATTATACTTTAGACTTAAGGGGCATAGCAATGCCTTTCACCCTTAGTCGTTTCAGAGCATTTTTAACCCGAGGGTCGTAGCAACAGCTTTCACCCATTTAATAATTTCGATCTAAGGGGCATAGCAACGGCTTTCACCCTTAGTTGTTTTCAGAGCATTTTTAGCCCGAGGGTCGTAGCAACAGCTTTCACCCATTAATAATTTCGATCTAAGGGGCATAGCAACGACTTTCACCCTTAGTCGTCTTCAGAGCATTTTTAGCCCGAGGGTCGTAGCAACAACTTTCACCAATTAATAATTTCGATCTAAGGGGCATAGCAACGGCTTTCACCCTTAGTCGTCTTCAGAGCATTTTTAGCCCGAGGGTCGTAGCAACAGCTTTCACCCATTAATAATTTCGATCTAAGGGGCATAGCAACGGCTTTCACCCTTAGTCATCTTCAGAGCATTTTTAGCCCGAGGGTCGTATCAACAACTTTCACCCATTTAATAATTTCGATCTAAGGGGCATAGCAACGGCTTTCACCCTTAGTCGTTTTCAGAGCATTTTTAGCCCGAGGGTCGTAGCAACAACTTTCACCCATTAATAATTTCGATCTAAGGGGCATAGCAACGGCTTTCACCCTTAGTCGTCTTCAGAGCATTTTTAGCCCGAGGGTCGTAGCAACAGCTTTCACCCATTAATAATTTCGATCTAAGGGGCATAGCAACGTCTTTCACCCTTAGTCGTCTTCAGAGCATTTTTAGCCCAAGGGTCGTAGCAACAGCTTTCACCCATTAATAATTTCGATCTAAGGGGCATACTTTCACCCTTAGTCGTCTTCAGAGCATTTTTAGCCCGAGGGTCGTAGCAACAGCTTTCACCCATTTAATAATTTCGATCTAAGGGGAATAGCAACGGCTTTCACCCTTAGTCGTTTTCAGAGCATTTTTAGCCCGAGGGTCGTAGCAATAGCGTTCACCCATTAATAATTTTGATCTAAGGGGCATAGCAACGGCTTTCACCCTTAGTCGTCTTCAGAGCATTTTTAGCCCGAGGGTCGTAGCAACAGCTTTCACCCATTAATAATTTCGATCTAAGGGGCATAGCAACGGCTTTCACCCTTCGTCGTCTTCAGAGCATTTTTAGCCCGAGGGTCGTAGCAACAGCTTTCACCCATTAATAATTTCGATCTAAGGGGCATAGCAACGGCTTTCACCCTTAGTCGTCTTCAGAGCATTTTTAGCCCGAGGGTCGTAGCAACAACTTTCACCGATTTAATAGTTTCGATCTAAGGGGCATAGCAACGGCTTTCACCCTTAGTCGTCTTCAGAGCATTTTTAGCCTGAGGGTCGTAGCAACAGCTTTCACCCATTAATAATTTCGATCTAAGGGGCATAGCAACGGCTTTCACCCTTAGTCGTCTTCAGAGCATTTTTAGCCCGAGGGTCGTAGCAACAGCTTTTACCCATTTAATAGTTGATGGAGATAAATAGAGATTGATAATAGATGAATAGAGATTGAGAATATTAGAATATGACGAATAATTAAGAATTCTTGCGAAATTAACTTTCATTGAATTACCCGGTCGAAATAAACTTTCATTGAACACATAGTTTTCTTCATCACGAGAAACAAAGAAGCAAAACGAGACGACTAAATAGTAGAAGCCTAAAATTTAACTATCCATCTTTATCTTCCATAATACCTTCTCAAGTTAACAGCATTCCATGCTCGAGCTAGGACCTCTCCATTAGGATGAGCAATTTTGTGGGCATCTTTCTTTCCAACCTCAACGATCACAAAGGGGCCATCCCAATTAGGTTGAAGTTTTCCAACATGCTTTGACACTTCCACTTTCTTGAGCACTAAATCTCCCACTCTGAATGTTCGGATTCGAACGTTTCGGTTATAAGATTTCTCCATGCTAGATTTGGTAGATTGAATTTTCAACTTTGCACGGTCCCTTCGACCATCTGCGTGATCAACTTCCACTTCCTTTAGAGATCGATTTTCATCGGGATCATAAAATTCGACCCTTGGAGAAGGTACGAGGTTCTCGACTGGAATAATAGCCTCCGATCCATAAACCAAACTAAATGGAGTTTCTCCTGTTGCAGCTTTAACAGTAGTTCTATTGGCCCCTAAAACTCCTGGCAGTTCGTCGAGCCATTTCCCTTTTGCCTCAGATAAACACTTTTCCAGAGATCGAACGATCTCTCTGTTCACTTCTTAAGTTTGTCCATTAGCTTGAGGATGCCCAACTAAGCGAAATTCTGCTGTATTCCGAATTTTTCGCACCATTCCGTGATTCTTTTCCCAGCGAATTGCGTTCCGTTATCAAATATTAAGATCCTAGGAATCCCGAACCTGCAGACAATATTTTTCCACAAGATATTAATAACTTGGAACTGAGTGATCTTTGTCAGAGCAATGCATTCAACCCATTTGCTGAAATATTCTACTGCAACCAATACATAATTTTTCCGAGCTCTTGCTGTCGGGAAAGGCCCAACAATATCAATGCCCCATTTATCTAAAGGCCAACAGATTGGAATAGAGTGCATATGTTCGGCCGGTTGATGAATTAAATTCGAATGAATTTGAAAATGGTGGCATTTCTTCACATAATCAATAGAATCATAGAAAAGAGTAGGCCAATAATATCCTGACCTCGAGCATTTAAGAGCTAACGCCCGAGCACCGCAATGATTTCCTGCCTCTCCCTCGTGGACTTCCTTTAAAATGGCATTATAGTGCACTTCGGAGATACATTTCAATAAAATTCCAGAAGAAGATCTTTTATAGAGTTGATTGTCAACTAGAGTGAACGATGGCACTCGGTATTTGATCCTTCGAGCTACGTTTTAGTTTTCTGGGAGCTTCCCTTCTCTGAGATAAGCAATAAGAGGGTCGATCCAAGAAATCCTAGACTTATTGATTTCCATGATGTCGACTGAGGGAATCACATCTAGTTCGATAGCAGATGTATTCGATAATTGATGGAATAGTGCCCAGCAAGCCAATGTTAATTAGCTTGTTGAAGTACTGTTTTCTTATGGTTTATAATTAATACGCCGTTCATTCATAGTATGTGAAACTGAACAATGGCCAACTTCATCTCTCGCGAACCTATCTAAGCGATTGGATGAAATCCTAAGGTCACAATAGACTATGGGACGATTCACTTCAGTACTGAGTGCAATCATGAAACAGTCTCAAAGGTCGTGATCTTAAAACCGTTCCAAGTCATAGATTCCAAACGAGACGGGGTATCGTAGGAATCGTCAAGACTTGTACAAATATGCATGATTCACATGGAGTGAATTTGTAGAGTTTCATGAGCAAGGAATTTGAGTCCAGTGCATATAAGTAGGTGATTCAATGGAGGATTGAACGCATCGAACGACCCGAACAGAGAAACCCATTGTGGAAGCGCATGACGCATATCGGTGATGGGATGTTTCTCAAGGCTTATAATAGTGTACGATTTAGTCCTTAGACTTGAGGTACTAGGGCGAATTCGGTACATGGATGTGCGTACTTAGATTTAGGTACTGGTCACGTAGCCTGGCCACCAAGTGCCTAAGTTGGGTGCGTACAAAAGTGTACGCGAGTGGTTAGTACTAAGAGAGGATCTAACGCCTCATCTTGATAAGATGAGAGAATTTCCTATACGTTTCTTAGATAATTGATTTCGAGGAATCTATGGCCATAGTCGGTGATGCATTTGGAAGGACTTTCCAAATTTGGCAGTCACACTGAAATCATTGTCGGAAAATTAGAAAGTATAGTTATTGAGATAATTAGAGGTGCCGATCAATTCACACACCCTAGGTCTCGATCGGGAAATCAGTCGTAGAAAGACCGTATGTACATGGCAATTATAAGAGGTGAGGTTCACAATAAATCAATTCACCTTTGATTGGGCTTCATGGGCTTGTGGCTAGACATCGACCATGAAGTGTGGGTACTCCGGAATTAATAGAGGATTTAATTCTAGGAGTGGTCAATTAAAAGTAGTTTAATTGATCGGAAGCATTTAGTTGCTCATTAATTAAATCACGTAAGTCGTGGGCCTGCTGCCAGTTGATGGTGAACCCAGAGGGTCACACACAATACAATTGGACGGTGACTGTCTTAAAGGAAATAAAGAAAGTGATTTAAAGTTGTTAAATCAAGGTAATTGAATTATGGTATTAATTCAATTGGAGATTATTAATTAGATGACTAATTGATTAATTGATAATTAATTAATTAGAGTTATCTAATTAATTATGGAATTAATTAAAGTAGTTAATTAATTGGAAGAATAAATAATTAACCAATTTAAGTATTGGATAATTATGGGTTGATTTTGGAATTATCCAAACTTAGGGGCTAGGGGGCGATTTTAGTAGTTAGGAAAGAAAAGGAGTTTTGTTTCTTGAAAATCAAGTTTGAAGAGATTTATCAAATCTCATATTCCTAAGGATAAGGAATGAAGATTTGATAAACAAGGAAAGGAGATCTTTTTGGAGAAGGACTCTTCTCCTATAAATACTCCCTTTCCTCTTCATTCTTAAAGGAGCTATGAGAATAAGTTTTGCACAAGTTTTTGAAAAACCCTAAAAAGCTTTTAAGAGAAAAGTTGCTGAAAATTTTGAGAGAAAAATCGAGAGAGAGTTAGATTTTTCAAACAAGAATTTTTAATTACAAAATCGCCCCAAAAGTTTTCGCCCCTAAACCCTAGCTGCCCAATTTGATTCGGCCAAACCAAAACCGAACCAAACCTGACCCTGGCCGCACCCTGCTCGGACCAGATCTGGACTTGGTCGAACCCTGCTCGATCGCATAAGGACTGTGGATCGAATTCTTCCATTGGTGTCTCCGTTCCTTTGCTGACAAACCTGCGAGATCAAGTTCGTAGCCTAAGATTCGTAGGGGTCGCTACAATCCAATTGGTGTGGACTAGCTTTGGAGGTGAGACATATGGATCACTCAATTTGTGGATCAAATCAAATACTCGGAGCACACGGGAATCCCAATGGTGACAGGTAATTTGCGATTAACCCCCTCGTGTATTATTGATGTTTGATTCATACCTATTCGTATAAATAACTATGGAGATCTATTTATGGGACAATTAGGAAACCTCGAAAAATTTAAAATTCCGCACTTTGTTGTATTGACAATCGAGCCCTATACTAGAATATCCCAACAGTGGTATCAGAGCCAACTCCATACGTTTTTATACGAAAAGGCCTGAACATAATGTGTTTTCACTGTATATGCTTGATTGTATGTATGAGAACGCATGTTAATTATGTTCTAGTGATTGATTCTTGCTTGTTATGGCTGGATCTATGATTGGGTAAAACTGCTTTTTTAGATCTGTGGCGAATTTATAGTTTTTCGAAAAATCAGGGCTTTTATGCAAAAATCGCAAAACATGATAATTAGGGCTGAAAATTTAATTTTCTGTTTCTGGAAATTTTTTGAAAAATCTGGGCTTTTTCTGAAAATCTGATCGCACGCAATTTTGGACCATTTTGCAATTTTCGAAAATTCGAGGACTGTTTTGTAATTTCCGAAACTTCAGGGGTCTGTTTGCAAATTCGAAAATTTTCTGGATTTCAAAATTTTAATTTTCTGCTCATTCTGTCCGAAAACTGTTTTGGGGGTATTTTGTAACTTTTCAAAAGTTTTGGGGTCAAAAGTGCAATTTCTGAAAGTATAGGGGCCGAACTGCAATTTTCAAAAGTTGAAAAATCAGAATCTGAAATTAAGGCAGAAAAGTTGTTTTTGTTTTTCCGAGAATTTATTTGTCATAATTAGTATTGACTAAAAAGCAAGAATCATAGGAAATTAATTTTAGAAGGTGTTTTAAAATTAAGATAGAAGAAAGTAAAAGTTGTTTACATGTTTCTTTGCTCAACGTGAACTGTTTACGTGGTTTTCGATCGCGCCGAGCCTTGACCTTAGGTTAGATGTGATTGGTTTAATTTAATGCATGGTTTTTATTGGGCCTGCGAGCCTGTTATTATTTTTGGGCCACTTTGAGCCTTTGTAATAGAATAGGGCTTTACTGCTTTCCTAGTTTAGGATGGAGGCCCATTTACAAGCAAGGTGGGAGCCCAAGAAGAATTGAAGGCCATGTATGCGTGGTACATTGTGTAATAGCATAGGTTCTTTGAGAACCCTTTAGATTGACCAATTAGGCCAACATCATTGGCTCGATGATGGCCCGCATAGGAGGCTCCCGATCGAAAACATATTGTGGTAGTATGCATGCTAGGCTTGTATGGCTTTTATTTATTAGTCGATTTATGATTGCTTGTGTATTTGCGCGCTAGAATCTAGATCGTAAATAAAAGATAAAGCATAATTGAAGCGGTGAGATCTCGAGGAGAGTTTCTTCAAACTTTCAAAAACGAAAATTCCCCTCTCGAATAAATATTAAGTCATATTGGGTTAAATTATAAAATGAGGTTTTATAAAATCCAAGCCTTCCATTAATAGGGACTAGTGTATGTTGTTTACTTATCGATAGAGGTGATCCAGAGTCTGGCACCCGAGTCGAAGAAAGGGGCAATGCACGAAATTCCTTGATTCTAGTTTTCTTAAAACTTGACAAGGGTAGGGACTAGTCGGGACGTGAAAATCGACCGATAACTAGTTACGGAGAATTCATGACCGGGCTCGTTGCTTATCATGATTAATGGGTTAGACTTAACGCGTAGTAACATTTATGATGTAGCAGTGCTAGATAAATGCGAAAAACGAGGCAAAATAGCTTGAAGGTTGTGTAGTAGACACAATTGGTAATATGTATACCTACCTAGGGAATTAATTGTATGGCCACGAGTCGTGGGTGCAACTAATTGCTGCTGGGACGTCAAGACCTACTAGGAAATAGACTTTTCCCGAAACTAGAAGGGGTTACTGTTTCGATAAAATAGTGGGAGAACTTTTTCGATAAAAAGTCCAAATTTCGTTAATTATAAGTATTAATATTAAACCTGTCTGCTTATAGTTGTCTGTTTTTAAATGTTAGCCATTTACCATCCACTATCCAATCCTTGACGCGTTTGAGAACCGAACCAACTTTAAAAGTAATGTGCAATTTCCTCTACGAAACCGACATGGCTAAGTTTGACAATGTTGGGGAATATTGTTCTTACTTGAGCAAGACATTCGAGCTGATGAAAGGGTTTGGAGCCCAATTGACTCTCGAAGATGAGATAACGATAACCCTTGAAGGATTATCTGAGACCTTCACTCATTTTATGCAACATTGCGATATTCCGCCTGATGGAATACAAACAAAGCAATTGCATGAGTTGTTAGACAAATATGAAGAAGCTCATCAACGTGGTTTTGGTCTATATGATTGGAATTGCACTCTGTGTAAGTACGAAGGGAAAATAAGGAAGCTTGTTGAAAGGGATTTCCTGGAAAGACTTGACTGCGGTATGACTTTTTAAGTTATACACTTGTTGAATATTTATGATGTAAGACATCTGATTAAAACTTTCATTTCTGTAATAGCATTTACAGGCGATGAGAGTCTTCCCGCTCAACCCAAAAGGAGGAAATTCCTTGAAAGGGAGATGCAAGTAGTGCAGAGCGAGATGAGGAAACTGGAATTCCGGGACTGGGTCAAGGATGAATTGCACCTAGACATTCCTTTTTAGCAAAAGAAGTTTTTCTTAGATTTTCGTATTAGCATGAGTTTTAAGTTTTAGTTTACTTTGAGTATTATTTCACATCTTGTACGAGACGTTATTGCTTTACCATTGAGAAATGGAATTCATTTAAATTAGAGCAATTTAACTTTGTACAAATGTTGATGTTTTGAAACATAGAAATAAACAATGATAAACGAATCAAAAACTTTGAAAACTATGTGCTAAATCGAAAACAAGCAAAACAAACGAGATAATCATTTACGCTTGAAGTGTTCACTCTGGACATTTTTCCTAAAGAGAGATGCGAAAGGAAAGTTTTTATTTACTGTTCCTGAGATAATGAACTTGAGTAAAATCGGAACTTTCAAATCTTGAAGGAATGATAACCGAAGTGAAGGATTGCTAAGGCATTCCAAAACATTTCAATCGACATGAACTAAAAGCACTAGTTCAAAGGGATGCTACTTCATATATACTTACGATTTCAATCGTTAAAATATATGTGTACTTGGCTGAAGTACAATTCTGAAACTATTGAAGTAATTCAATAGACGTTTTGGAAATGAAGTAACTAGATGCATTATGTCAGAAGCAATTTGGTTTAATCAAACCTGCTGAAACATAAGCAACTTAACACCTCGATTATCTAAGACGAGAATAGAATTCTCTTGAAGCAAATCAAAGAAGAAATCGAACTTTGTTTGAATCTCGACTCTGATCTTGCTGAGTTTCCTTTATTCAAATTAGGGGATACCTCCCCTTGACTCTTCAAAGATACTTGGTATAGTAAGTCCTTACATCACCATGTCTTTTAAGACATAGCAGAACACCCTTATATGAGAAATTAGATGGTAGATCTAGTTCATATAAAGTTTATGGGGTATTCAACAAAATTCATTGAATACCTGTTCCACGACAATGAGAAACGAAAAGTATCTCGTAAGTAGCTTGTTCCTCTGTTGACAAGACCTTGTCAAAGGAAATAAGGAATGTCGTAGAACTTGATGAAGTCCAAGGAGTGGACCCGTCCCCATGAACAGTGGGAGTAAACACTGAAAACTGCTGAATCAATCCATGCACAAAGAAATCGTAATCTGATCAAATTCGTAAGGAACTCAAAATTCCATTTTACGAAATTGAGAAATTGGATTCCAATCCAAGATTACAAAGAGATTATGTTAAACATGATCTAAGGGATATGGCACATAGCCATAAGATTCGAAGTTGAAAACTTTGACTCACTTAATGGCAATAGGTCATTATTCAAAAGTCCTTTTAGGATTGATGAAAATACCTTATATCCATTAGCTACGTCAAAATTCATTTCGAAACTATTAGCCATAGAAAAGTAGTTTTGACTACCGAAGGCATGACTATTGGATATGAATCCTGCATCTCACAATTGAAAATTGATGAGAAGATCTCTATTCTAATCCAAAGGTCAATCTATGACTTTTTCCCAAATTTGGAACATGCAACTTGATAGTTGATCAAGAATGTTGAAGTTGTCAAAAGGCATATGGATTCCAAATGTGCAAAAGAATCAGTGGGAGTGTAGTTGAGTTCGAAGCGCAACAAAATGATGAATTGTACATCAAGTAAGATATAAGAATATCAGAAAAGCACAGACGAAAGCGTGTTCCTCACGCAATTTTCCATGATAAGATTTGGAATTACATCTCGCGTACTGGCAATACGTATCTATGGTAGATAGAAGGAAGAAGATGTAGTGATTTACCAAATCAAAGTACAAAGACTATATTGATTAAATTCAATATGGAAGAATCCAAGAAAGGATTGTTTCCAAAAGAGACAAAAAACTCTCTCACTTATTTAATGAGCCCTAAATTAAATGAGTGAAGAAGTAACTGTCTCAAGAAACCTAATGTTTTGGCATTTGGATTGCATGTAGCATGCAAAGTCTTGTACTAGACCTGACCCGTCAAAATGCTCTGAACGAGCTGATGATAGTCAAAACGCCAGTCAAGGACACTGGTCTACCATAAATGCAATCCTCGAAGATAATTAAAGGATATAATGTTGGTCTATGGTAGTAGTGGAGAATTGAAACTCAAAAGATTTTTGAAATTTGAGATTTCCAGTCTGGAGTGGATTATTTATTCTGTTTCGATAGAGCAAAGTAAATTGGAAGAAATTCCAATAATATACCATTGCCGATTCGAACAAGAATAAAAGGGCACCATTATGATGCTGCACAAAAGGAAGTGTTTAGATGAGAAATTTTCATCCAACGATTGGATGAAATACCTAGCATGACATTTGCTCATCATAATCTTAGCCGATTTAGATGAGGCAATTGCTCAATGAAAGGAAATCGAGATCTCACCTGTAATCTGAACGCAACACCGAATGATTGAACAAGTCATAGGTGGTTGAGACGAGTAGAAGTATTACTTCATCTCGACAAGGACAAACTTAGCAGATCCACTAATTAAGCTCTCTCACAAATGGTTCGAGGGACATCTTGGTATAGATGTGTCTTAGATTGGCTTTAGGGCAAGTGGGAGATTGATGGAATAGTGCCCAGCAAGCCAATGTTAATTAGCTTGTTGAAGTACTGTTTTCTTATGGTTTATAATTAATACGCCGTTCATTCATAGTATGTGAAACTGAACAATGGCCAACTTCATCTCTCGCGAACCTATCTAAGCGATTGGATGAAATCCTAAGGTCACAATAGACTATGGGACGATTCACTTCAGTACTGAGTGCAATCATGAAACAGTCTCAAAGGTCGTGATCTTAAAACCGTTCCAAGTCATAGATTCCAAACGAGACGGGGTATCGTAGGAATCGTCAAGACTTGTACAAATATGCATGATTCACATGGAGTGAATTTGTAGAGTTTCATGAGCAAGGAATTTGAGTCCAGTGCATATAAGTAGGTGATTCAATGGAGGATTGAACGCATCGAACGACCCGAACAGAGAAACCCATTGTGGAAGCGCATGACGCATATCGGTGATGGGATGTTTCTCAAGGCTTATAATAGTGTACGATTTAGTCCTTAGACTTGAGGTACTAGGGCGAATTCGGTACATGGATGTGCGTACTTAGATTTAGGTACTGGTCACGTAGCCTGGCCACCAAGTGCCTAAGTTGGGTGCGTACAAAAGTGTACGCGAGTGGTTAGTACTAAGAGAGGATCTAACGCCTCATCTTGATAAGATGAGAGAATTTCCTATACGTTTCTTAGATAATTGATTTCGAGGAATCTATGGCCATAGTCGGTGATGCATTTGGAAGGACTTTCCAAATTTGGCAGTCACACTGAAATCATTGTCGGAAAATTAGAAAGTATAGTTATTGAGATAATTAGAGGTGCCGATCAATTCACACACCCTAGGTCTCGATCGGGAAATCAGTCGTAGAAAGACCGTATGTACATGGCAATTATAAGAGGTGAGGTTCACAATAAATCAATTCACCTTTGATTGGGCTTCATGGGCTTGTGGCTAGACATCGACCATGAAGTGTGGGTACTCCGGAATTAATAGAGGATTTAATTCTAGGAGTGGTCAATTAAAAGTAGTTTAATTGATCGGAAGCATTTAGTTGCTCATTAATTAAATCACGTAAGTCGTGGGCCTGCTGCCAGTTGATGGTGAACCCAGAGGGTCACACACAATACAATTGGACGGTGACTGTCTTAAAGGAAATAAAGAAAGTGATTTAAAGTTGTTAAATCAAGGTAATTGAATTATGGTATTAATTCAATTGGAGATTATTAATTAGATGACTAATTGATTAATTGATAATTAATTAATTAGAGTTATCTAATTAATTATGGAATTAATTAAAGTAGTTAATTAATTGGAAGAATAAATAATTAACCAATTTAAGTATTGGATAATTATGGGTTGATTTTGGAATTATCCAAACTTAGGGGCTAGGGGGCGATTTTAGTAGTTAGGAAAGAAAAGGAGTTTTGTTTCTTGAAAATCAAGTTTGAAGAGATTTATCAAATCTCATATTCCTAAGGATAAGGAATGAAGATTTGATAAACAAGGAAAGGAGATCTTTTTGGAGAAGGACTCTTCTCCTATAAATACTCCCTTTCCTCTTCATTCTTAAAGGAGCTATGAGAATAAGTTTTGCACAAGTTTTTGAAAAACCCTAAAAAGCTTTTAAGAGAAAAGTTGCTGAAAATTTTGAGAGAAAAATCGAGAGAGAGTTAGATTTTTCAAACAAGAATTTTTAATTACAAAATCGCCCCAAAAGTTTTCGCCCCTAAACCCTAGCTGCCCAATTTGATTCGGCCAAACCAAAACCGAACCAAACCTGACCCTGGCCGCACCCTGCTCGGACCAGATCTGGACTTGGTCGAACCCTGCTCGATCGCATAAGGACTGTGGATCGAATTCTTCCATTGGTGTCTCCGTTCCTTTGCTGACAAACCTGCGAGATCAAGTTCGTAGCCTAAGATTCGTAGGGGTCGCTACAATCCAATTGGTGTGGACTAGCTTTGGAGGTGAGACATATGGATCACTCAATTTGTGGATCAAATCAAATACTCGGAGCACACGGGAATCCCAATGGTGACAGGTAATTTGCGATTAACCCCCTCGTGTATTATTGATGTTTGATTCATACCTATTCGTATAAATAACTATGGAGATCTATTTATGGGACAATTAGGAAACCTCGAAAAATTTAAAATTCCGCACTTTGTTGTATTGACAATCGAGCCCTATACTAGAATATCCCAACAATAATAACCATGCGATTATCCTTTCATTCTTCCCATCAGCAAGTCCTGTGAACTTCGATAATAGATCTGCCCAAAGATTTTCCTCCCTTGGTATAGGTTGAATATCAAACTTGTCGAACTCAGAGATCAACCTTTTTGTTTTGTTCAAATATTTGATCATATTGAACTCCCTGGCCTCGTAAGTACCTTTCACCTGTCTATGAACGAGTTCAGAATCTGTTAGCACAACAATTGATTTTACCTTTGCTTTTATGGCCATTTCTAATCCAGCGATCAAGGCTTCATATTCTGCTTCGTTGTTTGTGACGGCGAAATCCAAAGTGATAGCATAACTCAAGTCCTCACCATTGGGTCCTTGAAAATGTATTCCTGCTCCACCTCCTTCCCTGGTCGAGGAACCATCCACGTGCATCAGCCATACCTGATCTTCTGCTTTTTCGACCATTCTTACCTCGGAGATCGCTCCTTCTTCCACAATCGATATGCCTGTTGACTCGACTACGAAGTAAGCCAATACCTGTGCCTTTATAGCAACTCGCGGTTGATATTCAATTTCGAACTGACCTAGCTCGACTGCCCATTTTATTAACCTGCCGGATGCTCCTGGTTTTGATAGGACCTGTCTTAGAGGTTGATTTGTTAAGACAATGATCTTGTATGTTTGAAAATAGGGCCTTTGTTGGGATAGTGGTTGGGATGCCTCGATTGTCAGAACAACGACAGTGCGGAATTTAAAATTTTTCGAAGCATTCAAGGTCCCATATTAGATTCTCCATATTAATTATACGCAAGAAAGAAACAAAAACGCACATAGTAATTAAACAAGGGGGTTTTTGCGATATACCTCACCACAGGCAAGGTGGTGGCAACCTTCAGTTATGGTTCTGAAACTGGATCTGGATCTGGATCTGGTTCAAAGAAGTGATCCAAGCGTCTCACTTCCAAAGTTAGTCCACACCAATTGGATTCTGGCAACACCTCCTAGTCTTAGGCTCAGAACTGGATCTAGGAGATTTGTCGAAGCAGGACTGTGCAGATCTACTTGCCAATGCAAGATCTAACACGGTGGAACAAGGGAGAGGCGGCGGCGGCATTGCTAGGGCAGCTCACGGCAGTAGGTGGCGGCGGCTCTAGGATGGCGGCGCAAAGGAGAGGGGGCGGCTAGGGTTGTGAGGAGAGGCTAGGGTTTCCTACTAGGGTGTTAGCTTTTTGAGCTCAAGTAGAACCCCTTTTATAGACTCCCTCTTGACCTAGGTTTTGCAAGACTTCTTATGGGCTTTTAATTAAAGGCCCATGTCTTGCAAGCCTTTCATTTAATTAATTACTTAATTAAATGCCCAATCCAATTAAATCAATATTTCTCTTTTATATATAATTAATTAGCAACTCAATTAAGTATTTAATTAATTAAGTCAGCCAATTAATTAATCTCCCACTTGAATTAAATACTTTTAATTCATTTAATTGATTTAATTACCTTTAAATCAATTAATTCCTTTTGTATCCTTTTCAACAGTCACCGTCCAATTGTATTGTGTGTGACCCTCTGGGTTCACCATCAATTGGCAGCAGGCCCACGAATTCCTCGTGATTTAATTTATGAACAATGACCACTCCTAGAATCAAATCCTCTATTAACTCAGGAGTACCTACACTTCATGGTCGATGTCTAGCCACAAGCCCATGAAGCCCAACTTCAGGTGAATTGATACATGTGAACCACGTCTCATATAATTACCATGTACATACGGTCCTTCTATCGACTAATATCCCTGATCAAGACTTAGGGTGTGTGAATTGTCGGCACCTCTAAATTTGTCTCGATAACTATACTTTCTAATTCAGGATAATATTCCAGTGTGACTCCTAAATTTGGAAACCCCTTTCCAAATCCGTCACTGACTACGGCCGTAGATTCCTTGGATATATCATCTAAGAATCGTATAAGAAATTCTCTCACCCATTACAGTGAGTCAATAGATTCCATATCGGTACCAACCACTTGCGTACATGTCCATACGCACCCAACCTAGGCATGTTATGACCAAGATACGTGGCCTATACCTAGATCTAAGTACGCACTTTCATGCACCGAATTCGCCCTAGTACCTCAAGTCAAAGGACTAAATCGTACACTATTATAATCCTTGAGAAACATCCCATCACCGATATTTGTCATGCGCTTCCACAATGGGTTTCTCTGTTCGGGTCGTTCGATGCGTTCAATCCTCCATTGAACCACCTACTCATATGCACTGGCCTCAAATGCCTTGCTCATGAAACGCTACAAATTCACTCAATGTGAATCATGCATACTTGTACAAGTCTTGGCGATTCCTACGATACCCCGTCTCGTTTGGAATCTATGACTTGGAACAGTTTTAAGATTACGACCTTCGAGACTGTTTCATGATTGCACTCAATACTTAAGTGAATCGTCCCATAGTCTAATGTAATCTAAGGGTTTCATCCAATCGCTTAAATGTATTCGCGAGAGATGAAGTTGGTCATTGTTTAACCTTATACACATATAAATAAACTTGCGTACTAGGTCATTTATACTAAAGAAAGATAATGATAGTTCCAGTACAAGCTAAATGTATTGGCTTGCAGGGCACTATTCCATCAATCTCCCACTTGCCCTAAAGCCAATCACAAACGCTTCTAGGACCCATCTTTTTAAAGATGTTCTTCGAACTCATTTCATGATATAGCCTCTTTTAGTTGATCCGCTAAGTTGTCTCCTGAGTCGACGCTATCCATTACGCGCGTTAACTCTACCAATGATTTTTCTAAACAAATGGTACCTTTCTTTCAATTGTGTTTAGATTTCTGGTAAGGTCTCGAATGCTTTGCTTTAGCAATAGCTCCAATGTTATCATAGAAGATAATCATGAGCTTCGCAATGCTAGGCACAACATCCAACCGAAGGATGAAGTTTTATATCCAAACACTCTCTTAAGCCGCATTTAATGCTACATTTAATGCTGCAATATATCTTGCTTCAGTGGTTTAGATGGTTACGGTGATTTGCTTGGAACCCTTTCAAATTCACCGTTACCCCATTGATGCAGGATATGTTTCCAAAAATGGATGTATTTAATTCATCCACATCAGACTGAAAATTCGAATCAGTGAATCCTTCGAATTTTAATTCTCCACTACCACCGTAGACCAAGAACAAATCCTTTAGTCTTTGTCAAGAGCTTAAGGATATCTTTTACGGTGGTCCAGTACTTCTTGACTGGACTTTGACTAGCAACTGCTCGTGATAATTGAGCAAGTTCTACGTCTGGTCTAGTACATAGTAAAGCATGCCACATTGAACCTTTTGATTGAAACATAAGGTATTTGAGACATTCTCCTTTATTCTCGTTTGATGTAGGGCACATCAATTTTGGAACAAGGGATACAGTGTCTCACTTGAAGCAATCCTTTCTTGGATTCTTCATACTGAATATTTTCAGTATTGATTCTATGTACTTAGATTCAGAGAGTGTCAGCATCTTTTTTGATCTACTTCTATAGATACGTATCCCAATACGCAAGATGCTTCTCCTAAATCTTTCATGGAGAATTGCATGGACAACCATGCTTTCGTCTGTGCTAACATTCCGATATCATACCAGATAGCCAGAACATTATCGACATATAAAATGTGAGCCTCATCGCGCTCCCACTAATCCTTTTGTACACTCACAGTTCATACTCGTTTTGATGAAGTCAAATGTCTTGACTATCTCATCAGAACAAATGTGAATCTAAATGGATTCAGACATTGCTAATGAAGAAAAGGTTTCATCAAAGTCTGTTACAGAACATTGTGAATAGCCTTTTTTTACCATTAGTCAATTCTTAGAGGCAACACCTCTCCAATCATTCCAAGTTTGAAGATCCACTTACAACTTATAACCAACTTATAGGGATAAATCCCTCGGGTGGATCAATCAAGGTTTATACCTTGTTGGAATGGATGGGATCCACTTCGAGTTGCATGGCTTCGAGCCACGCATCCGAATATATGTCTGACATCGCTTCTTGATTGGTCATTGGATCACTTTCCACTTTCTCGTTTTCGTGAATGAAACCAAATCGCTTTAGCTCCTTACGAATTCAATCAGACCTTTGAAGAATAGGTGTACTGGTAGGTTCAGTAAATTCTGGATTAACTCCCACTGTTTCCGGGGATGGGTCCAAATCTTGGACTTCATCAAGTTCCATGATGTTTCAATTTCCTTTGACGAGAGATTCATCAACAGAGGAACGGGTATCTAGGAGAAACGATTGTTTCTCATTGTCGTGGAACAGGTATCCAATGGATTTCGTTGGATACCCCACAATTACATACAAATTGGATCTACTAGCCAATTTATCTCCTTTCTCGTTTCTACCATCGGCAGGAGATCTCCATACTCAGAGGTAAGAGCATAGAGGTATTTTGCCATACCTTTCTTGGTAAAGCTTTGTAAGCACGAACTTTGAAGGTACTTTGCTCAGTATCTTCGATGCAGTCAGGAGGACTAACCCCTAGAATGCATAAGGAAGCTTTAGAAAACTCAATATGGATCGAACAATGTTAAACAATGTTAGATTCCATATCTTTAGACACTTCAATAAGTCGTGACGTCTTAGGAGGAGTTTGTTGTATGAGAACCCCATTCTCAAGGAGATAATTGAGGAATCCTTGACAAGTATTTGCTACCTCGATTTGATCGAGTAATACTATGTCTTTGTTGATTCTCTACTTCGCATTGAAATACCTTTCTTGGTTTTTCGGATTTGTATCTCACTAGATTCATTTTTCACTAACGACCAAGGTCATTAGCAAAAAGTACGAAGTATGAGTAATCTCCTCTCACAGTAACCTTTAGTGATCCATATTCATGGATTAAATTCAGATTTTGTTTGGTTCGCTCTGGATTCCCTGTGACGGGAGATCTGGTCATCTCTCCTTTGAGACATGATTCGCAGGTTGGAAGTTCATCCAAGTTCTATTTTTCAAGAAGCTTAGGTGAAACCAACTTTTGAATCCTACTCTTGAAGATGTGTCCAAGTCTAGCGTACCAAAGTTATGGATTATTATCTTTGTATTAATTGAATTTTACACATTAATTCAATAAGATTGAGTCAATGGTTTAATTCAATTAATTTACTTCCTTTCAATTAACTTCTTTAATTGCTTCATTTTCCCTTTTCAATTAACCCTTTAATTGAAAGGTTGCTTAATTAATTAGATCATCTAATCAATTAAACATATCAGTGCCTTTCTTAGATGCAGTGGGATAATTCGACTTTTAGGCTACTTGCGTTCTTTTGACAACCTTTATGGTCGTATTTAGAAGAGAATAAATTCTTCTTCATTTTACTCTTCTATGACTTTGCAGTCCATGAAGTGTAAACGATCATGACAGGTTTATCCTATTTGCCTTTAACCAGTACTTTGGTTGATTCATGAAATGTGATCGACTTATCAAATAAGATCAGTGTATTTCAAGAGTCATTTGAATGAGCGGGAGGAGAATTTAGGAGGAAGTTAATGTTAAGATCACTTGCAGGCCTACGTTTAATTGATCCAGTTTTCAACCAGATTGAAAAAACAAAGACAGTGATCCTTGACACTAGTTCCTTCAATTATTCCCGAATTTTGAAACAATTCCTTAGAAGTCTCGAATCATATTGATTCAAAACTACTCCTCAAAACAAGCCTTTTGAGGTGGAGGTTTGGTTCAGAAGACTGTCCTCAAAACGGGCCTTTTGAGGTGGAAGCTTCAGACATGCTCCTCATGTTGCTTCCATAGCTCGTTCAATTTTGATGCTTATTTGAGGAAACGATCATTAAGATTCCCATGCTTCATAGGTGATTCGTTTCACTTTTGAGATTCGTCTTTATAGGAGTAAACGATCATTAATATTCCCATATTCTACGGGTGATTCGTTTCTCTTTTTGACTTATCTCAGAAGCGCATAAGGTATAGGCTCGTCGTTGAATAACATCATTCCCACTTTTGGAATTTAAGAAAATTTTCAAGTTTTGCCTAGTCGATATTTTGATACAGTTATTTTATTAGTCGAGGATAAATAGTGAAATGGATAATTACAGATATCTCAGTATCTAAAGAGAAGACAAGCATTTAGTGGACTAGTTAATGAATAATACTTATAATCTACGAAGGTTGGACTTTCTATCGTAGAAGTTCTCCCACTATTTTGTCGAAACAATTACCCCTTCAATTGTTCGGGAAATTCTATTTCCTAGTAGGTCTTGACGTCCCAGCGGCAATTAATTGCACCCACGACTCGTGGCCATACAACCAATTCCACAGGTAGGCATACTTATTGCCAATTGTGTCACTCCACAACCTTCAAGCTATTTTGCCTCGGTTTTCGCACTTATCTAGCACTGCTACATCATAAGTGTTACTAATCGTTAAGTCTAACCCATCAATCATGATGAGCAACGGGCCCAGTCGTGAGTTCTCCGTAACTAGTTATCGGTCGATCCTCACATCCCGACCAGTCCTCACCCTTGTCGTGTTTAGTTAAAAATAGGAGTCAAGGAATTTCACGTATTGTCCCTTTCTTCGACTCGGGTGCCAGACTCTGGATCACCTCTATCGATAAGTAGACAACATACGCTAGTCCCTATTGATGGAAGGCTTGGATTTATATAAATACTTCATTTTATTTTAATCCAATATGACTTCATATTTAATTCGAGAGGGGAATTTCTGGTTTGAAAGTTATACTAACTCTCCTCGAGATCTCACCTATTCAATTATGCTTTATCTTTTATTACGATCTAATATTCTAGCGCGTAATCCCATACAAGCTAAATATAAATCGACAAATAAATGAAAGCCTTACAAGCCTAGCATGCATACTACCACAATATGTTTTCGATCGGGAGCCTCCTATGTGGGCCATCATCGAGCCAATGATGTTGGCCGTATTGGTCAATCTAAAGGGTTTGTAAATGGGCCTATGCTATTACACAATGTACCATGCATGCATGGCCTTCATACGTTCTTGGGTTCCCACCTTACTTGTAAACGGGCCTCCATCCTAAACTAGGAAAGCAGTAAAGCCCTATTCTATTACAAAGGCTCAAAATGGCCCAAAAACATAATAGGCTCGCAGGCCCAATAAAAACCAAACAATAAATTAAACCAATCACATCTAACCTAAGGTCAAGGCTCGGCTCGATCGAAAACCACGTAAACAATTCACATAGAGCAAGAAACAAGCAAACATCCTTTACCTATTTCTTTCTTAATTTTAAAACTACCTTTTAAAACTAACTTCCTATGATTCTTACTTTTTAGTCACTACTAATTATGACAAAATGAATATTCAGGTAAACAAAAATAAGTTTTCTGCTCAAATTCAGATTCTATTTTTCAACTTTTGAAAATTGCATTTTCGCCCCTCAACTTTCAAAAATTGCACTTTGACCCCAAAACTTTTTAAAAAGTTACAAAAACACCCCTGGGCAGATTCGGGCAGCTACTAGAAAATAATATTTTGAATTCTTAAAATTTTTGATTTTTCAAATTGACCCCTCAAGTTTCGGTAATTGCAAAACAGCCCCAATGTTTTTAGAAATTACAAATTGACCCCAAAACCCGTGCGACCAGATTTGCAAAAACAGCCCAGAATTTTGAAATTTCCAGATTTCAAAAATTCGAATTTTTCAGCCCACAAAAACCCTATATGTGATTTTTAGTTCAAAAAGTCCTGGAGTTTTCAAAAACTATAAAATCGGCACAGATCTAAAAAAACAGTTTTACCCAATCATAGATCCAGTCATAACAAGTAAGAATCAATTTACAGATCATAATTATCACGTGTTTACATATACATAATTAAACATATACGGTGAAAACACATTATGTTCAGGCTTTTCGTATAATAATGATGGAGTTGGCTCTGATACCACTGTTGGGATAGTGGTTGGGATGCCTCGATTGTCAGAACAACGACAGTGCGGAATTTAAAATTTTTCGAAGCACCCAAGGTCCCATATTAGATTCTCCATATTAATTATACGCAAGCAAGAAACTAAAACGCACATAGTAATTAAACAAGGGGGTTTTTGCGATATACCTCACCACAGGCAAGGTGGTGGCAACCTTCAGTTCTGGTTCTGAAACTGGATCTGGTTCACAGAGGTGATCCAAGCGTCTCACCTCCAAAGTTAGTCCACACCAATTGGATTCTGGCAACACCTCCTAGTCTTAGGCTCAGAACTGGATCTAGGAGATTTGTCGAAGCAGGACTGTGCAGATCTACTTGCCAATGCAAGATCTAACACGGTGGAACAAGGGAGAGGCGGCGGCGGCGTTGCTAGGGCAGCTCACGGCAGTAGGTGGCGGCGGCTCTAGGTTGGCGGCGCAAAGGAGAGGGGGCGGCGAAGACTTCTTATGGGCTTTTAATTAAAGGCCCATGTCTTGCAAGCCTTTCATTTAATTAATTACTTAATTAAATGCCCAATCCAATTAAATCAATATTTCTCTTTTATATATAATTAATTAGCAACTCAATTAAGTATTTAATTAATTAAGTCAGCCAATTAATTAATCTCCCACTTGAATTAAATACTTTTAATTCATTTAATTGATTTAATTACCTTTAAATCAATTAATTCCTTTTGTATCCTTTTCAACAGTCACCGTCCAATTGTATTGTGTGTGACCCTCTGGGTTCACCATCAATTGGCAGCAGGCCCACGAATTCCTCGTGATTTAATTTATGAACAATAAATTGCTCCGGTCAATTAAACAACCTTTAATTGACCACTCCTAGAATCAAATCCTCTATTAACTCAGGAGTACCTACACTTCATGGTCGATGTCTAGCAACAAGCCCATGAAGCCCAACTTCAGGTGAATTGATACTTGTGAACCTCGTCTCATATAATTACCATGTACATACGGTCCTTCTATCGACTAATATTCCCGATCAAGACTTAGGGTGTGTGAATTGATCGGCACCTCTAAATTTGTCTCGATAACTATACTTTCTAATTCAGGATAATATTTCAGTGTGACTCCTAAATTTGGAAACCCCTTTCCAAATCCGTCACCGACTACGGCCGTAGATTCCTTGGATATATTATCTAAGAATCGTGTAGGAAATTCTCTCACCCATTACAGTGAGTCAATATATTCCATATCGGTACTAACCACTCGCGTACATGTCCATACGCACCCAACCTAAGCATGTTATAACCAAGCTACGTGGCCTATACCTAGATCTATGTACGCACTTTCATGCACCGAATTCGCCCTAGTACCACAAGTCAAAGGACTAAATCGTACACTATTATAATCCTTGAGAAACATCCCATCACCGATATGCGTCATGCGCTTCCACAGTGGGTTTCTCTGTTCGGGTCGTTCGATGCGTTCAATCCTCCAATGAACCACCTACTCATATGCACTGGCCTCAAATGCCTTGCTCATGAAACGCTACAAATTCACTCCATGTGAATCATGCATACTTGTACAAGTCTTGGCGATTCCTACGATACCCCGTCTCGTTTGGAATCTATGACTTGGAATAATTTTAGGATTACGACCTTTGAGACTGTTTCATGATTGCACTCAGTACTGAAGTGAATCGTCCCATAGTCTAATGTAATCTAAGGGTTTCATCTTCGCGAGAGATGAAGTTGCCTATTGTTTAACCTTATACACATATAAATAAACTTGCGTACTAAGTCATTTATACTAAAGAAAGATAATGATAGTTCCTGTACAAGCTAAATATATTGGCTTGCAGGGCACTATTCCATCAGCCTTAACCTTCGCGCAGCTACCACCAAGGCAAGCGCGAATTTCTCAATCTCCAAGTAATTTCTCTCCGCACCCTGCAATAACTTGCTCAAATAGTACACAGGCTTATGCTCAGACTTATTGAGCTTTACCAAGACCGAGCTGATAGCCTCCTCCGATACGGCTATGTATAAATATAGAGGTTCTCCATCGGATGGCTTGGGCAACATTGGCGGTGAGGTTAAGTATGCTTTTAGGTCTTCGAAAGCCTTATCGCATTCTTCATTCCACTCGAAGTTCTTAGATTTTCGTAACAGTTTGAAGAATGGTAAACTCTTGTCAGCAGATCGTGAGATGAATCTATTCAACGAGATAATCTTCCCAATCAGGCTTTGAACATCTGAGAGCTTTCTTGGTGGATGCAGATCGGTAATTGCTCGAATCATTTCGGGATTGGCTTCGATGCCTCTTTCATGGACGAGATATCCGAGGAATTTTCCCGATCGCACCCCAAAAGTGCACTTGGCGGGATTCAACTTCATTCCATACTTCCTTAGAATTCCAAAACATCGATCAAGATGGTTGATGTGGTCCTCCTCCGTCATACTCTTTACGAGCATGTCATCTACGTACATAGACTTCCATGATTTCCCCTATCAAATCTTTAAACATCATATTGACTAACCTTTGATAGGTTGCGCCCGCATTCCTTAAGCCAAAAGGCATGACAATGAAGCAGTAGACTCCTCGCTCGGTGATGAATGTTGTTTTATCCTGGTCTCTTTCATTCATAAAGATCTGATAAAATCCTTGGAAAGCATCCATCATACTAAAAAATACGAACCCCGCGGTTGAATCTACAAGCATATCGATCCGAGGTAACGGATAAGGATCTCTTGGACACAATTTGTTTAGATCCGTAAAGTCATTACACATTCTCCATTTGTTTTCGATCTTTTCGCCCTTAGAAACTAGGACCACATTACATAGCCATTCTGTGAACTTTATTTCCCTGATCTGACCCGCTGCTAGTAATATATCGACCTCTGCATTGATTATTTTGTCCTTTTCGCGACCATGATTGCGCTTCTTTTGCCTTACAGGTTTTGCTTTTGGATCAATGTTCAATGAATGTGTTATCACCCGCGGGTCGATTCCAATTATGTCGTCTGAGCTCCAGGCAAAAATGTCCACGTTTTTCTGTAAAAATTCAACGAGCATGGTTTCCATGCCCTCGCTTGACTCTGTTCCGATTTTGGTGAATTTCTCAGGTGATCCTGGAACTAGAGTTACTTTTTTGTGGCCAGGTGCTTGCACACTCATGTCGACATTTTTCCCTTTCTTTCCTTGTAATTTCTCGCAGTCGTGAATTGTGGTTTTTACACCAGGCTCCAATTCAGCTATTTTTCTCTTAATAGGGAGTTCAGGTTCCACTTTCTTTTTAATGCTTAAAGATGAATTATAGCATTCCCAAGCCATGTATTGATCGTTCCTCATTTCTCCTACCCCCGCCGCGGTTGGGAATTTTATCTTTTGATGGTAGGTAGATACAATTGCCTTGAAGATATTTAGGGCTGGTCTCCCTAATATGGCGTTATAAGCGAACGATGTGTCTACTACCAGGAATTTGATCATCCTTGTTACATTTTTTGGTTTGCTTCCTAAAGTCGTGCTCAAGAGAATGGTCCCAAGCGGAACGATCTCCGATCCCCCAAAACCAACCAAAGGAGTGGTTACTCGATTCAGACGCGGGTGACAAAGATTCATCCTCGTAAGAGCTTCCGACGAGATAATGTTTGCCGAGCTTCCGTTATCGACTAGCACCCTTTTGACCTCAAAATTAGCGATTCGCAATGTCAATACCATGGAAAAATCCGGATCGTCTTCACTTGTGTCCCAATTAACATCCGAAGGTCGATCAGCCTCACTGAAGCTTATAACTTGATTTTCCATGGAGGGAAACTCCAAGGATAGAATTTCCCTCTTTGCGGAGACTCCAGCCTTTATCGACCTCAACATTCTTTTTCTAGCATTTCTGCTATCTCCTCCTGCTGGTCCGCCAGCAATCATGTTTATCACTCCATTGGACCGTTCTTCCGTTTGATTTCGAGCCTGCCTTTGTTGAGTATCAAACTTTCGTGGGCTTCTTGACCTATAACGATTGTTATGGTTGCCTCCTTTGACAAATTCTTTTAATTTTCCTTGTGCGATTAGCTTTTCTATCTCAACTTTCAGTTGGTAACAATTTTCGGTGCTGTGCCCCCGAGCCCGATGATATCGACAGTACTGGTCATAACCTGGTGCACCTGGCCTAGCCTGAGTGATCCTTTGAGCCTCGGGAATCAAGTTCCCTTCTTCTAACACAGTTAACACTTCTTCCTTTGAACTGTTAAGTTCTGTAAACTGAATTTTTCCCGGTCTTGGAGGTCGAATTCGTTCAAAATAGGGGCCATAGGAATTCGATCCTTGGGGTGGCATATGTGGCTTATAAGTGTTGATTCTTTGCCAGACTGATCCTTTGTTCGACCCTCCGTAGTCACCAGGTTTCGGGATGGGTGCCCGATCTTGTTTCCTGTTGAGAGGAAGGTTCACAGTGTGCGAACTTTTTAACTTATTCATCTCTTCCTGAATCATGTATTTCTCGGCAATTTCCATTATTCGTTCGAAGGATTTTGGTTGTTTTCTGCATAAGGCCTTTCCGAACTGAGTGCTCTTTGTTAGTTCTAACATTAGAGATGATAAATATTCGATCTGCGGAGTATCAACTTTGAGGAGTTCGATACTGAACCTTGCTAACCATTGTCTCAAAGTTTCTCCTTCCAGTTGTTTTACGGTTCCCAAATGATTTGCTGGTAACCTCGGTTTCCTTTGGCTAGCAAATTGATGTTTTAATTTATCGCAAAATTCCTCGAAGGAAAATATGGAGTTAGATGGCAACTTTCCGAACCAGTCGAGGGCAATTCCCTCAAAGGTAGTAACCATGATCTTGCGACAAAAGTCCTCAGAATGTCCGTATAAGTTCATCACATATAAAAGCTGTTAATGTGTTCCCCGGGGTCGGTAGTCCCGTTATACCGTGGCAGCCTGGTCGGTATAGTTTCCGTGTTTCGAGCTTCGCGTATTTCTTGACAAAATGGCGAACAACGCATGATACTCTTTGAAACCTCCCTGTCTCGTGGATTTTCTCTACTCGGAACATTTCCTGCTCTCCTGGTAGCATGATTGGTATGAAGAATTTCTATCAGCGTACCCTCCTCTTCCAACTTCTTAGCTACTCTCTCCTGCACTATCCTTTCCAGTTCGGATTCAGTAATTCTTTTGTAGGTCGATCTTTGGCCTCTGACAGCACCAGAAGGGCGGCTCTCCCCAACTACTGAATCTTCCACATCATGAACTGACTTTGGTGGGATCTCTGCCCGAGCATTGATTTTCGATGGTGCGGCTCGAGGAGAGTTTAATGCTGGCGCGTGCGATATTGATCGCAGTACACTATTCTCCTTTTGGATGTTCGAAGATGGTATCTCCGGTCTACCGTGAACTGCTGGCTGATCTACAGGTGATTGATCAGCCCTTCCGCTGTTTAGAAATTCCCTGCACATCGTGCCTATAATGGACCTTAGATCACCGACAGTCGTGTGAATTGGAACATTATCCTGCGGAACAATTGGTGGAACCTCTTCTTGTTGAGCCGCGCGCGACATATTGTCGGGCTCATTGTTGACCGAATTCTGTGCTCCTGCTGCATGGGAGAGCTCTCCTCTGATATACGTATTTCTCCTCGTAGTAGGCATATTTCGATCTAATACTCGAATAAGGCCCCTCGGTGGGCGCCAATTGATCTTACGCGTTTTCGTATGTTCGATCAAGGCAACATGTGATGCGGTATAAATGCTAAATAATAGAAGGAAAAGATCAATAATATTCGTATTCGAGATGATTGAGTACAAGTTACAAGTATCGAGAGTCTTATTCGAGCATTACTGGATGCCGTACAAGCTAGAGGGTGAAATACATATAAGCTAACCTATGCTATTATTCCCAAGTGAGTCCGAGCAGCAGTCTCAAAGGAAGAGCACATGGGAAGTTGTGTCGTCGTCATAAATGCTTGGGGTATTTATAGCTGAGACCTGGAATCAGGTGAACCACCCACATGTGTGTATTACTCAACCCACTGGCCTGGGCCTGAGGTCGGCCCAACAGTGATTTTGGACCCTAAGCTTCCGGAGAAGAATCAGCGTAGGATTCCTGTGCTTTGGGCTCGAATTTATGCTCATGAGATCGAAAATGATGAATTTCGACCTCACCAGGCTGTATTAATGTTTGAGTCCAAGTTACCCCTCATCACAAGCCATAGTAGATGCAGATCATGGTGTAGTACCTCCTTCTAGGCAGACCATCTAAGGAACTTGTACTGCACTCCAGTACCTTTGCAATAATGTCAGCGAACCTCTGATACTCATCTTTCAGCTGAGTCTTCATCGGAGTCCCTGTCATCTCCTCCCCTTCCTTAGCACAAACTGCCCAGAATTCTTCCTCTTTTTCAAACCCTAGATCGGTCACATCTCCTCCCTCATTAGTCAATTTGTAGACCTCACTTAATACAGCAGCTGAGATACAAATCTTCTTGCCTCCGACAGTAGCAGTTATAGTAGTCTTTTCAGGGTTGATTTTTCTGGTGCTATAGAAATTATCAACGTCTTCAAGATACACATGCTCATCGTGAGCTTCCAGAACTGGTACTAGTGATGCCTCTTTGATTTTCTTCATGATGTTTCGCATCAGATCGGTGCCAGATTTGTAAAACTTATCATAGCTTAAATATCTTCCTTCAACGACCTCCATTATCTGATTAAGTGATGAATTTCTGTAGAAAACAGACAGCTAGAGAACAGAGAGCTTAGAGAGTTAGAGAATTTTAGGAATTTTGTGTGCGTAAGACGACTAGTCTGTTCAGATCGGATTTTATACGTTTCCTTAGGTTTTGGTTATCGTGATTAATCTGATACGTAGGATTGATCTGACAGTTTTAAATCGTGCGGGTGAGAGTTGCGGATTTCAAATTTATTATTTTAATGTCAGAAGGGCGGGAAACTCTATCGACACTAATCTGTTACTGATAAAAGCTCGTTTCTAAAGATACGATTTATAACCATGCTTATATAAGATATCAGATGAGTAGAGTTTAACTTATCTGACAGACGAGTGATCTGTTATCTGATATTACTAGAGAAAGCCAATAGCTAGTAATCTTCCTCTGCTGTTTGTCAATCCAGCAAGGTAAAATAATCTTCAGTCTTCAAGAATTAAGAACAGATCTTCTGATAACATAACTTCAACTAACTGTCATTAACAAATTTCATCTTTAGAGCAGAAGTACCGCTAGTCTTACACGTTCCCCCTGTCTTTAAGAATTCATAAGTTAACTAGTCTGTTGAAAGTTAATCCTTGAATAGAATAACGGATAGCTAAGCTGTTGAACTTCAGTCTTCTGATAAGTTCCCCCTCAGCTTATGCATCCAAATTAAGTAGTCCTAGCTCAGCTCTTAGAGTTGAGAACCTTACTTCACTTAAAGGTTTAGTGAAGATATCAGCAATCTGATTGTCAGTATGAACATACTCAATCACAATATTGCCTTTTTCCACATGATCTCTAATGAAGTGATGCTTGATCTCAATATGCTTAGTCCTTTAATGACTTGTAGTGTTCTGAGTAAGTGAGATTGCACTAGTATTATCAAAGTAGATTAGAATTCCACTGATCTTGATATTGTAATCTTCTAGTTGATGTTTCAACCAAAGTATCTGTGCACAGCAAGCTCCAGCAGCTATATACTCAGCTTCAGCAATAGATATAGAGACTGAAGTCTGTTTCTTACTCATCCATGAGATCAGACGACTACCTAAGAACTGACAAGCACCTGTTGTGCTTTTTCTGTCAATCTTGCAGCCAGCAAGGTCTGAATCTGAATAACCAATAAGCTCAAATCCTGATTCTCTAGGATACCACAATCCCAATTCTTGAGTGCCCTTAACATATTTCAGTATTCTCTTGGCAGTTAAGAGATGAGATTCCTTGGGATTTGATTGAAATCTTGCACAAACCCCAACTGAGTACATGATATCAGGTCTGCTTGCTGTTAGGTATAACAGTGACCCAATAATGCATCTGTATTTGGTCATGTCCACTGATTTGCCATCTTCATCTTTATCCAAACGAAGACTTGTAGACATAGGAATAGTGGCAGTAGAGCTAGTTTCCATACCAAATTTCTTGAACAGATCTCTTGTGTATTTTGCTTGGTTGATGAATATACCATCAGGCAACTGTCTAACTTGCAAACTAAGAAAATAATTGAGTTCACCCATCATGCTCATTTCAAACTTATTCTGCATGAGCTTGGAGAACTTGTCACACATCTGTTGGTTAGTTGAACCAAAAATAATATCGTCCACATATATTTGCAAAATTAATATATGATTTTCCCATTCAATTGTGAACAAGGTTTTGACTACTTTACCTTTTCGAAATCCTTTAATTAAAAGAAAGTCAGATAGAGTATCATACCATGCTCTTGGAGCCTGTTTCAGTCCATTGAGGGCTTTCTTTGGATGATACACCTTGTCTTCTTGTTGATAAGCTTCAAATCCAGGAGGTTGTTCAACATACACTTCTTCTTGCAATTCTCCATTGAGAAAGGCAGACTTCACATCCATCTGATAGAGAGTGAAGTTCTTGTAAGCAGCATAGGCTAGAAACAGTCTGATTGCTTCAAGTCTTGCTACTGGTGCAAATGTCTCATTAAAGTCAATTCCTTCTTCTTGACAATAACCCTTGGCCACTATTCTTGTTTTGTTTCTGGTAACAATACCATCTTCATTCATCTTATTTCTGAAAACCCATTTAGTGCCAATTACCCTTTGATGACTTGGTCTTGGAACTAAGTGCCATACTTAGTTCCTTTCAAATTGATTCAACTCTTCTTGCATAGCTTCAATCCAGAAGGAATCACTGAGAGCTTCTTCAATTTGTTTAGGCTCTATTTGAGATAGAAAACTAGTGAACATAGCATCTTATGCAGCAGCTCTTCTTGTTTTAACTTTGTCCAAAGGATCACCAATCACTAACTCTGGTGGGTGATTCCTGAGCCGTCTAATATAAGGCTGCAAATCTTGATGTTGTCCTCTATCTTGATCTTGCAACACTACTGTTGGAGTTCCAGTAGTAGTTTGTTGAACAGTCTCTGGTCTGTCAGCTGTTTGTAACTCGTCTGTTAGACAATCAGTGATCTGATTTTGAACAGCACTTGAGTTGGCAGCTGAGTTTAGATCAGGCAGTATGATGGGAACATATTTTTCATTCATTTCAATATTCAACTTCTGTAAATCTGTAGACAGATCTTGATTAGTAATTTGATTCTTTTCAGAAGATTGACTTGGCTCATCAAATACTACATGAATGGATTCTTCTATTAGTAATGTTCTTTTGTTAAAAATTCTATAAGCCTTACTAACAGTGGAGTATCCTACAAAAACAGCTTCATCAGCCTTTTCTGCAAATGCAGTAAGGTGATTTTTTCCATTATTTAAAACAAAGCATTTACAACCAAAAATTTTGAAGTAATGAATGTTTGGCTTCCTGTTGTTCCAAACATCATATGGAGTCTTGTTCTGATTTTTGTTGATCATGCATCTGTTCTGGGTAAAGCAGGCTGTATTTGTTGCTTCTGCCCAAAATCTCTGTGGCAGTTTAGCTTCAGCTATCATGGTTCTGACAGCTTCCTTTAGTGTTATGTTTCTCCTTTCAGCAGCACCATTCTGTTGAGGGGTTCTAGCAGCTGAATACTCATGATGTATTCCTTTGATATTACAATACTCTTCGACAGTAGAGTTTGTAAACTCTGTCCCTCTACTTGATCTGATCTTCAATATCTTTATGCTTTTCTCATTCTGGATCAGTTCCATCAGATAAGTAAGATGTTCCTTGGTTTCACTTTTCTTTTTCATGAATATCACCCAAGTATATCTTGAATAGTCATCCACAACAACTAGGCAGTATATCTTTCGACCATTGCTGATAGGATCAATGGGTCCAAATAAGTCCATGTGTAGCAGTTCCAAGATTCTTTCAGAAGATTGGTGCTTTTTGCTTTTGAACGATGACTTGATTTGTTTACCCTTCTGACAGGCGTCACAGAGCTTGTCTTTGCTCATGACTGTTTTTGGAATCTCTTCTACCAAATCATTCTTTATTAATCTGTTGATGGTCTTGAAGTTTAAATGATTCATCCTTTTGTGCCATAGCCAGCTAACTTCACTTGGTGTTGATGCCACCAAACAAACACTTGAATTCTTCTCAGCAGAATTCCAGTCGACTATGTAGACATTCCCTTGTCGTCTTCCAGATAAAATTACCTTCTTTGTACCAATCTATTCAACGTGGCACTTATCTGTTGAGAAGATGACCGAATATCCTTTGTCACAAAATTGACTTATGCTCAGCAGATTATATTTGAGGCCTTTAACATATGAGACGTCAGATATCTATATGTTTCCTCTGATCAATTTTCCTTTTGCTTTAATCTTGCCTTCTTTGCTGTCCCCAAAAGTAACTTTTGGACCATCCACAGCAACAGCATCAGTCAGCTCATGTATGCTTCCACACATGTGCCTTGAACAACCACTGTCCAAGTACCAAATCTTCTCTACTTTACTCCTATCGTACAAAACAAAAATAAAATTGTTTTAGGTACCCTTATTGAGAGGGTCCTGAAGGATTAGTTCCACCTTTGACAACCCAAGATGTTAATGTCTTAGACTTCTTAGGCTTCTGAGTTTCAACAGGAGTATGAACAGCTTTGACTTTACCACGTTCATCAAATTTGTCATATTGTTGATAATCACCATGATAAGGATAATGTTCATAAGCAGGGTAAGGTGCATGATAAGCAGGGTATGCATGCATTGGATGAGCAGGATATGGTGCATAGTAACTAGGAAATTGCGGTGCATGATACATAGGAGGATATGCAGCAGGTTGCACATAATATGACTCATTTCCATACCAAGCATTTTGATTTTTCTTATTCTTATGCTTCTTTGGTTTACTGGTTGCTTGCTCATTTACAGACGACTTAGTTTTACCACTAGTCTGATTCAGTTTAGCTTTATCAGCAGACTTCTTAGGACTCTGCTGTTTGGTCTTACTAGTCTGTTTACTTACACTAGGCTCTTTGCTCTTTTTAGCCTTAGGAGATTTCTTCTCCTTTACCACTTTCTCAGGTGAAGTAGGTCTAGCAGTTTGAACATACAGACTGACCTTACTATTGTCAGCAGATATAAATTTTTCAGTATGATTCAATTCTTGCTTATCCTGTTCTAAAGGCATCTTCTGTTTACTAGACATATGAGTGGATGCGACAGATGATTTTTCATGAGACTCAATAACATTTTCAAGTTCCATGATTTTTCCTTTATAAACTTCACATTCAGCTTTCAGAGATTCATTCTCTTGCTCAAGCAGTTTATATTCAGCTGATTCTTTCGGCTTTTAAGCTTTAAGTTTCAGTGAACTGTTTTGCTCTTTCAGCAATATCATCTCTTCCTTAAGCTTTTTAAATGCATCAGCAATAGTAGTATTGTTAAGCATCATTTTTTCAAATGAACTAAATAGTTCACTTTCAAGAGGAGTTACCTCATCCTCAAAGTCATCAAATTCCTTGGCCATCAGGCAAAGGAGGGCAGGTTTTTCTTCATCAGAAGATTCTTCATCAGACGAGTCTGAATCTGAGTCAGATGAGTAGACAGCAGTCAGCTTCTCTGCTTCAGCCATCATTGCCTTGCCTCTCTGATGCTTTCTTTCTTTCCTGATTCTCTTTTCTTCTTCAGTGTACTTCTCTGCTTTTGGATAAGGACACTCTCTGATGAAATGTCCAAATTTCCTACAGTTATAACACATTAGTTTTGCTTTATAATCATCTTTTTCTTTAGAAGAAGAGTTAGGTTTAGAAGTAGAAGCATTGTTGTATTTGTTCTTCAATTTTCTCTTGTAGAACTTCTTGAAATTGTTCATCAGTAATGCTACATCTCCAGCGGTGTACTCCTTTTTGTTGAGTAGAGTGACTTCATCAGATGAGTCCACATCTTTACTTTTCAGTGCTGATCTTCTGGTGTTTTCAGCAGCAACCAGGGCAGCTGTGGGTCCTGAAGTTGAGGTTTCTTCAATTCCCATTCTAGGCAGTTTATACTCATACGCCTTGAGTACTAAGAACAGCTCTGTAAGGGAGATTTTTCCCAAATCCCTTGATTCTTCCATTGCTGTCACCTTCATGTTGAATTTAGGAGGTAAAGCCTTCTGCACTCTGATGGTTATCTCCTTGTCCGTGAAGGTTTTTCTAAGCTTTAAGACTTTATTTAATGTTCTGGTGAACCTGGTATCCATCTGATCTATGGTCTCTCCAGATCTCATCTTGAAGTTATCCAGCTTTTCCAGAGCAACACTCAGCTGATGCTCTTTAATGGCGTCGTTTTCTTCGCTCATGTCTCTGACTTTGTCCCACATCTCTTTTGCAGTCTTGCAATGTTTGACCTTGTCAAACCGATCATTGTCCAGGGCTTTAGTCATGATGAATCTTCCGACTTTATCCAGATTGAAAAGCTTTATTTCTTCTGGAGTCATCTCATGAAGATCTTTGTCCACAACCGTATCAACTTCATTGATCTTTATGGTCTTTGTGAATCTGAATGGACCTTTAATGATACATGTGTACATGTTGTCATTGTAGGCAGCTAAGAAGATCTCCATTCTGATATTCCAATCCTCAAACGACATACCAGCAATGTGGGGAACATGGCTGATACAGTCCATTTTTGAAAAAGTTTTAATTTTTCAAAAAGATGCTCTTTTGAAAAGTTTTGAAAAATCTTTGAAAAACACTTGGATCAAGCTCGTTGATCAGGCAGCTGATTCTATTGAACCACCTGCTCTGATACCACTTGTTGGTCCCAAGTGGTCAGATGAGGTCTAGAGGGGGGGGGGGGGTGAATAGACCTCTAAAAATTTTAGACTTAAAAACTTTTTACTATTCTGTCAGCAGACTAAGCTGATGAAGAACAGTAAGATGACTATGCTGATCGTGAATAAATCTTGAACAGCAGAGTGACCACTCTTCTCATATTTTACTTAACTGATTTCAGTGAAAATCAGTTTTATCAAGAGTATACTTTCAGCGGATGTTTGAAAGTGTTTTTAACAAGTAGACTAAGTCTTTAAAAAGATTTTATCCCCAGTTTTAAAACTCCTTATAAAATATTTTGATAATCCAAAGTGTAAACTTATGCAATTTCAAAATATGCAAGAAAGCTTTAAATGCAAAAATAACACCAAGAATTTTTATAGTGGTTATATGGATATAAATCCTTTAGTCCACTCTTCCAGATCACTCAGATTATGGGTTATACTATAAACACAAAGTTTACAATATGTCTCCACTTATACCTAGACAACAAATGAAAAGGCTATAAGCTCACAATAGGAAATCCACAAAGAAGACCTATCCTCTGAAGTTAAATCACTCACAAAGACGTATTTAAACTTCTCACAACACTCAGCTAATACAAAATCACTCAGATTGTATTTTTCTATTTTCTTCAACTGGGTTTCTGTCAACATATGACTTCCACCAGACGAGTGAGCTGTTCGAGCTTCTTGAGACTTAGAAGACTTCTGCTTCAAAAATGAATTCTCAGAATGTTGTTGTGTTGTTGTCTCTCTCTTCGAAATAAGCTCTATTTATACTTGGATTTGAAAATATGACCGTTGAAGAATGTCACAGATCAAATCCATAGCCTTAGCCCAATTTCAGAACGGCTTCCTGCTACAGTACCTTTTCTGCTGTACTTTCCTGTAGCTGCATTAAATGCACTCTGCTGATCCGAGAATATTCTTCAATCATTTGCCATTACTACCCTTCTCTTTCAGCATTTATTATACCGCATGCATTTATTACCGTTGGACTAATCTCTTGATCTCTTCTACTCTGCTGATCGAAGCAACCCTGCTGATAGATACTCTGCTGATCAAATACTGAACTAATCTGATTTGAGTCAGCTGATGGTCTACCCGTCTAATTGCTGTTTCAGCACGAGATCACTAGTCTTCTGGGCTTTGAACTTTGAACTCTTCTGATGTCTTCTTCACTTGTTCAAAATTCTTCTAAGGGAACTAAGCTGATTTTGACGTTTTGGAAATCATCAAAACCATCCCTTAACTTCTTGACTTCTTTGCACTTCATCTTCATCTTCATCCAACAAAATCCAAGTATAAATAGAGCTGATTTCGAAGAGAGAGACACACAACAACCTTCTGAGATTTTGATTCCGAAGCAGAAATTTCTCTAAGTCTCAAGAAGCTCGAACATCTCACTCGTCCGGTGGAAGTCATCTGTTGACAGAAACCAAGTTGAAGCAAAAAGAATAACATATTCTGAGTGAATTTGTATTATCTGAGTGTTGTGCGAAGCTTAAATCCGTCTTTGTGAGTGATTTAACTTCAGAGGATAGGTTTTCTTAGTGATTTCCTGTTGCGAGCTTATAGCCTTTTCATTTGTTGTCTAGGTGTAAGTGGAGAAATATTGTAAACTTTGTGTTTATAGTATAACCCAGAATCTAAGTGATCTGGAAGAGTGGACTAAAGGATTTTTATCCATATAACCACTATAAAAATTCTTTGTGTTGTTTTTGCATTTAAGTATTCTTGCATATTTCAAAATTGCATAAGTTTACACTTTGAATTATTAAAAGATTTTAAAGGAGTTTTTAAAACTGGGGATAAAATCTTTTGAAGGACTTAGTCTACTTGTGGAAAACACTTTCAAATTTATCCGCTGCAAGTATACTCTTGAAAAACTGATTTTGCTGTAATCAGCTAAGTGGTTATAAGATAAGTGGTCACTCTGCTGTTCATTCACGATCGGCATAGTCAGCTTACTGTTCTTCATAAGCTTAGTCTGCTGACAGACGACTGAAAAGTTTTTAAGTCTAAAAATTTTCAGAGGTCTATTCACCCCCCCCCCCTCTAGACCTCATCTGACCACTTGGGACCAACCAGGGGTATCAGAGCAGGTGGTTCATTAGAATCAGCTGCCTGATCAACGAGCTTGATCCAAGTGTTTTTCAAAGGTTTTCAAAACTTTTCAAAAGAGCATCTTTTTGAAAAACAAAAACTTTTTGAAAAATGGACTGTATCAGCCATGTTCCCCACATTGCTGGTATGTCTTTTGAAGACTGGAAAATCAGGATGGAGATTTTCCTGGCTGCTTATAATGATAACATGTACACATGTATCATAAAAGGTCCATTCAGATTCACCAAGACGATAAAGATAAATGAAGTTGATACCGTGGTGGAGAAAGATCTTCATGAGATGACTCCAGAAGAAATAAAGCTTTTCAATCTGGATAAGGTCGAAAGATTCATCATGACTAAGGCCCTGGATAATGATCGGTTTGACAAAGTCAAACATTGCAAAACTGCAAAGGAAATGTCGGATAAAGTCAGAGATATGAGCGAATGAAACGACGCCATTAAAGAGCATCAACTGAGTGTTGCTCTGGAAAAGCTAGATAACTTCAAAATGAAGTCTGGAGAGACCATTGATCAGATGGATACCAGGTTCACCAGAACGTTGAATGAAGTTTTAAAGCTTGGAAAAACCTTCACGGATAAGGAGATAACCATCAGAGTGCTGAAGGCTTTACCACCAAAATTCAACATGAAGGTGACAGCGATGGAAGAATCAAGAGATTTGGGAAAAATATCTCTTACAGAGCTGTTCTCAGTACTCAAGGCGTATGAGTATAAACTGCCAAGAATGGGAATTGAAGAAACCTCAACTTCAGGACCCACAGCTGCCTTAGTTGCTGCTGAAAATCTCAGAAGACCAGCACAGAAAAGCAAAGAAGTGGACTCATCTGATGAAGCCACATTACTCAACAAAAAGGAGTACACAGCTAGAGATGTAGCATTGCTGATAAACAATTTCAAGAAGTTCTACAAGAGAAAAATGAAGAACAAATACAACAATGCTTCTACTTCTAAACCTAACTTTTCTTCTCAAGATAAGGATGATTTAACTAATGTGTTATAACTGCAGGAAATTGGGACACTTCATCAAAGACTGTCCATATCCAAAAGCAGAAAAATACACTGAATAAGAAAAGAGAATCAGAAAAGAAAGAAAGAAAGCAACAGAGAGGCAAGGCAATGATGGCTGAAGCAGAAAAGCTGACTGTTGTCTACTCATCTGATTCAGACTCAGACACGTCTGATGAAGAATCTTCAGATGAAGAAAAACCTGCTCTCCTCTGCCTGATGTCCAAGGAATCTGATGACTCTGAGGATGAGGTAACTCCTCTTGACAATGAATTATTTAATTCATTTGAACAAGTGATGCTTAACAATATTGGTATTGCTGAAGCATATAAAAAGCTTAAGGAAGAGATGATATTGCTAAAAGAGCAAAATAGTTCACTGAAACTCACAGCTGAAAATCCAAGAGAATCAGATGAATACAAAAAGCTTGAGCAAGAACATGAATCTCTGAAAGCTGAATGTGAAGTTTATAAAGGTAAAATCATGGAACTTGAAAAAGTTATTGAGTCTCATGAGAAATCATATGTTGCATCCACTCATATGTCTAGTAAATAGAAGATACCTTTAGAACAGGATAAGCTAGAATTGAATCATACTGAAAAATTTGTATCTGCTGACAATAGTAAGGTCATTCTGTATGTTCAAACTACTAAACCTGCTTCACCTGAAAAAGTGTTAAAGGAGAAGAGATCTCCTAAGGCTAAAAAGAGCAAAGAGCCTAGTGTAGGTAAACAGACTAGTAAGACCAAACAGCAGAGTCCTAAGAAGTCTGCTGATCAAGCTAAACTGAATCAGACTAGTTGTAAAACTAAATCGTCTGTTAATGAGCAAGCCTCTAGTAAATGAAAGAAGCATAAGAATAAGAGAAATCAAAATGCTTTGTATGGAAATGAGTCTTATTATGGGCAACCTGTTGCATATCCTCCTATGTATTATGCACCTCAATTTCCAAGTTACTATGCACCATATCCTGCTCATCCAATGCATGCATACCCTGCTTATCATGCACCTTACCCTGCTTATGAACATTATTCTTATCATACTGATCATCAACATGACTTATCTGCTAATTATGATAAAGATGAAACTGTTCATGCTCCTGTCAAAACTCAGAAGCCTAAGAAGCCTAAGACATCAACATCTTGGGTTGTCAAAGTTGGAACTAATCCTTCAGGACCCTCTCAATAAGAGTACCTAAAACAATTTTATTCTTGTTTTGTAGGTTAGGATTAGGATAGGAGTAAAGTAGAGAAGATCTGGTACTTGGACAGTGGTTGTTCAAGGCACATGTGTGGAAGCATACATGAGCTGACTGATGCTGTTGCTGTGGATGGCCCAAAGGATACTCTTGGAGACATTAAAGAAGGCAAGATTGTAGCTAAAGGAAGATTAACCAAAGGAAACATTGAGATATCTGACGTCTCATATGTTAAAGGCCAAAAGTACAACCTGCTGAGCATAAGTCAATTTTGTGACAAAGGATATTCAGTCATCTTCTCAACAGATAAGTGCTATGTTGAACAGATTGGTACAAAGAAGGTAATTTTATCTGGAAGACGACAAAAAAAGGTCTACATAGTCGACTGGAATTCTGCTGACAAGAATTCAAGCATTTGTTTGGTGGCATCAACACCAAGTGAAGTCAGTTGGCTGTGGCACAAATGGATGAATCATTTAAACTTCAAGACCATAAACAGATTGATAAAGAATGATCTGGTAGAAGGGATTCCTAAAACAGTCTTGAGCAAAGATAAGCTCTGTGACGCCTGTCAGAAAGGGAAACAAATCAAGTCATCGTTCAAAAGCAAGAAGCACCAATCTTCTGAAAGAATCTAGGAACTGCTACATATGGACTTATTTGGACCCATAGACCCAGTCAGCAATGGTGGAAAGAAATACTGCCTAGCTGTTGTGGATGATTATTCAAGATATACTTGGGTGATATTCATGAAAAAGAAAATGAAACCAAGGAACATCTTACTAATCTGATGGAACTGATCCAGAATGAGAAAAGCATAAAAATATTAAAGATCAAATCAGATAGAGGGACAGAGTTCACAAACTCTACTGTTGAAGAGTATTGTAACATCAAAGGAATACATCATGAGTATTCAGCTGTTAGAACCCCTCAACAGAATGGTGTTGCTGAAAGGAGAAACAGAACACTAAAGGAAGCTGTCAGAACCATGATAGCTGAAGCTAAGCTGCCACAAAGATTTTGGGCAGAAGCAACAAATACATCCTGCTTTACCCAGAACAGATGCATGATCAACAAAAATCAGAACAAGACTCCATATGAAGTTTGGAACAACAGGAAGCCAAACATTCATTACTTTAAAATTTTTGGTTGTAAATGCTTTGTGTTAAATAATGGGAAAAATCACCTTACTGCTTTTGCAGAAAAGGCTGATGAAGCTGTTTTTGTAGGATACTCTACTGTTAGTAAGGCTTATAGAGTTTTTAACAAAAGAACATTGCTAATAGAAGAATCCATTCATGTAGTATTTGATGAGCCATGTCAATCTTCTGAAAAGAATCAAAGTACTAATCAAGATCTGTCTACTGATTTACAGAAGTTGGATATTGGAAAGAATGAAGAATATGTTCCCATCATACTACCTAATCTCAATTCAGCTGCTAACTAAAGTGCTGTTCAAGATCAAAGTGCTGATTGTCTAACAGACGAGTTGCAAACAACTGATAGACCAGAGACTGTTCAACAGACTACAACTGTTCAACAGACTACTACTAGAACTCCAACAGTAGTGTTGCAAGATCAAAACAGAGGACAACATCCAGACCTGCAACCTGATCTCAGATGGCTCAGGAATCACCCACCAGAGTTAGTGATTGGTGATCCCTTAGATAGAGTGATGACAAGAAGAGCTGCTGCACAAGATGCTATGTTTGTCACTTTTCTATCTCAAATAGAGCCTAAACAATTTGAAGAAGCTCTTAGTGATTCCTTCTGGATTGAAGCTATGCAAGAAGAGTTGAATCAATTTGAAAGGAATGAAGTCTGGTACTTAGTTCCAAGACCAAGTCATCAAAGGGTAATTGGCACTAAATGGGTTTTCAGAAATAAAATGAATGAAGATGGTATTGTCACCAGAAATAAAGCAAGATTAGTAGCCAAGGGTTATTGTCAAGAAGAAGGAATTGACTTTGATGAAACATTTGCACCAGTAGCAAGACTTGAAGCAATCAGACTGTTTCTAGCCGATGCTGCTTACAAGAACTTCACTGTCTATCAGATGGATGTGAAGTCAGCATTTCTCAATGGAGAATTGCAAGAAGAAGTGTATGTTGAACAACCACCTGGATTTGAAGCTTATCAACAGGAAGACAAGGTGTATCGTCTGAAGAAAGCCCTCTATGGACTGAAATAGGCTCCAAGAGCATGGTATGATACCCTATCTGATTTTCTTTTAATTAAACGATTTCGTAAAGGTAAGGTAGACAAAACCTTGTTCACAATTGAATGGGAGAATCATATATTAATTGTGCAAATATATGTAGACGATATTATTTTTGGTTCAACTAACCAACAGATGTGTGACAAGTTCTCCATGCTTATGCAGAATAAGTTTGAAATGAGCATGATGGGTGAACTAAATTATTTTCTTGGCTTGCAAGTTAGACAGTTGCCTGATGGAATTTTCATCAACCAAGCAAAATACACAAGAGATCTGTTTAAGAAATTTGGTATGGAAACTAGCTCCACTGCTACTGTTCCAATGTCTACCAGTCTTCGTTTGGATAAAAATGAAGATGGCAAATCAGTGGACATAACCAAATACAGAGGCATTATTGGGTCACTGTTATACTTAACAAGTAACAGACCTGATATCATGTAATCAGTTGGGGTTTGTGCGAGATTTCAATCAAATCCTAAGGAATCTCATCTCTTAGCTGCCAAGAGAATACTGAAATATATTAAGGGCACTCAAGAATTGGGATTATGGTACCCTAGAGAATCTAGATTTGAGCTTATTGGATATTCAGATTCAGACCTTGCAGGCTGCAAAACTGATAGGAAGAGCACAACAAGTGCTTGTCAATTTTTGGGCAGTCGTCTGATCTCATGGATGAGTAAGAAACAGACATCAGTATCCATATCTACTGCTGAAGCTGAGTATATAGCTGCTGGAGCTTGCTGTGCACAGATTCTATGGTTGAAGCATCAACTAGAAGATTACAATATCAAGATCAATGGAATTCCAATCTACTGTGATAATACAAGTGCAATATCTCTTACTCATAATACTACAAGTCATTCAAGGACTAAGCATATTGAGATCAAGCATCATTTCATTAGATATCATGTGGAAAAAGGCAATGTCATGATTGAGTATGTTCATACAGACAATCAAATAGCTGACATTTTCACTAAACCTTTAAGTGAAGTAAGGTTTTCAACTCTAAGAGCTAAATTAGGATTACTAAATTTGGATGCATAAGCTGAGGGGAAACTTATCAGAAGACTGAAGTTCATCAGCATAGTCATCCGTTATTATTTTCAAGGATTAACTCTCAACAGACTAGTTAACTTATGAATTCTTAAAGTCAGGGGGAACGTGTAAGACTAGCGGTACTTCTAATTAAAAGATGAAATTTGTTGATGACAGTTTGTTGAAGTTATGTTATCAGAAGATGTGTTCTTAATTCTTGAAGATTGAAGATTAATTTATTTTGCTGGATTGACAAACAGCAGAGGAAGATTACTAGCTATTGGCTTTCTCTAGTAATATCAGATAACAGATCACTCGTCTGTCAGATAAGTTAAACTCTACTCATCTGATACATTATATAAGCATGGTTATAAATCGCATCTTTTGAAACACGCTTTTATAAGTAACAGATAAGTGCCGATAAAGTTTCCCGCCCGTTTGACATTAAAATAATAAATTTGAAATCCGTTATTCTCACCCGCACGATTTAAAACTGTCAGATCAATCTTACGATTCAGATTAATCACGATAACCAAAACAGAAAGAAACGTATAAAATCCGATCTGAACAGATCAGTCGTCTTACGCACACAAAAATTCCAAAATTCTCTAACTCTCTAAGCTATCTGTTTTCTAGCTCTCAATCTCTTACAGAACTACATCACTTAATCACAAAATGGATGTCATTGAAGGAAGATATCTAAGCTACGACAAATTCTTCTTATCTGGTACTGATCTGATGAGGGAAATCATGACGAAAATCAAGGAAGCATCTCTAGTACCCATTCTGGAAAGCTCATGAGGAGCATGTGTATCTTGAAGATGTTGATGATTTCTACAGAACCAGAAAGATAAACACTGAAAGGACTACTATGACTGCCACTGTTGGAGGAAAGACGATTTATGTTTCGGCTGCCGTTTTAAGTGAAGTTTATGGGCTAACAAATGAAGGAGGAGATGTGACAGACCTAGGGTCTGAAAAAGAGGAGAAATTCTGGTTAATATGTGCTAAGGAGGGAGAGGAGATGACAGGAACTCTGATGAAGACTCAATTGAAAGATGAGTAACAGAGGTTCGCTGACATTATTGCTAAGGTGCTGGACTGCATCAGTAGTTCTTTGGATGGTTTATTCAGAAGGAGGTATTACACTATGATTTGCATATACTATGGGTTGAAAATCAACTGGGCTGCTCATATGTTTGACCTACTGTGTGATAAGAAGGTCAAGTATGGTATTCTGCTCAGTCATCTGTTTTTTAGCCTGGGATGTCCTTTGGGAATTGGAAAGACTATTCATGGTGGCAAGGAATTCAAACTGTATGAGCCAGTGAGAAGTGTGGCACTTCTAAGAGAAAGGCTCCTGCTAAGGCTACTAAGGCCCCTGCCAAGAAAAGCAAGAAAACTGGTCAGACCAGTAGGTCTGCAGATCAAACAGTAACCACTACTATTGAAGCTGGATCAGCTGAGCCAGAAATTAAAGTTTCTGACAAATTAGTCAGTGACTTCACTAAAGAAGTTGAAGAAATGGAGACTGGATCATCTCCAGAAAGGACAGAATCTGAGGAAGCTGTTCCTATTCAACCTGCCAAGAGAATGAGGACAAGGAGCGCTGCTAAAGGACCTCCTCAATCTAAACCCTCAAGGAAAATTGCCAAGTCAAGGGCAAAAAGAAATGTTATATTCTCTGAAGAACCAACTGAAACAGTGAGGGAGATATCAGCATTAGCAGAGAGACCAGTTATCATTGAAGAACTTGCTGCTTAGCCTGCTGAAGACTCATCTGTTGCATTGTCTGCTGAAGTTAGAGAAGAACAACAGACTGGCACAACAAATGAAGGGGATGCACTCCTTCTGCACCCTACTCCTATTGCTGCCACTCCACTTCAATCTGTGGAAAGTCTTGAAGCAAAGAAGCGAAGGACTGGTAATATTGTGCTTCCTTACATCACTGCTGCTGAAAACAAGAGATTAGATGAGGCAGAGAGAAAAAGGATGGCCGCAGAAAAGGCTGAGGAAGATCGCCTAAAGGCCCTTGAGCTCAAGAGACTGGAAGAAGAAGCCAGTAAAATGACTCAAGAACAAAGAGATGTTGTTGAAGCAGCAGAGTTGGCTGCTGCTATTGAAGCAAGTACTAAGGACTCTCATGGTCCAAAGCATACTGGTGGCATTGTAATTGATGAACAAAGAGATCCAACCAAGCCTAAACTAGTCATGCCTACTCCAGCAATACAACCTAAGAGAAAAGCAGAGGTGAAACTGGCACTGGAGATTGTCAGAGATGACCCTTCTGCATTTGATGAGTTTATTGCAAGGTTGGATGCTGATAATGAAAAGATCACTCGTCTGACGATGTTCAATAAAGAGAAAATTAGATATAACAGATGGAGGGACTATCGTCTGACAAAGAGCAAGGATCAAATTGCAAATTGGAAAGCCTTTGCTGATGAAGAAGCCTGGGTGCTAAAATGGCTTGAGACATGTTCACTAACTCAAGCATTAGACTCCGAATTCTTTTTGGACAAACTAAGACTGAGGATCAGTCAAGTTGTCAAAGCTGAAGCAAAGAAGCTTTATGAGTCTGTTCCTGAGGAGTATGCTGAAAATGAAGACTTAAAGGAACGTTCAATAAAGTTGGCAGTTTCCTAGACAATGGAAACATGGGCCAAGAAGACTAGGAAGATGAAGGGACAACCAAGCTCCATGATTCCCCTTCCCAGTCTGAAGCAGATTGTCTATGGCCCTAATATTAAGCCATATGAAGAGTTATTGTTACGCTCCAAATACGAGTGCGTAGAAACGCAAGTATACGGTCGCTTTCAAGTAATAAAGTGGTAAAGGGTGTCGAACCCACGAGGAATCTAACGAATAATTATCAAGATCTATTCTAATATCTTACGCGAACTTATGTGATTAAAAGTAGTAAGTTTGTAGTTTGTTTGAACACATAAAAGGCAAGTTAAATAAAGACACAATACTTTGATTCGATTAGATAAAGGTTCCTAGATTTCCATGTCACTAAGAGTGATCAAATCTCCAACGATTTACATGTTGATGACTATACTTATGTTTGTGGTTCAAGGTTTCATAATTTATTCATACGTATCTTTCGATATCCTACGAACCAACCAAAGTAAACTAATCCAATTTATGTCTAAAAGGATTAAGCTTAAATGATGCTTTAGTTCCTAAACCTTAATAGAACATGAAATGACCTAGGTATATTCCAATCCTAAAATCAAATCACAACCTAGTTTCATAATCTAATCTTTAATCAACTATGTCTAGCAATTAAAGATCAATCCATTTCATCCTATGGTTGGCCTAACCACAAGTTGACAAAGGCTCAAACTAGATTAACAAACACTTGTAAGCATAGCAACAATCATAAACTCATCATTCAATCATAGATCCATCAAAGCTTCATGAAAACCTTGGAGTTAAATGCTTAGATACTCATATTTATCAATAAAACATTCATTACATTCAACATATTAATAAGTACAAGATAAATATAAAGGTTAGAGATAAGCTTATGTAATGGAAGCCACTACAACTCTTCTCTCAAGCTTCTTTAGTCTTCTAACCAAAGCTCCAAGCAAGAACTCTTCTTCTTTTCAATGGAGGCAAGAGATATTTTCTTTTCTTCAAGTGTGTGAGTAAGTTGCAAGAGTTGTGAATGACTTCCAACTTCTACCCTTATAACCTAGCAAACTATCACCCACTCATGCCTAAATTACCCCAAAAACTATAGTAACAAAGGCCAAAAGGTCCCTAAAGAAGGTTGTATTCACAAGTGGGAGAAGGGCTATATACAAAAAGTCCCTAAAAAAAACACTGAAAAACAGAGCAAACTTGCCTTTTCTGCCATCGGCTCGCCGCGGCGAGCCTCCACCTCGCCACGACGAGGTTTATGCCGTAGGCAAACTGGTGTTTTCTGACACCAGTTCGCCGCGGCGAGCCTCCACCTCGCCGCGGCGATGTGAGGCTTGCCCAATTACTTGATTTCGTGGACTTTTAATGACGTTAGGTCCTTCACGAGGTCGATAGAGACTTGCAATTCACGCAAGAAATGTTCCGGAAGTGCTTCAATGCGTCAAATCCTGCAAATCACCGACAAACAAAGTAAAAACACGAACAAAACACTAAAAACGAACAAAGGCCTAACAAAGGGCCAAGAGAAAGACGCGACAAACACGTAAAGACACATGAAAACTCGGATCAAAACAAGATGCTTCGGGCTTAAAGAGATAGGTAATAACGACGTTTTCACGGCGTTATCAACACCCCCAAACTTAAACATTTGCTCGTCCTCGAGCAATGAAAACAAAACAAGAACAAACCAAGCATGCTTGAGATCAAATCACCAAAGCTTAACACTTTCAAATTATTCTCAAAACAAGCTCCACGTGTGTGTGTGATGGCTTTTGGCTAGATTCTATCTTAGGTGAATAATTCCCGATAGGTCAAAATCATCGGTTCTATTTGCATGGGCTTCTAATGTTTAACAAAGAATCCCTCCTAGCCGTAGACTGCAAACTTAATGCTCAAATCACTTCACGGGACTAAGTTATAGGTAATTTAAGAGTGTTGTCCCTATTCTTGAGTTAATTGACGATTTTAGCTCCTAACTCTTTTCTCACCATTCTTTGCTTTTCTTTTGATTTACAATAATAACATAGAACCTTGTGCTTTACAAGAATATTGCGATACGATACTTGCACTAATGGCGAACTTTATGCAATTTTGCTTTTGTGGGCTACTAGCTCCACTCTTTTTCTTCTATTACAACTTTTGCACTAAAACAATAAAATAGAGTAATTACCAAAAATGATCAATGAAAACTAACAATTGAAGGCTTAGCCTTTCTTTTCTCTCTTAGAAGTGCGTACATTTTAGCAACTTCTCTACTCATATCTTTTAAGAGTTAGGTGTTTAAAGGTCTTTCATTCTCGAAAAGGGTTTACTCCCCAAAACTTAGGCCATTTATGCTCTTTTTACATTTAATTTTCAAGCTAAAGATTGGAGCGATTTTAAGTTAAGCAAAAGGAGTCCTAGATCCTATTATCGCTAAAGTTCGTTATCCACTTTAAATATAATTATAGTCATTGCCAATGTGTCTTAAACTTTGTAGAGCATGTTCAAATAATAATAAGAATTTGAAAAATTTTGGCGGGTCGACCTAGCATGTATGCAAGTACTTGCGACCTCTATCCCCCAAACTTAAAACGCACAATGTCCCCATTGTGTGAATTGAGAAAAATGGAGGGAGGTCGACACGACAACCACAAAAGCACACAGAGGAAAGACAAACAAAAACAAACAAAAACAAAACAAAGAAACAACAAGGTAAATGACCGAGCACGGCTCTATCCAATTCAAGCAAGCATGGATAATTAAAACCAATCAAGAACGGACATATAGATGTAGCATTGTAAGCGCAAAATAAACCAAACGGAATGCAAAAATGTAAAGGTTACGCCTTTCTGTCGATCATGGAGTCCGTGCATCCCGTGGTTAACTTCCGTCTTGAATCCTCAATCATGCTTGCCATTACTTCTTTATCATGCACAATCATCACCTACAACACAACACAAACAAAAATGAAACAAAACGAGGCAAAACAAGGCGATGAAAAAGGGAAAGAGTGCTTGTTTTAAGTCACAAGCTTGACTTGATACGAGGGATGATTTGATTGTCACAAAAACTACTCCCATCGTCCATGATTCCGCAAAACAGGCTCATCAAAATCCTTAAGCTCTTCGCAATAGGTCGATCGAACCTCGTAAAGAAACAAAGGATCAAAATTAGCACGAAGTATCAAGCTATAAAACACAAAACTAACCATCAATATCGTCATTTACTCCGCACGTTACCACATTCCCCGGCAACGGCACCAAAAACATGTTACGCTCCAAATACGAGTGCGTAGAAACACAAGTATACGGTCGCTTTCAAGTAATAAAGTTGTAAAGGGTGTCGAACCCACGAGGAATCTAACGAATAATTATCAAGATCTATTCTAATATCTTAAGCGAACTTATGTGATTAAAAGTAGTAAGTTTGTAGTTTGTTTGAACACATAAAAGGCGAGTTAAATAAAGACACAATACTTTGATTCGATTAGATAAATGTTGCTAGATTTCCATGTCACTAAGAGTGATCCAATCTCCAACGATTTACAAGTTGACGACTATACTTATGTTTGTGGTTCAAGGTTTCATAATTTATTCATACGTATCTTTCGATATCGTACGAACCTACCAAAGTAAACTAATCCAATTTATGTCTAAAAGGATTAAGCTTGAATGATGCTTTAGTTCCTAAACCTTAATAGAACATGAAATGACCTAGGTATATTCCTAACCTAAAATCAAATCACAACCTAGTGTCATAATCTAATCTTTAATCAACTATGTCTAGTAATTAAAGATCAATCCATTTCATCATATGGTTGGCCTAACCACAAGTTGACAAAGGCTCAAACTAGATTAACAAACACTTGTAAGCATAGCAACAATCATAAACTCATCATTCAATCATAGATCCATCAAAGCTTCATGAAAACCTAGGAGTTAAATGCTTAGCTACTCATATTTATCAATAAAACATTCATTACATTCAACATATTCATAAGTACAAGATAAATATAAAGGTTAGAGATAAGCTTATGTAATGGAAGCCACTACAACTCTTCTCTCAAGCTTCTTTAGTCTTCCAACCAAAGCTCCAAGCAAGAACTCTTCTTCTTTTCAATGGAGGCAAGAGATATTTTCTTTTCTTCAAGTGTGTGAGTAAGTTGCAAGAGTTGTGAATGACTTCCAACTTCTACCCTTATAACATAGCAAACTATCACCCACTCATGCCTAAATTACCCCAAAAACTATAGTAATAAAGGCCAAAAGGTCCCTAAAGGAGGTTGTATTTACAAGTGGGAGAAGGGCTACATACAAAAAGGACCTAAAAAAAAACGCTGAAAAAAATCTCGCCGCGGCGAGGTTTATACCGTAGGCAAACTTGCCTTTTCTGCCACCGGCTCGCCGCGGCGAGGTTTATGCCGTAGTAAAACTAGTGTTTTCTGCCACCAGTTCACCGCGGCGAGGTGAGGCTTGCCCAATTACTTAATTTCTTGGACTTTTAATGACGTTAGGTCCTTCACGAGGTCGATAGAGACTTGCAATTCACGCAAGAAATGTTCCGGAAGTGCTTCAATGCGTCAAATCCTGCAAATCACCGACAAACAAAGTAAAAACACGAACAAAACACGAAAAACGAACAAAGGCCTAACAAAGGGCCAAGAGCACAAAAGACGCGACAAACACGCAAAGACACACGAAAACTCGGATCAATACAAGATGTTTTGGGCTTAAAGAGATAGGTAATAACGACGTTTTCACGGCGTTATCAGTTACCTAAGGATCCAATCTCCCCTTTTGTTCCAATTGATGATTTAACATGGATCACTCACAGGACTACTTTGGATGAAGCTGGCTCAAGGCGCACCATTATCAATGTTAAGAAGATCCAAGCACCTCCTGCTGATAAAGATAAAGAGAAAGAAGATGCTTCTGATTCTGCCAAAGAAAAGGAAGGGACTTCTGATGATGCTGATCAAAAGAATGAAAAAGAGGGTACATCTGACCCTACTGATCAGAACAAAGAACCAGAAAAAGAAGGTGTTGGGATTTTATGGGTTTAATTATCAACTACAACAGTGCGGAATTTAAAATTTTTATTTATACACCAAATCCCAGGGAACACTTATTAGCACATATGAAAAAGGTTGAAATTAATTTCAGCAAGCGTATACTAAAATTAAATGAGAAGGTAAAAGCTATTTTACCTCACCACAGGCAAGGTGGTGGTTTTCCTCCGGTCTTCAATTGTTCACTAGAGCACACCAAGTGTTGTGCCTCTAGAGAAAGTCCACACCAGATGGATTTGAGTGTCTTCGCGAAATCCCCAGGCTCAGAACTAGGATTAAGGAATTGTCTCGTCAGGAATTGGATTCAGATCCGGGAAGAAAACTTGGAGAAAAATCCTACACAGGGAGGGGTGATTTTTCTTGAAAGGGTTCGGTTATGCAAGGGGCGAGAAGGGGGCTGAAATTTTCGGCCTCTCTTGTTTTCTTGTGTTTTGATTTTCTTTCTTGCTTAGAATAAATCTTTTAGGTTTTTCAACTCTCTATTGAAAAGATTATGTGTATCTAGTATTTATAGATATCTAATTAGAAGACCCCTTCTCCTAATAGGTATCTAATCTTGAAAGGATCTCTCCTTATCAAGAAACAAGATACACAAGATCCTTTTCATCTTAGGAAACAAGATTTGTCACAATCTCTTTCCTAGTTACACAAGATAACACAATCTCTCCTAATCCTTATCATAATCAAACATGATCATTTATCAATTCAAGACTTATTTCCCAAGCAAAAAATCGGCCACCTCATTTAAATGAAATCGGCCCATATGATTTTTAATTAATCCCAAATTAATTTGATCATTGTTCCCAAAATCGGCCCATGCAAGATTAATTAATCCCAGACTAATTTATCTTTACAATAATTGGCCCATATGCTTAAATTAATTAATCAAAGATCAATTAACTTTCATATGGATCGGCCCATGTGTTTTAATTAATTAATCCACTATTAATTAATTAATCCTTTTCCAATTAACACTTTAATTGAGGATTTAATCAATCAGAAATTCCAATTGATTCATTAATTAGTTACTCCTAATTAATGATTCTCCATTTTGAATTAATACTTTAATTCTTGATTAATTAATTATTCTTCTTCATGAATTAATACTTTAATTCATATATTGATTTAATTCCTTAAATCAATTGATTCCTTTCAGACTGTCACTGTCCAACTGTATTGTGTGTGACCCTCTAGGTTCACCATCAATTGGCAGCAGGCCCACACCTTTCGTGATTTAATTAGTGAGCAATTAATATGTAATTAATTGCTCCGATCAATTAACCACTTTAATTGACCACTCCAGAATTAATTTCCTTATTAATTCAGGAGTACCCACACCTCATGGTCGATGTCTAGCCACAAGCCCATGAGGCCCAACTTCAGGTGAATTGATTTCGTGAACCTTCACCTCTTATAAATGCCATGTACATACGGTCCTTCTATAAACTGTATTTCCCGATTGAGACCTAGGGTGTGTGAATTGGTCGGCACCTCTAATTATCTCAATGCTGTACTTTCTAATTCAGGATAATAATTCCAGTGTGACTGCTAAATTTGGAAACCCCTTTCCAAATCCGTCACCGACTACGGCCGTAGATTCCTCGGTTTTATTATCTAAGAACGTACAGGAAATTCTCTCATCTTATCAAGATGAGTCGATAGATCCTTTATTAGTACTAACTATCCGCGCACACGTTCATACGTACCCAAAGTAGTCGCACAATAACAAGCTATGTGATCGGCTCCTAAATCAAAGTACGTATTCCCGTGTACCGAATCCGCCCTAGTACCTCAAGTCAAAGGACTAAATCGTACACTATTATAAGTCTTGAGAGACATCCCATTACCGATATGCTTAACGCACTTCCACGATGGGTCTCTATGTTCGGGTCGTTCGATGTGTTCGATCCCCTATCGAACCACCTAGTCATATGCACTAGCATTCAATGCCTTGTTCATGAAACGACAACAAGTTCACTTCATGTGAATCATGCATAATCCTACAAGTCTTGACGATTCATTCGATACCCCGTCTCGATATGAATCTATGACTTGGAACATTTTTGAGATCACGACCTTTGAGACTGTTTCATGATTAATCGCACCCAATACTGAAGTGAATAATCCCGTAGTCATGAGTGATCTCAGGGTTTCAACCAATCGCTTAGATAAGTTCGCGAGAGATGAAGGTGGCCATTGTTTAATTCACGTACTATGAATAAAAGGGCGTATTATCTTATAAATCATAAGATTGCTTCTAAAGGAAGTTCCTTAACAAGCTTATATTTGTTGGCTTGCTGGGCACTATCCTATCAATCTCCCACTTGCCCTAAAGCCAACCACATACGTTTCTAAGGCCCATCTCACTCCAGATGTCCGTCGAACCCTTTTGTGATTATGACTTAATTAGTGGATCTGCTATGTTGTCTCTTGACGTGCCCCCACGTCTTATTCTACCTATGATTTTCCAGATCATATGATATATTTGTGTTTAGATCATGGGTGAGATCTCGATTCCTTTGCTAAAGCAATTGCCTTAAGTTATCATTGAAGATAACTATAGGCCTCGCAATGCTAGGTACTACTTCCAATTTATTGGAAGAAGTTTTTCGTCCAAACACTTTCCTTCGCTGTATTTAATACTGCGAAACATTCTGTTTTATTGGTTAACCCAGCATCGATTGTCTTTTGAACTTCTTTCAAATCATCGTTGCCCCATAAAACTGTTGGGATAGTGGTTGGGATGCCTCGATTGTCAGAACAACGACAGTGCGGAATTTAAAATTTTTCGAAGCACCCAAGGTCCCATATTAGATTCTCCATATTACATATACGTAAGCAAGAAGCAAAACACACAAAGTAATAAAACAAAGGGAGTTTTGCGATTTACCTCACCACAGGCTAGGTGGTGGCAACCTTCAGTTCTGATTCTGAATCTGGATCTGGATCTGGATCTGGTTCACAGAAGTGATCCAAGCGTCTCACCTCCAAAGTTAGTCCACACCAATTGGATTCTGGCAACACCTCTTAGTCTTAGGCTCAGAACTGGATCTAAGAGATTTGTCGATGGAGGACTGTGCAGATCTACTTGGCAAAGCAAGATCCAGCACGAAGGAACGAGGGAGGATGTGCGGCGGCGTTGCAGCAGCTCACGGCCAGCTAGGGGCGGCGGCTATGCTCTTGGCGGCGCAGGGAGGGGCGGCTAGGTCAGAGAAAAGAGGCCAGGGTTTTGTGCTGGGGTGTTCCTTTCTGAGCTCTGGTAGAACTCTATTTATAGAGTTCTATTTGACCTAGTTTTGCAAGACTCCTTATGGGCTTTTAATTAAAGGCCCATGTCTTGCAAGCCTTTCATTTAATTAACTACTTTAATTAAATGCCCAATCCAAATAAATCAATATTTCTTTTATATAATTAATTAGCAACTTAATTAAGTATTTAATTAATTAAGTCAACTAATTAATTAATCTCCCATTTGAATTAAATATTTTAATTCATTTAATTGATTTAATTACCTTTAAATCAATTAATTCCTTTTATGTCCTTCCATAACAGTCACCGTCCAATTGTATTGTGTGTGACCCTCTGGGTTCACCATCAATTGGCAGCAGGCCCATGAATTCCTCGTGATTTAATTTATGAACAATAAATTGCTCCGGTCAATTAAACAACCTTTAATTGACCACTCCTAGAATCAAATCCTCTATTAACTCAGGAGTACCTACACTTCATGGTCGATGTCTAGCCACAAGCCCATGAAGCCCAACTTCAGGTGAATTGATACTTGTGAACCTCGACTCATATAATTACCATGTACATACGGTCCTTCTATCGACTAATATTCCCGATCAAGACTTAGGGTGTGTGAATTGATCGGCACCTCTAAATTTGTCTCGATAACTATACTTTCTAATTCAGGATAATATTCCAGTGTGACTGCTAAATTTGGAAACCCCTTTCCAAATCCGTCACTGACCGTGGCCACGGGTTTCTCGGATATATTATCTAAGAATCGTATAGGAAATTCTCTCACCCATTACAGTGAGTCAATAGATTCCATATTGGTACTAACCACTCGCGTACATGTCCATACGCACCCAACCTAGGCATGTTATGACCAAGCTACGTGGCCTATACCTAGATCTAAGTACGCACTTTCATGCACCGAATTCGCCCTAGCACCTCAAGTCAAAGGACTAAATCGTACACTATTATAATCCTTGAGAAACATCCCATCACCGATATACGACATGCGCTTCCACAATGGGTTTCTCTGTTCGGGTCGTTCGATGCGTTCAATCCTCCATTGAACCACCTACTCATATGCACTGGCCTCAAATGCCTTGCTCGTGAAACGCTACAAATTCACTCCATGTGAATCATGCATACTCGTACAAGTCTTGGCGATTCCTACGATACCCCGTCTCGTTTCGGAATCTATGACTTGGAACAGTTTTAAGATTACAACCTTTGAGACTGTTTCATGATTGCACTCAGTACTGAAGTGAATCGTCCCATAGTCAAATGTAATCTAAGGGTTTCAACCAATCGCTTAAATGTATTTGCGAGAGATGAAGTTGGCCATTGTTTATCCTTATACTCGTATAAATAAACGTGCGTACTAACTCATTTATACTAAAGAAAGATAATGATAGTTCCAATACAAGCTAAATATATTGGCTTGCAGGGCACTATCCTATCAATCTCCCACTTGCCCTAAAGCCAATCACAAACGTTTCTAGGACCCATCTTTTTAAAGATATTCTTCGAACCCATTTCATGATATAGCCTCCTTTTAGTGGATCCGCTAAGTTGTCTTCTGAGTCGACGCGATCCATTACGCGCGTTAACTCTACCAATGATTTTTTTTTTTTTAATCAAATTGTACCTTTCTTTCAATTGTTTTTAGATTTCTGGTAAGATCTCGAATGCTTTGCTTTAGCAATAGCTTCAATTTTATCATAGAAGATAATCATGAGCTTCGCAATGCTAGGCACTACATCCAACCGAAGGATGAAGTTTCATATCCAAACACTTTCTTAAGCCGCATTTAATACTACATTTAATGCTGCAATATATCTTGCTTCAGTGGTTTAGATGGTTACGGTGATTTGCTTGGAACCCTTTCAAATTCACCGTTACCCCATTGAGGCAGGATATGTATCCAAAAATGGATATATTTAATTCATCCACATCAGACTAAAATTCGAATCAGTGAATCCTTCGAATTTTAATTCTCCACTACCACCCTAGACCAAGAACAAATCCTTAGTCTTTGTTAAGAGCTTAAGGATATCTATTACGGTGGTCCAGTACTTCTTCACTGGATTTTGACTAGCAACTGCTCGCGATACTTGAGCAAGTTCTACGTCTGGTCTAGTACATAGTAAAGCATGCCACATGCAACCTTTTGTTTGAAACATAAGGTATTTGAGACATTCTCCTTTATTCTCATTTGATGTAGGGCACATCAATTTTGGAACAAGGGATACAGTGTCTCACTGGAAGCAATCCTTTCTTGGATTCTTCATACTGAATATTTTCAGTATTAATTTCTATGTACTTAGATTTAGAGAGTGTCGGCATCTCTTTCCGATCTATTCTATAGATACGTATCCCAATAGGCAAGATGCTTCTCCTAAATCTTTCATGGAGAATTGCATGGATAACCATGCTTTCGTCTGTGCTAACATTCTGATATCATACCAGATATTCAGAACATTATCGACATATAAAATATGAGCTTCATCGCGCTCCCACTAATCCTTTTGTACACTCATGGTTCATACTCGTTTTGATGAAGTCAAATGTCTTGACTATCTCATCAGAACAAATGTGAATCTAAATGGATTCAGACATTGCTAATGGAGAAAAGGTTTCATCCAAATCTGTTACAGAACATTGTGAATAGCCCTTTTTACCACTAGTCAATTCTTAGAGGCAACACCTCTCCATTCATTCCAAGTTTGAAGATCCATTTATGACTTATAACCAACTTATAGGGATAAATCCCTTGGGTGGATCAATCAAGGTTATACCTTGTTGGAATGGATGGGATCCATTTCGGTGTGCATGGCTTCGAGCCACGCACCCGAGTCTATGTTTGACATCGCTTCTTGATAGGTCTTTGGATTACTTTCCTCATTCTCGTTTTCGTGAATGAAACTGATTTAACCGGATTTCGTCAGGTTATTCAATTATCAGTGAATTTGTGATATCGGGGGTTTTCGATATTTATATATATTATTTAGGGCTCTGTTACTTTATTCCGGATGGATCGGTTACAAAGAAAAGCAATATTCAAGAACAAGAATTAAAACCACAAAACAAAGCTAAGAAACACACCGATATGAAGGTAAAAAGCTCAGTAATAATATTGAATATTATTAAGTTGTGCTGTTGTAAGCAGTGTTAAATCCTGTATTCTTAGAGTTCAGGAATTTCGTAGTTGTCTAATACAATGATTAACTAGGTATTTATATAATGTTAAACCTAGCGTTACAAGGAAACATAGTCCTAATAGGACTCGGCCCAAATATCCTTTTTGAGTCCGGAGTATAATCTTATATCGAAGCGAGCTGCACTTGGCCGGGTCGGTAAGATGATCCCGATCTGTTTGAATTGGTCGAATCAATCTTATCTTCTTCATTCGATCCGAGTAGTATATAGGGTGCGAAATAACCCCCATCAGTACTCCCTCACTTCTTCGAGCGTATAGATAATAGAAGCTCGTAGAAGTAGATCTTCACGACTGTTTGTTTTCTATGGTTGGAGCCTCGTTAAAAACCTTTCTTAAGAAAAAACCCTGTGGGAAAAAATCTTAAGTAAGGAAAAGAGTGCTTCATATCATAGATAGTCGTTTTCTCTGTCCGATTACGAACCGCCACGCGTCTATTCAGGAGGCTTTTCATATCCTTTCGTTTTTGGCGGGAACATGATTAGCTGCAATGAATTCGAAACGTCTTTTCCCATATTATTATAAATAGGTGACCTTCGAATTCGCCATTTTTCCTTTACACCTCCTTATAACTCATAATCATTTTCCTGACTAGTCGTTCATCTCATAAAATTTTTCTTTTATCGATCTTCATCTTCGGGGAACCAGAACATATGGCTTTTGTAAGAAGATCTTCTTCTTCTTTTAGAGAGATCGTCGCCCCTGATAACGATGAGGAATTGCATTCTAATCCTTTAGGCGAACAAACTCCAGTATCCGACTTCGTCGTCCCTGTAGAAGATACTTTCAAGGTACGAATCCTTTCTGATGCGGATGTGGCTGCCCGAGCCAAAAAGGGCAAAGGTACTGTTCCTCAGATTTCTGAGCCAATTGAGGAGGTAGCTTGCGCATATACGGCGGAAACGTTCCCGGAGGTTGTGAATAATTATACCAAATATTTTCCGGAAGGTTCTGAGATAATTCTTCCTTCCTCCACTGATAGGGTCACATCTCCCCCGGAGGGATGTCGAGCCTTTTATACGGCTCACTTCAATAGCGGACTGCGCCTTCCTTTGTCTCCCCTCCTTCTTGAAGTTTTGAAAACTTTTAGTGTGTGCTTGACACAGCTGGTTCCAAATTCCGTTGCTTTTATGGTTTGTTTTTCCATTTTGATGATTGCGAAGGGGTTTAAACCTTCTTTTCGTAATTTTACGCAACTTTTCCGCTTCAATATTTCCAGTCCTTCAAATCGCGGATATTTCTTCGCTAGTCAGCGACCTAGACGAGCAATCTTTGACGCCCCTGTTTCTAGTAATCCTTCATGGAAATCTCATTTCTTCTTTGTTCGTCCTCCGTCTAATATTTGTTTGGCGGATGGTTCGACCATGCCTTTTTCATGGGATCATGGTTCCAGTTGGATTCCTGGAGGTCGCTTACCGACTGGTGAACTTATTCCTGACGATGTACAGTTTATCACTGAGATCCCCGAAATGCGTGCAAACAAATATCAAAGCGCTCTTCTGATCGGGGAGGCTTTCCTTCGTAAGGCGGGGTTAAGTGTTCATAACTTTCTCATCAGTTCATCATCCGATCCTCTTGGTTAGTACTTTATTGTATCTTAGTGCTGTGACTATACTTTTTATACGGAGAAACTAACTTTTATTTTGTTTCTTTTTCAGCCCATATGGTAGAAAACTCTCGACATTCTTCGAAGGGAAAAATGGTGCTGTCGAAATCTTCCAAATCCGCAGAGAATGCCCCCATCGAGCAGAGAGCGTCGCGAAAAAGGAAGCTGGAGTTGGGTCATGAATCTGAGGAGAATAGAGAGGAATCTCCAGATTCTTCTCGTGAGTCCCCTATCCGTCAGGGCACGGGATCTGGTTATCCTCCTCTTCATCTTAGATCCTCTTTGGGTATTCGAGGATGTCGCAGCTGGTCAATGCCTCATCCTACTAATAATCCGGTTGGAAGAAAAAGGAGTTATTATGGACGCTCTGGTGACGACCTTTCTTTTCTCGGAGATAAACACCCAAAACCTACTCTGGTCTAAATGATCGAGGATCATTTAGAGGGAAGGAGGGCCGCTGGTTATTCCGAGAAGGATTCTCTTATCCATGATGATAGTGAGAGCGCGGTCGATAAGGCGACCCGTGTTCTTTTGTCTGGCGTTTTCACTCGCGATCTTAATAAGCTTCTTCATAAGGATCCTTTGGAGAAATTCCAGCGAGCTTCTCTTTATGCTGAGAAGGTGATATCTTTTTCCTTAAATCATATTGACAGATAATTTTAAGGGTTCTTCTTAATTTACTAAATCCATCTCTTTTTCTTGTTCTCTTTGTTCTTCAGACCAAAACTTGTCTCGTGTCATACGCCTATGAAAATGCACTTTGGAAATAACAGTACGAGTTTCTGGAAGAGAAGTATAAAGCTTTACTTCATAAATCCTCCGGTTCAGAGGTTGGTCCCTCAACATCTTCTTCTGTTCCCCTCATAGAGACTCGTGCTACCGGGACTGAAGATCAAGAAATGATAGTCAGGGTGATGGAGGTTTCTCGTGCTCAAGAGCAGGCCAATCAAATGGCTAGAGAGTTAGAGGAATTGCAGTTACAGAGCACGACTCGAATTAATGAGCTTGAATCTCAAGTATCAAACCTTGAAACTTCTTTAGAGGAGTACGAAAAGGATGTCCCACTTAGTGGACTTAGGGATCGATACGGTAGGAATCCTGACGAAAGAGTCGTTCGTGAGTTCCTTAATTCTCCCGTTCATACGGCGTTGGTGTATCGGATGGTCGGTCCTCTTCTTGAGAATACTTTTAAGAAGGCGATTCATCAGCTGGTCGCCTTAGAGTGATTGACGACCGTCGAAAGGAGTACTTTAAGGCGGCGCATATTCGATTGAATCGCTATGGCAAACTTTATTCTTCTTCCGAGGTTCCAGATGTCGTATATCAAGGTTTTCCCCTGGCTCACCTTGTCGAAGAATTTGGAAATCCATTGCCGATTCCTCCTTCTGATGTTAACGATGAGCTCGATGACACTTTTATCGATCCAGAAGATGAAGAAGAAGAAAACGACGTATGCATGACTGAGGACGTCAGTAGCGAACAGAAGATTCCGGATAACGATCAGGCTTCTTGAAATACTGATTTATTTTCGAAATAATCTTTGTAATTATTTACTCGTAGGTTTTAATTGCAATTTTAGCTTTCCTTACTCTGTACGCTAAACGTTTTGTATTCAGACAGTCATGTCTTTTCACATTCCCCGTAATAATTCAGACAAGTCATTTAATTTGCCGTAATCATTATGTGTGTGTCTTTTCAAATTCCAGCGTTTGCTCCAAGGTCATTTTTCCCGTTTCGCGCCCTTTCTTTAGGACTGTCGCGTCCTTTCGTGTAGTATAAATACGAAAGGTAAAAACTTGACTTGTTTTTTACCGCTATACTCCTCACTTAACAGAATACTCTTTCTTCAGCTAGTCGATAAACTTTCTCGATATTAATTTGTATTTTTCCATAATCCGATCATGAGTAACCTTTTTGGTAATACTTCGAAGCGACCATCCCGTGAGGGCGCTCGGGATAGTAGATCCAAAAGATCTCGAAGAGATGGGCCGTCGATGGAGCCTCCTCGTTTGTCCCAATCAATTAGGTCGGAGATCGATACTCCTGTTATTGCTTCTGAACCTTTCTCCGTGGTAAATTCGTCGTTTTCAGAACCAATTTTTTCTGCTTCCACTCAGGAAGGAAACATGCCTTCCCCTGGTCGATTACCTTTTGGGGATATGTCCAACGAAGAACCGGCTTATAATATAGCTGTTAGTTCCAGTGCTTCTTCCTTTGAGCACGTTTTTCACGGAGGGGATTTTGCTATTTCCCTTCCTTTGTCTGCTTCTACTGCCCTGATTGCCAGTGAAGGGCAAGTTGGCGATGGTTTTTCTGTTAATCCTTCCGTAACGCAATCTATTTTGCAAGATTGTCCTGAATTTGTGTTTCATGATACCACTGTAATGACTACATCCTTTGAATCGGGAGGACCTTCCGGAGGTGGGACCGGTTCCAGGTCTGGTCGTCGAACCGTAATTTCTGCTTCGGGCAAGGAAACCTCAGTTAGCCCCAACGAGAGGGAATCCCCTCGTCCATTAGATGATCGCTGTGTGCTTGTGCAGGTTAATGACATTCTTTTGTCGGAAACTCCACGTTCCGATGGTGTCCCTTTGACTAGTGAACTGCCTGGTTCTGTTGAACCTGATGCTTTGTCCTGGGACTTAGGCATGAGTACTATTTTGCCCGGCGAGTTGAGGAAGCTCGAAGGTACCTCCAATGATCGCCTTGTTCAATCTCTGGTGAAGATATGTGAGCAGGTAAGCATATCTCGAATATTTTTCCTGTTCTTTGTTTTGAATGCCTTGTTGTATGGCGGTTTTTCTTACTCTTTCTGCTTTTTTAGGGCAAGTATTTTGCACTCCAGCTGGGTGTGCAAAATGACGAACTGTGGAATAGTCGGAGAGTTCTTCAAGGTCAGTTGGAGTCAGAAAAGGCTAAAGCCAGGGGTTTGGAGTTGCAGCTGCAACTTGCCAAAGATGATCTCCAAAAATTGGAGGCCGATAAAGTTGTTCTTGAAAAGGAGAAAGGTGACTTAGTTCAGGCTGCTGCCCTTGCAGAGGAGTCTCAACGGCGGTCCTATGAGGAAGGATATGACGCCGGTTATTTAAAGCGTCAAGAGGAGTTGATGGCGTTTGCTGGCAACTTGACTCCTCGGCGGACTGTTTCTAGTAGTCGACCTCCTGACCGTTCTTCTCAGTGATCTTTGTTCGACCTGGCAGTCCTTGGACTGTCTATTTTTTTTTTTTTTTTTTTTTTTTGACTGCCCAGCTTTTGTGCATTTGTTTGGGCTGAAATTTTTGTAATGGGAGGAGTAGAAATTTGGAAATTATGACTTTTTTGTAGGCAGATCATTGTCCTGATCAATTTTATTCTGTTTGTATCCTTTGGTAAGTATGATTTCCTGTCATACGTAAATATAACATCATGAAATAACCAGTTATAGGTTTGACAAACTTAGCTGATATTGATCCTTCCGTAGTATACCAAGGATGTAGAATAAGGTAGCTTTAAACTTGCACTGTCACTTTTTAAGTAACCTAATGGTATAATGTTTGCTCTGCAAATCGAATCTTTTGTTGATTAATCCCGGCATGATTCCTTGAAGGATGTCTTCTAACATGTTTTTCGTCCATATGTAAACAATTGGCTCAGTCGTATCGATAGTAGTCTTAAGCATTTTGGTCGATGTTCGATCCATTCCTTGTAAATTTGTCCTTTTATGACATATACCTTATATAAGGAGGCTATTGTTCCTCCTGTTGAACTCTGCTTTTTCTTTTCGTTAGAGAAAAAATTTCCTTTTAATGTCTTTCACAAATCCATATATTCCATCATTATCTTCTAACCATTCGTTCTTTTAGCCAGTATATCGTATCCTTGATATGGGAGGAATTGGAAAATGTAGAAGTCTTGGCCAGATCTGGCATGTTCAGACCTCCTTAAGCAATTCTTTGGTATGTTAGGCAGTGACGTCCTTGCATTTTCAAACAAAGAGAGCTATTCTCCTGATTTCTATGTCAGATTTCTTGGACTCCGAAAGAGTTCTGATATGAGGTAGTTAATGGTCGCTCAAATGATGTATGAGGCAGTGACGTCCCTCGTATGGTGAAGGGTTTGGTCTTTTCTCTTTTATCGAGCAACTGTCTTTTTCGTTGCGATCTTAAAGCTTGTATGGCTTCGTTCGTGGATTCTAGGGTTTTAAGCCATCGATCATGAAGTATGATTGTGCCAGAATGTCTAATCCAAAGCTTTTTTAGATTTGATCATATCGATCTATTGCCTCTTTTGTTATCGACTAGTTGGGGCGATTAGATTGTGCCGTTCCAACTTACTTGCATTTATTGCGGGGAGTCAAGGGGTCGCATCTGTGTCCGTTGATCAAATGCTTTTTCAGCCGTTGGATTGTTTGAGTCTATCCCTATAAATAGGGCGGTGGTTTGCATTCTTCCTTTGCAATTTCCCAAAGAGAATGGAGATCTCAACTTCTTTGGATTTCATTCTGCCCTCAGATCCCATAATATTCAAAAAGTCACATTATCGTGATTCACTCTGTAATAACTTGGTGTTCATCTACCTTGTACTGACGGGTCCCATGTCAGCCCTTCCTTGTACTAACGGGTCCCATGAGGCCTCCGCTTTAGTCTTCATCAATTAGAGGTCCGTGGTTTCCGTTTGCACATGGGGGGTTCATACTTGCCAGTCACCCTCGCTCTTGGATGTGACTTCCGGAGTGATAGACCGCCGGGGTGGCTGGTAAACTTACCGTTTCACGACGGTCCCGAAGAGATGCTGCTCGAGAGTAAAATGTTTTATAGATAAAGTAAAAGCAGTATCTTCTTACGGGTGAGTGAGCATTGCTAGTTATCTGGCTAGTAATGTTCATTTCATCTGGAAGAACATTTGATCTTCAGAGCCTGGCCACCGAACTAAAGAAGTCGACCATCGTGAGCAGCATGCTTCTTAGGTCGCATATTATAATCGATGAGGTACTAGGGAGGAGATTGGTGTTTCCGTGGACATTGTCGTGAAGATAGTCGATCCCATAGGATCAATTTAAGTAGATCATTGTAACGATCTTTAGGTAGCAAGCAGATCTTTGTAACGTAGTATATTTGTATGTAATTGATTTGATGAATAAAATATTACTTTATTTCTTGCATCTTCTTTGTCGTTGATAATTTTATTTACGAGGAGTATTTTCCGAGCAGATGAATTCATACTTGATTTATCTTTCAAAACTTTAGGAGTATCAGCGGATCTTTTTTAGATCGTTAGGAATATATCGAGGAGTTTTTATTGAGCGGATCAATGTATACTCGACTCGTTTGTAATTATACTTAGGTTTTTAACCCAAAAGTCCTTTAATCATTGAAAACATATCGAGGAGTTTTTATCGAGCGGATCGATGTTTACTTTACTCGTTTTATTTAGACTTAGGTTTTAATACCACAAAGTCTTTTTCTCGTTGTAAATAGTTCGAGGAGTGTTTATCGAGCGGATCGATGTTTACTCGACTCGTTTATAATTTAGACTTAGGTTTTAAATACCAAAAAGTCTTTTTCTTGTTGTAAATATGGGCGAGGAGTGTTTATCGAGCGGATCGATGTTTACTCGACTCGTTTATAATTTTAGACTTAGGTTTTTAGTACCAAAAAGTCTTTTTCTCGTTGTAAATAGTTCGAGGAGTGTTTATCGAGCGGATCGATGTTTACTCGACTCGTTTATAATTTAGACTTAGGTTTTTAATACCAAAAAGTCTTTTTCTTGTTGTAAGTATGGGCAAGGAGTGTTTATCGAGCGGATCGATGTTTACTCGACTCGTTTATAATTTAGACTTAGGTTTTTAATACCAAAAAGTCTTTTTCTTGTTGTAAGTATGGGCGAGGAGTTTGTATTGAGCGGATCAATGTATAATCGACTCGTTTTTGAATTTATCGAGGAGTTTTTATCGAGCGGATCGATGTTTACTCGACTCTTTTTAACTAGACTTAGGTTTTTAACCCAAAAAGTCTTTTCGATCGTTGAAGATATATCGAGGAGTGTTTATTGAGCGGATCAATGTATACTCGACTCGATTCGTTCTCAATTTTCATCAATATGATAGTGTAATTCCGAGGAGCGTTAACCGAAATAATCGATGTATATAGAACGCTAAAACTCTTTACTAATTGAACTTGTAGGCTAAGGCCTTTGTTACAAGGATTAAAACTTGATAAAGTAAAATAAAAGAATGCAGTATAATCTGCTAAAATTTATTTACCATAGTATTTCCTAAGGTTGACCGCATTCCAGGTTCTTGGTAAAGATGTTCCATCCAAGTGTGCAATTTTGTATGAACCTTTCTTTCCTACGCCAATGACGATGTAAGGTCCATCCCAATTTTGTTGTAACTTTCCCACATGCATGGATACTTCTACCTTTTTCAAGACCAAGTCTCCTTCTTTGAAAGTTCGGATGCGTACTTTTTGATTGTATGCTTTCTCCATATTCGCTTTAGTGACTTGTAGGCGTACAGCAGCTTTATCTCTTAAAGCTTCTGTTAAATCAATGTCATTTTCTCTCGCCTTTTCATTTTCTTGATCGTCGAACATCTCTATTCTTGGCGTTGGGATTAAGGTTTCAACAGGAATAACAGCCTCCGACCCATACACCAAGCTGAATGGGGTTTCCCCGGTTGAGCTTCTTACTGTAGTTCGATTAGCCCATAGCACTCCTGGAAGTTCATCGAGCCATTTTCCTTTGGCCGAACCTAATCTTTTTTCCAAAGATTTTATTATTTCTCGGTTCGCTACTTCGGTTTGTCCGTTCGCTCTTGGATGTCCGACCGAAGTGAAATTTTGTTGAATTTCCAGTTTCGAACACCATTCTATTACTTGTTTTCCCGCGAATTGGGTTCCATTATCTGAAATTAGGATCCTCAGGATGCCAAATCGGCAAACTATGAACTTCCATAGGAAGTTGATCACTTGAAATTGAGTTATTCGTGCGAGTGCAATGCATTCTATCCATTTGCTGAAATATTCTACAGCGACCAGGACATAAGCTTTTTTGGATCTGGCCGCTGGAAAAGGCCCCACAATGTCCATTCCCCATTGATCGAAGGGCCAACATACTGGAATTGGATGCATGTTTTCTGCTGGTCGATGACATATGTTAGCATGGATCTGGCAGTGATGACATTCTTGGACATATAGAGTGGCATCTTCATTGATGGTAGGCCAATAGTAACCAGTCCTGAGACATTTTAAGGCCAATGCCCTTGATCCGCTGTGATTTCCTGCGTCTCCTTCATGTATTTCTCGCAGTATATCGGCGGTTTGTGACTCAGGGATGCATTTCAGGAGAATTCCTGATACTGACCTTCGGTAGAGTTTTCCTTGTACAAGCGTATACTTTGGGGCTCGATATTTTATTTTCCGAGCTGCATTCTGATCAGATGGTAGTTTTCCTTCTCGAAGATAGTCTATCATTGGGGTCATCCAGTTTTCTTCGACTTCATCTATTTCCATTATATCGACTGCCGGTGTTTCATCGATATCGACTGCCGGTGTAGAAGATATCAACCAATTGATCACCCGTTCGGTCTTTCCGTCGTGGGCTCCTGTGAACTTAGATAGTTGATCGGCCCATTTGTTTTCCGAACGTGGGATGTTCTGTATGTCGAAATTTTCAAACTTCTCAGCTAGTGTTTTTACTTTAGCGAGGTATTTTACCATATTGAATTCCTTAGCTTCGTATAGGCCTCTTATTTGTCTTTGTACTAACTCTGAGTCGGTTAACACTTTAAGCCTTTTTATGTTAGCCTTGATCGCCATTTCCATTCCTGCGATTAACGCTTCATATTCAACTTCGTTGTTTGTTACAACGAAGTCCAATGTTATCGCGTAATTCAAATCTTCCTTATTCGGTCCGGTGAAGTTGATTCCGGCGCCTCCTCCTTCTCGGCATGAAGCACCATCGACATGCATTAACCAAGTTTGATCTTCTATGATCAAGACATCGTCGTTGAGGCTGCTCGATGATTCAGTAGCCTGTGTTGGTGTTTCTAATATAAAATCGGCCAACACTTGGGCCTTGATGGCAATCCTTGGTTTGTAGTCTACTTCGAACTGGCTGAGTTCGATGGCCCATTTGATCAATCTTCCGGAGGCTTCTGGTTTTGCTAGAACTTGCCTTAGCGGCTGATTCGTCAAAACGATGATTTTGTAAGTTAAGAAGTAGGGTCGGAGTTTTCGTGCGGCCACTACTAAGGCCAGCGTGAATTTTTCTATTTCCAAATAATTCTTCTCCGCCCCTTGTAATAATTTGCTGAGATAATAGACGGGCTTATGCTCGGAACCTTCTATCTTAATTAGTACTGAACTAATGGCCGTATCGGAGATGGAGATGTAGATGTACAACGGTTCCCCTTCCGTCGGTTTAGCTAACATCGGAGGCGTTGTCAAATATTCTTTAAGTTGTTCGAAGGCTCGTTCACATTCTTCGGTCCAAGCGAATTTTTTCGCTTTTCGAAGTGTTTGGAAAAAGGGCAAGCTTCTGTCCGCAGATTTTGATATGAATCTATTCAATGCTACGATTTTCCCAACTAAGCTTTGTACTTGAGAGATGGTCTTGGGAGGTTTCATTTCAGTTATGGCTCGAATTTTTTCTGGGTTGGCTTCTATACCTCGCTGGTGTACCAAGTATCCTAAAAATTTTCCTGACTTAACACCGAAGGTGCATTTTGCAGGGTTCAACTTCATACGGTATTTTCTTAAGATTTGGAAACATCGATCTAGATGTTTTATGTGATCTGCTTCATTCATACTTTTGACTAACATGTCGTCTACATAGACTTCCATTATTTCTCCGATTAATTCCCTGAACATTAGGTTTACTAACCTTTGGTAAGTAGCGCCGGCATTCCTCAATCCGAATGGCATTACAATAAAATAGTATACTCCCTGTTCGGTTATGAACGCGGTCTTCTCTTGATCCCGCTCGTCCATGTATATTTGGTAAAACCCTTGGAAGGCGTCCATCATGCTGAATATCGCGAAGCCAGCAGTCGAGTCGACCAATAAGTCAATCCTTGGGAGAGGGTATGGGTCGCGTGGACATAACTTGTTGAGGTCGGTGAAATCATTACACATTCTCCATTTGTTGTCCTTTTTATCCCCTTTTGCTACTAGTACAACATTACATAGCCATTCCGAGAAATGTATTTCTCGGATTTGTTTTGCTTCGAGCAGTCTCTCTACTTCGGCTTTGATAATTTTATCTTTTACTGGTCCATGATTTCTTTTCTTCTGTCTGGCGGGTTTCGCCGAAGGGTCGATTTTTAGGGTATGCTTGATTATCCGAGGATCAATTCCTTCAATCTCATTCGCGCTCCAGGCGAAGACGTCAACATTATTTCTTAGGAATTCGATTAGCATTATTTCTCCTTCTTTGCTCAATTCTGTACCGATTCTTGTCGTTTTGGACGAGTCGCCTTTTACTAGAATTATATCTTTATGTTCTGGGGGTTTCAAGGATAAGTCTAGCGGTTCTTTCCCCTTTTTATCTAACCAATCAGTAATAGGAATTTCAACCTCATTTCTAATGAGATCGTCTTCGATCTTTCTCTTGCTCGGAGTAATTGACTTAGGGTGTTCTTTCAAAGTTAACGATGTGCTGTAGCAATTCCACGCCATACAGTGGTCGTTCGTTATTTCTCCGATGCCCATATCGGTCGGAAACTTTATCTTCTGATGATAGGTAGAGACTACAGCTCGGAAAAGGTTAAGGGCTGGTCGCCCTAATATAGCGTTATAAGCGAAGGGTGTTTCCACTACTAGGAATTTTACTAACTTCACTGTCCTAAGTGGTTTCTTTCCAAGTGACACACTTAAAGATATTGTTCCGCTGGGGATAATCTCGGACCCTCCAAAGCCTACTAACGGCGTAGCTACTTTTTGTAGGTTTATTTGTCCCAAGTTCATTTGGGCTAAAACCTCCCGGGAGATGATATTTGCTGAGCTTCCATTATCGATTAGGATTCTTCTTACATTATAATTCGCTATCTCTAATGATACTACCATGGGAAAATCGGGGTTATCCTCTTTTGTGTCCCAAATGATGTTTTTAGGTACTTCGCCTTCGTTAAAGCTGATCGGCTGGTGATTTGTCGGCCTGTTTTCCAGAGTCCATATTTCTTTTGGATATTTAGAATTTCGAATTATGGATCGGGCTGTCCTTCGTCGTGCGTTATGACTATCTCCACCCGCGGGTCCCCCGGATATTGTATGGATAGTCCCATTGATCTGGTCCTGATTTAACTCCTGAGTAGGTCGACGTTCAGGTGACCTTCGATGAGAACTTCTCCTTCGATTACCGTTCCGAGGGCTTCTACTTCTTTCCCTTTTGCGATTATCTCGGTCTATGTATTCGTCTAGTTTTCCCTGCTCGATCAGTTTTTCGACTTCTCTCTTAAGGTGAAAACAATTTTCCGTTAGATGCCCATGTGCCCTGTGGTACTTACAGTATTGATCATAGTTTCTAGACCCCGGTCTGGGCTGAGCGATTTTCCTTGCCTCGGGAATCCAGTTATTTCTTTCTAGGACTTCCAATATTTCTTCCATTGGAGCATTTAACCTTGGGTGTTCTACTTGATTCACCCTGCTTCTGATTGGTTGCTCAGGGTTTCTTGGTCTTTGGTAGTAATTAGGTTGTCTTTCTTGATCGGCTTTGCTGTATTCCAGTCGCTGGAAAACGTTACCTCTCCTGGAAGATCGCTCATAGTCTAAGGGTCTTTGAATAGGAATCTTATCATGCCGCTTGGAGCCTGAAGCTGTGAATTTATTTTTGTTTTTATCCTTAAAGGAATTCATCTCTTCTTGGGTCATATACTTAGACGCCAAGCTCATGATGTCGGCGAACGTTCTTGGTTGTTTTCGACTGAGGGCATTTCCGAACTGCCTGTTTTTAGTGAGATCGAAGAGGATAGAAATTATGTAATCAATATTTGGAGAATCGATTTTGAGTAGTTCTACGTTGAATCTGGCCAACCAGTTTCTTAGGGATTCTCCTTCTTGTTGATGTATGGTTCCTAGGTAGCTCATCGGGAGTTTTTGCCTCTTCTGACTGGCAAACTGCTGCGTCAATTTACTGCATAATTCCCGGAAACTGAATATGGAGTTGGCAGGTTGTTTTGCGAACCATTCCAACGCTAGGCCCTCGAATGTGGTCACCATTAACTTGGCGGTGAATTCGGCAGAGTGGGCATATAAATTCATTATGTTAGTGAAGCTAAAAATATAATCATCCGGGTCGGTGGTTCCGTCATAGCGGGGTAGTCTACCCGGGACCTGTCCAATGGATTGCGCTTCTTTTATTTCTCTGCAGAAGGGAGAACATGCTGCAAGGCTCTCCTGGAGTTCCGCGGTTCGGGTCCACGGGTTTTGAACAGATCGTAGGCGTTGCTCCAGTCGTTCCTGTACTATTCTCTCGATTTCTCTTTCCGAGAATCGAGTCGCTCGTGGTCGATCTGGGATAGCATCATCTATGTCATCCTCGATAGGGATTATTGTTCGTTCCTTCGATCCGCTGCGATCCGCCTGTGGCCTTCTTCGACCTGGTTTTCTTCGGGGACGGTTATCGGAGGGTTTAGAATTGTCCTGCTGTGGGCTGCGTAACGAGCGTCGCTCACTTGCTGGGCTGTCCGCTTGTTGAGAGGTTTGTTTGTTTGGCCCTGGCATTCCTGGTGCAGGAGTTGTCCTGGGAGCCGTAGCGTTTCGAGGAATTTGGTCTAAAACTAGCAATTCTTCTGGAGAGAGTGATTTGAAGAGCATTGCTATTTGTCTCAGTTTTTCCTGAGCGCCTGGGAGAGGAACGGGTATTTCGGGGACTTCCGGTTCTTCCTGTATTGCACCGGTAAGACCTCCTTGGTGTTCCTGCTGACGAGAACGGGTATCTGGGAGATTTTTTTCATTGGTGTTGGGAATGTTGTTATCGTTGTTGTCTTGTGGATCTTCGGATGTGTTGTGGCCGGTGGTTGTATTACTTCTCGCTCCAATGCGAGCGCTTTTCCTTGGGCGAGCCATGTGTCGATCGAATAATTAACGTAGCCCCTCGCTGGGCGCCAACTGATTTAACCGGATTTCGTTAGGTTATTCAATTATCAGTGAATTTGTGATATCGGGGGTTTTCGATATTTATATATATTATTTAGGGCTCTGTTACTTTATTCCGGATGGATCGGTTACAAAGAAAAGCAATATTCAAGAACAAGAAGTAAAACCACAAAACAAAGCTAAGAAACACACCGATATGAAAGTAAAAAGCTCAGTAATAATATTGAATATTATTAAGTTGTGCTGTTGTAAGCAGTGTTAAATCCTGTATTCTTAGAGTTCAGGAATTTCGTAGTTGTCTAATACAATGATTAACTAGGTATTTATATAATGTTAAACCTAGCGTTACAAGGAAACATAGTCCTAATAGGACTCGGCCCAAATATCCTTTTTGAGTCCGGAGTATAATCTTATATCGAAGCGAGCTGCACTTGGCCGGGTCGGTAAGATGATCCCGATCTGTTTGAATTGGTCGAATCAATCTTATCTTCTTCATTCGATCCGAGTAGTATATAGGGTGCGAAATAGCCCCCATCAGAAACCAAATCGCTCTGGCTCCTTACGAATTCGACCAGACCTTTGAAGAGTAGGTGTACTAGTAGGTTTAGTAAATTCTGGATTAACTCCCACTGTTTGCGGTGACGGGTCCAAATCTTGGACTTCATCAAGTTCCATGACGTTTCCATTTCCTTTGACGAGAACTTCATCAACAGAAGAACGGGTATCTAGGAGAAACGATTGTTTCTTATTGTTGTGGAACAGGTATCCAATGGATTTCGTTGGATACCCCACAATTATATACAAATTGGATCTACTAGCCAATTTATCTCCTTTATCGTTTCTACCATCGGCAGGAGATCTCCATACTCAGAGGTAAGAGCATAGAGGTATTTTGCCATACCTTTCTTGGTAAAGCTTTGTAGGCACGAACTTTGAAGGTACTTTGCTTAGTATCTTCGATGCAGTCAGGAGAACGAACTCCTAGAATGCATAAGGAAGCTTAACAAAACTCAATATGGATCGAACAATGTTAAACAATGTTAGATTCCATCTCTTTAGACACTTCAATAAGTCGTGACGTCTTAGGAGGAGTTTGTTGTATGAGAACCATATTCTCAATGAGATAATTGAGGAATCCTTGACAAGTATTTACTATCTCAATTAGATCAAATAATACCATGCCTTTGTTGATTCTCTACTTCGCATTGAAATACCTTTCTTGGTTTTTCGGATTTTCATCTCACTAGATTCATTTTTCACTAACGACCAAGGTCATTAGTAAAAAACACGAAGTATAAGTAATCTCCTCTCACAGTAACTTTTAGTGATCCATATTCATAGATTAAATCCAAATTTTGTTTGGTTCGCTCCGGATTCCCTATGACGGGAGATCTGGTCATATTTCCTTTGAGACATGATTCGCAGGTTGGAAGTTCATCCAAGTTCTGTTTTTCAAGAAGCTTAGGTGAAACCAACTTTTGAATCCTACTCTTGGAGATGTGTCCAAGTCTAGCGTACCAAAGTTATGGATTATTATCTTTGTATTAATTGAATTTCACACATTAATTCAATAAAATTGAGTTAATGGTTTAATTCAATTAATTTACTTTCTTTCAATTAACTACTTTAATTGCTTCCTTTTTCCTTTTCAATTAACCCTTTAATTGAAATGTTGCTTAATTAATTAGATCATCTAATCAATTAAACATATCAGTGCCTTTCTTAGATCCAGTGGGATAATTCGACTTTTAGGCTACTTGTGTTCTTTTGACTACCTTTATGGTCGAATTTAGAAGAGAATTAATTCTTCTTCATTTTACTCTTCTATGACTTTGCAGTCCATGAAGTGTAAACGATCATGACAGGTTTATCCTATTTGCCTTTAACCATTACTTTGGTTGATTCATGAAATGTGATCAACTTATCAAATAAGATCAGTTTATTTCAAGAGTCATTTGAATGAGCGGGAGGAGAATTTTGGAGGAAGTTAATGTTAAGATCACTTGCAGGCTTACGTTTAATCGATCCAGTTTTCAACTAGATTGATAAAACAAAGACAGTGATCCTTGACACTAGTTCTTTCAATTATTCTCGAGTTTTGAAACAATTCCTTAGAAGTCTCGAATCATATTGATTCAAAACTACTCCTCAAAACAAGCCTTTTGACGTGGAGGTTTGTTTCAGAAGACTGGTCCTCAAAACGGGCCTTTTGAGGTGGAAGCCTCAGACATGCTCCTCGTGTTGCTTCCATAGCTCGTTCAATCTTGATGCTTATTTGAGGAAACGATCATTAAGATTCCCATACTTCATAGGTGATTCGTTTCACTTTTGAGATTCATCTTTATAGGAGAAAAACGATCATTAATATTCCCATATCCTACGGGTGATTCGTTTCTCCTTTTTGACTTATCTCAGAAGCGCATAAGGCATAGGCTCGTCGTTTAAGAACATCATTCCCACTTCTGGAATTTAAGACAATTCTCAAGTTTTGCCTAGTCGATATTTTGATCCAGTTATTTTATTAGTCGAGGATAAATAGTAAAATGGATAATTACAGATATCTCAGTATCTAAAGAGAAGACAAACATTTAGTGGACTAGTTAATGAAAAATACTTATAATCTACGAAGGTTGGACTCTCTATCGTAGAAGTTCTCCCACTATTTTATCGAAACAATTAACCCTTCAATTGTTCGGGAAATTCTATTTCCTAGTAGGTCTTGACGTCCCAGCGGCAATTAATTGCACCCACGACTCGTGGCCATACAACCAATTCCCCAGGTAGGCATACTTATTGCCAATTGTGTCACTCCACAACCTTCAAGCTATTTTGCCTCGGTTTTCGCACTTATCTAGCACTGCTACATCATAAGTGTTACTAATCGTTAAGTCTAACCCATCAATCATGATGAGCAACGGGCCCGGTCGTGAGTTCTCCGTAACTAGTTATCGGTCGATCCTCACATCCCGACCAGTCCTCACCCTTGTCGTGTTTAGTTAAAAACAGGAGTCAAGGAATTTCACGTATTGTCCCTTTCTTCGACTCGGGTGCCAGACTCTGGATCACCTCTATCGATAAGTAGACAACATACGCTAGTCCCTATTGATGGAAGGCTTGGATTTATATAAATACTTCATTTTATTTTAATCCAATATGACTTAATATTTAACTCGAGAGGGGATTTACTGGTTTGAAAGTTATGCTAACTCTCCTCGAGATCTCACCGCTTCAATTATGCTTTATCTTTTATTACGATCTAATATTCTAGCGCGTAATACCATACAAGCTAAATATAAATCGACAAATAAATAAAAGCCATACAAGCCTAGCATGCATACTACCACAATATGTTTTCGATCGAGAGCCTCCTATGTGGGCCATCATCGAGCCAATGATGTTGGCCCTATTGGTCAATCTAAAGGGTTCTCAAACAGGCCTATGCTATTACACAATGTACCACGCATACATGGCCTTCATATCTTCTTGGGCTCCCACCTTGCTTGTAAACGGGCCTCCATTCTAAACTAATAAAACAGTAAAAGCCCTATTCTATTACATAGGCTCAAAGTGGCCCAAAAAATATAAAAGACTGGCAGGCCCATTAAAAACCAAACAATAAATTAAACCAATCACATCTAACCTAAGGTCAAGGCTCGGCTCGATCGAAAACCACGTAAACAGTTCACGTAGAGCAAGAAACATGTAAACAACTTTTACCTATTCCTTTCTTAATTTTAAAACAACCTTTTAAAACTAACTTCCTATGATTCTTACTTTTTAGTCGCTACTAATTATGACAAAATAAATATCCGGGTAAACAAAAATAAATTTTCTGCTCAAATTCAGATTCTGTTTTTCAACTTTTGAAAATTGCATTTTCGCCCCTCAAATTTCGAAAATTGCACTTTGACCCCAAAACTTTTAAAAAGTTACAAAAACACCCCTGGGCAGATTCTGGCAGTTACCAGAAAATAAAATTTTGAAAATTTTCGATTTTTCAAATTGACCCCTCAAGTTTCGGTAATTGCAAAACAGCCCCTAAGTTTTCAGAAATTGCAAAACGACCCCAAAAACCGTGCGACCAGATTTGCAAAAACAGTCCATGATTTTGAAATTTCCAGATTTCAAAAATTCGAATTTTTCAGCCCCAAAAACCCTAATATGCGATTTCTTTGCATAAAAGTCCTGAAGTTTTCAAAAACTATAAAAACGGCACAGATCTAAAAAAGCAGTTTTACCCAATCATAGATCTAGTCATAACAAGTAAGAATCAATTTACAGAACATAATTATCACGTGTTTACATATACATAATTAAACATATATGGTGAAAACACATTATGTTCAGGCTTTTCGTATAATAATGATGGAGTTGGCTCTGATACCACTGTTGGGATAGTGGTTGGGATACCTCGATTGTCAGAACAACGACAGTGTGGAATTTAAAATTTTTCGAAGCACCCAAAGTCCCATATTAGATTCTCCATATTACATATACGTAAGCAAGAAGCAAAACACACAAAGTAATAAAACAAAGGGAGTTTTGCGATTTACCTCACCACAGGCTAGGTGGTGGCAACCTTCAGTTCTGATTCTGAATCTGGATCTGGATCTGGATCTGGTTCACAGAAGTGATCCAAGCGTCTCACCTCCAAAGTTAGTCCACACCAATTGGATTCTGGCAACACCTCTTAGTCTTAGGCTCAGAACTGGATCTAAGAGATTTGTCGATGGAGAACTGTGCAGATCTACTTGGCAAAGCAAGATCCAGCACGAAGGAACGAGGGAGGATGTGCGGCGGCGTTGCAGCAGCTCACGGCCAGCTAGGGGCGGCGGCTATGCTCTTGGCGGCGCAGGGAAGGGCGGCTAGGTCAGAGAAAAGAGGCCAGGGTTTTGTGCTGGGGTGTTCCTTTCTGAGCTCTGGTAGAACTCTATTTATAGAGTTCTATTTGACCTAGGTTTGCAAGACTCCTTATGGGCTTTTAATTAAAGGCCCATGTCTTGCAAGCCTTTCATTTAATTAACTACTTTAATTAAATGCCCAATCCAAATAAATCAATATTTCTTTTATATAATTAATTAGCAACTTAATTAAGTATTTAATTAATTAAGTCAACTAATTAATTAATCTCCCATTTGAATTAAATATTTTAATTCATTTAATTGATTTAATTACCTTTAAATCAATTAATTCCTTTTATGTCCTTCCATAACAGTCACCGTCCAATTGTATTGTGTGTGACCCTCTGGGTTCACCATCAATTGGCAGCAGGCCCACGAATTCCTCGTGATTTAATTTATGAACAATAAATTGCTCCGGTCAATTAAACAACCTTTAATTGACCACTCCTAGAATCAAATCCTCTATTAACTCAGGAGTACCTACACTTCATGGTCGATGTCTAGCCACAAGCCCATGAAGCCCAACTTCAGGTGAATTGATACTTGTGAACCTCGTCTCATATAATTACCATGTACATACGGTCCTTCTATCGACTAATATTCCCGATCAAGACTTAGGGTGTGTGAATTGATCGGCACCTCTAAATTTGTCTCGATAACTATACTTTCTAATTCAGGATAATATTCCAGTGTGACTGCTAAATTTGGAAACCCCTTTCCAAATCCGTCACTGACCGTGGCCACGGGTTTCTCGGATATATTATCTAAGAATCGTATAGGAAATTCTCTCACCCATTACAGTGAGTCAATGATTCCATATTGGTACTAACCACTCGCGTACATGTCCATACGCACCCAACCTAGGCATGTTATGACCAAGCTACGTGGCCTATACCTAGATCTAAGTACGCACTTTCATGCACCGAATTCGCCCTAGCACCTCAAGTCAAAGGACTAAATCGTACACTATTATAATCCTTGAGAAACATCCCATCACCGATATGCGACATGCGCTTCCACAATGGGTTTCTCTGTTCGGGTCGTTCGATGCGTTCAATCCTCCATTAAACCACCTACTCATATGCACTGGCCTCAAATGCCTTGCTCATGAAACGCTACAAATTCACTCCATGTAAATCATGCATACTCGTACAAGTCTTGGCGATTCCTACGATACCCCGTCTCGTTTCGGAATCTATGACTTGGAACAGTTTTAAGATTACGACCTTTGAGACTGTTTCATGATTGCACTCAGTACTGAAGTGAATCGTCCCATAGTCAAATGTAATCTAAGGGTTTCAACCAATCGCTTAAATGTATTTGCGAGAGATGAAGTTGGCCATTGTTTATCCTTATACTCGTATAAATAAACGTGCGTACTAACTCATTTATACTAAAGAAAGATAATGATAGTTCCAATACAAGCTAAATATATTAGCTTGCAGGGCACTATCCTATCAAAAACCAGAATATTATATTCACTTCAGACGGGAAACTCGAATCACTAAATCCTTTGAGTTCCATTTCTTCATTATTACCGTTGACCAGCAATATATCCTCAGAACTCCCAGAGTTGTTTAAGGAATACTATTTTCGGTGATCCAGTACTTCTTACTGGTGTTCGACTAACATCAGCTTATGATACTCATAGCATGTGTTTAGTCTGGTCTTGTACATGACATTGCATATACTATGCCACCTTTTAGTTTGAAGGTGTACAGAGATATTATCCTCTTTACTCATCAAATGTAGGGCTCATTGACTTTGAGAGAGATTTTATATCTCCATGGAAACTGTCCTCTCTATGACTTTCCATATTGATTTCATTCAGTTTTTGTCCATGTACTAAGATTTGGGATTTCAAACATCTCTCTAATCTATCACAATAGATACGTACTGCCAATACGTGAGATGTATCCTTTAAATCTTTTAACGAAGAATTTCGTGAATGAACACGCTTTCGTCTGCGTTTAACACTCTTACAACATCTATGTCAACTTTAGTGTTTATATTACGAACAATGCAAAAACTCCCACTGATTCTTTTGTACATTGAGATTTACATGCAATTTTGATAAAGTCAACCGCCTTGACTTTCTCATCTAGTTGCATGTTCCAGCTTCGGGATACTGGTCTAGAATTATAGGTTCACCTTTGGATTTAAATCCAATGGATATGCTTCGTAGTCATACGAAGCTTCTATAATTCGTTGTTTCCAAACGGATTATTTCCATTCTTTTAGATCACATGGTGTTTAAGCTATGTGCCCGAATCTATGTTATATATAGATATTTCGAAAGTCCTTGGATCACTACCCAATCGATCATATTCGTGAACGTACTAGTTCTTTTCGAATTCGATCGAATCTTCAAAATTTGGTGTACAAAATTTTGGTTCAGTAGGTTTGAAAATACACTCCCACTATTTGTAGGGATGTGTCCAAGTCTAGGACTTCATCAAGTTCCATGGTAAAATCCCATTTCTATTAGCAGGGAACCACCCTCTAAGAAGTGGGTATCCTTAGCAACGGACTTCTTTCGTTCTATAGGAACATGGAACAGGTATCCAATGGATTTCGTTGAATACCCTACAAATTTTTCTCAATTGAATCCACTATCCAATTTTATCATTCATGGATGATATACCATACTAGGGTTAGTACGGTTTTTCGTAGGAATTGACTTAAGAAGGTTAGAAGTCTAAGTATCCTTCCAGAGTCATGGAGTTGAACCCCAGAATTGATTGAGGAGTTTTAGCAATACTAGTTTAAGGAATGAATCTAGTCTTTCATAGTTCGATTCCTTTTACTAGATTTAACTCGCTATTCAAGAATTCTTTTCTTGATTTAGATAATTTTGAGTAATTTAGGGCTTATGTATTAACCATTTCGATTACATCGAATGATCATACTTTAATGCCCTTAATTGCTTCGGTTTTGGAATCCTTTGAATCCTTTCAACATTTTCATATTTGCACTTTACTTAGTGCCTTTATGAAACACTATGAACCCTTCAACCTTTGAAAAAACTTGTACCTCCAAAGTACACATATCCTAAATGCCATTAGGATATTTTATGAAGCAATTAATTACTCTCACTAATGCTTTAGTGATCCACATATGTATAAATGGTTTTTCATCCATTAAACACTTGGTATTTCAAAATAACTTTAATCGATTGATTTCTTATTCAGATAGGATTCACATGTTTTTGATTTCATCAATCTTCTATTTTTCAAGAGCCATGATTGAAAACAATTCATTGATTCCTTCTTTTAGGAATTATGATCGAATGTGGATTATTATCTAATTTGTTTTTCTTTTCTTGATTTAGCATAATTGTTTAAGTTTTATCAATGCTTATTTCTTTGCTTTATTTACACAGTAAAGCAATTGTGTACGAATTAAAAGCTTTAATTAAAATAACTCCATTCATAATGGTAAAGCTAAGAAGTTTCGTACAGAGTTCGAAATAAATAGAAAAACTCTAACTAATGCTTAAATTCAGAATTAAAGAAAAACATATGCTAATAAGAAAAATCCAGATGCTCCTTGATCCATTCCCTGAAGTATGTTTCCCTCATGTGCAGTCGAAACCCGAACTTGGTTACATGCAGCACGTTCCAGTCATCCTCTGTAAACACTTTTACAGAAACCAGAAATGTTAGATGTTTTACATCAAAAGAAAATCTTAAGATGTTTTTCATCAAAGGAAATAACTTAGGTTATACCTTGGTCAAGTATGTTTCGGAATTCCTCATCAGTCATGTTCCTCAGTTCCTCATCTTTCTTACATAAGGGACAATTCTTTCCTTCGATCAATCCTTGTCCTCTTTCGAGGGCTTTCTCATATTTGTCTAACAACTTATGCAAATCATTGGTCTCAATTCCTTTACTTGGAACTTCACAATGATCGATAAAAATGAGAGAATAATTCAGGCAGGCCATTTGTGATGATTACCATTTTATCATCTAGACTCAATTAAGCTCCAAGCTCATTGATTCGATTTAGCCTCTTGATCAGGTAAGTGCAATATTCAGTAATATTTTTGAACCCAGTCATGCCTTCATCGTGGAGTGATGAAATCCAGATTTGCAATATCGTTTGTTCGCAATTGACAGTGAATATTGGCATGGCTAAATATAAATAATAGACAACAATAAGTAGACAGATTTAAGATAAAACTTATAATTAACGAAGATTGGTCTTTCTATCGAAAAAGTTCTCCCACTATTTTATCGAAACAATAACCCCTTGCATTGTTCGGGAAATTCTATTTCCTAGTAGGTCTTGACGTCCCGGCAGACATTAATTGCACCCACGACTCGCAGCCATACAATTAACTCCCTAGGTAGGTATACTTTTACCAATTGTGTTACTCCACAACATTCAAGCTATCTTGCCTCGATTTTCGCATTTATCTAGCACTGCTACATCATAAATGTTACTACTCGTTTAAGTCTAACCCAGTCGATCTTGATGAGCAACAGGCCCGGTCATGAAATCCCCGTAACTGGTTATCGATCGATTTTCACATCCCGACAAGTCCCCACCATTGTCGAGTTTAGTTAAAAACAAGAATCAAGGAATTTCGTGTATTGTCCCTTTCTTCGACTCGGGTGCCAGACTCTGGATCACCTCTATCGATAAGTAGACAACATACACTAGTCCCTATTGATGGAAGGCTTGGATCTATAAAACTTCATTCTATTGTTTACCCAATATGACTTAATATTTTAATTCGAGAGGGGATTTTCGGTTTTAGGAAGTTTGAGGTAACTCTCCTCGAGATCTCACCGCATTAATTATGCTTTATTATTTATTTAGTGATCTAAATTCTAGCGCGCAAGCCTAAAATAAATCAACAAATAAAAATAAAACATTCACACCTAGCATGCATGCTACCACAGTATGTTTTCGATCGGGAGCCTCCTATGCGGACCACCATCGAGCCAAAGACGATGGTCCTATTGGTCAATCTATTGGGTTTCACAGAGACCTACTCTATTACACATTTTACCATGCATACATGGCCTTTAGTCTTCTTGGGCTCCCACCTTGCTTGTAACGGGCCTCCATCCTAAACTAATAAAACACTAAAGCCCTATCTATTACAATGACTCAAAGTGGCCTAAAAACTTAAGGCTCGCAGGCCCAATAAAACCAATAAGATTAAAATCAACCAATCACATCTAACCTAAAGGTCGAGGCTCGGCGCGATCGAAAACCACGTAAACAATTTCACGTTGAGCAAGAAACAAGCAAAAATATATTTTCTTATTTCTTATATTATTTTAAAACTACCTTTCAAAATAACTTTAGATTCTAGTTTTAAAAACCCCTTTCTAAAACAATCTCTTAATTATCATTTTAAAACCCCTTTTTAAAATGACCCTTTGATTTTATTTTAAAAACCCTTTTAAAATTAAATCACTATTTCTATTTTAAAACCCCTTTTAAAATATCTCATGGTTCTTACTTTAGTCCACTACTAATTATGAAAAATTAATCCTTCGGATAATAAAACACCTTTTAAACATAATTCAGGTTCTGGAAATTTCAAATTTTGAAAATTACAGTTTGGTCCTTAAATTTTCGAAAATTACTTTTTGACCCCAAAACTTTTGGAAATAACAAATCAGCCCCAAAAATTCCAGAACTTACAAATTGGCCCAGAAAATAGAAATTAATATTTTATTTCCAGAAACTTTTGTTAATCGCAAAACAGCCCCTGAAGTTTTCATAAATTGCAAAACAGCCACACAACTTACGAAAATTGCAAAACAGACCCCTATCGCTAAGAAAAACAGATTTTCAATTTCATCCCAAAATTTCCAGAAAAATAAAATTTCAGATTCTGTCCAGATTTTATAAAAATCGCAAATTGCAGTTTTAGTCCTATAAAATTCGTAAATTGCAGATCTGGCCTAAATAAGAATTATGCTTTTTACCCGAACACATAATTAATCATAATCAGCAAGATCCATGCATAGAACACGACAAATAAACATATTCACGAAAATTTGAAGTGTTCAGGCCTTTTTCATATGTACATAATAACCTGGCTTTGATACCACTGTTGGGATTTTATGGGTATAATTGTCAACTACAACAGTGCGGAATTTAAAATTTTTATTTATACACCAAATCCCAGGGAACACTTATTAGCACATATGAAAAAGGTTGAAATTAATTTCAGCAAGCGTATACTAAAATTTAATGAGAAGGTAAAAGCTATTTTACCTCACCACGGGCAAGGTGGTGGTTTTCCTCCGGTCTTCAATTGTTCACTAGAGCACCCCAAGTGTTGTGCCTCTAGAGAAAGTCCACACCAGATGGATTTGAGTGACTTCGCGAAATCCCCAGGCTCAGAACTAGGATTAAGGAATTGTCTCGTCAGGAATTGGATTCAGATCCGGGAAGAAAACTTGGAGAAAAATCCTACACAGGGAGGGGCGATTTTTCTTGACAGGGTTCGGTTATGCCAGGGGCGAGAAGGGGGATGAAATTTTCGGCCTCTCTTGTTTTCTTGTGTTTTCATTTTCTTTCTTGCTTAGAATAAATCTTTTAGGTTTTTCAACTCTCTCTTGAAAAGATTATGTGTATCTAGTATTTATAGATATCTAATTAGAAGACCCCTTCTCCTAATAGGTATCTAATCTTGAAAGGATCTCTCCTTATCAAGAAACAAGATACACAAGATCCTTTTCATCTTAGGAAACAAGATTTGTCACAATCTCTTTCCTAGTTACACAAGATAACACAATCTCTCCTAATCCTTATCATAATCAAACATGATCATTTATCAATTCAAGACTTATTTCCCAAGCAAAAAAATCGGCCACCTCATTTAAATGAAATCGGCCCATATGCTTTTTAATTAATCCCAAATTAATTTGATCATTGTTCCCAAAATCGGCTCATGCAAGATTAATTAATCCCAGACTAATTTATCTTTACAATAATTGGCCCATATGCTTAAATTAATTAATCAAAGATCAATTAACTTTCATATGGATCGGCCCATGTGTTTTAATTAATTAATCCACTATTAATTAATTAATCCTTTTCCAATTAACACTTTAATTGAGGATTTAATCAATCAGAAATTCCAATTGATTCATTAATTAGTTACTCCTAATTAATGATTCTCCATTTTGAATTAATACTTTAATTCTTGATTAATTAATTAGTTACTTCTAATTAATTATTCTTCTTCATGAATTAATACTTTAATTCATATATTGATTTAATTCCTTAAATCAATTGATTCCTTTCAGACTGTCACTGTCCAACTGTGTTGTGTGTGACCCTCTAGGTTCACCATCAATTGGCAGCAGGCCCACGACTTTCGTGATTTAAATAGTGAGCAATTAATATGTAATTAATTGCTCCGATCAATTAACCACTTTAATTGACCACTCCAGAATTAATTTCCTTATTAATTCATGAGTACCCAAACCTCATGGTCGATGTCTAGCCACAAGCCCATGAGGCCCAACTTCAGGTGAATTGATTTCGTGAACCTTCACCTCTTATAAATGCCATGTACATACGGTCCATCTATCCACTGTATTTCCCGATTGAGACCTAGGGTGTGTGAATTGGTCGGCACCTCTAATTATCTCAATGCTGTACTTTCTAATTCAGGATAATAATTCCAGTGTGACTGCTAAATTTGGAAACCCCTTTCCAAATCCGTCACCGACTACAGCCGTAGATTCCTCGGTTTTATTATCTAAGAACGTACAGGAAATTCTCTCATCTTATCAAGATGAGTCGATAGATCCTTTATTAGTACTAACTATCCGCGCACACGTTCGTACGTACCCAAAGTAGTCGCACAATGACCAAGCTATGTGATCGGCTCCTAAATCAAAGTACGTATTCCCATGTACCGAATTCGCCCTAGTACCTCAAGTCAAAGGACTAAATCGTACACTATTATAAGTCTTGAGAGACATCCCATTACCGATATGCTTAACGCACTTCCACGATGGGTCTCTCTGTTCGGGTCGTTCGATGCGTTTGATCCCCTATCGAACCACCTAGTCATATGCACTAGCATTCAATGCCTTGTTCATGAAACGACAACAAATTCACTTCATGTGAATCATGCATAATCCTACAAGTCTTGACGATTCATTCGATACCCCGCCTCGATATGATTCTATGACTTGGAACATTTTTGAGATCATGACCTTTGAGACTGTTTCATGATTAATCGCACCCAATACTGAAGTGAATAATCCCGTAGTCATGAGTGATCTCAGGGTTTCAACCAATCGCTTAGATAAGTTCGCGAGAGATGAAGGTGGCCATTGTTTAATTCACGTACTATGAATAAACGGGCGTATTATCTTATAAATCATAAGATTGCTTCTAAAGGAAGTTCTTTAAGAAGCTTATATTTGTTGGCTTGCTGGGCACTATCCTATCAGAAGGTACTTCTGATCTTGTTGATCAGAACAAAGAAAAGGAGGAAACCTCCGAGCCAGCTGATAAGGAGAAGGAAAGCACTCCAAATCCAGCTGATCAGATCAAAGAAAAGGAAGGCACATCTGAACAAGCTGATCAGACTGAGGAGAAGGAAAGCACTCCCAGTCAAGCTGATGAGACCAAGGAGAAGGAGATTACTCCTTGTTCAGCAGATCAGACGACAGAAACAGAACTCTTGCCTTACCTCCTATTCCAACTGATGAACCTTGTACTTCTCAAGACTTGCAGTCTTCTCTGTTGAATTCAATTCAGCAGATGATTTCAAAATCTATGAAGGAGTTAGAAGAAAAGGTGACTGCAAATCTGCTGGCTGCTTTAAGTCAACCAACCCAGAGAGTTGCTCCCATTCCTACTGATTTGAATGAAGACACTGCCCATAATGTGAAAGCTATCAGACAGGATATGGATGTGATTCAAGCCAGAACACAAAGTACAGCTGCTGGTTGGAGAGACATCACTGAAACAGCTGAAATGGCCATTCAAGTTGAGGATGAAGCCTTAGGAAATATGATGAAGGACTTCAAGGCATGTACTGGTATGATTCTGGCAACTCAGATTCAGCTAGGTGACCAAGGAGAAGTTGTCCTTAACAGAATGGAAGCTTTTGAGGCCAATCAACTCAGACAGCTAGCTCAACTTGATGCTATGGAAGAAAACATCAAGCTTCTCTGTGATTCACTTCAAATCACACCATTCTTACCAATATATCCAATCAACCCTGCTGATGATGACAAAAAGGGGGAAGATAGGGTACTTGGTGAAGAAGAAGATAAACAAGATGACAAATCTCTTGAAAAGACTGATGAATTTGAAAACAATGAAGTACTGGAAGAATCTGTTGAAGATGAAAAAGCTGATGAAGACAATGAAGGCACTAGCAGACCAGTAGATCAGTTAAATGCAGAAGAAGAAGATAAAGCTGAAGCTGAAGAAAAGTCTAAGGAAACAGCAAAGTCTGATAAAGAGATTGCTGCTGCCAAGGACTCACCTGAAGAACAGCTTAATCCTGATGTTAAACAAAAGAAGTTGGAGCTGTTAAAACAAAAGTTCTTCAAGGAATTAAAAGCAGAGACTTCCAAATCTGATGAAGAAGAAAAAGAGGACAAGCAAGAAGACAAAGCAGAAGACTAGTATAGTCCAGGTTACATATGCTTGAAATCTTTGTAATTTTTTTTTTTTTTTTTTGCACATCTCATCTGATTGAACTTGTACTATGTAATCTTTTTCAAAATCTATAAAAGTTCAAATTTGAATCCAATAAACTATTTCTATCTCATAAATTTTTTAGGATCAAAACTTTAGTTTAGGTACAGGTACTTAGCTGAAGTTTTGTCATCATCAAAAAGGGGGAAATTGTTGGATGAAGATGAAGATGAAGTGCAAAGAAGATAAGGGAAGGTTTTGATGATTTCCAAAACGTCAAAATCAGCTAAGTATGGAAAGCTTAGTTCCCTTAGAAGAATTTTGAACATGTAAAGAAGACATCAGAAGAGTTCAAAGTTCAAAGCCCAGAACACTACTGATCTCATGCTGAAACAGCAATCAGAAGGGTAGGTCATCAGCTGACTCAAATCAGATTAGTTCAGTATTCGATCAGCAGAGTATCTATCAGCAGAGTTGCATCGATCAGCAGAGTAGAAAAGATCATGAGATAGTTCAACGGTAATAAATGCACTTGGTGTAATTAATGATGCAATAGAAGGGTAGTAATGACAAATGATTGAAGAATATTCTCGGATCAGCATGGTGCATTTAATGCAGCTACAGGAAAGTACAGCAGAAAAGGTACTGTAGCAGGGAGCCGTTCTGAATTTGGGCTAAAGGCTATGGATTTGAAGTTTGATTTCCTTCAACGGTCATAATTTCAAATCCAAGTATAAATAGAGCTGATTTCGAAGAGAGAGACACACAACAACCTTCTGAGATTTTGATTCTGAAGCAGAAATTTCTCTAAGTCTCGAGAAGCTCGAACAACTCACTCGTCTGGTGGAATTCATCTGTTGACAGAAACCCAGTTGAAGCAAAAAGAATAACATATTCTGAGTGAATTTGTATTAGCTGAGTGTTGTGCGAAGCTTAAATCCGTCTTTGTGAGTGATTTAACTTCAGAGGATAGGTTTTCTGAGTGATTTCCTGTTGCGAGCTTATAGCTTTTTCATTTGTTGTCTAGGTGTAAGTGGAGAAATATTGTAAACTTTGTGTTTATAGTATAACCCAGAATCTAAGTGATCTGGAAGAGTGGACTAAAGGATTTTTATCCATATAACCACTATAAATATTCTTTGTGTTGTTTTTGCATTTAAGTTTTCTTGCAAATTTCAAAATTGCATAAGTTTACACTTTGAATTATTAAAAGATTTTAAAGGAGTTTTTAAAATTGGGGATAAAATCTTTTGAAGGACTTAGACTACTTGTGGAAAACACTTTCAAATTTATCCGCTGCAAGTATACTCTTGAAAAACTGATTTTGCTGTAATCAGCTAAGTTGTTATAAGATAAGTGGTCACTCTGATGTTCATTCACGATCAACATAGTCAGCTTACTGTTCTTCATAAGCTTAGTCTGCTGACAGACGGCTGAAAAGTTTTTAAGTCTAAAAATTTTCAGAGGTCTATTCACCCCCTCCCCCTCTAGACCTCATCTGACCACTTAGGACCAACACTGGAATTCATGCAAACCGAAATGGATCCCATCCATTCCAACAAGGTATAACCTTGATTGATCCACCCGAGGGATTTATCCCTATAAGATGGCTATAAGTTGTAAGTGGATATTCAAACTTGGAATGAATGGAGAGGTGTTGCCTCTAAGAGTCTACTAGTGGTAAAAAGGCTATTCACAAAGTTCTGGAACAGACTTTAATGAAACCTTTTTCTGCAGTAGCAATGTCTGAATCCATTCAAGATTCACATTTGTTCTGATGAGACAGTCAAGGCATTTGACTTCATCAAAACGAGTATGAACCATGAGTGTACAAGAAGATTAGTATGAGCGCGATGAAGCTCATATTTTATATGTCGATAATATTGTGGTTGTCTGGGATGATATCGGAATGTTAGCACAGACGAAAGCATGGTTGTCCATGCAATTCTCCATGAAAGATTTAGGAGATGCATCTTGCGTATTGGGATACGTATCTATAGAATTAGATCAGAAAAGATGCTGACACTCTCTAAATCTAAGTACATAGAATCAATACTGAAAATATTCAGTATGAAGAATCCAAGAAAGGATTGCTTCCAGTGAGACACTGTATCCCTTATTCCAAAATTGATGTGCCCTACATCAAATGAGAATAAAGGAGAATGTCTCAAATACCTTATGTTTCAAACAAAAGGTTGCATGTGGCATGCTTTACTATGCACTAGACCAGACGTAGAACATGCCCAAGTGTCGCGAGCAGTTGCTAGTCAAACAACAGTAAAGAGTACTGGACCATCGTAAAAGATATCCTTAAGCTCTTGACAAAGACTAAGGATTTGTTCTTGGTCTACGGTGGTAGTGGAGAATTAAGAATTTAAAGGATTCACTGATTCGAATTTTTCAGTCTGATGTGGATGAATTAAGTATATTCATTTTTGGATACATATCCTGCATCAATGGGGTAACGGTAAATTTGAAAGGGTTCCAAGCAAATCACTGTAACCATCTAAACCACTGAAGCAAGATATATTGCAGCATTAAATGTAGCATTAAATGTGGCTGAAGAAAGTGTTTAGATATAAAACTTCATCCTATGGTTGGATGTAGTGCCTAGCATTGCGAAGCTCATGGTTATCTTCTATGATAACATTGGAGCTATTGCTAAAGCAAAGCATTCGAGATCTCACCAGAAATCCAAACACAATTGGAAGAAAAGTACCATTTGATTAGAGAAATCATTGGTAGAGTTAACGCACATAATGGATCGCGTCGACTCAGAAGACAGCTTAGCGGATCCACTAAAAGAGGCTATATCATGAAATGAGTTCAAAGAACATCGTTAAAAAGATGGGTTCTAGAAACGTTTGTGATTGGCTTTAGGGCAAGTGGGAGATTGATGGGATAGTGCCCTGCAAGCCAATACATTTAGCTTGTACTGGAACTATCATTATCTTTCTTTAGTACAAATGACTTATTACGCACGTTTATTTATATATGTATAAGGATAAACAATGGCCAACTTCATCTCTCGCGAATACATTTAAGCGATTGGATGAAATCCTTAGATTACATTTGACTATGTGACGATTCACTTCAGTACTGAGTGCAATCATGAAACGGTCTCTAAGGTCGTAATCTTAAAACTGTTCCAAGTCATAGATTCTGAACGAGACGGGGTATCGTAGGAATCGCCAAGACTTGTACAAGTATGCATGATTCACATGGAGTGAATTTGTAGCGTTTCATGAGCAAGGCATTTGAGGCCAATGCATATGAGTAGGTGGTTCAATGGAGGATTGAACGCATCGAACAACCCGAACAGAGAAACCCATTGTGGAAGCGCATGACTCATATCGGTGATGGAATGTTTCTCAAGGCTTATAATAGTGTACGATTTAGTTCTTTGACTTGAGGTGCTAGGCCGAATTCGGTGCATAAGTGTGCGTACTTAGATCTAGGTATAGATCACTTAGCTTGATCATAACATGCCTAGGTTGGGTGCGTACTGTTATGTACGCGAGTGGTTAGTACCAATATGGAATCTACCGACTCATCGTAATGGATGAGAGAATTTCCTATACGATTATTAGATAATATATCCGAGGAATCCACGGCTGTGGTCGGTGACGGATTTGGGAAGGGGTTTCCAAATTTAGCAGTCACATTGGAATATTATCCCGAATTAGAAAGTATAGTTATCGAGACAAATTTAGAGGTGCCGATCAATTCACACACCCTAAGTCTTGATCGGGAATATTAGTCGATAGAAGGGTATACATGGCAATTATAAGAGAGACGAGGTTCACAAATATCAATTCACCTGAAGTTGGGCATCATAGGCTTGTAGCTAGACATCGACCATGAAGTGTGGGTACTCTTGAATTAATAGAGGATTTGATTCTAGGAGTGGTCAATTAAAGGATGTTTAATTGACCGGAGCAATTTATTGTTCATAAATTAATTCACGAGGAATTTGTGGGCCTGCTGCCAATTGATGGTGAACCCAGAGGGTCACACACAATACAATTGGACGGTGACTGTTATAAAAGGATGTAAAAGGAATTAATTAGTTTAAAGGTAATTAAATCAATTAAATGAATTAAAGTGTTAATTCAAGTGGGAGATTAATTAATTAGTTGATTTAATTAAATTGATAATTAATTAATTAAAGGAAATATTAATTTATTAATATGGATTGGGTTTTTAATTAAAGTAGTTAATTAAAAGAAGGCTTGCAAGACATGGGCCTTTAATTAAAAGCCATTAGAAGTCTTGCAAACCTAGGTCAAGTATAAGACTTATAAATAGGGTTCTGCATGAGCTCAAAAAGCTAACACCCTAGCACAAAACCCTAGGTCCTCTCTGCCCTAGTAGCCGCCGCCCCAAACCCTGTGCCGCCACCAATAGCCGCCGCCTCCTGCTAGCCGTGAGCTGCTATAGTTCCGCCGTGAGTTCTCCCTAGTTCCTCCGTGCTGGATCTTGCCCTGCCAAGTAGATCTGCACAGTCCTACATTAACAAACCTCATAGATCTAGTTCTTAGCCTAAGACTAGGAGGCGTTGCCAGAATCCAGTTGTTGTGGACTAAACTTAGGAGGTGAGATATTTGGATCACTGCCGTGAACTAGAATCAGAATCAGAGTTGGAGGTTGCCACCACCTAGCCTGTGTTGAGGTAAAAATCGAAACCCCTTTGTTTTAATACATTGTGTGTTTTGTTTCATGCTTTCGTATACATAATATTGAGATCTAATATATGGGACCATGGGTGCTTCGAAAAATTTTAAAATTCCGCACTTTTGTTGTTCTGACAATCGAGGCAACCCAACACCATCATGCTAAAGATAGCAAATCCTGCAGTTGAGTCGACCAACAAGTCGATTCTATGGATGGGATAGGGGTCACGTGGGCATAATTTATTAAGGTCGGTGAAATCGTTGCACATCCTCTATTTATTCTCCCTTTTATCTCCTTTAGCAACTAACACAACGTTGCATAGCTATTCCGAGAAGTGTAATTCCCAAATTTGTTTACCTTTGAGCAGCCTTTCTGATGGAATAGTGCCCTGCAAGCCAATATATTTAGCTTGTAGTGAAACTATCATTATCTTTCTTTAGTATAAATGACTTAATACGCATGTTTATTTATATGTGTATAAGGATAAACAATGGCCAACTTCATCTCTCGCGAATACATTTAAGCGATTGGATGAAACCCTTAGATTACATTTGACTATGGGACGATTCACTTCAGTACTGAGTGCAATCATGAAACAGTCTCAAAGGTCGTAATCCTAAAACTGTTCCAAGTCATAGATTCCGAAACGAGACGGGGTATCGTAGGAATCGCAAAGACTTGTACGAGTATGCATGATTCACATGGAGTGAATTTGTAGTGTTTCATGAGCAAGGAATTTGAGTCCAGTGCATACGAGTAGGTGGTTCAATGGAAGATTGAACGCATCGAACGACCCGAACAGAGAAACCCATTGTGGAAGCGCATGACGCATATCGGTGATGGGATATTTCTCAAGGAATATAATAGTGTACGATTTAGTCCTTTGACTTGAGGTACTAGGGCGAATTCGGTGCATGAAAGTGCGTACTTAGATCTAGGTATAGGCCACGTAGCTTGGTCATAACATGCCTAGGTTGGGTGCGTATGGACATGTACGTGGGTGGTTAGTACCGATATGGAATCTATTGACTCACTGTAATGGGTGAGAGAATTTCCTATACGATTCTTAGATAATATATCCAAGAAACCCGTGGCCACGGTCGGTGACGGATTTGGAAAGGGGTTTCCAAATTTAGCAGTCACACTGGAATATTATCCTGAATTAGAAAGTATAGTTATCGAGACAAATTAGTGGTGCCGATCAATTCACACACCCTAAGTCTTGATCGGGAATATTAGTCGATAGAAGGACCGTATGTACATGGCAATTATATAAGACGAGGTTCACAAATATCAATTCACCTGAAGTTGGGCTTCATGGGCTTGTGGCTAGACATCGACCATGAAGTGTGGGTACTCCTGAATTAATAGAGGATTTAATTCTAGGAGTGGTCAATTAAATGTTGTTTAATTGACCGGAGCAATTTATTGTTCATAAATTAAATCACGAAGGATTCGTGGGCCTGCTGCCAATTGATGGTGAACCCAGAGGGTCACACACAATACAATTGGACGGTGACTGTTATAAAAGGACATGAAAGGAATTAATTGATTTAAAGATAATTAAATCAATTAAATGAATTAAGAGTATTTAATTCAAGTGGGAGATTAATTAATTGGCTAACTTAATTAATAATTGAGTTGCTAATTAATTATATAAAAGAAATAATGATTTAATTGGGCTGGGCATTTAATTAAAGTTGTTAATTAAATGAAGGATTGCAAGACATGGGCTTTTATTAATTAAAGCCCATAAGGAGTCTTGTAGACCTAGGTCAGAAGGAGCTTATAAATAGAGCACAACTAGAGCTCAAATGTGTAACACTCAAAAAAAAGAAAACCCTAGCCTCCTTTTGCCCTAGTAAGCGCCGCCCCCCCTTAGCTAGAAACCCTAGCCGCCGCCGCCACCTGCTGCCGTGGGCTGCCTTGGTGCCGCCGCCGCCCTCTCCTTGTTCCGTTGTGTTAGATCTTGATCTGTCAAGAGATTCAACACAATCCTGCAATAACAAATCTCCTGATTCCAGTTCTGAGCCTAAGATCTTGAGGTGTTGCCAGAATCCAATTGGTGTGGACTATCCCTGGAGGTGAGACACTTGGATCACTCCTGTGAACCAGATCAGAATCAGAAACGAAGCCGGAGGTTTCCACCACCTTGCCTGTGGTGAGGTATATCGCAAAACCCCCTTGTTAATTCATTGTGTGCGTTTTTGTTTCTTGCTTTTGTATACATAATATGGAGACTTCTTTTATGGGACCATTGGATGACTCGAAAAATTTTAAATTCCGCACTTTGTTGTATGACAAATCGAGCCATATCCCAACAGTGGTATCAGAGCCAGCTCCATTATTATTATACAAAAGCCTGAACATAATTGTGTTCACCGTATATGTTTAATTATATGTATGAGAACGCATGATAATTATGTTCTGTAAGTTGATTCTTGCTTGTTATGACTAGATCTATCATTGGGTAAAACTGCTTTTCAAGATCTGTGGCGTTTTTATAGTTTTTGGAAACTTCAGGACTTTTTGGGGCAAAAATCGCATATTAGGGTTTTTGGGGCTGAAAATTCGAAATTTTTGAAATCTGGAAATTTGAAAATTCTGGACTGTTCTTGCAATTCTGGTCGCACGGTTTTTGGGGTCGTTTTGCAATTTCTGAAAACTTAGGGGCTGTTTTGCAATTACCGAAACTTGAGGGGTCAATTTGAAAAATCGAAAATTTTCAAAATTCAAAATTTTATTTTCTGGTCTGCTGCCCGAAAATGCCCAGGGGTGTTTTTGTAACTTTTTAAAAAAGGTTTTGGGGTCGAAATGCAATTTTCAAAAGTTGAGGGGTCAAAATGAAATTTTTCAAAAGTTGAAAAACAGAATCTGAAATTGAGCAGAAAATTAATTTTTATTTACCCGGATATTTATTTTGTCATAATTAGTAGTGACTAAAAAGCAAGAATCATAGGAAGGTAATTTTAAAAGGATGTTTTAAAATTAAGATAGAAGAAAGTAAAAGATGTTTACATGTTTCTTGCTCTACGTGAACTGTTTACGTGGTTTTCGATCGAGACGAGCCTTGACCCTAGGGTAGATGTGATTGGTTTAATTTATTGCTTGTTTTTCATTGGGCCTGCGAGCCTATTATTGTTTTTGGGCCACTTTGAGCCTTTGTAATAGAATAGGGCTTTACTGCTTTCCTAGTTTAGGATGGAGGCCCGTTTACAAGCAAGGTGGGAGCCCAAGAAGATAAGAAGGCCATGAATGCATGGTACATTGTGTAATAGCATAGGGCCCGTTTGAGAAACCTTTAGATTGACCAATTGGGCCAACATCATTGGCTCGATGATGGCCCACATAGGAGGCTCCCGATCGAAAACATATTGTGGTAGTATGCATGCTAGGCTTGTATGTCTTTTATTTATTAGTCGATTTATGATTGCTTGTGTGTATGCGCGCTAGAATCTAGATCGTAATAAAAGATAAAGCATAACTGAATCTGTGAGATCTCGAGGAGAGTTAGTATAACTTTCACACCAGTAAACCCCCTCTTGAATTAAATATTAAGTCATATTGGATTAAAATAAAATGAAGTATTTATATAAATCCAAGCCTTCCATCAATAGGGACTAGCGTATGTTGTCTACTTATCGATAGAGGTGATCCAGAGTCTGGCACCCGAGTCGAAGAAAGGGACAATACGCGAAATTCCTTGACTCCTGTTTTTAACTAAACACGACAAGGGTGAGGATTGGTCGGGATGTGAGTATCGACCGATAACTAGTTACGGAGAACTCACGACCGGGCCGGTTGCTCATCATGATTGATGGGTTAGACTTAACGATTAGTAACACTTATGATGTAGCAGTGCTAGATAAGGGCGAAAACCGAGGCAAAATAGCTTGAAGGTTGTGGAGTAACACAATTGGCAATAAGTATGCCTACCTGGGGAATTGGTTGTATGGCCACGAGTCGTGGGTGCAATTAATTGCCGCTGGGGCGTCAAGACCTACTAGGAAATAGAATTTCCCGAACAATTGAAGGGGTAATTATTTCGATAAAATAGTGGGAGAACTTCTACGATAGAAAGTCCAACCTTCGTAGATTATAAGTATTATTCATTAACTAGTCCACTGAATGTTTGTCTTCTCTTTAAATTAGATACTGAGATATCAGTAATTATCCATTTTACTATTTATCCTCGACTAATAAAATAGCTGGATTAAAATATCGACTAGGCAAGAAACTTGAGAATTGTCTTGAATTCCAAGAGTGGAATGATGTTCTTAAATGACAATCCTATGCCTTATGCGCTTATGAGATAAGTCAAAATATAAGAAACGAATCACCCGTAGAATATGGGAATATTAATGATTGTTTCTCATATATAGATGAATCTCAAAAGTGAAACGAATCACCTATAGAGTATGGGAATCTTAAATGATCGTTTCCTAAAATAAGCATCAAGATTGAAAGAGCTATGGAAGCAACATGAGGAGCATGTCTGAATTTCCACCTCAAAAGGCCCGTTTTGAGGACCTATCTTCTGAAACAAACCTCCACCTCAAAAGGCTTGTTTTGAGGAGTAGTTTTGAATCAATATGATTCAAGACTTCCAAGCAATTGTTTCAAAACTCGAGAATAATTGAAGGAACTAGTGTCAAGGATCACTGTCTTTGTTTTATCAATCTAGTTGAAAACTGGATCGATTAAACGTAAGCCTGCAAGTGATCTTAACATTAACTTCCTCCTAAATTCTCCTCCCGCTCATTCAAATTACTCTTGAAATAAACTGATCTTATTTGATAAGTTGATCACATTTCATGAATCGACCAAAATACTGGTTAAAGGCAAATAGGATAAACCTATAATGATCGTTTACACTTCATGGACTGCGAAGTCAAAGAAGAGTAAAATGAAGAGGAATTTATTCTCTTCTAATTCGACCATAAAGGTAGTCAAAAGAATGCAAGTAGCCTATAAGTCGAATTATTCCACTGCATCTAAGAAAGGCACTGATGTGTTTAATTGATTAGATGATCTAATTAATTAAGCAACGTTTCAATTAAAGGGTTAATTGAAAAGGAAAAGGATTCAATTAAAGAAGTTAATTGAAAGGAAGCAAATTAATTGAACTAAACCATTAACTCAATTTTATTGAATTAATGTGTGAAATTCAAATTAATACAAAGATAATAATCCATAACTTTGGTACGCTAGACTTGGAAACATCTCCAAGAGTAGGATTCAAAAGTTGGTTTCACCTAAGCTTCTTGAAAAATAGAACTTGGATGAACTTCCAACCTGCGAATCATGTCTCAAAGGAGAGATGACCAGATCTCCCGTCACAGGGAATCAAGAGCGAACCAAATAAAATCTGGATTTAATCCATGAGTATGGATCACTAAAGGTTACTGTGAGAGGAGATTACTCATACTTCGTACTTTTTGCTAATGACCTTGGTCGTTAGTGGAAAATGAATCTAGTGAGATTCAAATCCGAAAAACCATTGAATATTTTCAAGGTACTTCAATACGAAGTAGAGAATCAACAAAGACATAGTATTATTTGATCTAATTGAGATAGCAAATACTTGTCAAGGATTCCTCAATTATCTTAATGAGAATGAGATTCTCATACAACAAACTCCTCTTAAGACGCCTCAACTTATTGAAGTGTCTAAAGAGATGGAATCTAACATTGTTAGACATTGTTCGATCCATATTGAGTTTTGTGAAAGCTTCTTTATGCATTCTAGGGGTTAGTGCTCCTGACTGCATCGAAGATACTAAGCAAAGTACCTTCAAAGTTTGTGCCTGCAAAGCTTTACCAAGAAAGGTATGGCAAAATACCTCTATGCTCTTACTTCTGAGTATGGAGATCTCCTGCCGATGGTAGAAACGAGAAAGGAGATAAATTGGCTAGTAGATCCAATTTGTATATAATTGTGGGGTATCCAACAAAATCCATTGGATACCTGTTCCACGACAATGAGAAACAATAGTTTCTCCTAGATACCCGTTCCTCTGTTGATGAATTTTTCGTCAAAGGAAATGGAAACGTCATGGAACTTGATGAAGTCCAAGATTTGGACCCGTCCCCGCAAACAGTGGGAGTTAATCCAGAATTTACTAAACCTACTAGTACACCTACTCTTCAAAGGTCTGATCGAATTCGTAAGGAGCCAAAGCGATTTGGTCTCATTCACGAAAACGAGAATGTGGAAAGTAATCCAAAGACCTATCAAGAAGCGATGTCAGACATAGACTTGGGTACGTGGCTCGAAGTCATGTAAACCAAAATGGATCCCATCCATTCCACCAAGGTATAACCTTGATTGATCCACCTAAGGGATTTATCCCTATAAGTTGGTTATAAGTTATAAATGGATCTTCAAACTTGGAATGAATGGAGAGGTGTTGACCTCTAAGAATCGACTAGTGGTAAAAAGGCAATTCACAATGTTCTGGAACAGACTTTGATGAAACCTTTTTCTCCATTAGCAATGTCTGAATCCATTTAGATTCACATTTGTTCTGATGAGATAGTCGAGACATTTGACTTCATCAAAACGAGTATGAACAATGAGTGTACAAGAGGATTAGTGGGAGCGCGATGAAGCTCATATTTTATATGTCGATAATGTTCTGGTTATCTGGGATGATATCGGAATATTAGCACAGACTAAAGCATGATTGTCCATGCAATTCTCCATGAAAGATTTAAGAGAAGCATCTTGCGTATTGGGATACGTATCTATAGAATAGATCAGAAAAGGATGCTGACACTCTCTAAATCTAAGTACATAGAATCAATACTGGAAATATTCAGTATGAAGAATCCAAGAAAGGATTGCTTCCAGTGAGACCCGTATCCCTTGTTCCAAAATCGATGTGCCCTACATCAAATGAGAACAAAGGAGGATGTCTCAAATACCTTATGTTTCAAACAAAAGGTTGCATGTGGCATGCTTTACTATGTACTAGACCAGACGTAGAACTTGCTCAAGTGTCGCGAGCAGTTGCTAGTCAAACTCCAGTGAAGAAGTACTGGACCACCGTAAAAGATATCCTTAAACTCTTGACAAAGACTAAGGATTTGTTCTTGGTCTACGGTGGTAGTGGAGAATTAAAATTCGAAGGATTCACTGATTCGAATTTTCAGTCTGATGTGGATGAATTATATATATCCATTTTTGGATACATATCCTGCATCAATGGGGTAACGGTGAATTTGAAAGGGTTCCAAGCAAATCACCGTAACCATTCAATCCACTGAAGCAAGATATATTGCAGCATTAAATGTAGCATTAAATGCGGCTTAAGAAAGTGTTTAGATATAAAACTTCATCCTATGGTTGGATGTAGTGCCTAGCATTGCGAAGCTCATGGTTATCTTCTATGATAACATTGGAGCTATTGTCAAAGCAAAGCATTTGAGATCTTACCAGAAATCTAAACATAATTGAAAGAAAGGTACCATTTGATTAGAGAAATCATTGGTAGAGTTAACGTACATAATGGATTGCGTCGACTCAGAAGACAACTTAGCGGATCCACCAGAGGAGGCCATATCATGAAATGAATTCGAAGAACATCTTTAGAAAGATGAGTCCTAGAAACGTTTGTGATTGGCTTTAGGGCAAGTGGGAGATTGATGGAATAGTGCCCTGCAAGCCAATATATTTAGCTTGTAGTGAAACTATCATTATCTTTCTTTAGTATAAATGACTTAATACGCATGTTTATTTATATGTGTATAAGGATAAACAATGGCCAACTTCATCTCTCGCGAATACATTTAAGCGATTGGATGAAACCCTTAGATTACATTTGACTATGGGACGATTCACTTCAGTACTGAGTGCAATCATGAAACAGTCTCAAAGGTCGTAATCCTAAAACTGTTCCAAGTCATAGATTCCGAAACGAGACGGGGTATCGTAGGAATCGCAAAGACTTGTACGAGTATGCATGATTCACATGGAGTGAATTTGTAGTGTTTCATGAGCAAGGAATTTGAGTCCAGTGCATACGAGTAGGTGGTTCAATGGAAGATTGAACGCATCGAACGACCCGAACAGAGAAACCTATTGTGGAAGCGCATGACGCATATCGGTGATGGGATATTTCTCAAGGAATATAATAGTGTACGATTTAGTCCTTTGACTTGAGGTACTAGGGCGAATTCGGTGCATGAAAGTGCGTACTTAGATCTAGGTATAGGCCACGTAGCTTGGTCATAACATGCCTAGGTTGGGTGCGTATGGACATGTACGTGGGTGGTTAGTACCGATATGGAATCTATTGACTCACTGTAATGGGTGAGAGAATTTCCTATACGATTCTTAGATAATATATCCAAGAAACCCGTGGCCACGGTCGGTGACGGATTTGGAAAGGGGTTTCCAAATTTAGCAGTCACACTGGAATATTATCCTGAATTAGAAAGTATAGTTATCGAGAAAAATTAGTGGTGCCGATCAATTCACACACCCTAAGTCTTGATCGGGAATATTAGTCGATAGAAGGACCGTATGTACATGGCAATTATATAAGACGAGGTTCACAAATATCAATTCACCTGAAGTTGGGCTTCATGGGCTTGTGGCTAGACATCGACCATGAAGTGTGGGTACTCCTGAATTAATAGAGGATTTAATTCTAGGAGTGGTCAATTAAAGGTTGTTTAATTGACCGGAGCAATTTATTGTTCATAAATTAAATCACGAAGGATTCGTGGGCCTGCTGCCAATTGATGGTGAACCCAGAGGGTCACACACAATACAATTGGACGGTGACTGTTATAAAAGGACATGAAAGGAATTAATTGATTTAAAGATAATTAAATCAATTAAATGAATTAAGAGTATTTAATTCAAGTGGGAGATTAATTAATTGGCTAACTTAATTAATAATTGAGTTGCTAATTAATTATATAAAAGAAATAATGATTTAATTGGGCTGGGCATTTAATTAAAGTTGTTAATTAAATGAAGGATTGCAAGACATGGGCTTTTATTAATTAAAGCCCATAAGGAGTCTTGTAGACCTAGGTCAGAAGGAGCTTATAAATAGAGCACAACTAGAGCTCAAATGTGTAACACTCAAAAAAAAGAAAACCCTAGCCTCCTTTTGCCCTAGTAAGCGCCGCCCCCCCTTAGCTAGAAACCCTAGCCGCCGCCGCCACCATTGAGCCGCCGCCACCTGCTGCCGTGGGCTGCCTTGGTGCCGCCGCCGCCCTCTCCTTGTTCCGTTGTGTTAGATCTTGATCTGTCAAGAGATTCAACACAATCCTGCAATAACAAATCTCCTGAATCCAGTTCTGAGCCTAAGATCTTGAGGTGTTGCCAGAATCCAATTGGTGTGGACTATCCCTGGAGGTGAGACACTTGGATCACTCCTGTGAACCAGATCAGAATCAGAAACGAAGCCGGAGGTTTCCACCACCTTGCCTGTGGTGAGGTATATCGCAAAACCCCCTTGTTAATTCATTGTGTGCGTTTTTGTTTCTTGCTTTTGTATACATAATATGGAGACTTCTTTTATGGGACCATTGGATGACTCGAAAAATTTTAAATTCCGCACTTTGTTGTATGACAAATCGAGCCATATCCCAACACTTTCGACTTCTGCTTTTATTATTTTATCTTTTATTGGCCCGTGATTCCTCTTATTTTGTCGTGCTGGTTTCACCGTTGGATCGATTTTTAGTGAATGAGTAATTACTCTTGGGTCGATGCCCTCGATATCGTTTGCACTCCAGGCGAATATGTCGACGTTCATCCTGAGGAAGTTTACTAGCAATACTTTCTCTTCCGAGCTAAGTTCTGTCCCAATTCTGGTCGTTTTCGAAGGGTCTCCTTGTACCAGCATAATATCCTTATGTTCTGACGGTTTTATGGTTAAATCGATTGGTTCCTTTCCTTTCTTATCTATCCTGTCAGTGTTGGGGATTTCGACTTCGGTTCATTCGATATCGTTCTCGAGCTTTCTTTTAGCAGGGGTAAATGATTTGGAGCGGTTCCCCAGTGTTAAGGATGTATTATAACAATCCCATGCCATACAGTGATCATTTAGTATTTCTCTGATCCCCATATCTGTCGAAAACTTTATTTTCTCATGGTACGTCGATACCACTGCTCGGAATAGATTGAGTGCAGGTCGTCCTAATATCGCATTGTACGCAAAGGGAGTCTGATGGGGGCTATTTCGCACCCTATATACTACTCGGATCGAATGAAGAAGATAAGATTGATTCGACCAATTCAAACAGATCGGGATCATCTTACCGACCCGGCCAAGTGCAGCTCGCTTCGATATAAGATTATACTCCGGACTCAAAAAGGATATTTGGGCCGAGTCCTATTAGGACTATGTTTCCTTGTAACGCTAGGTTTAACATTATATAAATACCTAGTTAATCATTGTATTAAACAACGACGAAATTCCTGAACTCTAAGAATACAGGATTTAACACTGCTTACAACAGCACAACTTAATAATATTCAATATTATTACTGAGCTTTTTACCTTCATATCGGTGTGTTTCTTAGCTTTGTTTTGTGGTTTTACTTCTTGTTCTTGAATATTGCTTTTCTTTGTAACCGATCCATCCGGAATAAAGTAACAGAGCCCTAAATAATATATATAAATATCGAAAACCCCCGATATCACAAATTCACTGATAATTGAATAACCTAACGAAATCCGGTTAAATCAGTTGGCGCCCACCGAGGGGCTACGTTAATTATTCGATCGACACATGGCTCGCCCAAGGAAAAGCGCTCGCATTGGAGCGAGAAGTAATACAACCACCGGCCACAACACGTCCGAAGATCCACAAGACAACAACGATAACAACATTCCCAACACCAATGAAAATCTCCCAGATACCCGTTCTCGTCAGCAGGAACACCAAGGAGGTCTTACCGGTGCAATACAGGAAGAACCGGAAGTCCCCGAAATACCCGTTCCTCTCCCAGGCGCTCAGGAAAAACTGAGACAAATAGCAATGCTCTTCAAATCACTCTCTCCAGAAGAATTGCTAGTTTTAGACCAAATTCCTCGAAACGCTACGGCTCCCAGGACAACTCCTGCACCAGGAATGCCAGGGCCAAACAAACAAACCTCTCAACAAGCGGACAGCCCAGCAAGTGAGCGACGCTCGTTACGCAGCCCACAACAGGACAATTCTAAACCCTCCGATAACCGTCCCCGAAGAAAACCAGGTCAAAGAAGGCCACAGGCGGATCGCAGCGGATCGAAGGAACGAACAATAATCCCTATCGAGGATGACATAGATGATGCTATCCCAGATCGACCACGAGCGACTCGATTCTCGGAAAGAGAAATCGAGAGAATAGTACAGGAACGACTGGAGCAACGCCTACGATCTGTTCAAAACCCGTGGACCCGAACCGCGGAACTCCAGGAGAGCCTTGCATCATGTTCTCCCTTCTGCAGAGAAATAAAAGAAGCGCAATCCATTGGACAGGTCCCGGGTAGACTACCCCGATATGACGGAACCACCGACCCGGATGATTATATTTTTAGCTTCACTAACATAATGAATTTATATGCCCACTCTGCCGAATTCACCGCCAAGTTAATGGTGACCACATTCGAGGGCCTAGCGTTGGATTGGTTCGCAAAACAACCTGCCAACTCCATATTCAGTTTCCGGGAATTATGCAATAAATTGACGCAGCAGTTTGCCAGTCAGAAGAGGCAAAAACTCCCGATGAGCTACCTAGGAACCATACATCAACAAGAAGGAGAATCCCTAAGAAACTGGTTGGCCAGATTCAACGTAGAACTACTCAAAATCGATTCTCCAAATATTGATTACATAATTTCTATCCTCTTCGATCTCACTAAAAACAGGCAGTTCGGAAATGCCCTCAGTCGAAAACAACCAAGAACGTTCGCCGACATCATGAGCTTGGCGTCTAAGTATATGACCCAAGAAGAGATGAATTCCTTTAAGGATAAAAACAAAAATAAATTCACAGCTTCAGGCTCCAAGCGGCATGATAAGATTCCTACTCAAAGACCCTTAGACTATGAGCGATCTTCCAGGAGAGGTAACGTTTTCCAGCGACTGGAATACAGCAAAGCCGATCAAGAAAGACAACCTAATTACTACCAAAGACCAAGAAACCCTGAGCAACCAATCAGAAGCAGGGTGAATCAAGTAGAACACCCAAGGTTAAATACTCCAATGGAAGAAATATTGGAAGTCCTAGAAAGAAATAACTGGATTCCCGAGGCAAGGAAAATCGCTCAGCCCAGACCGGGGTCTAGAAACTATGATCAATACTGTAAGTACCACAGGGCACATGGACATCTAACGGAAAATTGTTTTCACCTTAAGAGAGAAGTCGAAAAACTGATCGAGCAGGGAAAACTAGACGAATACATAGACCGAGATAATCGCAAAAGGGAAAGAAGTAGAAGCCCTCGGAACGGTAATCGAAGGAGAAGTTCTCATCGAAGGTCGCCTGAACGTCGACCTACTCAGGAGTTAAATCAGGACCAGATCAATGGGACTATCCATACAATATCCGGGGGACCCGTGGGTGGAGATAGTCGTAACGCACGATGAAGGACAGCCCGATCCATAATTCAAAATTCTAAATATCCAAAAGAAATATGGACTCTGGAAAACAGGCCGACAAATCACCAGCCGATCAGCTTTAACGAAGGCGAAGTACCTAAAAACATCATTTGGGACACAAAAGAGGATAACCCCGATTTTCCTATGGTAGTATCATTAGAGATAGCGAATTATAATGTAAGAAGAATCCTAATCGATAATGGAAGCTCAGCAAATATCATCTCCCGGGAGGTTTTAGCCCAAATGAACTTGGGACAAATAAACCTACAAAAAGTAGCTACGCCGTTAGTAGGCTTTGGAGGGTCCGAGATTATCCCCAGCGGAACAATATCTTTAAGTGTGTCACTTGGAAAGAAACCACTTAGGACAGTGAAGTTAGTAAAATTCCTAGTAGTGGAAACACCCTTCGCTTATAACGCTATATTAGGGCGACCAGCCCTTAACCTTTTCCGAGCTGTAGTCTCTACCTATCATCAGAAGATAAAGTTTCCGATCGATATGGGCATCGGAGAAATAACGAACGACCACTGTATGGCGTGGAATTGCTACAGCACATCGTTAACTTTGAAAGAACACCCTAAGTCAATTACTCCGAGCAAGAGAAAGATCGAAGACGATCTCATTAGAAATGAGGTTGAAATTCCTATTACTGATCGGTTAGATAAAAAGGGGAAAGAACCGCTAGACTTATCCTTGAAACCCCCAGAACATAAAGATATAATTCTAGTAAAAGGCGACTCGTCCAAAACGACAAGAATAGGTACAGAATTGAGCAAAGAAGGAGAAATAATGTTAATCGAATTCCTAAGAAATAATGTTGACGTATTCGCCTGGAGCGCGAATGAGATTGAAGGAATTGATCCTCGGATAATCAAGCATACCCTAAAAATCGACCCTTCGGCGAAACCCGCCAGACAGAAGAAAAGAAATCATGGACCAGTAAAAGATAAAATTATCAAAGCCGAAGTAGAGAGACTACTCGAAGCAAAACAAATCCGAGAAATACATTTCTCGGAATGGCTATGTAATGTTGTACTAGTAGCAAAAGGGGATAAAAAGGACAACAAATGGAGAATGTGTAATGATTTCACCGACCTTAACAAGTTATGTCCACGCGACCCATACCCTCTCCCAAGGATTGACTTATTGGTCGACTCGACTGCTGGCTTCGCGATATTCAGCATGATGGACGCCTTCCAAGGGTTTTACCAAATATACATGGACGAGCGGGATCAAGAAAAGACCGCGTTCATAACCGAACAGGGAGTATACTGTTTTATTGTAATGCCATTCGGATTGAGGAATGCCGGCGCTACTTACCAAAGGTTAGTAAACCTAATGTTCAGGGAATTAATCGGAGAAATAATGGAAGTCTATGTAGACGACATGTTAGTCAAAAGTATGAATGAAGCAGATCACATAAAACATCTAGATCGATGTTTCCAAATCTTAAGAAAATACCGTATGAAGTTGAACCCTGCAAAATGCACCTTCGGTGTTAAGTCAGGAAAATTTTTAGGATACTTGGTACACCAGCGAGGTATAGAAGCCAACCCAGAAAAAATTCGAGCCATAACTGAAATGAAACCTCCCAAGACCATCTCTCAAGTACAAAGCTTAGTTGGGAAAATCGTAGCATTGAATAGATTCATATCAAAATCTGCGGACAGAAGCTTGCCCTTTTTCCAAACACTTCGAAAAGCGAAAAAATTCGCTTGGACCGAAGAATGTGAACGAGCCTTCGAACAACTCAAAGAATATTTGACAACGCCTCCGATGTTAGCTAAACCGACGGAAGGGGAACCGTTGTACATCTACATCTCCATCTCCGATACGGCCATTAGTTCAGTACTAATTAAGATAGAGGGCTCCGAGCATAAGCCCGTCTATTATCTCAGCAAATTATTACAAGGGGCGGAGAAGAATTACTTGGAAATAGAAAAATTCACGCTGGCCTTAGTAGTGGCCGCACGAAAACTCCAGCCCTACTTCTTAACTTACAAAATCATCGTTTTGACGAATCAGCCGCTAAGGCAAGTTCTAGCAAAACCAGAAGCCTCCGGAAGATTGATCAAATGGGCCATCGAACTCAGCCAGTTCGAAGTAGACTACAAACCAAGGATTGCCATCAAAGCCCAAGTGTTGGCCGATTTTATATTAGAAACACCAACACAGGCTACTGAATCATCGAGCAGCCTCAACGACGATGTCTTGATCATAGAAGATCAAACTTGGTTAATGCATGTCGATGGTGCTTCATGCCGAGAAGGAGGAGGCGCCGGAATCAACTTCACCGGACCGAATAAGGAAGATTTGAATTACGCGATAACATTGGACTTCGTTGTAACAAACAACGAAGCTGAATATGAAGCGTTAATCGCAGGAATGGAAATGGCTATCAAAGCTAACATAAAAAGGCTTAAAGTGTTAACCGACTCAGAGTTAGTACAAAGACAAATAAGAGGCCTATACGAAGCTAAGGAATTCAATATGGTAAAATACCTCGCCAAAGTAAAAACACTAGCTGAGAAGTTTGAAAATTTCGACATACAGAACATCCCACGTTCGGAAAACAAATGGGCCGATCAACTATCTAAGTTCACAGGATCCCACGACGGAAAGACCGAACAGGTGATCAATTGGTTGATATCTTCTACACCGGCAGTCGATATCGATGAAACACCGGCAGTCGATATAATGGAAATAGATGAAGTCGAAGAAAACTGGATGACCCCAATGATAGACTATCTTCGAGAAGGAAAACTACCATCTGATCAGAATGCAGCTCGGAAAATAAAATATCGAGCCCCAAAGTATACGCTTGTAGAAGGAAAACTCTACCGAAGGTCAATATCAGGAATTCTCCTGAAATGCATCCCTGAATCACAAACCGCCGATATACTGCGAGAAATACATGAAGGAGACGCAGGAAATCACAGCGGATCAAGGGCATTGGCCTTAAAATGTCTCAGGACTGGTTACTATTGGCCTACCATCAATAAAGATGCCACTCTATATGTCCAAGAATGTCATCACTGCCAGATCCATGCTAACATATGTCATCGACCAGCAGAAAACATGCATCCAATTCCAGTATGTTGGCCCTTCGATCAATGGGGAATGGACATTGTGGGGCCTTTCCCAGCGGCCAGATCCAAAAAAGCTTACGTCCTGGTCGCTGTAGAATATTTCAGCAAATGGATAGAATGCATCGCACTCGCACGAATAACTCAATTCCAAGTGATCAACTTCCTATGGAAGTTCATAGTTTGCCGATTTGGCATCCCGAGGATCCTAATTTCAGATAATGGAACCCAATTCGCGGGAAAACAAGTAATAGAATGGTGTTCGAAACTGGGAATTCAACAAAATTTCACTTCGGTCGGACATCCAAGAGCGAACGGACAAACCGAAGTAGCGAACCGAGAAATAATAAAATCTTTGGAAAAAAGATTAGGTTCGGCCAAAGGAAAATGGCTCGATGAACTTCCAGGAGTGCTATGGGCTAATCGAACTACAGTAAGAAACTCAACCGGGGAAACCCCATTCAGCTTGGTGTATGGGTCGGAGGCTGTTATTCCTGTTGAAACCTTAATCCCAACGCCAAGAATAGAGATGTTCGACGATCAAGAAAATGAAAAGGCGAGAGAAAATGACATTGATTTAACAGAAGCTTTAAGAGATAAAGCTGTTGTACGCCTACAAGTCACTAAAGCAAATATGGAGAAAGCATACAATCAAAAAGTACGCATCCGAACTTTCAAAGAAGGAGACTTGGTCTTGAAAAAGGTAGAAGTATCCAAGCATGTGGGAAAGTTACAACAAAATTGGGATGGACCTTACATCGTCATAGGCATAGGAAAGAAAGGATCATACAAAATTGCACACTTGGATGGAACAGCTTTACCAAGAACCTGGAATGCGGTCAACCTTAGGAAATACTATGGTAAATAAATTTTAGCAGATTATACTGCATTCTTTTATTTTACTTTATCAAGTTTTAATCCTTGTAACAAAGGCCTTAGCCTACAAGTTCAATTAGTAAAGAATTTTAGCGTTCTATGTACATCGATTATTTCGGTTAACGCTCCTCGGAATGACACTATCATATTTATGAAAATTGAGAACGAACCGAGTCGAGTATACATTGATCCGCTCAATAAACACTCCTCGATATATCTTCAACGATCGAAAAGTCTTTTTGGGTTAAAAACCTAAGTCTAATTAAAAAGAGTCGAGTAAACATCGATCCGCTCGATAAAAACTCCTCGATAAATTCAAAAACGAGTCGAGTATACATTGATCCGCTCAATACAAACTCCTCGCCCATACTTACAACAAGAAAAGACTTTTTGGTATTAAAAACCTAAGTCTAAATTATAAACGAGTCGAGTAAACATCGATCCGCTCGATAAACACTCCTCGCCCATACTTACAACAAGAAAAAGACTTTTTGGTATTAAAAACCTAAGTCTAAATTATAAACGAGTCGAGTAAACATCGATCCGCTCGATAAACACTCCTCGGACTATTTACAACGAGAAAAAAACTTTTTGGTACTAAAAACCTAAGTCTAAATTATAAACGAGTCGAGTAAACATCGATCCGCTCGATAAACACTCCTCGCCCATATTTACAACAAGAAAAAGACTTTTTGGTATTTAAAACCTAAGTCTAAATTATAAACGAGTCGAGTAAACATCGATCCGCTCGATAAACACTCCTCGAACTATTTACAACGAGAAAAAGACTTTGTGGTATTAAAACCTAAGTCTAAATAAAACGAGTAAAGTAAACATCGATCCGCTCGATAAAAACTCCTCGATATGTTTTCAATGATTAAAGGACTTTTGGGTTAAAAACCTAAGTATAATTACAAACGAGTCGAGTATACATTGATCCGCTCAATAAAAACTCCTCGATATATTCCTAACGATCTAAAAAAGATCCGCTGATACTCCTAAAGTTTTGAAAGATAAATCAAGTATGAATTCATCTGCTCGGAAAATACTCCTCGTAAATAAAATTATCAACGACAAAGAAGATGCAAGAAATAAAGTAATATTTTATTCATCAAATCAATTACATACTACGTTACAAAGATCTGCTTGCTACCTAAAGATCGTTACAATGATCTACTTAAATTGATCATATGGGATCGACTATCTTCACGACAATGTCCACGGAAACACCAATCTCCTCCCTAGTACCTCATCGATTATAATATGCGACCTAAGAAGCATGCTGCTCACGATGGTCGACTTCTTTAGTTCGGTGGCCAGGCTCTGAAGATCAAATGTTCTTCTAGATGAAATGAACATTACCAGCCAGATAACTAGCAATGCTCACTCACCCGTAAGAAGATACTGCTTTTACTTTATCTATAAAACATTTTACTCTCGAGCAGCATCTCTTCGGGACCGTCGTGAAACGGTAAGTTTACCAGCCACCCCGGCGGTCTATCACTCCGGAGGTAACATCCAAGAGCGAGGGTGACTGGCAAGTATGAACCCCCCATGTGCAAACGGAAACCACGGACCTCTAATTGATGAAGACTAAAGCTGAGGCCTCATGGGACCCGTTAGTACAAGGAAGGGCTGAGATGGGACCCGTCAGTACAAGGTAGATGAACACCAAGTTATTACAGAGTGAATCACGATAATGTGACTTTTTGAATATTATGGGATCTGAGGGCAGAATGAAATCCAAAGAAGTTGAGATCTCCATTCTCTTTGGGAAATTGCAAAGGAAGAATGCAAACCACCACCCTATTTATAGGGATAGACTCAAACAATCCAACGGCTGAAAAAGCATTTGATCAACGGACACAGATGCGACCCCTTGACTCCCCGCAATAAATGCAAGTAAGTTGGAACGGCACAATCTAATCGCCCCAACTAGTCGATAACAAAAGAGGCAATAGATCGATATGATCAAATCTAAAAAAGCTTTGGATTAGACATTCCGGCACAATCATACTTCATGATCGATGGCTTAAAACCCTAGAATCCACGAACGAAGCCATACAAGCTTTAAGATCGCAACGAAAAAGACAGTTGCTCGATAAAAGAGAAAAGACCAAACCCTTCACCATACGAGGGACGTCACTGCCTCATACATCATTTGAGCGACCATTAACTACCTCATATCAGAACTCTTTCGGAGTCCAAGATATCTGACATAGAAATCAGGAGAATAGCTCTCTTTGTTTGAAAATGCAAGGACGTCACTGCCTAACATACCAAAGAATTGCTTAAGGAGGTCTGAACAGGCCAGATCTGGCCAAGACTTCTACATTTTCCAATTCCTCCCATATCAAGGATACGATATACTGGCTAAAAGAACGAATGGTTAGAAGATAATGATGGAATATATGGATTTGTGAAAGACATTAAAAGGAAATTTTTCCTCTGACGAAAAGAAAAAGCAGAGTTCAACAGGAGGAACAATAGCCTCCTTATATAAGGTATATGTCATAAAAGGACAAATTTACAAGGAATGGATCGAACATCGACCAAAATGCTTAAGACTACTATCGATACGACTGAGCCAATTGTTTACATATGGACGACAAACATGTTAGAAGACATCCTTCAAGGAATCATGCCGGGATTAATCAACAAAAGATTCGATTTGCAGAGCAAACATTATACCATTAGGTTACTTAAAAAGTGACAGTGCAAGTTTAAAGCTACCTTATTCTACATCCTTGGTATACTACGGAAGGATCAATATCAGCTAAGTTTGTCAAACCTATAACTGGTTATTTCATGATGTTATATTTACGTATGACAGGAAATCATACTTACCAAAGGATACAAACAGAATAAAATTGATCAGGACAATGATCTGCCTACAAAAAAGTCATAATTTCCAAATTTCTACTCCTCCCATTACAAAAATTTCAGCCCAAACAAATGCACAAAAGCTGGGCAGTCAAAAAAAAAAAAATAAATAAAAAAAAAAAATAGACAGTCCAAGGACTGCCAGGTCGAACAAAGATCACTGAGAAGAACGGTCAGGAGGTCGACTACTAGAAACAGTCCGCCGAGGAGTCAAGTTGCCAGCAAACGCCATCAACTCCTCTTGACGCTTTAAATAACCGGCGTCATATCCTTCCTCATAGGACCGCCGTTGAGACTCCTCTGCAAGGGCAGCAGCCTGAACTAAGTCACCTTTCTCCTTTTCAAGAACAACTTTATCGGCCTCCAATTTTTGGAGATCATCTTTGACAAGTTGCAGCTGCAACTCCAAACCCCTGGCTTTAGCCGTTTCTGACTCCAACTGACCTTGAAGAACTCTCCGACTATTCCACAGTTCGTCATTTTGCACACCCAGCTGGAGTGCAAAATACTTGCCCTAAAAAGCAGAAAGAGAAAAACCTGGAACCGGTCCCACCTCCGGAAGGTCCTCCCGATGCAAAGGATGTAGTCATTACAGTGGTATCATGAAACAAAAATTCAGGACAATCTTGCAAAATAGATTGCGTTACGGAAGGATTAACAGAAAAACCATCGCCAACTTGCCCTTCACTGGCAATCAGGGCAGTAGAAGCAGACAAAGGAAGGGAAATAGCAAAATCCCCTCCGTGAAAAACGTGCTCAAAGGAAGAAGCATTGGAACTAACAGCTATATTATAAGCCGGTTCTTCGTTGGACATATCCCCAAAAGGTAATCGACCAGGGGAAGGCATGTTTCCTTCCTGAGTGGAAGCAGAAAAAATTGGTTCTGAAAACGACGAATTTACCACGGAGAAAGGTTCAGAAGCAATAACAGGAGTATCGATCTCCGACCTAATTGATTGGGACAAACGAGGAGGCTCCATCGACGGCACATCTCTTCGAGATCTTTTGGATCTACTATCCCGAGCGCCCTCACGGGATGGTCGTTTCGAAGTATTACCAAAAAGGTTACTCATGATCGGATTATGGAAAAATACAAATTAATATCGAGAAATTTTATCGACTAGCTGAAGAAAGAGTATTCTGTTAAGTGAGGAGTATAGCAGTAAAAAACAAGTCAAGTTTTTACCTTTCGTATTTATACTACACGAAAGGACGCGACAGACCTAAAGAAAGGGCGCGAAACGGGAAAAATGACCTTGGAGCAAACGCTGGAATTTGAAAAGACACACACATAATGATTACGGCAAATTAAATGACTTGTCTGAATTATTACGGCGAATGTGAAAAGACACGACTGTCTGAATACGAAACGTTTAGCGTACAGAGTAAGGAAAGCTAAAATTACAATTAAAACCTACGAGTAAATAATTACAAAGATTATTTCGAAAATAAATCACTATTTCAAGAAGCCTGATCGCTATCCGGAATCTTCTGTTCGCTACCGACGTCCTCAGTCATGCATACGTCGTTTTCTTCTTCTTCTTCATCTTCTGGATCGATAAAAGTGTCATCGAGCTCATCGTTAACATCAGAAGGAGGAATCGGCAATGGATTTCCAAATTCTTCGACAAGGTGAGCCAGGGGAAAACCTTGATATACGACATCTGGAACCTCGGAAGAAGAATAAAGTTTGCCATAGCGATTCAATCGAATATGCGCCACCTTAAAGTACTCCTTTCGACGGTCGTCAATCATCTCTAAGGCGACCAGCTGATGAATCGCCTTCTTAAAAGTATTCTCAAGAAGAGGACCGACCATCCGATACACCAACGCCGTATGAACGGGAGAATTAAGGAACTCACGAACGACTCTTTCGTCAGGATTCCTACCGTATCGATCCCTAAGTCCACTAAGTGGGACATCCTTTTCGTACTCCTCTAAAGAAGTTTCAAGGTTTGATACTTGAGATTCAAGCTCACTAATTCGAGTCGTGCTCTGTAACTGCAATTCCTCTAACTTTCTAGCCATTTGATTGGCCTGCTCTTGAGCACGAGAAACCTCCATCACCCTGTCTATCATTTCTTGATCTTCAGTCCCGGTAGCACGAGTCTCTATGAGGGGAACGGAAGAAGATGTTGAGGGACCAACCTCTGAACCGGAGGATTTATGAAGTAAAGCTTTATACTTCTCTTCCAGAAACTCGCACTGTTGTTTCCAAAGTGCATTCTCATAGGCGTATGACGCGAGACAAGTTTTGGTCTGAAGAACAAAGAGAACAAGAAAAAGAGATGGATTTAGTAAATTAAGAAGAACCCTTAAAATTATCTGTCAATATGATTTAAGGAAAAAGATATCACCTTCTCAGCATAAAGAGAAGCTCGCTAGAATTTCTCCAAAGGATCCTTATGAAGAAGCTTATTAAGATCGCGAGTGAAAACGCCAGACAAAAGAACACGGGTCGCCTTATCGACCGCGTTCTCACTATCATCATGGATAAGAGAATCCTTCTCGGAATAACCAGCGGCCCTCCTCCCCTCTAAATGATCCTCGATCATTTCGACCAGAGTAGTTTTTGGGTGTTTATCTCCGAGTAAAGAAAGGTCGTCACCAGAGCGTCCATAATAACTCCTTTTTCTACCAACCGGATTATTAGTAGGATGAGGCATTGACCAGCTGCGACATCCTCGAATACCCAAAGAGGATCTAAGATGAAGAGGAGGATAACCAGATCCCGTGCCCTGACGGATAGGGGACTCACGAGAAGAATCTGGAGATTCCTCTCTATTCTCCTCAGATTCATGACCCAACTCCAGCTTCCTTTTTCGCGACGCTCTCTGCTCGATGGGGGCATTCTCTGCGGATTTGGAAGATTTCGACAGCACCATTTTTCCCTTCGAAGAATGTCGAGAGTTTTCTACCATATGGGCTGAAAAAGAAACAAAATAAAAGTTAGTTTCTCCGTATGAAAAGTATAGTCACAGCACTAAGATACAATAAAGTACTAACCAAGAGGATCGGATGATGAACTGATGAGAAAGTTATGAACACTTAACCCCGCCTTACGAAGGAAAGCCTCCCCGATCAGAAGAGCGCTTTGATATTTGTTTGCACGCATTTCGGGGATCTCAGTGATAAACTGTACATCGTCAGGAATAAGTTCACCAGTCGGTAAGCGACCTCCAGGAATCCAACTGGAACCATGATCCCATGAAAAAGGCATGGTCGAACCATCCGCCAAACAAATATTAGACGGAGGACGAACAAAGAAGAAATGAGATTTCCATGAAGGATTACTAGAAACAGGGGCGTCAAAGATTGCTCGACTAGGCCGCTGACTAGCGAAGAAATATCCGCGATTTGAAGGACTGGAAATATTGAAGCGGAAAAGTTGCGTAAAATTACGAAAAGAAGGTTTAAACCCCTTCGCAATCATCAAAACGGAAAAACAAACCATAAAAGCAACGGAATTTGGAACCAGCTGTGTCAAGCACACACTGAAAGTTTTCAAAACTTCGAGAAAGAGGGGAGACAAAGGAAGGCGCAGTCCGCTATTGAAGTGAGCCGTATAAAAGGCTCGACATCCCTCCGGGGGAGATGTGACCCTATCAGTGGAGGAAGGAAGAATTATCTCAGAACCTTCCGGAAAATATTTGGTATAATTATTCACAACCTCCGGGAATGTTTCCGCCGTATATGCGCAAGCTACCTCCTCAATTGGCTCAGAAATCTGAGGAACAGTACCTTTGCCCTTTTTGGCTCGGGCAGCTACATCCGCATCAGAAAGGATTCGTACCTTGAAAGTATCTTCTACAGGGACGACGAAGTCGGATACTGGAGTTTGTTCGCCCAAAGGATTAGAATGCAACTCCTCATCGTTATCAGGGGCGACGATCTCTCTAGAAGAAGAAGAAGATCTTCTTACAAAAGCCATATGTTCTGGTTCCCCGAAGATGAAGATCGATAAAAGAAAAATTTTATGAGATGAACGACTAGTCAGGAAAATGATTATGAGTTATAAGGAGGTGTAAAGGAAAAATGGCGAATTCGAAGGTCACCTATTTATAATAATATGGGAAAAGACGTTTCGAATTCATTGCAGCTAATCATGTTCCCGCCAAAAATGAAAGGATATGAAAAGCCTCCTGAATAGACGCGTGGCGGTTCGTAATCGGACAGAGAAAACGACTATCTATGATATGAAGCACTCTTTTCCTTACTTAAGATTTTTTCCCACAGGGTTTTTTCTTAAGAAAGGTTTTTAACGAGGCTCCATCCATAGAAAACAAACAGTCGTGAAGATTTATCTACTTCTACGAGCTTCTATTATCTATACGCTCGAAGAAGTGAGGGAGTACTGATGGGGGCTATTTCGCACCCTATATACTACTCGGATCGAATGAAGAAGATAAGATTGATTCGACCAATTCAAACAGATCGGGATCATCTTACCGACCCGGCCAAGTGCAGCTCGCTTCGATATAAGATTATACTCCGGACTCAAAAAGGATATTTGGGCCGAGTCCTATTAGGACTATGTTTCCTTGTAACGCTAGGTTTAACATTATATAAATACCTAGTTAATCATTGTATTAAACAACGACGAAATTCCTGAACTCTAAGAATACAGGATTTAACACTGCTTACAACAGCACAACTTAATAATATTCAATATTATTACTGAGCTTTTTACCTTCATATCGGTGTGTTTCTTAGCTTTGTTTTGTGGTTTTACTTCTTGTTCTTGAATATTGCTTTTCTTTGTAACCGATCCATCCGGAATAAAGTAACAGAGCCCTAAATAATATATATAAATATCGAAAACCCCCGATATCACAAATTCACTGATAATTGAATAACCTAACGAAATCCGGTTAAATCAGAGTCTCTACTACCAGAAACTTTATTGGTTTCACTATGCGCTGTGGTTTCTTTCCCAGCGATACACTTAGATTTATTGTCCCATAGGGGACTATCTCGGAGCCTCCAAATCCTACTAAAGGAGTGGCTATCTTTTGGAATGTTATTTCTCCTAAATTCATCTGCGTTAAGACCTCCTTAGATATAATGTTTGTTGAGCTTCCATTGTCGATTAGCATCCTCTTAACATTGTAGTTTTCTATCTCGAGTGATACCACCATTGGGAGGTCGGGGTTGTCTTCTTTCGTATCCCAAAAGAAGTTTCTCGGTACTTCATTCTCATTAAAACTAATGAGTTGTTATTTTGGTGGTTTGTTTTCTAGTGTCCATATTTCTTCAGGACGTCTTACATTTCCTAACAAAGATCTGGCGATTCTGCGGCGAGCATTACGACTGTCCCCCTCCGGATGGTCCACCTGAGTTGGTATGGATGGTGCAATTAATTTGATCATCGTTCAATTCTTGTGCTGGACCATTATTAGAGGACCTTCTTCTCGGGGTCCTTCTCTGATTATTGTTTCGAGGACTCCTGTTTCTATTCCTCTTGCGGTTGTTCCGCTCTAGGTAATCGTCCAATTTTCCTTGTTCGATTAGTCTCTCGATTTCCTATTTTAGGTGAAAACAGTCTTCCTTTCGGTGTCCATGGGCACGATGATACCTACAATATAGATTGTAGTTTCGCGCATCGGGCCTAGGTTGTGCAATTCTTTTCGCCGGCGGAATCCAGTTGTTCCTTTCTAATACTACAAGAATTTTGTCGATAGGAACAGTCAGTCGAGGATATTCTACCTGATTTATTCGATTCTTGTTAGACGATTCTGTTGACCTTGATCTAGGATAGATATTAGGTCTCTTATCCTGATCGTTCCGATTGTATTCTAGTCGTTGAAACACATTTCCTCTTTTGAAGGATCGATCATAATCAATAGGTCTTAAGGCAAGAGCTTTATCTTGCCGCCTCGATCCGGCAGTGGCAGTTTTGTTTCTATTCTTGTCTTTGAAAGAATTCATCTCCTCATGAGTCATGTATTTTGATGCCAAGGTCATAATATCAGCAAAAGTTCTTGGTTGCTTTCTGCTGAGAGCATTCCCGAATTGCCTGTTTTTGGTAAGATCGAAGAGTATGGAGATTATGTAATCGATGTTTGGGGAATCGATTTTTAGTAATTCGACATTAAATCTCGCCAACCAATTTCGCAAAGACTCTCCCTCTTGTTGATGGATGGTTCCGAGGTAGCTCATTGGCAGTTTCTGTCTCTCCTGCCTAGCGAATTGCTGTGTCAACTTATTGCATAATTCACGAAAACTGAAGATAGAGTTGATGGGTTGTTTTGTGAACCAATCCAAAGCTAGTCCTTCAAAGGTGGTAACCATCAGTTTGGCGGTGTACTTCGCCAAGTGAGCATATAAATTCATAATATTCGTGAAGCTAAAAATATAATCATCGGGATCGGTGGTTCCATCATATCTCGGTAGTCGTCCGGGGACCTGGCCGGATGATTGAGCTTCTTTTATCTCCCTACAAAAGGGGGAGCATGCTGCTAAGCTTTCTTGGAGCTCCGTGTTTCTGGCCCATGGATTTTGGATGGTCCGAAGACGTTGCTCTAGACGTATTTGTACCATCTTCTCAATTTCCCATTCCGAGATGCGGACTGCTCTTTGTCGATTAAGTATTTCATCAGCGACATCATCCTCCACGGGTATTATGGTATGTTCCTTCGATTCTCGTAGGGAAGTTTGTGGTCTTGTCCAATCTATTTTTCTCCGGATTCGCTCATCGGTTGGCTTTGTATTGCTCTTTCACGGACTGCGCAACGATCGATGTTCGCTCATAGGGCTATCTGCTTGTTGCGAGATTTGATCGACCTGCCTATGAGTTCTTTGAACAGGATTTGCCCTAGTAGTTCTAGGGTTTCTAAGAACTTGCTCGGGGATCAGTAGTTCCCCCGGGCATAGTGAATTAAACAGCATAGCGATCTGTCGCAACTTCTCCTGTGTTTCTGGAAGAGGGACTGGGATTGATGGAGCCACGTGAGCTTCCGGTATTAGGTTAGCGGCAGTCTCTTGTTGTCCTTGGGAGTTTTGAGCATGGATCCTTTGATGCTCCTGCTGATTGAGTGGTTTGTCGCTAGTTCTTTGTTTATTCTCATCGTTGGTGGTTGGAACGTTATTATTCGGACCGTCCTGTAAGTCATCAGACGTGATATGTGGATGCATCGTGTTACTTCTTGCCTCGTTACGAGCGTTCTTCCTCGGGCGAGCCATATGCCTATCGAATAATTAACTCAGCCCCTCGGTGGGCGCCAACTGATTTAACCGTTTTTCGTCGGGTTTTGATTAAATCTATATTTGAGGTTCACGAGGTTTATATTATATGTATTTGGGGCCTAGTTAATTTATTCCGGATGGATCGATATCAAGAATGAACAATATGTAAAGAGCAAATAAGAACACAAGACCAATGAATATTGAATATAGTATAGCAAAAGCTTTTCTATAGATTTATTATCAATTAGCCAGAGTAGGTAGGCGTAAGTTCTGAATCGTAGTTGTCTTGATACAATGTTTAACTAGGTATTTATATGTTATCAACCCTAGATATTCAAGAAAACATAATCCTATTAGGACTCGGCATATCTATCCTTCTTGACTCCGGATTGTAGTTTGGTTCGCCAATGAGAATCATCTTTTGATCGGATCGATGGATGATCCCGAATGAGCTTATATGGTCGAACCGATCTGAGGTCTTCAAGTCGATCCAAGTATTATATTGGGCGTAAAACAGTCCCCATCAACTGATCTTATTTGATAAGTTGATCACATTTCATGAATCAACCAAAGTATTGGTAAAAGGCAAATAGGATAAACCTGTCATGATCATTTACACTTCATGGACAGCAAAGTCAAAGAAGAGTAAAATGAAGAAGAATTTATTCTCTTCTAAATTCGACCATAAAGGTAGTCGAAAGAATGCAAGTAGCCTATAAGTCGAATTATCCCACTGCATCTAAGAAAGGCACTGATAAGTTTAATTGATTAGATGATTTAATTAATTAAGCAACGTTTCAATTAAAGGGTTAATTAAAAAGGGAATTGAATCAATTAAACCATTAACTCAATTCTATTGAATTAATGTGTTAAGTTCAAAATTAATACAAAAATAATAATCCACAACTTTGGCACGCTAAACTTAAGAGTAGGATTCAAAGTTGGTTTCGCCTAACCTTCTTGAAAAATAGATCTTAGATGGACTTCCAACCTGCGAATCATGTCTCAAAGGAGAGGTGACCAGGTCTCCCTTCACAGGGAATCCAGAGCGAACCAAACAATATCTGGATTTAATCCATGCATATGAATATGGACCACTAAAAGTTAGTGTGAGATGAGATTGCTCATACCTCGTACGTTTTTGCTAATGGCTTTGGTCGTTAGTGAAGAATGTATCTAGTGAGATACAAATTCAAGAAACCTTTGAAAAATTCAAAGTATTTCAAAACGAAGTAGAGAATCAACAAAGACATAGTATTGCGACTATTCGATCTAATCAAAATGGCAAATACTTAAGTCAAGGATTCATCAATTATATTACTGAGAATGAGGTTCTCATACAATAAACTCCTCATGAGACACCTCAACTTATTAGAGTGTCTAAGAGATGGAATCTAACATTGTTAGACATTGTTCGATCCACGATGAGTTTTGTTAAGCTTCTTCATGCATTTTAGGGGTTTGTCCTCCTGACTGCATCAAAGATACTGAGCAAAGTACCTTCAAAGTCCGTGCCTACAAAGCTTTACCAAGAAAGGTATGGCAAAATACCTCTATGCTCTTACTTCTGAGTATGGAGATCCTGCCGATGGTAGAAACAAGAAAGGAGATAAATTGGCTAGTAGATCCAATTTGTATATAATTGTGGGGTATCCAACGAAATCCATTGGATACCTGTTCCACGACAGTGAGAAACAATCGTTTCTCCTAAGTACCCATTCCACAGTTGATGAATTCCTCGTCAAAGGAAATTGGGAATGTCATGGAACTCGATGAAGTCCAAGATTTGGACCCATCCCCACAAACAGTGGGAGTTAATCCAGAAACTACTAAACCATCAAGTACACCAATACTTCGTAGATCTGATCAAGTTCATAAAGAGCTTGAAAGATATGGTTTCACCATATACGAAGAAACTACATTCAATGTAGATGCGCATGCATGACTGGAGTTCATGCAATCCAGAATGGATCCCATCCATTCCAACAAGGTATAACCTTGGTTGATCCACCCGAGGGATTTATCCCTATAAGTTGCCTATAAGTTGTGAGTGGATCTTCATGCTTGGAATGGATGAAGAGGTGTTGCCTCTAAGGATAGACTAGTGGTAAAAAGGATATTCACAATGTTCTGGAACATATTTTGATGAAACCTTTTCTCCAGTAGCAATGTCTTAATCCATTTAGATTCTCATCAAAACGAGTATGAACCTTGAGTGTACAAGAGGATTAGTGGGTGTTGGATAAGGATGAAGATGAAGAGCACTGAAGTCAATTAGTAAAGGGTGGTTTTGATGATTTCCAAAACCTTAGATCAGCTAAGTATGGAAAACTTAGTTGTAAAATCCCTAAGAAGGGTCAAAGATTCAAGGTCCAGAAGACTACTGATCTGCTGAAGGAAAGAAATCAGACTGGTGAAGATCAGCCGACTCAAATCAGATTTGTTCAAGTTTGGGATCAGTTTCGTTCATCATCAGACTTGCACTTTCGATCAGCCAAGTGGAAAGGATCAAGTAGTCTACCCAGCGGTAATAAATGCCCCTCGAAGTAATAAATGCTGAAGTACAAGGTTATTAAAGATAAATGATTGAAGAAAGACCTCGTATAAGCTTGGTGCATTTAATGCTGCCTGACAGAAAGTACAGTTCGCAGTACTGTCACTGTGCAGAGAGCCGTTCGCGGATTTTAAGGACAAGTAATCAAGAGATTTGAATTTTGTCTTTCTTCAACGGACAAAATTCAAAGAGTGACTATAAATAGCTGAAGAGACGAAGAAAAAGAAAAATACAACTTCTGATAGATCGATTAAAAAGCAAAATTTTTCTATGTCTCAAAAGCTCAAGAACAGCTCACTCGTCTGCTGAAATTCATTTGTTGACAGAAGCCGTTGAAGTTCAAGAAAACATTTTCTGAGTGAATATGTGAGAGAAAAGAGTTGTGAGGAGTTCTTTTCCATCTTTGTGAGTGATAAGTCTCTGTAGAATAGGTCTTCTTTGTGATTTCCTATTGCGCACTTGTGGTCATTTCATTTGTTGTTCGACGCAAGCAGAGTGTACTAATTACTTTGTGTTCTTATTATAACCCAAGATCTGTGTGACTTGGAAGAGTGGACTAAAGGATATTTAAATCCATATAACCACTATAAAAATTCTTGTGTTTTTACATAGCTTTTACTTACATATTTTCAGATCTGCATAAAAACACTTGATTAACTGTTTGAAAAAGGTTTAAAGGAGTTTTTATAAAACTGGGGATTAAATTTCAAACTACTAAGTATACTTGTGAAAAATACTTTATAAATCCGCTGCAAGTATTCTGGTATTAAAACTGATTTTGACAAAAATCACCTAAGTAACTATCAGATTAGTGGTCAGCAAAGCTGTTCAAAGATTTGTTCGCGATCAGCCTTGTAAACTCACAGTTCGGTAACAGCTTAGTCTGTTTAAGTTTGAACAACAGTTTTAAAGTTAAAATTTGATTAAAATTTTCAGAGGTCTATTCACCCCCCCCCCCTCTAGACCTCATCGGACCACTTGGGACCAACAAGTTGTATCAGAGCAGGTGGTTCATTAGAATCAGCTGCCTGATCAACGAGCTTGATCCGAGTGTTTTTCAAAGGTTTTCAAACTTTTCAAAAGAGCATCTTTTTGAAAAATTAAAATATTTGAAAAATTGATTATATCAGCCATGTTCCCCACATAGCTGGTATGAGCTTTGAAGACTGGAAGATCATAATGGAGATCTTCTTAGCAGCCTACAATGATAACATGTACACATGTATCATCAAAGGTCCATTCAAATTCACCAAGACTATTAAGGTTGATGAAGTCGATATAGTGGTGGAGAAAGACTTAACAGAGATGACAGCCGAAGAAATAAAGCTGTTCAACCTGGACAAAGTTGGGCGTTTTATCATGACCAAGGCCCTTGACAATGATAGATTTGACAAAGTCAAGCACTGCAAGACTGCCAAAGAAATGTGGGATAAGGTCACTGATATGAGAGAAGGAAATGACGCTATCAAAGAGCATCAGCTGAGTGTTGCTCTGGAAAAGCTGGACAACTTCAAGATGAAGTCTGCGAAATCCATTGATCAGATGGATACAAGGTTTACAAGGACGATGAATGAAGTTTTAAAGCTTGGAAAAACCTTCACTGATAAGGAGATAACCATCAGAGTGTTGAAGGCTCTACCTCCTAAGTTCAATATTAAGGTGACAGCCATAGAAGAGTCGAGAGACTTTGGAAAGATCTCACTCACCGAGCTGTTCTCAGTACTCAAGGCGTATGAGTATAAATTGCCATGAATGGGTGTTGAAGAATCCTCTACTTCAAGTCCCACAGCTGCCCTGGTTGCTGCTGAAAATCCTAGGAGGCCAGCTTACAAAAGCAAAGACGTGGACTCATCTGATGAAGCCACACTACTCAACAAAAAGGAGTACACTGCTGGAGACGTAGCATTGCTGATGAATAATTTCAAGAAGTTCTACAAGCGAATAATGAAGAACAAATACAACAATGCTTTTACTTTTAACCCTACTTCTTCTTCTCAAGATAAAGATTCTTATAAATCTAAAATGATGTGCTATAACTGCAGGAAATTGGGTCATTTCATCAGAGACTGCCCATATCCTAAAGTTGAGAAGTACACTGAAGAAGAAAAGAGAATCAGAAAGGAAAGAAAGCATCAGAAAGGCAAGGTGCTGGTGGCAGAAGCGGAAAAGCTAGCTGCTATCTACTCATCATATTCGGATTCAGACACTTCTGATGAAGAGAGACCTGCTCTTCTCTGCCTGATGGCTAAGGAATCTGATGGGCTCCGAGGATGATGAGGTAACTCCTCTAGATAATGAATTATTTAATTCATTTGAACAAATAATGCTTAACAATACAAGTATTGCTGAAGCATTTACAAAGCTTAAGGAAGAGATGATATTGCTAAGAGAGCAAAACAGTTCACTGAAACTTAAGGCTGAAAACCCAAAAGAATCAGATGAATACAAACAGCTTGAGCAAGAAAATGAATCTCTGAAAGCTGAATGTGAAGTCCTTCAAGGAAAAATCATGGAACTTGAAAAGTCAATAGAGTCTCATGAAAAGTCAACTGTTGCATCCACTCTTATCACTAGTAAACAGAAGACACCTTTAGATCAGGATAAGTTAGAACTGAACCATACTGAAAAGTTTATATCAGCTGACAACAGTAAGGTCATTTTGCATGTTTAGACCACTAAACCTGCTTCACATGAGAAAGTGTTGAAGGAGACGAAAACACCTAAGGCTAAAAAGAGCAAAGAGCCTAGTGTAGGAAAACAGACTGGTAAGTCCTAACAGAAGAGTCCTAGGAAGTCTTCTGATAAGGCTAAAACCAATCAGACTAGTGATAAAACTAAGTCGTTTGTTAATGAGCAAGCATCTAGTAATCCAAAGAAGCATAAAAACAAGAAAAATCAAAATGCTTTGTATGGAAATGAGTCTTATTATGTGCAACCTGATGCATATCCTCCTATGTATCATGCACCTCAATTTCCAACTTACTATGCACCATATCCTGCTCATCCAATGCATGCATATCCTGCTTATCATGCATCTTATTCTGCTTATGAACAATATCCTTATCATGCTGATTATCAACAACATGACATATCTGATAAACGTGATAAAGGCAAAACTGTTCATGCTCCTGCTGAAACACAGAAACCTAAGAAGCCTAAGACATCAACATTTTGGGTTGTCAAAGGTGGAACTAATCCTTCAGGACCCTCTCAATAAGGTAACCTAAAACAATTTTATTTTGTTTTGTAGGTTAGGATTAGGAGTAGGAGTAAAGTAGAGAAGACCTGGTACTTGGACAGTGGCTGTTCAAGACACATGTGTGGAAACATACATGAGCTGACTGATGTTGTTGCTGTGGATGGTCCAAAAGTCACTTTTGGAGACAGCAAGGAAGGCAAGATTGTAGCAAGTGGAAAGCTGATCAAAGGCAACATTGAGATTTCTGACGTCTCCTATGTTAAAGGCCTCAAATACAATTTGCTGAGCATAAGTCAATTTTGTGACAAAGGATATTCAGTCATCTTCTCAACATATAAGTGCTACGTTGAACAGATTGGAACAAAGAAGGTCATTTTATCTGGAAGACGACAAGGGAATGTCTACACAGTGGACTGGAATTCTGTTGACAAGAATTCAAGTATTTGTTTGGTGGCATCAACACCAAGTGAAGTCAGTTGGCTGTGGCACAAAAGAATGAATCATGCGAATTTCAAGACCATCAACAGACTTATCAAGAATGATCTGGTAGATGGAATTTCAAAGACAGTCATGAGCAAAGACAAGCTTTGTGACGCATGTCAGAAGGGTAAACAAATCAAGTCATCATTCAAAAGCAAGAAGCACCAATCATTGGAAGGATCTTGGAGCTGCTACATATGGACTTATTTGGACCCATTGATCCAATCAGCAACGGTGGAAAGAAATACTGCCTAGCTGTTGTGGATGACTATTCAAGATACACTTGGGTAATTTTCATGAAGAAGAAAAGTGAAACCAAGGAGCATCTTACAAATCTGATGGAGAAGATTCAGAATAAAAAGAGTATGAAAATACTGAAGATCAGATCAGATAGAGGGACGAAATTTACAAACTCTACTGTTGAAGATTATTGTAATGCCAGAGGAATCAGTCTTGAGTACTCTGCTGACAGAACCCCTCAACAGAACGGAGTTGCTGAAAGGAGAAACAGAACTCTGAAAGAAGCTACCAGAACGATGATAGCTGAAACTAAGCTGCCTCAATGATTTTGGGCAGATGCAACAAATTCAGCATACTTTACCCAAAACCGATTCATGATCAACAAGCACCAAAACAAGACTCCATATGAAGTTTGGAACAATGCATATGAGTAGGTGGTTCAATAGAAGATTGAACGCATCGAACGACCCGAACAGAGAAACCCATTGTGGAAGCGCATGTCGCATATCGGTGATGGGATGTTTCTCAAGGATTATAATAGTGTACGATTTAGTCCTTTGACTTGAGGTGCTAGGGCGAATTCGGTGCATGAAATTGCGTGCTTAGATCTAGGTATAGGTTACTTAGCTTGATCATAACATGCCTAGGATGGGTGCGTATGGACATGTACGCGAGTAGTTAGTACCAATATGGAATCTATTGACTCATCGTAATGGATGAGAGAATTTCCTATACGATTCTTAGATAATATATCCGAGAAACCCGTGGCCACGGTCGAAGACGGATTTGGAAAGGGGTTTCCAAATTTAGCAGTCACACTGGAATATTATCCTGAATTAGAAAGTATAGTTATCGAAACAAATTTGGAGGTGCCGATCAATTCACACACCCTAAGTCTTGATCGGGAATATTAGTCGATAGAAGGACCGTATGTACATGGTAATTATATGAGATGAGGTTCACAAATATCAATTCACCTGAAGTTGGGCTTCATGGGCTTGTGGCTAGACATCGACCATGAAGTGTGGGTACTCCTGAGTTAATAGAGGATTTGATTCTAGGAGTGGTCAATTAAATGTTCTTTAATTGACCGGAGCAATTTATTGTTCATAAATTAAATCACGAAGAACTCGTGGGCCTGCTGCCAATTGATGGTGAACCCAGAGGGTCACACGCAATACAATTGGACGGTGACTGTTGAAAAAGGACATAAAAGGAATTAATTGATTTAAAGGTAATTAAATCAATTAAATGATTTAAAGTATTAATTCAAGTGGGAGTTTAATTAATTGGTTGACTTAATTAATTAAATACTTAATTAAGTTGCTAATTAATTATTTAAAAGAAATATTGATTTATTTGGATTGGGCATTTAATTAAAGTAGTTAATTAAATGAAAGGCTTGCAAGACATGGGCCTTTAATTAAAAGCCCATAAGGAGTCTTGCAAACCTAGGTCAAATAGAAGTATATAAATAGAGTTCTACCAGAGCTCAGAAAGTGGAACACTCTAGCAGAAAAACCCTGAGCTCCTTCTCTGACCTAGCCGCCCCCTCTCCCTGCGCCGCTCCTAGCCTCCGCCGCCTCCTCTTGGCCGTGAGCTGCTACGCCGCCGCCGCACCACCTCCCTTGTTCTACCGTGGTAGATCTTGCCTTGCCAAGTAGATCTGCACAGTCCTGCAATAACATATCTCCTAGATCCAGTTCTGAGCATAAGACTAGGAGGTGTTACCAGAATCCAGTTGGTGTGGACTATCTTTGGAGGTGAGACATTTGGATCACTTATGTGAACCAGATCCAGATTCAGAATCAGAACTGAAGGTTGCCACCACCTTGCCTGTGGTGAGGTAAATCGCAAAAACTCCCTTGTTTAATTCATTGTGTGTTTTTGTTTCATGCTTTCGTATATATAATTTGGAGAGTCATATATGGGACCTTGGGTGCTTCGAAAAATTTTAAATTCCGCACTGTATGTTGTTCTGACAATCGAGGCAACCCAACCACTATCCCAACAGTGGTATCAGAGACAACTCCAACATTATTATACGAAAAGCCTGAACATAATGTGTTTCATCGTATATGTTTAATTATGTATATGTAAACACGTGATAATTATGTTCTGGAAATTGATTCTTACTTGTTATGACTAGATCTATGATTGGGTAAAACTGCTTTTTCAGATCTGTGCCGTTTTATAGTTTTTGAAAACATCAGGACTTTTATGCAAAGTAATCGCAAATTAGGGTTTCAAGAGCTGAAAATTAAATTTTTTCGAATCTGGAAATTTCAAAATTGCTGGACTGTTTTGCAAATCTGGTCGCACGTATTTTGGGGTCATTTTGTAATTTCCGAAAGTTTAGGGACTGTTTTGCAATTACCAAAAATTCAGGGAAAAATCGAAAATTTTCAGAATTCAAAAATTTTATTTTCTGGTAGCTGCCCGAATCTGCTCAGGGGTGTTTTTGTAACATTTTAAAAGTTTTGGGGTCAAAATGCAATTTTTTAAAGTTGAGGGGCGAAAATGCAATTTTCAAAAGTTTAAAAATAGAATCTGAATTTGAGCAGAAAATTTATTTTTGTTTACCCGGATATTCATTTTGTCATAATTAGTAGTGACTAAAAAGTAAGAATCATAGAAAGTTAGTTTTAAAAGGTAGTTTTAAAATTAAGAAAGAAATAGGTAAAAGTAGTTTGCGTGTTTCTTGCTCTACGTGAATTGTTTACGTGGTTTTTGATCCAGACGAGCCTTGACCTTAGGTTAGATGTGATTGGTTTAATTTATTGTTTGGTTTTTATTGGGCCTTCGAGCCTATTATGGTTTTTGGGCCACTTTGAGCCTTTGTAATAGAATAGGGCTTTACTGCTTTCCTAGATTAGGATGGAGGCCCGTTTACAAGCAAGGTGGGAGCCCAAGAAGATATGAAGGCCATGTATGCATGGTACATTGTGTAATAGCATAGGCCTATTTGCCAACCTTTAGATTGACCAATAGGGCCAACATCATTGGCTCGATGATGGCCTGCATAGGAGGCTCCCGATCGAAAACATATTGTGGTAGTATGCATGCTAGGCTTGTATGGCTTTTATTTATTTGTCGATTTATATTTAGCTTGTATGAGATGCGCGCTAGAATTTAGATCGTAATAAAAGATAAAAGGTTAACTGAATCGGTGAGATCTCGAGGAGAGTTAGCATAACTTTCAAACCAGAAATTCCCCTCTCGAATCAAATATTAAGTCAATTGGGTACATTTAAAATGAGGTTTTAAAGATCCAAGCCTTCCATCAATAGGAACTAGTGTGAGTTGTCTACTTATTGACGGAGGTGATCCAGAGTCTGGCACCCGAGTCAAAGAAAGGGGCAATACACGAAACTCCTTGATTCTTGTTTTTAACTAAACTCGACAAGGGTGAGGACTGGTCGGGATGTGAAGATCGACCGATAACTAGTTACGGAGAATTCACGACCGGGCCCGTTGCTCATCATGATTGATGGGTTTTACTTAACGATTAGTAGCATTTATGATGTAGCAGTGCTAGATAAATGTGAAAACCGAGGCAAAATAGCTTGAAGGTTGTGGAGTAACACAATTGGTAAAAGTATACCTACCTGGAGAAGTAATTGTATGGCTACGAGTCGTGGGTGCAATTAATTGCTGCTGGGACGTCAAGACCTACTAGGAATTAAATTTTCCGAGCAATTTAAGGGGTAATTGTTTCGATAAAATAGTGGGAGAACTTTTTCGTAAACAAGTCCAAAATTCGCTAATTATAAGTATTAGACATAAGATCAGTTAGCTAAACGTTGTCTTCTTTCCATTTGTAGATATTAAGTACAATGTCTAAGAATTCATTATCTGTTATCCTCGACTCAAACAAATTGAATAGCTCAAATTTTGTCGAATGGCTTAGAAATCTCAGAATTGTCCTCGACTCCGAGCGACGAAGCTATGTGCTCGACACACCCATGCCTGCTGCACCCGCAGCACGAGCTAGTGAGGAACAACGAACCGCCCATGCTAAAAGGGTTGATGATGATCTTCAGGTTCGATGTCTCATGCTAGCCTCGATGTCGAATGAACTGCAGAAACAGCATGCTGAAATACCGCTTGCTAGAGATATGCTTCTGCACCTCCAGCAGATGTTTGGAGAAAGGTCTCGCACCGAAAGGTTCGCGACCACTAAGGAGTTGTTTTATCTCAAGATGGCTGAGGGAAGCAGTGTCAAGGATCACTGTCTACGATTCATCAACCTGGTTGAAAAACTGGGGCGATTGGACGTAGATTTGCACGTTGATCTTAGCACTGACCTCCTCCTCCATACGCTGCCCCGTTCTTTTGACCAGTTCGTGTTGATCATCAACATGGAGGATAGAACCCTCGCACTTCACGAACTGACCAATTTGTTTGTAACGGCGGAAGCGACTCTCAAGAAAGAGAAGCCGGTAATGATTGCACACCAATCGAAGGCTGCAAAGCCCAAGAAAGGTAAGAAGAAGAAGAAGGTGTTCTCTTCGAAGGCAGTCACAAAGGTGGTTGAAAAGAAGCGCAAGAGCCCAGAAGACGAATGTTTCCACTGCAAGAAAGCAGGGCACTGGAAAAGGAACTGCCCAGACTACCTATAGATGAAACTGGTAGCCAAAGGTATTTTCTTGGTTGAAGTTAATATTTCTATTAATTGTGCATCGTGGGTGTTAGACACCGTAGCAGGTTCTCATATCTGCAATGATTTGCAGGTGATGGGAGCAGTAAGATACCTGAAGCCCGGGGATAGAATCCTGCGTTTTGGAAACGGAGCTAGGATCGTTGCTGAGACTATAGGGGACGTGGAATTAGTTTTAGGAAAGTTTACTTTGGTTTTAAGGGATTGTCTGTACGTTCCAAACATTATTATGAACATCATTTCTATTCCTAAGTTGGATATTGATGGTTTTAATTTTTCCATTCAAAATGGGGCTTTTTGCATATTTAAAGGTGGTTTAATGTATGCTCGTGGTACTTTGATAGATGGTCTGTATTCCTTAGAACCTATAAATTCCAACGTTATGCACATTCAATCTAGAAAAAGAAAATATGATAATCAAACTCCACAACTTTGGCACGCTAGACTTGGACATATTTCCATGAGTAGGATTCAAAAGTTGGTTTCGTCTAAGGCTCTTGAAATAATGAACTTGGATGAACTCCCAACTTGCGAATCCTGTCTCAAAGGAAAGATGACCAAATCACCCTTCACATGGAATTTCGAGCAAACCAAGCAAACATTGGATTTAATCCATACTGACGTTCGTGGACCATTTAGTGTCAACGCGAGAGGAGGATTCTCTTACTTCGTAACATTCACCGACGATTTTAGTCGTTATGGATATGTGTATCTTATGAAACACAAATCCGAAACTTTTGTGAAATTCAAAGAGTTACGAATGGAAGTTGAGAACCAACTTGGACATAGTATTAAAGCACTTCGATCTGACAGAGGTGGTGAGTACTTAAGCCAAGAATTCCTTGATTATCTAAAAAATAATGGAATTCTCGCACAGCGAACTCCCCCTAGGACGCCCCAACTCAATGGAGTGTCTGAGCGGAGGAATCGAACTTTGTTAGACATGGTTCATTCCATGATGAGTTTCGCTGATCTTCCCTTTTTGTTTTGGGGCTTAGCCCTATTAACTGCCTCGAAGATACTAAACATAGTACCTTCGAAGTCAGTGCCAACGACACCTTACCAAGTATGGTATGGTAAAGCACCCGTGTATTCGTACTTACAAGTATGGGGATCTCCTGCGTATGTAAAGAACAAAAAGGGAGATAAGCTAGATAGTAGATCTAGTTTGTGCAAATTTGTGGGGTATCCAAAGGAATCCATTGGATACCTGTTCTTCGATCCTAAAGAACGTAATACGTTCGTGTCTAGGAAAGCCCACTTCTTGGAAGAGGATTTCCTCACCAACCGAAATGGGACAATCGTAGAACTTGATGAAGTCCAGGAATCGGACCCATCCCCACAAACAGTGGGTGCTGAACCAGAATTTATTGAACCTACTAGTACACCTACTCTTCGAAGGTCTGATCGAATTCGTAAGGAGCCAGAGCGATTTGGTATCATTCACGAAAACGAGAAAGTTGATGGTGATCCAAAGACCTATCAAGAAGCAATGTCAGACATAGACTCGGGTGCGTGGCTCGAAGCCATGCAATCCGAAATGGATTCAATGCATTCCAACAAGGTTTGGACCTTGGTCGATCCACCTGAGGGAACTATCCCTGTAGGATGCAAATGGATCTTCGAGCGTAAGCTTGGAATGAATGGAGAGGTATTAATTCATAAAGCTCGCTTAGTGGCGAAAGGGTATTCTCAAAGGCCTGGAATAGACTATGAGGAAACCTTCTCTCCCATGGCGATGTCGAAATCCATTCGGATACTACTTGCCATAGCCGCGTGGCATGACTACGAAATATGGCAAATGGACGTAAAGACCCCCTTTCTCAATGGAGACATTGACAAGGAGATCTTTATGCAACAACCTGAAGGTTTTGCATCCAAAGGAAGTGAGCACAAATTGTGTAAACTTCAAAGGTCAATCTATGGCCTCAAACAGGCGTCCCGAACCTGGAACATACGATTTGATGAGACGGTCAAAACATTTGGCTTCATCAAAAACGTATATGAACCTTGTGTGTACAAGAAGAATAGTGGGAGCTCGATACAATTCATTGTTTTGTACGTCGATGACATTTTGTTAATCGGAGAAGATATCAAGATGTTAGCGCAGACTAAAGCGTGGTTATCCGCGCAGTTTTCCATGAAAGATATGGGAGACACATCTTACGTATTAGGAATACGTATCTATAGGGATAGATCGAAGAAGATTATAGGACTCTCCCAATGTCAGAACATCAACACAATTTTGAAGAGATACAAAATGGAAGAATCCAAGAGAGGATTGCTTCCAATGAGACATGGTATCTGTCTTTCTAAGTCAATGTGCCCTACAATCGACGAAGAAAAGACGATAATGTCTCTCATACCTTATGCCTCTGCTATAGGAAGCATAATGTATGCGATGTTGTGTACTCGACCAGACATAGCAAACGCTCTAAGTGTAACGAGCCGCTATCAGTCAAATCCAGGCGAAGAGCACTGGACTGCCGTAAAAGGAATCCTAAAGTACCTGCGAAGGACTAAGGATATGTTTTTGGTCTACGGTGGTAGTGGAGAACTGAAACTTGAAGGATTCACTGATTCGAGTTTCCAGTCTGACGTGGATGATTTTAAATCCAACTCTGGATACATATTCCGCATCAATGGTGGAGCAGTCAGTTGGAAAAGCTGTAAGCAATCTACCACTGCCGACTCAACCACAGAAGCAGAATATATCGCAGCATCAGATGCGGCAAAAAAGAAAGTGTGTGGATGAAAAACTTCATCCAAGAATTGGATGTTGTTCCTAGCATTGCTGAACCTGTAGTCGTCTTTTGTGACAACAACGGGGCGATAGCTCAAGCGAAGGAGCCGAGATCACACCATCAATCCTAACACGTACAGAGGAAATACCATGTGATCAGGGAGATCATTGGTAAAGGAGACATGCACATGGAGTTTGTCAAATCAGAAGACAACGTAGCTGTCACACTAACTAAGCCACTTTCACAAAAGGCGTTCGAAGGACATCTAGAAAAGATGGGTCTTTGAAACATAGGTGAATGGCTTTAGGGCAAGTGGGAGATTGATAGGATAGTGCCCAGCAAGCCAGTTTAACTAGCTTGTAATAGGTCTATTATGTATGAAACAATCTTTGATTTTATAATAATACGCACGTTTAATTATATCTGTATAAGGATAAACAATGGCCAACTTCATGAGCAAGGTATTTGAGGCCAGTGCATATGAGTAGGTGGTTCAATAGAAGATTGAACGCATCGAACGACCCGAACAGAGAAACCCATTGTGGAAGCGCATGTCGCATATCGGTGATGGGATGTTTCTCAAGGATTATAATAGTGTACGATTTAGTCCTTTGACTTGAGGTGCTAGGGCGAATTCGGTGCATGAAAGTGCGTACTTAGATCTAGGTATAGGTCACTTAGCTTGATCATAACATGCCTAGGTTGGGTGCGTATGGACATGTACGCGAGTGGTTAGTACCAATACGGAATATTGACTCATTGTAATGGATGAGAGAATTTCCTATACGATTCTTAGATAATATATCCGAGAAACCCGTGGCCACGGTCGGTGACGGATTTAAAAAGGGGTTTCCAAATTTAGGAGTCACACTGGAATATTATCCTGAATTAGAATGTATAGTTATCGAGACAAATTTAGAGGTGCCGATCAATTCACACACCCTTAGTCTTGATCGGGAATATTAGTCGATAGGATGACCTTATGTACATGGTAATTATATGAAACGAGATTCACAAGTATCAATTCACCTGAAGTTGGGCTTCATGGGCTTGTGGCTAGACATCGACCATGAAGTGTAGGTACTCCTGAGTTAATAGAGGATTTGATTCTAGAGGTGGTCAATTAAAGGTTGTTTAATTGACCGGAGCAATTTATTGTTCATAAATTAAATCACGAAGAATTCGTGGGCCTGCTGCCAATTGATGGTGAACCAAGAGGTTCACACACAATACAATTGGACGGTGACTGTTGAAAAAGGACATAAAAGGAATTAATTGATTTAAAGGTAATTAAATCAATTAAATGAATTAAAAGTATTTAATTCAAGTGGGAGATTAATTAATTGGTTGACTCAATTAATTATATACTTAATTAAGTTGTTAATTAATTATATAAAAGAAATATTGATTTATTTGGATTAGGCAATTAATTAAAGTAGTTAATTAAATGAAAGGCTTGCAAGACATGGGCCTTTAATTAAAAGCCCATAAGGAGTCTTGCAAACCTAGGTCAATTAGAACTCTATAAATTGAGTTCTACCAGAGCTCAGAAAGCTAACACCCTAGCACAAAACCCTGGCCTCTTTTCTCTGACCTAGCCGCCCCCTCTCCTGCGCCGCCAAGCTAGTGCCGCCGCCACCGTGTTGCCGTGAGCTGCCCTAGCGCCGCCGCCGCCTCTCCCTTGTTCCACTGTGCTAGATCTTGCCTTGCCAAGTTGATCTGCAAAGTCCTGCAACAACAAATCTCCTAGATCCAGTTCTGAGCCTAAGACTAGGAGGTGTTACCAGAATCCAGTTGGTGTGGACTATTTTTTTAGGTGAGACACTTGGATCACTTCTGTGAACCAGAACCAGATCCAGATTCAGAATCAGAACTGAAGGTTGCCACCACCTTGCCTGTGGTGAGGTAAACCACAAAAACCCCCTTGTTTAATTCATTGTGTGTTTTTGTTTCATGCTTGCGTATATATAATATGGAGATTCTTATATGGGACCTTGGGTGCTTCGAAAATTTTTAAAATTCCGCACTGTATGTTGTTCTGACAATCGAGGCAACCCAACCACTATCCCAAAAGTGGTATAAGAGCCAACTCCATAATTATTATACAAAAAGCCTGAACATAATGTGTTTTCATCGTATATGTTTGATTATGTATATGTAAACACGTGATAATTATGTTCTGTAAATTGATTCTTACTTGTTATGACTAGATCTATGATTGGGTAAAACTGCTTTTCAAGATCTGTGCCAATTTTAAAGTTTTTGAAAACTTCAGGACTTTTTGTGCAAAAAAAATCGCATACAGGGTTTTTAAAAGGCTGAAAAATTCGAAATTTTTGGATCTGGAAATTTCAAAATTTCTGGACTATTTTGCAAATCTAGTCGCACGATTTTTGGGGTCGTTTGTTTGGGGACTATTTTGCAATTACTGAAACTTCAGGGGCCTGTTTGCATAGGGGTGTTTTTGTAACCTTTTAAAATTTTTGGGGTCAAAGTGTAATTTTCAAAATTGAGGGGCGAAAATGCAATTTTTAAAAGTTGAAAAACAGAATCTGAATTTGAGCAGAAAATTTGTTTTTGTTTACCTGAATATTCATTTTGTCATAATTAGTAGTGACTAAAAAGTAAGAATCATAGGAAGTTAGTTTTAAAAGGTTGTTTTAAAATTAAGAAAGAAATACGTAAAAGTTGTTTGCCTGTTTCTTGCTCTACATGAACTGTTTACGTGGTTTTCGATCGAGCCGAGCCTTGACCTTAGGTTAGATGTGATTGGTTTAATTTATTGTTTGGTTTTTAATGGGCGTAGAATGGAGGCCCGTTTACAAGCAAGGTGGGAGCCCAATAAGATATGAAGGCCATGTATGCGTGGTACATTGTGTAATAGCATAGGCCTGTTTGCAAACCCTTTAGATTGACCAATAGGGCCAACATCATTGGCTCGATGATGGCCCACATAGGAGGCTCCCGATCGAAAACATATTGTGGTAGTATGCATGCTAGGCTTGTATGTCTTTTATTTATTAGTCGATTTATGATTGCTTGTGTGTATGCGCGCTAGAATCTAGATCTTAATAAAAGATAAAGCATAACTGAATCGACGAGATCTCGAGGAGAGTTAGCATAACTTTCAAACCAGTAAATCCCATTTTGAATTAAATAGTAAGTCATATTGGATTAAAATAAAATGAAGTATTTATATACATCCAAGCCTTCCATCAATAGGGACTAGCGTATGTTGTCTACTTATCGATAGAGGTGATCCAGAGTCTGGCACCCGAGTCGAAGAAAGGGACAATAAGCGAAATTCCTTGACTCCTGTTTTTAACTAAACGCGACAAGGGTGAGGATTGGTCTGGATGTGAAGATCGACCGATAACTAGTTACGGAGAATTCACGACCGGGCCAGTTGCTCATCATGATTGATGGGTTAGACTTAACGATTAGTAACACTTATGATGTAGTAGTGCTAGATAAGTGCGAAAACCAAGGCAAAATAGCTTGAAGGTTGTGGAGTGACATAATTGGCAATAAGTATGCCTACCTGGGGAATTGGTTGTATGGCCACGAGTCGTGGGTGCAATTAATTGCCGCTGGGACGTCAAGACCTACTAGGAAATAGAATTTCCCGTACAATTGAAGGGGTAATTGTTTCGATAAAATAGTGGGAGAACTTCTACGATAGAAAGTCCAACCTTTGTAGATTATAAGTATTATTCATTAACTAGTCCACTGAATGTTTGTCTTCTCTTTAAAATTAGATACTGAGATATCTGTAATTATCCATTTTACTATTTGTCCTCGACAAATAAAATAACTGGATCAAAATTTCGACTAGGCAAGAAACTTGAGAATTGTCTTAAATTCCAAAAGGGGAATGATGTTCTTAAACGACGAGCCTATGCGTTATGCGCTTACGAGATAAGAATAAAAGAAGCGAATCACCCGTAGAATATGGGAATATTAATGATCGTTTTCTCCTATAAAGATGAATCTCAAAAGTGAAACGAATCACCTATAGAGTATGGGAATCTTAATGATCGTTTCCTCAAATAAGCATCAAGATTGAACGAGCTATGGAAGCAACATGAGAAGTATGTCTGAAGCTTCCACCTCAAAAGGCCCGTTTTGAGGAACAGTCTTTTGAAGCAAACCTCCACCTCAAAAGGCTTGTTTTGAGGAGTAGTTTTGAATCGATTTGATTCGAGACTTCTAAGGAATTGTTTCAAAACTCGAAAATAAATGAAGGAACTAGTGTCAAGGATCACTGTCTTTGTTTTATCAATCTAGTTGAAAATTGGATCGATTAATCTTAGGCCTGCAAGTGATCTTAACATTAACTTCCTCCTAAATTCTCCTCCCGCTCATTCAAATGACTCTTGAAATACACTGATCTTATTTGATAAGTCGATCACATTTAATGAATCAACCAAAGTACTGGTTAAAGGCAAATAGGATGAACCTGTAATGATCGTTTACACTTCATGGATTGCAAAGTCATAGAAGAGTAAAATGAAGAAGAATTAATTCTCTTCTAAATTCGACCATAAAGGTAGTCAAAAGAACTCAAGTAGCCTAAAAGTCGAATTATCCCACTGCATCTAAGAAAGGCACTGATATGTTTAATTGATTAGATGATCTAATTAATTAAGCAACATTTCAATTAAAGGGTTGATTGAAATGGAAAAAGGAAGCAATTGAAAGGAAGTAAATTAATTGAATTAAACCATTAACTCAATTTCATTGAATTAATGTGTGAAGTACAAATTAATACAAAGATAATAATCCATAACTTTGGTACGCTAGACTTGGACACATCTCCAAGAGTAGGATTCAAAAGTTGGTTTCGCCTAAGCTTCTTGAAAAATAGAACTTGGATGAACTTCCAACCTGCGAATCATGTCTCAAAGGAGATATGACCAGATCTCCCGTCACAGGGAATCCAGAGCGAACCAAACAAAATCTGGATTTAATCCATAAGTATGGATTACTAAAGGTTACTGTGAGAGGAGATTACTCATACTTCGTACTTTTTGCTAATGACCTTGGTCGTTAGTGGAAAATGAATCTAGTGAGATACAAATCCGAAAAACCTTTGAAAGTTTTAAAGGTATTTCAATACGAAGTAGAGAATCAACAAAGACAAAATATTACGACCATTCGATCTAATTGAGATAACAAATACTTGTCAAGGATTCCTCAATTATCTCAATGAGAATGAGATTCTCATACAACAAATTCCTCCTAAGATGCCTCAACTTATTGAAATGTCTAAAGATATGGAATCTAACATTGTTTAACATTGTTCGATCCATATTGAGTTTTGTTAAGCTTCCTTATGCATTCTAGGAGTTAGTCCTCCTGACTACATCGAAGATACTCAGCAAAGTACCTTCAAAGTTCGTGCCTACAAAGCTTTACAAAGAAAGGTATGGCAAAATACCTCTATGCTCTTACCTCTGAGTATGGAGATCTCCTGCCGATGGTAGCAACGAGAAAGGAGATAAATTGGCTAGTAGATCCAATTTGTATGTAATTGTTGGGTATCCAACGAAATCCATTGGATACCTGTTCCACGACAATGAGAAACAATCATTTCTCCCAGATACCCGTTCCTCTGTTGATGAATCTCTCGTCAAAGGAAATGGAAACGTCATGGAACTTGATGAAGTCCAATATTTGGACCCGTCCCCGCAAATAGTGGGAGTTAATCCAGAATTTACTGAACCTACTAGTACACCTACTCTTCCAAGGTCTGATCGAATTCGTAAGGAGCCAGAGCGATTTGGTTTCATTCACGAAAACGAGAAAGTGGAAAGTGATCCAAGGACCTATCAAGAAACGATGTCAGACATAGATTCGGAAGCGTGGCTCAAAGCCATGCAACCCAAAATGGATCCCATCCATTCCAACAAGGAATAAACCTTGATTGATCCACCCGAGGGATTTATCCCTATAAGTTGGTTATAAGTTGTAAATGGATCTTCTGACTTGGAATGAATGGAGAGGCGTTGCATCTAAGAATTGACTAGTGGTAAAAAGGCTATTCACAATGTTCTGGAACAGACTTTGATGAAACTTTTTATCCATTAGCAATGTCTGAATCCATTTAGATTCACATTTGTTCTGATGAGATAGTCAAGACATTTGACTTCATCAAAACGAGTATGAACCATGAGTGTGCAAAAGGATTAGTGGGAGCGCGATGAAGCTCATATTTTATATGTCGATAATGTTCTGGTTATCTGGGATGATATCGGAATGTTAGCACAGACGAAAGCATGGTTGTCCATGCAGTTCGCCATGAAAGATTTAGGAGAAGCATCTTGTGTATTGGGATACGTGTCTATAGAAATAGATCAGAATAGATGCTGACACTCTCTAAATCTAAGTACATAGAAAATATTCAGTATGAAGAATCCAAGAAAGGATTGCTTCGAGTGAGACACTGTATCCCTTGTTCCAAAATCGATGTGCATTACATCAAATGAGAATAAAGGAGAATGTCTCAAATACCTTATGTTTCAAACAAAAGGTTGCATGTAGCATGCTTTACTATGTACTAGACCAGACGTAGAACATGCTCAAAATGTCGCGAGCAGTTGCTAGTCAAACTCCAGTGAAGAATTACTGGACTACCGTAAAAGATATCCTTAAGCTCTTGACAAAGACTAAAGGATCTGTTCTTGGTCTACGGTGGTAGTGGAGAATTAAGAATTCGAAGGATTTACTGATTCGAATTTTTCAGTCTGATGTGAATGAATTAAATATATCCATTTATGGATACATATCCTGCCTCAATGGGGTAACGGTAAATTTGAAAGGGTTACAAGCAAATCACCGTAACCTTCTAAACCACTGAAGCAAGATATATTGCAGCATTAAATGTAGCATTATATGCGGCTTAAGAAAGTGTTTGGATATAAAACTTCATCCTATGGTTGGATGTAGTGCCTAGCATTGCGAAGCTCATGGTTATCTTCTATGATAACATTGGAGCTATTGCTAAAGCAAAGCGTTCGAGATCTTACAAGAAATCTAAACACAATTGAAAGAAAGGTACCATTTGATTAGAAAAATCATTGGTAGAGTTAACGCGCGTAATGGATCGCGTCGACTCAGAAGACAACTTAGCGGATCCACTAAAAGGAGGCTATATCATGAAATGAGTTCAAAGAACATCTTTAAAAAGATGGGTCCTAGAAACGTTTGTGATTGGCTTTAAGGCAAGTGGGAGATTGATGGGATAGTGCCCTGCAAGCCAATATATTTAGCTTGTATTGGAACTATCATTATCTTTCTTTAGTATAAATGTAATAATACGCATGTTTATTTATACGAGTATAAGGATAAACAATGGCTAACTTCATCTCTCGCGAATACATTTAAGCGATTGGTTGAAACCCTTAGATTACATTAGACTATGCGACGATTCACTTCAGTACTGAGTGCAATCATGAAACAGTCTCAAAGGTCGTAATCTTAAAACTGTTCCAAGTCATAGATTCCGAACGAGACGGGGTATCGTAGGAATCGCCAAGACTTGTACAAGTATGCATGATTCACATGGAGTGAATTTGTAGCGTTTCATGAGCAAGGCATTTGAGGCCAGTGCATATGAGTAGATGGTTCAATGGAGGATTGAACGCATCGAACGACCCGAACAGAGAAACCCATTGTGGAAGCGCATGTCGCATATCGGTGATGGGATGTTTCTCAAGGATTATAATAGCGTACGATTTAGTCCTTTGACTTGAGGTGCTAGGGCGAATTCGGTATGTGAAAGTGCGTACTTATATCTAGGTATAGGCCACTTAGCTTGGTCATAACATGCCTAGGTTGGGTGCGTACGGACATGTGCGCGGGTGGTTAGTACCAATATGGAATCTATTGACTCACTGTAATGGGTGAGAGAATTTCCTATACGATTCTTAGATAATATATCTGAGGAATCCACGGCCGTGGTCGGTGACGGATTTGGGTGACGAATTTGGGAAGGGATTTCAAAATTTAGTAGTCACACTGGAATATTATCTTGAATTAGAAAGTATAGTTATCGAGACAAATTTGGAGGTGCCGATCAATTCACACACCCTAAGTCTTGATCGGGAATATTAGTCGATAGAAGGACCGTATGTACATGGTAATTATATGAGACGAGGTTCACAAGTATCAATTCACCTGAAGTTGGGCTTCATGGGCTTGTGGCTAAACATCGACCATGAAGTGTAGGTACTCCTGAGTTAATAGAGGATTTGATTGTAGGAGTAGTCAATTAAAGGTTGTTTAATTGACCGGAGCAATTTATTGTTCATAAATTAAATCACGAGGAATTCGGGGTCCTACTGCCAATTGATGGTGAACCCAGAGGGTCACACACAATACAGTTGGGCGGTGAATGTTGAAAAAGGATACTAAAGGAATTAATTGATTTAAAGGTAATTAAATCAATTAAATGAATTAAAATATTTAATTCAAGTGGGAGATTAATTAATTGGCTGACTTAATTAATTAAACACTTAATTGAGTTGGTGATTAAATATATAAAAGAAATATTGATTTAATTGGATTGGGCATTTAATTAAAGTAATTAATTAAATGAAAGGCTTGCAAGACATGGGCCTTTAATTAAAAGCCCATAAGGAGTCTTGCAAACCTAGGTCAAAAGGGAGTCTATAAATAGGGTTCTACTAGAGCTCAAAAAAGCTAACACCCTAAGCAAAAACCCTATCCTCCTTTGACCTAGTAGCCGCTGCCCCTCTCCCTGCGCCGCCAAGCCTTGTGCCGCTGCTACCTTGCTGCCGTGAGCTGCCCAAGAGCCGCCGCCACCTCTCCCTTGTTCCACCGTGCTAGATCTTGCCTTGCCAAGTTGATCTGCACAGTCCTGCAACAACAAATCTCCTAGATCCAGTTCTGAGCCTAAGACTAGGAAATGTCACCAGAATCCAGTTGGTGTGGACTATCTTTGGAGGTGAGACGCTTGGATCACTTCTGTGAACCAGATCCAGATCCAGATTTAGAATCAGAACTGAAGGTTGCCACCACCTTGCCTGTGGTGAGGTAAATCGCAAAAAACCCCCTTGTTTAATTCAATGTGTGTTTTTGTTTCATGCTTGCGTATAAATAATATGGAGATTCTTATTTGGGACCTTGGGTGCTTCGAAAAATTTTAAATTCCGCACTTTCGTTGTTCTGACAATCGAGGCAACCCAACCACTATCCCAACAGGAAAGTAATCCAAAGACCTATCAAGAAGTGATGTCAGACATAGACTCGGGTGCTTGGCTCGAACCCATGCAAACCAAAATGGATCCCATCCATTCAAACAAGGTATAACCTTGATTGATCCACACAAGGGATTTATCCCTATAAGTTAGCAATAAATTGTAAATGGATCTTCAAACTGGGAATGAATGGAGAGGTGTTGCCTCTAAGAATCGACTAGTGGTAAAAAGGCTATTCACAATGTTCTGGAACAGACTTTGATGAATCTTTTTCTCCATTAGCATTGTCTGAATCCATTAAGATTCACATTTGTTCTGATGAGATAGTCATGACATTTGACTTCATCAAAACGAGTATGATCCATGAGTGTGCAAAAGTATCAGTGGGAGCGCGATGAAGCTCATATTTTATATGTCGATAATGTTCTGGTTATCCAGGATGATATCGGAATGTTAGCACAGACGAAAGCATGATTGTCCATGCAATTCTCCATGAAAGATTTAGGAGAAGCATCTTGCGTATAGGGATACGTATCTATAGAAATAGATCGGAAAAGATGCTGACACTCTCTAAATCTAAGTACATAGAATCAATACTGGAAATATTCAGTATGAAGAATCCAAGAAAGGATTGCTTCGAGCGAGACACTGTATCCCTTGTTCCAAAATCGATGTGCCCTACATCAAATGAGAATAAAGGAGAATGTCTCAAATACCTTATGATTCAAACAAAAGGTTGAATGTGGCATGCTTTACTATGTACTAGACCAGACGTAGAACGTGCTCAAGTGTCGCGAGCAGTTGCTAGTCAAAACTCCAATGAAGAAGTACTGGACCACCGTAAAAGATAACCTTAAGCTCTTGACAAGGACTAAGGATTTGTTCTTGGTCTACGGTGGTAGTGGAGAATTAAAATTCGAAGGAATCACTAATTCGAATTTTCAGTCTGATGTGGATGAATTAAATATATCCATTTTTGGATACTTATCTTGCATCAATGGGGTAACGGAAAATTTGAAAGGGTTCCAAGCAAATCACCGTAACCATCTAAACCACTGAAGCAAGATATACTGCAGCATTAAATGTAGTATTAAATGCGGCTTAAGAAAGTGTTTGGATATAAAACTTCATCCTATGATTGGATGTAGTGCCTAGCATTGCGAAGCTCATGGTTATCTTCTATGATAACATTGGAGCTATTGCTAAAGCAAATCATTCGAGATCTTACTAGTAATCTAAACACAATTGAAAGAAAAGTACCATTTGATTAGAGAAATCACTGGTAGAGTTGACACACATAATGGATCGTGTCGACTCAGAAGACAACTTAGCGGATCCACTAAAAGGGGGCTATATCATGAAATGAGTTCGAAGAACATCTTTAGAAAGATGGGTCCTAGAAAGGTTTGTGATTGGCTTTAGGGCAAGTGGGAGATTGATGGGATAGTGCCCTGCAAGCCAATATATTTAGCTTGTACTGGAACTATCATTATCTTTCTTTAGTATAAATGATTTAATATGCACGTTTATTTATACGAGTATAAGGATAAACAATGGCCAACTTCATCTCTCGCGAATACATTTAAGCGATTGGTCGAAATCCTTAGATTACATTTGACTATGGGACGATTCACTTCAGTACTGAGTGCAATCATGAAACAGTCTCAAAGGTCGTAATCTTAAAACTGTTCCAAGTCATAGATTCCGAACGAGACGGGGTATCGTAGGAATCGCCAAGACTTCTACGAGTATGCATGATTCACATGGAGTGAATTTGTAGCGTTTCATGAGCAAAGCATTTGAGGCCAGTGCATATGAGTAGGTTGTTCAATGGAGGATTGAACGCATCGAACGACCCGAACAGAGAAACCCATTGTGGAAGCGCATGTCGCATATCGGTGATGGGATGTTTCTCAAGGATTATAATAGTGTACGATTTAGTCCTTTGACTTGAGGTGCTAGGGCAAATTCGGTGCATGAAAGTGCGTACTTAGATCTAGGTATAGGTCACTTAGCTTGATCATAACATGCCTAGGTTGGGTGCGTATGGACATGTACGCGAGTGGTTAGTACCAATACGGAATCTATTGACTCATTGTAATGGATGAGAGAATTTCCTATACGATTCTTAGATAATATATCCGAGAAACCCGTGGCCACGGTCGGTGACGGATTTGGAAAGGGGTTTCCAAATTTTGGAGTCACACTGGAATATTATCCTGAATTAGAAAGTATAGTTTTCGAGACAAATTTAGAGGTGCCGATCAATTCACACACCCTAAGTCTTGATCGGGAATATTAGTCGATAGAAGGACCGTATGTACATGGTAATTATATGAGACGAGGTTCACAAGTATCAATTCACCTGAAGTTGGGCTTCATGGGCTTGTGGCTAGACATCGACCATGAAGTGTAGGTACTCCTGAGTTAATAGAGGATTTGATTCTAGGGGTGGTCAATTAAAGGTTGTTTAATTGACCGGAGCAATTTATTGTTCATAAATTAAATCACGAAGAATTTGTGGGCCTGCTGCCAATTGATGGTGAACCCAGAGGGTCACACACAATACAATTGGACGGTGACTGTTGAAAAAGGACATAAAAGGAATTAATTTATTTAAAGGTAATTAAATCAATTAAACGAATTAAAAGTATTTAATTCAAGTGGGAGATTAATTAATTGGTTGACTTAATTAATTAAATACTTCATTAAGTTGCTAATTAATTATATAAAAGAAATATTGATGTATTTGGATTGGGCATTTAATTAAAGTAGTTAATTAAATGAAAGGCTTTCAAGACATGGGCCTTTAATTAAAAGCCCATAAGGGGTCTTGCAAACCTAGGTCAAATAGAACTCTATAAATAGAGTTCTACCAGAGCTCAGAAAGCTAACACCCTAGCACAAAACCCTGGCCTCTTTTCTCTGACCTAGCCGCCCCCTCTCCTGCGCCGCCAAGCTAGTGCCGCCGCCACCGTGTTGTCGTGAGCTCCCCTAGCGCCGCCGCCGCCTCTCCCTTGTTCCACCGTGCTTGATCTTGCCTTGCCAAGTTGATCTGCACAGTCCTGCAACAACAAATCTCCTAGATCCAGTTCTGAGCCTAAGACTAGGAGGTGTTACCAGAATCCAGTTGGTGTGGACTATCTTTGGAGGTGAGACATTTAGATCACTCCTGTGAACCAGATCCAGATTCAGAATCAGAACTGAAGGTTGCCACCACCTTGCCTGTGGTGAGGTAAATCGCAAAACCCCCCTTGTTTAATTCATTGTGTGTTTTTGTTTCATGCTTGCGTATATATAATATGGAGATTCTTATATGGGACCTTGGGTGCTTCGAAAAATTTTAAAATTCTGCACTGTATGTTGTTCTGACAATCGAGGCAACCCAACCACTATCCCAAAAAGAGGATCTTGAAATGATATCGGTCGATGACGAAAAAGAGACCCATTGAGATTAGACGGTAGAAAGTATTTTCCAGACGCCGCCTGCATTTATGGCCAAACACATCAGGCGATTGTACATATCAGGACACATTGATGACAGGCTAGTTGACAGAGTGCTGGTCGACAATGGGGCTGCAGTCAATGTGATTCCAGCCTCCACCATGTATAAGCTGGGCAAGGTTAGTGAGGACCTTATGGAGACAATGGTAATTGTGAGCAACTTTACTGGAGGGAAAGCTGACAACTTAGGAATCTTACCCGTCGAGGTAAATATTGGGAAGACCAGCCTGTAAATAGCTTTCTTTGAGGTAGACGCTGCCACATCTTACAATGCATTGTTAGGAAGAGACTAGATTCACTCCGAATTATGTGTGCCATCTTATCTTCATAAATGTTTACTGATCTGGGGGGACACCACTGAACCAGAGATCATAATGGCCGATAACAGACCATTTACTGCAAAGATTAATGCTGTCGAGGCGGTATATTATCTGGAAGATGTGGGACCTTATCGATTTGTCAGACAAGACAAGTATGGACGACCAATGGAAGTTACATCGACCAAAAAGCTAACTCAGCTAGAGATAACATGTCTCGCCAAAGAACTAAGTCGCCCTGTAACATTAACGAGGGGGGGCTTCAACAGGAAAATAGTCAATCCTTATGAATCACACTGATTGTAAGGAATCATCGGTCGACAAGGCCAGACTACTGGTAATAGAGGAAATCGTCATTATCGGCCCAGAGCAAGAAGTGTGCGCCTATTTAATTAAAAAATTTCAAGCTTATGTGGCCGAATGTTATACGGACGACATCATTTTCAAGGAAGAAACGCCAATAACGGATAGCGAAGAAATTCAGTTAGAGGAATTGGGGATGGCGCTAGCCAAGCTCGATGACATAAAAGTTCAGGTTCAAGATCCTATAATCGAGATTGAGTTAGGTATCGAAGAAGAACATAGGCCAACGTACATCAGCACATTGCTGGATGATGGCCAGAAAGAAAAGTTAATTCAAGTGTTGAAGGAATATAAGGATTGATTTGCCTGGAATTATGACGAGATGCCAGTTTTAAGCAGGGAGTTAGTCGAGCACCGAATTCTAATAATTGAAGGATATTTACCCCGAAAGCAACCCCTGGGACGGATGTCAGTGGAGGTTTGTCAGTTAATCAGAGAAGAAATCTAGAAATTACTAAAGGCCAGTTTCATCGAAGTGGCCCGATATCCAGAATGGGTAGCCAATGTGGTGCCCGTTATGAAGAAGAACGGCAAGATCAGGATATACATTGATTTTTGGGATTTAAATATTGCATCTCCTAAGGATGAATATCCAATGCCAATGGCAGACATGTTGATGGATGCTGCCACTGGCAATATGTTTCTGACTGCCGTTAACGGAAGCGCAGATTACAATCAGATATTCGTGGTCGTAGACAACGTGCCGAAGTTGGCCTTTCAATGCCCAGGAGGAATAGGCACCTTCCAATGGAAAGTGATGCCATTCGGAGTAAAGAATGGTGGGGCCACTTATCAACGGGCCATGAATTACATCTTCAGTGAGTACATCAATGACTTCATTAAGATTTACATCGATGATAGAGTTATTAAATTTGCTTGTTATGAAGAACACTTAACACGTTTGGCAAAGTCATTTGCCAAAATGAGGAAGCATAAACTAAAGCTTAATCCTTTAAAATGCGTTTTTACAGTTGCATCAGCCAACTTTCTTGGGTTCCTAGAGCATCGAAATTGGATTGAGATTGACAAAAATAAGTCGAAGGTCATCCTAACAGCCAAACCTCCGTCCACAAAGAAGGAATTACAACAATTCCTTGGAAAGAGAAACTTTTTAAGAAGGTTTATATCAAATTTGCCTGGGAAGACAAAGGTCTTTTCACCATTGTTAAAGCTGAAAGACAAGGAGGAATTCTACTGGCAGATAGAACATGAGCAGACATTCCAAAAACAAAGGACAAACTGACTACGCCGCCTGTAATGATGCTGCCAGTCAAGGGGAAACCTTGCAGTTGTACATATCTGCCTCAGAGGACACTGTCAGTAGATTCTTAGCGCAGGATGATGAAAACGGGTTGAACGGGCCATATACTACATGAGTAGACAACTGTCAGATACTGAACAGAGGTACACCCCGATAGAAAAGGTATGCCTAACACTATTCTTCTCTTGCAAAAAATTACATCATTATATGCTGCCTGTTAAAGTACTAGTTATCTCTAGCATTGATGTCGTTAAATATATGATAGCTAAGCCAGTTATGAGAGGAAGGATCGGCCGATGAGCTATCCAATTGATGGAGTACCAATTACAATACGTCCCTCAAAAAGCTGTCAAAGGCCAACTACTGGCCAACTTTCTGGTTGACCATCCATGCATCGACATAGACTAGACCATATTAAAGGAACTTGACTTGATGAAGTGAAAATTAAGCCGTGGACACTGGCTTTTGATAGGTCTCGAACTGACAGATTATGTGGGGTAGGTATTGTTTTAATTTCGCCATCTGACATTAGAACTAAGCTGTCAATACAATTTTATTTTGAATGTACTAAAATAATCAGGCCGAATACGAAGCCTTAATTATTGGATTAGAGATGCTAAGGGAGTTACATGTCAAATCCGTAACTATCATTGGAGACTCGCAGTTGGTTATCAGGAAAATCCAAGGTACATATAAATGTTGGAATCCTATCCTTGACAAATATTACCTGACTGCGGTGTCTTTACTTTAGGAATTTACTGATGTCACTTGTTACCATGTGACAAGGGGGCATAACAGCGAGGCCAATAGTTTGGCCAAGTTAGCGACAGGTGTCGATCTCCCTGAGGGCGTTGATGAGTCTCATTACGTCGTCAGACGATGACAATGTCAGTCAATTATGTATCGGGATAACATTCTAACTGTGTTGAGTCTGTTTCAGGATCCCGATGACTGGAGAGAGCCAATAAAGAAATATCTGGCTAATCCATCTAAAAAAACATCCCTACAGACGAGGCTTAGGGCCGTCAATTACGTCTTGATGGGGGATCAATTATTCAGAAAAGGCCATGACAGTGTATTACTGTTGTGCATCGATCAGCGGGAAGCCATGAGAGTTATGATGGAAGCACGTGAGAGAATATGTGGTGCCCATCAAAAGGGACACAAGTTAGCATGGCTATTGCGTCGATATGGCTATTACTAGCCAAAAATGGTAGGAGACTGTGTACAATTGGCAAAGGGATGTGAGAAATGCCAACGCTTTGGGGTAGTCCAGAGGATCCCCATCGAGGAAATGAACGTGATAATCAAGCCATGGCCTTTCAGGTGCTGGGCCATAGACATAATTGGGAAAATACACCCATCATCATCCAGGCAGCATCGGTATATCATCATAGCCACATACTATTTTACCAAGTGGGTAGAGGCCAAGCCACTTAAACAAGCCAATCAGGCTGAAGTGGTGAAGTTCATTAAGTACTTAATCATACATAGGCTTGGCCTACCACAAACCATTGTCACTGACATGGGACTAATGTTTGTTGTCAGTAAATAAAAGAATTTACCAGGTCCATGGGTTTTGAATTCGTCCATTCACCACCTTATTATGCACAAGAAAATGGCCAAGTTGAGGCATCAAATCGAGTCCTTAAGGAAATCATTTGAAAGATTGAAAGATGATTGAGGAAAGCTCAAGGGCGTGGCATCTCATGCTGTCAGAGGCGCTGTGGGCCTATCGGACCATTAAAAGAACAAGTACTGGCACCAGCCCATACAAATTGACTTATGGGCAGGACACCGTGCTACCAATGGAAAATAAACGTCCGATCACTTCGGGTAATGCAACAGAATGAGCTGACACCCGAAGAATACACTGAAAGCATGCTCCAAGAACTCGATGGACTTGACAAAATCAGAGTTGTCGCGTTGGACATAATCGAAGCACAAAAGAGACTAGTAGCCCGATGCTACAATAAAAAGATACGCAGGAAACAATTTGACATTGGGGACTTGGTCTAGGGGACAGTCTTGCCACTTCATCAACGCGAGAAAAAGTATGGTAAATGGAGGGCAATTGGCAAGCTCCCTATGAAGTCTTCTCGGTAAATCGAGAAGGGGGTTACATCTTGAAAAAGCCAGATGGGAATCTCTGTAGAGACCCAATTAATGGAAGATAATTGAAGAAGTTCAGACCAACCCTTTGGGAAATCATGTGTCTGGAGCATCAGCGAGCCATGGAGTTAGAAATTGAACGGAGCCAAGAGTATTTTAGTGCACCAATACCTTTGTAAATATAAGTTACGTTTATTTTTATTTCCTTCCTTCCGTTTTCTGGCTAAGTCATTAGGTTAGTTTTAGATGTTCTTTTTTCTTGCCAGTATTTTTGTTAGACTCTGCATTTTAAATTAATTCAAGTATTTCTCGATTACAAAGTTGTTTTCAGAGTTGCAATTTTGACTGTTTTGTTTTGTTACTTGGTTCTATTTGGTTTTGGTTAAAACATAGATTAAGCCAAGCCGAAAAAGATTTTTTTTTTGTTTTTACTAAAAGAAGAAAAGAAAAACAAGTTCTTGGCCACCAGGCCATAAAAACAACATAAATAAAATAATCTAAGTCTTTGTCCATCAAGTCAAAAAATCAAAACCTAAAAAGTACATGGCACATGCACCAACTACTTTGGCTCGCAGGCCAAAAAATGGAATGTTTTACTAAAGAATGTCCTGGGTAAATCGGCCAAGAAACTCCTTGAGGGAAGTTTCAATCCTGGCCTGATCAACAGCAGCAGCTTCAGCCTGAGAAACAACTTGCATCTCAGCAACCTTGGCTTCATCAATCAAGGCGTTGGTATTGCCAAGTTGATCGGCAATGGAGTCTCCCTCTGCAGAGTTGATCCGCATCTTGTCCCGCATATCAGCTAATTGTCTTTGAAGCTCGTCAATGGTCGTGATCAGATCGGCTTCAGAATCAGTAAGATGATCCAAAGCTTCGCTGACGCGAGTACATTGTGCATGAAGTTCGTCGAACTACGGAAGAAGAGTCTCAAGGGGTGACTCAATGGAAGCTCTAGTTCTGAGAGCTCGATCATTATCTTTGAATTCGTTCCTCATCTGATGGAACTGTTGAGCAAAGCTGGAGTAGAAGCATCCTTGTCATTTGGAAGTTTGGCAGATGAAAGCTTCCTCATCAAACTATCAAGAGATGGTCCCATATTGACCACCAAGACGTCCAGTGGTTGTCCTTGATAATTTGAGATACCCCTTTTGAGTGTGGCAATTTCGGCTGGAGAGAATACCACGTTGCCTAATGGCTCAGAAGCCTCCGATTGAGACGCGGAAGATGAACTTTGTAAGGACAGGGCCCTGGTACCAGCAAATTGAGCCAAGACTTGGGCAAGCTTGTTTGAACTAACCAAAGCCTGACCAGTGAAAGGAGTCTTATAGATGGAGGAGTGTTGGGAAGAGAGAAAGTGAGTGGACTTTTGGGCAATCAAACAAAAAAAGGATAAATACAAAAGAAAAGATATGGCCGAAAAGGAGAGAGAGAAAGGAAAGTAGCTCGGGTATTGACACATGGCTAAATAGAGGGGTGATTGATTAAGGACTCTTGAGAGTCCAAAGGAGAGTGAAAAGTTAGGGTTATAACTAGATAATTATAGTTAGTAATAGCAAGCTAATTATAGCCAAGATTAAAAGCTTGTGAGCATGCTAAGACTATACCCAATTAGGAAAAATGAGGAAAGGTAGGATTTTATGAGCTAAGTCTAATTTGATCAAATTAATTTATAGGATTTATTTCATCAGATACGACTTACGGGGGCATTGTTTGTACCCCAAAATCACCCTCGAATTGTCAAGGAATAATGGCTCGATAATGAACTGAGAACAACATTGGGCAGAGTAGAACAGGCCCAATGAAGTAAGACCAAATCCAATCCGGCCAGCGTTAACTCTATCGACCCGAGAGGCTGACTTGGCCAAAAGAAAATTAATCAGTTAGTGGCTCATCATAGATAGGCCCAGTAAATTAAAGCCAAAACAAATCAGGCCAATTGGCCTAGAAAATATTTCGGCCATGTGAAGATTAATTAAATAATTGATTGAATAAATTAATTGAATTGCACAGGTTAATTAATGGGCCGAATATAATTAAAGGCCCAATCACGTCATAAGACATGAGACTGACCCAATAGCCAACGTGGGAAATTAATTAATTATTAAAGATAATTAATTAGGAGATAATCCCAAAAGCCACGTAATTAGCTGGCTATTGAGTTTCATAACAACTTTCCTTAAATGTCTCAAAATTTGTTACAAGGATTAAAAGACTAGAGGTTAGCCAGAATTCAAATTCAACTGCCAATCACATTTGAAAATTGAACGTGGATGAAAGAACCAGGAGAATAACAACTGCCAAGTAGTGGAATTGGTGGATGTAGTGGGGATAGTGGAATCAGACAATTGATTTTGGCAAACACATATAAATATAGGGGGGCTGCCATATGCGCATGAACACACACAACTCAATCAACAACTCTTCAGTCTACAGTGAATCCAGCGTAACGCCCATCGGAAGTCCAGCTACGCTGCTTCTAGAAGTTAGTCAGCCTTACCAATTCCTTGAAATCAACTCTTAGTCTCCCGCAAATCGCAGGACATGACCGCCTAGTTTTCGAGCAAAATAGTACGCGGCACCCATCATGTAAGTGCCCACGTATTTACATGTTCAACTCATCAAGTAGCGATCTGCTTGACTGGCTCGTTATCAAGTAGCCATCTGCTTGATAGCTAGCTGTTGAGTAGCCATCTGCTCGATAGATGTTCTTTGCAGAGGCCACCCGCTGGTTAGGAGCCCGATTGTTAGCCACCTATCAAGGTTGGGCGATCCAATGAAGGCGGTCACCTGCTGTCAGTGTTACCTTTACGTCAACTAGTGTGCACAATTCTCATATCAGCTCATTGGTAGGTTTACCAGCCAATCAAGGAGTCATTGATCAAGAATTGAGGGATTCATCAACTCGTTTGGCAAATATATGCCAACATAGGAGACTTTTTCCTATTTGCATACTCTTGAATATTTGTAAAATCGGGGAGATAGTGGTAGGCTTAGATTCATGTATTTCATTTATCAATATTACATTTAATTAAAATATGGAAATAGTTGGCTCTTGTCTCTTGACTTTATTAAAGTATGCTCTATATCAAATACTTCTCAATGTCTAAAGTGGTACATGTTAAGTCTTTTAAGATTAGGTTTTTTGAATTCAAGTTGGCATAAGTCAAACTGATGGATGATCAGCTCGATTACTGATTTATTTGTGTGTTTATAAATGTGTCGAGTAGGCTATAAATTATAAGAGTTTGGCATTTCAAGAAAGGTTATCTAATGGATTTGGTTCGTGAGAAGCACCCCAAGCGTTGTGCCTTTAGCGGTGTCCACAGCAACTGGATTGAAGGAACTCCTTTGAATCCATAGGCTCAGAACTAAGATACAAAGGTTATCAAGCAAGGAAGAAAGAAGAGAAGAATCACATGAACCTGTGCAGATCAACAGGGTTCGGCCGAACCCTTCTCTGTAAGAGGGGGCGGCGCAAATCTGATCTGGGAGAGAAGGGGGGCACGAATTTTGGTGTCTCTTGGGGGCTAGGATTTTTGTGGTCTTGAGCTCCTTATACAATAAGGAGTCTTGACATAGATTTGTTCTAATCCAATTAGGAAACTTAAAGCCCATTTACTTATGGCCTTTATTTAATTCCTAATGGACTTAGATATCCTTTTAATTAATTAAACACGTTCAATTAATTCAGCCCATAGAATTAATTAAACCAATTAATCAATTAAATTAATTCCTCTCTTATTAATTAACACTTTAATTAATTAGTTTTCTTCTTCAATAATTAACACTTTAATACTTAAGTTTTGATTTAACCCTTTAAATCAAACTTTCCTTATATGATTTGTTGCAGTCCAATTGTATTGTGCGTGACCCTCTAGGTTCACCATCAATTGGCCGCGGGCCCACGACATTCGTGATTTAATTTGCGAGCTTATTGATTGCTCCGATTAATTGAACCCCTTCAATTAACCACTCAAGAATTAATCTCCTTTTTAATTCATGAGTACCCACACCTCATGGTCGATGTCTAGCCACAAGCCCATGAGGCCCAACTTCAGGTGAATTGATCTCAGTGAACCTCACCTCTTATAAGTACCATGTACATACGGTCCTTCTATTGACTTAATTTCCCGATCGAGACCTAGGGTATGTGAATTGATCGGCACCTCTAATTATCTCGATAACTATACTTTCTAATTCGGGATAATAATTCCAGTGTGACTGCTAAATTTGGAAACCACTTAAACCCCTTTCCAAATCCGTCACAAACTATGGCCATAGGTGTCTCGGAATCTATTATCTAAGAACGTATAGGAAATACTCTCAACATACTACATTGAGTCGGTAGATCCCATATTGATACTAACCATTCGCGTACACGGCTATACGCACCCAACTTAGGCACACAATGGTCAAGCTACGTGACCGGCACCTAAATCTAAGTACGCACACCCATGCACCGAATTCGCCCTAGCACCTCATGTCTATGGACTAAATAGTACACTATTATAAGTTTGACAAACATCTCATCGCCGATGTGCGTCATGCGCTTCCACAATGGGTTTCTCTGTTCGGGTCATTCGATGCGTTCGATCCCTATCGAACCACCTACTCATATGCACTAGCATCAATGCCTTGCTCATGATTGCACTCATACTGAAGTGAATCGTCCCATAGTCTATTGTGATCTAAGGATTTCATCCAATCGCTTAAGTGATTCGCGAGAGATGAAGTTTGTCATTGTTTGATTGACATACCATGAACAAACAAGCGTATTTAGTCATTTATACTAGAGAAAGATTAAGATAGTTCTAATACAAGCTAAATATATTGGCTTGCAGGGGCACTATCCCATCAATCTCCCACTTGCCCTACAGTCAATCACAAACGCTTCTAAGACCCATCTTTCAAAGATGTTCTTCGAACACTTTTCGTGACATAGGCTTTCTAGTGGATCCGCTAAGTTTGTCTTCCGAGTCGACACGATCCATTATGTGTGTCAGCTTTACCATTGATTTCTCTAATCAAATGGTACTTTCAGTACAAAAAAAAAAGGGATTTTCCGACGGATTTTAGCAAAAATTCGTCGAAAAATCAATTTTCCCACGGATTTTAGCAAAAATCCGTCGAAAAACCAATTTTTCGACGGATTTCGACTGTCGGAAAATCCTTCGAAAAAGTGGCGTGGGAAAATTTCGGCTGGATTTTCCGACGGTCGAAATCCGTCGGAAAAATCGTCGGAAAAGAAAAATTTCCGACAAACAAAGTCGTCGGAAATCCGTCGGAATATTTCCGACGAAAAACTAATCTGTCGGAAATTTCATTTTGTTTTACTTTTTTCCGACGGATTTTATCCGTCGGAATTTATTTTAAAAAATTTAATTTTTTTCGACAGATTTAATTCCGTCGGAAATGGAAAAAAAAAATTCTTACTTTCCCCCAATAAAAACATATATATTGTTTACATAATCAAAACACACAAATTAAAACATTCATAATCATAAAATATTTCACATTAGTAAATTAAAATGTACTTAAATTACAATTGACATCGTAGATACAACAAAAACTAATTATAGTAAAACAGTGGGCTTTGGCACGAGTTAGTTGAATACTCTTTCACAATTGTTCGATTATATATGGTGCCATTGTAACCTAACTTTCTCACCAATAGATCCATTGTTGCTTCAATAGTTGTCCAACCTTTAAAGAAAACAAAACAAATTGTAAGATACTTAAACTAATATTATAGGAGTTTTTTTTTTTTTTTTTTTTGATATAATAAAACATGTAATTTGTTAATAATATAAGAGTATATGTATATATATAGAGTCATATTGTTTCAAGTAGGATTATTATTTTCATTTTGACTAATGGTGTTGCTAACTTGTTCCTATAAGGGGAAGAGAGAAATCAAAAGCAACAAAACTTACACCTTTTGTTGCAGCGACCTCGGGCAAGTATGTGGCACTTTTCCTTGTATTGCATTTTGGATCAGTAAATTAATAATTATCCAAACTTCTCGACCTGCAATATAAACAAGTGAATCCACGAGGGGAAAACCACAAAAATTTCTTTGGTTCCCCAATCAAAGAAATAGCATAAGAAGTGATTTGTTGCAAAAACTTAACAAAAAGTTCTTTCAAGAGTGAGTTCTTAATTGGGTGAGTAACTCATGCATACTTTCAAGTTTCTCTTTTAGTTGTTTGACATTATTAAGGAGTTCAACAGAAGATACTGAATTACTCACTTCAGTGGCTAGAGCAGCTCATTTTGTCTGTGAATCCGTGATTACCTCCCGTAGTCAACTCTAAGTGTGAACCTCTATTTCCTATATTCAAGTCAGAGAATTCACTATTCCCGCTGCTCGACTTCTCGAGGGTAAAAATCGTGTCAAAACTTTCAGTTCCTGCAAGTTCGGTAACAAATAAAAATGTACCAGAACTCCAGTCACAGTCTGTTTTGCGATGAATAATAATGTATGAATAATTTAAAGATTTATTAATTGAATAACACATTAGAGTGGCATGCAGATAATATTTAAAATTCTACAGATACATGTATCCTTGAATACTTGGGAGATGCTGAAATTACCTTAGTTACTTAGTTGGTTGATTGCTGTCGAACCAATGGATCCTTCTAATTTGAGAATACGCAGGATTTGCACAGATATGTCAAATATTGCAACTCGGCCTTAGTCACTACGGCCTCAATCTATGAAGCAAAATAATTTATCCATGTTACTAAAAGTATTTAGTACAAAATAACATCAATTATAAAATAGAGAATTTGAGCTCATTTTACCAGCTCTTTGATCGAGAATTTAAAATTTTCCACCATCCACTTGACCATTGTATCAACATCATCATCTTAGCCAGCCACTATGTCAACTTCCAAGCCTACACTTCCAAGCCACCATGTTTGTCAACAATTTGCTTTCTTCTTTCACGCAAACCATTCTGCAGGATTCCATTTTCAGCAATACCAATACTTTGATTCCCTGCTGAGTCATAGGCTTTAAGATTTGGAGACCTTCCATGGCCACCTATGAGCATTAGATAAAATGATAACTGATATAAAATTTGTATTGCTAAAATTTTTAGAAAGGCAAATTGAGGCAAATTAAAGCAATTTATAGCGCACAATATTTCTGCTTAAATACCATGAATACTCTTATTACTAGACCCAAAGCAATAAAATGGCAGTATTTTGTTCTGGATCCAAGAAATAACCTCTACCCATAAAATGAGTTACAATTGGAAAAAGAAATCCTTTTGAAGCAAATCAAACACGTATTCTTGACTTCCATGATTATGATTGGGTGACATGTCACAAGGATGGCTGAAATTTCACCCATCTTTGTGGCATGTCACCCAATGAAATTGTATCAATTGAACCAAAGCAAAATTCTCAAGCATCAGGAAACTAAATCTGATTAAGATAAATTCTTTCAACATCACCAGAGAAATAACAGTCACCCGCAATAGGCACGGGAATGCATTTATTATTAAAGATATTATTAAAAATAAACAAGACCAGCACAATAACATGAGTAGGGATATTTTCTTTTACCATTCCCCAAAAATTTACCTTCCCAATAGTGTTTGAAAAATTATAGCACCTAATGACATCTTAAAACACAGAAAATTATCAATTTCATAGAGACCCATATAGTCAACAAATCAAATTGAACCAATAAATCAAAATTCAGATTCAAAGAGAAGAAAACCAAAAAAAAGACATGCCGTATGCAGTGAGGGGCTTTGAGAGTTCAGCGACCATGACCGAATCAACCACCTTGTCTTCATTCTTACGAATCTTAAAATGGGTTATTGGTAACGTCAGGACGTTCAAAGAGGCGGAATTTTTAAATTTTTAAATAACCCAATCACGATCTTTACTTATCTAGTCATACGAAAAGGATTTGACATAAAATCAAAACCAACCATAGGGGGTTTTAGAATTTACCTCACTACTGGAACGGTGGTGGTTTTTCTCCGGTCTTCTTTAAGATCTGATGGATTTGGTTCGTGAGAAGCACCCCAAGCGTTGTGCCTCTAGCGGTGTCCACACCAACTGGATTGATGCAACTCCTTTGAATCAATAGGCTAAGAACTAAGATCCAAAGGTTATCAAGCAAGGAAGAAAGAAGAGAAGAATCACATGAACCTGTGCAGATCCACAGGGTTCGGCCGAACCCTTCTTTGTAAGAGGGGGCGGCACAAATCTGATCTGGGAGAGAAGGGGGGCACGAATTTTGGTGTCTCTTGGGGGCTAGGGTTTTTGTGGTCTTGAGCTCCTTATATAATAAGGAGTCTTGACCTAGATTTTTTCTAATCCAAGTAGGAATCTTAAAGCCCATTTACTTATGGCCTTTATTTGATTCCTAATGGACTTAGAAATCCTTTTAATTAATTAAACACGTTCAATTAATTCAGCCCATTTAAATAATTAAACCAATTAATCAATTAAATTAATTCCTCTCTTATTAATTAACACTTTAATTAATTAGTTTTCTTCTTCAATAATTAACACTTCAATTCTTAAGTTTTGATTTAACCATTTAAATCAAACTTTCCTTATATGATTTGTTGCAGTCCAATAGTATTGTGTGTGACCCTCTAGGTTCACCATCAATTGGCCACGGGCCCATGACTTTCGTGATTTAATTTGCGAGCTTATTGATTGCTCCGATTAATTGAACCCCTTCAATTAACCACACAAGAATTAATCTCCTTATTAATTCATGAGTACCCACACCTCATGGACGATGTCTAGCCACAAGCCCATGAGGCCCAACTTCAGGTGAATTGATCTCAGTGAACCTCACCTCTTATAAGTACCATGTACATACGGTCCTTCTATCGACTTAATTTCCCGATCGAGACCTAGGGTATGTGAATTGATCGGCACCTCTAATTATCTCGATAACTATACTTTCTAATTCCGGATAATGATTCCAGTGTGACGGCTAAATTTGAAAATCCCTTTCCAAATCCGTCACCAACTATGGCCATAGGTGTCTCAGAATCTATTATCTAATAACGTATAGGAAATTCTCTCAACACACTACATTGAGTCGGTAGATCCCATATTGATACTAACCATTCGCGTACACGGCTAGACGCACCCATCTTAGGCGCACAATGGTCAAGCTACGTAACCGGCACCTAAATCTAAGTACGCACACCCATGCACCGAATTCTCCCTAGCACCTCATGTCTATGGACTAAATTGTACACTATTATAAGTTTGAGAAACATCTTATCGCCGATGTGCGTCATGCACATCCATAAAGGGTTTCTCTGCTCGGGTCATTCGATGCGTTCGATCCCTATCGAACCACCTACTCATATGCACTAGCATCAAATGCCTTGCTCATGAAACGCTACAAATTCACTCCACGTGAATCATGCATATTTGTACAATCGTTCGGAATCAATGACTTGGAACAGTTTTAAGATCACGACCTTAGAGACTGTTTCATGATTGCACTCATACTGAAGTGAATCGTCCCATAGTCTATTGTGATCTAAGGATTTCATCCAATCGCTTAAGTGATTCGCGAGAGATGAAGTTGGTCATTGTTTGATTTACATACTATGAACAAACAAGCGTATTATGTCATTTATACTAGAGAAAGATTAAGATAGTTCTAATACAAGCTAAATAAATTGGCTTGTAGGGCACTATCCCATCAATCTCCCACTTGCCCTACAGTCAATCACAAACGCTTCTAAGACCCATCTTTGAAAGATGTTCTTCGAACACTTTTCGTGACATAGGCTTTTCTAGTGGATCCGCTAAGTTTGTCTTCCGAGTCGACATGATCCATTATGTGTGTCAACTTTACCATTGATTTCTCTAATCAAATGGTACTTTCACTACAAAAAAAGGGGATTTCCGACGAATTTTAGCAAAAATTCGTCGGAAAATCAATTTTCCCATGGATTTAAGCAAAAATCGGTCAAAAAACCAATTTTCCGACGGATTTCGGCCGTCGGAAAATCATTCGAAAAAGTGGCGTGGGAAAATTTCCGCTGGATTTTTCGACGGTCGAAATCCGTCGGAAAAACCGTCGGAAAATAAAAAATTTCGACAAACAAAGTCGTCGGAAATCCGTCGGAATATTTCCGACGAAAAACTAATCTGTCGAAATTTCATTTTGTTTTACTTTTTCCGACGGATTTTATCCGTCCGAATTTATTTTAAAAAATTTAATTTTTTTCGACAGATTTAATTCCGTCGGAAATGGAAAAAAAAATTCTCATTTTCCCCCAATAAAAACATATATATTGTTTACATAATCAAAACACACAAATTAAAACATTCATAATCATAAAATATTTCACATTATTAAATTAAAATGTACTTAAATTACAATTGACATCGTAGATACAACAAAAACTAATTATAGTAAAACAGTGGGCCTTGGCACGAGTAAGTTGAATACTCTTTCACAATTGATTGATTATATATGGTGCCATTGTAACCTAACTTTCTCACCAATAGATCCATTGTTGCTTCAATAGTTGTCCAACCTTTAAAGAAAACAAAACAAATTGTAAGATACTTAAACTAATATTATAGGAGTTTTTTTTTTTTTTTTTGATAAAATAAAACATGTAATTTGTTAATATTATAAGAGTATATGTATATATATAGAGTCATATTGTTTCAAGTAGGAGTATTATTTTCATTTTGACTAATGGTGTTGCTAACTTGTTCCTATAAGGGGAAGAGAGAAATCAAAAGCAACAAAACTTACACCTTTTGTTGCAGCGACCTCGGGCAAGTATGTGGCATTTTCCTTGTATTTCATTTAGGATCAGTAAATTAATAATTATTCAAACTTCTCGACCTGCAATATAAACAAGTGAATCCACGAGGGGAAAACCACAAAAATTTATTTGGTTCCCCAATCAAAAGAATAGCATAAGAAGCGATTTGTTGCAAAAACTTAACAAAAAGTTCTTTCAAGATTGAGTTCTTAATTTGGTGAGTAACACATGCTTCTTTCAAGTTTCTCGTTTAGTTGTTTGACATTATTAAGGAGTTCAGCAGAAGATACTGAATTACTCACTTCAGTGGCTAGAGCAGTACATTTTGTCTGTGAATCCGTGATTGCTTCCCGTAGTCAACTCTAAGTGTGAACCTCTATTTCCCGTAGTCAAGTCAGAGAATTGACTATTCCCGCTGTTCGACTTTTCGAGGGTAAAAATCTTGTCAAAACATTCAGTTCCTGCAAGTTCGGTAATAAATAAAAATGTATCAGAACTCCAGTCACAGTCTGTTTTGCGATGAATAATAATGTATGAATAATTTAAAAATTTATTAATTGGATAACACATTAGAGTGGCATGCAGATAGTATTTAAAATTCTACAGATACATGTATCCTTAAATACTTGGGAGATGCTGAAATTACCTAAGTTACTTTGTTGGCTGATTGTTGTCGAACCAATGGATCCTTCTAATTTGAGAATACGCAGGATTTGCACAGATGAGTCAAATATTGCAACTCGTCCTTAGTCACTATGGCCTCAATCTGTGAAGAAAAATAATTTCTCCATGTTACTAAAAGTATTTAGTACAAAATAACATCATTTATAAAATAGAGAATTTGAACTCTTTTTACCAGCTCTTTGATCGAGAATTTAAAATTTTCCATCCACTTGACCATTGTATCATCATCATCATCTTTAGCAGCCACTATGTCAACTTCGAAGCCTACACTTCCAAGCCTACACCACCATGTTTGCCAACAATTTGCTTTCTTCTTTCACGCAAACCATTCTGCAGGATTCCATTTTCAGCAATACAAATTACTATGATTCCCTGCTGAGTCACAGGCTTTAAGATTTGGAGACCTTCCATGGCCACCTATGAGCATTAGATAAAATGATAACTGATATAAAATTCGTATTGCTAAAATTGTTAGAAAGGCAAATTGAGGCAAATTAAGGCAATTTATAGCGCACAATATTTCTGCTTAAATACCATGAATACTCTTATTACCAGACCCAAAGCAATAAAATGGCAGTATTTTGTTCTGGATCCTAGCAATAACCTCTACCCATAAAATAAGTTACAATAGGAAAAAGAAGTCCTTATCAAACACCTATTCTTGACTTCCATGATTATGATTGGGTGACATGTCACAAGGATGGCTGAAAATTTCACCCATCCTTGTGGCATGTCACCCAATGAAATTGTATCAATTGAACCAAAGAAAAATTCTCAAGCATCAGTAGACTAAATCTGATTAAGATAAATTCTTTCAACATCACCAGAGAAATAACAGTCACCCGCAATAGGCACGGGAATGCATTTATTATTAAAAATAAACAAGACCAGCACAATAACATGAGTAGGGATATTTCCTTTTACCATTCCCCAAAAATTTACCTTCCCAATAGTGTTTAAAAAATTATAGCACCCAATGACATCTTAAAACACAGAAAATTATCAATTTCATAGAGACCCATATAGTCAACAAATCAAATTGAACCAACAAATCAAAATTCAGATTCAAAGAGAAGAAAACCAAAAAAAAGACATGCCGTATGCAGTGAGGGGCTTTGAGAGTTCAGCGACCATGACCTAATCAACCACCTTGTCTTCATTCTTACGAATCTTAAAATGGGTTATTGGTAACGTCAGGACGTTCAAAGAGGCGGAATTTTTAAATTTTTAAATAACCCAATCACGATCTTTACTTATCTAGTTATACGAAAAGGATTTGACATAAAATCAAAACCAACCATAGGGGGTTTTAGAATTTACCTCACTACTGGAACGGTGGTGGTTTTTCTCCGGTCTTCTTTCAGATCCGATGGATTTGGTTCGTGAGAAGCACCCCAAGCGTTGTGCCTCTAGCGGTGTCCACACCAACTGGATTGATGCAACTCCTTTGAATCAATAGGCTAAGAACTAAGATCCAAAGGTTATCAAGCAAGGAAGAAAGAAGAGAAGAATCACATGAACCTGTGCAGATCCACAGGGTTCGGCCGAACCCTTCTTTGTAAGAGGGGGCGGCGCAAATCTGATCTGTGAGAGAAGGGGGGCACGAATTTTGGTGTCTCTTGGGGGCTAGGGTTTTTGTGGTCTTGAGCTCCTTATATAATAAGGAGTCTTGACCTAGATTTTTTCTAATCCAAGTAGGAATCTTAAAGCCCATTTACTTATGGCCTTTATTTGATTCCTAATGGACTTAGAAATCCTTTTAATTAATTAAACACGTTCAATTAATTCAGCCCATTTAAATAATTAAACCAATTAATCAATTAAATTAATTCCTCTCTTATTAATTAACACTTTAATTAATTAGTTTTCTTCTTCAATAATTAACACTTCAATTCTTAAGTTTTGATTTAACCCTTTAAATCAAACTTACCTTATATGATTTGTTACAGCCCAATAGTATTGTGCGTGACCCTCTAGGTTCACCATCAATTGGCCACGGGCCCATGACTTTCGTGATTTAATTTGCGAGCTTATTGATTGCTCCGATTAATTGAACCCCTTCAATTAACCACACAAGAATTAATCTCCTTATTAATTCATGAGTACCCACACCTCATGGACGATGTCTAGCCACAAGCCCATGAGGCCCAACTTCAGGTGAATTGATCTCAGTGAACCTCACCTCTTATAAGTACCATGTACATACGGTCCTTCTATCGACTTAATTTCCCGATCGAGACCTAGGGTATGTGAATTGATCGGCACCTCTAATTATCTCGATAACTATACTTTCTAATTCCGGATAATGATTCCAGTGTGACGGCTAAATTTGAAAATCCCTTTCCAAATCCGTCACCAACTATGGCCATAGGTGTCTCAGAATCTATTATCTAATAACGTATAGGAAATTCTCTCAACACACTACATTGAGTCGGTAGATCCCATATTGATACTAACCATTCGCGTACACGGCTAGACGCACCCATCTTAGGCGCACAATGGTCAAGCTACGTAACCGGCACCTAAATCTAAGTACGCACACCCATGCACCGAATTCTCCCTAGCACCTCATGTCTATGGACTAAATTGTACACTATTATAAGTTTGAGAAACATCTTATCGCCGATGTGCGTCATGCACATCCATAAAGGGTTTCTCTGCTCGGGTCATTCGATGCGTTCGATCCCTATCGAACCACCTACTCATATGCACTAGCATCAAATGCCTTGCTCATGAAACGCTACAAATTCACTCCACGTGAATCATGCATATTTGTACAATCGTTCGGAATCAATGACTTGGAACAGTTTTAAGATCACGACCTTAGAGACTGTTTCATGATTGCACTCATACTGAAGTGAATCGTCCCATAGTCTATTGTGATCTAAGGATTTCATCCAATCGCTTAAGTGATTCGCGAGAGATGAAGTTGGTCATTGTTTGATTTACATACTATGAACAAACAAGCGTATTATGTCATTTATACTAGAGAAAGATTAAGATAGTTCTAATACAAGCTAAATAAATTGGCTTGTAGGGCACTATCCCATCAATCTCCCACTTGCCCTACAGTCAATCACAAACGCTTCTAAGACCCATCTTTGAAAGATGTTCTTCGAACACTTTTCGTGACATAGGCTTTTCTAGTGGATCCGCTAAGTTTGTCTTCCGAGTCGACATGATCCATTATGTGTGTCAACTTTACCATTGATTTCTCTAATCAAATGGTACTTTCACTACAAAAAAAGGGGATTTCCGACGAATTTTAGCAAAAATTCGTCGGAAAATCAATTTTCCCATGGATTTAAGCAAAAATCGGTCAAAAAACCAATTTTCCGACGGATTTCGGCCGTCGGAAAATCATTCGAAAAAGTGGCGTGGGAAAATTTCCGCTGGATTTTTCGACGGTCGAAATCCGTCGGAAAAACCGTCGGAAAATAAAAAATTTCGACAAACAAAGTCGTCGGAAATCCGTCGGAATATTTCCGACGAAAAACTAATCTGTCGAAATTTCATTTTGTTTTACTTTTTCCGACGGATTTTATCCGTCCGAATTTATTTTAAAAAATTTAATTTTTTTTCGACAGATTTAATTCCGTCGGAAATGGAAAAAAAAATTCTCATTTTCCCCCAATAAAAACATATATATTGTTTACATAATCAAAACACACAAATTAAAACATTCATAATCATAAAATATTTCACATTATTAAATTAAAATGTACTTAAATTACAATTGACATCGTAGATACAACAAAAACTAATTATAGTAAAACAGTGGGCCTTGGCACGAGTAAGTTGAATACTCTTTCACAATTGATTGATTATATATGGTGCCATTGTAACCTAACTTTCTCACCAATAGATCCATTGTTGCTTCAATAGTTGTCCAACCTTTAAAGAAAACAAAACAAATTGTAAGATACTTAAACTAATATTATAGGAGTATTTTTTTTTTTTGATAAAATAAAACATGTAATTTGTTAATATTATAAGAGTATATGTATATATATAGAGTCATATTGTTTCAAGTAGGAGTATTATTTTCATTTTGACTAATGGTGTTGCTAACTTGTTCCTATAAGGGGAAGAGAGAAATCAAAAGCAACAAAACTTACACCTTTTGTTGCAGCGACCTCGGGCAAGTATGTGGCATTTTCCTTGTATTTCATTTAGGATCAGTAAATTAATAATTATTCAAACTTCTCGACCTGCAATATAAACAAGTGAATCCACGAGGGGAAAACCACAAAAATTTATTTGGTTCCCCAATCAAAAGAATAGCATAAGAAGCGATTTGTTGCAAAAACTTAACAAAAAGTTCTTTCAAGATTGAGTTCTTAATTTGGTGAGTAACACATGCTTCTTTCAAGTTTCTCGTTTAGTTGTTTGACATTATTAAGGAGTTCAGCAGAAGATACTGAATTACTCACTTCAGTGGCTAGAGCAGTACATTTTGTCTGTGAATCCGTGATTGCCTCCCGTAGTCAACTCTAAGTGTGAACCTCTATTTCCCGTAGTCAAGTCAGAGAATTGACTATTCCCGCTGTTCGACTTTTCGAGGGTAAAAATCTTGTCAAAACATTCAGTTCCTGCAAGTTCGGTAATAAATAAAAATGTATCAGAACTCCAGCCACAGTCTGTTTTGCGATGAATAATAATGTATGAATAATTTAAAAATTTATTAGTTGGATAACACATTAGAGTGGCATGCAGATAGTATTTAAAATTCTACAGATACATGTATCCTTAAATACTTGGGAGATGCTGAAATTACCTAAGTTACTTTGTTGGCTGATTGTTGTCGAACCAATGGATCCTTCTAATTTGAGAATACGCAGGATTTGCACAGATGAGTCAAATATTGCAACTCGTCCTTAGTCACTATGGCCTCAATCTGTGAAGAAAAATAATTTCTCCATGTTACTAAAAGTATTTAGTACAAAATAACATCATTTATAAAATAGAGAATTTGAACTCTTTTTACCAGCTCTTTGATCGAGAATTTAAAATTTTCCATCCACTTGACCATTGTATCATCATCATCATCTTTAGCAGCCACTATGTCAACTTCGAAGCCTACACTTCCAAGCCTACACCACCATGTTTGCCAACAATTTGCTTTCTTCTTTCACGCAAACCATTCTGCAGGATTCCATTTTCAGCAATACAAATTACTATGATTCCCTGCTGAGTCACAGGCTTTAAGATTTGGAGACCTTCCATGGCCACCTATGAGCATTAGATAAAATGATAACTGATATAAAATTCGTATTGCTAAAATTGTTAGAAAGGCAAATTGAGGCAAATTAAGGCAATTTATAGCGCACAATATTTCTGCTTAAATACCATGAATACTCTTATTACCAGACCCAAAGCAATAAAATGGCAGTATTTTGTTCTGGATCCTAGCAATAACCTCTACCCATAAAATAAGTTACAATAGGAAAAAGAAGTCCTTATCAAACACCTATTCTTGACTTCCATGATTATGATTGGGTGACATGTCACAAGGATGGCTGAAAATTTCACCCATCCTTGTGGCATGTCACCCAATGAAATTGTATCAATTGAACCAAAGAAAAATTCTCAAGCATCAGTAGACTAAATCTGATTAAGATAAATTCTTTCAACATCACCAGAGAAATAACAGTCACCCGCAATAGGCACGGGAATGCATTTATTATTAAAAATAAACAAGACCAGCACAATAACATGAGTAGGGATATTTCCTTTTACCATTCCCCAAAAATTTACCTTCCCAATAGTGTTTAAAAAATTATAGCACCCAATGACATCTTAAAACACAGAAAATTATCAATTTCATAGAGACCCATATAGTCAACAAATCAAATTGAACCAACAAATCAAAATTCAGATTCAAAGAGAAGAAAACCAAAAAAAAGACATGCCGTATGCAGTGAGGGGCTTTGAGAGTTCAGCGACCATGACCTAATCAACCACCTTGTCTTCATTCTTACGAATCTTAAAATGGGTTATTGGTAACGTCAGGACGTTCAAAGAGGCGGAATTTTTAAATTTTTAAATAACCCAATCACGATCTTTACTTATCTAGTTATACGAAAAGGATTTGACATAAAATCAAAACCAACCATAGGGGGTTTTAGAATTTACCTCACTACTGGAACGGTGGTGGTTTTTCTCCGGTCTTCTTTCAGATCCGATGGATTTGGTTCGTGAGAAGCACCCCAAGCGTTGTGCCTCTAGCGGTGTCCACACCAACTGGATTGATGCAACTCCTTTGAATCAATAGGCTAAGAACTAAGATCCAAAGGTTATCAAGCAAGGAAGAAAGAAGAGAAGAATCACATGAACCTGTGCAGATCCACAGGGTTCGGCCGAACCCTTCTTTGTAAGAGGGGGCGGCGCAAATCTGATCTGTGAGAGAAGGGGGGCACGAATTTTGGTGTCTCTTGGGGGCTAGGGTTTTTGTGGTCTTGAGCTCCTTATATAATAAGGAGTCTTGACCTAGATTTTTTCTAATCCAAGTAGGAATCTTAAAGCCCATTTACTTATGGCCTTTATTTGATTCCTAATGGACTTAGAAATCCTTTTAATTAATTAAACACGTTCAATTAATTCAGCCCATTTAAATAATTAAACCAATTAATCAATTAAATTAATTCCTCTCTTATTAATTAACACTTTAATTAATTAGTTTTCTTCTTCAATAATTAACACTTCAATTCTTAAGTTTTGATTTAACCCTTTAAATCAAACTTACCTTATATGATTTGTTACAGCCCAATAGTATTGTGCGTGACCCTCTAGGTTCACCATCAATTGGCCACGGGCCCATGACTTTCGTGATTTAATTTGCGAGCTTATTGATTGCTCCGATTAATTGAACCCCTTCAATTAACCACACAAGAATTAATCTCCTTATTAATTCATGAGTACCCACACCTCATGGACGATGTCTAGCCACAAGCCCATGAGGCCCAACTTCAGGTGAATTGATCTCAGTGAACCTCACCTCTTATAAGTACCATGTACATACGGTCCTTCTATCGACTTAATTTCCCGATCGAGACCTAGGGTATGTGAATTGATCGGCACCTCTAATTATCTCGATAACTATACTTTCAAATTCCGGATAATGATTCCAGTGTGACGGCTAAATATGAAAATCCCTTTCCAAATCTGTCACCAACTATGACCATAGGTGTCTCAGAATCTATTATCTAATAACGTATAGGAAATTCTCTCAACACACTACATTGAGTCGGTAGATCCCATATTGATACTAACCATTCGCGTACACGGCTATACGCACCCATCTTAGGCGCACAATGGTCAAGCTACGTAACCGGCACCTAAATCTAAGTACGCACACCCATGCACCGAATTCGCCCTAGCACCTCATGTCTATGGACTAAATTGTACACTATTATAAGTTTGAGAAACATCTTATCGCCGATGTGCGTCATGCACATCCATAATGGGTTTCTCTGCTCGGGTCATTCGATGCGTTCGATCCCTATCGAACCACCTACTCATATGCACTAGCATCAAATGCCTTGCTCATGAAACGCTACAAATTCACTCCACGTGAATCATGCATATTTGTACAATCGTTCGGAATCAATGACCTGGAACAGTTTTAAGATCACGACCTTAGAGACTGTTTCATGATTGCACTCATGCTGAAGTGAATCTTCCCATAGTCTATTGTGATCTAAGGATTTCATCCAATCGCTTAAGTGATTCGCGAGAGATGAAGTTGGTCATTGTTTGATTTACATACTATGAACAAACAAGCGTATTATGTCATTTATACTAGAGAAAGATTAAGATAGTTCTAATACAAGCTAAATATATTGGCTTGTAGGGCACTATCCCATCAATCTCCCACTTGCCCTACAGTCAATCACAAACGCTTCTAAGACCCATCTTTGAAAGTTGTTCTTCGAACACTTTTCGTGACATAGGCTTTTCTAGTGGATCCGCTAAGTTTGTCTTCCGAGTCGACATGATCCATTATGTGTGTCAATTTTACCATTGATTTCTCTAATCAAATGGTACTTTCACTACAAAAAAAGGGGATTTCCGACGGATTTTAGCAAAAATTCGTCGGAAAATCAATTTTCCCATGGATTTAAGCAAAAATCCGTCAAAAAACCAATTTTCCGACGGATTTCGGCCGTCGGAAAATCATTCGAAAAAGTGGCGTGGGAAAATTTCCGCTGGATTTTTTGACGGTCGAAATCCGTCGAAAAATAAAAAAATTCGACAAACAAAGTCGTCGGAAATCCGTCGGAATATTTCCGACGAAAAACTAATCTGTCGAAAATTTCATTTTGTTTTACTTTTTCCGATGGATTTTATCCGTCCGAATTTATTTTAAAAATTTTAATTTTTTTTCGACAGATTTAATTCCGTCGGAAATGGAAAAAAAAATTCTCATTTTCCCCCAATAAAAACATATATATTGTTTACATAATCAAAACACACAAATTAAAACATTCATAATCATAAAATATTTCACATTAATAAATTAAAATGTACTTAAATTACAATTGACATCGTAGATACAACAAAAACTAATTATAGTAAAACAGTGGGCCTTGGCACGAGTAAGTTGAATACTCTTTCACTATTGATTGATTATATATGGTGCCATTGTAACCTAACTTTCTCACCAATAGATCCATTGTTGCTTCAATAGTTGTCCAACCTTTAAAGAAAACAAAACAAATTGTAAGATACCTAAACTAATATTATAGGAGTATTTTTTTTTTTTGATAAAATAAAACATGTAATTTGTTAATATTATAAGAGTATATGTATATATATAGAGTCAAATTGTTTCAAGTAGGAGTATTATTTTCATTTTGACTAATGGTGTTGCTAACTTGTTCCTATAAGGGGAAGAGAGAAATCAAAAGCAACAAAACTTACACCTTTTGTTGCAGCGACCTCGGGCAAGTGTGTGGCATTTTCCTTGTATTTCATTTAGGATCAGTAAATTAATAATTATTCAAACTTCTCGACCTGCAATATAAACAAGTGAATCCACGAGGGGAAAACCACAAAAATTTATTTGGTTCCCCAATCAAAGGAATAGCATAAGAAGCGATTTGTTGCAAAAACTTAACAAAAAGTTCTTTCAAGACTGAGTTCTTAATTTGGTGAGTAACACATGCTACTTTCAAGTTTCTCGTTTAGTTGTTTGACATTATTAAGGAGTTCAGCAGAAGATACTGAATTACTCACTTCAGTGGCTAGAGCAGTACATTTTGTCTGTGAATCCGTGATTGCCTCCCGTAGTCAACTCTAAGTGTGAACCTCTATTTCCCGTAGTCAAGTCAGAGAATTGACTATTCCCGCTGCTCGACTTTTCGAGGGTAAAAATCTTGTCAAAACATTCAGTTCCTGCAAGTTCGGTAATAAATAAAAATGTATCAGAACTCCAGTCACAGTCTGTTTTGCGATGAATAATAATGTATGAATAATTTAAAGATTTATAAATTGGATAACACATTAGAGTGGCATGCAGATAGTATTTAAAATTCTACAGATACATGTATCCTTAAATACTTGGGAGATGCTGAAATTACCTAAGTTACTTTGTTGGCTGATTGTTGTCGAACCAATGGATCCTTCTAATTTGAGAATACGCAGGATTTGCACAGATGAGTCAAATATTGCAACTCGTCCTTAGTCACTATGGCCTCGATCTGTGAAGAAAAATAATTTCTCCATGTTACTAAAAGTATTTTGTACAAAATAACATCAATTATAAAATAGAGAATTTGAACTCTTTTTACCAGCTCTTTGATCGAGAATTTAAAATTTTCCATCCACTTGACCATTGTATCATCATCATCATCTTTAGCAGCCACTATGTCAACTTCGAAGCCTACACTTCCAAGCCTACACCACCATGTTTGCCAACAATTTGCTTTCTTCTTTCACGCAAACCATTCTGCAGGATTCCATTTTCAGCAATACAAATTACTATGATTCCCTGCTGAGTCACAGGCTTTAGGATTTGGAGACCTTCCATGGCCACCAATGAGCATTAGGTAAAATGATAACTGATATAAAATTCGTATTGCTAAAATTGTTAGAAAGGCAAATTAAGGCAAATTAAGGCAATTTATAGCGCACAATATTTCTGCTTAAATACCATGAATACTCTTATTACCAGACCCAAAGCAATAAAATGGCAGTATTTTGTTCTGGATCCTAGCAATAACCTCTACCCATAAAATAAGTTACAATAGGAAAAAGAAGTCCTTATCAAACACCTATTCTTGAATTCCATGATTATGATTGGGTGACATGTCACAAGGATGGCTGAAAATTTCACCCATCCTTGTGGCATGTCACCCAATGAAATTGTATCAATTGAACCAAAGAAAAATTCTCAAGCATCAGTAGACTAAATCTGATTAAGATAAATTCTTTCAACATCACCAGAGAAATAACAGTCACCCGCAATAGGCACGGGAATGCATTTATTATTAAAAATAAACAAGACCAGCACAATAACATGAGTAGGGATATTTCCTTTTACCATTCCCCAAAAATTTACCTTCCCAATAGTGTTTAAAAAATTATAGCACCCAATGACATCTTAAAACACAGAAAATTATCAATTTCATAGAGACCCATATAGTCAACAAATCAAATTGAACCAGCAAATCAAAATTCAGATTAAAAGAGAAGAAAACCAAAAAAAAGACATGCCGTATGCAGTGAGGGGCATTGAGAGTTCAGCGACCATGACCGAATCAACCACCTTGTCTTCATTCTTACGAATCTTAAAATGGGTTATTGGTAACGTCAGGACGTTCAAAGAGGCGGAATTTTTAAATTTTTAAATAACCCAATCACGATCTTTACTTATCTAGTCATACGAAAAGGATTTGACATAAAATCAAAACCAACCATAGGGGGTTTTAGAATTTACCTCACTACTGGAACGGTGGTGGTTTTTCTCCGGTCTTCTTTCAGATCTGATGGATTTGGTTCGTGAGAAGCACCCCAAGCGTTGTGCCTCTAGCGGTGTCCACACCAACTGGATTGATGCAACTCCTTTGAATCAATAGGCTAAGAACTAAGATCCAAAGGTTATCAAGCATGGAAGAAAGAAGGGAAGAATCACATGAACCTGTGCAGATCCACAGGGTTCGGCCGAACCCTTCTTTGTAAGAGGGGGCGGCGCAAATCTGATCTGGGAGAGAAGGGGGGCACGAATTTTGGTGTCTCTTGGGGGCTAGGGTTTTTGTGGTCTTGAGCTCTTTATATAATAAGGAGTCTTGACCTAGATTTTTTCTAATCCAAGTAGGAATCTTAAAGCCCATTTACTTATGGCCTTTATTTGATTCCTAATGGACTTAGAAATCCTTTTAATTAATTAAACACGTTCAATTAATTCAGCCCATTTAAATAATTAAACCAATTAATCAATTAAATTAATTCCTCTCTTATTAATTAACACTTTAATTAATTAGTTTTCTTCTTCAATAATTAACACTTCAATTCTTAAGTTTTGATTTAACCGTTTAAATCAAACTTTCCTTATATGATTTGTTGCAGTCCAATAGTATTGTGCGTGACCCTCTAGGTTCACCATCAATTGGCCACGGGCCCATGACTTTCGTGATTTAATTTGCGAGCTTATTGATTGCTCCGATTAATTGAACCCCTTCAATTAACCACACAAGAATTAATCTCCTTATTAATTCATGAGTACCCACACCTCATGGACGATGTCTAGCCACAAGCCCATGAGGCCCAACTTCAGGTGAATTGATCTCAGTGAACCTCACCTCTTATAAGTACCATGTACATACGGTCCTTCTATCGACTTAATTTCCCGATCGAGACCTAGGGTATGTGAATTGATCGGCACCTGTAATTATCTCGATAACTATACTTTCTAATTCCGGATAATGATTCCAGTGTGACGGCTAAATTTGAAAATCCCTTTCGAAATCCGTCACCAACTATGGCCATAGGTGTCTCAGAATCTATTATCTAATAACGTATAGGAAATTCTCTCAACACACTACATTGAGTCGGTAGATCCCATATTGATACTAACCATTCGCGTACACGGCTATACGCACCCATCTTAGGCGCACAATGGTCAAGCTACGTGACCGGCACCTAAATCTAAGTACGCACACCCATGCACCGAATTCGCCCTAGCACCTCATGTCTATGGACTAAATTGTACACTATTATAAGTTTGAGAAACATCTTATCGCCGATGTGCGTCATGCACATCCATAAAGGGTTTCTCTGCTCGGGTCATTCGATGCGTTCGATCCCTATCGAACCACCTACTCATACGCACTAGCATCAAATGCCTTGCTCATGAAACGCTACAAATTCACTCCACGTGAATCATGCATATTTGTACAATCGTTCGGAATCAATGACTTGGAACAGTTTTAAGATCACGACCTTAGAGACTGTTTCATGATTGCACTCATACTGAAGTGAATCGTCCCATAGTGATTCGCGAGAGATGAAGTTGGTCATTGTTTGATTTACATACTATGAACAAACAAGCGTATTATGTCATTTATACTAGAGAAAGATTAAGATAGTTCTAATACAAGCTAAATAAATTGGCTTGTAGGGCACTATCCCATCAATCTCCCACTTGCCCTACAGTGAATCACAAACGCTTCTAAGACCCATCTTTGAAAGATGTTCTTCGAACACTTTTCGTGACATAGGCTTTTCTAGTGGATCCGCTAAGTTTGTCTTCCGAGTCGACATGATCCATTATGTGTGTCAACTTTACCATTGATTTCTCTAATCAAATGGTACTTTCACTACAAAAAAAGGGGATTTCCGACGGATTTTAGCAAAAATTCGTCGGAAAATCAATTTTCCCATGGATTTAAGCAAAAATCCGTCAAAAAACCAATTTTCCGACGGATTTCGGCCGTCGGAAAATCATTCGAAAAAGTGGCGTGGGAAAATTTCCGCTGGATTTTTCGACGGTCGAAATCCGTCGGAAAAACCGTCGGAAAATAAAAAATTTCGACAAACAAAGTCGTCGCAAATCCGTCGAAATATTTCCGACGAAAAACTAATCTGTCGAAAATTTCATTTTGTTTTACTTTTTCTGACGGATTTTATCCGTCCGAATTTATTTTTAAATTTTTTTTCGACAGATTTAATTCCGTCGGAAATGGAAAAAAAATTCTCATTTTCCCCCAATAAAAACATATATATTGTTTACATAATCAAAACACACAAATTAAAACATTCATAATCATAAAATATTTCACATTAATAAATTAAAATGTACTTAAATTACAATTGACATCGTAGATACAACAAAAACTAATTATAGTAAAACAGTGGGCCTTGGCACGAGTAAGTTGAATACTCTTTCACAATTGATTGATTATATATGGTGCCATTGTAACCTAACTTTCTCACCAATAGATCCATTGTTGCTTCAATAGTTGTCCAACCTTTAAAGAAAACAAAACAAATTGTAAGATACTTAAACTAATATTATAGGAGTATTTTTTTTTTTTGATAAAATAAAACATGTAATTTGTTAATATTATAAGAGTATATGTATATATATAGAGTCATATTGTTTCAAGTAGGAGTATTATTTTCATTTTGACTAATGGTGTTGCTAACTTGTTCCTATAAGGGGAAGAGAGAAATCAAAATCAACAAAACTTACACCTTTTGTTGCAGCGACCTCGGGCAAGTATGTGGCATTTTCCTTGTATTTCATTTAGGATCAGTAAATTAATAATTATTCAAACTTCTCGACCTGCAATATAAACAAGTGAATCCACGAGGGGAAAACCACAAAAATTTATTTGGTTCCCCAATCAAAGGAATAGCATAAGAAGCGATTTGTTGCAAAAACTTAACATAAAGTTCTTTCAAGATTGAGTTCTTAATTTGGTCAGTAACACATGTTACTTTCAAGTTTCTCGTTTAGTTGTTTGACATTATTAAGGAGTTCAGCAGAAGATACTGAATTACTCACTTCAGTGGCTAGAGCAGTACATTTTGTCTGTGAATCCGTGATTGCCTCCCGTAGTCAACTCTAAGTGTGAACCTCTATTTCCCGTAGTCAAGTCAGAGAATTGACTATTCCCGCTGCTCGACTTTTCGAGGGTAAAAATCTTGTCAAAACATTCAGTTCCTGCTAGTTCGGTAATAAATAAAAATGTATCAGAACTCCAGTCACAGTCTGTTTTGCGATGAATAATAATGTATGAATAATTTAAAGATTTATTAATTGGATAACACATTAGAGTGGCATGCAGATAGTATTTAAAATTCTACAGATACATGTATCCATAAATACTTGGGAGAAGCTGAAATTACCTAAGTTACTTTGTTGGCTGATTGTTGTCGAACCAATGGATCCTTCTAATTTGATAATAGGATTTGCATAGATGAGTCAAATATTGCAACTCGTCCTTAGTCACTATGGCCTCAATCTGTGAAGAAAAATAATTTCTCCATGTTACTAAAAGTATTTAGTACAAAATAACATCAATTATAAAATAGAGAATATGAACTCTTTTTACCAGCTCTTTGATCGAGAATTTAAAATTTTCCATCCACTTGACCATTGTATCATCATCATCATCTTTAGCAGCCACTATGTCAACTTCGAAGCCTACACTTCCAAGCCTACACCACCATGTTTGCCAACAATTTGCTTTCTTCTTTCACGCAAACCATTCTGCAGGATTCCATTTTCAGCAATACAAATTACTATGATTCCCTGCTGAGTCACAGGCTTTAAGATTTGGAGACCTTCCATGGCCACCTATGAGCATTAGATAAAATGATAACTGTTATAAAATTCGTATTGCTAAAATTGTTAGAAAGGCAAATTGAGGCAAATTAAGGCAATTTATAGAGCACAATATTTCTGCTTAAATACCATGAATACTCTTATTACCAGACCCAAAGCAATAAAATGGCAGTATTTTGTTCTGGATCCTAGCAATAACCTCTACCCATAAAATAAGTTACAATAGGAAAAAGAAGTCCTTATCAAACACCTATTCTTGACTTCCATGATTATGATTGGGTGACATGTCACAAGGATGGCTGAAAATTTCACCCATCCTTGTGGCATGTCACCCAATGAAATTGTATCAATTGAACCAAAGAAAAATTCTCAAGCATCAGTAGACTAAATCTGATTAAGATAAATTCTTTCAACATCACCAGAGAAATAACAGTCACCCGCAATAGGCACGGGAATGCATTTATTATTAAAAATAAACAAGACCAGCACAATAACATGAGTAGGGATATTTCCTTTTACCATTCCCCAAAAATTTACCTTCCCAATAGTGTTTAAAAAATTATAGCACCCAATGACATCTTAAAACACAAAAAATTATCAATTTCATAGAGACCCATATAGTCAACAAATCAAATTGAACCAACAAATCAAAATTCAGATTCAAAGAGTAGAAAACCAAAAATAGACATGCCGTATGCAGTGAGGGGCTTGGAGAGTTCAGCGACGATGACCGAATCAACCACCTTGTCTTCATTCTTACGAATCTTAAATTAGGTTATTGGTAACGTCAGGACGTTAAAAGCAGCGGAATTTTAAATTTTTTAAATAACCCAATTAAGATCTTTACTTATCTAGTCATACGAAAAGGATTTGACATAAAATCAAAACCAACCATAGGGGGTTTTAGAATTTACCTCACTACTGGAACGGTGGTGGTTTTTCTCCGGTCTTCTTTCAGATCTGATGGATTTGGTTCGTGAGAAGCACCCCAAGCGTTGTGCCTCTAGCGGTGTCCACACCAACTGGATTGATGCAACTCCTTTGAATCAATAGGCTAAGAACTAAGATCCAAAGGTTATCAAGCAAGGAAGAAAGAAGGGAAGAATCACATGAACCTGTGCAGATCCACAGGGTTCGGCCGAACCCTTCTTTGTAAGAGGGGGCGGCGCAAATCTGATCTGGGAGAGAAGGGGGGCACGAATTTTGGTGTCTCTTGGGGGCTAGGGTTTTTGTGGTCTTGAGCTCTTTATATAATAAGGAGTCTTGACCTAGATTTTTTCTAATCCAAGTAGGAATCTTAAAGCCCATTTACTTATGGCCTTTATTTGATTCCTAATGGACTTAGAAATCCTTTTAATTAATTAAACACGTTCAATTAATTCAGCCCATTTAAATAATTAAACCAATTAATCAATTAAATTAATTCCTCTCTTATTAATTAACACTTTAATTAATTAGTTTTCTTCTTCAATAATTAACACTTCAATTCTTAAGTTTTGATTTAACCGTTTAAATCAAACTTTCCTTATATGATTTGTTGCAGTCCAATAGTATTGTGCGTGACCCTCTAGGTTCACCATCAATTGGCCACGGGCCCATGACTTTCGTGATTTAATTTGCGAGCTTATTGATTGCTCCGATTAATTGAACCCCTTCAATTAACCACACAAGAATTAATCTCCTTATTAATTCATGAGTACCCACACCTCATGGACGATGTCTAGCCACAAGCCCATGAGGCCCAACTTCAGGTGAATTGATCTCAGTGAACCTCACCTCTTATAAGTACCATGTACATACGGTCCTTCTATCGACTTAATTTCCCGATCGAGACCTAGGGTATGTGAATTGATCGGCACCTGTAATTATCTCGATAACTATACTTTCTAATTCCGGATAATGATTCCAGTGTGACGGCTAAATTTGAAAATCCCTTTCCAAATCCGTCACCAACTATGGCCATAGGTGTCTCAGAATCTATTATCTAATAACGTATAGGAAATTCTCTCAACACAATACATTGAGTCGGTAGATCCCATATTGATACTAACCATTCGCGTACACGGCTATACGCACCCATCTTAGGCGCACAATGGTCAAGCTACGTGACCGGCACCTAAATCTAAGTACGCACACCCATGCACCGAATTCGCCCTAGCACCTCATGTCTATGGACTAAATTGTACACTATTATAAGTTTGAGAAACATCTTATCGCCGATGTGCGTCATGCACATCCATAAAGGGTTTCTCTGCTCGGGTCATTCGATGCGTTCGATCCCTATCGAACCACCTACTCATACGCACTAGCATCAAATGCCTTGCTCATGAAACGCTACAAATTCACTCCACGTGAATCATGCATATTTGTACAATCGTTCGGAATCAATGACTTGGAACAGTTTTAAGATCACGACCTTAGAGACTGTTTCATGATTGCACTCATACTGAAGTGAATCGTCCCATAGTCTATTGTGATCTAAGGATTTCATCCAATCGCTTAAGTGATTCGCGAGAGATGAAGTTGGTCATTGTTTGATTTACATACTATGAACAAACAAGCGTATTATGTCATTTATACTAGAGAAAGATTAAGATAGTTCTAATACAAGCTAAATAAATTGGCTTGTAGGGCACTATCCCATCAATCTCCCACTTGCCCTACAGTGAATCACAAACGCTTCTAAGACCCATCTTTGAAAGATGTTCTTCGAACACTTTTCGTGACATAGGCTTTTCTAGTGGATCCGCTAAGTTTGTCTTCCGAGTCGACATGATCCATTATGTGTGTCAACTTTACCATTGATTTCTCTAATCAAATGGTACTTTCACTACAAAAAAAGGGGATTTCCGACGGATTTTAGCAAAAATTCGTCGGAAAATCAATTTTCCCATGGATTTAAGCAAAAATCCGTCAAAAAACCAATTTTCCGACGGATTTCGGCCGTCGGAAAATCATTCGAAAAAGTGGCGTGGGAAAATTTCCGCTGGATTTTTCGACGGTCGAAATCCGTCGGAAAAACAGTCGGAAAATAAAAAATTTCGACAAACAAAGTCGTCGCAAATCCGTCGGAATATTTCCGACGAAAAACTAATCTGTCGAAAATTTCATTTTGTTTTACTTTTTCTGACGGATTTTATCCGTCCGAATTTATTTTTAAATTTTTTTCGACAGATTTAATTCCGTCGGAAATGGAAAAAAAATTCTCATTTTCCCCCAATAAAAACATATATATTGTTTACATAATCAAAACACACAAATTAAAACATTCATAATCATAAAATATTTCACATTAATAAATTAAAATGTACTTAAATTACAATTGACATCGTAGATACAACAAAAACTAATTATAGTAAAACAGTGGGCCTTGGCACGAGTAAGTTGAATACTCTTTCACAATTGATTGATTATATATGGTGCCATTGTAACCTAACTTTCTCACCAATAGATCCATTGTTGCTTCAATAGTTGTCCAACCTTTAAAGAAAACAAAACAAATTGTAAGATACTTAAACTAATATTATAGGAGTATTTTTTTTTTTTGATAAAATAAAACATGTAATTTGTTAATATTATAAGAGTATATGTATATATATAGAGTCATATTGTTTCAAGTAGGAGTATTATTTTCATTTTGACTAATGGTGTTGCTAACTTGTTCCTATAAGGGGAAGAGAGAAATCAAAATCAACAAAACTTACACCTTTTGTTGCAGCGACCTCGGGCAAGTATGTGGCATTTTCCTTGTATTTCATTTAGGATCAGTAAATTAATAATTATTCAAACTTCTCGACCTGCAATATAAACAAGTGAATCCACGAGGGGAAAACCACAAAAATTTATTTGGTTCCCCAATCGAAGGATCCATAAGAAGCGATTTGTTGCTCCGATTAATTAAACCCCTTCAATTAACCACTCAAGAATTAATCTCCTTATTAATTCATGAGTACCCACACCTCATGGTCGATGTTTAGCCAAAAGTCCATGAGGTCTAACTTCAGGTGAATTGATTTCAGTGAACCTCACCTCTTATAAGTACCATGTACACGCGTTCCTTCTATCGACTTAATTTCCCAATTGAGACCTAGTGTGTGTGAATTGATCGGCACCTCTAATTACCTCGATAACTATACTTTCTAATTTGGGATAATGATTCCAGTGTAACTGCTAAATTTGGAAAGCCCTTTCCAAATCGATCACTAACTATGGCCATAGGTTTCTCGGAATCTATTATCTAAGAACGTATAGGAAATTCTCTCAACACACTACATTGAGTCGGTAGATCCTATATTGATACTAACCATTCTCTTACACGACTATACGCACCCAACTTAGGCACACAATGGTCAAGCTACGTGACCGGCACCTAAATCTAAGTACGCACACCCATGCACCGAATTCGCCCTAGCACCTCAAGTCTAAGAACTAAATCGTACACTATTATAAGTTTGTGAAACATCCCATCGCCGATGTGCATCATGCACTTCCATAATGGGTTTCTCTGTTCGGGTCGTTCGATGCGTTCGATCCCCTATCGAACAACCTACTCATATGCACTTGAAAGGATAGTGCCCGACAAGCCAATATTAATTAGCTTGTTGGAGAACTGTTATTCTTATGGAATATCATTAATATGCCTGTTTATTTATAGTACCTAAATTAAACAATGGCCAACTTCATCTCTTGCGAACTTATCTAAGCGATTGGATGAAATCCTAAGGTCACATTAGACTATGGGACGATTCACGTCATTATTGAGTGCAATCATGAAACAGTCTCGAAGGTCGTGATCTTAAAACATATTCCAAGTCATCAATTCCGAACGAGACGGGGTATCGAAGGAATCGCTAAGACTTGTACGATTATGCATGATTTACATGGAGTGAATTTGTAGCGTTTCATGAGCAAGGCATTTGAGGCCAGTGCATATGACTAGGTGGTTCGATAGAGACGTTCGAATGCATCGAACGACCCGAACAGAGAAACCCATTGTGGAAACGCATGTCGCATATCGATGATGGGATGTTTCTCAAGGCTTATAATAGTGTACTAGTCATTAGACTTGAGGTGCTAGGGCGAATTCTGTACATAAGTGTGCGTTCTTAGATTTAGGTACTGGTCACGTAGCCTGTCCATAAAGTGCCTAAGTTGGGTGCGTACAGTTGTGTACGCGAGTGGTTAGTACTAAGAAAGGATCTATCGACTCATCCTGATAAGGTGGGAGAATTTCCTGTACGTTCTTAGATAATATGTTCCGAGAAATCCACGGTCATGGTCAGTGACGGATTTGGAAAAGGTTTTCCAAATTTTAGCAGTCACACTTGAATTATTATCCAGAATTAGAAATTACAAAATCGAGATAATTAGAGGTGCCGATCAATTCACACACCCTAGGTCTCGGTCGGGAAATTAGTCTTTAGAAGGACCCGTATGTACATGGCATTTATAAGAGGTGAGGTTCCCAAATATAAATTCACCTTTAATTGGGCTTCATGAGCTCGTGGCTAGACATCGACCATGAAGTGTGGGTACTAATGAATTAATAAGGAAATTAATTTTGGAGTGGTCAATTAAAATTGTTTTAATTGATCGGAGCATTTAATTGCTCATTAATTAAATCACGAAAGTCATGGGCCTGCTGCCAATTGATGGTGAACTCAGAGTGTCACACACATTACAGTTGGACAGTGACAGTCATAAAAGGAAATGAATGATTTAAAGATGTTAAATCAAAGTTCATGAATTAAAGTGTTAATTCAAGTAGGAGAATATTAAATAGATATCTAATTGATTAATGTCTAATTAATTAATTGGATTATCTGATTAATTATGAAATTAATTAAAGTGGTTAATTAATTGGAAGATAATTGACATGTAGTTTTCGGATTACTTGATGTGGCATAGGGGGCGATATTTGCATATCTAAAATGAGAGAGTTTTGTTTCTTGCAAAGCAATGAAGAAAGAAGAGATTTACCAAATCTTATATTCCTATGTTGATTAAGAATAGGATTTGATAAAGCTGGGAAGAGATATCTTATAAGAGAAGGATACTTCTCTTATAAATACTTCTTCACATCTCTTCATAACTGAAAAATGAATAATTGAGAAGATAACAATTTTTCATAACACAAGAAAGAAAAGAAATCTGAAATATGCATTAAGAAACTCCCTAACCCCGAAAATCGCCCCAACCCTTTTTCGGCCCAACCAAGCTCGGCCAACCCTGGCCGAACCTCTTTGGCCGATCCAGCCCTAGCCGCACAAGCCCTGTGACTCAGTCTTCTTCCAGTCGATCTCCTCACCCAGATCCAGATCTAAGTCCTGATCTAGATCTGCACGTTCCTTTACTGACAGCCCTCAAGATCTAGATTGTTGCCTGCGACTTGGAGGTGTCCCTACAATCCAGCTGTTGTGGATCAACTTTGGAGGTGAGACAATTGGATCACTTCGTTGTGAATCAAACATGAAGTCCGGAGGTAACCACCACCGAGTTGTGGTGAGGTAAAATCGCATATCACCCCCTTACTTGTTTTAATTACTGTTTGATTCAACCTTTTCGTATATATAATATGGAGACAAATTTATGGGACTAATGGGTGCCTTGAAAATTTTTAAAATTCCGCACTTTTGTTGTTCTGACAATCGAGGTATCCCAACAGTGGTATCAGAGCCAACTCCATAATTATTATGCGAAAAGGCCTAAACATAATAGTGTACATGAATACGTGTTATTAAGTATATGAATATGTGTGATTATTATGTTCTGTGATTTGATTCTTGCTTTTTATGACTAGATCTATGATTGGGTAAAACTGCTTTTTTTGATCTGTGATGAATTTATAGTTTTTCGAAACTTAAGGACTCTTTGTGCTAAAAATCAAAAATCATGATTATTAGGGCTGAAAATTCAATTTTCTGTTTCTGGAAATTTTTGAAAAATCTGGACTGTTTTGAAATTCTGGTCAATTAGTAATTTTGGGTCGTTTTTGCAATTTTCGAAAATTAAAGGACTGTTTTGTAATTTCCGAAAGTTCATTGGTCTGTTTGCAAAATTCAAAAATTTTCTGGATTCAAAATTTTATTTTCTTGTCCTCTGTCCGATACTGTTTTTGGGGGTGTTTTGTAACTTTTCAAAAACTTTGGGGTTAAAAGTGCAATTTCCGAAAGTTGAGGGGCCGAACTGCAACTTTTAAAAGTTGAAAAATCCGAATCTGTTTTTAAGCAGAAAACTTGTTTTGTTTACCCGAGAATTTATTTTGTCATAATTAGTAGTGACTAAAAAGTAAGAATCATAGGTAGTTTATTTTTTTAAAAGGGGTTTAAGAATAAGAAAGAAATATGATCTTACGCGATTTCGTTGTTCGATCAAAGTTGGGTTGTAGAGTAAAAATAACAATATTTAAAAGGAAAGTAAAGATCAATAGTAATTGTATTCGAATTAGCTGGGTACAAATACAAGAATTTAGGGTCCTACTCGAGCATTATTGGATGCCGTACAAACTAGAGGAGCGAAATACAAATGACCAAAACTATACTATATTTCCCAAGTGTGTCCGAGTAGCAGTCTCGAAACAAGAGCACCTTGGAAGTTGTGTGTTGTCATAAATGCATGGGTATTTATAGCTGAACTGACGGGCTTGGGCCTGGGCTCGGGCCAACAGTACCCTTCGATCTTGGGTTCTGAAATGAGCTCGGAACAGTTAATACTATGCCCTGGACCAACTTCTTGCTTTCTGGGGATAGTATCTAGTGTTATTCGACAGCATCGGGCCCACAGAGGCAAGGAATCTAAATTACCCCTCATCAATACTCCCCCACTTCTCGAGCGTGAAGTGGAGCTTGCGCTCGAAGAAGTACAAGTTGCGTCCCACACTATTATGAGATGAGCCGTTCATAATGTCTTTAGGATATGCCTCATTAAAAACCTAGCCCGGAAAAACCCATTGGGATAAAAACCGAGCCAGGGAAAAAGAGTGCATATATAAGAAGACATATACCGGCGTATTGTAAAGATATCCTTGTCGGAGGATCTTGAAGTTGTTATATCCTTTATGGTTCCGCGATGTGTTGTTCGATCCCTTAATGAATGCTTTCCAAATTTTTCGATCATAACAAAGAGGACCCACGAGATTCTCAGGAAAAATTTGCAAGGAACTTATTCCGTAATCTTAGAAAATGAAGGATCAAAGTGCTATTCTGTGAGGAATAACCCTGAGTTTTTACCCAGGGTAAGTTCAACCGTCGCGGTTACTCGGGGACCTGTTTGCAATTTTACCTTTTTAACCCCGTATATATATGTCGATTCGTTGAAAAATTATTTACATATTACGTTCTCTCTTGAGCTCGAAGCGTTTGAGTTCGAAACAGCATTTGCCTTTTGTATATTTGTTTCTCAATCCATAATGTCAAGCTCTAGAAGTATAAGGGGCAAGAATAAGGTCGGAGAAAACCCAGAGTTCGATCCTTTGCTGAAGCTTGTTGATGATTATGAGGATGGGGAATTTTGTCAAGGACGCGAGGATGAGGATCCGAGCGAGGATCTCGAAGAAAATGAGGTCGAGAAACGCAGCATCGGCGAGGGTGCTTTTGTCAGGATTTTCAAACATACGCAACCTTCTACCGCCACCATCTCGAACAAGTCAGAGCTTCCTGCCAGCCATTGGATTTTGAAGGTCGTACCTATAAATGGGGCTCTTTGTTTTGCATACTTATAGTATTTTCCGAAAACAGATACCTTCGATCATGCTGACTAAAAGATTTTGCTGCATGACTCAATATTTCGACTTTCGAGTTAGGATTTATTTCGCATATCATAGTCAAATTTGTACTTCAACCTCGACTAGGGTATCTGCAGGCGAAAAGGATTGCGACTGGGATACCGGCAGGCGACTAGCTCTCTCTGATTCCAACCATTCGAGACTGGTTCGAACTCCTGTATCCTGTCAATCCACCCAGTCGGATAGTGGGTCGACTGCTGGGGAAGTTTTCCCGCACTCAATATGAAGGAATAATTTACCTCCGAGATTGCGTGGAATAATTTTTCTAGAGATTGCTTCCCTGCTTCTCGATCCGGTCCGACATGGGACGACCATTGAGGAAGCGAAGGATGAAGGGTAGAAGTGTTATTCTAGCTCCGCCTTCCTCCTTTGATTATGAAAGTGTTTTAGGGTATGGTTAATTTGTAATAGGGTCACGTTGAATGTAGATTTTCAGCTTAGCTCGATTTTCTTTATTATTGTAATCACGAAATTTCTTGTAACCGTTCGAAAGATCATGAATAAGAATATTTATTTTCTCCCTTATCCTTACCGCAGAACTATTTCCGTATATTGTTACCGAGCACCGATTTCTTCGCCCTAAAAATATGAGCAACAAATATCATTTTCGAATGATCTCAATAAGTGTATTGATAATAAAGAACAATTGTCATTCTTCGATCTCTGATATTCAGATATAAGTAACAGTTGATCTTTGTAGACTGATCAAAAATTGATAATACTGGAATAATAATAATAGTTGGCCATCTTGGCGGATTGTGATTGCTGTAGTTCTAAATAGGACGTATATCAGAATCTCGTGCGATTGATAATTTACACCTTCGGTTGTAGCAATGGCTTTCATCCATTTAATAATTTCGACCTAAGGGGCATAGCAATGGCTTTCACCCTTAGTCGTTTCAGAGCATTTTTAGCCCTTGGGTCCTAGCAGAGGCTTTCACCCATTTAATAATTTCGATCTAAGGGGCATAGCAACGGCTTTCACCCTTAGTCGTTTCAGAGCATTTTTAGCCCTTGGGTCCTAGCAGAGGCTTTCACCCATTTAATAATTTCGACCTAAGGGGCATAGCAATGGCTTTCACCCTTAGTCGTTTCAGAGCATTTTTAGCCCTTGGGTCCTAGCAGAGGCTTTCACCCATTTAATAATTTCGATCTAAGGGGCATAGCAACGGCTTTCACCCTTAGTCGTTTCAGAGCATTTTTAGCCCTTGGGTCCTAGCAGAGGCTTTCACCCATTTAATAATTTCGACCTAAGGGGCATAGCAATGGCTTTCACCCTTAGTCGTTTCAGAGCATTTTTAGCCCTTGGGTCCTAGCAGAGGCTTTCACCCATTTAATAATTCCGATCTAAGGGGCATAGCAACGGCTTTCACCCTTAGTCGTTTCAGAGCATTTTTAGCCCTTGGGTCCTAGCAGAGGCTTTCACCCATTTAATAATTTCGATCTAAGGGGCATAGCAACGGCTTTCACCCTTAGTCGTTTCAGAGCATTTTTAGCCCTTGGGTCCTAGCAGAGGCTTTCCCCCATTTAATAATTTCGATCTAAGGGGCATAGCAGCGGCTTTCACCCTTAGTCGTTTTAGAGCATTTTCAGCCCGAGGGTCATAGCAGAGGCTTTCACCCATTTAATAATAGACGGAGATAAATAGAGACTGACATTAGATGAATGCAGATCGAGAACACCAGAACAATTGATGATTAGAGGTTGATAATAGAGGAACGTAGTTCGACAATGTCAGAATAATAGATGGGTAGAAACGAATTTCCATTAAACATAATTTTGATCGAAATAACTTCTGATGAAAAGATAGTTTTCCGTGATTGAGATAATAGATGGAGCACAATTAGATGGATAATAGATGACAAATAGGTCTATGACTTAAATAATTCTTCTGTCTTAATAGAAAATATTCCTTGCGAGGTTCTAATTTCGTTCGAATTAATACCCCTTGTTCTCTTTGGCTATTGCTAATGTTTCCAACTTTCGATAAGTATTGATCTTTTCCGACTGGTTCCTCTTTTATCGGGAATCGCAACAGTTCTTAGATCTTATCCCTTCGTTGTGTGAATTATCTGCCGTTGGATTCTTTTCAATTTTCTCTATAAAAGGCCATCATTCCTTAGAAACCGTCTCATTCGTTGCACTGGCATTCTATTCGTCCGAACATGGTGACTAAGATCATTATTTCATTAATTTACTTATTTGAGCTCAGATTTCGAACGATCTTTAAGCAGAGCAATTTTCGAGCAGAAGAAACACTATTTCGATCTTCGCTTAGAGTATCGGCAGGCAAATATAGTCTCCATCTGGAAAGCCAGTAAGCCAGGCTTATGGAGTTCGCAGGTTATAGCACAGGTCTTCGACTAGGAACCGGTTGCTACAATGCATTTAGAAAGACGTACAGGAGCGGGAGTACTGAAGAATTCATTTAGTCGATGACTCATGCGCTCAATCCTTCGTCTTCGGAGAATCGTAAATAAAGTTAAGAACCTGCGGGTCCTAGGAGATTTACCCGGTCGGAGCCAAATTATTCCGAAAAAGCAGTAGGAGAAGAGACCAAAAATTTCATAGGTCGAATTTTTGGAGCTCCATGGTCAAATTATCAGATCTCCAAGGTCATATTCTCCAGCTCGAATATTTAGACCTCCAAGGTCGAATTTTTGGAGCTCCATGGTCAAATTATCAGATCTCCAAGGTCATATTCTCCAGCTCGAATTTTTAGACCTCCAAGGTCGAATTTTTGGAGCTCCATGGTCAAATTATCAGATCTCCAAGGTCATATTCTCCAGCTCGAATTTTTAGACCTCCAAGGTCGAATTTTTGGAGCTCCATGGTCAAATTATCAGATCTCCAAAATCATATTCTCCAGCTCGAATTTTTAGACCTCCAAGGTCGAATTTTTGGAGCTCCATGGTCAAATTATCAGATCTCCAAGATCATATTCTCCAGCTCGAATTTTTAGACCTCCAAGGTCGAATTTTTGGAGCTCCATGGTCAAATTATCAGATCTCCAAGGTCATATTCTCCAGCTCGAATTTTTAGACCTCCAAGGTCGAATTTTTGGAGCTCCATGGTCAAATTATCAGATCTCCAAGGTCATATTCTCCAGCTCGAATTTTTAGACCTCCAAGGTCGAATTTTTAGATCTCCAAGGTCAAATTCTCAGGATCAAATTATTAGATCTCCATGATCAAACTATCAGGTATCCAAGGTCAAATTTTCAGATCTCCAGGGTCGAATTATCATGTCTCCAGGATCAAATTCTTGGATCTCCGAGATCGAATTCTTGGGTCTACAAGATCAAGTTCTATGATCTTCAGGATCAAAATTTATTATCTATAGGATCAAACTCTCAATCTTCAAAAACACCCATATGGCAAAAAATTAATTATATTATATTTTTATATTAACAAGTCATTAATATTTATCAATGTTTGCAGGTATAAGAAACACTATAAGACCAGACCGGCCATATTAATTACAATTGATCTCCAGGATCAAATTCTCAGTCTCCAGGATCGAATTTTATGATCTTCTGATCGAATTCTTCTGATCGAATTTTATGATCTTCTGGTCGAATTCTTATGTCTACAGGATGAAAGCCATTGCTATGATCTTCTGATCGAATTCTTCTGATCGAATTTTATGATCTCCTGATCAAATTCTCCAATTAAAGCTAAAGGGTGAAAGCTGTTGCTATGACCCTCAGGTGAAAGCTATTGCTATGACCGATTAAAGCTAAAGGGTGAAAGCTGTTGCTATGACCCTCAGGTGAAAGCTGTTGCTATGACCGATTAAAGCTAAAGGGTGAAAGCCGTTGCTATGACCCTCGAAAATTGACCAAGGGTGAAAGCTGTTGCTACGCCCCTTGGATCAGCAAAAATGGGTGACGACCCACGAGCTCAAAAATGCTCAAGAAAAACGACTAAGGGTGAAAGCCGTTGCTATGCCCCTTAGATCGAAATTATGAAATGGGTGAAATCTTTTGCTACGACCCTCGAGCTCAAAAACGCTCAAGAAAAATGACTAAGGGTGAAAGCCGTTGCTATGCCCCTTAGATCGAAACTATGACCCTCAGGTGAAAGCTGTTGCTATGACCGATTAAAGCTAAAGGGTGAAAGCCGTTGCTATGACCCTCAGGTGAAAGTTGTTGCTATGACCGATTAAAGCTAAAGGGTGAAAGCCGTTGCTATGACCCTCAGGTGAAAGCTGTTGCTATGACCGATTAAAGCTAAGGGGTGAAAGCCGTTGCTATGACCCTCAGGATCAAATCCTCAGTCTTCAGGATTGAATTTCTTATATCTTCATGATCGAATTATTAGATCTCCAAGATCGAATTATTAGACCTCCAGGGTCGGATTCTTATATCTTCAGGATTGAGTCTCTTATATCTATATGATCGAATTATTAGATCTCCAAGATCGAATTATTAGACCTCCAGGGTCGGATTCTTATATCTTCAGGGTTGAGTTTCTTATATCTTCATGATCAAATTATTAGTTCTCCAAGATCGAATTATTAGACCTCCAGGGTCGGATTCTTATATCTTCAGGGTTGAGTTTCTTATATCTTCATGATCAAATTATTAGTTCTCCAAGATCGAATTATTAGACCTCCAAGGTCGGATTCTTATATCTTCAGGGTTGAGTTTCTTATATCTTCATGATCAAATTATTAGTTCTCCAAGATCGAATTATTAGACCTCCAGGGTCGGATTCTTATATCTTCAGGATTGAGTCTCTTATATCTATATGATCGAATTATTAGATCTCCAAGATCGAATTATTAGACCTCCAGGGTCGAATTATTAGACCTCCAGGATCGAATCATTATATCTCCAAGATCGAATTCTTATATCTCCAAGATCAAATTCTCTTATCAAAAAAATGACAAAGGGTAAAACTCATAACCTTTGTAAGCATCGATGGTCTGCATGATAGGATCGGATTCCGATCCTTCTTCTACTTTGGCTTTGCCTTTAAAATCTTTCAAACAAAACATTATGGATCTATATGCTATTGGTTATCTGCTTTCAGGGTTTTAATAAATTTGACCGAATATCCCCGATCTAGGTTTTCGATTCTTCTCACTGAAGGCATAATTTCGACCCTTAGCTCATGGAAGACTCTAAATTTCGACCATGAGCTCACTAAAGGCATACTTTCAACCCTGAGCTCATTGAAGACTCTAAATTTTGACCCAGAAAGCATGATTTTGATTCTGAATTATGTCAAGGTCTAAAACACTAGAAAATTCGACCCCAAATGCAGAATTTTGATCCCCTAATATATTTTGGGAGTTTCTATGATATGCACTCTTTTTCCCTGGTTCAGTTTTTATCCCACTGGGTTTTTCCGAGCTAGGTTTTTAACGAGGCATATCATAAGCACAAAATAGCGATTCTCAAGCATTTTCAACTTCTCCGAGCTTCAGCTTCACTTTACGCTCGAGAAGTGGGGGATTATTGATGAGGGGTACTTTGGAATCTTTATTCTTGTAGCTCAAGCCTGGATCAAAGACCCTAATTTCGACCCTGAGCTCATGGAAGACCCTAAAATCCAACCCTGAGCTCATTGAAGACTCTAAATTTTGACCTTGAGCTCCTTGAAGACCTGGAGTTCGACCTTGAGCTCCTTGAAGACCTTGAGCTCGACCTTGAGCTCATAATTTTGATCCTGAAGCTTTGAACTCCAATTAGCTAAGTCCGATCGCCAGCAGAGGGGCTCATGGTCGAATTTATCATTGGGCCAACCCCAGGCCCAAGCCTTTGGGCCAAGAAATGCTCTCCTAAGGATGGTTCACCTAGCACACCGCCTCATCTATAAATACCACTCGTATTTATGAAGGAAGGGGATTTTTGGAGAGATCTTTTAGTGGCTGCTTCATGATCGGAGCCTTCTGCTCGGATTTTCCACATGAGATCGAAGCCTCCTGCTCGGATTTCTTCTTGAGCTAGATTAGATCACTCTAGTTGTATGTATTTACCCTTTAGCTTGTACGGCATCCTATAATGCTCAAGTAGGACCCTCATTACTTGTATTTTGTACACCTTATGATCGAAATATACTTTATTGATCTTTTATCTCATATCATAGTGTATCTTGCTTGCTCTACTTTATTATTTTGATCTCCGACGAAAATGCGTAAGATCAAAATACGTAAAAAGACATTTGCTTGTTTCTTGCTCTACATGAACTATTTACGTGGTTTCCGATCGCGCCGAGCCTTGACCTTAGGTTAGATGTGATTGGTTTAATTTATCGTTTGGTTTTTATTGGGCCTGCGAGCCTAAAGTTGTTTTTGGGCCACTTTGAGCATTTATAATAGATTAGGGCTTTACTGTTTTATTAGTTTAGAATCGAGGCCCGTTTACAAGCAAGGTGGGAGCCCAAGAAGAGAAGAAGGCCATGTATGCATGGTTATTTATGTAATATCCTATGTCCTCTGAGAACTCTTTAGATTGACCAATTGGGCCAACATCATGACTCGATGATGGCCCGCATAGGAGGCTCCCGATCGAAAACATATTGTGGTAGCATAAATGCTAGGCTTGTATGGTTTTAATTTATTTATTGATTTATGATTGCTTGTGTGATGCGCGCTAGAATCTAGATCGTAAATAAAAGATAAAGCATAATTAATGCGGTGAGATCTCGAGGTGAGTTTTTTCAAAATTTCAAAACCGAAAATCCCCTCTTTAATAAATATTAAGTCATATTGGGTTAACTATAAAATGAGGTTTTATAAATCCAAGCCTTCCATTAATAGGAACTAGTGTATGTTGTCTACTTATCGATAGAGGTGATCCAGAGTCTGGCACCCGAGTCGAAGAAAGGGACATTACACGAAATTCCTTGATTCTTGTTTTCTTTAAATACTTGACAAGGGTGGGGACTGGTCGGGACATGAAAATTGACAGATAATTAGTTACGGGGATTTCATGACCGGGCCCATTGCTCATCATGATTAATAGGTTAGACTTAACGAGTAGTAACATTTATGATGTAGCAGTGCTAGATAAATGCAAAAATCGAGGCAAAATAGCTTGAAGGTTGTGTAGGGACACAATTGGTAAAAGTATACCTACCTAGGGAATTAATTGTATGGCCACGAGTCGTGGGTGCAATTAATAGCTGCTGGGACGTCAAGCCTACTAGGAAATAGAATTTCCCGAAACTAAAAGGGGTTATTGTTTCGATAAAAATAGTGGGAGAACTTTTTCGATAAAAAGTCCAAATTTTGTTAATTATAAGTATTATTTTTAAACCTGTCTGCTTATTGTTGTCTATATAATTTTTTAAATATAGCCATTTAAAATTCACAATCATGTACGAACGAACCTTGGTACGCATCAGAAGCGAACCAACTTTGGAGTCTATTGCATGTAACTCACTCCACGAGACGAGCATGGCTAGGTTTAACAATGTTAGGGAATATTTTTCTTACCTAATCAAGATGAACAATCGAATCAAAAAGCTAGGCACTGATTTGACTCTTGAAGATAAGATAGAAATTACTCTCAATGGCTTGTCTGACACCTTTACTCATTTTATGCAACATTGTATTATTCCGTGTGATGGAATTAAAACAAAAGACTTGCATAAGTTGTTAGACAAATATGTGGAAGCCCATTTACAGGGACTGGGTCTGAGTGAATGGAATTGCCCCCTGTGTAAGTACGATCAGAAATTAAGGAAGCTTGCTGGAAAGAAATCCTGAACAGACATAACAACGTTATGACTTAGTTATACTCCTGTTAATTCGTTTGATGTAAGACATCTCATAAACCCTCATATCCATAAAAGTGTTTGCAGGTGATGATGGTGTTCCCTCGCTCCCCAAAAGTATGAAATTCTTTGGAAGGAAAAGGCAAGAGTTGCAAAGAGAAATGAGGGACAGATGCTTCAGGGATTGGGACAAGAACAATCTAGACCTTACTTTTTTGCGATAGAAGTTTTACTTAGTTTTTCGTATTAGCATGAGTTTTTAGGTTTATCTTGTTATTGAGTTTTATTTCGAATTTTTGTACAAGACGTTATTGCTTTACCATTATGAATGGAATCTATTTAAAAAGCTATTTAACTTTGTACAAATATTGATGCTATGAAGCATAGAAATAAAACATTGATAAACAATCAAAAACTTTGAAAGCTATATGCTAAGTCGAAAAAGAGTAAAACAAACAAGATAATCGTCCAAGCTTGAAATGTTTATTCTTCCAAAAGAAGGATTCGAAAGGAAGTTTTCATCTAAAGCTCTTGAAATATAGAACTTGGATGAACTCGTAACTTTCAAATCTTGTCTTAAAGGAATAATAACCGAAGTTAAAAGTTTGCTAGGCATTCCAAGCATTTCAACCGAATGGATTTAATCAATAAGGACAAGCATGGAGAACTAGAAGCACTAGTTCATAAGGACGTTACTTGATATATACTTACGATTATTTTAATCGTCAAAGCATATGTGTACTTTGTGAAGTACAATTCTAAAACTGTTGAAATATTCAACAGAAGTTTTGGAAATGAAGTAACTACGTGCATTATGTCGAAAGCATTTTGACCTAATCAAACTTGCCGAAACATAAGCAATTAATTACTCGATTATCTAAAAGAGAATAGAATTCTCATGCCGCAAATCAAAGAAGGAATTGAACTTTGTTAAAACTTAGTTCACTTCACGATTGTGATTTGGCTGAACTTCCTTATTCACATTAGGGGATAGCCTCCCCTAACTCTTCGAAGGCACTTAGACTAGTACCTCTTGAAGTAAGTCCTTACACTACACTATCATTTATGACATGGCATAACATCCTTGTACAAGAAATTGGATAGTAGATCCGATTCGTACAAAATTTGTGAATCCATTGGATACCTGTTCTGCGACAATGAGAAACGAAAGCTTCTCGTAAGTAGCCTATTCCTCTGTTGGCGAAATCATCGTCAAAGGAAATAGGGAATGTCTTAGAACATGATGAAGTCCAAGATTTGGACACATCCCCACAAACAGTGGGAGCAAACCCTGAAACATGCTGAACCGAGTCACACACAAACACTTTGTAATCTAATCAAATTCGTAAGGAACTCAAAATTCCATTTTACGAAATTGAGAAATTGGATATTAATCTGAGATTAAAAAGAAATTATGTTAAACATAAACTAAGGGATATGGCATGAAGCCATAAGACCCGAAATGGAAAGTTGTTAACTTATTTGACTCGCTTAATGGCGATATGTCATTCTTCAAAAGCCTTTTTAGGACTAATGAAGATACCCTCCCTCGATTTGCAACGTCAAAATCTATTTCGAAGCTATTAGCCATAGAAAGGTGGTTTTGACTACCAAAATATGACTATTGGATATGAATCCTGCCTCTCACAAATTGAAAATTGTTGAGAAGATCTTTATTCAATATCCAAAAGTCAATCTATGACTTTTTCCCTAACTTGGAACATGCAACTTGATAGGTTGATCAAAACTGTTGACTTTGTCAAAAGGCATATGGATTCAAAATTGTGCGAAAGGATCAGTGGGAGTAGAGTAAAGCATAGTTAAAGTTCGTAAAATGTAACATGACGACATTCTGTATATCAAGTACGACATCAGAATATCAAGCACAAACGAAAGCGTGTTCTTTACGCAATTCTCCATGATAAATAACTGGGAATTACATCTCACGTACTTGATCTTACGTGGTTTCGTATACGATCAAAGAAATAGTTGAGGGCACAATTAAATTAAGGAAAGATCAATATTATATATTCCGAACGTGCGGATACAGATTACAAGCAATGGGGGTCCTATCTGAGCATTATAGGATGCCGTACAAGCTAGAGGATAGATACATACACAACAACCTATGCTAACTTTCCAAGATGGCTCCGAGCAGCAGCTTCGAGTAGAGAGCACCTGGGAAAGCGTGACCCCCTCCGCCTCATAAATGCTCGTGGTATTTATAGCCGAGACGGTGAGCTAACTGATCCATCAGCAGGGGTATATTTCTCGGCCCAAAGGCTTGGGCCTGCGACCGACCCAGCAGTAACCTCCGATCATGAGGCCTCTCTGGTTGATCGGATTGTAAAGGCCGTGACTTGGGCTTGATTCTACATTCCCAAGGTAGGGATTCATGTTCTTCGCTCTCGCCTGGGCTTCTCAAAGTAGAGTCCAAAATATCCCTCATCAATACTCCCCCACTTCTCGAGCGCAAAGTGAAGCTTAAGCTCGAAGAACTATGCACTATTTTGAATATAGGAATAATCAAACCATCCATAATGTGCTTCGGATATTGGTATGAGCAAACCGCCCAAAATGTGTTTTGGATATGCCTCGTTAAAAACCTAACTCGGAAAAACCCATTGGGATAAAAACCGAATCAGGGAAAAAGAGTGCATATCTTGAAAACAATATGATGGCTTTCCCGTGATGATTTAAATTTTGATTTTAATAATCTTCGTCTGGCTTACCAAATTGAATCATGATCCACGTATTCTTCCACATAGGCTACCGTACTGCCATAATTGACTCCTTTATTTATACTTCCCTATTTTTCCGACCGTAAGATGAAGTAAAGCATTGGGCGTTAAATATATATATCGAGGAGGTGTAACCTTTTATGTTTTGGTTCTCAATCCCCGATTGTGGAAAGCACAGGGGTCTAAAATGCAATTATCGAAAAGATAGTTTCGAATTTTTCCTTAGGGAGTTCAACCGTCGTGGTTACTCGGGGACCGGCTTGCAATTTACCCTTTTGACCTTATATATATGTGCTGATTGTTGGGGTTCACTTGCACAAGACTTCTCAAAAAAAAGAAAAAAAACCCTAGATCGGAGCAAAGAGATCGATAAGAAAATTTGAAAATTCGTCCGACCATCCTTCTCATATTTACAATGTCTAGTCCAATAGACCCAAGAGGCAAAGCCAAAGTAGTGGAAGAACGAGAGAGTGGTCCTGACGAGACGTAGGCAGAGACTACCCGATCGCCAGTGGCAGAAAATTTGGGGAGCCCGAGCTCTGGTTCCGACCCTGAAAGGGTGGAAAGAGAGCTTAATTCTGAGTCGGAGGGTGATGAAGATGATAGTTCGAACGGGGCGACTGACGAAGAAACCGCGGAAGACAATGGCCTTATACTGTCGGACAATGAACAGATGAAATACAAAATAGGTGGCCAGGTCGTCATTACAATTTTCAAGTGGGTAGAACCATCAACCAGCGTAAGGCTTAATAAAACCGAGCAGAGAGCCGATCAAACTGTTTGCTGCTATACTGAAGAGGATCGAGAATCTTTGGAAACCGAATTTGGTAAGTATCTAGGCGACGGATTTTCGATCGTTATTCCGACTCCTGAGCAGCGTGTCACTGATCCTCCTGAGGGGGTGCCAAGCTTTTTATACTAGGCAATTTTTTTACGGTCTACGTATCCCCTTCTTTCCTTTAATTTATAGTGTTTTAGAGGCATTCCATCTCGCTCCTTCCCAAATCCTCCCGAATTCAATTGGGTATATCGTCGCCTTCAGCATGCTAATGAAGGCCAAAGGGAAGAAATCGGCTTTCCAAAATTTTTGGAGAGTCTTCCAAGTGAGTTCGTCCACGTCTTCGAACGCTAGATATGTATATTTTTCACAAAGGTCAAACCGATCAATTTTATCGAGCAATGTCTTGAGCAACCTAAAGGGCTGGAAAGAAGAGTTCTTTTTTGTTCGAGGCCCTGCTACTCCGTCTTCTGCGGAGAGTCCTGAACCGACGCCTTATGAATGGCCGGAGAAAGGTCCTGGGTTTATGGTAGGCGGAGCCTTAAAGGAAGGATGAATCACGAGCTCCCGGATGAGTTTTTTCGGACCCTTCGACCTGACCTCTACCAAACTGCTCTAATGACCCAAGAGGGGGTCTTGAGGATGGCTGGGCTCAGCAAATGTACTTATCCTGCCCCCGCGATCACATTTGGACATCTTTCTTCGACGCCGGCCAATATCCAAATCGATCCAGTTGTAAGAGCTGATGGCCAGGCTGACGCCGAAGTTGTAAGAATTGATGAGCAGGCTGACGTCGTTGTTGCTCCTCTTACTCTAGGTATGCTTACTTGTTTCTTTTTTTTTTTTTTGTAATTCAATGGATTTTTCTTTGGTCGGAATTAACATTCTTTGGTTTTTCAGCCGAGGTCGTTGAGAGGTTTTGAACCTCTATAGCCGGCTCGAACGTAGCTTCTTTTTCAAAAGGGACCCAAGGCCAGCCCCGTAAACAAAGGAAATCAAGGGCTACTTCGATGATTGGAGGAGCGATCCCTGGTACTGATACCACTGCGGTTCCGATGTTAGCTGTGAGTTTTCCTCAAATTGTTGCTGAGGGAACTTCACAATCCCGAGCTGCCGGGCCTCTCCAGTCGGTATTTTCGATTGATACATCCGATCCGAACTCAGCTGGATATAGTTATTACACATTCAAGGGAATCCTAGCCCAACAGATAATAGAAACCAGAATGGCTCGAAAAAGGAACAGCGAAGAACCCGAATCTTCAAGAAGGGTGAGACCCTTTGGTCGGGAACCAAGCGCGATCCAATGTCGACCTGGCCGGACCGAACCAGGTTTGGCAGATTTCATAGAGGATCACCTTCGAGGACCAAGGGCCGCTGGATTTCCCGAGAGTGGGACGATTGAATCTGACTTTGGCCCCAATGGCGAACAAGCTATGGATAAATCATTCAGAATTTTGATGGCCGGAAGATTTAAGGATGATAATACCGAGCTCTTTCATAAAGACGACTTTCAAATCATGGGTGATTTCGCTTATGCACATCAAAGGGTACAAGTTTTCTCCGTACATACTAATTTTTTTCGAAACTCCATCTTATTACTGATATCTAATTCTTCTCCAGGCCGGAGATCTATTCGCTCATCAATCTCATCGGTTAGCAATTTTAGAGGAAGAATCTCAACAAGCTCATAATGCTCTCTGCGACATCTTGAAGGAAGACGCTGTTATTGCTGGTCAGTTGAGACAGACTATTGCTAAGCTGTCTGAGGTCGAAAAGGGCCCTTGAGGAGGAGGTCGAGAAATTACGGTCGGATCTTGAGCAAGCTAAGATGCTTTCCGATCAGGCATACGCTAGGGGTCGCTTCCTATTGTCCTGGATCGGTAATTCATGTGTGAACAATGATTGCCACAACTACTGGGCACGGCAATCATCGTTCATGCACACTACCTTAGATCGGTCTAAAAGTCCCGATGAAGGACCCCGATCCAGCTTTTATCCCGTTCCGCAGAACGCTCGAGGATGTGCGACACGTGGCGAGTGATTGTCATGAAGAATCTTTGCTGAGTTCTACATCTAGTGCGGACGCAGGAACGCGGATCGAACATGTCTAATTTTTGCTCGTAGGATTTGTAGTAAGGTAGGAATGAGTGTATTGTTCTTTTTGAGCTCTAATTTCACTATTGTACTTGAGAATTCCTTTATAATTTGTTCGAAGAATAAATAAAAACTTTGTTTTCTGCTCAATCTTCATTGTATGTTTTTCTTGAATTGTTTGGGTGTTTTCTCGACTTCATTGGTCGAATATATATAAGATATTATAAAATTTGAATGATTGCAACTTTGTGTAATTATCTTGAAATTATCAAAACTTTTCTTCGGAAATATAGGGTCCTTCGGTAAAGGAATGGTACTCCAAAGTAGGTTGCAACTTCAAAGATTTGTATAATCTATTACCATCATACCAATAGATTTGCTGGTATTTCATCGATCGCAGGCTCTACTCCCTTTGAAATAGCTATCAACCGAGAAAACCAAATTATTTCTGTGTTAGTTGATCGAGTAAAGTATCTGACAAAACTTTCCTTGTCCATTTACATCGGTCATTCCATAGTTCTAAATGATTTAATCAGAAAAATAATCTTCATTAACGATGATCGGATCGAATAACTTGGAGAATGAATCCAATAACTTACTGATCAAATAAAGCGTAGAAAGTAACATTCATTAACGATGATCGGATCGAATAAGTTGGAAAATAAATCCAATAATTTACTGATCAAATAAAGTGTAGAAAATAACATTCGTTAACGATGATCGAATCGAATAACTTGGAAAATAAATCCAATAATTTACTGATCAAATAAAGTGTAGAAAAATGATTTTTATCACATTTTCGAAGTTGCTTAATTCCAGTGTTCCTAGAAACAGCTTTCACCCTTTTTATTTCTATCTCGACCTAAGGGGCATAGCAACGGCTTTCACCCTTAGTCGGTTTCGAGGGTCGTAGCAACAGCTTTCACCCGAGGGTCTTAGCAACAGCTTTCACCCATTTCGTTTTTACCTGGGAAAACGTGACCCCCTCCGCCTCATAAATGCTCGTGGTATTTATAGCTGAGACGGTGAGCTAGCTGATCCATCAGCAGGGGTATATTTCTCGGCCCAAAGGCTTGGGCCTGCGACCGGCCCAGCAGTAACCTCCGATCATGAGGCCTCTCTGGTTGATCGGATTGTAAAGGCCGTGACTTGGGCTTGATTCTACATTCCCAAGGTCGGGATTCATGTTCTTCGCTCTCGCCTGGGCTTCTCAAAGTAGAGTCCAAAATATCCCTCATCAGTACTGGCAATACGTATCTATAGAGATAGAGTGAAGTACATGTTGCAATTCACCTAATCTAAGTACAAAGACTCTACATTGAATAAATTCAATATGGAAGAATCCAAGAAAGGATTGTTTCCAAAGAGACACAAAATCTCTCTCACTTATTTAATGAGCCCTACATATAAATAAGTAAAGAAGAGACTGTCTCAAGAAGCATTATGCTTTAGCATTTGGATTGCATGCAGCATGCAAAGTCTTGTACAAGACCTGACTTAACAAAAAGCAATCCTCAAAGATAATTAAAGGATATATTGCGGGTCTGTGGTAGTAGTGGAGGATTGAAACTCGAAGGATTTAGTTATTCGAGATTTCTAGTCTAAGGTGGATGATTTATTCTGTCCTGATGGAGCAAAGGTAAATTGGAAGAAATTCCAATAGTATACCATTGTCAACTCAAAACACAATAAATGTCGCAGCATTGGGATGCAGCAGAAGAAAGTGTTTAGATGAGAAAGATTCATCCAATGATTGGATGAAGCACCTAGCATGGAAAAAGCCTATCGTAATCTTAACTGATTTAGATAAGGCAATGTTTAATGAAAGGGAAACGATATCTCGCCGATAATCTGAACACAAAACCAAATGATTGATCAAATCATAGGTATTGAGACGCGTAGAAGGGTTACATCATCTCAACAAAGACAACTTAGTAGATCCACTAGTGAAGTTCTTTCACAAAAGGGTTCGAGGGATATCTTTATAAGATGGGTCTTAGAAACGTTGATATTGGCTTTAGGGCAATTGGGATATTGACAGGAGAGTGCCCGACAAGCCAATATTAATTAGCTTGTTGGAGAACTGTTATTCTCATGGTTTATAGTTAATACGCCTGTTTATTTATAGTACGTAAATTAAACAATGGCCAACTTCATCTCTCGCGAACTTATCTAAGCGATTGGATAAAATCCTAAGGTCACATTAGACTATGGGACGATTCACTTCAGTATTGAGTGCAATCATGAAACAGTCTCTAAGGTCGTGATCTTAAAACACGTTCCAAGTCATAGATTCCGAACGAGATGGGGTATCGAAGGAATCTCTAAGACTTGTACGATTATGCATGATTCACATGGAGTGAATTTGTAGCGTTTCATGAGTAAGGCATTTGAGTCCAGTGCATATGACTAGGTGGTTTGATAGAGACGATCGAATGCATCGAACGACCCGAACAGAGAAACCCATTGTGGAAGCGCATGTCGCATATTGGTACATAAGTGTGCATTCTTAGATTTAGGTACTGGTCGCTTAGCCTGTCCATAAAGTGCCTATGTTGGGTTCGTACAGTTGTGTACGCGAGTGGTTAGTACTAAGAAAGGATCTATCGACTCATCCTGATAAGGTGGGAGAATTTCCTGTACGTTCTTAGATAATATGTTCCTAGAGCATCGAAATGGGATGTAGATTGACAAAAATAAGTCGAAGGTCATCCTAACAGCCAAACTTCCGTCCACAAAGAAGGAATTACAACAATTCCTTGTAAAGAGAAACTTTTTAAGAAGGTTTATATCAAATTTGCCTGGGAAGACAATGGACTTTTCACCTTTGTTAAAGCTGAAAGAGAAGGAGGAATTCTACTGGCAGACAGAACATGAGCAGACATTCCAAAAACAAAGGACAAACTGACTACGCCGCCTGTAATGATGCTTCCAGTCAAGGGGAAACCTTGCAGTTTTACATATCTGCCTTAGAGGACACTGTCAGTGGATTCTTAGCGCATGATGATGAAAACGGGTTGAACGGGCCATATACTAGATGAGTAGACATCTGTCAGATACTGAACAGAGGTATACCCCGATAGAAAAGGTATGCCTAACACTATTCTTCTCTTGCAAAAAATTACGTCATTATATGCTGCCTGTTAAAGTACTAGTTATCTCTAGCATTGATGTCGTTAAATATATGATAGCTAAGCCAGTTATGAGAGGAAGGATCGGCCGATGGGCTATCCAATTGATGGAGTACCAATTACAATACATCACTCAAAAAGCTGTCAAAGGCCAACTACTGGCCGACTTTCTGGTTGACCATCCATGCATCGACATAGACTAGACCATATTAAAGGAACTTGACTTGATGAAGTGAAAATTAAGCCGTGGACACTGGCTTTTGATGGGTCCCGAACTAACAGATTATGTGGGGTAGGTATTGTTTTAATTTCGCCATCTGACATTAGAACTAAGCTGTCAATACAATTTTATTTTGAATGTACTATAATAATCAGGCCGAATACGAAGCCTTAATTATTTGATTAGAGATGCTAAGGGAGTTACATGTCAAATCCGTAACTATCATTGGATACTCGCAGTTGGTTATCAGGCAAATCCAAGGTACATATAAATGTTGGAATCCTATCCTTGACAAATATTACCTGACTGCGGTATCTTTACTTTAAGAATTTATTGATGTCACTTGTTACCATGTGACAAGGGGGCATAACAGCGAGGCCAATAGTTTGGCCAAGTTAGCGACAGGTGTCGATCTCCCTGAGGGTGTTGATGAGTCTCATTACGTCGTCAGACGATGACAATGTCAGTCAATTATGTATCGGGATAACATTCTAACTGTGTTGAGTCTGTTTCAGGATCCCGATGACTGGAGAGAGCCAATAAAGAAATATTTGGCTAATCCATCTGAAAAAACATCCCTACAGACGAGGCTTAGAGCCGTTAATTACGTCTTGATGGGGGATCAATTATTCAGAAAAGGCCATGACAATGTATTACTGTTGTGCATCGATCAGCAGGAAGCCATGAGAGTTATGATAGAAGCACGTGAGAGAATATGTGGTGCCCATCAAAATGGACACAAGTTAACATGGCTATTGCGTCGATATGGATATTACTGGACAAAAATGGAAGGAGACTTTGTACAATTGGCAAAGGGATGTGAGATATGCCAACGCATTGGGGTAGTCCAGAGGATCCCCATCGAGGAAATGAACGTGATAATCAAGCCTTGGTCTTTCAGGTGCTGGGCCATAGACATAATTGAGAAAATACACCCATCATCATCCAGGCAGCATCGGTATATCATCGTGGCCACATACTATTTTACCAAGTGGGTAGAGGCCAAGCCAATTAAACAAGCCAATCAGGCTGAAGTGGTGAAGTTCATTAAGTACTTAATCATACATAGTCTTGGCCTACCACAAACCATTGTCACTGACAGGGGACTAATGTTTGTTGGTCAGTAAATAAAAGAATTTACCAGGTCCATGGGTTTTGAATTCAACCATTCAACACCTTATTATGCACAAGAAAATGGCCAAGCTGAGGCATCAAATCGAGTCCTTAAGGAAATCATTTGAAAGATGATTGAGGAAAGCTCAAGGGCGTGGCATCTCATGCTGTCAGAGGCGCTGTGGGCCTATCGGACCATTAAAAGAACAAGTACTGGCACCAGCCCATACAAATTGACTTATGGGCAGGACACCGTGCTACCAATGGAGATAAACGTCCGATCACTTCGGGTAATGCAACAGAATGAGCTGACACCCGAAGAATACACTGAAAGCATGCTCCAAGAACTCGATGGACTTGACAAAATCATAGTTGCCGCGTAGGACATAATTGAAGCACAAAAGAGACTAGTAGCCCGATGCTACGATAAAAAGATATGCAGGAAACAATTTCACGTTGGGGATTTGGTCTACGGGACAGTCTTGCCACTTCATCAACGCGAGAAAAAGTATGGTAAATGGAGGGCAACGTGGCAAGCTCCCTATGAAGTCTTCTCGGTAAATCGAGGAGGGGTTACATCTTGAAAAAGCCAGATGGGAGTCTCTGCAGAGACCCAATTAATGGAAGATAATTGAAGAAGTTCAGACCAACCCTTTGGGAAACCAAGTGTCTGGAGCATCAGCGAGCCTTGGAGTTAGAAATTTAACGGAGCCAAGAGTATTTTAGTGCACCAATACCTTTGTAAATATAAGTTACGTTTATTTTTATTTCCTTCCTTCCGTTTTCTGGCCAAGTCATTAGGTTAGTTTTAGATGTTCTTTTTTCTTGCCAGTATTTTTTTTAGACTCTGCATTTTAAATTAAGTCAAGTATTTCTCGATTACAAAGTTGTTTTCTGAGTTGCAATTTTGATTGTTTTGTTTTGTTACTTGGTTCTATTTGGTTTTGGTTAAAACATAGATTAAGCCAAGCCGAAAAAGATTTTTTTTTGTTTTTACTAAAAGAAGAAAAAAAAACAAGTTCTTGGCCACCAGGCCATAAAAACAACAGAAATAAAATAATCTAAGTCTTTGGCCAGCAGGTCAAAAAATCAAAACCTAAAAAGTACATGGCACATGCACCAACTACTTTGGCTCGTAGGCCAAAAAAATGGAATGTTTTACTAAAGAATGTCCTGGGTAAATCGGCCAAGAAACTCCTTGAGGGAAGTTTCAATCCTGGCTTGACCAATAGCAGCAGCTTCAGCCTGAGAAACAACTTGCCTCTCAGCAGCATTGGCTTCATCAATCAAGGCGTTGGTATTGCCAAGATGATCGGCAATGGAGTCTCCCTCTGCAGAGTTGATCCGTATCTTGTCCCGCACATCAGCTAATTGTCTTTGAAGCTCGTCAATGGTCGTGATCAGATCGGCTTCAGAATCAGTAAGATGATCCAAAGCTTCACTGACGCGAGTACCTTGTGCATGAAATTCATCGAACTACGGAAGAAGAATCTCAAGGGGTGACTCAAATGGAGCTCTAGTTTTGAGAGCTCGATCATTATCTTTGAATTCGTTCCTCATCTGATGGAACTGTTGAGCAAAGCTGGAGTAGAAGCATCCTTGTCATTTGGAAGTTTGGCAGATGAAAGCTTCCTCATCAAACTATCAAGAGATGGTCCCATATTGACCACCAAGACGTCCAGTGGTTGTCCTTGATAATTTGAGAGACCCCTTTTAAGTGTGGCAATTTCGGCAGGAGAGAATACCACGTTGCCTAATGGCCAAGCCCTTCCTCTTGAGTGATTGACCAATAACGCTAAATGGGACTAGATCCTCCCAAGGAGCCTACTTATTCACTTATTCAGCCGGCTCACAAGATAATCAGCCGTACTTGTCCCGGCATTGTTGTGTTGGGTGAGATCCATCTGAGGCTAAACCCTGGCAACTAACCAAGATAAACTTTGTAAGGACAGGGCCCGGGTACCAGCAAATTGAGCCAAGACTTGGGCAAGCTTGTTTGAACTGACCAAAGTCTGACCAGTGAAAGGAGTCTTATAGATGGAGGAGTGTTGGGAAGAGAGAAAGTGAGTGGACTTTTGGCCAATCAAACAAAAAGAGGATAAATACAAAAGAAAAGATATGGCCGAAAAGGAGAGAGATAAAGGAAAGTGGCTCGGGTATTGACACTTGGCTAAATAGAGGGGTGATTGATTAAGGACTCTTGAGAGTCCAAAGGAGAGTGAAAAGTTAGGGTTATAACTAGATAATTATAGCTAGTTATAGCAAGCTAATTATAGCCAAGATTAAAAGCATGTGAGCATGCTAAGACTATACCCAAATAGGAAAAAGGAGGAAAGGTAGGATTTTATGAGCTGAGTCTAATTTGATCAAATTAATTTATCGGATTTATTTCATCAGATACAACTTACGGGGGGCATTGTTTGTACCCCAAAATCACCCTCGAATTGTCAAGGAATAATGGCTTGATAATGAACTAATGAACAACATTGGGCAGAGTAGAACAGGCCCAATGAAGTAAGACCAAATCTAATCCGGCCAGCGTTAACTCTATCGACCCAAGAGGCTGACTTGGCCAAAAGAAAATTAATCAGTTAGTGGCTCAGCATAGATAGGCCTAGTAAATTAAAGCCAAAACCAAGTGAAGATTAATTAAATAATTGATTGAATAAATTAATTGAATGGCCCAGGTTAATTAATGGGCCGAATATAATTAAAGGCCCAATCACGTCATAAGACCTGAGACTGACCCAATAGCCAACGTGGGAAATTAATTAATTATTAAAGATAATTAATTAGGAGATAATCCCAAAAGCCACGTAATTAGCTGGCTAGTTGAGTTTAATAACAACTTTCCTTAAATGTCTCAAAATTAGATACAAGGATTAAAAGACTAGAGGTTAGCCAGAATTCAAATTCAACTGCCAATAACATTTGAAAATTGAACGTGGAAGAAAGAACCAGGAGAATAACAACTGCCAAGTAGTGGAAGTGGTGGAAGTAGTGGGGATAGTGGAATCAGACAATTGATTTTGGCAAACACTTATAAATATAGGGGGGCTACCATATGCGCATGAACACACACAACTCAATCAACAACTCTTCAGTCTACACTGAATCCAGCGTAACGCCCATCGGAAGTCCAGCTACGCTGCTTCTGGAAGTTAGTCAGCCTTACCAATTCCTTGAAATCAACTGTTAGTCTCCAGAAAATCGCAGGACATGACCGCCTAGTTTTCGAGCAAAATAGTACGCTGCACCCATCATGTAAGTGCCCACGTATTTACATGTTCAACTCATCAAGTAGCGATCTGTTTGATTGGCTCGTTATCAGGTAGCCATCTGCTTGATAGCTAGCTGTTGAGTAGCCATCTGCTCGATAGATGTTCTTTCCAGTGGCCACCCGCTGGTTAAGAGCCCGATTGTTAGCCACCTGTCAAGGTTGGGCGATCCATTGATGGCAGTCACCTGCTGTCAGTGTTACCTTTACGTCAACAAGTGTGCACAATTCTCATATCAGCTCATTGGTAGGTTTACCTGCCAATCAAGGAGTCATTGATCAAGAATTGAGGGATTCATCAACTCATTTGGCAAATATATGCCAACATAGGAGACTTTTTGCTATTTGCATACTCTTGAATATTTGTAAAATCGGGGAGATAGTCGTAGGCTTAGATTCATGTATTTCATTTATCAATATTACATTTAATTAAAATATGGAAATAGTTGGCTCTTGTCTCTTGACTTTATTAAAGTATGGTTTATATCAAATACTTCTCAATGTCTAAAGTGGTACATGGTAAGTCTATTAAGTTTAGGTTTTTCGAATTCAAGTTGGCATATGTCAAACTGATGGATGCTCGATTACTGATTTATTTGTGTGTTTATTAATGTGTCGAGTAGGCTATAAATTTGCTATGAGATATTGGCATTTCGAGAAAGGTTATCTAATGGATTTGGTTCGTGAGAAGCACCCCAAGCATTGTGCCTCTAGCGGTGTCCACAGCAACTGGATTGAAGGAACTCCTTTGAATCCATAGGCTCAGAACTAAGATCCAAAGGTTATCAAGCAAGGAAGAAAGAAGAGAAGAATCACATGTTGAAGGAACTCCTTTGAATCCATAGGCTCAGAACTAAGATCCAAAGGTTATCAAGCAAGGAAGAAAGAAGAAAAGAATCACATGAACCTGTGCAGATCCACAGGGTTCGGCCGAACCCTTCTCCGTAAGAGGGGGCGGCGCAAATCTGATCTAGGAGAGAAGGGGGGCACGAATTTTGGTGTCTCTTGGGGGCTAGGGTTTTTGTCGTCTTGAGCTCCTTATATAATAAGGAGTCTTGACATAGGTTTGTTCTAATCCAAGTAGGAAACATAAAGACCATTTACTTATGGCCTTTATTTGATTCCTAATGGACTTAGATATCCTTTTAATTAATTAAACACGTTAAATTAATTAGCCCATTTAATTAATTAAACCAATTAATCAATTAAATTAATTCCTCTCTTATTAATTAACACTTTAATTAATTAGTTTTCTTCTTCAATAATTAACACTTTAATACTTAAGTTTTGATTTAACCCTTTAAATCAATCTTTCCTTATATGATTTGTTGCAGTCCAATTGTATTGTGCGTGACCCTCTAGGTTCACCATCAATTGACCGCGGGCCCATGACTTTCGTGATTTAATTTGACCTCTTATAAGTACCATGTACATACGGTCCTTCTATCGACTTAATTTCCCGATCGAGACCTAAGGTGTGTGAATTGATCGGCACCTCTAATTATCTCGATAACTATACATTCTAATTCCGGATAATGATTCCAGTGTGACTGCTAAATTTGGAAACCCCTTTCCAAATCCGTCACCAACTATGGCCATAGGTGTCTCGGAATATATTATCTAAGAACGTATAGGAAATTCTCTCAACACACTACATTGATTCGGTAGATCCCATATTGATACTAACCATTCGCGTACACGGCTATACGCACCCAACTTAGGCACACAATGGTCAAGCTACGTGACCGGCACCTAAATCTAAGTACGCACACCCATGCACCGAATTCGCCCTAGCACCTCATGTGTATGGACTAAATCGTACACTATTATAAGTTTGACAAACATCTCATCGCCGATGTGCGTCATGCGGTTCCACAATAGGTTTCACTGTTCGGGTCATATTTGTACAATCGTTCGGAATCAATGACTTGGAACAGTTTTAAGATCACGACCTTAGAGACTGTTTCATGATTGCACTCATACTGAAGTGAATCGTCCCATAGTCTATTGAGATCTAAGGATTTCATCCAATCGCTTAAGTTATTCGCGAGAGATGAAGTTGGTCATTGTTTGATTTACATACTATGAACAAACAAGCGTATTAAGTCATTTATACTAGAGAAAGATTAAGATAGTTCTAATACAAGCTAAATATATTGGCTTGCAGGGGCACTATCCCATCAATCTCCCACTTGCCCTACAGTCAATCACAAACGCTTCTATGACCCATATTTCAAAGATGTTCTTCGAACACTTTTCGTGACATAGGCTTTCTAGTGGATCCGCTAAGTTTGTCTTCCGAGTCGACACGATCCATTATGTGTGTCAACTTTACCATTGATTTCTCTAATCAAATGGTACTTTCACTACAAAAAAAAATGGGATTTTCCGACGGATTTTAGCAAAAATTCGTCGGAAAATCAATTTTCCCACGGATTTTAGCAAAAAGCCGTCGAAAAACCAATTTTTCAACGGATTTCGGCCGTCGGAAAATCCTTCGAAAAAGTGGCGCTGGATTTTCCGACGGCCGAAATCCGTCGAAAAAGAAAAATTTCCGACAAACAAAGTCGTCGGAAATCCGTCGGAATATTTCCTACGAAAAACTAATCTGTCTGAAATTTCATTTTGTTTTACTTTTTCCGACGGATTTTATCCGTCGGAATTTATTTTAAAAAATTTAATTTTTTTTCGACAGATTTAATTCCGTCGGAAATGGAAAAAAAAATTCTTACTTTCCCCTAATAAAAACATATATATTGTTTACATAATCAAAACACACAAATTAAAACATTCATAATCATAAAATATTTCACATTAATAAATTAAAATGTACTTAAATTACAATTTACATCGTAGATACAACAAAAATTATTATAGTAAAACAGTGGGCTTTGGCACGAGTAAGTTGAATACTCTTTCACAATTGTTCGATTATAAATGGTGCCATTGTAACCTAACTTTCTCACCAATAGATCCATTGTTGCTTCAATAGTTGTCCAACCTTTAAAGAAAACAAAACAAATTGTAAGATACTTAAACTAATATTATAGGAGTATTTTTTTTTTTGATATAATAAAACATGTATTTTGTTAATATTATAAGAGTATTAGTATATATATAGAGTCATATTGTTTCAAGTAGGAGTATTATTTTCATTTTGACTAATGGTGTTGCTAACTTGTTCCTATAAGGGGAAGAGAGAAATCAAAAGCAAAAAAACTTACACCTTTGTTGCAGCGACCTCGGGCAAGTATGTGGCATTTTTCCTTGTATTGCATTTAGGATCAGTAAATTAATAATTATCCAAACTTCTCGACCTGCAATATAAACAAGTGAATCCACGAGGGGAAAACCACAAAAATTTATTTGGTTCCCCAATCAAAGAAATAGCATAAGAAGCGATTTGTTGCAAAAACTTAACAAAAAGTTCTTTCAAGATTGAGTTCTTAATTGGGTGAGTAACTCATGCATACTTTCAAGTTTCTCGTTTAGTTGTTTGACATTATTAAGGAGTTCAGCAGAAGATACTGAATTACTCACTTCAGTGGCAATTCTAAGTGTGAACCTATATTTCCCGTAGTCAAGTCAGAGAATTCACTATTCCCGCTGCTCGACTTCTCGAGGGTAAAAATCGTGTCAAAACTTTCAGTTCCTGCAAGTTCGGTAATAAATAAATATGTACCAGAACTCCAGTCACAGTCAGTTTTGCGATGAATAATAATGAATGAATAATTTAAAGATTTATTAATTGGATAACACATTAGAGTGGCATGCATATAATATTTAAAATTCTACAGATACATGTATTCTTGAGTACTTGGGAGATGCTGAAATTACCTAAGTTACTTAGTTGGCTGATTGTTGTCGAACCAATGGATCCTTCTAATTTGAGAATATGCAGGATTTGCATAGATGAGTCAAATATTGCAACTCGTCCTTAGTCACTACGGCCTCAATCTATGAAGCAAAATAATTTCTCCATGTTACTAAAAGTATTTAGTACAAAATAACATCAATTATAAAATAGAGAATTTGAACTCATTTTACCAGCTCTTTGATCGAGAATTTAATATTTTCCACCATCCACTTGACCATTGTATCATCATCATCATCATCTTCAGCAGCCACTATGTCAACTTCCAAGCCTACACTTCCAAGCCTACACCACCATGTTTGTCAACAATTTGCTTTCTTCTTTCACGCAAACCATTCTGCAGGATTCCATTTTCAGCAATACCAATACTATGATTCCCTGCTGAGTCATAGGCTTTAAGATTTGGAGACCTTCCATGGCCACCTATGAGCATTAGATAAAATGATAACTGATATAAAATTTGTATTGCTAAAATTGTTAGAAAGGCAAATTGAGGCAAATTAAGGCAATTTATAGCGCACAATATTTCTGCTTAAATACCATGAATACTCTTATTACCAGACCCAAAGCAATAAAATAGCAGTATTTTGTTCTGGATCCATGTAATAACCTCTACCCATAAAATAAGTTACAATTGGAAAAAGAAGTTCTTTTGAAGCAAATCAAACACGTATTCTTGACTTCCATGATTATGATTGGGTGACATGTCACAAGGATGGCTGAAATTTTCACCCATCCTTGTGGCATGTCACCCAATGAATTGTATCAATTGAACCAAAGCAAAATTCTCAAGCATCAGTAGACTAAATCTGATTAAGATAAATTCTTTCAACATCACCAGAGAAATAACAGTCACCCGCAATAGGCACGGGAATGCATTTATTATTAAAGAGATTATTAAAAATAAACAAGACCAGCACAATAACATGAGTAGGGATATTTCCTTTTACCATTCCCCAAAAATTTACCTTCCCAATAGTGTTTAAAAAATTATAGCATCCAATGACATCTTAAAACACAGAAAATTATCAATTTCATAGAGACCCATATAGTCAACAAATCAAATTGAACCAACAAATCAAAATTCAGATTCAAAGAGAATAAAACCAAAAAAAAAAGACATGCCGTATGCAGTGAGGGGCTTGGAGAGTTCAGCGACGATGACCGAATCAACCACCTTGTCTTCATTCTTACGAATCTTAAAATGGGTTATTGGTAACGTCAGGACGTTAAAAGCAGCGGAATTTTAAATTTTTTAAATAACCCAATCAAGATCTTTACTTATCTAGTCATACGAAAAAGATTTGACATAAAATCAAAACCAACCATAGGGGGTTTTAGAATTTACCTCACTACTGAAACGGTGGTGGTTTTTCTCCGGTCTTCTTTCAGATCTGATGGATTTGGTTCGTGAGAAGCACCCCAAGTGTTGTGCCTCTAGCAGTGTCCACACCAACTGGATTGAAGCAACTCCTTTGAATCCATAGGCTCAGAACTAAGATCCAAAGGTTATCAAGCAAGGAAGAAAGAAGAGAAGAATCACATGAACTTGTGCAGATCCACGGTTCGGCCCAACCCTTCTCTGTAAGAGGGGGCAGCGCAAATCTGATCTGGGAGAGAAGGGGGGCACGAATTTTTGTGTCTCTTGGGGGCTAGGGTTTTTGTGGTCTTGAGCTCATTATATAATAAGGAGTCTTGACCTATATTTGTTCTAATCCAAGTAGGAAACTTAAAGCCCATTTACTTATGGCCTTCATTTGTTTCCTAATCGACTTAAATCTCCTTTTAATTAATTAAACGCGTTCAATTAATTCAGCCCATTTAATTAATTTATTCAATTAATCAATTAAATTAATTCATCTCTTATTAATTAACACTTTAATTAAGTAGTTTTCTTCTTCAAGAATTAACACTTTAATTCTTAAGTTTTGATTTAACCCTTTAAATCAAACATTCCTTATATGATTTGTTGCAGTCCAATTGTATTGTGTGTTACCCTCTAGATTCACCATCAATTGGCCGTGGGCCCACAACATTCGTGATTTAATTTGCGAGCTTATTGATTGCTCCGATTAATTGAACCCCTTCAATTAACCACTCAAGAATTAATCTCCTTACTAATTCATGAGTACCCACACCTCATGGTCGATGTTTAGCAAAAAGCCCATGAGGCCTAACTTCAGGTGAATTGATTTCAGTGAACCTCACCTCTTATAAGTACCATGTACACACGGTCCTTCTATCGACTTAATTTCCCGATTGAGACCTAGGGTGTGTGAATTGATCGGCACCTCTAATTACCTCGATAACTATACTTTCTAATTTGGGATAATGATTCCAGTGTGACTGCTAAATTTGGAAAGCCCTTTCCAAATCGATCACTAACTATGGCCATAGGTTTCTCGGAATCTATTTTCTAACAACGTATAGGAAATTCTCTACACACTACATTGAGTCGGTAGATCCCATATTGATACTAACCATTCTCTTACACGACTATACGCACCCAAGTTAGGCACACAATGGTCAAGCTACGTGACCGGCACCTAAATCTAAGTATACACACACATGCACCGAATTCGCCCTAGCACCTCAAGTCTAAGAACTAAATCGTACACTATTATAAGTTTGTGAAACATCCCATCGCCGATGTGCATCATGCACTTCCATAATGGGTTTCTCTGTTCGGGTCGTTCGATGCATTCGAACGTCTCTATCGAAGCACCTAGTCATATGCACTGGAAAGGATAGTGCCCGACAAGCCAATATTAATTAGCTTGTTGGCCATTGTTTAATTTAGGTACTATAAATAAACAAGCGTATTAATTGTAAATCATAAGAATAACAGTTCTCCAACAAGCTAATTAATATTGGCTTGTCGGGCACTATCCTTTCAAGTGCATATGACTAGGTGGTTCGATAGAGACGTTCGAATGCATCAAACGACCCGAACAGAGAAACCCATTGTGGAAACGCATGTCGCATATCGATGATGGGATGTTTCTCAAGGATTATAATAGTGTACGATTTAGTCATTAGACTTGAGGTGCTAGGGCGAATTCGGTACATAAGTGTGCGTTCTTAGATTTAGGTACTGGTCACGTAGCATGTCCATAAAGTGCCTAAGTTGGGTGCGTACAGTTGTGTACGCGAATGGTTAGTACTAAGAAAGGATCTATCGACTCATCCTGATAAGGTGGGGGAATTTCCTGTACGTTCTTAGATAATATGTTCCGAGAAATCCACGGTCATGGCCAGTGACGGATTTGGAAAAGGTTTTCCAAATTTAGCAGTCACACTTGAATTATTATCCAGAATTAGAAAGTACAAAATCGAGATAATTAGAGGTGCCGATCAATTCACACACCCTAGGTCTCGGTCGGGAAATTAGTCTTTAGAAGGACCCGTATGTACATGGCATTTATAAGAGGTGAGGTTCCCAAATATAAATTCACCTTTAATTGGGCTTCATGGGCTTGTGGCTAGACATCGACCATGAAGTGTGGGTACTACTGAATTAATAAGGAAATTAATTTTGGAGTGGTCAATTAAAAGTGTTTAATTGATCGGAGCATTTAATTGCTCATTAATTAAATCACGAAAGTCATGGGCCTGCAGCCAATTGATGGTGAACTCAGAGTGTCACACACAATACAGTTGGACAGTGACAGTCATAAAAGGAAATGAATGATTTATAGATGTTAAATCAAAGTTCATGAATTAAAGTGTTAATTCAAGTAGGAGAATATTAAATAGATATCTAATTGATTAATGTCTAATTAATTAATTGGATTATCTAATTAATTATGAAATTAATTAAAGTGGTTAATTAATTGGAAGATAATTGACATGTAGTTTTCGGATTACTTGATGTGGCATAGGGGGCGATATTTGCATATGTAAAATGAGAGAGTTTTGTTTCTTGCAAAGCAGTGAAGAAATAAGAGATTTACCAAATCTTATATTCATAAGTTGATTAGGAATAGGATTTGATAAAGATGGGAAGAGATATCTTATAAGAGAAGGATACTTCTCTTATAAATACTTCTTCACATCTCTTCATAACTGAAAAATGAATAATTGAGAAGATAACAATTTTTCATAACACAAGAAAGAAAAGAAATCTGAAATATGCACTAAGAAACTCCCTAACCCCAAAAATCGCCCCAACCCTTTTTCGGCCCAACCAAGCTCGGCCAACCCTGGCCGAACCTCTTTGGCTGATCCAGCCCTAGCCGCACAAGCCCTGTGAATCAGTCTTCTTCCACTCGATCTCCTCACCCAGATCCAGATCTAAGTCCTGATCTAGATCTGCACGTTCCTTTACTGACAGCCTTCAAGATCTAGTTCGTAGCCTGCGACATGGACGTGTCCCTACAATCCAACTGGTGTGGATCAACTTTGGAGGTGAGACAATTGGATCACTTCGTTGTGAATCAAACATGAAGTCCGGAAGTAACCACCACCGAGCTGTGGTGAGGTAAAATCGCATATCACCCCCTTACTTGTTTTAATTACTGTTTGATTCAACCTTTTCGTATATATAATATGGAGACAGATTTATGGGACTAATTGGTGCCTTGAAAATTTTTAAAATTCCGCACTTTTGTTGTTCTGACAATCGAGGTATCCCAACAGTGGTATCAGAGCCAACTCCATAATTATTATGCGAAAAGGCCTGAACATAATAGTGTACATGAATACGTGTTATTAAGTATATGAATATGTGTGATTATTATGTTCTGTGATTTGATTCTTGCTTTTTATGACTAGATCTATGATTGGGTAAAACTGCTTTTTTTGATCTGTGATGAATTTATAGTTTTTCGTAACTTAAGGACTCTTTGTGCTAAAATCGAAAATCATGATTATTAGGGCTGAAAATTCAATTTTCTGTTTCTGGAAATTTTGGAAAAATCTGGACTGTTTTGAAATTCTGGTCGATTAGTAATTTTGGGTCGTTTTTGCAATTTTCGATAATTAAAGGACTGTTTTGTAATTTCCGAAAGTTCATTGGTCTGTTTGCAAAATTCAAAAATTTTCTGGATTCAAAATTTTATTTTCTGGTCCTCTGTCCGATACTATTTTTGGGGTTGTTTTGTAACTTTTCAAAAACTTCGGGGTTAAAAGTGCAATTTCCGAAAGTTGAGGGGCCGAACTGCAATTTTTAAAGTTGAAAAATCCGAATCTGTTTTTATGCAGAAAACATGTTTTGTTTACCCGAGAATTTATTTTGTCATAATTAGTGGTGACTAAAAAGTAAGAATCATAGGTAGTTTATTTTTAAAAGGGGTTTAAGAATAAGAAAGAAATACGTAAAAAGACATTTGCTTGTTTCTTGCTCTACGTGAACTGTTTACGTGGTTTTCGATCACGCCGAGCCTTGACCTTAGGTTAGATGTGATTGGTTTAATTTATCGTTTGATTTTTATTGGGCCTGCGAGCCTAAAGTTGTTTTTGGGCCACTTTGAGCCTTTATAATAGATTAGGGCTTTATTGTTTTATTAGTTTAGAATGGAGGCCCGTTTACAAGCAAGGTGGGAGCCCAAGAAGAGAAGAAGGCCATGTATGCATGGTTATTTATGTAATAGCCTATGTCCTCTGAGAACTCTTTAGATTGACCAATTGGGCCAACATCATGACTCGATGATGGCCCGCATAGGAGGCTCCCGATCGAAAACATATTGTGGTAGCATGCATGCTAGGCTTGTATGGTTTTAATTTACTTATCGATTTATGATTGCTTGTGTGATGCGCGCTAGAATCTAGATCGTAAATAAAAGATAAAGCATAATTAATGCGGTGAGATCTCGAGGTGAGTTTTTTCAAACTTTCAAAACCGAAAATCCCCTCTTGAATAAATATTAAGTCATATTGGGTTAACTATAAAATGAGGTTTTATAAATCCAAGCCTTCCATTAATAGGAACTAGTGTATGTTGTCTACTTATCGATAGAGGTGATCCAGAGTCTGGCACCCGAGTCGAAGAAAGGGACATTACACGAAATTCCTTGATTCTTGTTTTCTTTAAAAACTTGACAAGGGCGGGGAGTGGTCGGGACGTGAAAATTGACCGATAATCAGTTACGGAGATTTCATGACCGGGCCCATTGCTCATCATGATTAATAGGTTAGACTTAACGAGTAGTAACATTTATGATGTAGCAGTGCTAGATAAATGCAAAAATCGAGGCAAAATAGCTTGAAGGTTCTGTAGGGACACAATTGGTAAAAGTATACCTACCTAGGGAATTAATTGTATGGCCACGAGTCGTGGGTGCAATTAATAGCTGCTGGGACGTCAAGACCTACTAGGAAATATAATTTCCCGTAACTAAAAGGGGTTATTGTTTCGATAAAAATAGTGGGAGAACTTTTTCGATAAAAAGTCCAAATTTCGTTAATTATAAGTATTATTTTTAAACCTGTCTGCTTATTGTTGTCTATATAATTGTTTAAATATAGCCATTTAAAATTCACAATCATGTACGAACGAACCTTGGTACGCATCAGAAGCGAACCAACTTTGGAGTCTATTGCATGTAACTCACTCCACGAGACGAGCATGGCTAGGTTTAACAATGTTAGGGAATATTTTTCTTACCTAACCAAGATGAACAATCGAATCAAAAAGCAAGGCGCTGATTTGACTCTTGAAGATGAGATAGAAATTACTCTCAATGGCTTGTCGGACACCTTTAGTCATTTTATGCAACATTGTATTATTCCGTGTGATGGAATTAAAACAAAAGACTTGCATAAGTTGTTAGACAAATATGAGAAAGCCCATTTACAGGTACTGGGTCTGAGTGAATGGAATTGCCCCCTGTGTAAGTACGATCAAAAATTAAGGAAGCTTGCTGGAAAGAAATCCTGAACAGACTTAACAACGGTATGACTTAGTTATACTCCTATTAATTCGTTTGATGTAAGACATCTCATAAACCCTCATATCGATAAAAGTGTTTGCAGGTGATGATGGTGTTCCCTCGCTCCCCAAAAGGATGAAATTTCTTGGAAGGAAAAGGCAAGAGTTGCAAAGAGAAATGAGGGACAAATGCTTCAGGGATTGGGACAAGAACAATCTAGACCTTACTTTTTGCGATAGAAGTTTTACTTAGTTTTTCGTATTAGCATGAGTTTTTAGGTTTATCTTTTTATTGAGTTTTATTTCGAATTTTTGTACAAGACGTTATTGCTTTACCCTTATGAATGGAATCTATTTAAAAACCTATTTAACTTTGTACAAACATTGATGCTCTGATGCATAGAAATAAAACAATGATAAACAATCAAAAACTTTGAAAGCTATATGCTAAGTCGAAAAAGAGTAAAACAAACAAGATAATCGTCCAAGCTTGAAATGTTTATTCTTCCAAAAGAATGATTCGAAAGGAAGTTTTCATCTAAAGCTCTTGAAATATAGAACTTGGATGAACTCATAACTTTCAAATCTTGTCTTAAAGGAATAATAACCGAAGTTAAAAGTTTGCTAGGCATTCCAAGCATTTCAACCGAATGGATTTAATCAATAAGGACAAGCATGGAGAACTAGAAGCACTAGTTCATAAGGACGTTACTTGATATATACTTACGATTATTTTAATCGTCAAAGCATATGTGTACTTTGTGAAGTACAATTCTAAAACTGTTGAAATATTCAACAGAAGTTTTGGAAATGAAGTAACTACGTGCATTATGTCGAAAGCATTTTGACCTAATCAAACTTGTCGAAACATAAGCAATTAATTCCTCGATTATCTAAAAGAGAATAGAATTCTCATGCAGCAAATCAAAGAAGGAATTTAACTTTGTTAAAACTTAGTTCACTTCACGATTGTGATTTGGCTGAACTTCCTTATTCACATTAGGGGATAGCCTCCCCTGACTCTTCGAAGGCACTTAGACTAGTACCTCTTGAAGTAAGTCCTTACACTACAGTATCATTTATGACATGGCATAACATCCTTGTACAAGAAATTGGATAGTAGATCCGATTCGTACAAAATTTGTGAATCCATTGGATACCTGTTCTGCGACAATGAGAAACGAAAGCTTCTCGTAAGTAGCATGTTCCTTTGTTGGCGAAATCATCGTCAAAGGAAATAGGGAATGTCTTAGAACTTGATGAAGTCCAAGATTTGGACCCATCCCCACAAACAGTGGGAGCAAACCCTGAAACCTGCTGAACCGAGTCATGCACAAACACTTCGTAATCTAATCAAATTCGTAAGGAACTCAAAATTCGATTTTACGAAATTGAGAAATTGGATATTAATCTGAGATTAAAAAGAAATTATGTTAAACATAAACTAAGGGATATGGCATGAAGCCATAAGACCCGAAATGGAAAGTTGTTAACTTATTTGACTCGCTTAATGGCGATATGTCATTCTTCAAAAGCCTTTTTAGGACTAATGAAGATACCCTCCCTCCATTTGCAACGTCAAAATCTATTTCGAAGCTATTAGCCATAGAAAGGTGGTTTTGACTACCAAAATATGACTATTGGATATGAATCCTGCCTCTCACAAATTGAAAATTGTTGAGAAGATCTTTATTCAATATCCAAAAGTCAATCTATGACTTTTTCCCTAACTTGGAACATGCAACTTGATAGGTTGATCAAAACTGTTGACTTTGTCAAAAGGCATATGGATTCAAAATTGTGCAAAAGGATCAGTGGGAGTAAAGCATAGTTAAAGTTCGTAAAATGTAACATGACGACATTCCGTATATCAAGTACGATATCAGAATATCAAGAACAAACGAAAGCGTGTTCTTCTCGCAATTCTCCATTATAAAGATTTGGGAATTACATCTCACGTACTTGATCTTACGTGGTTTCGTATACGATCAAAGAATAGTTGAGGGCACAATTAAATTAAGGAAAGATCAATATTATATATTCCGAACGTGCGGATACAGATTACAAGCAATGGGGGTCCTATCTGAGCATTATAGGATGCCGTATAAGCTAGAGGATAGATACATACACAACAACCTATGCTAACTTTCCAAGATGGCTCCAAGCAGCAGCTTCGAGTAGAGAGCACCTGGGAAAGCTTGACCCCCTCCGCCTCATAAATGCTCGTGGTATTTATAGCTGAGAAGGTGAGCTAGCTGATCCATCAGCAGGGGTATATTTCTTGGCTCAAAGGCTTGGGCTTGCGACCGGCCCAGCAGTAACCTCCGATCATGAGGCCTCTCTGGTTGATCGGATTGTAAAGGCCGTGACTTGGGCTTGATTCTACATTCCCAAGGTCGGGATTCATGTTCTTTGCTCTCGCATAGGCTTCTCAAAGTAGAGTCCAAAATATCCCTCATCAATACTCCCCCACTTCTCGAGCGCAAAGTGAAGCCTAAGCTCGAAGAAGTATGCACTATTTTGAATACAAGAATAATCAAACCATCCATAATGTGCTTCGGATATTGGTATGAGCAAACCGCCCAAAATGTGTTTTGGATATGCCTCGTTAAAAATCTAACTCGGAAAAACCCATTGGGATAAAAACCGAATCAGGGAAAAAAAGTGCATATCTTGAAAACAATATGATGGCTTTCCCGTGTTGATTTAAATTTTTATTTTAATAATCTTCGTCTGGCTTACCAAATTGAATCATGATCCACGTATTCTTCCACATAGGCTACCGTACTGCCATAATTGACTCCTTTATTTATACTTCCCTATTTTTTCGACCGTAAGATGAAGTAAAGCATTGGGCGTCAAATATATGTATCGAAGAGGTGTAACCTTTTATGTTTTGATTCTCAATCCCCGATTGTGGAAAGCACAGGGGTCTAAAATGCAATTATCGGAAAGATAGTTTTGATTTTTTCCTTAGGGAGTTCAACCGTCGTGGTTACTCGGGGATCGGCTTGCAATTTACCCTTTTGCCTTATATATGTGCTGATCGTTGGGGTTCACTTTTACAAGACTTCTCAAAAAAAGACAAAAAAACACTAGATCGGAGCAAAGAGATCGATAAGAAAATTTGAAAATTCGTCCGACCATCCTTATATTTACAATGTCTAGTCCAATAGACCCAAGAGGCAAAGCCAAAGTAGTGGAAGAACGAGAGAGTGGTCATGACGAGACGTAGGCCGAGACTACCCGATCGCCAATGGCAGAAAATTTGGGGAGCCCGAGCTCTGGTTCCGACCCTGAAAGGGTGGAAAGATAGCTTAATTCTGAATCGGAGGGTGATGAAGATGATAGTTCGAACGGGGCGACTGACGAAGAAACCGCGGAAGACGATGGCCTTATACTGCCGGACAATGAACAGACGAAATACAGAATAGGTGGCCAGGTCATCGTTACAATTTTCAAGTAGGTAGAACCATCAACCAGCGTAAGGCTTAATAAAACCGAGCAGAGAGCCGATCAAACTGTTTGCTGCTATATTGAAGAGGATCGAGAATCTTTGGAAACCAAATTTGGTAAGTATCTAGGCGACGGATTTTCGATCGTTATTCCGACTCCTAAGCAGCGTGTCACTGATATGTATATTTTTCGAACGTCTTCGAACGCTAGATATGTATATTTTTCACAAAGGTCGAACCGATCAATTTTGTCGAGCAATGTCTCGAGCAACCTAAAGGGCTAGAAAGAAGAGTTCTTTTTTGTTCGAGGCCCTGATACTTCGTCTTCTACGGAGAGTCCTGAACCGACGCCTTATGAATGGCCGGAGAAAGGTCCTGGGTTTATGGTAGGCGAAGCCTTAAAGGAAGGATGAATCACGAGCTCCCGGATGAGTTTTTGCGGACCCTTCAACCTGACCTCTACCAAACTGCTCTAATGACCCAAGAGGGGTCTTGAGGATTGCTGGGCTCAGCAAATGTACTTATCCTACCCCCGCGATCACATTTGGACATCTTTCTTCTGTTGGGATATAGCTCGATTTGTCAGACAACAAAGTGCGGAATTTAAAATTTTTCGAGGTATCCAATGGTCCCATATAAGAAGTCTCCATATTATGTATACAAAAACTTAAACAAAAAACGCACACAATGAATTAACAAAGGGGGTTTTTGCGATATACCTCACCACAGGCAAGGTGGTGGAAACCTACGGCTTCGTTTCTGAATCTGATCTGGTTCACAGGAGTGATCCAAGTGTCTCACCTCCAGGGATAGTCCACACCAATTGGATTCTGGCAACACCTCAAGATCTTAGGCTCAGAACTCGATGCAGGAGATTTGTTATTGAAGGATTGTATGAGATCTCTTGACAAATCAAGATCTAATACAATGGAGGAGGAGATCTCGTCGGCGGCGGCACCAAGGAGCTCACGGCAGCACAGTGGCGGCGGCTAGTGGTGGCGGCGGCGGCTAGGGTTTGCTTGGAGAGGGGGCGGCGCTTTTAGGGCAGAGGGAGGCTAGGGTTTTTCTTTCTTAGGTGTTAGCTTTTAAGCTCATGTAGTTCCCCTTTTATAGACTCCTTCTGACCTAGGGTTTGCAAGACTCCTTATGGGCTTTAATTAATAGAAGCCCATGTCTTGCAATCCTCCATTTAATTAACTACTTTAATTAAATGCCCAGTTAAATCAATATTTCTTTTAATTAACTAGCAACTCAATTATTAATTAAGTTAGCCAATTAATTAATCTCCCACTTGAATTAAATACTTTTAATTCATTTAATTGATTTAATTACCTTTAAATCAATTAATTCCTTTCATGTCCTTTTATAACAGTCACCGTCCAATTGTATTGTGTGTGACCCTCTGGGTTCACCATCAACTGGCAGCAGGCCCACGAATCCCTCGTGATTTGATTTATGAACAATAAATTGTTCCGGTCAATTAAACAACCTTTAATTGACCACTCCTAGAATTAAATCCTCTATTAATTCAGGAGTACCCACACTTCATGGTCGATGTCTAGCCACAAGCCCATGAAGCCCAATTTCAGGTGAATTGATATTTGTGAACCTCGTCTCATATAATTGCCATGTACATACGGTCCTTCTATCGACTAATATTCCCGATCAAGACTTAGGGTGTGTGAATTGATCGGCACCTCTAAATTTGTCTCGATAGCTATACTTTCTAATTCAGGATAATATACCTTTGTGACCTTCTAAATTTGGAAACCCCTTTCCAAATCCGTCACCGACTGCGGCCGCAGAATCCTTGGATATATTATCTAAGAATCGTATAGGAAATTCTCTCACCCATTACGGTGAGTCAACACATTCCATATCGGTACTAACCACTCGCGTACATGTCCATACGTACCCAACCTAGGCATGTTATGACCAAGCTACGTGGCCTATACCTAGATCTAAGTACGCACTTCCATGCACCGAATTCGCCCTAGTACCTCAAGTCAAAGGACTAAATCGTACACTATTATATTCCTTGAGAAACATCCCATCACCGATATGAGTCATGCGCTTCCACAATGGGTTTCTCTGTTCGGGTCGTTCGATGCGTTCAATCCTCCATTGAACCACCTACTCGTATGCACTGGACTCAAATTCCTTGCTCATGAAACACTACAAATTCACTCCATGTGAATCATGCATACTCGTACAAGTCTTGGCGATTCCTACGATACCCTGTCTCGTTTAGGAATCTATGACTTGGAACAGATTTAAGATTACGACCTTTGAGACTGTTTCATGATTGCACTCAGTACTGAAGTGAATCGTCCCATAGTCAAATGTAATCTAAGGGTTTCAACCAATCGCTTAAATGTATTCGCGAAAGATGAAGTTGGCCATTGTTTATCCTTATACATATATAAATAAACATGCGTATTATTATAAAATCAAAGATCGTTTCATACAGGATAGATCTATTACAAGCTAACAGAACTGGCTTGCAGGGCACTATCCTATCAATCTCCCACTTGCCCTAAAGCCATTCACCTATGGTTCTAAGTCCCATCTGCTCTAGATGACTATCGAACGCCTTTTGTGAAAGTGGCTTAGTTAGTGGGTCAGCTACGTTGTCTTCCGATTTGACATACTCCATGTGCATGTCTCCTCTACCCATGATCTCCCTGATCACGTGGTATTTCCTCTGTACGTGTTTGGATTGATGGTGTGATCTCGGCTCCTTCGCTTGAGCTATCGCCCCGTTGTTGTCACAGAAGACGACTACAGGTTCAGCAATGCTAGGAACAACATCCAGTTCTTGAATGAAGTTTTTCATCCATACACTTTCTTTTGCTGCATCTGATGCTGCAATATATTCTGCTTCTGTGGTTGAATCAGCAGTGGTAGACTGTTTACAGCTTTTCCAACTGACCGCTCCACCATTGATGCGGAATATGTATCCAGAGTTGGATTTAAAGTCATCCACATCAGACTGGAAACTTGCATCAGTGAATCCTTCAAGTTTCAGTTCTCCACTACCACCGTAGACCAAAAACATATCCTTAGTCCTTCGCAGGTACTTTAGGATTGCTTTTACGGCAGTCCAGTGCTCTTCGCCTGGATTTGACTGATAGCGGCTCGTTACACTTAGAGCGTGTGCTATGTCTGGTCGAGTACACAACATCGCATACATTATGCTCCCTATAGCAGAGGCATAAGGTATGAGAGACATTCTCGTCTTTTCTTCGTCGGTTGTAGGGCACATTGACTTAGAAAGAGAGATACCATGTCTCATTGGAAGCAATCCTCTCTTGGATTCTTCCATCTTGAATCTTTTCAAGATTGTGTTAATGTACTGAGATTGGGAGAGTCCAATCATCTTCTTCGATCTATCCCTATAGATACGTATTCCCAATACGTAAGATGCGTCTCCCATATCTTTCATAGAGAACTGCGCGGATAACCACGCTTTAGTCTGCGCTAACATCTTGATATCGTCTCCGATCAACAAAATGTCATCGACGTACAAAACAATGAATTGTACTGTGCTCCCACTATTCTTCTTGTACACACAAGGTTCATATACATTTTTTATGAAGCCAAATGCCTTGACTGTCTCATCAAATCGTATGTTCCAGGTTCGGGATGCCTGTTTGAGGCCATATATTGACCTTTGAAGTTTACACAATTTGTGCTCACTCCCTTTGGACGCAAAACCTTCAGGTTGTTGCATAAAGATCTCATTGTCAATGTCTCCATTGAGGAAGGCGGTCTTTACGTCCATTTGCCATATCTCATAATCATGCCATGCGGCAATGGCAAGCAATATCCGAATGGATTTGGACATCGCTACGGGAGAGAAGGTTTCCTCATAGTCTATTCTAGGCCTTTGAGAATACCCCTTCGCCACTAAGCGTGCCTCGTGAGTTAAAACCTCTCCATTCATTCCAAGCTTACGCTTGAAGATCCATTTGCATCCTACAGGGATAGTTCCCTCAGGTGGATCGACCAAGGTCCAAACCTTGTTGGAATGCATGGAATCCATTTCGGATTGCATGGCTTCGAGCCATGCACCCGAGTCTATGTCTGACATCGCTTCTCGATAGGTCCTTGGATCATTATCACCTCTTTCGTTTTCGTGAATGAAACCAAATCGCTCTGGCTCCTTACGAATTCGATCAGACCTTCGAAGAGTAGGTGTACTAGTAGGTTCAGTAAATTCTGGTTCAGCTCCCACTGTTTGTGGGGATGGGTCCGATTCCTGGACTTCATCAAGTTCTACGATTGTCCCATTTCGATTGGAGAGGAAATCCTCTTCCAAGAAGTGGGCGTTCCTAGATACGAACGTATTACGTTCTTTAGGATCGAAGAACAGGTATCCAATGGATTCCTTTGGATACCCCACAAATATGCACAAACTAGATCTACTATCTAGCTTATCTCCCTTCTTGTTCTTTACATACGCAGGAGATCCCCATACTCGTAAGTACGAATACACGGGTGCCTTACCATACCATACTTGGTGCGGTGTTGTCGGCACTGACTTCGAAGGTACTATGTTTAGTATCTTCGATGCAGTTAATAGGGCCAAGCCCCAAAACGAAAAGGGGAGGTCAACGAAGCTCATCATGGAACGAACCATGTCTAACAAAGTTCGGTTCCTCCGCTCGGACACTCCATTGAGTTGGGGCGTCCTAGGGGGAGTTCGCTGGGCGAGAATTCCATTCTCTTTTAGATAATCAAGGAATTCTTGGCTTAAGTACTCTCCACCTCTATCAGAACGAAGTGCCTTAATACTATGTCCAAGTTGATTCTCAACTTCCATTCGAAACTCTTTGAATTTCTCAAAAGTTTCGGATTTGTGTTTCATGAGATACACATATCCATAACGACTAAAAATCGTCGGTGAATGTTACGAAGTAAGAGAATCCTCCTCTCGCATTGACACTCAATGGTCCACAAACGTCAGTATGGATTAAATCCAATGTTTGTTTGGTTCGCTCGGGATTCCCTGTGAAGGGTGATTCGGTCATCTTTCCTTTGAGACAAGATTCGCAAGTTGGGAGTTCATCCAAGTTCTTTATTTCAAGAGCCTTAGAGGAAACCAACTTTTGAATCCTACTCTTGGAAATATGTCCAAGTCTAGCGTGCCAAAGTTGTGGAGTTTGATTATCATATTTTCTTTTTCTAGATTGAATGTGCATGACGTCGGATTTAACAGGTTCTAGGGAATAAAGACCATCCATCAAAGTACCACAAGCATACATTAAACCACCTTTAAATATGCTAAAAACTCCATTTTCAATGGAAAAATTAAAACCATCAATGTCTAGCATTGGTATAGAAATGATGTTCTTAATTATCGTTGGTACGTACAGACAATCCCTTAAAACCAAAGTAAAATTTCCTAAAACCAATTCGACGTCCCCAATAGCCTCAGCGGCGATCCTAGCTCCGTTTCCAAAACGCAGGATTCTATCCCCGGGCTTCAGGTATCTTACTGCTCCCATCACCTGCAAATCATTGCAGATATGAGAACCTGCTGCGGTGTCTAGCACCCACGATGCACAGTTAATAGAAATATTAACTTCAACCAAGAAAATACCTTTGGCTACCAATTTCATCTTTAGGTAGTCTGGGCAGTTCCTTTTCCAGTGCCCTGCTTTCTTGCAGTGGAAACATTCGTCTTCTGGGCTTTTGCGCTTCTTTTCAACCACCTTTGTGACTGCCTTCGAAGAAATACTTTTCTTCTTCTTCCTACCTCTCTTAGGCTTTGCAGCCTTCGATTGGTGTGCAATCATTACCGGCTTCTCTTTCTTGAGAGTCGATTCTGCCGTTACCAACAAATTGGTCAGTTCGTGTAGAGCGAGGGTTCTATCCTCCATGTTGAAGTTCAAAACGAACTGGTCAAAAGAACGGGGCAGCGTATGGAGAAGGAGGTCAGTGCTAAGATCAGCGTGCAAATCCACGTCCAATCACCCTAGTTTTTCAACCAGGTTGATGAAACGCAGACAGTGATCCTTGACACTGCTTCCCTCAGCCATCTTGAGATGAAACAACTCCTTAGTGGTCGCGAACCTTTCGGTGCGAGACCTTTCTCCAAACATCTGCTGGAGGTGGAGAAGTATCTCTCTAGCAAGCGGCATAGCAGCATGCTGTTTCTGCAGTTCATTCGACATCGAGGCTAGCATGAGACATCGAACCTGAAGATCATCATCAACCCTTTTAGCATGGGCGGTTCGTTGTTCCTCACTAGCTCGTGCTGCGGGTGCAGCAGGCATGGGTGTGTCGAGCACATAGCTACGTCGCTCGGAGTCGAGGACGATTCTGAGATTTCTCAGCCAGTCAACAAAGTTTGAGCCATTCAATTTGTTTGCGTCGAGGATAACAGATAATGGATTCTTAGACATTGTACTTAATATCTACAAATGGAAAGAAGACAACATTTAGCTAACTGATCTTATGCCTAATACTTATAATTATCGAATTTGGACTTGTTTTCGAAAAAGTTCTCCCACTATTTTATAGAAACAATCACCCCTTTGATTGCTCGGGAAATTTAATTCCTAGTAGGTCTTGACGTCCCAGCAGCAATTAATTGCACCCACGACTCGTGGCCATACAACCAATTCTCCAGGTAGGTATACATTTTACCAATTGTGTTACTCCACAACCTTCAAGCTTATTTTGCCTCGGCTTTCGCACTTATCTAGCACTGCTACATCATAAGTGTTACTAATCGTTAAGTCTAACCCATCAATCGTGATGAGCAACGGGCCCGGTCGTGAGTTCTCTGTAACTAGTTATCGGTCGATCCTCACATCCCGACCAGTCCTCACCCTTGTCATGTTTAGTTAAAAACAGGAGTCAAGGAATTTCACGTATTGTCCCTTTCTTCGACTCGGGTGCCAGACTCTGGATCACCTCTATCGATAAGTAGACAACATACGTTAGTCCCTATTGATGGAAGGCTTGGATTTATATAAATACTTCATTTTATTTTAATCCAATATGACTTAATATTTAATTCGAGAGGGGGTTTTCTGGTTTTGAAAGTTATGCTAACTCTCCTCGAGATCTCACCGATTCAGTTATGCTTTATCTTTTATTACGATCTAGATTCTAGCGCGTAGGTAAATATAAATCGACAAATAAATAAAAGCCATACAAGCCTAGCATGCATACTACCACAATATGTTTTCGATCGGGAGCCTCCTATGTGGGCCATCATCGAGCCAATGATGTTGGCCCAATTGGTCAATCTAAAGGGTTCTCAAACAGGCCCTATGCTATTACACATTGTACCATGCATACATGGCCTTCTTATCTTCTTGGGCTCCCACCTTGCTTGTAAATGGGCCTCCATCCTAAACTAGGAAAGCAGTAAAGCCCTATTCTATTACAAAGGCTCAAAGTGGCCCAAAAACAATAATAGGCTCGCAGGCCCAATAAAAACCAAGCAATAAATTAAACCAATCACATATACCCTAAGGTCAAGGCTCGTCTCGATCGAAAACCACGTAAACAGTTCACGTAGAGCAAGAAACATGTAAACATCTTTTACTTTCTTCTACCTTAATTTTAAAACATCCTTTTAAAACTAACTTCCTATGATTCTTGCTTTTTAGTCACTACTAATTATGACAAAAATAAATATCTGGGTAAACAAAAAATTAATTTTCTGCTCAATTTCAGAATCTGTTTTTCAACTTTTGAAAATTGCATTTTCGGCCCCTCAACATTCGAAAATTGCACTTTGACCCCAAAACTTTTAAAAGGTTACAAAAACACCCCTGGGCAGATTTGGGCAGATTCCAGAAAATAAAATTTTGAATTTTGAAAATTTTCGATTTTTCAAATTGACCCTTCAAGTTTCGGTAATTGCAAAACAGCCCCTAAGTTTTCAGAATTTGCAAAATGACCCCAAAAACCGTGCGACCAGAATTGCAAGAATAGTCCAGAATTTTCAAATTTTCAGATTTCAAAAATTTCGAATTTTCAGCCCCAAAAACCCTAATATGCGATTTTTGCCTCAAAAAGTCCTGAAGTTTTCAAAAACTATAAAAACGCCACAGATCTTGAAAAGCAGTTTTACCCAATGATAGATCTAGTCATAACAAAAAAGAATCAACTTACAGAACATAATTATCACGTGTTCTTATACATATAATTAAACATATACGGTGAACACAATTATGTTCAGTCTTTTGTATAATAATAATGGAGTTGGCTCTGATACCACTGTTGGGATATAGCTCGATTTGTCAGACAACAAAGTGCGGAATTTAAAATTTTTCGAGGTATCCAATGGTCCCATATAAGAAGTCTCCATATTATGTATACAAAAACTTAAACAAAAAACGCACACAATGAATTAACAAAGGGGGTTTTTGCGATATACCTCACCACAGGCAAGGTGGTGGAAACCTCCGGCTTCGTTTCTGAATCTGATCTGGTTCACAGGAGTGATCCAAGTGTCTCACCTCCAGGGATAGTCCACACCAATTGGATTCTGGCAACACCTCAAGATCTTAGGCTCAGAACTCGATGCAGGAGATTTGTTATTGAAGGATTGTATGAGATCTCTTGACAAATCAAGATCTAATACAATGGAGGAGGAGATCTCGGCGGCGGCGGCACCAAGGAGCTCACGGCAGCACAGTGGCGGCGGCTAGTGGTGGCGGCGGCGGCTAGGGTTTGCTTGGAGAGGGGGCGGCGCTTTTAGGGCAGAGGGAGGCTAGGGTTTTTCTTTCTTAGGTGTTAGCTTTTAAGCTCATGTAGTTCCCCTTTTATAGACTCCTTCTGACCTAGGGTTTGCAAGACTCCTTATGGGCTTTAATTAATAGAAGCCCATGTCTTGCAATCCTCCATTTAATTAACTACTTTAATTAAATGCCCAGTTAAATCAATATTTCTTTTAATTAACTAGCAACTCAATTATTAATTAAGTTAGCCAATTAATTAATCTCCCACTTGAATTAAATACTTTTAATTCATTTAATTGATTTAATTACCTTTAAATCAATTAATTCCTTTCATGTCCTTTTATAACAGTCACCGTCCAATTGTATTGTGTGTGACCCTCTGGGTTCACCATCAACTGGCAGCAGGCCCACGAATCCCTCGTGATTTGATTTATGAACAATAAATTGTTCCGGTCAATTAAACAACCTTTAATTGACCACTCCTAGAATTAAATCCTCTATTAATTCAGGAGTACCCACACTTCATGGTCGATGTCTAGCCACAAGCCCATGAAGCCCAATTTCAGGTGAATTGATATTTGTGAACCTCGTCTCATATAATTGCCATGTACATACGGTCCTTCTATCGACTAATATTCCCGATCAAGACTTAGGGTGTGTGAATTGATCGGCACCTCTAAATTTGTCTCGATAGCTATACTTTCTAATTCAGGATAATATACCTTTGTGACCTTCTAAATTTGGAAACCCCTTTCCAAATCCGTCACCGACTGCGGCCGCAGAATCCTTGGATATATTATCTAAGAATCGTATAGGAAATTCTCTCACCCATTACGGTGAGTCAACAGATTCCATATAGGTACTAACCACTCGCGTACATGTCCATACGTACCCAACCTAGGCATGTTATGACCAAGCTACGTGGCCTATACCTAGATCTAAGTACGCACTTCCATGCACCGAATTCGCCCTAGTACCTCAAGTCAAAGGACTAAATCGTACACTATTATATTCCTTGAGAAACATCCCATCACCGATATGAGTCATGCGCTTCCACAATGGGTTTCTCTGTTCGGGTCGTTCGATGCGTTCAATCCTCCATTGAACCACCTACTCGTATGCACTGGACTCAAATTCCTTGCTCATGAAACACTACAAATTCACTCCATGTGAATCATGCATACTCGTACAAGTCTTGGCGATTCCTACGATACCCTGTCTCGTTTAGGAATCTATGACTTGGAACAGATTTAAGATTACGACCTTTGAGACTGTTTCATGATTGCACTCAGTACTGAAGTGAATCGTCCCATAGTCAAATGTAATCTAAGGGTTTCAACCAATCGCTTAAATGTATTCGCGAAAGATGAAGTTGGCCATTGTTTATCCTTATACATATATAAATAAACATGCGTATTATTATAAAATCAAAGATCGTTTCATACAGGATAGATCTATTACAAGCTAACAGAACTGGCTTGCAGGGCACTATCCTATCATCTTCGACGCCAGCCAATATCCAAACCGATCCAGTTGTAAGAGCTGATGGGCAGGCTGACGCCGAAGTTGTAAGAATTGATGAGCAGGCTGACGTCGTTGTTGCTCCTCTTACTCTAGGTATGCTTACTTGTTTCTTTTTTTTTTTTTTTTTTTTGTAATTCAATGGATTTTTCTTTGGTCGGAATTAATATTCTTTGGTTTTTCAGCCGAGGTCGTTGAGAGGTTTCGAACCTCTATAGTCGGCTCGAACGTAGCTTCTTTTTCAAAAGGGACCCAAGGCCAGCCCCGTAAACAAAGGAAATCAAGGGCTACTTCGATGATCGGAGGAGCGATCCCTGGTACTGATACCACTGCGGTTCCGAACTTAGCTGTGAGTTTTCCTCAAATTGCTGCTGAGGGAACTTCACAATCCCGAGCTACCGGGCCTCTCCAGTCGGTATTCTCGATTGATACATCTGATCCGAACTCAGCTGGATATAGTTATTACACATTCAAGGGAATCCAAGCCCAACAGATAATAGAAACCAGAATGGCTCGAAAAAGGAACAGCGAAGAACCCGAATCTTCAAGAAGGGTGTGACCCTTTGGTCAGGAACCAGGCGCGATCCAATGTCGACCTGGCCGGACCGAACCAGGTTTGGCAGATTTCATAGAGGATCACCTTCGAGGACCAAGGGCAGCTGGATTTTCCCAGAGTGGGACGATCGAATCCTACTTTGGCCCCAATGGCGAACAAGCTGTGGATAAATCATTCAGAATTTTTATGGCCGGAAGATTTAAGGATGATAATACCGAGCTCTTTCATAAAGACGGCTTTCAAATCATGGGTGATTTCGCTTATGCACATCGAAGGGTACAAGTTTTCTTCGTACATACTAATTTTTTTCGAAACTCCATCTTATTACTGATATCTGATTCTTCTCCAGGACGGAGATCTATTCGCTCATCAATCTCATCGGTTAGCAATTTTAGAGGAAGAATCTCAACAAGCTCATAATTCTCTCTGCGACATCTTGAAGGAAGACGCTGTTATTGCTGGTCAGTTGAGACAGACTACTGCTAAGCTGTCTGAGGTCGAAAAGGGCCCTTGAGGAGGAGGCCGAGAAATTACGGTCGGATCTTGAGCAAGCTAAGATGCTTTCCGATCAGGCATATGCTAGGCGTCACTTCCTATTGTCCTGGATCGGTAATTCATGTGTGAACAATGATTGCCACAACTACTGGGCATAGCAATCATCGTTCATGCACGACGACCTTAGATCGGTCTAAAAGTCCCGATGAAGGACCCCGATCCAGCTTTTATCCCGTTCCACAGAACGCTCGAGGATGTGCGACACGTGGCGAGTGATTGTCATGAAGAATCTTTGCTGAGTTCTGCATCTGGTGCGGACGCAGGAACGCGGATCGAACATGTCTAATTTTTGCTCGTAGGATTTGTAGTATGGAAGGAGTGAGTGTATTGTTCTTTTTGAGCTCGAATTTCACTATTGTACTTGAGAATTCCTTTGTAATTTGTTCGAAGAATAAATAAAAACTTTGTTTTCTGCTCAATCTTCATTGTATGTTTTTCTTGAATTGTTTGGGTGTTTTCTCGACTTCATTGGTCGAATATATATAAGATATGATAAAACTTGAATGATTGCAACTTTGTGTAATTATCTTGAAATTATCAAACCTTTTCTTCGGAAATATAGGTTCCTTCGGTAATGGAATGGTACTCCAAAGTAGGTTGCAACTTCAAAGATTTGTATAATCTATTACCATCATACCAATAGATTTGCTGGTATTTCATCGATCGCAGGCTCTACTCCCTTTTAAATAGCTATCAACCGAGAAAACCAAATTATTTCTGTGTTAGTTGGTCGAGTAAAGTATCTGACAAAACTTTCCTTGTCCATTTACATCGGTCATTCCATAGTTCTAAATGATTTAATCAGATAAATAATCTTCATTAACGATGATCGGATCGAATAACTTGGAGAATGAATCCAATAACTTACTGATCAAATAAAGCGTCGAAAGTAACATTCATTAAAGATGATCGGATCGAATAACTTGGAAAATAAATTCAATAATTTACTGATCAAATAAAGTGTAGAAAATAACATTCGTTAACGATGATCGAATCAAATAACTTGGAAAATAAATCCAGTAATTTACTGATCAAATAAAGTGTAGAAAAATGATTTTTATCACATTTTCGAAGTTGCTTAATTCCAGTGTTCCTAGCAACAGCTTTCACCCTTTTCATTTCTATCTCGACCTAAGGGGCATAGCAACGGCTTTCACCCTTAGTCTGTTTCGAGGGTCGTAGCAACAGCTTTCACCCGAGGGTCTTAGCAACAGCTTTCACCCTTTTCATTTTTATCGGTCATAGCAACAGCTTTCACCTGAGGGTATTAGCAACAGCTTTCACCCTTTTTGTTTTTATCGGTCATAGCAACAACTTTCACCTGAGGGTCTTAGCAACAGCTTTCACCCTTTTCGTTTTTATCGGTCATAGCAACAACTTTCACCTGAGGGTCTTAGCAACAACATTCACCCTTTTCGTTTTATCGGTCATAGCAACAGCTTTCACCTGAGGGTCTTAGCAACAACTTTCACCCTTTTCGTTTTTATCTCGACCTAAGGGGCATAGCAACGGCTTTCACCCTTAGTCGATATTTGTTTGATACATTCAGAGATTGAGCCATAATATCTTCGTTATCAGATAATGAATTAATAACATCTCTGGCGAATAAGACTTTTCGTTGAATAGATAATTCTCCACAAAACAAACTAAAAAGAAATAGAGCGAGATAACAAGGCAGTAGATAAGCTGGAGATCAGTAAATAGTCTTCCTAGTCCATAATAACGCATTTCCGAACTGTATAATCCTTGTCGATTTGAATTTAGAGAAACATAATACTTGATTTGCGGATTATTAACTTTCTTCAGAGAAGATAAATATTCGGTACTGAACCTTGCCACCCATTGCCCCAAAGTAAATATAAAGTTTGGCGGTGATCAAAACTCCGCGGCAGAAATCTCCCGAATGATCACATAGTCCCGTTATAATTGCTGATCTGTTCCCCGGGGTCGGTAGTCCCGTTATACCGTAGTAACCTAGTTGGAGCATCGTACGAAGCTATTTCCAACCTCCACTCGGTGACAGTCGTATGGATCGGAATACTGTCTTGGGGAATGAATGGAGGAGCTTCCGGTTGCTTAGCCGCTCGAAACAGATTATCAGGCTCATTATTAACTAAGTTTTGCGCTCCAGCTGCATGGGAGGGTCCCTCTCGAATATATGTATTTTTCCTCGTAGTAGGCATTTTTCGATCTAACACCCATATAACGCCCCACGGTGGGCGACAATTGATCTTACGTGGTTTCGTATACGATCAAAGAAATAGTTGAGGGCATAATTAAATTAAGGAAAGATCAATATTATATATTCCGAACGTGCGGATACAGATTACAAGCAATGGGGGTCCTATCTGAGCATTATAGGATGCCGTACAAGCTAGAGGATAGATACATACACAACGACCTATGCTAACTTTCCAAGATGGCTCCTAGCAGCAGCTTCGAGTAGAGAGCACCTGGGAAAGCGTGACCCCCTCCGCCTCATAAATGCTTGTGGTATTTATAGCTGAGACGGTGAGCTAGCTGATCCATCAGCAGGGGTATATTTCTCGGCCCAAAGGCTTGGGCTTGCGACCAGCCTAGCAGTAACCTCCGATCATGAGGCCTCTCCGGTTGATCGGATTGTAAAGGCCGTGACGTGGGCTTGATTCTACATTCCCAAGGTCGGGATTCATGTTATTCGCTCTCGCCTGGGCTTCTCAAAGTAGAGTCCAAAATATCCCTCATCAGTACTGGCAATACGTATCTATAGAGATAGAGCGAAGTAGATGTTGCAATTCACCTAATCTAAGTTCAAAGACTCTACATTGAATAAATTCAATATGGAAGAATCCAAGAAAGGATTGTTTCGAAAGAGACACAAAATCTCTCTCACTTATTTAATGAGCCCTACATATAAATAAGTAAAGAAGAGACTGTCTCAAGAAGCATTATGCTTTGGCATTTGGATTGCATGTAGCATGCAAAGTCTTGTACAAGACCTGACTTAACAAAAAGCTCTAAGCTTCATGAGCTACTGTTAGTCGAACACCAGTAAAGGAACACTGGACTACCATAAAAGCAATCCTCAAAGATAATTAAAGAATATATTGCGGGTTTGTGGTAGTAGTGGAGGATTGAAACTCGAAGGATTTAGTTATTCGAGATTTCTAGTCTAAGTGGGATGATTTATTCTGTCCTGATGGAGCAAAGGTAAATTGGAAGAAATTCCAATAGTATACCATTGTCAACTCAAAACAGAATATATGTCGCAGCATTGGGATGCAGCAGAAGAAAGTGTTTAGATGAGAAAGATTCATCCAATGATTGGATGAAGCACCTAGCATGGCAAAAGCCTATCGTAATCTTAACTGATTTAGATAAGGCAATGTTTAATGAAAGGGAAACGATATCTCGCCGATAATCTGAACACAAAACCATATGATTGATCAAATCATAGGTATTGAGACGCGTAGAAGGGTTACGTCATCTCAACAAAGACAACTTAGCAGATCCACTAGTGAAGTTCTTTCACAAAAGAGTTCGAGGGATATCTTTATAAGATGGGTCTTAGAAACGTTGATATTGGCTTTAGGGAAATTGAGATATTGAAAGGAGAGTGCCCGGCAAGCCAATATTAATTAGCTTGTTGGAGAACTGTTATTCTCATGGTTTACAGTTAGTACGCCTGTTTATTTATAGTACGTAAATTAAACAATGGCCAACTTCATCTCTCGCGAACTTATCTAAGAGATTGGATAAAATCCTAAGGACACATTAGACTATGGGACGATTCACTTCAGTATTGAGTGCAATCATGAAACAGTCTCTAAGGTCGTGATCTTAAAACACGTTCCAAGTCATAGATTCTGAACGAGATGGAGAGGAATCTCTAAGACTTGTACGATTATGCATGATTCACATGGAGTGAATTTGTAGCGTTTCATGAGTTAGGCATTTGAGTCCAGTGCATATGACTAGGTGGTTTGATAGAGACGATCGAATGCATCGAACTACCCGAACAGAGAAACCCATTGTGGAAGCGCATGTCGCATATCGGTACATAAGTGTGCAATCTTAGATTTAGGTACTGGTCGCTTAGCCTGTCCATAAAGTGCCGAAGTTGGGTTCGTACAGTTGTGTACGCGAGTGGTTAGTACTAAGAAAGGATCTATCGACTCATCCTGATAAGGTAGGAGAATTTCCTGTACGTTCTTAGATAATATGTTCCTACAGCATCGAAATGGGATTGAGATTGACAAAAATAAGTCGAAGGTCATCCTAACAGCCAAACCTCCGTCCACAAAGAAGGAATTACAACAATTCCTTGGAAAGAGAAACTTTTTAAGAAGGTTTATATCAAATTTGCCTGGGAAAACAAAGGTCTTTTCACCTTTGTTAAAGCTGAAAGACAAGGAGGAATTCTACTGGCAGACAGAACATGAGCAGACATTCCAAAAATAAAGGACAAACTGACTACGCCGCCTGTAATGATGCTGCCAGTCAAGGGGAAACCTTGCAGTTTTACATATCTGCCTCAGAGGACACTGTCAGTGGATTCTTAGCGCAGGATGATGAAAACGGGTTGAACGGGCCATATACTACATGAGTAGACATCTGTCAGATACTGAATAGAGGTACACCCCGATAGAAAAGGTATGCCTAACACTATTCTTCTCTTGCAAAAAATTACGTCATTATATGCTGCCTGTTAAAGTACTAGTTATCTCTAGCATTGATGTCGTTAAATATATGATAGCATCCCTTAAAAAGCTGTCAAAGGCCAACTACTGGCCGACTTTCTGGTTGACCATCCATGTATCGACATAGACTAGACCATATTAAAGGAACTTGACTTGATGAAGTGAAAATTAAGCCGTGGACACTGGCTTTTGATGGGTCCCGAACTGACAGATTATGTGGGGTAGGTATTGTTTTAATTTCGCCATCTGACATTAGAACTAAGCTGTCAATACAATTTTATTTTGAATGTACTAAAATAATCAGGCCGAATACGAAGCCTTAATTATTGGATTAGAGATGCTAAGGGAGTTACATGTCAAATCCGTAACTATCATTGGAGACTCGCAGTTGGTTTTCAAGCAGATCCAAGGTATATATAAATGTTGGAATCCTATCCTTGACAAATATTACCTTACTGCGGTGTCTTTACTTTAAGAATTTACTGATGTCACTTGTTACCATGTGACAAGGGGGCATAACAGCGAGGCTAATAGTTTGGCCAAGTTAGCGACAGGTGTCGATCTCCCTGAGGCGTTGATGAGTCTCATTACGTCGTCAGACGATGACAATGTCAGTCAATTATGTATCGGGATAACATTCTAACTGTGTTGAGTCTGTTTCAGGATCCCGATGACTGGAGAGAGCCAATAAAGAAATATCTGGCTAATCCATCTGAAAAAACATCCCTACAAACGAGGCTTAGGGCCGTCAATTACGTCTTGATGGGGGATCAATTATTCAGAAAAGGCCATGACAGTGTATTACTGTTGTGCATCGATCAGCAGGAAGCCATGAGAGTTATGATGGAAGCACGTGAGAGAATATGTGGTGCCCATCAAAATGGACACAAGTTAGCATGGCTATTGCGTCGATATGGCTATTAATGGCCAAAAATGGTAGGAGACTGTATACAATTGGCAAAGGGATGTGAGAAATGCCAACGCTTTGAGGTAGTCCAGAGGATCCCCATCGAGGAAATGAACGTGATAATCAAGCCATGGCCTTTCAGGTGCTGGGCCATAGACATAATTGGGAAAATACACTCATCATCATCCAGGCAGCATCGGTATATCATCGTGGCCACATACTATTTTACCAAGTAGGTAGAGGGCAAGCCACTTAAACAAGCCAATCAGGCTGAAGTGGTGAAGTTCATTAAGTACTTAATCATACATAGGCTTGGCCTACCACAAACCATTGTCACTGACAGGGGACTAATGTTTGTTGGTCAGTAAATAAAAGAATTTACCAGGTCCATGGGTTTTGAATTCGTCCATTCAACACCTTATTATGCACAAGAAAATCGCCAAGCTGAGGCATCAAATCGAGTCCTTAAGGAAATCATTTGAAAGATGATTAAGGAAAGCTCAAGGGCGTGGCATCTCATGCTGTCAGAGGAGCTGTGGGCCTATCGGACCATTAAAAGAACAAGTACTGGCACCAGCCCATACAAATTGACTTATGGGCAGGACACCGTGCTACCAATGGAGATAAACGTCCGATCACCTCGGGTAATGCGACAGAATGAGCTGACACCCGAAGAATACACTGAAAGCATGCTCCAAGAACTCGATGGACATGACAAAATCAGAGTTGCCGCGTTGGACATAATCGAAGCACAAAAGAGACTAGTAGCCCGATGCTACGATAAAAAGATATGCAGGAAACAATTTGACATTGGGGACTTGGTCTAGGGGACAGTCTTGCCACTTCATCAACGCGAGAAAAAGTATGGTAAATGGAGGGCAACGTGGCAAGCTCCCTATGAAATCTTCTGGGTAAATCGAGGAAGGGTTACATCTTGAAAAAGCCAGATGGGAATCTCTGCAGAGACCCAATTAATGGAAGATAATTGAAGAAGTTCAGACCAACCCTTTGGGAAACCATGTGTCTGGAGCATCAGCGAGCCTTGGAGTTAGAAATTGAACGGAGCCAAGAGTATTTTAGTGCACCAATACCTTTGTAAATATAAGTTACGTTTATTTTTATTTCCTTCCTTCCGTTTTCTGGCTAAGTCATTAGGTTAGTTTTAGATGTTCTTTTTTCTTGCCAGTATTTTTGTTAGACTCTGCATTTTAAATTAAGTCAAGTATTTCTCGATTACAAAGTTGTTTTCAGAGTTCCGATTTTGATTGTTTTGTTTTGTTACTTGGTTCTATTTGGTTTTCGTTAAAACATAGATTAAGCCAAGCCGAAAAAGATTTTTTTTTTTTTTGTTTTTACTAAAAGAAGAAAAAAAAACAAGTTCTTGGCCACCAGGCCATAAAAACAACAGAAATAAAATAATCTAAGTCTTTGGCCATCAGGTCAAAAAATCAAAACCTAAAAAGTACATGGCACATGCACCAACTACTTTGGCTCGCAGGCCAAAAAATGGAATGTTTTACTAAAGAATGTCCTGGGTAAATCGGCCAAGAAACTCCTTGAGGGAAGTTTCAATCCTGGCCTGATCAGCAGCAGCAGCTTCAGCCTGAGAAACAACTTGCCTCTCAGCAGCCTTGGCTTCATCAATCAAGGCGTTGGTATTGCCAAGCTGATCGGCAATGGAGTCTCCCTCTGCAGAGTTGATCTGTATCTTGTCCGGCACATCAGCTAATTGTCTTTGAAGCTCGTCAATGGTCGTGATCAGATCGGCTTCAAAATCAGTAAGATGATCCAAAGCTTCACTGACGCGAGTAACTTGTCCATGATGTTCGTCGAACTACGGAAGAAGAATCTCAAGGGGTGACTCAAAGGAAGCTCTAGTTTTGAGAGCTCGATCATTATCTTTGAATTCGTTCCTCATCTGATGGAACTGTTGAGCAAAGCTAGAGTAGAAGCATCCTTGTCATTGGAAGTTTGGCAGATGAAAGCTTCCTCGTCAAACTATCAAGAGATGGTCCCATATTGACCACCAAGACGTCCAGTGGTTGTCCTTGATAATTTGAGTGACCCCTTTTGAGTGTGGCAATTTCGGCTGGAGAGAATACCACGTTGCCTAATGGCTCAGAAGCCTCCGATTGAGACGCGAAAGATGAACTTTGTAAGGACAGGGCCCGGGTACCAGCAAATTGAGCCAATACTTGGGCAAGCTTGTTTGAACTGACAAAAGCCTTACCAGTGAAAGGAGTCTTATAGATGGAGGAGTGTTGGGAAGAGAGAAAGTGAGTGGACTTTTGGACAATCAAACAAAAAGAGGATAAATACAAAAGAAAAGATATGGCCGAAAAGGAGAGAGAGAAAGGAAAGTGGCTCGGGTATTGACACTTGGCTAAATAGAGGGGTGATTGATTAAGGACTCTTGAGAGTCCAAAGGAGAGTGAAAAGTTAGGGTTATAACTAGATAATTATAGCTAGATAGCAAGCTAATTATAGCCAAGATTAAAAGCATGTGAGCCTGCTAAGACTATACTCAAATAGGAAAAAAGAGGAAAGGTAGGATTTTATGAGCTAAGTCTAATTTGATCAAATTAATTTATCGGATTTATTTCATCAGATACGACTTACAGGGGGCATTGTTTGTACCCCAAAATCACCCTCGAATTGTCAAGGAATAATGGCTCGATAATGAACTAATGAACAACATTGGGCAGAGTAGAACAGGCCCAATGAAGTAAGACCAAATCCAATCCGGCCAGCGTTAACTCTATCGACCCAAGAGGCTGACTTGGCCAAAAGAAAATTAATCAGTTAGTGGCTCAGCATAGATAGGCCCAGTAAATTAAAGCCAAAACAAATCAGGCAAATTTTAGGCCAATTGGCCTAGAAAATATTTCGGCCAAGTGAAGATTAATTAAATAATTGATTGAATAAATTAATTGAATGGCCCAGGTTAATTAATGGGCTGAATATAATTAAAGGCCCAATAACGTCATAAGACCTGAGACTGACCCAATAGCCAACGTGGGAAACTAATTAATTATTAAAGATAATTAAGTAGGAGATAATCCCAAAAGCCACGTAATTAGCTGGCTAGTTGAGTTTAATAACAACTTTCCTTAAATGTCTCAAAATTAGTTACAAGGATTAAAAGACTAGAGGTTAGCCAGAATTCAAATTCAACTGCCAATAACATTTGAAAATTGAACGTGGAAGAAAGAACCAGGAGATTAACAACTGCCAAGTAGTGGAAGTAGTGGGGATAGTGGAATCAGACAATTGATTTTGGCAAACACTTATAAATATAGGGGGGCTGCCATATGCGCATGAACACACACAACTCAATCAACAACTCTTCAGTCTACACTGAATCCAGCGTTACGCCGATCGGATGTCCAGCTACGCTGCTTCTGGAAGTTAGTCAGCCTTACCAATTCCTTGAAATCAACTGTTAGTCTCTAGCAAATCGCAAGACATGACCGCCTTGTTTTCGAACAAAATAGTACGCTGCACCCATCAAGTATGTGCCCACGTATTTACATGTTCAACTCATCAAGTAGCGATCTGCTTGATTGGCTCGTTATCAGGTAGCCATCTGCTTGATAGCTAGCTGTTGAGTAGCCATCTGCTCGATAGATGTTCTTTCCAGTTGCCACCCGCTGGTTAGGAGCCCGATTGTTAGCCACCTGTCAAGGTTGGGCGATCCATTGATGGCAGTCACCTGCTGTCAGTGTTACCTTTACGTTAACAAGTGTGCACAATTCTCATATCAGCTCATTGGTAGGTTTACCTGCCAATCAAGGAGTCATTGATCAAGAATTGAGGGATTCATCAACTCGTTTGGCAAATATATGCCAACATAGGAGACTTTTTGCTATTTGCATACTCTCGAATATTTGTAAAATCGGGGAGATAGTCGTAGGCTTAGATTCATGTATTTCATTTATCAATATTACATTTAATTAAAATATGGAAATAGTTGGCTCTTGTCTCTTGACTTTATTAAAGTATGCTTTATATCAAGTACTTCTCAATGTCTAAAGTGGTACATGGTAAGTCTATTAAGTTTAGGTTTTTTGAATTCAAGTTGGCATAAGTCAAACTGATGGATGATCAGCTCGATTACTGATTTATTTGTGTGTTTATTAATGTGTCAAGTAGGCTATAAATTTGCTATGAGAGATTGGCATTTCAACAAAGGTTATCTAATGGATTTGGTTCGTGAGAAGCACCACAAGCGTTATTCCTCTAGCGGTGTCCATATCAACTGGATTGAAGGAACTCCTTTGAATCCGTAGGCTCATAACTAAGATCCAAAGGTTATCAAGCAAGGAAGAAAGAAGAGAAGAATCACATGAACCTGTGCAGATCCACAGGGTTCGGCCGAACCCTTCTCTGTAAGAGGGGGCGGCGCAAATCTGATCTGGGAGAGAAGGGGGGCAAGAATTTTGGTGTCTCCTGGGGGCTAGGGTTTTTGTGGTCTTGAGCTCCTTATATAATAAGGAGTCTTGACATAGATTTGTTCTAATCCAAGTAGGAAACTTAAAGCCCATTTACTTATGGCCTTTATTTGATTCCTAATGGACTTAGATATCCTTTTAATTAATTAAACACGTTCAATTAATTCAGCCCATTTAATTAATTAAACCAATTAATCAATTAAATTAATTCCTCTCTTATTGATTAACACTTTAATTAATTAGTTTTCTTCTTCAATAATTAACACTTTAATACTTAAGTTTTGATTTAACCCTTTAAATCAAACTTTCCTTATATGATTTGTTGCAGTCCAATTGTATTGTGCGTGACCCTCTAGGTTCACCCTCAATTGACCGCGGGCCCAAGACTTTCGTGATTTAATTTGCGAGCTTATTGATTGCTCTGATTAATTGAACCCCTTCAATTAACCACTCAAGAATTAATCTCCTTATTAATTCATGAGTACCCACACCTCGTGGTCGATGTCTAGCCACAAGCCCATGAGGCCCAACTTCAGGTGAATTGATCTCAGTGAACCTCACCTCTTATAAGTAATATGTACATACGGTCCTTCTATCGACTTAATTTCCCGATCGAGACCTAGGGTGTGTGAATTGATCGGCACCTCTAATTATCTCGATAACTATACTTTCTAATTCCGGATAATGATTCCAGTATGACTACTAAATTTGGAAACCCCTTTTCCAAATCCGTCACCAACTATGGCCATAGGTGTCTCGGAATCTATTATCTAAGAACGTATAGGAAATTATCTCAAAACACTACATTGAGTCGGTAGATCCCATATTGATACTAACCATTCGCGTACACGGCTATACGCACCCAACTTAGGCACACAATGGTCAAGCTACGTGACCGGCACCTAAATCTAAGCACGCACACCCATGCACCGAATTCGCCCTAGCACCTAATGTCTATGGACTAAATCGTACACTATTATAAGTTTGACAAACATCTCATCGCCGATGTGCGTCATGCGCTTCCACAATGGGTTTCTCTGTTCGGGTCATTCGATGCGTTCGATCCCTATCGAACCACCTACTCATATGCACTAGCATCAAATGCCTTGCTCATGAAATGCTACAAATTCACTCCACGTGAATCATGTATATTTGTACAATCGTTCGGAATCAATGACTTGGAACAGTTTTAAGATCACGACCTTAGAGACTGTTTCATGATTGCACTCATACTGAATTGAATCGTCCCATAGTCTATTATGATCAAAGGATTTCATCCAATCGCTTAAGTGATTCGCGAGAGATGAAGTTGGTCATTGTTTGATTTACATACTATGAACAAACAAGCGTATTAAGTAATTTATACTAGAGAAAGATTAAGATAGTTCTAATACAAGCTAAATATATTGGCTTGCAGGGGCACTATCCCATCAATCTCCCACTTGCCCTACAGTCAATCACAAACGCTTCTAAGACCCATCTTTCAAAGATGTTCTTTGAACACTTTTCGTGACATAGGCTTTCTTGTGGATCCGCTAAGTTTGTCTTTCGAGTCGACACGATCCATTATGTGTGTCAACTTTACCATTGATTTCTCTAATCAAATGGTACTTTCACTACAAAAAAAAATGGGATTTTCCGACGGATTTTAGCAAAAATACGTCGGAAAATCAATTTTCCCATGGATTTTAGCAAAAATCGGACGAAAAACCAATTTTTCAACGGATTTCGGCCATCGGAAAATCCTTCGAAAAAGTGGCGTGGGAAAATTTCCGCTGGATTTTCTGACGGCCGAAATCCGTCGGAAAAGAAAAATATCCGACAAACAAAGTCGTCGGAAATCCGTCGGAATATTTCCTACGAAAAACTAATCTATCGGAAATTTCATTTTGTTTTTCATTTTCCGACGGATTTTATCCGTCGGAATTTATTTTAAAAATTTTAATTTTTTTTCGACAGATTTAATTCCGTCGGAAATGGAAAAAAAACATTCTTACTTTCCCCCAATAAAAACATATATATTGTTTACATAATCAAAACACACAAATTAAAACATTCATAATCATAAAATATTTCACATTAATAAATTAAAATGTACTTAAATTACAATTGACATCGTAGATACAACAAAAACTAATTATAGTAAAACAGTGGGCTTTGGCACGAGTAAGTTGAATACCCTTTCACAATTGTTCGATTATATATGGTGCCATTGTAACCTAACTTTCTCACTAATAGATCCATTGTTGCTTCAATAGTTGTCCAACCTTTAAAGAAAACAAAACAAATTGTAAGATACTTAAACTAATATTATAGGAGTTTTTTTTTTTTTTTTGATATAATAAAACATGTAATTTGTTAATATTATAAGAGTATATGTATATATATAGAGTCATATTGTTTCAAGTAGGAGTATTATTTTCATTTTGACTAATGGTGTTGCTAACTTGTTCCTATAAGGGGAAGAGAGAAATCAAAAGCAACAAAACTTACACCTTTTGTTGCAGCGACCTCGGGCAAGTATGTGGCACTTTTCCTTGTATTGCATTTAGGATCAGTAAATTAATAATTATCCAAACTTCTCGACCTGCAATATAAACAAGTGAATCCACGAGGGGAAAACCACAAAAAATTATTTGGTTCCCCAATCAAAGAAATTGCAAAAACTTAACAAAAAGTTCTTTCAAGATTGAGTTCTTAATTGGGTGAGTAACTCATGCATACTTTCAAGTTTCTCGTTTAGTTGTTTGACATTATTAAGGAGTTCAGCAGAAGATACTGAATTACTCACTTCAGTGGCTAGAGCAGCACATTTTGTCTGTGAATCCGTGATTGCCTCCCGTAGTCAACTCTAAGTGTGAACCTCTATTTCCCGTAGTCAAGTCAGAGAATTCACTATTCCCGCTGCTCGACTTCTCGAGGGTAAAAATCGTGTCAAATGTTTACATATACATAATTAAAAATATACGATAAAACACATTATGTTCAGGCTTTTCGTATAATAATGTTGGAGTTGGCTCTAATACCACTGTTGGGATAGTGGTTGGGTTGCCTCGATTATCAGAACAACATACAATGCGGAATTTAAAATTTTTCGAAGCACCCAAGGTCCCATATATGAATCTCCAAATTATATATACGAAAGCATGAAACAAAAACACACAATGAATTTAAACAAGGGAGTTTTTGCGATTTACCTCACCAAAGGCAAGGTGGTGGCAACCTTCAGTTCTGATTCTGAATCTGGATCTGGTTCACAGAAGTGATCCAAATGTCTCACCTCCAAAGATAGTCCACACCAACTGGATTCTGGTAACACCTCATAGTCTTAGGCTCAGAACTGGATCTTAGGCTCTACTTGGCAAGGCAAGATCTATCACAGTGGAACAAGGGAGGTGGTGCGGCGGAGGCGTAGCAGCTCACGGCCAAGAGGAGGCTGCGGCGGCTAGGGGCGGCGCAGGGAGAGGGGGCTTCTAGGTCAAATAAGGAGCTCAGGGTTTTTCTGCTAGGGTGTTCGCTTTCTGAGCTCTGGTAGAACTCTATTTATAGACTTCTATTTGACCTAGGTTTGCAAGACTCCTTATGGGCTTTTAATTAAAGGCCCATGTCTTGCAAGTCTTCTTTTAATTAACTACTTTAATTAAAACCCAATTCATATTAATAAATTAATATTTCCTTTAATTAATTAGCAATTCAATTAATTATATTAATTAATCAAATCAAATAATTAATTAATCTCCCACTTGAATTAACACTTTGATTCATTTAATTGATTTGAATACCTTTAAATCAATTAATTCCTTTCATATCCTTTATAACAGTCACCGTCCAATTGTATTGTGTGTGACCCTCTGGGTTCACCATCAATTGGCAGCAGGCCCACGAATTCTTCGTGATTTAATTTATGAACAATAAATTGCTCCGGTAAATTAAACAACCTTTAATTGACCACTCCTAGAATCAAATCCTCTATTAACTCAGGTGATGAGGGGTAACTTGGACCCAAACATTACTGCGGCCTAGTGAGGTCGGAATTCATCATTCTCGACTTCATTATCACAAATTCGAGCCCGGAGCACAGGTATCTTACGCTGATTCTAATATGGAAATTTAGGATCCAAAGTCACTGTTGGGCCGACCTCAGGCCCAGGCCTGTAGGCTTAGTAATACACAGCTGTGGGTGGTTCACCTGGTCCCGGGTCTCAACTATAAATACCCCAAGCATTTATGACGACGACACAACTTCCCAGGTGCTCTTCCTTCGAGACTGCTGCTCGGACTCACTTGGGAATAATAGCATAGGCTTTCTTATATGTATTTCACCCTCTAGCTTGTTCGGCATCCAATAATGCTCGGATAGGACTCCCATTTCTTGTAATCTGTACTCGATCATCCTGAATTTAATACTATTGATCTTTTATCTCCATTTACATACATTAGCATGGCATTTTACACCACCCTTATCGAACTAACGAAAACGCGTAAGATCAATTGGCGCCCACCGTGGGGCCTTATTCGAGTATTGGATCGAAATATGCCTACTACGAGGAGAAATACGTACAACCGAGGAGAACCCTCCCATGCAGTGGGAGCACAGAATTCAGTCAATAATGAGCCCGATAATCTGTCGTGTGCGGCTCAACAACAGGAGGTTCCACCGGTTATACCACGGGATAATGTTCCAATTCACACGACGGTCGGAGACCTAAGATCCATCATAGGCACGATATGTCGAGAATTTTTGAACGGGGGAAGGGCTGATCAATCACCTGTAGATCAGCCAGCAGTTCACGGGAGACCTGAAATACCATCTTCGAACATCCAGAGGGAGAACAGTGTACTGCGATCTATATCGCATGCGCCAGTAACAAACCCTCCTCGGGGTATACCATCTCGATCAGAAATTCCGGCGAAATCAGTACATGATGTGGAAGATTCAATAGTAGGGGAGAGCCACCCTTCTGGTGCTATCAGGAACAAAAAATCGACCTACAAAAGGGTTACTGAGGTTGAACTGGAAAAAATAGTGCAAGAAAGAGTGGCTAAGGAGTTGGAGAAGGAAGGTACATTGATAGGAATTCCTGGCGGCAATCGTGCTGACAGGCGAGCGGGAAATGTCCCGAATAAAGAGAGTCTGCGAGACAGGGAGGTTTCGAACAGTATCATGCGTTGTTCGCCGTTTTGTCATGAAATATGCGAAGCTCGAAATGCGGAAACTGTACCGACCAGACTCCCACGGTATAACGAGACTACCGACCCCGGGGAACACATTAACAGCTTTATTAATGTGATGAACTTGTACGGACATTCTGAGGACTTTTGCTGCAAGATCATGGTTACTACCTTCGAGGGAATTTCCCTCGACTGGTTCGGAAAGTTGCCATCTAACTCAATATTTTCCTTCGAGGAATTTTGCGATAAATTAAAACATCAATTTGCTAGTCAAAGGAAACCGAGGTTACAAGCAAATCATTTGGGAACTGTAAAACAATTGGAAGGAGAAACTTTGAGACAATGGTTAGCAAGGTTCAGCATCGAACTTCTCAAAGTTGACACTCCGCAGATTGAATATCTCTCCTCATTGATGTTCGAACTAACAAGAAGCACTGAGTTCAGGAATGCCTTATGTAGAAAACAGCCGAAATCCTTTGAGAGAATTATGGAAATCGCTGAGAAATATATGATTCAGGAAGAGATGAATAAGCTGAAAAGCTCACATGCTGTGAAACTTCCTCTAAACAAGAAACAGGATCGGGCTCCTATCCCAAAGCCCGGTGATTACGGAGGATCGAACAGAGGGTCTGTTTGGCAACGAATCAACACCTATAAACCACATATGCAACCCCAAGGGTCGAATTCCTATGGACCTTCCTATGAACGAGCTCGACCTCCTAAAGCAGGAAAAATTCAATTCACCGAACTTAACAGTTCAAAGGAAGAAGTGTTAACTGTGCCAGAAGAAGGAAATTTGATTCTTGAGGCTCAAAGAATCACGCAGGCTAGGCCAGGTGTGTTGGGTTACGACGAATACTGTCGATATCACCGGGCTCGGGGGCACAGGACCGAAAACTGTTACCAACTGAAAGTCGAGATAGAGAAACTAATTGCACAAGGAAAACTTAAAGAATTTGTCAAGGGAGGTAACTATAACAATCGTTATAGGTCAAGGAGCCCGCGGAAGTTTAATACTCAGCCGAAGCAAGGTCGAAATCAAACGGAAGAACGGTCAAACGGAGTGATAAACATGATTGCTGGTGGACCAGCAGGATGAGATAGCAGAAATGCTAGGAAAGGAACGCTGAGATCGATAAGGGCTGGGGTCTCTGCAAAGAGGGAAATTCTATCCTTAGAATTTCCCTCCATGGAAAATCAGGTTGTGAGTTTCAGTGAAGCCGATCGACCTGCGGATGTCAATTGGGATGTAAACGAAGATGATCCGGATTTTTCCATGGTATTGACATTAAAGATTGCCAATTTTGAGGTCAAGAGAGTACTGGTCGATAATGGAAGCTCGGCAAACATTATCTCTTTGGAAGCTCTCACAAGGATGAACCTTTGTCACCCACGCCTGGATAGAGTAACCACTCCTTTGGTTGGTTTTGGGGGATCGGAGATCGTCCCGCTGGGGACCATTCTTTTGATCACAACTCTAGGAACCAAGCCGAAGAATATAACAAGAATGATCAAATTCCTAGTGGTAGATACGTCATTCGCTTACAATGCCATATTAGGGAGACCAGCCCTAAACATTTTCAAAGCGGTTGTATCTACCTATCACCAAAAGATAAAGTTCCCGACCGAGGGAGGAGTAGGGGAAATGAGGAACGACCAATACATGGCCTGGGAATGCTATAATTCATCTTTAAGCATTAAAAAGAAAGTGGAACCCGAGCTCCCGATTAAGAGAAGAGTAGCGGAATTAGAGTCTGGCGTGGAATCCATAATTCCCGACTGCGAGAGATTACAAGGAAAGAAAGGAAAAAATGTCGACATGAGTGTGCAAGCACCTGGCCATAAAAAAGTAACTCTAGTTCCGGGATCCCCTGAGAAATTCACAAAAATTGGAACAGAGTTAAGCGAGGGCATGGAAACCATGCTCATTGAATTCTTACAGAAAAACGTGGACGTTTTTGCCTGGAGCTCGGACGATATAATTGGAATCGACCCGCGGGTGATAACGCATTCGTTGAATATCGATCCAAAGGCAAAACCTGTAAGGCAAAAGAAGCGCAATCATGGTCGCGAAAAGCACAAAATAATCAATGCGGAGGTCGATAGATTACTAGCAGCGGGTCAGATCAGGGAAATAAAGTTCACAGAATGGCTATGTAATGTGGTCTTAGTTTCTAAGGGCGAAAAGATCGAAAACAAATGGAGAATGTGTAATGACTTTACGGATTTAAACAAATTGTTCCCAAGAGATCCTTATCCATTGCCTCAGATCGACATGCTTGTAGATTCAACCGCGGGGTTTGTATTTTTTAGTATGATGGACGCTTTTCAAGGATTTTATCAGATTTTTATGAATGAAAGAGACCAGGATAAAACAGCGTTCATCACCGAGCGAGGAGTCTACTGCTTCATTGTCATGCCTTTTGGATTAAGGAACGCGGGCGCAACCTATCAAAGATTAGTCAATATGATGTTTAAAGATTTGATAGGGGAAATCATGGAGGTTTATGTAGATGACATGCTCGTAAAGAGTATGACGGAGGAGGACCACATCAACCATCTTGATCGATGTTTTGGAATTCTAAGGAAGTATGGAATGAAGTTGAATCCCGCCAAGTGCACTTTTGGCGTGCGATCAGGAAAATTCCTCGGATATCTCGTCCATGAAAGGGGCATCGAAGCCAATCCCGAAAAGATTCGAGCAATTACCGATCTACATCCACCAAGAAAGCTCTCAGATGTTCAAAGCCTGATTGGAAAGATTATCTCATTGAATAGATTCATCTCACGATCTGCTGACAGGAGTTTACCATTCTTCAAACTATTGCGTAAGTCTAAGAATTTCGAGTGGAATGAAGAATGCGATAAGGCTTTCGAAGACCTGAAAGCATACGTAACCTCACCACCAATGTTGGCCAAGCCATCCGATGGAGAACCTCTCTATTTATATATAGCTGTGTCGGAAGAGGCTATTAGCTCGGTCTTGGTGAAGCTCGATAAATCCGAGCACAAGCCAGTGTACTATTTGAGCAAGTTATTGCAGGGTGCGGAGAAAAATTACTTGGAGATTGAGAAATTCGCGCTTGCCTTGGTGGTAGCCGCGCGAAGGTTAAGGCCTTATTTTCAAACATACAAGATCATTGTCTTAACGAATCAGCCACTAAGACAGGTCCTATCAAAGCCTGATGCATCTGGCAGATTGATAAAATGGGCAGTCGAGCTGGGTCAGTTCGAGATCGAATATCAACCACGGGTTGCTATAAAAGCACAGGTTTTGGCCGACTTCATAGTCGAGTCAACGGGTTTATCGAATGAGGAAGAAGGGACAATCTCCGAAGTAAGAATGGTCAAAAAAGCAGAAGATCAGGTATGGCTGATGCACGTGGATGGTTCCTCAACCAGGGAAGGAGGTGGAGCAGGAATTCATTTTCAAGGAACCAATGGTGAGGACTTAAGTTATGCTATCACTTTGGACTTCGTCGTCACAAACAACGAAGCAGAATATGAAGCCTTGATCATCGGATTAGAAATGGCCATAAAAGCAAAGGTAAAATCAATTGTTGTGCTAACTGATTCTGAACTCGTTCATAGACAGGTGAAAGGCACTTACAAGGCCAGGGAGTTCAATATGATAAAATATTTGAACAAAACAAAAAAGTTGATCTCTGAATTCGACAAGTTTGATATTTAGCCTATACCAAGGGAGGAAAACATGTGGGCAGATATATTATCGAAGTTTACAGGGCTTGCGGATGGGAAGAATGAAAGAATAATCACATGGTTGTTATCGAATACATCTGCTATCGAACTAGATGTGATTCCCTCGGTCGACATCATGGAAATCGATGAGCCTAGGATTTCTTGGATCGACCCTCTTATTTCTTATCTCAGAGAAGGAAAACTTCCAGAAAACTCAAACGAAGCTCGAAGGGTCAAATACCGAGCGCCATTGTTCGCTCTAGTCGACAATCAACTCTATAAAAGATCTTCTTCTGGAATTCTATTGAAATGTATTGCCGAAGTACACTATAATGCCATTTTAAAAGAAGTTCACGAGGGAGAGGCAGGAAATCATTGCGGTGCTCGAGCGTTAGCTCTTAAATGCTCGAGATCAGGATATTATTGGCCTACCCTTATCACTGATTCGGTTGATTATGTGAAGAAATGCCACCATTGTCAAATTCACTCGAATTTAATTCATCAACCGGCCGAACATATGCACTCTATTCCAATCTGTTGGCCTTTTGATAAATGGGGCATCGATATTGTTGGGCCTTTCCCAACAGCAAGAGCTCGGAAAAATTATGTATTGGTTGCAGTAGAATATTTCAGCAAATGGGTTGAATGCGTTGCTCTGACAAATATCACTCAGTTCCAAGTTATTAATTTCTTATGGAAAAATATTGTCTGCAGGTTCGGGATTCCTAGGATCTTAATATCAGATAACGGAACGCAGTTCGCTGGGAAAAGAATCACGAAATGGTGCAAAAAATTCGGAATACAGCAGAATTTCGCATCAGTTGGGCATCCTCATGCTAATGGACAAACTGAAGTAGTGAACAGAGAGATCGTTCGATCTCTGGAAAAGCGTTTAGCTGAGGCAAAAGGAAAATGGCTCGACGAACTGCCATGAGCCTTATGGGCCAATAGAACTACTGTTAAAGCTGCAACAGGGGAGACTCCATTCAGTCCGGTCTATGGATCGGAAGCTGTAATTCCAGTCGAGAGCCTCGTACCTTCCCCCAGGGTCGAATTTTATGATCCAAAGAAAAACCCATCTCTGAGGGAAATGGAAGTTGATCATGCAGATGGTCGGAGGGACCGAGCAAGGTTGAAAATTCAATCCACCAAGTCTAGCATGGAAAAATCCTACAATCGAAACGTTCGAATCCGAACTTTTAAAGTGGGAGATTTAGTGCTCAAGAAGGTAGAAGTATCAAAGCATGTGGGAAAACTTCAACCTAATTGGGATGGCCCCTTTGTGGTCGTTGAGGTTGGAAACAAAGGTTCTTACAAAATTGCTCATCCTAATGGAGAGGTCATACCTCGAGCCTGGAATGCCGTTAATTTGAGAAGATATTATGGGAGATGAAGATAATTAGTTAATATTCTAGGCTATTACTATTTAGGCATATCGTTCTATTCCTTTGTTTCTCGCAATTAAGAAACTATATGATCAATGAAAGTTTATTCCGACTTAAGTTGTTTATTCTATGGAAGTTCGTTTCGTCAAAATCATCATTTATTCGTCATATTTTGGATATTCTCGATCTTCATTCGTTTATTATCAATCTCTATTGTTCTCCATCAACTATTAAATGGGTGAAAGCTGTTGCTACGACCCTCGGGCTAAAAATGCTTTGAAACGACTAAGGGTGAAAGCCGTTGCTATGCCCCTTAGATCGAAATTATTAAATGGGTGAAAGTTGTTGCTACGACCCTCGGGCTAAAAATGCTCTGAAACGACTAAGGGTGAAAGCCGTTGCTATGCCCCTTAGATCGAAATTATTAAATGGGTGAAAGCTGTTGCTACGACCCTCGGGCTAAAAATGCTCTGAAACGACTAAGGGTGAAAGCCGTTGCTATGCCCCTTAGATCGAAATTATTAAATGGGTGAAAGCTGTTGCTACGACCCTCGGGCTAAAAATGCTCTGAAACGACTAAGGGTGAAAGTCGTTGCTATGCCCTTTAGATCGAAATTATTAAATCGGTGAAAGCTGTTGCTACGACCCTCGGGCTAAAAATGCTCTGAAACGACTAAGGGTGAAAGCCGTTGCTATGCCCCTTAGATCGAAATTATTAAATTGCAGAAAGCTGTTGCTACGACCCTCGGGCTAAAAATGTTCTGAAACGACTAAGGGTGAAAGCCGTTGCTATGCCCCTTAGATCGAAATTATTAAATGGGTGAAAGCTGTTGTTACGACCCTCGGGCTAAAAATGCTCTGAAATGACTAAGGGTGAAAGCCGTTGCTATGCCCCTTAGATCGAAATTATTAAATGGGTTAAAGCTGTTGCTACGACCCTCGGGCTAAAAATGCTCTGAAACGACTAAGGGTGAAAGCCGTTGCTATGCCCCTTAGATCGAAATTATTAAATGGGTGAAAGCTGTTGCTACGACCCTCGGGCTAAAAATGCTCTGAAACGACTAAGGGTGAAAGCCGTTGCTATGCCCCAGGCCAGGCATTTAGTATTCGAAATTATTAAATGGGTGAAAGCTGTTGCTACGACCCCCGAAGACGACTAAGCGCAAAAGGCATTGCTATGCCCCTTAAAGTATAATCGAGATCGACCTAATTCTATTCTTTCTTCGCAGCTATCTATTCGGCTAAGGAAGATTATTCCATCCAATTCTAAGAGAGGCAAATCTGAGATATCTAAGCTATGGGAGATGACTCATGAAATGTTTAAATTGCAAAGACCAAAATTCAAATCTATTAATGAATTTCAAAATTATCTCACAGAAGTTGCAAATTACGAAGATCGAAATTAAGATCCATAACAATACGGAAGAAGATTCTTTCATTCATAAATTTACATGAAATTTTTTTATTACAATAAAGAAATCGAAAAAATCTGAAAATTTACATCTAGTGCGATCCTATTACAAAAGACTATTCCTATGGATGCTCAAAGAAGAAAAGTGAGGCTGGTACACTTCTATGTCCGATGTTTCCTGGCAAATTGGTCCAAAGAGGACCAAGTCGAGAGACAGGGAAGCAACTCCAGTTGAAGTACTCCTAGCAAATTCGAAGACCACATCCTTCAAGAAGCCGCCTCGAAGACGTGGAGATCGAGTGTAGAAAAACCCCTCCAGCAGTAGACCCACTATCCCGACTGGATAGAGGACAGAGTACAGGAAGTCGAGCCCGCTTCAAAGACTTGGAATCAGAGAGAGCAGGTCGCCTGCCGGTACCCTAGTCGCAATTCTTTTCGCCTGTCGATACCCTAGCCGAAAGATTTTCATATGGGAATTCCGAGGAAGTTGGAAAAGAAGGTTCGAATAAGAATCTCGAACGCTTTAATTGCTGACATTAAATGGAACATGGAGCTGATCGACGAAAGTAAAAACATAACCACACTGATTCGAGGCAAAACATTTACAGACAAGTAAAATTATGAAGGTAATTTCGGAGCTATATATAGGGGAAGTAATTCTGTATCAACGGTCACGATACGAGCATTAAACGCTCTGACTGTTTCACTTCCCAAGAAATGAGGGACGTTTTTTTTTAAAAAAAAAAAAAAAAAAAAAAAAAAAGGGGAGGGAGATAGAAGGAGACAGAACTTCCTGAAAGACAACATTTGACAATATTATTACAACAAGGTTATGTTACAACAAGAGAAATCCTAATACAACTAAACGAAATTATTCTCGGAAAGTATTTTCCGAACTTCAGCGCTGCGGTCAGCATATCCACGAATATAGGCTTCTCTCTCACGAAGCTCGAAGTCTCTTTTCTCACGTTCGTAGATATCTTTGATGGCCTTTAATTCTGAGCTCACTTTCTCCTGAGATAATTTCTCCTTAAAGAATCTATTGGCTTCCAGCGCGCGATCTAGCTCAATCTTCTTCCTGGCTAGCTCAAGAGTAATAGTAGCCCGTTCCTCGATCTCACGTTTCGCCAACGCATGGAGCTTAGAAAAGCATTCACCAGCCTGAGGGAAGACACGTCGAGCCTAAAATAAGGAAATTATAGAACCAGGATAAAGAGATTAGCAAGGATTACCTGGGCGAGGAACTCTGACCCAGACTGAAACAAAAACGAAGAGTATTCTCCCTTTGATAAAATCGCCTCGGATATAGAGATATTGGCTCGGAGAAGGCTCAGATCGAGTTTCTCGTGCGTTACTTTGTCGAAATGGAATATACCTCTTTTAAGCGGGAAGACACCAGTAGAAAATGATGAAGGTTTTCCGGCCGACGAGGAACCAGACCAAACAGAAAAAGGTGCGCGCACAGATACATCCTCCCTAAAAGAAACCTTTTTAATTTCCCTGTTTGAGCCTTTGGTTTCAAGCATGAAGAAAGGGCGACAGTCGAAGATTTACCTCCTCCATGGAAGGTCTGCTCGATGGGAGTAATGGACTTAACCGGAGCTTGTCTCTTTTTCATTATGTTCCTACTATCGTTGGCTTTAGGAAAAGGAACGGAAGGAATTACAGAAACGTTCGAATTTTCATTCATCTCTTAGTTCTCGGATAATTATTCGACCGCAACAATTTCCCAAAGCTGCGATCCCCGTGTATGATGTTATCGTAAAGACAAGGTAAATTGGCCTTAGTATTTATAAGAGACGCGACATCATGCGAATTATAATAATTGGTAAAGTCACCACTCCCAAGAAAGATTCGATGACGCAACCAAGTATGCAAGAATGACGTTATAAAGTTCAGCAAGATGGTCAAACAGGCAATAGATTGAGCATAGCACTAAGGAAAAGATGTAAATTCGAGCATCCACCAAAATAGAAAAAAGCATGGTCCGATCTCTCTTGATCACTAAGTAAATCCTATTACATGATAATCATTAACGGCAGAATTCCTTCACGCCAGAACCATGGTCCGATCTCTCTTGATCTTTCCGTTCACTAGAATTGCTTTCCGAGCTAGCAGAATCATCACTACTCGAGTTGCTCCCTCCATCATCATTACCTTGCACATCAGCTGCAGATCTACTCGAATTGGAAGACGGAGTGCATTGCTCTCCCTGAGCGCGGGAATCCCCTTCAATGTACACATCCTCATCCTCGGATTGAGCTTCGAGCACATTAGGATTTGGCATTGGCACTCCAAATTCATCAAGAAATGGAGCGAACTCGTGGTCGGCTATGTCTTCGAGCTTGGGAGAAAGAGAAGAAGCCTTATAATCTTTCCCGAAAATATTCTTATAAGGATCCATATAAGGAAGATAATCATCAAGGTCGCCTTGAATCCTTCCGGCTGTGAGGAGATGCTGAATTCCTTTATAGTAGAAGGCTTGATTAATTTCACCCGACCGCAAGCGAACTAAGGCGTCAAGAAAGGGTGACTCTAGAAATTCTCTTATGGCAGGGAGTCTGCCTTCTTCTCGACCTCTGGCATAGGCCTGTTCGGATAATGCCTTAGCCTGCTCAAGATCCGATCTCAATTTGGCTACCTCTTCCTCAAGGGCCCTCTTTCCGTCAAGGCTATTCTTGACCTCCTCGAGCTCCTTTTCGACCTCGGATAACTTGGTTGTAGTATCCCTCAACTGATCAGCTTTGGTAGCCTCCGCCGTAAGGACATTATGAAAGGCACTCTAAGCCATCTGAGATTCCTCATTTAAGGTGGCCAATCGGTAAGCTTGATGACTGTACAAGTCTCCGACCTGGAGAGGAAATTAAATATTAAAGGCGAAGCGAAGATTTTGAGAAAAAGTTAGTATTTGTGAAAAACTTGTATACCTTCTGAAGAGCATAGGCAAAGTCACCCGCGAGCTCGAAGTCGTTTTTAAGAAACAGCGCGGTATTGTCATCCTTAAATCTCCCGGCCAGGAACATCCGAAGAGACTTATCCACTGTATGTTCCCTGTCCGGACCCAAATCGGACTCGATGGTTCCATCTTTCGAAAACCTGGCGGCCCTCGGCCCCTGGAGATGGTCCTCTATAAAATCCGCCAGGTCAGGTTCGGAATGGCCCGCCCGACATCGGATCGGATCCGGTCCTCGACTAAAAGGCTTCACCTTTCTGGAAGACTCGGGGGTATCACTAATTCTCTTACGAGCCATTCTCGCCTCCAGCATCTTCTGAGCTCGGACCTCTTGAAGGGCATAATGACTGAGTCCTGCTTCATTCGGATTAGAATAGTTGGTTGGAAAAATGGACCGAAGACCGAAATCTCGAGATCGAGAAGTTTCCCCGATGGCAGTTTCGGAATAAGTCACCACGACGTTCGAAACCACGGCGGTATCGACCCCAGGAGCGGACTTTACTACCTTACGGGAAACTTTTGATGTTTGGCTATGAGGTTGACCTTGGATACCCTTCGAAAAGGAAGCGACAACCGGGCCAGCTATCGATGTTCGGAATTTATCAACGATCCCAGCTGAGGAAGTAAAGGGAATTAGCTATAGCCGTAAAAAAAAAAAAAAAATCAAGATAATTTAACGCACCTAATGTGGAGGGGGGCATTCGCAGGATCAATTGAAGCTTTTCCATAATCGATTGGAAGGGCAGGAAAAGAGCACGAGCTGAGCTCGGCTAATCGCAAAACCGCCTCCTGGGTCATTATATGAGTCTGATGAGGATCAGCTCGAAGAGATTGCAAGAATTTGTCTGAGATCTCATGAATCATGTCTCCCTTGAGACGTCGTTTGCCATAGATCCATGATTTGGCACCAGGCCACTCATGCTGAGTAGGCTCGAGATTATCCTCAGAAGGCGGAGAATCTGGATCTCGAACAAAAAAGAATTCATGTTTCCAACCTTTCAAATTGCTACTAACGTTGGATGATAAGATCGACGTTTTCGGTCTCTGAGAAAAATATACGTAACCAGCGTTCGAAGCCGTGGAAGAGCTCATTTGAAAAATTCTCCAGAAATTTTGGAAGGCTGCCTTCTTTCCTTTGGCCTTCATCAGCACGCAAAAGGCTATTATAAGTCCGATCGAGTTCGGCAGAATTTGAGAAGGGGTTAGCTGAAACGCTATCAGAATACTACAGATCAAAGGAGGGATAGGAATGCGTAGACCATAATGGAAATGTTTAGTGTAAAAAGCTTGACATCCCTCAGGAGGGTCGGTAACTCGTTGTTCGGGGCTCGGGATGACAATATAATATCCGATGCCGATATACTGACCAAACTCCGCCTCCAATTGCTCCTGATCTTTCTCAGTAAAAGAACAAATGATCTCATCTGCCCTATCCTCAGTCATATTTAACCCCGCACTGGTTGATGGCTCCACCCAATTATAGATCGTAACCACTACACCCCCGCCTATTTTATACTTCTTTTGTTCTTTCTCCCCTAATGGAAGGTCGTCATCCTCCTCGATTTCCTCGTCGAAGACTGTAGCCTCGCTCAAGTTATTATCTCCGGTATCCTCCGATTCAGTACCCGATTCTCCCCTGTCCCTGTCGGACTCGGAACTGGGATTTGGCTCTCCTTTGTTCTCCATCCCGAATGGTCGAACGTCCTCAATTCGCCCTTCCTCGGGATTATTTTCTCGACCTTCCACTACCAGGGACTTGCCTTTCGGATCTACAGAACTGGACATATTAATCATGCGAAGATTGGTCGAAAGAGATTGCTAAAGTTCACTTATCGATCTATTTGCTCCAATCTAGGGTTTTTTACTCAGAATTTGTGCTGAACAGCGGCCCGCAATCGAGGTGCATATATATAGGGACAAAATGGGAAATTGCAAATCGGTCCCCGAGTAACCGCGACGGTTAAACTCCTCAAGGGTGAACATGAAGTCATATTTCAAATAATTGCACTTATGGCCCCAATACTTTCTAAAACCACAAAGTGGAAGACCAACATTGCGAAAGATGCATTTACGGGGGCGTCGATTCCGCATTCTTCTTCTTATATATCTTATCAAAATCAAAGGAATAAGGAGATATTGTTAAAAATCGACTAAAGCATCACATTAAGCGGCAGTAAGAAGATTCTAATTTGGAAATCCTATACAAACACTAGATGACGAGGGTAATATAATAGTGACACCGTTACATAGTTTCCAAGATAAGCACTCTTTTTCCCTAGCTCGGTTTTTATCCCAAAGGGTTTTTCCGAGTTAGGTTTTTAATGAGGCATGTCCGAACTTATCTAAAAACGGCTCGTCTCACTCCAGCATTCAATTTATACTTCTTCGAGTTTAAGCTCCTCTTTACACTCGAGAAGTGGGGGAGTATTGATAAGGGGTAACTTGGACCAAAAAATTACTGCGGCCTAGTGAGGTCGGAATTCATCATTCTCGACCTCATTATCATAAATTCGAGCCCGGAGCACAGGAATCTTACGCTGATTCTAATATGGAAATTCAGGATCCAAAGTCACTGTTGGGCCGACCTTAGGCCCAGGCCTGTTGATTTAACCGTTTTTCGTCAGGTTAATTTAATATCAGTGAATTTGTGATATCGGGGGTTTGGATATTGAATTATTCAGTATATTGGGCTCTGTTACTTTATTCTGGATGGATCGTTTACAAAGAAAAGCAACAATCAAAGGCAAGAAGTAAAACCATTAACAAAATTAAGAATACTCCAATATGAATGTAGAATTCTGCAATAATAATGGATATTATTGAGTTCTATTAATGTATTCTTGTGTAATCTCAGAATTAAGAGAATTCGTCGTTGTCTCATACAATGAATAACTAGGTATATATATTACGCTAAACCTAGTATTACAAGGAATCATAGTCCTACTTGGACTCGGCCCAACTATCCTTCTTGGGTCCGGAGTATAATCTTTACTCGGAGCGAGCGGCATTTGGCAGGGTCTGTAAGAAGATCCCGATCCTTTATAATTGGTCGAATCGATCTTATAATCTTTGTTCGATCTGATCAGTATGTAGGGTGCGAAATAGCCCCCATCAGTACTCCCTCACTTCTTCGAGCGTATAGATAATAGGAGCTCGTAGAAGTAGATAAATCTGGTCGACTGTTTCTTTTCTATGAACGGAGCCTCGTTAAAAACCTTACTTAAGAAAAAACCCAGTGGGAAAAAATCTTAAGTAAGGAAAAGAGTGCTACGTATCATAGATAGTCGTTTCTTCTGTCTAATTATGGATCACCACGCGTCTATTCAGGAGGCTTTTTGTATCCTTCCGTTTTTGGCGGGAATTTGAGTAGCTGCGATGAGTTCGAAACGTCTTTTCTTATTTCCTTATAAATAGGTGACTTTCGAGTTTGCCATTTCTCTTTTATATTTGCTTTTAGATCGCAGTCATTTTCTAGTTTGGTCGTTCGTCGTATAAAATTTTCCTTTCATCGACCTTCTTCTTCCGAGAACTAGAATATAGATGGCTTCCGTAAGAAGATCTTCTTCTTCTCCTAGAGAGATCATCGCCCCTGATAACGAGGAGGAGTTACATTCTAATCCTCTGGGTGAACAAACTACGGTATCTGACCTTGTTATCCCTGTAGAAGATACTTACAAGGTACGAATCCTTTCCGATGCGGATGTAGCTGCCCGAGCCAAAAAGGGCAAAGGTACTGTTCCTCAGATTTCTGAACCAATTGAGGATGTAGCTTGCGCATATACAGAGGAAACATTCCCTGAAGTCGTGAATAACTATACCAAATATTTTCCGGAAGGTTCTGAAATAATTCTTCCTTCCCCTACTGATAGGGTCACTTCTCCACCGGAGGGATGTCGAGCCTTTTATACGGCTCACTTTAATAGCGGACTGCGCCTTCCTTTGTCTCCCCATTTTCTGGAAGTTCTAAAAACTTTCAGCGTGTGCTTGACACAACTGGTTCCAAATTCTGTTGCTTTCGTGGTTTGTTTTTCCGTTCTGATGATTGCAAAGGGATTTAAACCTTCTTTCCGTAACTTTACGCAACTTTTTCGTTTTAATATTTCTAGTTCTTCAAACCGTGGATATTTCTTCGCTAGTCAGCGGCCTAGCCGAGCAATCTTTGATGCTCCGGTTTCTAGTAATCCCTCATGGAAATCTCATTTCTTCTTTGTTCGTCCTCCGTCTAATCTCCGTTTGGCGGATGGTTCGACCACGCCTTTCTCGTGGGATCATGGTTCCAGTTGGATTCCTGGAGGTCGCTCACCGACTGGTGAACTTGTTCCTGACGATGTACAGTTTATCACTGAGATTCCCGAGATGCGTACAAACAAATATCAAAGCGCTCTTCTGATTGGGGAATCTTTTCTTCGTAAGGCGGGGTTAAGTGTCCATAATTTTCCCATCAGTTCATCATCTGAACCTCTAGGTTAGCATTTTATTTGATCTTTAGTATTGTCACTATACTTTTTATATGGAGAAATTAACTTTATTTTGTTTCTTTTTCAGCTCATATGGTAGAAAACTCCCGACATTCTTCGAAGGGAAAAATGGTGCTGTCGAAATCTTCCAAGTCAGTGGAGAATAATCCTATCGAGCAGAGGGCGTCTCGAAAAAGGAAATTGGAGTTGGGTCACGAATCCGAGGAGAATAGAGAGGAATCTCCGGATTCTTCACGTGAGTCCCCTATTCGTCAGGGCATGGGACCCGGTTACCCTCCGCTTCATCTTAGAACCTCTTTGGGTATTCGAGGATGTCGCAGCTGGTCAATGCCTCATCCATCTAATAATCCAGCTAACAGGAAGAGGAGCTACTATGGACGTTCTGGTGACGACCTTTCTTTACTCGGGGATAAACATCCAAATCCTACTGTGGTCGAAATGATCGAGGATCATTTAGAGGGAAGGAGGGCCGCTGGTTATTCCGAGAAGGATTCTCTTATTCATGATAATAACGAGAATGCGGTCGATAAGGCGACCCGTATTCTTTTGTCTGGCGTTCTTACTCGCGATCTTAATAAGCTTCTTCATAAGGATCCTTTGGAGAAATTCCAGCGAGCTTCTCTTTACGCTGAAAAGGTGAGATCTTTTTCTTTCTACTATTCTGATGAAGTGATCTTTTAGGATTTTCTTAATTCGCTAATTCGTTTCTTTCTGACCCCTTCGTTATTTCAGGTTAACACCTGTCTGACATCGTACGCCTATGAAAATTCTCTCTGGAAACAACAGTGCGATTTCCTTGAAGAGAAGTATAAAGCTTTACTTCACAAATCTTCCGGTTCAGAAGTTGGTCCCTCGACATCTTCCTCTGTTCCTGTCGTAGAGACTCGTGCTGCCGGGACCGAAGATCAAGAAATGATAGATAGGGTGATAGAGGTTTCTCGTGTTCAAGAACAAGCCAATCAAATGGCTAGAAAATTAGAAGAATTGCAGTTAAAAAGCACGACTCGCATTAGTGAGCTTGAATCTCAAGTATCACGCCTTGAAGCTTCTTTAGAGGAGTATGAAAATGATGTCCCACTTAGGCAAAGAGATCGATATGTTAGGAAATCTGACGAACAAGTTGTTCGTGAATTCCTCAACTCTCCTGTTCATACGGCGTTGGTGTACCGAATGGTCGGCCCTCTTCTTGAGAATACTTTTAAAAAATCGATTCATCAACTGGTCGCTTTGGAGATGATCGACGATCGTCGGAAGGAGTATTTTAAGGCAGCTCATATCCGGTTGAACCGTTATGGCGAGCTTTATTCTTCTTCCGAGGTTCCAGATGTCGAATATCAAGGTTTTCCTCTGGCTAATCTTGTCGAGGAATTTGGAAATCCATTGCCGATTCCTCCTTCTGATGTTAACGATGAGCTCGATAATACTTTCATCGATCCAGTAGACGAAGAGGAAGAAGAAGACGATATAGGCATGACTGAGGTCGTCAATAGTGAGCAGAAGATTCCGGAAAGCGACCAGGCTTCTTGAAATAGTGATTTATTTTTGAAATAATCTTTGTAATTATCCGCTTGTAGGTTTAATTGTAGCTTAGCTTTCCCTACTTTGTACACTAAACGTTTCTTATTCTGACAGTCGTGTCCTTTTACATTCGCTGTAATGATTCAGACAAGTCATTTAATTTGCCGTAATCATTATGTATGTGTCTTTTCAAATTCTAGCGTTTGCTCCAAGGTCAATTTTCCTGTTTCGCGCCCTTTCTTTGGGTCAGTCGCGTCTTTTCGTGTAGTATAAATACGAGAGGTAAAATTTGACTTGTCTTTTTTACTGCTATACTCCTCTCTTAACATAATACTCTTTCTTGAGCTAGTCGATAAACTTCCTCGATATTAATTTATATTTTTCCGTAATCCGATCATGAGTAACCTTTTCGGTAATACTTCGAAGCGACCTTCTCGTGAGGGCGCTAGGGATAATAGATCGAAGAAATTTCGAAGAGAAGGGCCTTCGATGGAGCCTCCTCGTTCGTCCTCAGTTAGTAGTTCGATGATCGATACTCCTATTACCACGTTCCAACCTTTATCAGAAGTTAGTTCGTCGCTCCTCCAACCAAACTTTTCTTCTACCCCCGCGGGAGGTAATAGGTCTTCCCCAGGTCGATTAGCTTTCGGAGATCCATCCAACATGGAACAGGTTTACGACATACCTGTTTCTTCAGGTTTTTCTTCTTACGAGTATGGATCTCATGGAGGGGATTTTGTTAGTTCCCTTCCTTTTTCTACTTCTACTGCCCTGCTAGTTAGTGAAGGGCAAGTCGGTGATGGTTTTTCTGTCAATCCTTCCATAACGCAGTCTATTTCGCAATATGGTCCTGAATATCTGTTTCATGATACCACTGTAACGACTGCTTCTTTTGAGTCTGGGGGACCTTCTGGTGGTCGATCTGGGTCGAGGTCTGGTCGTCGGACCGTTATATCTGCTTCCGGCAAAGAGACCTCTGTTAGTCCCGACGAGAGGGACTCCCCTCGTCCGTTAGATGATCGCTGTGTGCTTATGCAGGTTAATGACATTCTTTTGTCGGAGACTCCACGTTCCGACGGTGTCCCTTTGACAAGCGAACTGCCTGGTTCTGTTGAACCTGATGCTTTGTCTTGGGACTTAGGCATGAGTACTATTTTGCCCGGCGAATTGAGGAAGCTCGAAGGTACTTCCAATGTTCGCCTTGTTCAATCTCTGGTGAAGATATGTGAACAGGTAAACATATTTCGAACATTTTTCCTGTTCTTTGTTTTGAATTCTTTGTTGTACGGCGGTTTTTCTTACTCTTTCTGTTTTTAGGGCAAGTATTTTGCACTCCAGCTGGGTGTGCAAAATGATGAACTGTGGAATAGTCGGAGAGCTCTTCAAGGTCAGCTGGAGTCGGAGAAAGCTAAAACCAGGGGTTTGGAGCTGCAGCTGCAACTTGCTAAAGATGATCTCCAAAAGTTAGAGGCTGACCAAGTTATTCTTGAGAAAGAGAAAGGCGACCTAGTTCAGGCTGCCGCGTCGGCAGAGGGATCTCGTCAACAGGCATATGATGATGGTTATGATGCCGGTTATCTTAAGCGTCAGGAGGAGTTGATGGCGTTTGCTGGTAACCTAACTCCTCGGAGGCCTGTTTCTGCTGGTCGCCCCTCTGGCGATTCTTCTCAATGATCTTTATTCAATCTGGCAGACCTTGGACTGTCTCTTTTTTTTTTTTTTTTTTTTTTTTTTTTTTTTTGATGATGATGCCCAGCTTTTGTGTAGTTGTCCGGGCAGAGGTTTTTGTATTGGGAGATTAGATTGGAAATTATGATCTCTTCTGTAGGCAGATTCTTGCCTTGATTCTAATGATATATCTTGTTCATATATGTTATTGCTACGCACAAATATACCATCATGTAGTAATTGACAAAGATTAGTTTACTTATCTGAATTTTATTTCTGCGGAGAGATTTAAGTACGGAGAAAGTAAGCTTGATCTTGCTTCGGTCGCTTGTAAGATAACTGAACGGTATAATATTTGCTTCGCATATTTAATCTTTGTTGATCAATCCAGCCGATCGTCGTTGTGTAAACCCTTAGCTGTCTGGTCGATGCTCGATTCATGCCTTATAAATTTGTCCTTATATGACATATATCTTATATAAGGAGGTTATTGTTCCTCCTGTTGAATTTCAGTTTTTCTTTTCCTCAAAGGGAAATTTTCCTTTAGGTGCTTTTCACCTATCCATGTCTTCCATCATTAGCTTTTCAATTATACATTTCTCTAGCCAGTATATCATACTCTTGATATGGGAGGAATTGGAAAATGTAACAGTCCTGGCCAGATCTGACCCGTTCAGACCTCCTTCAGCAATTCTTTGGAAAATTAGGCAGTGACGGCCTTATAGTTTCGAATAGGGAGGGCTATTCTCCTGATTTCGATGTCAGATTTCTTGGATTCTAAATGGAATTCTTGTATGGCCAACTTAGTAGTCCCCCAATGATGTATGAGGCAGTTACGACCCCCGTATGGTGGAGGCTCTGGTCGTTTTTAAGCAATTAACCTCTTTCAACGGTTCAACTTTGCATGCCTTCGTTGAGGAGTTCTTAATATTTTCTATTAGGCGACCCTCATATATGATCGTGCAGATCGTTTTGGTCTTTGAACTTCTTTAAGTTTTCTTGGATTATTTTGTTGATCGCTTCGATCTGTAGATTTGTTTGTCATCGATCAGTTGAGTCGATCAGACGGGCGCCGTTCCAACTTACTTGCATTTAATTCGGGAAGTCAAAGGGTCGCGTTTTCGTCCCTTGATTAAACTCCTATTATCCGTAGGATCATTCTCACGGGCGCCTATAAATAAGTAGGCAGTTTCCTTATTTTCCATTCATAACAATGAAGATCTCTGTTTCCTTAGATTTCATTTTGCCTTCGGACCCCATAATGTTCAAGAAGTCACATTATCGTGATTTGTTCGTTCGCAGTAAAGAAATTGTCCCCAGTCTTGTATTGACGGGTCCCATGTCAGCCCTTCCTTGTATCGACGGATCCCATGAGATCTCTGCTTTAGTCTTCATCACCTTAGAGGTCCGTGGTTTCCGTCTGCACATGGAGGGTTCGTACTTTGCCAGCCACCCTCGTCCTTGGAGGTTACTTCCGGATTGATAGACCACCGGGGTGGCTGGCAAACTTACCGTTTCACGACGGTCCTGAAGAGATGCTGCTCGAGAGTAAAATGTTTTATAGATAAAGTAAAAGCAGTATCTTCTTACGGGTGAGTGAGCATTGCTAGTTATCTGGCTGGTAATGTTCATTTCATCTGGAAGAACATTTGATCTTCAGAGCCTGGCCATCGAACCAAAGAAGTCGACCATCCTGAGCAGCATGCTTCTTAGGTGGTTTATTATGATCGATGAGGTACTAGGGAGGAGATTGGTGTTTCCGTGGACATTGTCGTGAAGATAGTCGATCCCATAGGATCAATTTAACTAGATCATTGTAACGATCTTTAGGTAGCAAGCAGATTTTTGTAACGTAGGATATTTGTATGTAATTGATTTGATGAATAAAATATTATTTTATTTCTTGCATCTTCTTTGTCGTTTGATAATTTTATTTACGAGGAGTAATTTCCGAGCAGATGAATTCATACTTGATTTATCTTTCAAAACTTTAGGAGTATCAGCGGATCTTTTTTAGATCGTTAGGAGTAGATCGAGGAGTTTTTATTGAGCGGATCAATGTATACTCGACTCGTTTGTAATTATACTTAGGTTTTTAACCCAAAAGTCTTTTAATCATTGAAAACATATCGAGGAGTTTTTATCGAGCGGATCGATGTTTACTCAACTCGTTTTATCTAGACTTAGGTTTTAATACCAAAAAGTCTTTTTCTCGTTGTAAATAGTTCGAGGAGTGTATATCGAGCGGATCCATGTTTACTCTACTCGTTTTATTTAGACTTAGGTTTTTAATACCAAAAAGTCTTTTTCTCGTTGTAAATAGTTCGAGGAGTGTATATCGAGCGGATCGATGTTTACTCTACTCGTTTTATTTAGACTTAGGTTTTTAATACCAAAAGTCTTTTTGATCGTTGAATATATATGTTGAGGAGTTTTTATCGAGCGGATCGATGTTTACTCAACTCGTTTTGTTTAGACTTAGGTTTTTAGTACCTGAAGTCTTTCAATCATTGTAGATATATCGAGGAGTTTTTATCGAGCGGATCGATGTTTACTCAACTCGTTTTCTTTAGACTTAGGTTTTTAGTACCTGAAAGTCTTTTTGATCGTTGAATATATATCGAGGAGTTTTTATCGAGCGGATCGATGTTTACTCAACTCGTTTTGTTTAGACTTAGGTTTTTAGTACCTGAAGTCTTTCAATCATTGTAGATATATCGAGGAGTTTTTATCGAGCGGATCGATGTTTACTCAACTCGTTTTGTTTAGACTTAGGTTTTTAGTACCTGAAAGTCTTTTTGATCGTTGAATATATATCGAGGAGTTTTTATCGAGCGGATCGATGTTTACTCAACTCGTTTTGTTTGGACTTAGGTTTTTCGCACCAATAAGTCTTTATGTTTGTTGTGTTCGATCGAGGAGTTTTTATTGAGCGGATCAATGTTTACTCGACTCGTTTTGTTTTTGTGGTCGGAATGAGGAGTGTTTATTGAGCGGATCAATGTATACTCGACTCATTATAATTTAGACTTAGGTTTGTCACCAAAAAGTCCTTTTTGCCGTTGACATAAATCGAGGAGTGTTTATTGAGCGGATCAATGTATACTCGACTCGCTTCGTTCTGATATTTATCAATATGCTAGTGTAATTCCACAGAGCGTTAATCGAAATAATCGATGTATAGAAAATGCTAAAATTTTTACTAATTGAACTCTAGGCTAAGGCCTTTGTTACAAGGATTAAAACTTGATAAAGTAAAGTAAAATAAAACAATGCAGTATAATCTGCTAAAATTTATTTACCATAGTATTTCCTAAGGTTGACTGCGTTCCAGGTTCTTGGTAAGGCTGTCCCATCCATGTGTGCAATTTTGTATGAACCTTTCTTTCCTACGCCAATGACGATGTAAGGTCCATCCCAATTTTGTTGTAACTTTCCCACATGCTTGGATACTTCTACCTTTTTCAAAACCAAGTCTCCTTCTTTGAAGGTTCGGACGCGTACTTTTTGATTGTATGCTTTCTCCATATTTGCCTTAGTGGCTTGTAGGCGTACGGCAGCTTTATCCCTTAAGGCTTCTGTTAGATCGACGTCATTTTCTCTTGCCTTTTCATTTTCTTGTTCATCAAACATCTCTATTCTTGGCGTTGGAATTAAAGTTTCCACAGGAATAACAGCTTCCGACCCATATACCAAGCTGAATGGAGTTTCCCCAGTTGAGTTTCTTACCGTGGTTCGATTAGCCCACAATACTCCTGGTAGTTCATCGAGCCATTTTCCTTTGGCTGATCCTAATCTTTTTTCCAAAGATTTTATTATCTCTCGGTTTGCTACTTCGGTTTGTCCGTTCGCTCTTGGATGCCCGACTGAAGTGAAATTTTGTTGAATTCCCAGTTTCGAACACCATTCTATCACTTGTTTTCCAGCGAATTGGGTTCCATTATCGGAAATTAGGATCCTAGGGATGCCAAATCGACAGAATATGAACTTCCAAAGGAAGTTGATCACTTGGAATTGAGTTATTCGCGCTAAGACGATGCACTCTATCCATTTGCTGAAATACTCTACAGCGACCAGGACGTAAGCTTTCTTTGATCTGGCCGCTGGGAAAGGCCCCACGATGTCCATTCCCCATTGATCGAAAGGCCAACAAATTGGAATCGGGTGCATATTTTCTGCTGGTTGATGACATACGTTGGCATGTACTTGGCAATGATGACATTCTCGGACGTAATTTGCGGCGTCCTTATTGACAGTAGGCCAATAGTAACCTGTTCTGAGGCATTTTAAAGCCAATGCCCTCGATCCGATGTGATTTCCCGCGTCTCCTTCATGTATTTCTCGCAGTATTTCAGCGGTTTGGGATTCAGAGACGCATCTCAGGAGAATTCCTGATACTGACCTTCGGTAGAGTTTTCCTTCTACGAGTGTATATTTTGGGGCTCGATATTTTATTTTCCGAGCTTCATTCTGATCAGATGGTAGTTTTCCTTCACGAAGATAGTCTATCATTGGTGTCATCCAATTATCTTCGACTTCTTCGATTTCCATTATATCGACTATCGGTGTCTCATCGATGTCGACAGCCGGTGTAGAAGAGATCAGCCAGTTGATCACTCGTTCGGTCTTTCCGTCTTGGGATCCTGTAAACTTAGATAGTTGATCGGCCCATTTATTTTCCGAACGTGGAATGTTTTGTATGTCGAAATCTTCAAACTTCTCGGCCAGTGCTTTTACTTTGGCGAGGTATTTGATCATGTTGAATTCCTTAGCCTCGTATAAGCCTTCTATTTGCCTTTGTACTAACTCTGAGTCGGTTAATACTTTTAGCCTCTTTATGTTGGCTTTGATTGCCATTTCCATTCCTGCGATTAACGCCTCATACTCTGCTTCGTTATTTGTTACGACAAAGTCCAATGTAATAGCATAATTCAAATCTTCTTTATTAGGTCCGGTGAAGTTGATTCCGGCGCCTCCTCCTTCCCGGCTTGAAGCACCATCTACATGCATTAACCAGGTTTGATCTTCTATGATCAATATATCCTCATGGAGGGTGTTTGATGATTGTGTTGGTGTTTCCAATAAAAAATCAGCCAATACTTGGGCCTTGATGGCGACCCTTGGTTTGTAGTCGATATCGAATTGGCTGAGTTCGATGGCCCATTTGATTAGTCTTCCGGAGGCTTCTGGTTTTGCTAGGATCTGCCTAAGCGGTTGGTTCGTCAAAACGATGATTTTGTAGGTTAAGAAGTAGGGTCGGAGTTTTCGAGCAGCCACTACTAAGGCCAGCGTGAATTTTTCTATTTCCAAGTAATTCTTCTCCGCCCCTTGTAATAACTTGCTGAGATAATAGACAGGCTTATGCTCTGAACCCTCTATCTTAATTAGTACTGAGCTAATGGCCGTATCGGAGATGGAGATGTATATGTACAACGGTTCCCCTTCTGTTGGTTTGGCCAACATCGGAGGGGATGTCAAATATTCTTTGAGTTGTTCGAAGGCTCGTTCACATTCTTCGGTCCAAACGAAGTTTTTCGCTTTTCGAAGCGTTTGGAAAAAGGGCAAGCTTCTGTCCGCAGATTTAGATATGAATCTATTCAATGCTACGATCTTCCCAACCAAGCTTTGCACTTGAGAGATGGTCTTGGGAGGTTTCATTTCAGTTATGGCTCGAATTTTTTCTGGGTTGGCTTCTATTCCTCGCTGGTGTACCAAATATCCCAAAAATTTTCCTGACTTAACACCGAAGGTGCATTTTGCAGGGTTCAACTTCATACGGTATTTTCTTAGGATTCGGAAACATCGATCTAGATGTCTTACGTGATCCGCTTCATTCATACTTTTTACTAACATGTCGTCTACATAGACCTCCATTATTTCTCCGATTAACTCCCTGAACATTAGGTTTACCAATCTTTGGTATGTAGCCCCGGCGTTCCTTAATCCGAACGGCATTACTATAAAGCAGTATACTCCCTGTTCGGTTATGAATGCGGTCTTCTCTTGATCCCGCTCGTCCATGTATATTTGGTAAAAACCTTGGAAGGCGTCCATCATGCTGAACAGCGCGAAGCCAGCGGTCGAGTCGACCAATAAATCAATTCTTGGGAGGGGGTAAGGGTCGCGTGGACATAACTTGTTAAGGTCGGTGAAATCATTACACATCCTCCATTTGTTGTCCTTTTTATCCCCTTTTGCTACTAGTACAACATTACATAGCCATTCCGAGAAATGTATTTCTCGGATTTGTTTTGCTTCCAGCAGTCTTTCAACCTCGGCTTTGATAATTTTATCTTTTACTGGTCCATGATTTCTTTTCTTCTGTCTGGCGGGTTTCGCTGAAGGGTCAATTTTTAGGGTATGCTTGATTACCCGAGGATCGATCCCTTCGATGTCATTTGCACTCCAGGCGAAGACGTCCACGTTATTTCTTAGAAATTCGATTAACATTACTTCTCCTTCTTTGCTCAATTCTGTACCAATTCTTGTCTTTTTGGACGAGTCGCCTTCTACCAGAATTATATCTTTATGTTCTGGGGGTTGCAAGGATAAGTCTAGTGGTTCTTTCCCCTTTTTATCTAATCGATCAGTAATAGGAATTTCGACCTCATTTCTAGTGAGATCGTCTACGATCTTTCTCTTGCTCGGAGTAATTGACTTGGGGTGTTCTTTCAACGTTAATGATGTGCTGTAGCAGTCCCATGCCATACAGTGGTCGTTCGTTATTTCTCCAATGCCGCTGTCGGTTGGAAATTTTATTTTCTGATGATAGGTAGAGACTACAGCTCGAAAAAGGTTAAGGGCTGGTCGCCCTAATATAGCGTTATAAGCGAAGGGTGTATCTACCACAAGGAATTTTACCAACTTCACGGTCCGAAGTGGTTTCTTTCCGAGCGATACACTTAAAGATATCGTTCCGCTGGGGATGATCTCGGAGCCTCCAAAGCCTACTAACGGCGTTGCTACCCTTTGTAGGTTTATTTGCCCGAGGTTCATTTGTGCTAAGACCTCTCTGGAGATGATGTTTGCTGAGCTTCCATTATCGATTAGGATTCTTCTCACATTATAATTTGCTATTTCTAACGACACTACCATAGGGAAATCTGGGTTATCCTCTTTTGTATCCCAAGTGATGTTTTTAGGTACTTCACCTTCGTTAAAGCTGATCGGCTGGTGATTTGTTGGCCTGTTTTCTAATGTCCATATTTCTTTTGGATATTTAGAATTTGCAATTATGGATCTGGTCGTTCTTCGTCTAGCATTACGACTATCTCCACCCGCAGGCCCCCCGGATATAGTGTGGATAGTCCCATTGACCTGGTCGTGATTCAATTCCTGAGTAGGCCGACGTTCAGGTGATCTTCGATGAGAACTTCTCCTTTGAGTTCCGTTCCGGGGGCTTCTGCTTCTTTCCCTTTTGCGATTATCTCGTTCTATGTATTCGTCTAGTTTTCCTTGCTCGATCAGTTTTTCAACTTCTCTCTTAAGGTGAAAACAATTTTCCGTTCGATGCCCATGTGCCCTATGGTACTTACAGTATTGATCATAGTTTCTAGACCCTGGTCTGGGCTGAGCGATTTTCCTCGCCTCGGGAATCCAATTATTCCTTTCTAGAACTTCCAAGATTTCTTCCATTGGAGCATTTAATCTTGGGTGTTCTACTTGATTCACTCTGCTTCTGATTGGTTGTTCAGGGTTTCTTGGTCTTTGGTAGAAATTAGGTTGCCTTTCTTGGTCGGCTCTGCTGTATTCCAGTCGCTGGAAAACGTTACCTCTCCTGGAAGATCGCTCGTAATCCGAGGATCTTTGGGCGGGAATCTTGTCATGCCGCTTAGACCCTGTAGCCGCGACTTTGTTTTTGTTCTTATCCTTAAAGGAATTCATCTCTTCTTGGGTCATATACTTAGACGCCAGGCTCATGATGTCGGCGAACGTTCTTGGTTGTTTTCGACTGAGGGCATTTCCGAACTGCCTGTTTTTAGTGAGATCGAAGAGGATAGATATTATGTAATCGATATTTGGGGAATCGATTTTAAGTAATTCTACGTTGAATCTGGCCAACCAATTCCTTAGGGATTCTCCTTCTTGTTGATATATAGTTCCAAGGTAGCTCATCGGAAGTTTTTGTCTCTTCTGACTGGCAAACTGCTGCGTCAATTTGTTACAGAGTTCCCTAAAGCTGAATATGGAGTTGGCAGGTTGTTTCGCGAACCAGTCCAATGCGAGTCCTTCGAATGTAGTTACCATTAATTTGGCAGTGAATTCGGCAGAGTGGGCATATAAATTCATTATATTCGTAAAGCTAAAAATATAATCATCCAGGTCAGTGGTTCCATCATAGCGAGGTAGTCTACCCGGGACTTGTCCGATCGATTGTGCCTCTTTTATTTCCCTGCAGAAGGGAGAACAGGCCGCAAGGCTCTCCTGGAGTTCCGTGGTTTGGGCCCACGGATTTTGAATAGATCGTAAGCGTTGTTCGAGTCGGTCCTGCACCATCCTTTCAATTTCTCTTTCCGTCAGTCGAGCCGTTCGTGGTCGATCAGGGATTGTATCATCTATGTCATCATCAATAGGGATAATTGTACGTTCCCTGGATCCACTGCGCTTCGCCTGGGTTTTTCTGTGACCTGGTTTTCTTCGAGGATTATTGTCGGAGGGTTTTGAATTGTCCTGTTGTGGACTGTGTAGTGAGCGGTGCTCGCTTGGTGGGCTATCAGCTTGTTGAGATACTTGATCGTTTTGTCCGGGCGTTCTCCGAGCAGGAATTGTCCTGGCAGCCCTAGGGTTTCGCGGAATTTGATCAAGCACAAGTAATTCTTCTGGGGAGAGCGATTTAACGAGCATCGCTATTTGTCGTAATTTCTCCTGAGCACCCGGGAGAGGAACAGGGCTCTCGGGGACTTCCGGCTCTTCCTGTATCGTACCGGGAGGACCTTCTAGGGGTTCCTGATGTCGGGGATGGGTATTCTGCAAATTCTCGTCGGTGTTGGGAACGTTATTATTGTCGTTCTCCTGTGGATCTTCAGATGTGTTATGACCGGTGGTTGTGTTACTTCTTGCTCCGACACGGGCGCTTTTCCTTGGGCGAGCCATATGTCGATCGAATAATTAACCTAGCCCCACGGTGGGCGCCAACTGATTTAACCGTTTTTCGTCAGGTTAATTTAATATCAGTGAATTTGTGATATCGGGGGTTTGGATATTGAATTATTCAGTATATTGGGCTCTGTTACTTTATTCTGGATGGATCGTTTACAAAGAAAAGCAACAATCAAAGGCAAGAAGTAAAACCATTAACAAAATTAAGAATACTCCAATATGAATGTAGAATTCTGCAATAATAATGGATATTATTGAGTTCTATTAATGTATTCTTGTGTAATCTCAGAATTAAGAGAATTCGTCGTTGTCTCATACAATGAATAACTAGGTATATATATTACGCTAAACCTAGTATTACAAGGAATCATAGTCCTACTTGGACTCGGCCCAACTATCCTTCTTGGGTCCGGAGTATAATCTTTACTCGGAGCGAGCGGCATTTGGCAGGGTCTGTAAGAAGATCCCGATCCTTTATAATTGGTCGAATCGATCTTATAATCTTTGTTCGATCTGATCAGTATGTAGGGTGCGAAATAGCCCCCATCACCTGTGGGCTTAGTAATACACAGCTGTGGGTGGTTCACCTGGTCCCGGGTCTCAACTATAAATACCCCAAGCATTTATGACGATGACACAACTTCCCAGGTGCTCTTCCTTCGAGACTGCTGCTCGGACTCACTTGGGAATAATAGCATAGGCTTTCTTATATGTATTTCACCCTCTAGCTTGTACGGCATCCAATAATGCTCGGATAGGACTCCCATTTCTTGTAATATGTACTCGATCATCCTAAATTTAATACTATTGATCTTTTATCTCCATCTACATACATTAGCACGGCATTTTACACCACCCTTATCGAACTAACGAAAACGCGTAAGATCATCAGGAATACCCACACTTCATGGTCGATGTCTAGCCACAAGCCCATGAAGCCCAACTTCAGGTGAATTGATATTTGTGAACCTCGTCTCTCTTATAACTGCCATGTACATACGGTCCTTCTATCGACTAATATTCCCGATCAAGACTTAGGGTGTGTGAATTGATCGGCACCTCTAAATTTGTCTCGATAACTATACTATCTAATTCAGGATAATATTCCAGTGTGACTGCTAAATTTGGAAACCCTTTTCCAAATCCGTCACCGACTACGGCCGTAGATTCCTCGAATATATTATCTAAGAATCGTATAGAAAATTCTCTCATCCATTACGATGAGTCAATATATTCCATATTGGTACTAACTACTCGCGTGCATGTCTATACGCACCCAACCTAGGCATGTTATGATCAAGCTAAGTGACCTATACCTAGATCTAAGTACGCACTTTCATGCACCGAATTCGCCCTAGCACCTCAAGTCAAAGGACTAAATCGTACACTATTATAATCCTTGGGAAACATCCCATCACCGATATGCGACATGCGCTTCCACAATGGGTTTCTCTGTTCGGGTCGTTCGATGCGTTCAATCTTCTATTGAACCACCTACTCATATGCACTGGCCTCAAATGCCTTGCTCATGAAACGCTACAAATTCACTCCATGTGAATCATGCATACTTGTACAAGTCTTGGCGATTCCTACGATACCCCGTCTCGTTCGGAATCTATGACTTGGAACAGTTTTAAGGTGACGACCTTTGAGATTGTTTCATGATTGCACTCAGTACTGAAGTGAATCGTCCCATAGTCTAACATAACCTAAAAGTTTCAACCAATCGCTTAAATGTATTCGCGAGAGATGAAGTTGGCCATTGTTTATCCTTATACACATATAATTAAACGTGCGTATTATTATAAAATCAAAGATTGTTTCATACAGAATAGACCTATTACAAGCTAGTTGAACTGGCTTGCTGGGCACTATCCTATCAAGTTATTTAATAACTCACCTTAGATTTAGCAGACTTGACATTTAAATTTTACTCCTATCAGCAGCCTATTCGCCTGATGGGTTTTAGTAGTCTGATTCGTCTTAGGTAGCTTACTAGGTGTTCTAACCTGTTGAGCATCAGTAGACTTGTTCTTCTAAGCCTCCGATTTTTTTCTATTTAGAGAATGATGCAATTTTCTTGTAAAGTTCATTTATATCTTCAAAACAAATTGCATACTCAGATTTTAGAGTTTCATTCTCATGCTCAAGCTTTTTGGTAGTCAGCTGATTCTTGAGGTTTTTTAACCTAAAGTTTCAGTGATCTGATTTGTTCTTTTTAACAGAGTCATATCTTCATTAAACTTGGCAAATACACACAAACAATATTTGAATTTGTAATTCAGCATTTATTCAAACGATTCAAATAGTGCATTTAATTTACAATAGAAGTTACCTCAGGTTCAGAATCATCAGATTCTATGACAGTTAAGCATAGAGTTTCAGGTACTTCTTCAAATTCTTTATTAGACGACTGATGGTCTGAATAAGATGTGCAGGAGTTTATTAGCTTTGCTACATCTACTAAATTTGGTTTGCTCTTACTCAGCTTACGCTCCTTTTTGGCACGCTTTTCCTTTTCAGCAAACTTTTCAGATGATGAGTGAGAATGAACTTTGATCAAGAGTCCATACTCCTCTTCATTATAGTCTCCAAGTTTTGCTTTGGAGGAATCCCTGTTTTCCTGAAAATGATCAGAAGAAGATGAAGTGGCATTTTTATATTTTAATTTCATTTTCTTCTTGTAGAACTTCTCAAAATCATTCAGCAGCAGGGTAACGTCGTCGGCAGTGTAAACTTTTTCTGAACTCAGCAGAGTCTTCTATTTTGACTTGTCTATTGATTTTCTTGACTTGTCTGATGCCATTAAAGCAGCAGTAGGGTCTGAACTGGTTGACACTTCTAATCCCATTCTTAGCATCTTATACTCAAATGCTTTGAGGGATGAGAACAGTTCGGGAAGGGAAATCTTCCCTAAATCCCTTGATTCTTCCATGGTTGTCACCTTCATGTTGAATTTAGGTGGCAAGACCTTGAGAACTTTTGCGGTGATCTCCTTGTTCGAAAATTCTTTACCAAACCTTAGAACTTCATTCAGAGCTTTGGTAAATCTGGTATCCATATGATCAATAGTTTCACCAGACTTCATCTTGAAATTTTCAAACTCCTTAAGAGCCACACTGAGCTTGTGTTCTTTGATAGCGTCGTTTTCTTCGCTTAGCTCGCAGACTTTATCCCACATCTCTTTGGCAGTTTTGAAATGCTTGATCTTCTGGAATCTTTCTTCGTCTACAGCTTTGAACATAATGAGCTTAGCCTTTTTATCAAGGTTTACTAACTTGACTTCTTTGGGAGTCAGCTCATCCAGCTCTTTGTCAACTATCTGATCTGGATGGCCAGCAACCTTCACAGTCTTCTGAAATCTGAATGGTCCTTTTGTAAAACAAGTAAGCATGTTGTCGTCATAAACGGCAAGAAGGATTTTCATTCTGATTTTCCAGCTTTCGAAGTCCATAAGGCCAATGTGAGGAACATGGCTTATGACATCCATTTTTCAAAAAGTTTTTGATTTTCAAAATATGCTCTCTTTTTGAAAAATTTGGAAAACACACCTTGGATCAAGTTCGTTTGATTAGGCAGAGGATCAGATGAACCAATCTGCTCTGATACCACTTGTTGGTCCCAAAACTGGTCAATGAGGTTTAGAGTGGGGGGGAGGTGAATAGACCTCTGAAAATTTTAACATTAAAACTTTTTCTCTAACTTTTTCTGTCAGCAGACTAAGCTGATCTAGAATTCGTAAGACTACTAAGTTGTTCGCGCACAAAGCTTTGAGCAGCAGAGTTGACCACTCATCTGATTTCACTCAGCTGATTCAGATGAAATATCAGAGTTTTAGAAACTAGTTGGCAGCGGATTTATCAAGTGTTTTTCAACCAATCTGTTCCTCTTTAAGTTTTCTCACTCAAAAGATTTTATCCCCAATTTTTACAACTCCTTTGAAAATCTTTTGGTTCAGTACGTATGTTTGAGTTCTTTTGAAAGTAAGCAAGGTAAAGAAACTACGAATCAAACACACATAATTTTTATAGTGATTATATGGATAAAAATCCTTTAGTCCACTTTTCCAAGTCATGAAGATCTTGGGTTATACTATAATCACAAAGATTACAATATACTCTGCTTACGCCGAACTACAAATGAACTGGCCGTAAGTTCGCAATAGGAGATCACAAAGTAAACCTATTCTACAGAGTGTTATCACTTCACAAAGATGGATAACAGCTCCTCGCAACTCTCAGTATTGGAAATCACTCAGAAGACCTATACTACGAAGTTATATCACTCACAAAGATGGATATAAACTTCTTCTCTTTACAGTTGAATGTCACTCAGACAAACAAGAGTTTTGAGCTCTGTTCTTAAACGATTTTAGCTCCGTCAACAAATGACTTCGCTTGTGATCAGACGACTCAACTGATGGATCTCGCTTCTATGATGTGATATTGAATTGTGCAAGCCCCCCTTTCAGATCTCCAGTTAATCTTCTATTTATACTCTTGGATTTGAATTTCTGCCCATTGAAGATGAGACAGAATTCTACAGTCCTTGAGTTTTGGTCCCCAATTTCTGGAATGGATCTCTGCAACTGCTACAGTACAGTCTGATGTACTTTCTGTCAGTCGCATTTAATGCACTCAGCTTGTTACCGTTGATAAGCTTACTGACCGTCTTCACTCTGCTGATGGAATTACTCTGCTGATTCAAGAATGAACACATCTATCTTGACTCGGCTGATGATAACCAATCTGATCTTCACTGATCTGATATCCCACTCGGCTGATTCGGTCACATAGCTTCAAGACCTTGAGAAAGGTTTCACTAAGCTGTACTTAGTTGATGACTTAACCTTTTGATCTTCAAAACCATTATGGCCTTTTTGTCATCTTCAAAACCTTCTCCAATATTAACCAACAGTCTCGTTCGGAATCTATGACTTGGAACAGTTTTAAGATCACGACCTTAGAGACTGTTTCATGATTGCACTCATACTGAAGTGAATCGTCCCATAGTCTATTGTGATATAAGGATTTCATCCGATCGCTTAAGTGATTCGCGAGAGATGAAGTTGGCCATTGTTTGATTTACATACTATAAACAAACAAGCGTATTAAGTCATTTATACTAGAGAAAGAATATGATAGTTCTAATACAAGCTAAATATATTAGCTTGCAGGGCACTATCCCATCAAGAAGGATTGCCATGACGACTGAGTGGGACGGAATGTTGTGCATCCTCTTGATTATAGCTATTTATATGAATAGCAGGCATTTTTCGGTCTATCAATCAAACAGACCCCATGGTGGGCGCCAATTGATTTAACGTGATTTCGTTTGTTCAACAGAAGGAAAGTAAGCATATGTAAAATGTGAAAGTAATTCGAACACAAGTAGACAAAGGTCTTTAATATATTTCGAGTGTTGAGTACAAAAGATTACAACTTGGGTCTGTTAGATACAATAATGGATCATGTGCTAACTAACCTATAACCATCGAGCATAGAGCGTTGATTAAGAATAAGTAAAGGAATGTCCGAGCAGTACAGTCGCGTTGGAAAGTGTGCCCTGACATTAAATGTACTAGTATATATAGGTGTACTATTGTGCCAGGTGGACCAGTCCGCATTAGATTGATCCCTAGGCCCAGATTCCTGAGGGTATCCCATCCTATCGAGGCTTAGGCCAACCCATAAAGTAGTGTTCGGAGTTCCGATTGGTGGACTAGTTGATACGTTCAAAAATATGTATACTATTTGGAAGTTGTCTCTTTTACGTGATGTTCGGGATGTGTGAAATTCCCTTATCAATGACTTTTGTTCAACTAGTTACATACTTACAGTGTGAAGGCAAACATTTTTATCTTTTAACTAGCTTATCAAGTTGAATTTTTCTTATTTATGATACTATAAAAATCTTTTAAAAATTATATATATATATATGCGTGTGAAAAGTGCAAAGTGCACGTACGTTGTACGTGTCTAATTTTAATTTCATGGGTATTGTTTGTACCTAAAAAATCACCCTCGATTTGTCGAGGAATAATGGCTCGACAATCGACTATTAAGCAACAATGCGCCATAACAACGGGTCCAAATGAGATGAAACAGGCCAAGCCAGCTTTGGCCCAAATAGTGGATCCGATCGAAATTAAACGGGGCATCGGCCCAATTCAAGAGCTGACCCAATTTTATACTAAGGTTAATTACGGCCAAGTAAGAATTAATTAGTTCATTGAGTGATCAACTAATGGCCCAATTGCCAGTCTAGGTCCATTATCAAAAAAGGATGGAACTAATGGGATCAGGATTAAACCGAGCCAATGTATTAACTAATTAGAAAGACTAATTAAATAATTGATGAAACTAATTGGGCTGAGAGGCCGATTAAGCTAAACCAAATAAAATGGGCCCAGTGGACCCGTAATTAGCATCGATCATGAGCAATTGATGCAAGCAATTAATTAAACAGGCCCAAAGAGTTATAAGTTGCCCATGATGGCTAATTGGGTTAAATTGGCCCGGAGATAATGAATTAATTAAATGGCCCAGCAAGCGATAGACCCAAAAGAAACGAACAGCCCAATCACACCAAAAAAGGCCGATCCAATAGCACAAGTAAATAATTAATTATCCTTTGATAATTAATTAGAAGATAAATACAAGAGCCACTAAAGTAGTCGGCTGGTAGAGTTCAATGCAACCACCTCCCTTAAAACTCTCAAAATTGGTTATAAGACAAAGAAGCTGGGAATCAGTTTCTATCCAAATTCAAACCACAAATTAGCTCTGAAAATTGAACGTGCGATAGAAAGAAGAAACAACTGCCAATGGTGGAAGTAGTGGAGCAAAAGCAAGTAGTGGATATAGTGGTGATCGGCCGATCTAACTGGCTAATACTTATAAATAACAAAGGAGGATACCATACACAAAAATACAACTCAACACTCCAAAAATATTTCAGTCATCACTGAACTAGGCTTTACGCCTCTCTCAAGAATCAGCTCACGCTGTTTCGATTGTTAGCCAGCGTCACTCACCCCTTAATATCAATTGCCAATCCTCAGCCACCAGCAAGTTATGATAGCCTGAAATTAGCACCGCCGCATCTAAAGGAGAGCTGCAAAGTAATTTCCGTTATCTACAAGGCTACCTCGAGTGAAGCCATCTGATATCGAGCGAGAAGTCTGCTACACCGTCATGTAAGTGTCCACGTAATTACATGGAAAACTTGTCAAGTAGCCATCTGCTTGATGAGCTCGCTGCCAAGTAGCCATCTGCTTGACAGCTATCAGTTGAGTAGCCGTCTGCTCATTTGATGCCCTTTCCAGTAGCCACCTACTGGTTAGGAGCCCGATTGGTGGTCATCTACCATGGTTGGGCGATCCATTGATGGAAGTTCTCTGCCATCGGTGTTACTTTTTGTTATCAATTTATCTCAAATTAACATATCAGCTCATTGGCGAAGTTTACTTGCCAGTCCAGGAGTTGTTTTCAACACTTAGTAGAAATATCAACTTGTTTGGCTAATCCAGGCCAAGTTTTCATGTCACTTGATGTATTTTTGGTAATACTTGTAATTATGGGACTAATTATTCTTAGTTTATGAATTAATGGAAATATTTTAGTTCCTATCTCTTGATTTTTTACAAAGATATGTCATCGTGAATGTGTTCTACTAGTAGGGATGGTATTTTGGCTTTACATGAAAAACTATCATAAATTGTTTTAAGTCCTGCGGCCAGGCAGGCATGGAAAAAAAACCAGGAGTAGTGTTTGCCTACTATGCCACGATTGCTTGATCAGGACTCAGCTTTTATCAGGACATTTAGTTTATTATTAATATGATGTCAACATGTCCAAATTTCAATCGTTATGTTTGCACGCACAAACATTGGCACGCCCGCACTCATTTTATATCACATCGAGCCATTTTTACATCGAGGCTATCGGTGTCAAATTTATAGCAAACAATATTTTTGGCACGCCCAATGGGATTGGTAGTTTTATTGCAAATAGCCAAATTGTCGATGCTAAACGATTACTTTTCTATTGTTGACAGATGAGACCACAAATACAACGAAAGACTCGATCTAGTCTGACGAGAACACATTCCGATCTGACACGCTTTCTAGAAGACTTACCAACGGTTCCATTGACTATGGAAAGGACCGATAAGATCGAGGAGCTGACAACAGAGGTACGTAGGTTCACTAGAGACCTCGAGACCAAACAGGAGGAATGGTCCAATGTTGTCCACAAATTTGAGAATATGCTAGGCTCGGCCACTGCTGCATGTCAGGCCAATACTGAAGCCAGCAACACAATGAACGCTTCCTTGATGCATCTATAAAGGCAAAGATGACGTCATTAACTGAAAGCATCAACGCCCTCGCTAACGGCATACAGGCATAGTCATGGCCTGGGCCATACAGAAATGCTGCTGATAAAGGCAAAGGGATCCAAATCTGAGGAAGTGGGTCGAGGGACGAAACACCTTACAAGGAAAACAACAGACAAACTCATGTCTCAGAGAAGAGGGGAAGTACCTCTAAGGCCAGAAACGGCCGTCCAAACTCCGGGGCAGGTCCGAAGAGGACCGCTCAGAGGCCATGGGATATGGCCCAGAAGGATATCATGCAAATTCATCGGCCTATAACAGAACCAACCAAGCTGCAGAAGGTCAAGAAGACCTATTAACAATGAATCAAGCCCAGGAAATGTTCGTACGGAGACAGGGGAACAGGGCCTCGAAGTACAATAAGCCTCATCCGAAATATATCGATCAGGTGTTGTTTCCGGTGAATAATAGAGCACCAAACTTTACATTATTCTCAGGGAAAGGTTCTCAATCCGCTACAGAGCATCTAGCTCGATTCTCCCTGGAATGTGGCAACATGAGCAACGAGCTGAAGTTAAAATTGTTCCCTAACTCTCTCACCGGTATGGCATTCCACTGGTATGCCAATTTGAAGCTTGGATCGGTCCCTGATTGACCATCCATGGAGAAAGTGTTCGTAATGAACCACTATCAGGCCCCGCTCGAGGTTTCTGTCATCGAGATGTCAAATATGAGAAAACTGACAGGGCAATAGGTCGAGGATTATATGAAAAAGTTCATCAGGGCTAGAGGTTTCTGTGCTATTCCGCTGCCAGAAAGGGAATGTATTAAGATTGTCATCCATGGCATGCACTTTGAATTGAGAAAAATCATGATGGCTCAATACCATGAGGACTGGTTCGAGTTGACCGATCATGCGGTCCGTTACGAGCGAGTGTTAAGAGAAGAGAATGGCCGTCAACCCAGGGGGAATTACTATCAGGTGGGAATGGCTGATTCGAGCGAGGAATAGGTAAATCGACCGATGGAAAAGTCGAGTATTGAGATCGGGCTAGCTGAAGTGATCTGCCCTAAGAAAACTGTATGTCCAGCCCTTGCCAAACGGAAAGAACCTCATCCTACGATCAAGGTGCCAAACAACTTGGTACGACGGGATGCTGAGTTTAAGACTGACAGAGAAAGATGTTATTCGTTTGACGTCTCTAAAACAGAGGCCATTTTCGATCAGCTGTTGGCCGACAAAATTCTGAGGCTTAAAGGAGACCATGTGATACCATCACCGATGAAGATATCAGGTAAAAATTACTATAAATATCATGACGTATGGACTCACTCGACAAACGAGTGTCTAGTGTTCAGGTGGATGGTGCAAGATCACCTCAATAAGGGCATCTTGAGATTTGCCCCGGATTGGAAAATCACAAAGCCGATGACGGTTGATACCATGCTACGCAGGTGAGAATGAGGTGGGAATAAACGTAATAACGGTTACAGAATCACCGACAGGTGAGAAGTTATACTCGGAGGGAGATCCATGCTACGCAGCAATAAACAGGGAAATGGGTATGTGTTCAAGATGCCAAAATGAGTTAGCAACAGTTCCTTTGTTCATCAACCCTGGAATATATGGCCAGTACATGCCTTGGCCAAACGTAGCACCAGCAGGGTATCCATATCAAGTAATGCCGCAACTGCAGGTAATGCCTCAGGCAACGCCGCAACCACAGACGATACCACCACATCGATCAATGGGACCATGTTCGGTTCCAGCTCCGATTGAATACACAGAATACGCAACGTCAATGGCGGAGCAACGCCGAGAACAGGCTAAGGTCAGAATGCCTCGATAACAACCGGAAGGCACTAGTCGAAGTAGCAAAATCAGGGAGAGATCACCTGACAAAACACCAACCAGGCAGGTCAGATTGACCGCCAATCGCAGAGACGGGACACATGGTCCGTCGATTAAAATGACATCGCCAGGCCAATCAATGCCACGAACTGTTCATACCCCCACGAATACACAGGTAGATCGATGGGTACCTCTTAGACATCCAAAATTCCCTGGAGATCGAATGGTCGACAAAACGAACCGAACACAATATAGGCGTTACTTACGCCAAAGAAAGGAGATGGAGATTGCCAAGGGGAAAGCCCCGATGAAAGAATCAGCAAAGAAACCACAAACTGTGGAGCTGAAACTGAAACAGGGGATGAAAGAGGCCAAATCGGCCAGAGGGTCGAGAAAAAAGCAACGGAACAAGGAGTTGATTTCCGATGGAAATCACCGGGGAAAGCCAAATATGGCACAATTGATTTGGAGAAAGAGATGGAGGAAGACGATTTATTGGAAGAAGACGAAAATGATCTCAAGGCAAAATTTGCCGAGATCTATGCCGAAGCTGACGACAAGGGAAATGAGGCCGAATCGGGCCAAGCCACTGAGGAAAAAGTAATCGAAAAAGAGACAAAGGAGGATAAAACCAAGGCGACGGAAGATGTTGCCACTAGTCAGCCAACCACCGACTCGACAGTGATGGAATGTAACGCTGTTGATTCTGAGCTGGTCGAGTTCAACTGCAACGAACTGGAAGGTTTCATTGATGGTTTTTGGGATGAGGGAATGCCAGTAGTACAAATGGCAGATGATTTAGAACTACTATCGGTCGATGACGAGAAGGAGACTGACTGGGATAAGAAAGTCGAAAACATATTCCAGAAACCTCCATCTTTCATGGCCAGACAGATCAGGCCATTATACATATCAGGGCACATTGACGGAAAGCCAATCGACAGAATGCTGGTTGACAATGGGGCTGATGTTAACGTAATGCCAGCTTCGACGATGCACAAGCTGGGTAAGGTCAGCGATGACCTGATGGAAACGAAAGTGATTGTTAGCAATTTCACAGAAGGAAAGGCTGATAAGTTAGGAATCCTGCCTGTTGAGGTGAAAATAGGGAAGACAAGCCTGAAAATCGCTTTCTTCATGGTAGATGCTGCCACATCATACAATGCCTTGTTAGGGAGTGACTGGATTCATTCAGCCTTGTGTGTACCGTCCTCCCTACATCAGTGTCTATTAATCTGGGGGGATGCCCATGAACCCGAGATCATAATGGCCGACAACAGGCCATTCACTACAAAAATAAATGTCGTCGAAGCGGCGTACTATCGAGATGATGTTGGGCCTTACAAGTTCATCGGGCAGGATAAATACGGACGACCGAAAGAGGTCACTTCAAGCAAGAAATTAACTCAGCTTGAAATGGCTTGTTTGGCCAAAGAATTAAGTCGGCCTTGCAACGTCGAGGGGCCGCAAGAACACAACGGTCAGTCTTGATGAATTGTCCTGATGATGAGGAACCATCGGCCTATTAGGCCGAAAAACTTGAAATTGATGAGTTCGTTGTTATCCGGCCAGAGCAAGAAGCGTGCGCCGATTTGATTCGAAAATTTTGGGCCTATGTGGCCGAATGCTATACAGGCGATCTCATTTTTTAGGAAGAAACACCAACATCAGATGGCGATGAGATACAATTAGAAGAACTAGGAACGGCGCCAGCCAAGCTCGATGACATCAAAATCCAAGTACATAATCCTGTCATCGAGGTAGAGTTGGGCACCGAAGATGATTACAGGCCAACTTACATCAGCGCATTGCTCGATGATGGCTAGAAGGATCGATTGATCCAAGTATTAAAGAAATACATGGATTGTTTTGCCTGGAATTACGACGAGATGCCAGGATTGAGCAGGGAATTGGTAGAACATCGTGTTCCAATACATGAAGGGTACTTACCCCGGAAACAGCCCCTGAGAAGGATGTCCGTCGAGGTATGCAAACTAATCAGGGAGGAGATTGAAAAATTACTGAAGGCCAGTTTCATCGAGGTGGCCCGGTATTCGGAGTGGGTAACCAATGTTTTTCCCGTGATGAAGAAACAGAGCAGAGGTACTCGCCGATAGAAAAGGTATGCCTTGCATTGTTTTTCTCTTGCAAAAAATTACGTCGTTATATCTTGCCTGTGAAATTGTTAGTTTTTCTAGTATTGATGTGATAAAATATATGATAGCTAAGCCTGTGATGAGGGGACAGATCGGTCGATGGGCCATCCAATTGATGGAATATCAGTTGCAATACGTACCGCAAAAAGCAGTCAAAGGCCAAGTATTGGCTGATTTTCCGGTTGACCATCCATGTATCGATATTGATCAGACCGTTCTCAAGGAACTGGACTTGATGTCAGTGGAGATCAAGCCATGGACATTGGCTTTCGATGGGTCTAGAACCGACAGACTATGCGGAGTAGGTATCGTTTTGATTTCCCCATCAAATGTAAAAACTAAGTTATCAATTCAATTTGACTTTGAATGCACGAATAATCAGGCCGAATACGAAGCCTTGATTATCGGACTAAAAATGCTCATAGAGCTCAATTGTAAATCTGTTGTCATTGTCGGGGACTCGCAGTTAGTCATCAGGCAGATACAAGGTACGTATAAATGCCGAAACCCTACACTTGATAAATAGTACCTAACTATAATGTCTTTGTTGTCGGAATTTTTTGATGCACATGTTATCATGTGACAAGAGGAAATAATAGCGAGGCCAACAGTTTGGCCCAATTGGCGACTAGTATCGATCTACCTGATGACGTCGAGGAATCTCATTATGTCGTCAGGAGACGACACGGTCCGTCATTCATGTATCAGGATAATATTCTGACTTTTTTGAGTGTATTTCAGGATCACGATGACTGGAGAGAGCCGATCAGAAAATATCTGGCTAATCCGTCTGATAAGGCATCTCGACAGACAAGGCTCAGGGCAGACAATTATGTCTTGATGGGAGAACATTTGTTCAGAAAAAGCCATGATGGTGTACTCCTGTTATGCGTCGATCAACAGGAAGCCATGAGAATTATGATGGAAGCTCATGAAGGGATTTATGGGGCCCATCAAAATGGCCACAAATTGGCATGGCTATTGCGCCGATATGGCTACTATTGGCCAAAAATGGTGGGAGATTGTGTACAGTTGGCAAAAGCATGCGAGAAGTGCCAACGGTGTGGGGTAATCCCAAGGATCCCCATCGAGGAAATGAATGTGATAATCAAGCCATGGCCTTTCAGATGCTGGGCCATCAATATAATCGGGGAAATTCATCCATCATCTTCCAAGCACCACTGATACATTATTGTGGCCACAGATTACTTTACCAAGTGGGTAGAGGTCAAACCACTCAAACAAGCCAATCAGGCCGAAGTGATGAAGTAGATCAAGGACTTAATCATTCATAGGTTTGGCCTGCCACAAACCATTGTCACTGACAGGGGACTGATGTACGTCGGTCAGGAAATCAAGGAGTTTGCCAGATAAATGGGTTTTGAGTTGGTTCATTCAACATTGTACTACGCATAAGGGAATGGCCAAGCAGAAGCTTCCAATCGAGTCCTTAAGGACATTATTTCGAAAATGATCGAGGAAAACCCAAGAGGTTGGCACTTGATGCTGTCAGAGGGATTGTGGTCTTATCGGACCAGCAAACGGACAAGTACTGGCACCACTCCGTACAAATTAACTTACGGACAGGATGTCGTTCTACCGATGGAAATCAATGTCCGATCACTTCGGGTGATGCAGCAAAATGAATTGATGCCCGAAGAATACACTGAAATTATGCTCCAAGAGCTCGATGGACTGGACAAAGTCAGGGTTGCCGCTTTAGATAAAATTGAGGCACAAAAGAGGTTAGTCGCCCGATGCTACGATAAAAAGATACGCAGGAAACAGTTTGACGTCGGGGACATGGTCTGAAGAACTGTTTTGCCACTTCATCAGCGCGAGAAAAAATTATGGCAAATGGAGCGCAACTTTGAATGGAAGATATTTGAAAAAGTTTAGACCAACCCTTTGGGAATCAATATGTCTAGATCATCAACGATCTTTGGAGTTAGAAATCGAACGGCGTCAGGAGTATTTTAATGCGCCGATTCCCTTGGAAATATATGTTTGGATTAGTTTCCAGCATTTTTGCTTTCTGTTTATTTTTCTTGTTTATCAGACTTATTTAGACTTAATTTGATTTCCATTTTTGTTTTTAGTGCTCAAAAATTTTGTCTAAGTGCCTTATTTACTTTATCAAAGTAAAGGTGTCCTGATTTCAAAATCTTTACAAGGATCCTTTGTTTAGATTAATCTTCTGTGTTTGAGTTTTGACCAGCTAAATTTAAGGATCATCAACTTGGCAAGGTGTGCAAGCCCTCAATGCAACCTTTGCTACTCCTTTGAACTAAGTTGGCTATTTAGCTAAGTTGCAAAGATGTGTTCTTCTATCAAAGAAATGGTGGATGACGAGTTATTTACCATTAAAGTGGAAACATTAGTTCAAGGTCTCTTGGCTTAAGTCAGCCGAGACTGGAATTCTAGCTGTTCATCAGGGCATTAAAGGTGCCTCCGTTTTTTATGAAGGTACTTAAGCTACTTGTGACAATGTTTGATTGTCAAATCAAGACCAATAAAAATAAAACAGCAGAAGATCCTTTAACTGGAAGAAATAAAACAAGTCTGTGGCTATCAAGCCATTACATCTAAGCAAATCTAGCTAATCAAAAGATGTCTTTGGCCAACAGGCCATTAAAACAAAATCCTAAAATTGGCACAAGCGCCATTTACCATGGCACGCAGGCCAGAGAGTTAAAAAACATCATTGGAGAAAATCTTGAGTAAATCGGCTGAGGAAGTCTTTAAGGGCAGCCTCAATCCTAGCCTGATCTGTGGTAGCCTAAATCCTCAACAGCCCTAGATTCCTCTATCAAGGCATTGGTGTTACCTAGCTGGTCTGCAAGAGAATCTGCCTCTACAGAGTTGGAATGGAGTTGAGCATCCACTTCAGCTAACTTTTTTTGCAACTCGTCAATATCCATGACCAACTTGGTCTTAGAAGCATCCAGAGAGGTTTTGGCTTGATTGACACGAACCCTTTTAGCGTAAAGATCATCGAATTGAGTGAAGAGGGCCTCGACGGGGGATTCGAAGGAGTTTATGGCCTTGATAGTTCGATCGTTGTCCTTAAAGTTATTCCTCATCTTGTGGAATTGATGGGCGAAGGCAGAGTAGAAAGTACCTTTGTCATCAGGCAATTTAGCAACGGAAAGCTTCCTCATCAGGCAGTCTAAGGATGGGCCCAAGTTGATCATCAGGACATCCAGTGGCTGGCTTTCGAAATCGGATAAGGCCCTCTTCAAAGTGGCAAGCTCAACCACAGTAAAGGTCACTTGGCCTGGTAACTCAGAGGCAGTTGATTGTGAATTCGAAGAGGAGCTAGGAAGAGGCATAGCTCTGATGCCTGACAGTCGAGCCAACACCTGTGCAAGCTTATCTGAGCCCGTCAAGGCATGGCCAGAAGATGGTGGCTGAAAAGAAGCATAAAGAAAGGTTAGAAAATCCAAAAATTCCACTTCAGAAGAGCTAGGCTGAGAAATAACCTGAGTTGTTGGCAAAGGAGTCACAACAGGAGTTATGACAAGAGGATCAGGGACAATGGCCTTGGACACAGGCCCCGATTGCCTAAACTGAGACTCTTCAGACCTTTCCCCAGTTCGAGCCTTGGCCACAGCCTCCTTTTTAATCTCAACAGATGGAGTGGGGGAGACATTCATCGGACCCATCCCTTCATCCTGTTGCTCCTCTTCATCAGAGCTTGGAAGTAAAATCCTCAATCTTCTTTTAGCAGCAGGTAGGCTGGATGGAGTGGGCAGTCGAGAGGATCTCCTCTTAAGTGGAACAATCAAGCTAACCTCCTAAACAAATAAATAAGGCCATATGTTATATAAAGGCAAAAGAAATTATAAGAACAAAGGAAAACTACCTCCACGTCAGAGCTGCTTACGACTATGGCACTTGTGCCACCTCGACGTAGGAAGAGCCGACGGGAGCGTCTGACATAAAGGACTGTACCTTCTCTTCATCATGCGAGTCAGAGGCTCGAAGGGACACAGAGAGGTCGAGAGATGAAGAGAGAACTGGCTCGACGGGCTGGATGGTAACTCCCTCAGGAATAGAAGCTTCTTTCTTTTTAGTTACTTTCTTCTTACTAGCCTGAGAAGTGGACCCCTTCTTCTTCCCTGTCAAGCCAACGGATGGATAAGAGACCGAGTTATAAAATAACTCAAGGTAAACGATTAAAACTACCTGGCTCATCGAGGGCATATGTGGCACCTTCCCAGAACTCACACAAAAGATATATTTTTTGCCATGACTTGCGGGTCATCGGCATTAAACCCCGTAAAAGATACATGAGGACGGACCCCGTGGATAGATTGGGCCGTTGGGAGTTTGGATTTAGGGGCATCAGGAGGAGACACATATTGGAGAGCCATATCAGGGATAAAGGGTAAAGAAGGACCTAAGGGTTTGTAAAATGTGTACCAAGGAGCTACCTCTCCTGGTCCACCACGCTTTTTGGCCAATTTCCAGTGAGCCAAACATGGCTTTTTCTATCCTATCCTTTTTCAACAACTCAAAATTGGCAGCCGCTTTCCTAAGGACTTGATCCTTCTTAGTAGGGTCCCAAATAACATTGTAGAAATTTTGGAAACGAGATATTAGATAAGGCATACCTTTCTTGGCTGTTTTCAGTGACTGGGCAGTTGGTTCAAGGAATGGACCATCAGTGGAAATGACATCAGGGTGGTCAGGAATATTGAATGTTGGTCCCAAGTGGTCAAATTAGGTCTAGAGGGGGGGGGGGTGAATAGACCTCTGAAAATATTTTTTTTGGACTTAAAAACTTTTCAGTCGTCTGTCAGCAGACTAAGCTTATAAAGAACAGTAAGCTGACTAAGCTGATCGTGAACAAATCTTGAACAGCAGAGTGACCACTCTTCTTATAGTTACTTAGCAGATTTCAGCAAGAAATAGTTTTACAAGAGTATACTTGCAGCGGATAATTTGTAAGTGTTTTTCCCAAGTAGACTAAGTCTTTCAAAGATTTTGTCCCCAATTTTAAAACTCCTTCAAAATCTTTAATCAAATGTTTCAAGGTGTTAACTTATGCAACTTAAAAATATGCAAGAAAACTTATGCAAAAATAACCCAAAGAATTTTTATAGTGGTTATATGGATAAAAATCCTTTAGTCCACTCTTCCAAATCACTCAGATTCTGGGTTATACTATAAACACAAAGTTTACAATATTTCTCCACTTACGCCAAAACAACAAATGAGAAGGCCGCAAGCTCACAATAGGAAATCACTAAGAAGACCTATCGTCTGAAGATATATCACTCACAAAGATGGATCTACACTCCGCACAACACTCAACTAATACAAATTCACTCAGAAAATGTTTTCTTTTTGGCTTCAACTTGGTTTTTGTCAACAAATGACTCCACCAGACGAGTGAGCTGTTCTTGAGCTTCTTGAGACATAGAGAAAATTCTGCTTCGGAAATAAAATCTCAAAGTGTTGTTGTGTATTTGCTCTTTCAAATTAGCTCTATTTATACTCAGATTTAAAAATGTGACCGTTGAAGAAAATCACAAATCAAATCCATAGCCTTAGCCCAATTTTCAGAACGGCTCCCTGCTACAGTACTTTCTGCTGTACTTTCCTGTAGCTGCATTAAATGCACCCTGTTGATCCGAGAATAAACTTCAATCATTTGCCATTACTACCCTTCTCTTACAACATTTATTACACCAAGTGCATTTATTACCGTTGGACTAACTCCTTGATCTCTTCTACTTTGCTGATCAAAACAACCCTGCTGATAGATACCATGCTGATCAAACTCTGAACCCATCTGATTTGAGTCAGCTGATGGTCTACCCTTTTGATTGCTATTTCAGCATAAGATAACTAGTCTTCTGGGCTTAGAATTTTGGACCCTTCTGATGTCTTCTTTACTTGGTCAAAATTCTTTTAAGGGACCTAAGCTTTCCATACTTAGCTGATTTTGACGTTTTGGAAATCATCAAAACTTTCCCTTATCTTCTTATCTTCATTGCACTTCATCTTCATCTTCATCCAACAATTTTCCCCTTTTTGATGATGACAAAACTTCAGCTAAGTACCTATACCTAAACTAAATTTTTTATCCTCAAAAATTTCTGAGATAGAAATAGTTTATTGGATTTAAACTTGTACTTTTATAGATTCAGAAAAGATTACAGATTACAAGTTTAGTAGATGAGATGTGCACAAAGAAAATTTACAAAGATTTCAAGCATAAGTAATTTAGTCTAGTCTTGTCTTTTGTCTTCTGGCTTGTCCTCTTCATCTTCAGGTTTGGAAGTTTCAGCTTCTAACTCCTTGAAGAATCTTTGCCTTAAAAGCTCCATCTTTTTGTACTTGACATCAGGATTAAGCTGTTCTTCAGCTGAGTCCTTAGCAGCAGCAATTTCTTTATCAGTCTTTGTTGTTCCCTTAGGATTTCCTTCAGCTTCAGTTTCATCAGCTTCCTTTTCTTCTTCTGTAATTGACTGATCTATTGGTCTGTTTGTGCCTTCATTTTCTTCATCAGCATTTTCATCTTTGGCAGATTCATCCAGTAATTCAGTTTCTTCAAATTCAGCAGTCTTTGAGAAAGATGTGTCATCTTGTCTATCTTTTTTTTCACTAAGTACCCTATCATCCCCCTTTTTGTCATCATCAGCAGGGTTGATTGGATATTGTGGTAAGACTGGTGTAACTTGAAGCGTATCACAGAGAAGTCTGATGTTTTCGTCTATTGCATTAATTTGAGCGCCTTGTCTGAGTTGTTGGGCTTCAAATACATCCATTTCGGTAAGCACAATGTCCCCTTGGTCACCTAGCTGAATCTAAGTTGTTAGTATCATATCAGTAGATGCCTTGAAGTCCTTCATCATATTTTCTAAGGTTTCATCCTGTGCTGTTATGGCCATTTCAACAGTCTCAGTAATTTGTCTCCAACCAGCAGCAGTGCTTTGAGTTCTTGCTCTGAGCATGTCCATGTCTAGTCTGATAGTCTCTACATTATGAGCAGTGTCTTCTATCAGAGAAGTAGGAATAGCAGCAGCTCTTTGGGTTGGTTGATTTATAGCAGCCAACAGGTTGGCAGTTAACCTCTCTTCTAATTCCTTCATTGAAGTTGAAATCATCTGTTGAATTGAGTTCAACAGAGATGGTTGTATGCTCTGGGAAGTAGAAGCAACCTCTGTTTGAACAGGAGGTAGGACAATGCTTTCTTTTTCTGTTATCTGTTCTGCTGGACCAGGAGTACTCTCTTTCTCCTTGGTCTGGTCAGCTTGACTAGGAGTGCTTTCCTTCTCCTTAGTCTGATCAACTGGTGGTGTTTGGACCTTTCTAGTATCTGCATCAATAATCACTTTACCATCATTATTTAAAATTATTCTATGAGTAATCCAGGTCATGTTATCTATTGGAATAAATGGAGAGATTGGATCCTCAGGAAGTTCCTCATAAGGCTTGATGGTAGGTCCATAGACAATTTGTTTCAAACTTGGAAGAGGGAGCAATGAACTTGGCTGTCCCTTCATCTTCCTAGTTCTTTTGGCCCAGGTTTCCATGGTTGTGGAAACTGCCAGCTTGATTGCACGTTCCTTTAGATCTTCATCTCAGCATACTCTTCTGGAATGGAATCATAAAACTTTTTGGCCTCAGCTTTTACCAGATGACTGATCTTCAGTCTCACCATGTCTAGAAAGAATTTTGAGTCCAATGCTTGAGATATAGAGTTTGTTCCAAGCCACTTCATGACCCAGGCTTCTTCACTTGTAAAAGCCTTCCAGTTGGCAATCTGATCCTTACTATTCAACAAATGATACTCTCTCCATCTGTTATACCTAACTTTTTCTTTGATGAACATCGTCTGACGAGTAATTCTGTCATTTTCAGCTTCCAGGCGTGCAATGAATTCATAAAAAACAGCAGGATCATCTCTAACAATTTCCAATGCTAGTTTCAACTCTGCTCTCTCTTAGGTTGCACTTCTGGTGTAGGCATGACTTGCCTAAGCTTTGTAGGATCTCTTTGTTCTCCAATAACAATGCCACCAGCTTGCCTTGGACCATGAGAATCCTTAGCACTGGCTTCTATGGCAGTAGCCAACTCTGCAGCTTCAATGGCATCTCTCTCTTCTTGAGTCATCTTACTGGCTTCCTCTTCCAGTCTTTTGAGCTCAAGTGCCTTTTGACGATCCTCTTCAGCCTTTTCAGCAGCTTTCCTTTGTCTCTCAGCTTCATCCAATTTCTTCTTTTCCGCTGTAGAGAGATAAGGGATTACAATTTTGCCAGTTCTTAGTTTCTTTGCTTCAGGACTTTCCACAGCCTGTAGTGGAATGGCATCAATAGGAGTAGGATGCAGAAGGAGTGCATTTCCTTCATTTGTTGTGCCAGTCTGCTGTTCTTCTCTATCATTAGCAGACAATCCAACAGTCGAGTCTCCAGCAGGCTCTTCAATAATAATTGGATTTTCTGCTGTTGCTGGTATCTCTCTTACTGTTTCAGGTGACTTTTCAGAGAATTTGACCTTCCTTTTTGCTTTTGACTTGGTCATATTTCCTGAAGGTTGAGGTTTAGGTAGTCTTTTCACAGAACTTCTTGTCCTCATTCTTTTTGTAACTTGAAGAGGAACAGCTTCATCCGATTCTGTTCTTTCAGGAGATGATCCAGTCTCCATTTCATCATGTTCTTTAGCAAATTCACTGACTATCTTGTCAGGAACTACAATCTCAGGCTGAGCTGATCCAGCTTCAACAGTAGTACTCACTATTTGATCAGCAGATGCACTGGTCTGACCAGCCTTTTTGCTTTTCTTGGCAGGGGGCCTTAGCATGCTTGACAGGAGCCTTTCTTTTAGAAGTAACTTCACTTCTAACTGGCTCATACAACTTGAATTCTTTGGCAGGATGGACAGGCTTTCCATTTATCACTTGACAATTCAAGCGTAAGAACAGATGACTGAGCAGAATGCCATACTTGGTCTTCTTATCACTCAGCAGAACAGATACATGAGTAGCCCAGTTAACCTTTAAACCATAGAAAATGCAAATCATTGTGAAATACCTCTTTCTGGGTAATCCGTCTAGAGAACCAGTGTTGCAGTCCAACACCTTCGCAATTATATCAGCAAACCTCTGATACTCATTCTTCAGCTGAGTTTTCATCAGAGTCCCTGACATTTCCTCTCCCTCCTTGGCACAAATTAGCCAAAACTCCTCCTCTTTCTCAGATCCTAGATCTGTTACATCTTCTCCTTCATTTTTCAGCCCATAAATTTCACTTAAAACGGCAGCAGATATGCAAATCTTCTTTCCCCCAATAGTGACAGTCATAGTTGTCTTATTACCGTTGAATTTTCTGGTTCTGTAGAAATCAGCAACATCGTCCAGAAATACATGTTCCTCATGAGCTTCTAGAACAGGTACCAACGATGATTCCTTGATTTTCTTCATGATTTCCCTCATCAGATCAGTACCAGTAGAGAAGAATTTGTCATAGCTTAGAAACCTTCCTTCAGCAATAGTCATTTCGTGATTAAGTGATGTGAATCTGTAAAAGATTGAGAGCTAAAGAACAGAGAGCTTAGAGAGTTAGAGAATTTGGGAATTTTGTGTGCGTAAGTCGACTGATCTGTTCAGATCGGAATTTATGCGTTTCTTTTGTTTTGGTTACCGTGATTAATATGGACCGTAAGATTGATCTGACAGATTATAAATCGAATGGGTGAGAATTGCGGATTTCAAATTTATAAAATTGATGTCAGATGAGCGGGAATAGCTACTAATCTTCCTCTGCTGTTTGTCAATCCAGCAAGATAATTTGATCTTCAATCTTCAAGAATGAATATATCTTTTAGCAGCATAACTTCAACCAACTGTCATTAACTGATTTCATCTCTAGAATAGAAGTACCGCTAGTCTTACACGTTCCCCCTGAATTTGAGATTTCATGAGTTAATTAGTCTGTTGACAATTAACCTTGAAGATGATAATGGATTATTGTGCTGATGAACTTCAGTCTTCTGATAAGTTCCCTTGCATCCAAATTCCGTAGTCCTAGTTCAGCTCTTAGAGTTGAAAACCTTACTTCACTTAAAGGTTTAATGAAAATGTCAGCAATCTGATTGTCTGTATGAACATACTCAATCATAACATTTCCTGTTTCCACATGATCTCTAATGAAGTGATGCTTGATCTCAATATGTTTAGTCCTTGAATGACTCATAGTATTCTGAGTAAGAGAGATTGCACTTGTATTGTCACAGTAGATTGGAATTCCACTGATTTTGATATTGTAGTCTTCTAGTTGATGCTTCAACCATAGTATCTGTGCACAGCATGCTCCAGCTGCTATATATTCAGCTTCAGCAGTAGATATGGATACTGATCAGACGACTGCCTAAGAACTGACAGGCACCTGTTGTGCTTTTTATGTCAATCTTGCAGCCAGCAAGGTCAGAATCTGAATATCCAATATGCTCAAATCCAGATTCCCTAGGGTACCACAATCCCAATTCTTGAGTGCCTTTTACATATTTCAGTATTCTCTTTGCAGCTAAGAGATGAGATTCCTTAGGATTTGATTGAAATCTCGCACAAAGCCCAACAGAGTACATAATATCAGGTCTGCGAGCTATTAAGTATAACAGTGACCCAATAATTCCTCTGTATTTGGTTATGTCCACTGATTTGCCATCTTCATCTTTATCCAAACGAAGACTAGTAGACATTGGAATGTTAGCAGTAGAGCTAGTTTCCATACCAAATTTCTTAAATAGATCTTTTGTGTATTTTGCTTGGCTGATAAAAATTCCATCAGACAACTGTTTTACTTGCAAACCAAGAAAATAATTAAGTTCTCCCATCATGCTCATTTCAACCTTGTTCTGCATCAGCTTTGAGAACTTATCACACATCTGTTGGTTGGTTGAACAAAAAATAATATCGTCTACATATATTTGCACAAGTAATATGTGATTCTCCCATTCAATAGTGAACAAGGTCTTATCTACCATACCTTTACGAAATCCTTTAATTAAAAGAAAATCAGATAGGGTATCATACCATGCTCTTGGAGCCTGTTTCAGTCCATAGAGGGCTTTCTTCAGACGATACACCTTGTCTTCTTGTTGATAAGCTTCAAATCCAGGTGGTTGTTCAACATGCACTTCTTCTTGCAATTCTCCATTTAGAAATGCTGACTTCACATCCATCTGATAGACAGTGAAGTTCTTGTAAGCAGCATAGGCAAGAAACAGTCTGATTGCTTCAAGTCTTGCCACTGGTGCAAATGTTTCATCAAAATCAATTCCTTCTTCTTGACAATAACCCTTGGCCACTAATCTTGCTTTATTTCTGGTGATAATACCATCTTCATTCATTTTATTCCTGAAAACTCATTTAGTGCAAATTACTCTTTGATGACTTGGTCTTGGAACTAAGTACCATACTTCATTCATTTCAAATTGATTTAACTCTTCTTGCATAGCTTCAATCCAGAAGGAATAACTGAGAGCTTCTTCAATTTGTTTAGGCTCTATTTGAGATAAGAAACTGACAAACATAGCATCTTGTGCAGCAGCTCTTCTTGTCTTCACTTTATCCAAAGGATCACCAATCACTAACTCTGGTGGGTGATTCTTGAGCCATCTGAGACCAGGTTGCAGGTCTGAATGTTGTCCTCTGTTTTGATCTTGCAACACTACTATTGGAGATTCAGTAGTAGTCTGTTGAACAGTTCTTGTCTGTTGAACAGTCTCTGGTCTGTCAGCTGTTTGCAACTCGTCTGTTAGACAATTAGCACTGTGATTTTGAACAGCATTTGAGTTAGCAGCTGAATTGAGATCAGGTAGTATGATGGGAACATATTTTTCATTCTTTCCAACATTCAACTTCTGTAAATCAGTAGACAGATCTTGATTAGTACTTTGATTCTTTTCGGAAGATTGACTTGGCTCATCAAATACTACATGAATGGACTCCTCTATAAGTAAAGTTCTTTTGTTAATGACTCTGTAAGCTTTACTAACAGTATAGTATCCTACAAAAACAGCTTCGTCAGCCTTTTCTGCAAATGCAGTAAGGTGATTTTTCCCACTGTTCAATACAAAACATATACAACCAAATATCTTAAAGTAGTGAATGTTTGGCTTTATGTTGTTCCAAACTTCATATGGAGTTTTGTTCTGATTCTTCTTGATCATACATCTGTTCTGGGTAAAGCAAGCTGTGTTTGTGGCTTCTGCCCAAAATCTTTGAGGCAGCTTAGCTTCAGCTATCATTGTTCTGACAGCTTCCTTCAGTGTTCTGTTTCTCCTTTTAGCAACACCATTCTGTTGAGGGGTTCTAGCAGCTGAATACTCATGATATATTCCTTTGATATTACAATACTCTTCCACAGTAGAGTTTGTGAACTCTGTCCCTCTATCTGATCTGATCTTCAATATTTTTGTGATTTTCTCATTCTGGATCAGTTCTATCAGATTAGTAAGATGTTCCTTGGTTTCACTTTTCTTCTTCATGAAGATCACCCAAGTATATCTTGAATAATCATCCACAACAGCTAGGCAGTATTTCTTTCCACCATTGCTGACTGGATGAATGGGTCCAAATAAGTCCATGTGTAGCAGCTCCAAGATTCTGTCAGAAGATTGGTGCTTCTTGCTTTTGAATGATGACTTGATTTGTTTCCCTTTCTGACATGCGTCACAGAGCTTATCCTTGCACATGACTGTTTTTGGAATCCCTTCGACCAGATCATTCTTTATTAGTCTGTTTATGGTCTTGAAGTTTAAATGATTCATCCTTTTGTGCCACAGCCAACTGACTTCACTTGGTGTTGATGCCGCCAAACAAATACTTGAATTCTTGTCAGCAGAATTCCAGTCGACTATGTAGACATTTCCTTGTCATCTTCCAGATAAGATTACCTTCTTTGTACCAATCTGTTCAACGTAGCACTTATCTGTTGAGAAGATGACTGAATATCCTTTGTCACAAAATTGACTTATGCTCAGCAGGTTATATTTTAAGCCTTTAGCATATGAGACGTCAGATATCTCAATGTTTCATTTGATTAATCTTCCTTTAGCTACAATCTTGCCTTCCTTGCTGTCTCCAAAAGTGACCTTTGGACCATCCACAGCAACAGCATCAGTCAGCTCATGTATGCTTCCACACATGTGCCTTGAACAACCACTGTCCAAGTACCATATCTTCTCTACTTTACTCCTACTCCTAATCCTAACCTACAAAACAAAAATAAAATTGTTTTAGGTACCCTTATTGAGAGGGTCCTGAAGGATTAGTTCCACCTTTGACAACCCAAGATGTTGATGTCTTAGGCTTCTTAGGCTTTTGAGTTTTGACAAGAGCATGAACAGTTTTATCTTCATCATAGTCAGCAGATAAGTCAGGTTGATGATCAGTATGATAAGGAAAATGTTCATAAGCAGGGTAAGGTGCATGATAAGCAGGGTATGCATGCATTGGATGAGCAGGGTATGGTGCATAGTAAGTTGAAAATTGAGGTGCATGATACATAAGAGGATATGCAGCAGGTTGCACATAATAAGATTCATTTCCATACCAAGCATTTTGATTTTTCTTGTTCTTATGCTTCTTTGGTTCACTAGATGCTTGCTCATTAACAGACGACCTAGTTTTACCACTAGTCTGATTCAATTTAGCTTTATCAGCAGACTTCTTAGGACTCTGCTGTTTGGTCTTACCAGTCTGTTTTCCTACACTAGGCTCTTTGCTCTTTTTAGCCTTAGGATATTTCTTCTCCTTTAACACTTTCTCTGTTGAAGCAGGTTTAGTAGTCTAAACATACAAAATGACCTTACTATTGTCAGCAGATATAAATTTTTCAGTATGGTTCAGTTCTAACTTATCCTGTTCTAAAGGCATCTTCTGTTTACTAGACATATGAGTGGATGCAACAAATGATTTATCATGAGACTCAATAACCTTTTCAAGTTCCATGATTTTTCCTTTACAAACTTCACATTCAGCTTTCAGAGATTCATATTCTTGCTCAAGCTTTTTATATTCAGCTGATTCTCTTGGCTTTTCAGCTTTGAGTTTCAGTGAACTATTTTGCTCTTTTAGCAAGATCATCTCTTCCTTAAGCTTTATATATTCTTCAGCAATACCAGTATTGTTAAGCATCATTTGTTCAAATGAATTAAATAATTCATTATCAAGAGGAGTTACCTCATCCTCAGAGTCATCAGATTCCTTGGCCATCAGGCAGATGAGAGCAGGGTTCTCTTCATCAGAAGACTCTTCATCAGAAGTGTCTGAGTCTGAATCAGATGAGTAGATAGCAGTCAGCTTTTCTGCTTCAGCTATCATTGCCTTGCCTCTCTGATGCTTTATTTCCTTTCTGATTGTCTTCTCTTCTTCAGTGTATTTCTCTGCTTTTGGATATGGACAGTCTCTGATGAAGTGTCCCAATTTCCTGCAGTTATAACACATTAGTTTGGATTTGTAATCATCCTTATCTTGAAAAGAAGAGTTAGGTTTAGAAGTAGAAGCATTGTTATATTTGTTCTTCATTTTTCTTTTGTAGAACATCTTGAAATTATTCATCAGCAATTCTACATCTCCAGCTGTGTACTCCTTTTTGTTGAGTAATGTGGCTTCATCAGATGAATCCACTTCTTTGCTTTTCTGTGCTGGTCTTCTGGGATTTTCAGCAGCAACCAGGGCAGCTGTGGGTCCTGAAGTTGAGGTTTCTTCAATTCCGATTCTAGGCAGTTTATACTCGTACGCCTTGAGTACTGAGAACAGCTCTGTAAGAGATATTTTTCCCAAATCTCTTGATTCTTCCATTGTTGTCACCATCATGTTGAACTTTGAAGGTAAAGCCTTCAGCACTCTGATGGTTATCTCCTTATCCGTGAAGGTTTTTCCAAGCTTTAAAACTCCATTTAATGTTCTGGTGAACCTGGTATCCATGTAAATCCTATTACATGATAATCATTAACGGCTGGATTCCTTCACGCCAGAACCATGGTCCGATCTCTCTTGTTCTTTCCGTTAACTAGAATCGCTTTCTGAGCTACCAGAATCATCACTACTCGAGCTGCTCCCTCCTTCATCATTACCTTGCACATCAGCTGCAGATCTACTCGAATTGGAAGACGGAGTGCATTGCTCTCCCTGATCGCGGGAATCCCCTTCAATGTCCACATCCTCATCCTCGGATTGAGCTTCGAGCACATCAGGATTTGGCATTGGCACTCCAAATTCATCAAGAAATGGAGCGAACTCGTGGTCGGCTATGTCTTCGAGCTTGGGAGGAAGAGAAGAAGCCTTATAATCTTTCCCGAAAATATTCTTATAAGGATCCATATAAGGAAGATAATCATCAAGGTCGCCTTGAATCCTTCCGGCTGTGAGGAGATGCTGAATTCCTTTATAGTAGAAGGCTTGATTAATTTCACCCGACCGCAAGCGAACTAAGGCGTCAAGAAAGGGTGACTCTAGAAATTCTCTTATGGCAGGGAGTCTGCCTTCTTCTCGACCTCTGGCATAGGCCTGTTCGGATAATGCCTTAGCCTGCTCAAGATCCGATCTCAATTTGGCTACCTCTTCCTCAAGGGCCCTCTTTCCGTCAAGGCCCTTCTTGACCTCCTCGAGCTCCTTTTCGACCTCGGATAACTTGGTCGTAGTATCCCTCAACTGATCAGCTTTGGTAGCCTCCGCCGTAAGGACATTATGAAGGGCACTCTGAGCCATCTGAGATTCCTCATTTAAGGTGGCCAATCGGTAAGCTTGATGACTGTACAAGTCTCCGACCTGGAGAGGAAATTAAATATTAAAGGCGAAGCGAAGATTTTGAGGAAAAGTTAGTATTTGTGAAAAACTTGTATACCTTCTGAAGAGCATAGGCAAAGTCACCCGCGAGCTCGAAGTCGTTTTTAAGAAACAGCGCGGTATTATCATCCTTAAATCTCCCGGCCAGGAACATCCGAAGAGACTTATCCACTGCATGTTCCCTGTCCGGACCCAAATCGAACTCGATGGTTCCATCTTTCGAAAACCCGGCGGCCCTCGGCCCCTGGAGATGGTCCTCTATAAAATCCGCCAGGTCAGGTTCGGAATGGCCCGCCCGACATCGGATCGGATCCGGTCCTCGACTAAAAGGCTTCACCTTTCTGGAAGACTCGGGGGTATCACTACTTCTCTTACGAGCCATTCTCGCCTCCAGCATCTTCTGAGCTCGGACCTCTTGAAGGGCATAATGACTGAGTCCTGCTTCATTCGGATTAGAAGAGTTGGTTGGACAAACGGACCGAAGACCGAAATCTCGAGATCGAGAAGTTTTCCCGATCGCAGAGCGAGGTTGGGAAGTTCCCGCGATGGCAGTTTCGGAATAAGTCACCACGGCGTTCGAAACCACGGCGGTATCGACCCCAGGAGCGGACTTTACTACCTTACGGGAAACTTTTGATGTTTGGCGACGAGGTTGACCTTGGATACCCTTCGAAAAGGAAGCGACAACGGGACCAGCTATCGATGTTCGGAATTTATCAACGATCCCAACTGAGGAAATAAAGGGAATTAGCTATAGCCGTAAAAAAAAAAAAAAAAATCGATTGGAGGGGGCATTCGCAGGATCAATTGAAGCTTTTCCATAATCGATTGGAAGGGCAGGAAAAGAGCACGAGCTGAGCTCCGCTAATCGCAAAACCGCCTCCTGGGTCATTATATGAGTCTGATGAGGATCAGCTCGAAGAGATTGCAAGAATTTGTCTGAGATCTCATGAATCATGTCTCCCTTGAGACATCGTTTGCCATAGATCCATGATTTGGCACCAGGCCACTCATGCGGAGTAGGCTCGAGATTATCCTCAGAAGGCGGAGAATCTGGACCTCGAACAAAAAAGAATTCATGTTTCCAACCTTTCAAATTGCTACTAACGTTGGATGATAAGATCGACGTTTTCGGTCTCTGAGAAAAATATACGTAACCAGCGTTCGAAGCCGTGGAAGAGCTCATTTGAAAAATTCTCCAGAAATTTTGGAAGGCTGCCTTCTTTCCTTTGGCCTTCCTCAGCACGCAAAAGGCTATTATAAGTCCGATCGAGTTCGGGAGAATTTGAGAAGGGGTTAGCTGAAACGCTATCAGAATACTACAGATCAAAGGAGGGAGAGGAATGCGTAGACCATAATGGAAATGTTTAGTGTAAAAAGCTTGACATCCCTCAGGAGGATCGGTAACTCGTTGTTCGGGGCTCGGGATGACAATATAATATCCGATGACGATATACTGACCAAACTCCGCCTCCAATTGCTCCCGATCTTTCTCAGTAAAAGAACAAATGATCTCATCTGCCCTATCCTCAGTCATATTTAACCCCGCACTGGTTGATGGCTCCACCCAATTATAGATCGTAACCACTACACCTCCGCCTATTTTATACTTCTTTTGTTCTTTCTCCCCTAATGGAAGGTCGTCATCCTCCTCGATTTCCTCGTCGGAGACTGTAGCCTCGCTCGAGTTATTATCTCCGGTATCCTCCGATTCATTACCCGATTCTCCCCCGTCCCTGTCGGACTCGGAACTGGGATTTGGCTCTCCTTTGTTCTCCATCACGGATGGTCGAACGTCCTCAATTCGCCCTTCCTCGGGATTATTTTCTCGACCTTCCACTACCAGGGACTTGCCTTTCGGATCTACAGAACTGGACATATTAATCATGCGAAGATTGGTCGAAAGAGATTGCTAAAGTTCACTTATCGATCTATTTGCTCCAATCTAGGGTTTTTTACTCAGAATTTGTGCTGAATAGCGGCCCGCAATCGAGGTGCATATATATAGGGACAAAATGGGAAATTGCAAATCGGTCCCCGAGTAACCGCGACGGTTAAACTCCTCAAGGGTGAACTGGAAGTCATATTTCAAATAATTGCACTTATGGCCCCAATACTTTCTAAAACCACAAAGTGGAAGACCAACATTGCGAAAGATGCATTTACGGGGGCGTCGATTCCGCATTCTGCTTCTTATCTATCTTATCAAAATCAAAGGAATAAGGAGATATTGTTAAAAATCGACTAAAGCATCACATTAAGCGGCAGTAAGAAGATTCTAATTTGGAAATCCTATACAAACACTAGATGACGAGGGTAATATAATAGTGACACCGTTACATAGTTTCCAAGATATGCACTCTTTTTCCCTAGCTCGGTTTTTATCCCAAAGGGTTTTTCCAAGTTAGGTTTTTAATGAGGCATGTCCGAACTTATCTAAAAACGGCTCGTCTCACTCCAGCATTCAATTTATACTTCTTCGAGTTTAAGCTCCTCTTTACACTCGAGAAGTGGGGAAGTATTGATGAGGGGTAACTTGGACCCAAAAATTACTGCGGCCTAGTGAGGTCGGTCATCATTCTCGACCTCATTATCACAAATTCGAGCCCGGAGCACAGGAATCTTACGCTGATTCTAATATGGAAATTCAGGATCCAAAGTCACTGTTGGGCCGACCTCAGGCCCAGGCCTGTGGGCTTAGTAATACACAGCTGTGGGTGGTTCACCTGGTCCCGGGTCTCAACTATAAATACCCCAAGCATTTATGACGACGACACAACTTCCCAGGTGCTCTTCCTTCGAGACTGCTGCTCGGACTCACTTGGGAATAATAGCATAGGCTTTCTTATATGTATTTCACCCTCTAGCTTGTACGGCATCCAATAATGCTCGGATAGGACTCCCATTTCTTGTAATCTGTACTCGATCATCCTGAATTTAATACTATTGATCTGTTATCTCCATCTACATACATTAGCACGACATTTTACACCACCCTTATCGAACTAACGAAAACGCGTAAGATCATCAGGAGTACCCACACTTCATGGTCGATGTCTAGCCACAAGCCCATGAAGCCCAACTTCAGGTGAATTGATATTTGTGAACCTCGTCTCTCTTATAACTGCCATGTACATACGGTCCTTCTATCGACTAATATTCCCGATCAAGACTTAGAGTGTGTGAATTGATCGGCACCTCTAAATTTGTCTCGATAACTATACTATCTAATTCAGGATAATATTCCAGTGTGAGTGCTAAATTTGGAAACCCTTTTCCAAATCCGTCACCGACTACGACCGTAGATTCCTCGAATATATTATCTAAGAATCGTATAGGAAATTATCTCATCCATTACGATGAGTCAATAGATTCCATATTGGTACTAACTACTCGCGTACATGTCTATACGCACCCAACCTAGGCTAAGTGACCTATACCTAGATCTAAGTACGCACTTTCATGCACCGAATTCGCCCTAGCACCTCAAGTCAAAGGACTAAATCGTACACTATTATAATCCTTGAGAAACATCCCATCACCGATATGCGACATGCGCTTCCACAATGGGTTTCTCTGTTCGTGTCGTTCGATGCGTTCAATCTTCTATTGAACCACCTACTCATATGCACTGGCCTCAAATGCCTTGCTCATGAAACGCTACAAATTCACTCCATGTGAATCATGCATACTTGTACAAGTCTTGGCGATTCCTACGATACCCCGTCTCGTTCGGAATCTATGACTTGGAACAGTTTTAAGGTTACGACCTTTGAGACTGTTTCATGATTGCACTCAGTACTGAAGTGAATCGTCCCATAGTCTAACGTAACCTAAAAGTTTCAACCAATCGCTTAAATGTATTCGCGAGAGATGAACTTGGCCATTGTTTATCCTTATACACATATAATTAAACGTGCGTATTATTATAAAATCAAAGATTGTTTCATACAGAATAGACCTATTACAAGCTAGTTGAACTGGCTTGCTGGGCACTATCCTATCAAGTTATTGAATAACTCACCTTAGATTTAGCAGACTTGACATTTAAATTTTACTCCTATCAGCAGCCTATTCACCTGATGGGTTTTAGTAGTCTGATTTGTCTTAGGTAGCTTACTAGGTGTTCTAACCTGTTGAGCATCAGTAGACTTGTTCTTCTAAGCCTCCGATTTTTTTCTATTTAGAGAATGATGCAAGTTTCTTCTAAAGTTCATTTATATCTTCAAAACAAATTGCATACTCAGCTTTTAGAGTTTCATTCTCATGCTCAAGCTTTTTGGTAGTCAGCTGATTCTTGAGGTTTTTTAACCTAAAGTTTCAGTGATCTGATTTGTTCTTTTTAACAGAGTCATCTCTTCATTAAACTTGGCAAATACACACAAACAATATTTGAATTTGTAATTTAGCATTTATTCAAACAATTCAAATAGTGCATTTAATTTACAATAGAAGTTACCTCAGGTTCAGAATCATCATATTCTATGACAGTTAAGCATAGAGTTTCAGGTACTTCTTCAAATTCTTTATTAGACGACTGATGGTCTGAATAAGATGTGCAGGAGTTTATTAGCTTTGCTACATCTACTAAATTTGGTTTGCTCTTACTCAGCTTACGCTCCTTTTTGGCACGCTTTTCCTTTTCAGCAAACTTTTCAGATGATGAGTGAGAATGAACTTTGATCAAGAGTCCATACTCCTCTTCATTATAGTCTCCAAGTTTTGCTTTGGAGGAATCCCTGTTTTCCTGAAAATGATCAGAAGAAGATGAAGTGGCATTTTTATATTTTAATTTCATTTTCTTCTTGTAGAACTTCTCAAAATCATTCAGCAGCAGGGTAACGTCGTCAGCAGTGTAAACTTTTTCTGAACTCAGCAGAGTCTTCTATTTTGACTTGTCTGTTGATTTTCTTGACTTGTCTGATGCCATTAAAGCAGCAGTAGGGTCTGAACTGGTTGACACTTCTAATCCCATTCTTGGCATCTTATACTCAAATGCTTTGAGGGATGAGAACGGTTCGGAAAGGGAAATCTTCCCTAAATCCCTTGATTCTTCCATGGCTGTCACCTTCATGTTGAATTTAGGTGGCAAGACCTTGAGAACTTTTGCGGTGATCTCCTTGTTCGAAAATTCTTTACCAAACCTTAGAACTTCATTCAGAGCTTTGGTAAATCTGGTATCTATATGATCAATAGTTTCACCAGACTTCATCTTGAAATTTTCAAACTCCTCAAGAGCCACACTGAGCTTGTGTTCTTTGATAGTGTCGTTTCCTTCGCTTTGCTCGCAGACTTTATCCCACATCTCTTTGGCAGTTTTGAAATGCTTGATCTTCTGGAATCTTTCTTCGTCTACAGCTTTGAACATAATGAGCTTAGCCTTTTTATCAAGGTTTACTAACTTGACTTCTTTGGGAGTCAGCTCATTCAGCTCTTTGTCAACTATCTGATCTGGATGGCCAGCAACCTTCACAGTCTTCTGAAATCTGAATGGTCCTTTTGTAAAACAAGTAAGCATGTTGTCGTCATAAACGGCAAGAAGGATTTTCATTCTGATTTTCCAGCTTTCGAAATCCATAAGGCCAATGTGAGGAACATGGCTTATGACATCCATTTTTCAAAAAGTTTTTGATTTTCAAAATATGCTCTCTTTTTGAAAAATTTGGAAAACACACCTTGGATCAAGTTCGTTTGATCAGGCAGAGGATCAGATGAACCAATCTGCTCTGATACCACTTGTTGGTCCCAAAACTGGTCAATGAGGTTTAGAGTTGGGGGGAGGTGAATAGACCTCTGAAAATTTTAACATTAAAACTTTTTCTCTAACTTTTTCTGTCAGCAGACTAAGCTGATCTAGAATTCGTAAGACTACTAAGTTGTTCGCGCACAAAGCTTTGAGCAGCAGAGTTGACCACTCATCTGATTTCACTCAGCTGATTCAGATGAAATATCAGAGTTTTAGAAACTAGTTGGCAGCGGATTTATCAAGTGTTTTTCAACCAATCTGTTCCTCTTTAAGTTTTCTCACTCAAAAGATTTTATCCCCAATTTTTACAACTCCTTTGAAAATCTTTTGGTTCAGTTCGTATGTTTGAGTTCTTTTGAAAGTAAGCAAGGTAAAGAAACTACGAATCAAACACACATAATTTTTATAGTGATTATATGGATAAAAATCCTTTAGTCCACTTTTCCAAGTCATGAAGATCTTGGGTTATACTATAATCACAAAGATTACAATATACTCTGCTTACGCCGAACTACAAATGAACTGGCCGTAAGTTCACAATAGGAGATCACAAAGTAAACCTATTCTACAGAGTGTTATCACTTCACAAAGATGGATAACAGCTCCTCGCAACTCTCAGTATTGGAAATCACTCAGAAGACCTATACTACGAAGTTATATCACTCACAAAGATGGATATAAACTTCTTCTCTTTACAGTTGAATGTCACTCAGACAAACAAGAGTTTTGAGCTCTGTTCTTAAACGATTTTAGCTCCGTCAACAAATGACTTCGCTTGTGATCAGACGACTCAACTGATGGATCTCGCTTCTATGATGTGATATTGAATTGTGCAAGCCCCCCTTTCAGATCTCCAGTTAGTCTTCTATTTATACTCTTGGATTTGAATTTCTGCCCATTGAAGATGAGACAGAATTCTACAGTCCTTGAGTTTTGGTCCCCAGTTTCTGGAATGGATCTCTGCAACTGCTACAGTACAGTCTGATGTACTTTCTGTCAGTCGCATTTAATGCACTCAGCTTGTTACCGTTGATAAGCTTACTGACCGTCTTCACTCTGCTGATGGAATTACTCTGCTGATGGCTACTCTGCTGATTCAAGAATGAACACATCTATCTTGACTCGGCTGATGATAACCAATCTGATCTTCACTGATCTGATATCCCACTCGGCTGATTCGGTCACATAGCTTCAAGACCTTGAGAAAGGTTTCACTAAGCTGTTCTTAGTTGATGACTTAACCTTTTGATCTTCAAAACCATTATGGCCTTTTTGTCATCTTCAAAACCTTCTCCAATATTAACCAACAGTCTCGTTCGGAATCTATGACTTGGAACAGTTTTAAGATCACGACCTTAGAGACTGTTTCATGATTGCACTCATACTGAAGTGAATCGTCCCATAGTCTATTGTGATCTAAGGATTTCATCCAATCGCTTAAGTGATTCGCGAGAGATGAAGTTGGCCATTGTTTGATTTACATACTATAAACAAACAAGCGTATTAAGTCATTTATACTAGAGAAAGAATATGATAGTTCTAATACAAGCTAAATATATTGGCTTGCAGGGCACTATCCCATCAAGAAGGATTGCCATGACGACTGAGTGGGACGGAATGTTGTGCATCCTCTTGATTATAGGTATTTCTATGAATAGCAGGCATTTTTCGGTCTATCAATCAAACAGACCCCATGGTGGGCGCCAATTGATTTAACGTGATTTCGTTTGTTCAACAGAAGGAAAGTAAGCATATGTAAAATGTGAAAGTAATTCGAACACAAGTAGACAAAGGTCTTTAATATATTTCGAGTGTTGAGTACAAAAGATTACAACTTGGGTCTGTTAGATACTATAATGGATCATGTGCTAACTAACCTATAACCATCGAGCATAGAGCGTTGATTAAGAATAAGTAAAGGAATGTCCGAGCAGTACAGTCGCGTTGGAAAGTGTGCCCTGACATTAAATGTACTAGTATATATAGGTGTACTATTGTGCCAGGTGGACCAGTCCGCATTAGATTGATCCCTAGGCCCAGATTCCTGAGGGTATCCCATCCTATCGAGGCTTAGGCCAACCCATAAAGTAGTGTTCGAAGTTCCGATCGGTGGACTAGTTGATACGTTCAAAAATATGTATACTATTTGGAAGTTGTCTCTTTTATGTGATGTTCGGGATGTGTGAAATTCCCTTATCAATGACTTTTGTTCAACTAGTTACATACTTACAGTGTGAAGGCAAACATTTTTATCTTTTAACTAACTTATCAAGTTGAATTTTTCTTATTTATGATACTATAAAAATCTTTTAAAAATTATATATATATATATATATATATATATATATATATATATATATATATATATATATATATATATGCGTGTGAAAAGTGCAAAGTGCACGTACGTTGTACGTGTCTAATTTTAATTTCATGGGTATTGTTTGTACCTAAAAAATCACCCTCGATTTGTCGAGGAATAATGGCTCGACAATCGACTATTAAGCAACAATGCGCCATAACAACGGGTCCAAATGAGATGAAACAGGCCAAGCCAGCTTTGGCCCAAATAGTGGATCCGATCGAAATTAAACGGGGCATCGGCCCAATTCAAGAGCTGACCCAATTTTATACTAAGGTTAATTACGGCCAAGTAAGAATTAATTAGTTCATTGAGTGATCAACTAATGGCCCAATTGCCAGTATAGGTCCAGTATCAAAAAAGGATGGAACTAATGGGATCAGGATTAAACCGAGCCAATGTATTAATTAATTAGAAAGACTAATTAAATAATTGATGAAACTAATTGGGCTGAGAGGCCGATTAAGCTAAACCAAATAAAATGGGCCCAGTGGACCCGTAATTAGCATCGGCCATGAGCAATTGATGCAAGCAATTAATTAAACAGGCCCAAAGAGTTATAAGTTTCCCATGATGGCTAATTGGGTTAAATTGGCCCGGAGATAATGAATCAATTAAATGGCCCAGCAAGCGATAGACCCAAAAGAAACGAACAACCCAATCACACCAAAAAAGGCCGATCCAATAGCACAAGTAAATAATTAATTATCCTTTGATAATTAATTAGAAGATAAATACAAGAGCCACTAAAGTAGTCGGCTGGTAGAGTTCAATGCAACCACCTCCCTTAAAACTCTCAAAATTGGTTATAAGACAAAGAAGCTGGGAATCAGTTTCTATCCAAATTCAAACCACAAATTAGCTCTGAAAATTGAACGTGCGATAGAAAGAAGAAACAACTGCCAATGGTGGAAGTAGTGGAGCAAAAGCAAGTAGTGGATATAGTGGTGATCGGCCGATCTAACTGGCTAATACTTATAAATAACAAAGGAGGATACCATACACAAAAATACAACTCAACACTCCAAAAATATTTCAGTCATCACTGAACTAGGCTTTACGCCTCTCTCAAGAATCAGCTCACGCTGTTTCGATTGTTAGCCAGCGTCACTCACCCCTTAATATCAATTGCCAATCCTCAGCCACCAGCAAGTTATGATAGCCTGAAATTAGCACCGCCGCATCTAAAGGAGAGCCGCAAAGTAATTTCCGTTATCTACAAGGCTACCTCGAGTGAAGCCATCTGATATCGAGCGAGAAGTCTGCTACACCGTCATGTAAGTGTCCACGTAATTACATGGAAAACTTGTCAAGTAGCCATCTGCTTGATGAGCTCGCTGCCAAGTAGCCATCTGCTTGACAGCTATCAGTTGAGTAGTTGTCTGCTCAATTGATGCCCTTTCCAGTAGCCACCTACTGGTTAGGAGCCCGATTGGTGGTCATCTACCATGGTTGGGCGATCCATTGATGGTAGTTCTCTGCCATCGGTGTTACTTTTTGTTATCAATTTATGTCAAATTAACATATCAGCTCATTGGCGAAGTTTACTTGCCAGTCCAGGAGTTGTTTTCAACACTTAGTAGAAATATCAACTTGTTTGGCTAATGCAGGCCAAGTTTTCATGTCACTTGATGTATTTTTTGTAATACTTGTAATTATGGGACTAATTATTCTTAGTTTATGAATTAATTGAAATATTTTAGTTCCTATCTCTTGATTTTTACAAAGATATGTCATCGTGAATGTGTTCTACTAGTAGGGATGGTATTTTGGCTTTACATGAAAAACTATCATAAATTGTTTTAAGTCCTGCGGCCAGGCAGGCATGGAAAAAAACCAGGAGTAGTGTTTGCCTACTCTGCCACGATTGCTTGATCAGGACTCAGCTTTTATCAGGACATTTAGTTTATTATTAATATGATGTCAACATGTCCAAATTTCAATCGTTATGTTTGCACGCACAAACATTGGCACGCTCGCACTCATTTTATATCACATCGAGCCATTTTTACATCGAGGCTATCGGTGTCAAATTTATAGCAAACAATATTTTTGGCACGCCCAATGGGATTGGTAGTTTTGTTGCCAAAAGCCAAACTGTCGATGCTAAACGATTACTTTTCTATTGTTGACAGATGAGACCACAAATACCACGAAAGACTCGATCTAGTCTGACGAGAACACATTCCGATCTGACACGCTTTCTAGAAGGCTTACCAACGGTTCCATTGACTATGGAAAGGACCGATAAGATCGAGGAGCTGACAACAGAGGTACGTAGGTTCACTAGAGACTCGAGACCAAACAGGAGGAATGGTCCAATGTTGTCAACAAATTTGAGAATATGCTAGGCTCGGCCACTGCTGCAAGTCAGGCCAATACTGAAGCCAGCAACACAATGAACGCTTCCTTGATGCATCTATAAAGGCAAAGATGACGTCATTAACTGAAAGCATCAACGCCCTCGCTAACGGCATACAGGCATAGTCATGGCCTGGGCCATACAGAAATGCTGCTGATAAAGGCAAAGGGATCCAAATCTGAGGAAGTGGGTCGAGGGACGAAACACCTTACAAGGAAAACAACGGACAAACACATGTCTCAGAGAAGAGGGGAAGTACCTCTAAAGCCAGAAACGGCCGTCCAGACACGGGGGCAGGTCCGAAGAGGACCGCTCAGAGGCCATGGGATATGGCCCAGAAGGATATCATGCCAATTCATCGGCCTATAACAGAACCAACCAAGCTGCAGAAGGTCAAGAAGACCTATTAACAATGAATCAAGCCCAGGAAATGTTCGTACAGAGACAGGGGAACAGGGCCTCGAAGTACAATAAGCCTCATCCGAAATATATCGATCAGGTGTCGTTTCCGGTGAATTATAGACCACCAAACTTTACATTATTCTCAGGGAAAGGTTCTCAATCCGCCACAGAGCATCTAGCTCGATTCTCCCTGGAATGTGGCAACATGAGCAACGAGCTGAAGTTAAAATTGTTCCCTAACTCTCTCACCGGTATGGCATTCCACTGGTACGCCAATTTGAAGCTTGGATCGGTCCCTGATTGGCCATCCATGGAGAAAGTGTTCGTAATGAACCACTATCAGGCCTCGCTCGAGGTTTCTGTCATCGAGATGTCAAACATGAGACAACTGACAGGGCAATCGGTCGAGGATTATATGAAAAAGTTCATCAGGGCCAGAGGTTTCTGTGCTATTCCGCTGCCAGAAAGGGAATGTATTAAGATTGCCATCCATGGCATGCACTTTGAATTGAGAAAAATCATGATGGCTCAATACCATGAGGACTTGTTCGAGTTGACCGATCATGCGGTCCGTTACGAGCGAGTGTTAAGAGAAGAGAATGGCCGTCAACCCAGGGGGAATTACTATCAGGTGGGAATGGCTGATTCGAGCGAGGAATAGGTCAATCGACCGATGGAAAAACCGAGTATTGAGATCGGGCTAGCTGAAGTGATCTGCCCTAAGAAAACTGTATGTCCAGCCCTTGCCAAACCGAAAGAACCTCATCCTACGATCAAGGTGCCAAACAACTTGGTACGACGGGATGCTGAGTTTAAGACTGACAGAGAAAGATGTTATTCGTTTGACGTCTCTAAAACAGAGGCCATTTTCGATCAGCTGTTGGCCGACAAAATTCTGAGGCTTAAAGGAGACCATGTGATACCATCACCGATGAAGATATCAGGTAAAAATTACTGTAAATATCATGACGTATGGACTCACTCGACAAACGAGTGTCTAGTGTTCAGGTGGATGGTGCAAGATCACCTCGATAAGGGCATCTTGAGATTTGCCCCGGATTGGAAAATCACAAAGCCGATGATGGTTGATACCATGCTACGCAGGTGAGAATGAGGTGGGAATAAACGTAATAACGGTTACAGAATCACCGACAGGTGAGAAGTTATACTCGGAGGGAGATCCATGCTACGCAGCAATAAACAGGGAAATGGGTCTGTGTTCAAGATGCCAAAATGAGTTAGCAACAGTTCCTTTGTTCATCAACCCTGGAATATATGGCCAGTACATGCCTTGGCCAAACGTAGCACCAGCAGGGTATCCATATCAAGTAATGCCGCAACTGCAGGTAATGCCTCAGGCAACGCCGCAACCGCAGACGATACCACCACATCGATCGATGGGACCATGTTCGGTTCCAGCTCCGATTGAATACACAGAATACGCAACGTCAACGGCGGAGCAACGCTGAGAACAGGCTAAGGTCAGAATGCCTCGATAACAACCGGAAGGCACTAGTCGAAGTAGCAAAATCAGGGAGAGATCACCTGACAAAACACCAACCAGGCAGGTCAGATTGACCGCCAATCGCAGAGACGGGACACATGGTCCGTCGATTAAAACGACATCGCCAGGCCAATCAATGCCACGAACTGTTCATACCGCCGCGAATACACAGGTAGATCGATGGGTACCTGTTAGACATCCAAAATTCCCTGGAGATCGAATGGTCGACCAAACGAACCGAACACAATATAGGCATTACTTACGCCAAAGAAAGGAGATGGAGATTGCCAAGGGGAAAGCCCCGATGAAAGAATCAGCAAAGAAACCACAAACTGTGGAGCTGAAACTGAAACAGGGGATGAAAGAGGCCAAATCGGCCAGATGGTCGAGAAAAAAGCAAAGGAACAAGGAGTTGATTTCCGATGGAAATCACCGGGGAAAGCCAAATATGGCACAATTGATTTGGAGAAAGAGATGGAGGAAGACGATTTATTGAAAGAAGACGAAAATGATCTCAAGGCAAAATTTGCCGAGATCTATGCCGAAGCTGACGGCAAGGGAAATGAGGCCGAATCGGGCCAAGCCACTGAGGAAAAAGTAATCGAAAAAGAGACAAAGGAGGAGAAAACCAAGGCGACGGAAGATGTTGCCACTAGTCAGCCAACCACCGACTCGACAGTGATGGAATGTAACGCTGTTGATTCTGAGCTGGTCGAGTTCAACTGCGACGAACTGGAAGGTTTCGTTGATGGTTTTTGGGATGAGGGAATGCCAGTAGTACAAATGGCAGATGATTTAGAACTACTATCGGTCGATGACGAGAAGGAGACTGACTGGGATAAGAAAGTCGAAAACATATTCCAGAAACCTCCATCTTTCATGGCCAGACATATCAGGCCATTATACATATCAGGGCACATTGACGGAAAGCCAATCGACAGAATGCTGGTTGACAATGGGGCTGATGTTAACGTAATGCCAGCTTCGACGATGCACAAGCTGGGTAAGGTCAGCGATGACCTGATGGAAATGAAAGTGATTGTTAGCAATTTCACAGAAGGAAAGGCTGATACGTTAGGAATCCTGCCTGTTGAGGTGAAAATCGGGAAGACAAGCCTAAAAATCGCTTTCTTCATGGTAGATGCTGCCACATCATACAATGCCTTGTTAGGGAGTGACTGGATTCATTCAGCCTTGTGTGTACCGTCCTCCCTACATCAGTGTCTATTAATCTGGGGGGATGCCCCTGAACCCGAGATCATAATGGCCGACAACAGGCCATTCACTACAAAAATAAATGTCGTCGAAGCGGCGTACTATCGAGATGATGTTGGGCCTAACAAGTTCATCGGGCAGGATAAATACGGACGACCGAAAGAGGTCACTTCAAGCAAGAAATTAACTCAGCTTGAAATGGCTTGTTTGGCCAAAGAATTAAGTCGGCCTTGCAACGTCGAGGGGCCGCAAGAACACAACGGTCAGTCTTGATGAATTGTCCTGATGATGAGGAACCATCGGCCTATTAGGCCGAAAAACTTGAAATTGATGAGTTCGTTGTTATCCGGCCAGAGCAAGAAGCGTGCGCCGATTTGATTCGAAAATTTTGGGCCTATGTGGCCGAATGCTATACAGGCGATCTCATTTTTTAGGAAGAAACGCCAACATCAGATGGCGATGAAATACAATTAGAAGAACTAGGAACGGCGCCAGCCAAGCTCGATGACATCAAAATCCAAGTACATAATCCTGTCATCGAGGTAGAGTTGGGCACCGAAGATGATTACAGGCCAACTTACATCAGCGCATTGCTCGATGATGGCCAGAAGGATCGATTGATCCAAGTATTAAAGAAATACATGGACTGTTTTGCCTGGAATTACGACGAGATGCCAGGATTGAGCAGGGAATTGGTAGAACATCGTGTTCCAATACATGAAGGGTACTTACCCCGGAAACAGCCCCTGAGAAGGATGTCCGTCGAGGTATGCAAACTAATCAGGGAGGAGATTGAAAAATTACTGAAGGCCAGTTTCATCGAGGTGGCCCGGTATTCGGAGTGGGTAACCAATGTTTTTCCCGTGATGAAGAAAAACGGGAAGATCAGGATATGTATTGACTTCAGGGACCTGAATCTTGAATCTCCCAAAGATGAATACCCGATGCCAATGGCGGACATGTTAATCGATGTTGCTGCTGGCAATATGTTCCTGACAGCCATCGACGGAAGTGCAGGTTATAATCAGATTTTTGTGGCTATTGACGACGTACCTAAGTTGTCTTTTCAATGTCCCAGGGGAATAGGCACCTACCAATGGAAAGTGATGCCATTTGGGCTCAAAAACGCTGGAGCCACTTATCAACGAGCCATGAACTGCATTTCAGTGAGTACATCGATGACTTTGTCAAAATTTACATCGATGATATTATAATTAAATAGGCTAGTTACGATGAACATCTAATTTATTTGGCCAAGTCATTTGCCAAAATGAGAAAACATAAGCTGAAACTTAATCCCTTGAAGTGTGTTTTTGCAGTTGTGTCAGCCAATTTTCTTGACTTTTTAGTGCATCACAAGGGGATTGAGATTGATAAAAACAAGTCTAAAGCTATCCTGACAGCCAGACCTCCATCGACGAAGAAGGAATTACAACAATTCCTGGGCAGGGTCAACTTTTTGAGAAGGTTCGTTTCCAACTTGGCTGGAAAAACGAAGGTCTTCTCGTCTTTGTTAAAGCTGAAGGACAAAGAGGAATTTTGCTGGCAAACGAAGCATGAGCAGGCGTTTCAGGAGATCAAAGATAAGCTGACAACGCCGCCTGTGATGATGCCGCCTGTCAAAGGGAAACCATTAAAATTATATATATCTGCGAAGGAGGACACCGTCGGCAGATTTCTGGCACAAGACGATGAGAATGGATTTGAACGAGCAATCTATTACTTGAGCAGGCACTTGACAGAAACAGAGCAGAGGTACTCGCCGATAGAAAAGGTATGCCTTGCATTGTTTTTCTCTTGCAAAAAATTACGTCATTATATCTTGCCTGTGAAATTGTTAGTTATTTCTAGTATTGATGTGATAAAATATATGATAGCTAAGCCTGTGATGAGGGGACAGATCGGTCGATGGGCCATCCAGTTGATGGAATATCAGTTGCAATACGTACCGCAAAAAGCAGTCAAAGGCCAAGTATTGGCTGATTTTCCGGTTGACCATCCATGTATCGATATTGATCAGACCGTTCTCAAGGAACTGGACTTGATGTCAGTGGAGATCAAGCCATGGACATTGGCTTTCGATGGGTCTAGAACCGACAGACTATGCGGAGTAGGTATCGTTTTGATTTCCCCATCAAATGTAAAAACTAAGTTATCAATTCAATTTAACTTTGAATGCACGAATAATCAGGCCGAATACGAAGCCTTGATTATCGGACTAGAAATGCTCATAGAGCTCAATTGTAAATCTGTTGTCATTGTCGCGGACTCGCAGTTAGTCATCAGGCAGATACAAGGTACGTATAAATGCCGAAACCCAACACTTGATAAATACTACCTAACTATAATGTCTTTGTTGTCGGAATTTTTTGATGCACATGTTATCATGTGACAAGAGGAAATAATAGCGAGGCCAACAGTTTGGCCCAATTGGCGACTAGTATCGATCTACCTGATGACGTTGAGGAATCTCATTATGTCGTCAGGAGACGACACGGTCCGTCATTCATGTATCAGGATAATATTCTGACTATTTTGAGTGTATTTCAGGATCCCGATGACTGGAGAGAGCCGATCAGAAAATATCTGGCTAATTCGTCTGATAAGGCATCTCGACAAACAAGGCTCAGGGCAGACAATTATGTCTTGATGGGAGAACATTTGTTCAGAAAAAGCCACGATGGTGTACTCCTGTTATGCGTCGATCAACAGGAAGCCATGAGAATTATGATGGAAGCTCATGAAGGGATTTGTGGGGCCCATCAAAATGGCCACAAATTGGCATGGCTATTGCGCCGATATGGCTACTATTGGCCAAAAATGGTGGGAGATTGTGTACAGTTGGCAAAATCATGCGAGAAAGTGCCAACAGTTTGGGGTAATCCCAAGGATCCCCATCGAGGAAATGAATGTGATAATCAAGCCATGGCCTTTCAGATGCTGGGCCATCAATATAATCGGGGAAATTCATCCATCATCTTCCAAGCACCACCGATACATTATTGTGGCCACAGATTACTTTACCAAGTGGGTAGAGGTCAAACCACTCAAACAGGCCAATCAGGCCGAAGTGATGAAGTACATCAAGGACTTAATCATTCATAGGTTTGGCCTGCCACAAACCATTGTCACTGACAGGGGACTGATGTACGTCGGTCAGGAAATCAAGGAGTTTGCCAGATAAATGGGTTTTGAGTTGGTTCATTCAACATCGTACTATGCATAAGGGAATGGCCAAGCAGAAGCTTCCAATCGAGTCCTTAAGGACATTATTTCGAAAATGATCGAGGAAAACCCAAGAGGTTGGCACTTGATGCTGTCAGAGGGATTGTGGGCTTATCGGACCAGCAAACGGTCAAGTACTGGCACCACTCCGTACAAATTAACTTACGGATAGGATGCCGTTCTACCGATGGAAATCAATGTCCGATCACTTCGGGTGATGCAGCAAAATGAGTTGATGCCCGAAGAATACACTGAAATTATGCTCCAAGAGCTCGATGGACTGGACAAAGTCAGGGTTGCCGCTTTAGATAAAATTGAGGCACAAAAGAGGCTAGTCGCCCGATGCTACGATAAAAAGATACGCAGGAAACAGTTTGACGTCGGGGACATGGTCTGAAGAACTGTTTTGCCACTTCATCAGCGCGAGAAAAAGTTATGGCAAATGGAGCGCAACTTTGAATGGAAGATATTTGAAAAAGTTTAGACCAACCCTTTGGGAATCAATGTGTCTAGATCATCAACGAGCTTTGGAGTTAGAAATCGAACGGCGTCAAGAGTATTTTAATGCGCCGATTCCCTTGGAAATATATGTTAGAATTAGTTTCCAGCATTTTTGCTTTCTGTTTATTTTTCTTGTTTATCAGACTTATTTAGACTTAATTTGATTTCCATTTTTGTTTTTAGTGCTCAAAAATTTTGTCTAAGTGCCTTATTTACTTTATCAAAGTAAAGGTGTCCTGATTTCAAAATCTTTACAAGGATCCTTTGTTTAGATTAATCTTCTGTGTTTGAGTTTTGACCAGCTAAATTTAAGGATCATCAACTTGGCAAGGTGTGCAAGCCCTCAATGCAACCTTTGCTACTCCTTTGAACTAAGTTGGCTATTTAGCTAAGTTGCAAAGATGTGTTCTTCTATCAAAGAAATGGCGGATGACGAGTTATTTACCATTAAGGTGGAAACATTAGTTCAAGGTCTCTTGGCTTAAGTCAGCCGAGACTGGAATTCTAGCTGTTCATCAGGGCATTAAAGGTGCCTCCGTTTTTTATGAAGGTACTTAAGCTACTTGTGACAATGTTTGATTGTCAAATCAAGACCAATAAAAATAAAACAGCAGAAGATCCTTTAACTGGAAGAAATAAAACAAGTCTGTGGCTATCAAGCCATTACATCTAAGCAAATCTAGCTAATCAAAAGATGTCTTTGGCCAACAGGCCATTAAAACAAAATCCTAAAATTGGCACAAGCGCCATTTACCATGGCACGCAGGCCAGAGAGTTAAAAAACATCATTGGAGAAAATCTTGAGTAAATCGGCTGAGGAAGTCTTTAAGGGCAGCCTCAATCCTAGCCTGATATGTGGTAGCCTCAATCCTCAGCAGCCCTAGATTCCTCTATCAAGGCATTGGTGTTACCTAGCTGGTCTGCAAGAGAATCTGCCTCTACAGAGTTGGAATGGAGTTGAGCATCCACTTCAGCTAGCTGCCTCTGAAGCTCAGCTAACTTTTTCTGCAACTCGTCAATATCCATGACCAACTTGGTCTTAGAAGCATCCAGAGAGGTTTTGGCTTGATTGACACGAACCCTTTTAGCGTAAAGATCATCGAATTGAGTGAGGAGGGCCTCGACGGGGGATTCGAAGGAGTTTATGGCCTTGATAGTTCGATCGTTGTCCTTAAAGTTATTCCTCATCTTGTGGAATTGATGGGCGCAGGCAGAGTAGAAAGTACCTTTGTCATCAGGCAATTTAGCAACGGAAAGCTTCCTCATCAGGCAGTCTAAGGATGGGCCCAAGTTGATCATCAGGACATCCAGTGGCTGGCTTTCGAAATCGGATACGGCCCTCTTCAAAGTGGCAAGCTCAACCACAGTAAAGGTCACTTGGCCTGGTAACTCAGAGGCAGTTGATTGTGAATTCGAAGAGGAGCTAGGAAGAGGCATAGCTCTGATGCCTGACAGTCGAGCCAACACCTGTGCAAGCTTATCTGAGCCCGTCAAGGCATGGCCAGAAGAAGGTGGCTGAAAAGAAGCATAAAGAAAGGTTAGAAAATCCAAAAATTCCACTTCAGAAGAGCTAGGCTGAGAAATAACCTGAGTTGTTGGCAAAGGAGTCACAACAGGAGTTATGACAAGAGGATCAGGGACAATGGCCTTGGACACAGGCCCCGATTGCCTAAACTGAGACTCTTCAGACCTTTCCCCAGTTCGAGCCTTGGCCACAGCCTCCTTTTTAATCTCAACAGATGGAGGGGGGGAGACATTCATCGGACCCATCCCTTCATCCTGTTGCTCCTCTTCATCAGAGCTTGGAAGTAAAATCTTCAATCTTCTTTTAGCAGCAGGGAGGCTGGATAGAGTGGGCAGTCGAGAGGATCTCCTCTTAGGTGGAACAATCAAAGCTAACCTCCTAAACAAATAAATAAGGCCATATGTTATATAAAGGCAAAAGAAATTATAAGAACAAAGGAAAACTACCTCCACATCAGAGCTGCTTACGACTATGGCACTTGTGCCACCTCGACGTAGGAAGAGCCGACGGGAGCGTCTGACATAAAGGACTATACCTTCTCTTCATCATGCGAGTCAGAGGCTCGAAGGGACACAGAGAGGTCGAGAGATGAAGAGAGAACTGGCTCGATGGGCTGGATGGGAACTCCCTCAGGAATAGAAGCTTCTTTCTTTTTAGTAACTTTCTTCTTACTAACCTGAGAAGTGGACCCCTTCTTCTTCCCTGTCAAGCCAACATATGGATAAGAGACCGAGTTATAAAATAACTCAAGGTAAACGATTAAAACTACCTGGCTCATCGAGGGCATATGTGGCACCTTCCCAGAACTCACACAAAAGATAAATTTTTTGCCATGACTTGCGGGTCATCGGCATTAAACCCCGTAAAAGATACATGAGGACAGACCCCGTGGGTTGATTGGGCCGTTGGGAGTTTGGATTTAGGGGCATCAGGAGGAGACACATATTGTAGAGCCATATCAGGGATAAAGGGTAAAGAAGGACCTAAGGGTTTGTAAAATGTGTACCAAGGAGCTACCTCTCCTGGTCCACCACGCTTTTTGGCCAATTTCCAATGAGCCAAACTTGGCTTTTTTCTATCCTATCCTTTTTCAACAACTCAAAATTGGCAGCCGCTTGCCTAAGGACTTGATCCTTCTTAGTAGGGTCCCAAATAACATTGTAGAAATTTTGGAAACGAGATATTAGATAAGGCATACCTTTCTTGGCTGTTTTCAGTGACTGGGCAGTTGGTTCAAGGAATGGACCATCAGTGGAAATGACATCAGGGTGGTCAGCAATATTGAATGTTGGTCCCAAGTGGTCAAATTAGGTCTAGAGGGGGGGGGGTGAATAGACCTCTGAAAATATTTTTTTGGGACTTAAAAACTTTTCAGTCGTCTGTCAGCAGACTAAGCTTATAAAGAACAGTAAGCTGACTAAGCTGATCGTGAACAAATCTTGAACAGCAGAGTGACCACTCTTCTTATAGTTACTTAGCAGATTTCAGCAAGAAATAGTTTTACAAGAGTATACTTGCAGCGGATAACTTGTAAGTGTTTTTCCCAAGTAGACTAAGTCTTTCAAAGATTTTGTCCCCAGTTTTAAAACTCCTTCAAAATCTTTAATCAAATGTTTCAAGGTGTTACCTTATGCAACTTAAAAATATGCAAGAAAACTTATGCAAAAATAACCCAAAGAATTTTTATAGTGGTTATATGGATAAAAATCCTTTAGTCCACTCTTCCAGATCACTCAGATTCTGGGTTATACTATAAACACAAAGTTTACAATATTTCTCCACTTACGCCAAAACAACAAATGAGAAGGCCGCAAGCTCACAATAGGAAATCACTAAGAAGACCTATCGTCTGAAGATAGATCACTCACAAAGATGGATCTACACTACGCACAACACTCAACTAATACAAATTCACTCAGAAAATAATTTCTTTTTGGCTTCAACTTGGTTTTTATCAACAAATGACTCCACCAGACGTGTGAGCTGTTCTTGAGCTTCTTGAGACTTAGAGAAAATTCAGCTTCGGAAATAAAATCTTAGAGTGTTGTTGTGTATTTGCTCTTTCAAATCAGCTCTATTTATACTCAGATTTAAAAATGTGACCGTTGAAGAAAATCACAAATCAAATCCATAGCCTTAGCCCAATTTTCAGAACGGCTCCCTGCTACAGTACTTTCTGCTGTACTTTCCTGTAGCTGCATTAAATGCACCCTGTTGATCCGAGAATAAACTTCAATCATTTGCCATTACTACCCTTCTCTTACAACATTTATTACACCAAGTGCATTTATTACCGTTGGACTAACTCCTTGATCTCTTCTACTTTGCTGATCAAAACAACCCTGCTGATAGATACCCTGCTGATCAAACTCTGAACCCATCTGATTTGAGTCAGCTGATGGTCTACCCTTTTGATTGCTATTTCAGCATAAGATCAGTAGTCTTCTAGGCTTAGAATTTTGGACCCTTCTGATGTCTTCTTTACTTGGTCAAAATTCTTTTAAGGGACCTAAGCTTTCCATACTTAGCTGATTTTGACGTTTTGGAAATCATCAAAACTTTCCCTTATCTTCTTATCTTCATTGCACTTCATCTTCATCTTCATCCAACAATTTTCCCCTTTTTGATGATGACAAAACTTCAGCTAAGTACCTGTACCTAAACTAAAGTTTTGATCCTCAAAAATTTCTGAGATAGAAATAGTTTATTGGATTTAAACTTGTACTTTTATAGATTCAGAAAAGATTACAGATTACAAGTTTAGTAGATGAGATGTGCATAAAGAAAATTTACAAAGATTTCAAGCATAAGTAATTTAGTCTAGTCTTCTCTTTTGTCTTCTGGCTTGTCCTCTTCATCTTCATGTTTGGAAGTTTCAGCTTCTAACTCCTTGAAGAATCTTTGCCTTAAAAGCTCCATCTTTTTGTACTTGACATCAGGATTAAGCTGTTCTTCAGCTGAGTCCTTAGCAGCAGCAATTTCTTTATCAGTCTTTGTTGTTCCCTTAGGATTTCCTTCAGCTTCAGTTTCATCATCTTCCTTTTCTTCTTCTGTAATTGACTGATCTACTGGTCTGTTTGTGCCTTCATTTTCTTCATCAGCATTTTCATCTTTGGCAGATTCATCCAGTAATTCAGTTTCTTCAAATTCAGCAGTCTTTGAGAAAGATGTGTCATCTTGTCTATCTTCTTTTTCACTAAGTACCCTATCTTCCCCCTTTTTGTCATCATCAGCAGGGTTGATTGGATATTGTGGTAAGACTGGTGTAACTTGAAGCGTATCACAGAGAAGTCTGATGTTTTCGTCTATTGCATTAATTTGAGCGTCTTGTCTGAGTTGTTGGGCTTCAAATACATCCATTTTGGTAAGCACAATGTCCCCTTGGTCACCTAGCTGAATCTAAGTTGTTAGTATCATATCAGAAGATGCCTTGAAGTCCTTTATCATATTTTCTAAGGTTTCATCCTGTGCTGTTATGGCCATTTCAACAGTCTCAGTAATTTGTCTCCAACCAGCAGCAGTGCTTTGAGTTCTTGCTCTGAGCATGTCCATGTCTAGTCTGATAGTCTCTACATTTTGAGCAGTGTCTTCTATTAGAGAAGTAGGAATAGCAGCAGCTCTTTGGGTTGGTTGATTTATAGCAGCCAGCAGGTTGGCAGTTAACCTCTCTTCTAATTCCTTCATTGAAGTTGAAATCATCTGTTGAATTGAGTTCAACAGAGATGGTTGTATGCTCTGGGAAGTAGAAGCAACCTCTGTTTGAACAGGAGGTAGGGCAATGCTTTCTTTTTCTGTTATCTGTTCTGCTGGACCAGGAGTACTCTCTTTCTCCTTGGTCTGATCAGCTTGACTAGGAGTGCTTTCCTTCTCCTTAGTCTGATCAACTGGTGGTGCTTGGACCTTTCTAGTATCTGCAACAATAATCACTTTACCATCATTATTTAAAATTGATCTATGAGTAATCCAGGTCATGTTATCTATTGGAATAAATGGAGAGATTGGATCCTCAGGAAGTTCCTCATAAGGCTTGATGGTAGGTCCATAGACAATTTGTTTCAAACTTGGAAGAGGGAGCAATGAACTTGGCTGTCCCTTCATCTTCCTAGTTCTTTTGGCCCAGGTTCCCATGGTTGTGGAAACTGCCAGCTTGATTGCACGTTCCTTTAGATCTTCATCTCAGCATACTCTTCTGGAACGGAATCATAAAACTTTTTGGCCTCAGCTTTTACCAGATGACTGATCTTCAGTCTCACCATGTCTAGAAAGAATTATGAGTCCAATGCTTGAGATATAGAGTTTGTTCCAAGCCACTTCATGACCCAGGCTTCTTCACTTGTAAAAGTCTTCCAGTTGGCAATCTGATCCTTACTATTCAACAAATGATACTCTCTCCATCTGTTATACCTAACTTTTTCTTTGATGAAAATCGTCTGACGAGTAATTCTGTCATTTTCAGCTTCCAGGCGTGCAATGAATTCATAAAAAACAGCAGGATCATCTCTAACAATTTCCAATGCTAGTTTCAACTCTGCTCTTCTCTTAGGTTGCACTTCTGGTGTAGGCATGACTAGCCTAAGCTTTGTAGGATCTCTTTGTTCTCCAATAACAATGCCACCAGCTTGCCTTGGAGCATGAGAATCCTTAGCACTGGCTTTTATGGCAGCAGCCAACTCTGCAGCTTCAATGGCATCTCTCTCTTCTTGAGTCATCTTACTGGCTTCCTCTTCCAGTCTTTTGAGCTCAAGTGCCTTTTGACGTTCCTCTTCAGCCTTTTCAGCAGCTTTCCTTTGTCTCTCAGCTTCATCCAATTTCTTCTTTTCCGCTGTAGAGAGATAAGGGATTACAATTTTGCCAGTTCTTAGTTTCTTGGCTTCAGGACTTTCCACAGCCTGTAGTGGAATGGCATCAATAGGAGTAGGATGCAGAAGGAGTGCATTTCCTTCATTTGTTGTGCCAGTCTGCTGTTTTTCTCTATCATTAGCAGACAATCCAACAGTCGAGTCTCCAGCAGGCTCTTCAATAATAATTGGATTTTCTGCTGTTGCTGGTATCTCTCTTACTGTTTCAGGTGACTTTTCAGAGAATTTGACCTTCCTTTTTGCTTTTGACTTGGTCATATTTCCTGAAGGTTGAGGTTTAGGTATTCTTTTCACAGAACTTCTTGTCCTCATTCTTTTTGTAACTTGAAGAGGAACAGCTTCATCCGATTCTGTTCTTTCAGGAGATGATCCAGTCTCCATTTCATCATGTTCTTTAGCAAATTCACTGACTATCTTGTCAGGAACTACAATCTCAGGCTGAGCTGATCCAGCTTCAACAGTAGTACTCACTATTTGATCAGCAGACGCACTGGTCTGACCAGCCTTTTTGCTTTTCTTGGCAGGGGCCTTAGCAGGCTTGACAGGAGCCTTTCTTTTAGAAGTAACTTCACTTCTAACTGGCTCATACAACTTGAATTCTTTGGCAGGATGGACAGGCTTTCCATTTATCACTTGACAATTCAAGCTTAAGAACATATGACTGAGCAGAATGCCATACTTGTTCTTCTTATCACTCAGCAGATCAGATACATGAGTAGCCCAGTTAACCTTTAAACCATAGAAAATGCAAATCATTGTGAAATACCTCTTTCTGGGTAATCCGTCTAGAGAACCAGTGTTGCAGTCCAACACCTTCGCAATTATATCAGCAAACCTCTGATACTCATTCTTCAGCTGAGTTTTCATCAGAGTCCCTGACATTTCCTCTCCCTCCTTGGCACAAATTAGCCAAAACTCCTCCTCTTTCTCAGATCCTAGATCTGTTACATCTCCTCCTTCATTTTTCAGCCCATAAATTTCACTTAAAACGGCAGCAGATATGCAAATCTTCTTTCCCCCAATAGTGGCAGTCATAGTTGTCTTATTACCGTTGAATTTTCTGGTTCTGTAGAAATCAGCAACATCGTCCAGAAATACATGTTCCTCATGAGCTTCTAGAACAGGTACCAACGATGATTCCTTGATTTTCTTCATGATTTCCCTCATCAGATCAGTACCAGTAGAGAAGAATTTGTCATAGCTTAGAAACCTTCCTTCAGCAATAGTCATTTCGTGATTAAGTGATGTGAATCTGTAAAAGATTGAGAGCTAAAGAACAGAGAGCTTAGAGAGTTAGAGAATTTGGGAATTTTGTGTGCGTAAGTCGACTGATCTGTTCAGATCGGAATTTATGCGTTTCTTTTGTTTTGGTTACCGTGATTAATATGGACCGTAAGATTGATCTGACAGATTATAAATCGAATGGGTGAGAATTGCGGATTTCAAATTTATAAAATTGATGTCAGATGAGCGGGAATAGCTACTAATCTTCCTCTGCTGTTTGTCAATCCAGCAAGATAATTTGATCTTCAATCTTCAAGAATGAATATATCTTTTAGCAGCATAACTTCAACCAACTGTCATTAACTGATTTCATCTCTAGAATAGAAGTACCGCTAGTCTTACACGTTCCCCCTGAATTTGAGATTTCATGAGTTAATTAGTCTGTTGACAATTAACCTTGAAGATGATAATGGATTACTGTGCTGATGAACTTCAGTCTTCTGATAAGTTCCCCCTCAGCTTATGCATCCAAATTCAGTAGTCCTAGTTCAGCTCTTAGAGTTGAAAACCTTAATTCACTTAAAGGTCTAATGAAAATGTCAGCAATCTGATTGTCTGTATGAACATACTCAATCATAAAATTTCCTTTTTCCACATGATCTCTAATGAAGTGATGCTTGATCTCAATATGTTTAGTCCTTGAATGACTCATAGTATTCTGAGTAAGAGAGATTGCACTTGTATTGTCACAGTAGATTGGAATTCCACTGATTTTGATATTGTAGTCTTCTAGTTGATGCTTCAACCATAGTATCTGTGCACAGCATGCTCCAGCTGCTATATATTCAGCTTCAGCAGTAGATATGGATACTGATCAGACGACTGCCTAAGAACTGACAGACACCTGTTGTGCTTTTTCTATCAATCTTGCAGCCATCAAGGTCAGAATCTAAATATCCAATATGCTCAAATCCAGATTCCCTAGGGTACCACAATCCCAATTCTTGAGTGCCTTTAACATATTTCAGTATTCTCTTGGCAGCTAAGAGATGAGATTCCTTAGGATTTGATTGAAATCTCGCACAAAGCCCAACAGAGTACATAATATCAGGTCTGCGAGCTGTTAAGTATAACAGTGACCCAATAATTCCTCTGTATTTGTTTATGTCCACTGATTTGCCATCTTCATCTTTATCCAAACGAAGACTAGTAGACATTGGAATGTTAGCAGTAGAGCTAGTTTCCATACCAAATTTCTTAAACAGATCTTTTGTGTATTTTGCTTGGCTGATAAAAATTCCATCAAACAACTTTTTTACTTGCAGACCAAGAAAATAATTAAGTTCTCCCATCATGCTCATTTCAACCTTGTTCTGCATCAGCTTTGAGAACTTATCACACATCTGTTGGTTGGTTGAACCAAAAATAATATCGTCTACATATATTTGCACAAGTAATATGTGATTCTCCCATTCAATAGTGAACAAGGTCTTATCTACCATACCTTTACGAAATCCTTTAATTAAAAGAAAATCAGATAGGGTATCATACCATGCTCTTGGAGCCTGTTTCAGTCCATAGAGGGCTTTCTTCAGACGATACACCTTGTCTTTTTGTTGATAAGCTTCAAATCCAGGTGGTTGTTCAACATACACTTCTTCTTGCAATTCTCCATTTAGAAATGCTGACTTCACATCCATCTGATAGACAGTGAAGTTCTTGTAAGCAGCATAGGCAAGAAACAGTCTGATTGCTTCAAGTCTTGCCACTTGTGCAAATGTTTCATCAAAGTCAATTCCTTCTTCTTGAAAATAACCCTTGGCCACTAATCTAGCTTTATTTCTTGTGATAATACCATCTTCATTCATTTTATTCCTGAAAACCCATTTAGTGCCAATTACTCTTTGATGACTTGGTCTTGGAACTAAGTACCATACTTCATTCCTTTCAAATTGATTTAACTCTTCTTGCATAGCTTCAATCTAGAAGGAATCACTGAGAGCTTCTTCAATTTGTTTAGGCTCTATTTGAGATAAGAAACTGACAAACATAGCATCTTGTGCAGCAGCTCTTCTTGTCTTCACTTTATCCAAAGGATCACCAATCACTAACTCTGGTGGGTGATTCTTGAGCCATCTGAGACCAGGTTGCAGGTCTGAATGTTGTCCTCTGTTTTGATTTTGCAACACTACTATTGGAGATTCAGTAGTAGTCTGTTGAACAGTTCTTGTCTGTTGAACAGTCTCTGGTCTGTCAGCTGTTTGCAACTCGTCTGTTAGACAATTAGCACTGTGATTTTGAACAGCATTTGAGTTAGCAGCTGAATTGAGATCAGGTAGTATGATGGGAACATATTCTTCATTCTTTCCAACATTCAACTTCTGTAAATCAGTAGACAGATCTTGATTAGTACTTTGATTCTTTTCGGAAGATTGACTTGGCTCATCAAATACTACATGAATGGATTCCTCTATAAGTAAAGTTCTTTTGTTAAAGACTCTGTAAGCTTTACTAACAGTATAGTATCCTACAAAAACAGCTTCGTCAGCCTTTTCTGCAAATGCAGTTAGGTGATTTTTCCCACTGTTCAATACAAAACATATACAACCAAATATCTTAAAGTATTGAAAGTTTGGCTTTATGTTGTTCCAAACTTCATATGGAGTTTTGTTCTGATTCTTGTTGATCATACATCTGTTCTGGGTAAAGCAAGCTGTGTTTGTGGCTTCTGCCCAAAATCTTTGAGGCAGCCTAGCTTCAGCTATCATTGTTCTGACAGCTTCCTTCAGTGTTCTGTTTCTCCTTTTAGCAACACCATTCTGTTGAGGGGTTCTAGCTGCTGAATACTCATGATGTATTCCTTTGATATTACAATACTCTTCAACAGTAGAGTTTGTGAACTCTGTCCCTCTATCTGATCTGATCTTCAATATTTTTGTGCTTTTCTCATTCTGGATCAGTTCTATCAGATTAGTAAGATGTTCCTTGGTTTCACTTTTCTTCATCATGAAGATCACCCAAGTATATCTTGAATAATCATCCACAACAGCTAGGCAGTATTTGTTTCCACCATTGCTGACTGGATGAATGGGTCCAAATAAGTCCATGTGTAGCAGCTCCAAGATTCTGTCAGAAGATTGGTGCTTCTTGCTTTTGAATGATGACTTGATTTGTTTCCCTTTCTGACATGCGTCACAGAGCTTATCTTTGCACATGACTGTTTTTGGAATCCCTTCTACCAGATCATTCTTTATTAGTCTGTTTATGGTCTTGAAGTTTAAATGATTCATCCTTTTGTGCCACAGCCAACTGACTTCACTTGGTGTTGATGCCGCCAAACAAATACTTGAATTCTTGTCAGCAGAATTCCAGTCGACTATGTAGACATTTCCTTGTCATCTTCCAGATAAGATTACCTTCTTTGTACCAATCTGTTCAACGTAGCACTTATCTGTTGAGAAGATGACTGAATATCCTTGGTCACAAAATTGACTTATGCTCAGCAGGTTATATTTTAAGCCTTTAGCATATGAGCCGTCAGATATCTCAATGTTTCATTTGATTAATCTTCCTTTAGCTACAATCTTGCCTTCTTTGCTGTCTCCAAAAGTGACCTTTGGACCATCCACAGCAACAGCATCAGTCAGCTCATGTATGCTTCCACACATGTGCCTTGGACAGCCACTGTCCAAGTACCATATCTTCTCTACTTTACTCCTACTCCTAATCCTAACCTACAAAACAAAAATAAAATTGTTTTAGGTACCCTTATTGAGAGGGTCCTGAAGGATTAGTTCCACCTTTGACAACCCAAGATGTTGATGTCTTAGGTTTCTTAGGCTTCTGAGTTTTGACAGGAGCATGAACAGTTTTATCTTCATCATAGTCAGCAGATAAGTCAGGTTGATGATCAGTATGATAAGGAAAATGTTCATAAGCAGGGTAAGGTGCATGATAAGCAGGGTATGCATGCATTGGATGAGCAGGGTATGGTGCATAGTAAGTTGAAAATTGAGGTGCATGATACGTAGGAGGATATGCAGCAGGTTGCACATAATAAGATTCATTTCCATACCAAGCATTTTGATTTTTCTTGTTCTTATGCTTCTTTGGTTCACTACATGCTTGCTCATTAACAGACGACTTAGTTTTACCACTAGTCTGATTCAATTTAGCTTTATCAGCAGACTTCTTAGGACTCTGCTATTTGGTCTTACCAGTCTGTTTTCCTACACTAGGCTCTTTGCTCTTTTTAGCCTTAGGATATTTCTTCTCCTTTAACACTTTCTCTGGTGAAGCAGGTTTAGTAGTCTAAACATACAAAATGACCTTACTATTGTCAGCAGATATAAATTTTTCAGTATGGTTCAGTTCTAACTTATCCTGTTCTAAAGGCATCTTCTGTTTACTAGACATATGAGTGGATGCAACAGATGATTTATCATGAGACTCAATAACCTTTTCAAGTTCCATGATTTTTCCTTTACAAACTTCACATTCAGCTTTCAGAGATTCATATTCTTGCTCAAGCTTTTTATATTCAGCTGATTCTCTTGGCTTTTCAGCTTTGAGTTTCAGTGCTATTTTGCTTTTTTAGCAAGATCATCTCTTCCTTAAGCTTTATATATTCTTCAGCAATACCAGTATTGTTAAGCATCATTTGTTCAAATGAATTAAATAATTCATTATCAAGAGGAGTTACCTCATCCTCAGAGTCATCAGATTCCTTGGCCATCAGGCAGATGAGAGCAGGGTTCTCTTCATCAGAAGACTCTTCATCAGAAGTGTCTGAGTCTGAATCAGATGAGTAGATAGCAGTCAGCTTTTCTGCTTCAGCTATCATTGCCTTGCCTCTCTGATGCTTTCTTTCCTTTCTGATTGTCTTCTCTTCTTCAGTGTATTTCTCTGCTTTTGGATATGGACAGTCTCTGATGAAGTGTCCCAATTTCCTGCAGTTATAACACATTAGTTTGGATTTGTAATCATCGTTATCTTGGAAAGAAGAGTTAGGTTTAGAAGTAGAAGCATTGTTATATTTGTTCTTCATTTTTCTTTTGTAGAACATCTTGAAATTATTCATCAGCAATTCTACATCTCCAGCTGTGTACTCCTTTTTGTTGAGTAATGTGGCTTCATCAGATGAATCCACTTCTTTGCTTTTCTGTGCTGGTCTTCTGGGATTTTCAGCAGCAACCAGGGCAGCTGTGGGTCCTGAAGTTGAGGTTTCTTCAATTCCCATTCTAGGCAGTTTATACTCGTACGCCTTGAGTACTGAGAACAGCTCTGTAAGAGATATTTTTCCCAAATCTCTTGATTCTTCCATTGTTGTCACCTTCATGTTGAACTTTGGAGGTAAAGCCTTCAGCACTCTGATGGTTATCTCCTTATCCGTGAAGGTTTTTCCAAGCTTTAAAACTCCATTTAATGTTCTGGTGAACCTGGTATCCATCTGATCAATGTTCTCTCCAGACTTCATTTTGAAGTTGTCCAGCTTTTCCATAGCAACACTCAGCTGATGCTCTTTAATGGCGTCGTTTCCTTCGCTCATGTCTCTGACTTTATCCCACATCTCCTTTGCAGTTTTGCAATGTTTGACTTTGTCAAACCGATCATTATCCAGGGCTTTAGTCATGATGAATCTTCCGACCTTATCCAGATTGAAAAGCTTTATTTCTTCTGGAGTCATCTCATGAAGATCTTTTTCCACCTCGGTATCAACTTCATTTATCTTTATCGTCTTGGTGAATCTGAATGGACCTTTAATGATACATGTGTACATGTTATCATTATAAGCAGCTAGGAAAATCTCTATCCTGTGGGTCCTGAACTTGAGGTTTCTTCAATTCCCATTCTTGGCATTTTAAACTCAAACGCCTTGAGTACGGAGAACAGCTCTGTAAGGGAGATCTTTCCCAAATCTCTTGATTCTTCCATTGTTGTCACCTTCATGTTGAACTTAGGAGGTAAAGCCTTTAGTACTCTGACTGTAATTTCTTTGTCAGTGAAGGTTTTTCCCAACTTTAGAACTTCATTGAGTGTTCTGGTGAACCTAGTATCCATCTGATCAATGGTCTCTCCAGACTTAATTTTGAAGTTATCCAGTTTTTCCAAAGCAACAGTAAGCTGAAGCTCTTTTATAGCATCATTGCCTTCGCTCATATCACGAACTTTGTCCCACATCTCTTTTGCAGTTTTGCAATGTTTGATCTTGTCAAACCGATCATTATCCAGGGCTTTAGTCATGATGAACCGGCCAACCTTGTCAAGATTGAACAGCTTTATTTCTTCGGCTGTCATCTCATGCAAGTCTTTATCCACAACTGTATCAACTTCATTGATTTTTATAGTCTTTGTGAATTTGAATGGACCTTTTATGATACATGTGTACATGTTATCATTATAAGCAGCTAGAAAAATCTCCATCCTGATTTTCCAGTCTTCAAAAGACATACCAGCAATGTGGGGAACATGGTTGATACAATCCATTTTTAAAAAAGTTTTTATTTTTCAAAAATATGCTCTTTTGAAAAGTTTTGAAAACCTTTGAAAAACACTTGGATCAAGCTCGTTGATCAGGCAGCTGATTCTAATGAACCACCTGCTCTGATACCACTTGTTGGTCCCAAGTGGTCAGATGAGGTCTAGAGGGGGGGGGTGAATAGACCTTTGAAAAAAAAATTTGGACTTAAAAACTTTTCAGTCGTCTGTCAGCAGACTAAGCTTATAAAGGACAGTAAGCTGACTAAGCTGATCGTGAACAAATCTTGAACAGCAGAGTAACCACTCTTCTTATAGTTACATAGCATATTTCAGCAAAAAATAGTTTTACAAGAGTATACTTGCAGCGGATAATTTGTAAGCGTTTTTCCCAAGTAGACTAAGTCTTTCAAAGATTTTGTCCCCAGTTTTAAAACTCCTTCAAAATCTTTAATCAAATGTTTCAAGGTGTTAACTTATGCAACTTTAAAATATGCAAGAAAACTTATGCAAAAATAACCCAAAGAATTTTTATAGTGGTTATATGGATAAAAATCCTTTAGTCCACTCTTACAGATCACTCAGATTCTGGGTTATACTATAAACACAAAGTTTACAATATTTCTCCACTTATGCCAAAACAACAAATGAGAAGGCCGCAAGCTCACAATAGGAAATCACTAAGAAGACCTATCCTCTGAAGTTAGATCACTCACAAAGATGGATCTACACTCCGCACAACACTCAACTAATATAAATTCACTCAGAAAATGTTTTCTTTTTGGCTTCAACTTGGTTTTTGTCAACGAATGACTCCACCAGACGAGTGAGCTGTTCTTGAGCTTCTTGAGACTTAGAGAAAATTCAGCTTCGAAAATAAAATCTCAGAGTGTTGTTGTGTATTTGCTCTTTGAAATCAGCTCTATTTATACTCAGATTTGAAAATGTGACTGTTGAAGAAAATCACAAAGCAAATCCATAGTCTTAGCCCAATTTTCAGAACGGCTCCCTGCTACAGTACTTTCTGCTGTACTTTGCTGTAGCTGCATTAAATGCACCCTGCTGATCCAAGAATAAACTTCAATCATTTGCCATTACTACCCTTCTCTTACAACATTTATTACACCAAGTGCATTTATTACCGTTGGACTAACTCCTTGATCTCTTCTACTTTGCTGATCAAAACAACCCTGCTGATAGATACCCTGCTGATCAAACTCTGAACCCATCTGATTTGAGTCAGCTGATGGTCTACCCTTCTGATTTCTATTTCAGCATAAGATCAGTAGTCTTCTGGGCTTAGAATTTTGGACCCTTCTGATGTCTTCTTTACTTGGTCAAAATTCTTTTAAGGGACCTAGGCTTTCCATACTTAGCTGATTTTGACGTTTTGGAAATCATGAAAACTTTCCCTTATCTTCTTATCTTCATTGCACTTCATCTTCATCTTCATCCGACATTGAACTTGGCAGCTGCAACGGCAAAGGTGGCCTAACGAGTAAAAGCCAGATAATTGTCCCACCATTTGGTGAAGTCAAGAGAGCTGACAGGATTCAGAGGGAAAGACTTGAGTACGAAGGCGTCTCTGGCCGCTCGCCAAGCTTCATGAATATCTGCAAAATCAGCCATGCCTTTCACATTTGTGATCTTCTCATTACGCTTTGTAAAAGATGTACCGTATCGGGGGATCAACTGGGCCAGCCCAAACTGTCGGGCCACGTAATGAGCCGGATAAAATCAAACAGTACACTTCAAAGGCTTGTGGTTGGAGGCCTCTCAAGCATTTGTAACCTTCAGGCCCATCGGAATATCCCTCGATGTGAGGTAACTGGCCCACAGCTTCTGAGCACTCGCAACTGAACCAGTCGATAAGGCAGTGGACATGGTAGATAGAGCTTTGGAGCAAAAAACAGAGAAGATAGGCTCCGGGCCCTTGTCCTTGCTATACAGCCTCGAGAAGAAATAATAAAAATTGGGGGGGGGGGGAGTATCTGTCGAGCAACAAATGCGGCATAAACCTCATCGGGCGATGGCTCACCCGTAAACCTGCGAAAATCTGGGAAATAGGCAAATAGCCATGCTTGAAGCATCCACATCGGGCCTTGGAGTGTGCAACAGGCCGTATCTAAGAACCCCTCCATCCTAATACAAAAGCTAGAGAAAGCCAAAGGGGCCAAAGCAACCTTATAGCCTCGAGCGATACTCAAGCTAATAGCCGTGAACTCTTTAGTAACGGAGATAGCAGGGATGCACTAGAAAGCCATAAAATGAGGAAATGGATGTGCTCCTCATGGGTTACCTCAACAGAAAGGGGGATGTCTTTGTACTTTGCAATAATGGGGCCATAGCCGTAAAGGGGTTGGTCATCTTCTCCATAAACGATCGGGAAGTGGTAGGCGTCATCACCCACAGATGGCCGTGGGTCGATATAAGCTCCCGTTGGAGAAAGACCACTGATGGCCTCAATATCCAGTATGGTCATGGTCATCGGACCACGGGCGAAGTGGAAGGTGTTGTCAGCTTTGCTCCAGAATTGTGCAGCCGCCCTTAGCATCGTAAGATTAAGGGGAAAACCTTTTTTGCAGAAGTCCACGGCTAAATAGACGCCGGCTCTTTTCCATATTTCACTAAAACTCTTCTTGACCCTCGCGCACCAGACCAGTCACTCAGCATGTATCGGTAAGCCAGCCCATGGCTAACAGCGAGTGGTTGACCCACAAGAGATTTTACCGCCGTAAGAGAAGGGGAGAGCCTCAGAGGGAAGTTGGAGAGGGTGTTCGTTGATAGGAGGCACATCGGCCGCAGAGTGGAAGGCACCGATGGTGGTGCCATATGCGGTGTCCTCTAGAACTTGAGTGAGGATAGTGACTGGTTCATCGGAGCAGGACCCGCTGTCAGACGACATTGTACGGTAGAAGAATAGAAAAGCTTGAGAATTGTTTAATGGAGAGTTACGGTTTTGTTTGAGGGATTCACGATGAAGAAGAAGAATGAGTGAGGATGAATAGTTTAAGAGAGGGGGTTTTATGGGAGTAGGAGTCTTGGAAGTTGGGAAAGTTGAAAAGCTTTTGGCCAATCAAATCAAGTGGGATATATACAAAATAAGAGATTTGGGGCCGAAAAGTAGGAGAGAGAAAAGGGAGTGAGTTTCGGTGAGTGACACTTGGCAAAGAGGAATTGTGGTTGGGGAAGACTCTTGGAGTCCCTAGACACAAAAATGGCTAGGTAATTATTACTAGCCATATCTAGCCAATTATGGCTATAACAAGATATGCACAATGAACGAAATAGGGAAGATGAAAGGCTAAGTCTATCCGACAAAATTTTATTATCTGATTAAAATTTTATCAGATACGACTTACAAGGGGCATTGTTTGTACCTAAAAAATTACCCTCGATTTGTCGAGGAATAATGGCTCGACAATCGACTATTAAGCAACAATGCGCCATAACAACGGGACCAATGAGATGAAACAGGCCAAGCCAGCTTTGGCCCAAATGGTGGATCCGACCGAAATTAAACGGGGCACCGGCCCAATTCAAAAACTGGCCCAATTTTATACTAAGTTTAATTACGGCCAAGTAAGAATTAATTAGTTAATTCAGTAATCAACTAATGGCCCAATTGCCAGTATAGGTCCAGTATCAAAAAAGGATAGAACTAATGGGATCAGGATTAAACCGAGCCAATGTATTAATTAATTAGAAAGACTAATTAATTAATTGATGAAACTAATTGGGCTGAGAGGCCGATTAAGCTAAACCAAATATAATGGGCCCAGTGGACCCGTAATTAGCATCGGCCATGAGCAATAGATGCAAGCAATTAATTAAACAGGCCCAAAGAGTTATAAGTTGCCCATGATGGCCAATTGGGTTAAATTGAATCGGAGATAATGAATTAATTAAACGGGCCAACAAGCGATAAAACCAAAATAAACGAACAGCCCAATCACACCAAAAAGGGCCTATCCAATAGCACAAGTAAATAATTAATTATCTTTTGATAATTAATTTGAAGATAAATACAAGAGCCACTAAAGTAGTAGGCTGGTAGAGTTCAATGCAACCACCTCCCTTAAACTCTCAAAATTGGTTATAAGACAAAGAAGCTGGGAATCAGTTTCAATCCAAATTCAAACCACAAATTAGCTCTGAAAATTGAACGTGCGATAGAAAGAAGAAACAACTGCCAATAGTGGAAGTAGTGGAGATAGTGGTGATCGGCCGATCTAACTGGCTAATACTTATAAATAACAAAGGATGATACCATACACAAAAACACAACTCAACACTCCAAAAATATTTCAGTCATCACTGAACTAGGCTTTACGCCTCTCTCAAGAACCAGCTCACGCTGTTTCGATTGTTAGCCAGCGTCACTCACCCCCCTTAATATCAATTGCCAATCCTCAGCCACCAGCAAGTTATGATAGCCTGAAATTAGCACCGCCGCATCTAAAGGAGAGCCGCAAAGCAATTTTCGTTATCTACAAAGCTGCCTCGAGTGAAGCCATCTGATATCGAGCGAGAAGTCTGCGGCACCGTCATGTAAGTGTCCACGTAATTACATGACAAACTTGTCAAGTAGCCATCTGCTTGATGAGCTCGCTGCCAAGTAGCCATCTACTTGACAGCTATCAGTTGAGTAGCCGTCTGCTCAATTGATGCCCTTTTCCAGTACCCACCTACTGGTTAGGAGCCCGATTGGTGGTCATCTACCAAGGTTGGGCGATCCATTGATGGTAGTTCTCTGCCATCGGTGTTACTTTTTGTTATCAATTTATCCCAAATTAACATATCAGCTCATTTGCGAAGTTTACTTGCCAGTCCAGGAGTTATTTTCAACACATAGTAGAAATATCAACTTGTTTGGCTAATCCAGGCCAATATAGAAGTTTTTATGTCACTTGGTGTGTTTTTGGTAATACTTGTAATCAGGGGACTCATTATTCTTAGTTTATGAATTAATGGAAATATTTTAGTTCCTATCTCTTGATTTTTTACAAAGATATGTCATCGTGAATGTGTTCTACTAGTAGGGATGGTATTTTGGCTTTACATGGAAAACTATCATAAATTGTTTAAGTCCTGCGGCCAGGCATGCATGGAAAAGAACCAAGAGTTGTGTTTGTCTACTCTGCCAAGATTGCTTGATCAGGAGTCAGGTTTTATTAGGACATTTAGTTTATTATTAATATGATGTCAACATGTCCAAATTTCAATCGTTATGTTTGCACGCACAAACATTGGCACGCCCGCACTCATTTTATATCACATCGAGCCATTTTTACATCGAGGCAATCGGTTTCAAATTTATAGAAAACAGTTATTTTTCATAAATTAGAGTCCAAATATGTCATAGAATATCATATATTTATGACTGGTCAATTCATTTTTTATGAAATTTATTTTTATTAATTATTATTTGGTTATCAAAAAATGATGGATTTGAATAGTTGTAATAAAATATAAAATAATGTCTGATTTAGTCATTACATCTTATAAAATTGGTTCTAAAAGAAGATCATAAGAACATTATTTACTTTATTCTATCATAGTAGTTTTCATGTCAAGTTTCTTCGTTATCCACCGATGACACATGTTTCATCTGTATCTTCATAAATTTAACCCGATCTTTCATCGATTTCATGAGCATTTTTCTTACTGATTTCACTAGTTTTTTAACCAACTTCACCACTATTTACCAATTTCACCCGAAGTTTCATCGATTCATATGTTTTCACTGTTTAATTTTTTTTATCGATTATACATTTTTTATTTTTTTTCCTTTTTTCGTCGATCTTTTTTCCAATTTAAACCATTTTCTTCTAATTTCACCTTGTTTTTATCGGTTAAAGTTTAACTAGTTGGATGAAGATGAAGATCATCAGTCAAGTAATTTGGAGTTTAAAGGGAGGTTTTGATGATTTCCAAAACATCATAACCAGCTAAATTAGGAAAGCTTAGTGAAAACCTTTAGAAGAATTTTGATCGAAGTTAAAGATATATCAGTCAAGAAAAATTCAACATGGTCCAGAAGACTACTGATCTGCTGTTGAAGGAAGAAATCAGATTGGAGAAGATCAGCCGACTCAAATCAGATTAGTTTAAGTTTGGGATCAGCTCGGTTCATCATCAGACTAGTGTACGCATCAGCCAAGTGTAAAGGATCAGGAAGTCTCTCCAACGGTAATAAATGCACTTGGAGTAATAAATGCTGAAGACCGAGGGTATTAATGACAAATGATTGAAGGAAAACCTCGTATCAGCTTGGTGCATTAAATGCTGCCTGACATAAAGTATTGTTGACAGTAGTGTCGCAGTGCAGAGAGCCGTTTGCAGAAATTAAGGACCAGTACACGAGAAATTTGAATTTTGTCTTTCTTTAACGGACATTTTTCAAACCCAGGGTATAAATAGTTCACGAGACTGCAGAAGATAAGAATAACAACAAAAACTCCGAGAAGATTTCCGAAGCAAAATCTCTAAGTCTCAAGAACAGCTCACTCATCAGAATAGTCATTTGTTGACAAAAGCCGAAGTTGAAGATCAAAGATAAACAATTTTCTGAGTGAAAAATTGTAAGGAATGTTGTGCGAAGTGTAGATCCATCTGATGAGGGCTATTTCGCACCCTACATAATGTGCGGATCGACTAAAGAACATAAGATCGGTTCGAGCAAATCAGACAGTTCGGGATCATCTTATCGACCCAGCCGAATACAGCTCTCTTCGACCAAGAAGACTATACTCCGGACCCAAGAAGGATATTTGGGCCGAGTCCTATTAGGATTATGTTTTCTTGTAACGCTAGGTTTAGTATGATATAAATACCTAGTCAATCATGGAATTAAACAACTCTGAATCATAAGGCAAATACGCCATTGAATTCTGCATAAACAGCACAACTCACTGTTATTCAATAAAGAAAGAACTTTCTCTTCATATTTGTGTTATTTTTACTGTTGGTTTTGATATTTACTTATTGTTCTAACAAAATTGCTCTTCCTTGAGTTTTGATCCATCCTGAATAAAGTAACAGAGCCCTATAAAATATATATATTGAAAACCCCCAATTTCACAATTTTACTGATACCTATAACCCGACGAAAACCGGTTAAATCAGTTGGCGCCCACCGTGGGGCTAGGTTAATTATTCGATCGACATATGGCTCGCCCAAGGAAAAGCGCTCGTATTGGAGCAAGAAGTAACACAACCACCGGTCATAACACATCTGAAGATCTACAGGACAACAACAATAATAACACTCACAACACCAACGAGAATTTGCAGGATACTCACCCCCATCAGCAGGAACCCCAAGGAGATCTTCCCGGTAAAATACCAGAAGAACCGGAAGTCCCTGTGATCCCCGTTCCTCTCCCGAGCGCTCAGGAGAAATTGCGACAGATCGCGATGCTCGTTAAATCACTCTCTCCAGAAGAATTACTTGTACTTGATCAAATTCCTCGAAACGCTAGGACTGCCAGGGCAAATCCCGCTCAAAGAGTGCCAAGGCAAAACGATCAAATCTCTCAACAAGCCGACAGTCCGGCAAGTGAGCGACGCTCGCTACACAGTCCGCCGCAGGGAAATTCAAAACCCTCCAATAACCATCCCCGAAGGAAACCAGGGCAAAGAAAACCACAGCCGGGGCGCAGTGGGTCCAAGGAACGTACAATAATCCCAATCGAGGATGACATAGATGATGCAATCCCAGATCGACCACGAACGATGTGATTCTCGGAAAGAGAAATCGAGAGAATGGTGCAGGAACGACTCGAACAACGTCTACGATCTGTTCAAAACCCGTGGGTCCGAACCACGGAACTCCAGGAGAGCCTTGCGGCCTGTTCTCCTTTCTGCAGAGAAATAAAGGAGGCACAGTCAATCGGACAGGTCCCGGGTAGATTACCCCGATACGACGGAACCACTGATCCGGATGACTATATTTTTAGCTTCATGAATATAATGAACGTATACGCTCACTCGGCGGAATTCACCGCCAAATTAATGGTGACCACGTTCGAGGGACTTGCTTTAGACTGGTTTGCCAAGCAACCGGTCAACTCCATATTCAGTTTTCGGGAATTGTGCAACAAATTGACACAGCAGTTTGCCAGTCAGAAAAGGCAAAACCTTCCGATGAGCTATTTAGGAACTATACACCAACAAGAGGGTGAATCCTTAAGAAACTGGTTGGCGAGATTTAACGTAGAATTACTTAAAATCGATTCCCCGAATATCGATTACATAATTTCTATTCTCTTCGACCTCACGAAGAATAGGCAGTTCGGAAATGCCCTCAGTCGAAAACAACCAAGAACGTTTGCTGACATCATGAGCTTGGCGTCTAAATATATGACCCAGGAAGAGATGAATTCCTTTAAAGATAAAAACAAAAACAAAGCCACAACTTCAGGCTCCAAACGGCATGATAAAATTCCTGCCCAAAGATCCATGGATTATGAGCGATCTTTTAGAAAAGGCAACGTCTTCCAGCGATTGGAATACAACAAAGCCGACCAAGACAGACAACCTAATTTCTACCAAAGACCAAGAAATTCCGAACCAGCGATCAGAGGTAGGATTAATCAAGTAGAACACCCAAGGTTAAATGCTCCGATGGAAGAAATATTGGAAGTACTAGAAAGGAATAATTGGATCCCTGAAGCGAGGAAAATCGCTCAGCCCAGACCAGGATCTCGAAACTATGACTTATACTGTAAATACCATCGGGCACACGAACATCGAACGGAAAATTGTTTTCACCTTAAAAGAGAAGTTGAAAAACTAATCGAACAGGGAAAACTAGACGACTACATAGAGCGAGATAACCGCAAGAGGGAAAGAAGTAGAAGCCCTCGGAATAATAATCAAAGAAAGAGTTCTCGTCGAAGGTCACCTGAGCATGGTCCTACGCAGGAGTTGAACCATGACCAGATCAATGAAACTATCCATACAATATTCGGGGGACCCGCAGGCGGGGATAGTCGTAACGCCCGACGAAGGACAGCTAGATCCATAATTGGAAGCTTCAAATACCCAAAAAAAATATGGACTCTGGAAAACAAGCCATCAAACGATCAGCTGATCAGCTTTAACGAAGGCGAAGTGCCTAAAAACATTGTTTGGGACACAAAAGAGGATAACCCCGATTTCCCGATGGTGGTGTCGCTAGAAATAGCGAATTATAATGTCAAACGGATCCTAATCGATAATGGGAGCTCAGCGAATATCATCTCCCGGGAGGTTTTAGCCCAGATGAACTTGGGACAAATAAGCCTACAGAAAGTAGCTACGCCGTTGGTAGGGTTTGGAGGATTCGAAATCATCCCCAGCGGAACAATAACCTTAAGTGTATCACTAGGGAAAAAACCACACCGGACAGTGAAGCTAGTAAAATTTCTAGTGGTAGAAACACCCTTCGCTTATAACGCAATATTAGGACGACCAGCCCTCAACCTATTCTGAGCCGTTGTCTCTACTTATCACCAGAAGATTAAGTTTTCGACCGATAGAGGTATCGGGGAAATAATGAATGATCACTGTATGGCATGGGATTGCTACAGCACCTCATTAACTTTGAAAGATCACCCCAAATCAATTACCCCGAGCAAAAGAAAACTCGAAGACGATCTCGTTCGAAACGAAGTTGAAATCCCTAGTACTGATCGAATAGATAAAAAGGGAAAAGAACCGCTAGATTTAGCTTTAAAGCCACCAGAACATAAGGATGTAATTCTAGTACAAGGGGACTCGTCCAAAACAACAAGAATAGGTACTGAATTGAGCAAAGAAGGGGAAGTAATGTTGATCGACTTCCTCAGAGATAATGTCGACGTCTTCGCTTGGAGCGCGAATGTCATTGAAGGAATTGATCCTCGAGTAATCAAGCATTCGCTAAAAATTGATCCCATGGCAAAACCCGCTAGACAAAAGAAGAGAAATCACGGGCCAGTAAAAGATAAAATTATCAAAGCCGAAGTAGAAAGGCTATTTGAAGCAAAACTAATTCGAGAAATACACTTCTCAGAATGGCTATGTAATGTCGTTCTAGTAGCAAAAGGGGATAAAAAGGACAACAAATGGAGAATGTGTAATGATTTTACCGACCTTAACAAGTTATGCCCACGCGACCCATATCCCCTCCCAAGGATCGACTTATTAGTTGACTCAACCACAGGTTTCGCGATCTTCAGCATGATGGATGCCTTTCAAGGGTTTTATCAAATATACACGGATGAGCGGGACCAAGAGAAGACTGCGTTCATAACCGAGCAAGGAGTATATTGCTTTATAGTAATGCCATTCGGCTTAAGGAATGCCGGGGCTACATACCAAAGGTTAGTAAACCTAATGTTCAAAGAGTTAATAGGAGAGATAATGGAAGTCTATGTAGACGACATGTTAGTCAAAAGCATGAACGAAGCGGATCACGTAAAACATCTTGATCGATGTTTTCGGATCTTGAGAAAATACCGCATGAAGTTAAATCCCGCGAAATGCACTTTTGGTGTTAAGTCAGGAAAATTTTTGGGCTATTTGGTACACCAACGAGGAATAGAAGCCAACCAAGAAAAAATTCGAGCCATAACTGAAATGAAGCCTCCCAAAACCATCTCCCAAGTACAAAGCTTGGTTGGGAAAATCGTAGCGTTGAACAGATTCATATCAAAATCAGCAGACAGAAGTTTGCCCTTTTTCCAAACGCTTCGAAAAGCGAAAAACTTTGTTTGGACCAAAGAATGCGATCGAGCCTTCGACCAACTCAAAGAATATTTCACAACACCCCCGATGTTGGCCAAACCGACGGAAGGAGAACCATTATATATCTACATCTCAATCTCCGACGCGGCTGTTAGTTCAGTACTAATCAAGATAGAAGGTTCAGAACATAAGCCTGTCTATTATTTAAGCAAATTACTGCAAGGGGCGGAGAAGAATTATTTGGAAATTGAGAAATTCACTCTGGCCTTAGTAGTGGCTGCACGAAAACTTCGACCTTACTTTTCAACCTACAAAATCGTGGTTTTAACAAATCAACCACTGAGACAAGTCTTAGCAAAACCGGAAGCCTCCGGAAGACTAATCAAATGGGCGATCGAACTCGGCCAATTCGAAATAGATTACAAACCGAGAATTGCGATTAAGGCCCAAGTGTTCGCTGATTTTCTACTAGAAACTCGGACACAGGCAACCGAACTATCGAATAGCCTCAACGACGATATCTTGATCATAGAAGATCAAACTTGGTTAATGCATGTTGACGGTGCTTCATGCCGAGAAGGAGGAGGCACCGGAATCAATTTCACCGGACCGAATAAAGAAGATTTGAATTATGCGATAACGTTGGACTTCGTCGTAACGAACAATGAAGCAGAATATGAAGCGTTAATCGCAGGAATGGAAATGGCGATCAAGGCCAACATAAAAAGCCTTAAAGTATTAACCGATTCAGAGTTAGTGCAAAGACAAATAGAAGGCCTATACGAGGCTAAGGAATTTAATATGGTTAAATACCTCGCCAAAGTGAAAACACTAGCTGAGAAATTCGAAAGCTTTGGTATACAGAATATTCCACGTTCGGAAAACAAATGGGCCGATCAACTATCTAGGTTCACAGGGGCACATGACGGAAAAACCGAAAGGGTGATCAACTGGTTAATCTCTAATACACCAGCGATCGATATCGATGAAACACCGGCAGTCGATATAATGGAAATCGAAGAAGCCGAAGAAAACTGGATGACTCCAATGATGGACTATCTTCGAGAAGGAAAACTACCGCTTGACCAGAATGAAGCTCGGAAGATAAAATATCGGGCTCGAAAATATACATTGGTAGAAGAAAAACTCTACCGGAGATCAGTATCAGGAATTCTTCTTAAATGCGTCTCTGAATCACAAACCATTGATATTCTACGAGAGGTACATGAAGGATACGCTGGGAATCACAGCGGAGCAAGGGCATTGGCTTTAAAATGCCTCCGAACAGGTTATTATTGGCCTACCATCAATAAGGATGCCGCTCAGTATGTCCAAGAATGTCATCATTGCCAAGTCCATGCTAATATATGTCATCGACCTACAGAAAACATGCACCCAATACCGGTATGTTGGCCTTTTGATCAATGGGGAATGGACATCGTGGGATCGTTCCCGGCGGCTAGATCCAAGAAAGCTTACGTCCTTGTCGCTGTAGAATACTTCAGCAAATGGATTGAATGCATCCCCCTTGCACGAATAACTCAGTTCCAAGTGATCAACTTCCTATGGAAATTCATAGTTTGCAGATTTGGTATCCCGAGGATCCTAATTTCTGATAATGGAACCCAATTCGCGGGAAAACAAGTAATAGAATGGTGTTTGAAACTAGGGATTCAGCAAAATTTCACTTCGGTCGGGCATCCTAGAGCGAATGGACAGACTGAGGTGGCGAACCGAGAGATAATAAAATCCTTGGAAAAAAGATTAGGAGCGGCCAAAGGGAAATGGCTTGATGAACTCCCAGGAGTACTTTGGGCTAATCGAACCACTGTCAGGATATCAACCGGAGAAACCCCGTTTAGTTTGGTATATGGTTCGGAAGCTGTTATTCCTGTCGAAACTCTAATCCCAACACCAAGAATCGAAATGTACGATGATCAGGAAAATGAAAAGACAAGAGAAAGTGACGTCGATTTAACAGAAGCTTTAAGAGAAAAAGCCGTTGTACGCCTGCAAGCCACTAAAGCAAATATGGAAAAGGTATACAATCAAAAGGTACGCATCCGAACCTTCAGAGACGGAGACCTGGTCTTGAAAAAGGTAGAAGTATCAAAGCATGTTGGAAAATTACAACAAAATTGGGATGGACCTTACGTTGTAATTGGCGTAGGAAAGAAAGGTTCATACAAAATTGCACACTTGGATGGAACAGCCTTACCAAGAACCTCGAATGCAGTCAACCTTAGGAAATACTATTGTAAATAAATTTTAGCAGGTTATGCTGCTTTATCTTATTTTATTAAGTTTTAATCTTTGTAATAAAGGCCTTAGCCTAGGGTTCGATTATTAAAAATTTTAGCAACTTTAAATATTAAGCCAAGATTGTGTATAAATCGATTGTTTCGGTAAAACACTCCTTGAAATTCTACTATCATATTGGTTGGGATCGAAACGAAAGGAGTCGAGTATACATTGATCCGCTCAATAAAAACTCCTCGATCAGTTCTTCAACAATCAAAAGACTTCTGGTATTAAAAAACCTAAGTCTAAACAAGACGAGTCGAGTATACATTGATCCGCTCAATAAACACTCCTCGATCTACTTATAACGATTAATAGACTTCTGGTATTACAAACCTAAGTCTAAACAAGACGAGTTGAGTATACATTGATCCGCTCAATAAACACTCCTCGATCTGTTTTCAACGATCTAAAAGGGTTTTTTTTATAAAAACTTAAGTCTAAATTATAAAAGAGTTGAGTATACATTGATCCGCTCAATAAACACTCCTCGATCTGTTTTCAACGATCTAAAAGGGCTTTTGTTATAAAAACTTAAGTCTAAATTATAAAAGAGTTGAGTATACATTGATCCGCTCAATAAACACTCCTCGAACTGTTTTCAACGATCTAAACGGCTTTTGTTATAAAAACTCAAGTCTAAATTATAAAAGAGTTGAGTATACATTGATCCGCTCAATAAACACACCTCGATCTATTTTCAACGATCTAAAAAGGCTTTTGGTATGAAAACTTAAGTCTAAATTATACAGAGTTGAGTATACATTGATCCGCTCAATGAACACTCCTCGACCTATTCTTAACGATCTAAAAATGATCTGCCAATACACCTAAATCGTGAATACGAATTGAGTATGAATCCATCTGCTCGAAAAATGCTCCTCGTAAATAAAATTATGACAACATCAACAAAAATGAGAATGCAAGGGATAAAAGTAATATTTTATTCATCGAATCAATTACATACAAATGTCCTAAATTACAGAAGGATACATACTACTTAAACATCGTTACAAGGCTTTAGATAAAATGACCCTATAGTTCAGCGATCTTCACGACAATGTCCACGGAAATACCAATCTCCTCCCTAGTACCTCGTCGATTATGATAAACCACCTAAGAAGCATGCTGCTCAGGATGGTCGACTTCTTTGGTTCGATGGCCAGGCTCTGAAGATCAAATGTTCCTCCAGACGAAATGAGCATTACCAGCCAGATAACCGGCAATACTCATTCACCCACAACAAGATACTGCTTTTACTTAAAATAAAACATTTTACTCTAGAGCAGCATCTCTTCGGGGCGGTCGAGAATTATTAATATTTACCAGCACACCCCAGCAGTCTATCACTCCGGAGGTAACATCCAAGAGCGGGGGTGACTGGCAAATATGAACCCTCCATGTGCAAACAGAAACCACGGACCTCAAATCTGTGAAAACAATATTTGAGGCCTCATGGGACCCGTTAGTACAAGGTAGGGCTTCCATGGGACCCATTAGTACAAGGCAGAAGAACATCAAGCTATTACGGTATAAATCACGATAATGTGACTTTTTGAATATTATGGGATCTGACGGCAAAATAAAATCTAAGGAAACTGAGATCTCCATCCTTTTTGAGAAATGGCAAATGAAGTATGCAAACCGCCTCCCTATTTATAGGGATAGATCTAAGCAATCCAACGGCTGAAAAAGTATTTGATCAAGGGACAGAAATGCGACCTTTTGACTCCCCGTAATAAATGCAAGTAAGTTGGAACGGAGCCTAACTAATCGACTCATTTAATCGGAAATAAAAACGAAAGTAGATCGTTTCGATCAATGCAGCAAAAGGCAGATCTAAACGAGCTCCGGACTAAGGAAATTTACACACTCAAACATGCTATTCGCTCGTGCAAATATGGTGTTCGGACCTACGAGGGTCGTAACTGCCTCATACGTCATATGGAAAACTATTAAATTAGCCTTACAAAAACTCCATTGGAGTCCAAGAAATCTGACGTCGTTACTGAGACGATTAATACCACCATGCTAGACTGCAAGGCCGTCACTGCCTAATTTTCCAAAGAATTGCTGAAGGAGGTCTGAACAGGTCAGATCTGGCCAAGACTTCTACATTTTCCAATTCCTCCCATATCAAAGAAATGCTATAGTGAAACACTGGTTGGGGAACATATAGTTCACAGTTAATGTTGAAAAACATAAAGGAAGATACTGAAAGGGATATCTTCTCTTAGTCTTATGAAAAGAAAAGTAGAGTTCAACAGAAGGTATAAAAAGCCTCCTTATATAAGATATATGTCACAAAAAGACAAACTTACAAGGCATGGATTGAACATCGATCAAGATGCTAAGCGTTCCTTAACTGCTATTCAATCGATTATCGATACGAATGACCTACTATCTACATTTTGAGGACCAACGCGTTTTTGGGTATAACCCAAGGGACTATACTGGGTTGATCAACAAAAAATTTACTTTGCGAGAGCAAACAGTATATCATTCAGTTACTTATAAAGTGACCGAGCAAGATTAAGCTACCTTTTTTTTTTCTATTCTCAGTATCTTCCGCAAGGATCAATATCAGATAAGTATGCTAATCTATGCTGATTATTTCATGATGTTATATTTATGCATAACTGCAAAATGTGTGTAACAAAATATATCTACAGAATAAAATTGATCAAGGAAAGAATCTGCCTACAAAAGATCATAATTTCCAATTTAGTTGTTCTCCCAATACAAAAATTTAGCCCAAAACAACCACACAAAAAAGTTGGGCACTTAAAAAAAAAAAAAAAAAAAAAGAGACAGTCCAAGGACTGCCAGGTCGAACAGATCACTGAGAAGAATCGCCAGCAAGACGACTAGCAGAAACAGTCCTCCGAGGAGTCAAGTTGCCAGCAAACGCCATCAACTCCTCTTGACGCTTTAGATAACCAGCGTCATAACCCTCCTCATAAGACCGCCGTCGAGACTCCTCCGCCAAGACAGCAGCCTGAACTAGATCATTTTTCTCTTTCTCAAGGACGACCCTCACGGCCTCTAATTTTTTAAGATCATCTTTAGCAAGCTGCAGTTGCAGGGTCAGCCCTGCGACCTTCGCCGATTCCGATTCCAACCGTTTTTGGTAAGCATCCTTACCATTCCACAGATCATCGTTCTACATACCCAGCTGAAGGGCAAAATATTTGGCCTAGAAAAGAAGAAGAATGAGAAAAACCCTCACACAACAAGAAAATCGAAATAAAAGTAGGGAAAATTATCAAAAGATATGTCTACCTGCTCGCACATCTTAACTAGCGACTGAACAAGGCGTACATTGGAAGTACCCTCAAGCCTCTTCAACTCTCCAGGCAAAATAGTGCTTAAACCCAGATCCCAAGACAAAGCATCAGGCTCAACTGAGCCAGGCAATTCGCTATTAGAAGGGACACCGTCAGGGCGTGGAGTCTCTGACAACATAATATCCTTAACCCGCTCAAGGATGCATCGATCGTCTAACGGACGAGGAGAATCTCTCTCGTTGGGGCTAACTGAGGTCTCCTTGCCCGAAGCAGAAATAACGGTTCGACGACCGGACCTCGACCCAAATCGACCCTCAGAAGGTCCTCCAGATTCAAAAGAAGTAGTCATCACAGTAGTATCATGAAACAAATATTCAGGACAATCTTGCAAAATAGATTGTGTTGTGGAAGGATTGACAAAAAAGCCATCACCAACTTGCCCTTCGCTGGCGCTCGGGGCAGTAGAAGTAGACAAAGGAAGGGAATTAGCAAAATCCCCTCCATGAGAAACATGCTCGAAGGAAGAAACGCCTGAAGAAACAGGCATATCAAAGGTTTGCTCCACGTTGGATGTATCACCGAAAGCCACCCGACCAGGGGAAGGCCTATTCCCAATTTCAGTAGAAGAAGAAAAATTTGGTTGTACAAAAGACGAACTAATTATGGAAAAAGGTTCAGAAGGGATAACATTAGTATCGATCACCGACCTAGTTAATGGAGACGAACGAGGAGGCTCCATCGAGGGCACGTCTCTTCGAGATTTTTTAGGTCTGTTATCCCTAGCGCCCTCACGGGAAGGTCGCTTCGATGTATTGCCAAAAAGGTTACTCATGATCGGATTATTGAAAAGTACAAATTAAATATCGAGAAAGCTTATCGACTAGTTGGCAAAAGAGTATTCTATTAAGAGATGAGTATAGCAGTAAAAACCGAATCAAGTTTTTACCTTTTGTATTTATACTATACGAAAAGACGCGACGGACCCAAAGAAAAGGCGCAAAATACTAAAAAGAATTTTGGAATAAACACTAGAATTTGAAACGACGCACGCATAATGATTACGGCGAAATTAATGACTTGTCCAAATTATTACAGAGAACACGAAAGGACGCGACTGTCAGAATACGAAACGTTTATTTCAAAGGGGTGAAATGGTAAAGTTACAATTAAACCTACGGGGAAATAATTACAAAGATTATTTCAAAAAGTCAGTATATCATAGAGCCTGGTCGCTATCTGGAATTTTCTGTTCGCTACCGACGTTCTCTTCCTCGGTCATGCCAATATCTTCCTCTTCTTCTTCTTCGTCTTCAGGATCGACGAAGGTTTTGTCGAGTTCATCATTGATATCTGAAGGAGGAATTGGCAATGGTTTTCCGAACTCTTTGACAAGGTGTGCCAAAGGGAAGTTTTGATACACAACATCTGGAAGCTCGGAAGGAGAGTATACTTCGCCATAGCGGTTCAACCGAATATGTGCCGCTTTAAAGTATTCCTTTCAACGATCATCTATCATATCGAAAGCGACCAACTGATGAATCACCTTCTTGAACGTATTTTCTAAAAGTGGATCGACCATCTGATTTACCAACGCCGTATGAACGGGAGAATTAAGAAATTCACGAATCACTTTTTCGTCATAATTACGACCATAACGGTCCCTGAGTCCACTCAAAGGAATGTCCTTCTCATACTCCTCTAATGAAGCTTGAAGACTTGATACTTGAGATTCTAGCTCACTAATTCGAGCAGTACTCTGAAACTGGAATTCCTCTAACTTTTTAGCCATTTGATCGGCTTGCTCTTGAGCACGAGAAGTCTCCAGGACCTTGTTCATGATCTCCTGGTCTTCAGTACCTGTAGCCCTAGTCTCAACGACCGGAATAGAAGAGGACGTTGAAGGGCCTACCTCTGAACCAGAGGATTTATGAAGTAAAGCTTTATACTTCTCTTCCAGGAAATCACACTGTTGTTTCCAAAGAGCATTTTCATAAGCGTATGATGCCAGACAAGTTTTAGTCTGGAAGAACAAAGAGAGCAAAAAGAAATGGGTTAGCAAATTAAGAAAAATCCTTAAAGAAAATTATTTTTTTTAGTATGATCAAAGAAAAAAGAAAAATCACCTTTTCAGCATAAAGAGAGGCTCGCTGAAATTTCTCCAGAGGATCCTTACGAAGAAGCTTATTCAGATCGCGAGTAAAAACGCCAGACAAAAGTACACGGGTTGCCTTATCGACCGCGTTTTCACTATCGTCATGAACAAGTGAATCATTATCGGAGTAACCTGCGGCCCTCCTTCCCTCTAAATGATCCTCAATCATTTCGACCAAAGTAGGTTTTGGATGATTGTCTCCGAGTAAAGAAAGATCGTTACCAGAACGATCATAGTAGCTCCTCCTTCTATCAACTGGATTATTAGTGGGATGTGGCATCGACCAGCTGCGACATCCACGAATACCCAAAGATGTTCTAAGCTGAAGAGGAGGATAACCGGATCCTGTGCCCTGATGAATAGGGGACTCTCGAGAAGAATCTGGAGTTTCCTCTCCATTCTCCTCGGACTCATGACTCAACTCCAGTTTTCTCTTCCGTGACGCTCTCTGCTCGATGGGGACGTTCTCTACGGATTTGGAAGATTTAGACAACACCATTTTTCCCTTCGAAGAATGTCGAGAGTTTTCTACCATATGGGCTGAAAAAGAAACAAGATAAAAATTAGATTCTAAGCAAGAAAGATATCATCGCACCACCAGGCTGTAGAAAAATGCTTACCAAGTGATTCGGATGATGAACTGATTGGAAAGTTATGAGCGCTTAATCCTGCTTTACGAATGAAAGCTTCCCCGATCAGGAGAGCACTCTGGTATTTGTTGGCACGCAAAGCGGGGATTTCACCAATAAACTGAGCGTCATCTGGAACAAGTTCACCAGTCGGCAAGCGACCTCCGGGAACCCAACTGGAACCATGATCCCATGAGAAGGGCATGGTCGAACCATCCGCCAAATGAATACGAGGTGGGGGACGAACAAAAAAGAAATGAGATTTCCAAGAAGGATTACTAGAAACAAGGGAATCGAAGATTGCTCGACTAGGCCTTTGACTAGCGAAGAAATATCCACGATTGGAAGAACTGGAAATGTTGAACCGAAAAAGTTGTGTAAAATTACGAAAAGAAGGTTTAAACCCCTTTGCGATCATCAAGACAGAAAAACAAACCACAAAGGCCACAGAATTTGGAACTAACTGTGTTAAGGACACACTGAATATTTTCAGAATATCAAGGAAGAGGGGAGACAACGGAAGACGCAGGCCGCTATTGAAGTGAGCCGTGTAAAAGGCTCGACATCCTTCTGGTGGAGATGTAACCCTATCAGAAGGGGAAGGAAGAATTATCTCAGAACCCTTCGGGAAATATTTGGCGTCGTTATTCACAACCTCTGGAAAAGTGTCTACCGTATATGATCTTACGCGTTTTCGTTGGCGATCAAAATAATAAAGTTGAGCAATGCAAGATACACTATGATGTGAGATAGAAGATCAATAAAGCATATTTTGAACGTGAGTGTACATATTACAAGTAATGAGGGTCCTATCTGAGCATTATAGGATGTCGTACAAGCTAGAGGCTAAGTACATACAACTAAGTTGATCTAGTCTAACTCAAGAGGAAATCCGAGCAGGAGGCTTCGATCAAGGAGCAGCCCCTCCACCCCCCAAAAAATCTCTCTCTAGTGTCATAAATGCTTGGGGTATTTATAGGTGAAAGTTGGGACAGGCCCACAGGCTTGGGCCTGGGCTTGGCCCAATGGTAAATTCGACCATGAGCCCCATTGCTGGTGATCGGACTGAGCTAATTGGAGTTCAAAGCTTCGGGATCGAAATTATGCCTCCCAGGGAGCTCAGGGTCGAAATTATGCCTCCCAGGGAGCTCAAGGTCGAAATTTAGGTTCTTTGATCCAGTCTGAGCTCCCAGAATAAAGATTCCAAAGTACCCATCATCAATACTCCCCCACTTCTTCAAGCGTAAAGTGAAGTTGAAGCTCGGAGAAGTAGAAAATGCTCGAGGATCATTATTTTGCGTTTCGGATATGCCTCGTTAAAAACCTAGCTCGGAAAAACCCAGTGGGATAAAAACCGAACCAGGGAAAAAGAGTGCATATCTTAGAAACTCCCGAATGTATTAGGGATCAGAATTCAGCATTTGGGGTCGGATTTTCCAGTGTTTGAGCACACATGATTTCAATGAGCATAAGGTCGAAACTTAGGGTCTTCAATGAGCTCAAGGTCGAAATTATGCCTCCCAGGGAGCACAGGGTCGAAATTATGCCTCCCAGGGAGCTCAAGGTCGAAATTTTGCCTCCCAGGGAGCTCAAGGTCGAAATTATGCCTCCCAGGGAGCTCAGGGTCAAAATTATGCCTCCCAGGGAGCTCAGGGTCGAAATTTAGGGTCTTCAATTTGGCATAAGCACTGAATTCAGGATCTTCAGTTCAGCTTGAGTTCCCAAATTAAAGAATCGAAACCCTAGGTTGGAGCTTATCGGTTAAATTTATCAAAACCCCAAAAGCTAATAACCAATAGCATACAGATCCATAATGTCCGGTTCGAAAGATTTCAAAGACAAAGCCAAGGTAGTAGAAGGATCGGAATCCGATCCTATCATGCAGATCGTCGATGCTTACAAGAGCCCTGACGAAGAAAATTCTAGCAGCTCGAACAATGATTCCGTTTCAGTCGGAAGAAAATTCGCCAATCATCATACAACCAAGCTTAGGGCTGATCGGGGGAGGCTTGAAGATTACGCCGAAAATTACATAGGATCGTAGCAAAAGCAACAGCTTTCATCCTTAGTCATTGTCGATCGTAGAATTTGATCGTAGAATATGATCATAGAATTCGAACTTGGATACTTGATAGTTCGACCATGGAGGTCATTAAATTCGATCCTGGAGATCATAAAAATCAATCCTGGAGATAATAAAATTTGATCCTGAAGATAATAAAATTTGATTCTGAATATAATAAAATTTGATCCTGAAGATCAGAAGAATTCGATCCTGGAGATCATAAGAATTCGACCATGAGATCATAAAATTCGATCCTGGAAATTTGACCTTGGAGATCTGAGAGTTTGATCTTGTAGATCATAAAATTCGACCATGAGACCATAAAATTCGATGACTGATGATAATCGACATTTTTAACCGATCTTAGTCATTTTTATCGGTCATAGCAACAACTTTCACCTAAGGGTCTTAACAACAGCTTTCACCCTTTTATTTATTTCGATCTAAGGGGCATAGCAACGGCTTTCACCCTTAGTCGTTTTGACTGATGATAACCGACATTTTTAGCCGATCTTAGTCATTTTTATCGGTCATAGCAACAGCTTTCACCTGATGGTCATAGCAACGGCTTTCACCCTTTAGCTTTAATCGGTCATAGAAACAGCTTTCACCTGAGGGTCATAGCAACGGCTTTCACCCTTTAGCTTTAATCGGTCATAGCAACAGCTTTCACTTGAGGGTCATAGCAACGGCTTTCACCTTTAGCTTTAATCGGTCATAGCAACAGCTTTCACCTGAGGGTCATAGCAACGGCTTTCACCCTTTAGCTTTAATCGGTCATAGCAACAGCTTTCACCTGAGGGTCATAGCAACGGCTTTCACCCTTTAGCTTTAATCGGTCATAGCAACAGCTTTCACCTGAGGGTCATAGCAATGGCTTTCACCCTTTAGCTTTAATCGGTCATAGCAACAGCTTTCACCTGAGGGTCATAGCAACGGCTTTCACCCTTTAGCTTTAATAGGTCATAGCAACAGCTTTCACCTGAGGGTCATAGCAACGGCTTTCACCCTTTAGCTTTAATCGGTCATAGCAACAGCTTTCACCTGAGGGTCATAGCAACGGCTTTCACCCTTTAGCTTTAATCAGAGAATTTGATCCTGGACATATAAGAATTCGATCATGAGGATATAAATTCGATCCTGGAGATAAGAGAATTTGATCTTGAAGATCCAAGAATTTGATCCTGGAGATAATAAATTTCGATCCTGGAGATCGTAAAATTCGATCCTGAAATTATAAGAATAATTCGATCATGGAGATATATAAATTCGATCCTGGAGATATAAGAATTTGATCCTTGAGAAATAAGAATTCGATCTTAGAGACCTAATAATTCAATCCCGGTGATTTTAGAATTTGATCTTGTAGATCCAAGAATTTGATCTTGGAGATATAAGAATTCGATCCTGTAGATAATAAATTTTGATCCTGAATGCTTGATAACTTGATCTTGGTCTAAAAATTCGACCATGGATGCTTGATAACTTGATCTTGGTCTAAAAATTCGACCATGGATGCTTGATAACTTGATCTTGGTCTAAAAATTCGACCATGGATGCTTGATAACTTGATCTTGGTCTAAAAATTCGACCATGGATGATTGATAACTTGATCTTGGTCTAAAAATTCGACCATGGATGCTTGATAACTTGATCTTGGTCTAAAAATTCGACCATGGATGCTTGATAACTTGATCTTGGTCTAAAAATTCGACCATGGATGATTGATAACTTGATCTTGGTCTAAAAGTTCGACCATGGAGATATGGGAATTCCCTTGATCGTACGTGAATTGCCTCGTGGTAGGCATATTTCGATCTAACACCCAAATAAGGCCCCACGGTGGGCGCCAATTGATCTTACGCATTTTCGTTGGCGATCAAAATAATAAAGTTGAGCAATGCAAGATACACTATGATGTGAGATAAAAGATCAATAAAGTATATTTTGAACGTGAGTGTACATATTACAAGTAATGAGGGTCCTATCTGAGCATTATAGGATGCCGTACAAGCTAGAGGCTAAGCACATACAACTAAGTTGATCTAGTCTAACTCAAGAGGAAATCCGAGCAGGAGGCTTCGATCAAGGAGCAGCCCCTCCACCCCCCAAAAAATCTCTCTCTAGTGTCATAAATGTTTGGGGTATTTATAGGTGAAAGTTGGGACAGGCCCACAGGCTTGGGCCTGGGCTTGGCCCAATGGTAAATTCGACCATGAGCCCCATTGCTGGTGATCGGACTGAGCTAATTGGAGTTCAAAGCTTCGGGATCGAAATTATGCCTCCCAGGGAGCTCAAGGTCGAAAATTAGGTTCTTTGATCCAGTCTGAGCTCCCAGAATAAAGATTCCAAAGTACCCATCATCAGTATAGGCACAAGCTAGGTCCCTAATTGGTTCAGAAATCTGAGGAGCAGTACCTTAGCCCTTTTTGGCTCGGGCAGCAACATCTGAATCGGAAAGGATTTGTACATTAAATGTGTCTTCAACAGGGACGATAAATTCAGGGTCTGCAGTTTGTTCGCCCAAAAAATTAGAATGCAACTCCTCCTCGTTGTTAGGAGCGACATTCTCCCTAGAAGACGAAGACGATTTTCTTAAAGAAGCCATACTTTCAGATTCTCGGAAGATGCAGGTCGATAAAAGGAAAACTTTATATGATGAACGAGTAAGCAAGAAAATGACTACGAACTATAAGCAAGTATAAAGGAAAAATGACGAACTCAAAAGTCACCTATTAATACCAAGATGAGAAAAGACGTTTCGAACCCGTCACAACTAATCACATTCCCGCCAAAAATGGAAGGAGATTAAAAGCCTCCCGAATGGACGCGTGGCGTTTCATAATTGGAAAGAGAAAACGACTATCTATGATGCGTTGCACTCTTTTCCTTACTTAAGATTTTTTCCCACAGGGTTTTTTCTTGAGACAGGTTTTTAACGAGGCACCATTCATAGAAGAGAAACAGTCGTATAAAATTGTCTGCTTCTACGAGCTTCTATTATCTATACGCTCGAAGAAGTGAGGGAGTACTGATGAGGGCTATTTCGCACCCTACATAATGTGCGGATCGACTAAAGAACATAAGATCGGTTCGAGCAAATCAGACAGTTCGGGATCATCTTATCGACCCAGCCGAATACAGCTCTCTTCGATCAAGAAGACTATACTCCGGACCCAAGAAGGATATTTGGGCCGAGTCCTATTAGGATTATGTTTTCTTGTAACGCTAGGTTTAGTATGATATAAATACCTAGTCAATCATGGAATTAAACAACTCTGAATCATAAGGCAAATACGCCATTGAATTCTGCATAAACAGCACAACTCACTGTTATTCAATAAAGAAAGAACTTTCTCTTCATATTTGTGTTATTTTTCCTGTTGGTTTCGATATTTACTTATTGTTCTAACAAAATTGCTCTTCCTTGAGTTTTGATCCATCCTGAATAAAGTAACAGAGCCCTATAAAATATATATATTGAAAACCCCCAATTTCACAATTTTACTGATACCTATAATCCGACGAAAACCGGTTAAATCACCATCTTTGTGAGTGATCTAGCTTCACTGGATAGGTTTTCTTAGTGATCTCCTATTGTGAGCTTACAGTCAAATTCTATTGTAGTTTTGGCGTAAGTGTTGTATACTATAAACTGTGTGCTTATAGTATAACCCAATATCTAAGTGACTTGGAAGAGTGGACTAAAGGATTTTTATCCATATAACCACTATAAAATTTTTTTGAGTTTTATCTTGCATTTTTACTTGCATATTTTCTAAAGATTGCATAAAACATTCAAAGAAAACTTGTGAAGGATTTTAAAAAGGAGTTTATTCAAACTGGGGACAAAATCTTTCTAAATGGACTAAGTATACTTGTGATAAACACTTTCAAACATCCGTTGCAAGTACTCTGTTTTCAAGTTTACTGTAATCAGCTAAGTAGTAAAAAGAGAAGTGGTTAACTATGTTGTTCAATGATCAGCTTAGTCAGCTTACTGACCTATAACAGCTTTGTCTGGAGACAGACTATTGAAGAGTTTTAAAGTCTAAAAATTTTAAGAGGTCTATTCACCCTCCCCCCCCCCCCCCTCTAGACCTCATCTGACCACTTGAGACCAACATAACTCTTTTCACCTATTTCACTCATTTCACTTGTTATTAACTTAAATTTTTTAGTGATTAAACATGTTTTTATCGACTACAAGTTTTTTTGACTGATTTTATCCGTTTCTTTACAAATTTCACCTAAATCGATGCATAAAATCTCACTATAAATTCAAATTTTTTTACCTATTTTTTTAGCGATTTATTCCTTTTTCTTTTATATCGGTTATAACATTTTTCATTATTTTCTCATTTTTGGTCGATTTCTTTTGTAGTTATTCTTCAGTTTAAACCATTTTTCTTCCGATTACACCAATTCAACTATTTTTTACTGTTTTCACTCATTTTTACCATTTTGAGCCCTTTTTTTTTACCTATTTTTCCATGTTTATTCACTAGTTTCACATGTTATTCATCTGAATTTTTCATTGATTAAACATGTTCTTACCAACTAAACGTTTTTGACCGATTTTACCCTTTTTCACCGGTTTTACTCAATTTTACTGAATTTCACTGGTTTCATCATTTTTCATAGAAATTCTATTCGAATTAATTTTCATCTACTCACATATTTTCCATCAACTTTACCTTTATTTTAACCAATTTTACCCGTTTTCATCCATCTTTAACAAATTTTATCCAATTTTTTTTATCGATTTCAAATGTATTTACGATTTTCACGTGTATTTTTTTAACCGATTTAAAGTGCATATACATTCTACGTGTCTATTAAATTTTAATGGCATTTTGTTGTAAATCAGAATAAAATTAACTTTTATTATGTCATAAAATAGCACATATTAATAACTGATATTCAATTTTTAACTTGATCATGGGTATTTTCATCGATTTCTTTAGTCTTTTTCGGTTTGATGGTTTGACTTTGTTTTTGTTGTTTGAATTTTTTTCATTTTATTAATTTCACTCATTTTTATTTTTTAACTAATTTTCACATATTTTCACCGACTTTAGAATTTTTTTACCGATTTTAAGCGTTTTTCATATGTTTCAAATATTTTTTTATGTAATTTCATCGTTTCACCGATGTCATTCATTTTTTTTTTTGCGAATTTGACCTAAAATTTTCATCGATTTCACATGTAATTACCGAATTTTCAATTCAAATAATTATACATCCACTTTTATGTATATCTCAAACTGTCTCACTTACCTTATCATTTTAAAGATATTTTTTTATCAATTTACGCCATTTCACTTATTATATTAACTAGTTTAATTCAATTTTCATTGATTTTTATTTATTTTATATTTTTTTTACTTGTTTACTCGTTCTTGATCAATTATAACCTATTGTCCATTATTTTTCCTATTTTTCATCGATTTCTTTCGTTTTTTCATATTCAAATAAAAAAAAATTATGCTGGTTTAGTTCGCACTATTTTTGCTAGTTAAATTTTTTTCTTTTTCAAATTTTATTTATTTGTATCAATTTAACTTATATTTCACATGTTTATTTAATAAATTTCACTTGAATTTTTATTGATTTCACATTATTTCATAGACTTTAACATTTTTTCAATGATTTAACTCATTCTTCATATATTTCACCCATTTAATAGATTTCACCAATTTGTTTCCCATGTTTTCACAAATTTCACCCAAATTTTCATTGAGTTCACATATGTTTATCGATTTTACCGACACTATTTATTACCGATTTCACCAGTTTTTCACCTACTTCACCACTATTCATAAATTTCATCCAGATCGATTTCACATGTTTTCATCTATTACACAAATTATTTGATCGATTTCATCAACTTTCATTGATTTTCATCAAAATTTTTCACTTATTTCACACGTTTTTCTCAAAAAGATTTCCATGAAAATTTGAGGAAACGTTTCTCATGTCAAATAAATATTACTTAGTTCACTAAGTCATACACATATTTTTGTTCATTCATAGGTAAGATGCGATTCTACTTTAACAGATTTTATGATATTTAAGATAGTTTGATTTTTTAAGGAGTAAGATATTGTACTAAATCCTTTAAATTAAACAAATAATATTTTTTACAACTGTATATTGATAATACATTATAATAATTTTACTTGTATATTTTAGCAACTATTCAAGATAAATTTTTTTTTAATTTTTATATGTTATAGAAGAACAATAATGAAATTGTAAAAGTGATATAAGAGTCAATTTCTTAATTATTGGAGTTATTGTAGGGAATAACTGTAATAAGACTTTATGTCTAATTTGAATATACTTTTGCTTTTCTTTCATATTCATGGCAATGTTTTCAAAACCGGACCGGACAATGAACCGTTGAACCAACTGGCCATTGGTTTTACTTGTCGAAACGGTCGGACCACTGGACTGACCGAATGACGTCATAATAATGTAATAAATATATTTAATTTTAAAATATATGTAATATGCATAAAATTTAAATATTATCCTACAATTGATTAAAAATATACAAAATCTTATAATATATTTAAATTAAATCATATAATATTTATCTAACTTATATCATAACGGTAATATGATACTAATTTATAAGCTCATATAAATATAATATGATTATAATTCTTTATAAAAATTTAAAAGTTTAAGTTAAAAATACAACAGAATTCATAAATTTTAAATTTTGGTTATGTATAAAAGTCTAATATTCAAAATCAAACTTGCATAATATATTGATTTGACTCTTTATCCTAAAAATAATATTGGAAAGAAATATTTTATAGAACAAATTTTAATAAAAAATTATTATTTGAATATTATTTTCATTAATAATGTGACGGCCCGGCTCCACGGGTCCGTCGAATAACGGTCGAATTTTTTTTTATTTTCATGAAGATTTAAAATATCTAAACCTTTTAAAAGAAATGATAAATTAAAATCGAGAATTAAAGTTTCTAAGCGGAAGCGGTTTAAAACGAAATAAGAACAATTTTGATTACTAAGTTTAAAGCAAAAGTAATTAAAATAAATTTTAACGGATGACATGACATGGTGAAACAACTTGTGGGACCCAAAAGAAATACAAGAAGATTAAGATTAATATTTGATAAAATTTAAAATCATTTTCGATAGATATTCCCATTTTACAAAATTAGCTAAAATACCAAAATATTTAGCAAGATATAATAAAAATCAACTTAAATAATATAGGAGATTTAAAACATCAGTTCAAACGAAAATCTTAAAATCAAATAAAAGTTTAAACAAAAGTTCAACTACTCTCTGGAATTAGGGTGGGACCGCAACCGTGATGACATAATCGCAATATGAACTATCGTTTACCCAAAACACCTGTAGCTGAAAAGATTGAAACATGGAATGCATAAGTTGTCGTCCAACTTAGTGAGGCTATAGTGCACATGTGCGTTGATGCAACATAATATACATGAGCATTTACAACAGTACAGTAATGAACATATGCTATAACAATTTATGCACGTTAAACAAGTAACCAACATTTGTTGATGTCGTCCTCCTCTTACCATCCAATCCACAGTTAGGAAAACCACCACCGAACACTCCAAGTAAGGTGCGACCTTACATAACAGTGCGCATTGACGTCAAATGCCAGGAGTTTGACATTCACTCCCCAAGTGTAACCTCCACACTTGACTCGTGAAGCGGGTCTACGTTGGATCGAGGTAACCCTCCTGCCTTTACCTTCCGGGTTAACCACGATTTCGCACACCAAAAATAGGGGCCCACACAGTAACAGTAAAGAGTACAGTAACAGTAACAGTTCAGTAACAGGGATCAGTAATCAATACAATAACAACAATTGCAACAGTTCAGTTCACTGTATCAAGGACATATAAGTAGTCATGCGACCTACTTGCATATTCAGATATACGCACGAGTAACACACAGCATTCACCTGAGGAGCTTATTACAGCGACCAAAATTCCACAGTGAAGTGTATCTGAAACCTGAGTAAATACGTATACGGCTAATAAATTATCTTATAATCTTACTCAAATATAATTAAAGAAAATCCTATCACAAGGATTTCCTAAATTAACATCTTAGACAAGAACTTAAACTTTCGACATCGAATCATTTAAGTGTATTCATTTTTTTAAACTTTAAGATTCGAGAAAATTCAAAATATTTAACAAGTTAATAATTAAACACCCTTTTCTTTTGAAAACATTCAAAGTATACCCCAAAAGTTTCGAAAACATTACAACATTCACTTTCTTGCAAAAATAATTCAAGACCCAATATCACAAGAACATTTAAAAATATTTAAGCAAAAATTCACTATAAAACCAAAATTTATAATCACAAGTTTTAATAACTTTTCATCATATAACCTCATTTAACTCTATCGAATTTTAATTATCAAGTCATATATTTTTACTATATCAAGTTTCCACTTTCATTACTACACCATCCTTATAACTAAAATCGAGTTCATCGAGATACATGCATAACATAGTACGAACTCAAACTCATGCTCAAATTAAATTCTAAAGCAAAAAATTAACCACAATGTAAATAATACACAATAACATTTAGGTTCAAGGAAGTATCTAACGAACTCAAATAGAGAAATGAAGACCGAAAATGGAATACCCATTCGGAGATGAAATCGTTGACCGGAGCAGCCCCTGTAGACCAGTCGTTAACCACCGTTGATCGGCACTGGAAAATGAGTCGAACCCACCATTCCGCTCTCCTCTAAGCCTAGAACACCGTGGTGAAGCTCGATTGTCGAAGAAATGACCGAAAAAGGGACATGCAAGGAAACCCACTTAAAACCGCCACTTCCTCCTCTAATTTCCGCCGGAAAACACCTTATATTCCTTCAGTTACGACCACCATTGTGTTCCTCTCGTCGAGTAGATCAATTTTGACTACTCATTTACTTGATTTGGTTAAGAAATGAAGAAGTTACAAACAAAATAAGGAAGGAGAGTTTTGTGTGTGAAAACACACGTTTTAGTGTGTGTAAATGTAGGAGAAGAAGTGAATGAGGGAAATGGGTTGACTTAAATTTATATTTAATGGGTTTTTTGCATTTAACACCCTAAAAAAATGGGTAGTACATTTTAGTTCTCAAAGTCTTGGGACAATACATCAATTCCTCTTTTTATTTTATTCTTGCATTTAAATCCTCAAAATAACACAAGAGTGAGTATTTATAATTCATAATTTGCACAACAATAATAGTTCAAGTGAATATTAATTTAAATCACTTCAAATTTAAAAATATGCTATCTCGTTGAATTTTTTAACAACATAGATATGAATTTTAATTTCAATTATTAAATCTACATAATTAAAATTATCAATTTCAAGTAAATTAAAATTATAGGAAAGAAAATTCATAAATGAATTTTTCGGGGGTTTACATTCCTCCCCCCTTAAATGAATTTGGTCCCCAAATTCAATCTTGAGTTTTGAAAAGTTAGAGTGATGATGTTGTATCTCTCTTTGTATTTTCCATGTCTTTTCTTGTATACTTTGACAGCACCTTGAGGCTTTAAACGATGGAGTCCACTGGTTTCTTGATTTGGACGAGTATGCGAACAAATCTTTTCTCTAACTCTAGATGTTTCTGGAGTCTGATGATACGCAGTCGCGAGCATCAGGAAAAATCCTTCTGGAACATCATACGTGGAATTTTACGCGATAAATCAAAGTTCGACGAATAATCAAACCAACATGCCGTAGTTAGATTCCCCCAGAAAGGAAAACTTTCACGTTATAACACAAAAATTCAATTTTTGCCAATGAAATTCAAAAGATAATGGAAGACACCTGAATTGATATTCTCAGCAGGAATCAGAAATGACAGTCCAATGAAGTGCCTTGATAAAGATTGTAAAAGATGACCGAGTCAATTGATGTAGATAATAAGGTCAAACTGAATAACGGTAACGAAAAGAAGATCGATGAAGATTGCAAAACAAAACAGAATAACAGTAACAATGATAATCAAGTAAAGAGATCGGAGTAACAAGAAAAATGAATATGACACATCAATAAGGATAATAGAAATTGAACCAAGAGTTCTGTCAATAGTAATCAAAGCTTTGAAATGTATTTGATTATTTAAAAATTGAGCTAAGGTAAAATTCGCTACTCAAAGATTCATTTTAAGTAGTAATGAATGTAGCAAAAGTACAACATAGAAAGCGAATAGAGTTCAAGAACGAGATCCAAGAAAAATGAGAACATCATATTCGAGAAACTAACCATGATAAAAGAACATGTTTAGAAAGAACAAGATAACAGTGTGGAGTTCAAAAAAAGTAGATGAGTGAGTGAAAATGATGCATGGTCAATGAAATCAACTAGTATGGATAATATGAAATCAAAAAGACGATTCAGAAATGACCTTAAATCAATAAAGAGGTTCAATAAAATATCAAGAAACATTGAAACGATAAGTTTCTATAAGGATCATAAAGGGCAGTTGAATACGAAATTTTTGCCTTATAAAAACTGAAGCAATTGAGTTTACAGACTCAACAAAAATAACTTGGAGATAGAGTAATGAGGTCCTCAAAAGTCGATCGAGTCAATGAATATTCAAATAGTATAACCAGAAAGTAGTTAATGAAGGATTTTCAATGAATGTGACAGAGCACAGTCGAATAGAAGTCTTAAAAAGGATTATGAAAATGAATGGGAAACATAAGTTATGACATTCGAATAAGAAACTCAATTTAAACAAATGTAATCAAATAACAAGTATCACTAGGTGTATTATAAGACTATCACATCAGAAGTCTTAATAACAAGAAGGTTGAATCAGGGATGTCAAAATCGGATCAAAAGTTTTGGTATTAACAACCAGAGCGCTAAAGTGTCTTTGGACATCTAAATATCAAGCGAGAATAAAACGAATCATTCAAAGGTTCATTTAAAGAAGCAATGAGTGTAATGATGATACTAGAGACAAAGCGAAAAAGATTCAAGTCCAATTTCAAGATTAATGATAACAAATAGGATGAAACAACTTTACAAAGAACATGATACAAGTATGAAGTTGACTGTACATTCCTTCTAGAATAACAAGCAGGAATAATATGAAATCGAAGAGACTTTTTCTAAACCTTTCGCAATTCAATAATTAGGTTCAGGGAATAAGGATAGTGAAATATTCCAAACCACTGAATCAGATAAAGGTAAGCATCTGATTCACGAGTTCACTATGAAGAAGTAGCTCGTGAAAGAAAAAGGGAGTACAAACACCTAACAAATATAAAACTCAATTATCAAATTGAAAGCTTCGATCGGACAACAAGAAGTTGAATTAAAAGTGTCAATAAACTTTGAAGGGATGTGTTTAATTAGAATGACAATCAGTTCAAGAAACTGTTAAATTCAAGAAATTGTGAGAAACAATATTTAAAATATGAGATCAAGGTAAGCAAGTTCAAGAATAAAGCTCAAGAAAGGATCAAAGAAGTTTAGGTCAGTTCAGAATTAAAATTGAGAAAAAGAAACTGACTATCCCATATGGAAGCGAAGGAAAAAGCATTAGCGCATATGGAAAAATAAACAATGAACAATTCTATGGCTCAATTAGAGATATTCATCTGATAGAAATGAGTAGAAGATGTTAGGAGACGAATTCTTTCACGTCATCGAAAGGTTATAGGTTATAGAGTTAGGATTTAATTCACTTTTGAGTGATTGCGGATCTCTAAAATTCTTATGTAATAAACAAGGTATCTTCGACTTATTTCCTTAGTCGATAGCTGTTTTACTAGATGCGAAGATGGTTGCAACATTTTTTTTTCAACCAATGACATTTGTTACACTCGATTTCTCCAGGAAAAACACTAGAATGGGATAAGTAGGCTTCTTCAAATGACTTGTTCATCGATATACTTAACTTTTATCGACACATCCTTTCTCGAAACTTCAACATGTTGATAGATGCAATAGAGAGAGGAATTTCGATTGTCTTGATAGATTCTTTTGTTTCTTTCAGACCCTTATTTTTCATTCTTTCTAAATCCTCGATAACAAGTCTTCATGAAAGATTATTTGGATGTCGCCACACTCCATTAATTACCTTTCCCAATAACTTATATAATACATCGTCAAGATGCATATATAACAAATAGGGGTCACATATTTTGGTCAACATACAAATAGTATGCCAGAATCAAGAGTGGTAGTTCATAGTAATCGAGATCAAATAATTAATATTTAGAAAATACCGACAAAGTTAAGTTCAGATGAAAGTATATTTCAACCTCGAGGAAAAGTAGAACCATGGATAGTTGAAGAATGAGACACACCTGAAGTACTAGGTACAAAATAGTCATCATCAATCAAACTAACAATGAATAAGAAATAATTCCATGGAGCACAAACTAGCGAGACGAATCATAGTCAGACATGAACATAAAAATAGTAATAAAGTCATTATAACAATGAGTAAATTGATCTGAAGGTTCAAATGAACTATGATTTTTAAGAATTATATGTGAGAAATGAAATTTATAGTAAATCACCAAGATTCAAAGAAACGTGTATCGATTTCATACTATCAAGAATAACTCATACACAAAACTCAAAAACATGATGGGTTCGGGAATGAGTTAAAACCAAAGAACAAAGCTCCGGGAGAATCCAAATATATTCAGATTCGATGGATCATTATGAAAGAGTAATGTTTGAAATCAGGAGAACGAGTTAAATCTCAAGGTTTATGTTGGATAAGAATATGAAGACTCGTCGTTAATAGAAAAGAAAGGAATCGATAAGTAACAATTGGATTCACCACAATGACGAAAAACATACATATAAGGATCACAAGCTTGAAATAAAAAGTACGAACATTATAGTAAGGGTGAAACAGTTAATTAAAAAGAAAGAAGATGAATAGAGCTTACTAAAGTAGATAAATCAATTTGGAGAGGAAATGTCTGAAGTCATCAACATGAATTCTGAATAAGGAAAACTCATGCGATGATGGAATTCGAAAAGGTTTAGGGATATATTAGTCATTTTATATGTACTTCAAGTAAGATCACTTGATTTAAGTAATTCACTAAACACGAAATCAAGGAGGATATTCATTTACAATCATCATCAGACAATAATTCAAACAGATCAGTCAAAGTAACGTCAAGTATATTCTGGATACCAACAATAAAACAACAAATCAAGTAATCACATTAACAATCAAACATATCCTCTTCCCCCGAGGCCATGCACAATACCTATGTTTTGGTTGCAGTTTTGTCCTAAAAGTGAACTACCCAATGTGGGTAGTGATTTAACCATTTTTCGGTGGGTTAGATTAAATCAATAAAGATATGTTTTAGAGGTCAAATTGAGTGTAGATTATAGGGCTTTGTTACTTTATTATTGATGGATCAATCTCAAGGAAGCAATTACGTAAAGAACAATAAGTAAGCAAGACAATGAATATGTAAATAGTATAGCAAAAGCTTTTCTATTAATTATGTTATTAGATTGCCAAAGTATGTAGGCGTAAGCTTCTGATTGTATGTTGTACATAATACAATGTTTAACTAGGTATTTATATGACATTAACCCTAGTTTTACAAGGAAACATAATCCTAATAGGACTAGGCATAGCAATCCTTATGGAACTCGGACATTGCTCTTGGTCGCCGAGGATTGATAATGCAGATCGGACTTGGCAGCTCTTTAATGAATTAGACTCCTGGTCGGTCCGAGCGTATAAGGACTAGTCATTCCGATTATTATAAGGGATGCGAAATAGCCCCCATCAGTACTCCCTCACTTCTTCGAGCGCATATGTAATTGAAGTTCGTAGAAGTAGATGGTCGATTACGACTGTATTTTCTATGAATTGTGCCTCGTTAAAAACCTTACTTGGAAAAAACCCTGTGGGAAAAAATCCTAAGTAAGGAAAAGAGTGCTACGCCTCATAAATAGTCGTTTCGTCGTTCCGATCTTGAACTGTGACATGTCTTTTGAGGAAGCGATTCGACTTTTACCGTTTGGCGGGAATGTGATCAGCCGCTAGAAGTTCGAAACGTCTTTTCATCCTCCTATATAAATAGGTGATCGTTGTTTCAGTCACTTTTTACTTTCTACTTCCCATACTCTTGCAGTAACTTTCTTGCTCGATAATTTCTCCCCTACTTTATTTTTATCGATCAATAGTTTTCAAGGATCCCAAAAATGGCTTCAATTTCAAAGAAACCTTCTTCATCTTCAAGGGAAAGAGTTACTCCCACCATCGAGGAGGGAGTACCTCCGAGCCCTCCAACTGAGCACACCGGAATATTTGAAACCACTATTCCGGATAAGGACACTTTCAAAGTGCAAATTATATCCGATACTGACGTCGCTGCCAAGGCCAAGAAAAGGTACCGCTCCTCAAATATCTGAACCAATCGAGGATCTTGCTTGCGCATATACCGATGAGACTTTCCACGAGGTCGTGGATAATTATGCGAAGTACTTCCCGGACGGTTCTGAAATTATCCTCCTTTCTCCTTCCGACAGAGTTACCTCTCCACCGGAGGGTTGTCGGGCTTTTTATACTGCCCATTTCAATTATGGCCTACGTCTTCCCTTATCTGCCTTATTCCTTGATATTCTGAAAATATTTAGTGTCTCTTTAACACAACTAGTCCCAAATTCCGTGGCTTTTGTTCTGTGCTTTTCAGTTCTGATGATAGCAAAAGGCTTTCAGCCCTCACTTCGTAACTTTACACAATTGTTTGGTTTTAACGTTTCAAGTTCCTCGAACCGCGGATACTTTTTCTCCAGTCAAAAGTCTGGTCGCTCTATTTTCGATTCTCCAGTTTCCAGCAATCCTGCCTGGAAATCTCATTTTTTCTTTGTTCGTCCCCCTTCTCATATTGTGTTAGCTGACGGTTCCTCCGAGCCATTCTCGTGGGACCATGGCTTCGAATGGATTTCTGGTGGTCGCTCAGTTACTGGTCATTTTATTCCTAACGACCCACAATTAGTTGGCGAGATCATGGAGATGCGTGCCGACAAGTACCAGAGCGCTCTTCTTATTGGTGAGGCTTTTCTCCGTAAAGCGGGTTTGAGTCCTCATACTTTTCCTATCACTTCCCCTTCTCAATCGCTGGGTAAGCGTTTTACTTTAGTGTCACATTATATCTTCTTTTACTAACACGTCTAATTTAGAATTCATTATCTTCAGTTTTTATGGTAGAAAATTCTCGGCAGTCCTCAAAAGGGAAGATGGTTCTATCCAAATCTACCAAGACGGTAGAGAACCTTCCAATCGAACAGAGAGCGTCCAAGAAAAGAAAGTTGGATTTGGGCCATGATTCAGAGGATTACAGAGAGGAATCTCCAGATTCATCTCAAGAAACTCCTCCGATTGCGCAGGCTCCAATTTATCAAGGGACTGGACAGGGTTATCCTCCTTTCCAGCTTCGAACTTCCCTTGGAATACGCGGATGTCGTAGTTGGTCAATGCCCCATCCTATTGATAATCCGGTTAAGAGAAGAAGGCATTACTACGGTCGTTCAGGTGAGGATCTTTCTCTGCTTGGTGAAGAGCATCCGAAGCCCACTGTCGTCGAGATGATCGAAGATCATTTATAGGGGAGGAGAGCAGTTGGTTACCCGGAGAATGATTCTTTAATTCATGACGAGAATGAGAATGTCGTTGACAAGGTAACCCGTATTCTTCTTTCAGGTGTTTTTACTCGTGATGTTAATAAGCTGCTTCGGAAAGATCCTTTGGAGAAGTTACAAAAAGCTTCTCTTTATGCCGAGAAGGTATTCGCTGTTAAATACGTTTCTTTATCGACTTTCCTAATGAATTTCTTAACTCACAACTTCTTTTCATTTATTTTTCAGACCAAGACTTGTCTGATGTCGTACGCCTATGAAGCCGCTCTTTGGATGCGAATTTTTAGATGAGAAGAACTGGGCGTTGCTTCATAAGGCGAGTGGATCAGATGCCGGTCCTTCTGCGTCCTCTCCCCTTCTTCGAATTACAGACTCTCAAGTAGTGGGAACCGGCGATCATGAAATTATAAACAAAGTTTTGGAGACTTCTCGTACCCGAGAGCAGGTTGATCGGCTGTCTAAGGAGTTGGAAGATTATCAACTTCAAAGTACTACTCGGATCAGTGAGCTGGAATCTCAGGTCGCCGATCTTCAAGCCTCCTTGGAGGAGTATGATAAGGACCTTCCTCTTAGCGGTCTTACTGATCGTTATGGTAGACATCACGATGAGAGGGTGATTCGTGAGTTCGTTAGTTCCCCTGTTCATACTGCCTTGGTGAATCAGATGGTCGGTCCGCTCCTTGAGAGTACTTTCAAAAAGGCGATTCATCAGATGGTCGCGCTGGGCTTGATCGAAGATCGCCGAAGGGAGTATTTCAAGGCGACGCATGTACGTCTGAATCGTTATGGTGATGAATACTCTCCTTCCGAGCTGCCAGATGTTATCTATCAACAATTTCTATTGGCTCACCTTGTCGAAGAGTTCGGGAAGCCATTGCCGATTCTTCTTTCGGACATTAACCCGGAGGTCGATAATAATTTTATCGATCAAGAGGAAGAGGAGGAGAATGTGGAGGTAGCGAACGATGGAGTTGTTGGGATTTTATGGGTATAATTGTCAACTACAACAGTGCGGAATTTAAAATTTTTATTTATACACCAAATCCCAGGGAACACTTATTAGCACATATGAAAAAGGTTGAAATTAATTTCAGCAAGCGTATACTAAAATTAAATGAGAAGGTAAAAGCTATTTTACCTTACCACAGGCAAGGTGGTGGTTTTCCTCCGGTCTTCAATTGTTCACTAGAGCACCCCAAGTGTTGTGCCTCTTGAGAAAGTCCACACCAGATGGATTTGAGTGACTTCGCGAAATCCCCAGGCTCAGAACTAGGATTAAGGAATTGTCTCGTCAGGAATTGGATTCAGATCCGGGAAGAAAACTTGGAGAAAAATCCTACACAGGGAGGGGCGATTTTTCTTGACAGGGTTCGGTTATGCAAGGGGCGAGAAGGGGGCTGAAATTTTCGGCCTCTCTTGTTTTCTTGTGTTTTGATTTTCTTTCTTGCTTAGAATAAATCTTTTAGGTTTTTCAACTCTCTCTTTGAAAAGATTATGTGTATCTAGTATTTATAGATATCTAACTAGAAGACTCATTCTCCTAATAGGTATCTAATCTTGAAAGGATCTCTCCTTATCAAGAAACAAGATACACAAGATCCTTTTCATCTTAGGAAACAAGATTTGTCACAATCTCTTTCCTAGTTACACAAGATAACACAATCTCTCCTAATCCTTATCATAATCAAACATGATCATTTATCAATTCAAGACTTATTTCCCAAGCAAAAAATCGGCCACCTCATTTAAATGAAATCGGCCCATATGCTTTTTAATTAATCCCAAATTAATTTGATCATTGTTCCCAAAATCGGCCCATGCAAGATTAATTAATCCCAGACTAATTTATCTTTACAATAATTGGCCCATATGCTTAAATTAATTAATCAAAGATCAATTAACTTTCATATGGATCGACCCATGTGTTTTAATTAATTAATCCACTATTAATTAATTAATCCTTTTCCAATTAACACTTTAATTGAGGATTTAATCAATCAGAAATTCCAATTGATTCATTAATTAGTTACTCCTAATTAATGATTCTCCATTTTGAATTAATACTTTAATTCTTGATTAATTAATTAGTTACTTCTAATTAATTATTCTTCTTCATGAATTAATACTTTAATTCATATATATTGATTTAATTCCTTAAATCAATTGATTCCTTTCAGACTGTCACTGTCCAACTGTATTGTGTGTGACCCTCTAGGTTCACCATCAATTGGCAGCAGGCCCACGACTTTCGTGATTTAATTAGTGAGCAATTAATATGTAATTAATTGCTCCGATCAATTAACCACTTTAATTGACCACTCCAGAATTAATTTCCTTATTAATTCAGGAGTACCCACACCTCATGGTCGATGTCTAGCCACAAGCCCATGAGGCCCAACTTCAGGTGAATTGATTTCGTGAACCTTCACCTCTTATAAATGCCATATACATACGGTCCTTCTATCAACTAATTTCCCGATTGAGACCTAGGGTGTCTGAATTGGTCGGCACCTCTAATTATCTTAATGCTGTACTTTCTAATTCAGGATAATAATTCCAGTGTGACTGCTAAATTTGGAAACCCCTTTCCAAATCCGTCACCGACTACGGCCGTAGATTCCTCGGTTTTATTATCTAAGAACGTACAGGAAATTCTCTCATCTTATCAAGATGAGTCGATAGATCCTTTATTAGTACTAACAATCCGCATACACGTTCATACGTACCCAAAGTAGTCGCACAATGACCAAGCTATGTGATCGGCTCCTAAATCAAAGTACGTATTCCCGTGTACCGAATCCGCCCTAGTACCTCAAGTCAAAGGACTAAATCGTACACTATTATAAGTCTTGAGAGACATCCCATTACCGATATGCTTAACGCACTTCCACGATGGGTCTCTCTGTTTGGGTCGTTCGATGCGTTCGATCCCCTATCGAACCACCTAGTCATATGCACTAGCATTCAATGCATTGTTCATGAAACGACAACAAATTCACTTCATGTGAATCATGCATAATCCTACAAGTCTTGACGATTCATTCGATACCCCGTCTCGATATGAATCTATGACTTGGAACATTTTTGAGATCACGACCTTTGAGACTGTTTCATGATTAATCGCACCCAATACTGAAGTGAATAATCCCGTAGTCATGAGTGATCTCAGGGTTTCAACCAATCGCTTAGATAAGTTCGCGAGAGATGAAGGTGGCCATTGTTTAATTCACGTACTATGAATAAACGGGCGTATTATCTTATAAATCATAAGATTGCTTCTAAAGGAAGTTCCTTAACAAGCTTATATTTGTTGGCTTGCTGGGCACTATCCTATCAATCTCCCACTTGCCCTAAAGCCAACCACATACGTTTCTAAGGTCCATCTCACTCCAGATGTCCGTCGAACCCTTTTGTGATTATGACTTAATTAGTGGATCTGCTATGTTGTCTCTTGACGTGCCCCCATGTCTTATTCTACCTATGATTTTCCAGATCATATGATATATTTGTGTTTAGATCATGGGTGAGATCTCGATTCCTTTGCTAAAGCAATTGCCTTAAGTTATCATTGAAGATAACTATAGGCCTCGCAATGCTAGGTACTACTTCCAATTTATTGGAAGAAGTTTTTCGTCCAAACACTTTCCTTCGATGTATTTAATACTGCGAAATATTCTGTTTTATTGGTTAACCCAGCATCGATTGTCTTTTGAAATTCTTTCAAATCATCGTTGCCCCATAAAACCAGAATATATTCACTTCAGACGGGAAACTCGAATCACTAAATTCTTTGAGTTCCATTTCTTCATTATTACCGTTGACCAGCAATATATCCTCAGAACTCCCAGAATTGTTTAAGGAATACTATTTTCGGTGATCCAATACTTCTTACTGGTGTTCGACTAACATCAGCTTATGATACTCATAGCATGTGTTTAGTCTGGTCTTTTACATGACATTGCATATACTATGCCATATTTTAGTTTGAAGGTGTACAGAGATATTATCCTCTTTACTCATCAAATGTAGGGCTGATTGACTTTGAGAGAGATTTTATATCTCCATGGAAATTGTCCTCTCTATGACTTTCCATACTGATTTCATTCAGTTTTTGTCCATGTACTAAGATTTGGGATTTCAAACATCTCTCTAATCTATCACAATAGATACGTACTGCCAATACGTGAGATGTATCCCTTAAATCTTTTAACGAAGAATTTCGTGAATGAACACGCTTTCGTCTGCGTTTAACACTCTTACAACATCTATGTCAACTTTAGTGTTTATATTACGAACAATGCAAAAACTCCCACTGATTCTTTTGTACATTGAGATTTACATGCAATTTTGATAAAGTCAACCGCCTTGACTGTCTCATCTAGTTGGATGTTCCAGCTTCGGGATACTGGTCTAGAATTATAGATTCACCTTTGGATTTAAATCCAATGGATATGCTTCGTAGTCATACGAAGCTTCTATAATTCGTTGTTTCAAAACGGATTATTTACAATCCATTTAGATCACATGGTGTTTAAGCTATGTGCCCGAATCTATGTTATATATAGATATTTCGAAAGTCCTTGGATCACTACCCAATCGATCATATTCGTGAACGTACTAGTTATTTTCGAATTCGATCGAATCTTCGAAACTTGGTGTACAAAATTTTGGTTCAGTAGGTTTGAAAATACACTCCCACTATTTGTAGGGATGTGTCCAAGTCTAGGACTTCATCAAGTTCCATGGTAAAATCTCATTTCTATTAGCGAGGGAACCACCCTCTAAGAACTGGGTATCCTTAGCAACGGACTCCTTTCGTTCTATAGGATCATGGAACAGGTATCCAATGGATTTCGTTGAATACCCTACAAATTTTCTCAATTGAATCCACTATCCAATTTTATCATTCATGGATGATATACCATACTAGGGTTAGTACGGCTTTTCGTAGGAATTGACTTAAGAAGGTTAGAAGTCTAAGTATCCTTCCAGAGTCATGGAGTTGAACCCCAGAATTGATTGAGGAGTTTTAGCAATACTAGTTTAAGGAATGAATCTAGTCTTTCATAGTTCGATTCCTTTTACTAGATTTAACTCGCTATTCAGAATTCTTTTCTTGATTTAGATAATTTTGAGTAATTTAGGGCTTATGTATTAACCATTTCGATTACATCGAATGATCATACTTTAATGCCCTTAATTGCTTCGGTTTTGGAATCCTTTGAATCCTTTCAACATTTTCATATTTGCACTTTACTTAGTGCCTTTATGAAACACTTTGAACCCTTCAACCTTTCCAAAAACTTGTACCTCCAAAGTACACATATCCTAAATGCCATTAGGATATTTTATGAAGCAATTAATTACTCGCACTAATGCTTTAGTGATCCACATATGTATAAATGGTTTTTCATCCATTAAACACTTGGTATTTCAAAATACCTTTAATCGATTGATTTCTTATTCAGATAGGATTCACATGTTTTTTATTTCTTCCATCTTCTATTTTTCAAGAGCCATGATTGAAAACTATTTATTGATTCCTTCTTTTAGGAATTATGATCGAATGTGGATTATTATCTAATTTGTTTTTCTTTTCTTGATTTAGCATAATTGTTTAAGTTTTATCAATGCTTATTTCTTTGCTTTATTTACAACAGTAAAGCAATTGTGTACGAATTAAAAGCTTTAATTAAAATAACTCCATTCATAATGGTAAAGCTAAGAAGTTTCGTACAGAGTTCGAAATAAATAGAAAAACTCTAACTAATGCTTAAATTCAGAATTAAAGAAAAACATATGCTAATAAGAAAAATCCAGATGCTCCTTGATCCATTCCCTGAAGTATGTTTCCCTCATGTGCAGTCGAAACCCGAACTTGGTTACATGCAGCACGTTCCAGTCATCCTCTGTAAACACTTTTACATAAACCAGAAATGTTAGATGTTTTACATCAAAAGAAAATCTTAAGATGTTTTTCATCAAAGGAAATAACTTAGGTTATACCTTGGTCAAGTATGTTTCGGAATTCCTCATCAGTCATGTTCCTCAGTTCCTCATCTTTCTTACATAAGGGATAATTCTTTCCTTCGATCAATCATTGTCCTCTTTCGAGGGCTTTCTCATATTTGTCTAACAACTTATGCAAATCATTGGTCTCAATTCCTTTACTTGGAACCTCACAATGATCGATAAAATGAGAGAATGATTCAGGCAAACAATTTGTGATGATTACCATTTTATCATCTAGAGTCAATTTAGCTCCAAGCTCATTGATTCGATTTAGCCTCTTGATCAGGTAAGTGCAATATTCACTAATATTTTTGAACCCAGTCATGCCTTCATCGTGGAGTGATGATATCCAGATTTGCAATATCGTTTGTTCGCAATTGACAGTGAATATTGGCATGGCTAAATATAAATAATAGACAACAATAAGCAGACAAATTTAAGATAAAACTTATACTTAACGAAGATTGGTCTTTCTATCGAAAAAGTTCTCCCACTATTTTATCGAAACAATAACCCCTTGCATTGTTCGGGAAATTCTATTTCCTAGTAGGTCTTGACGTCCAGGCAGACATTAATTGCACCCACGACTCGCGGCCATACAATTAACTCCCTAGGTAGGTATACTTTTACCAATTGTGTTACTCCACAACCTTCAAGCTATTTTGCCTCGATTTTCGCATTTATCTAGCACTGCTACATCATAAATGTTACTACTCGTTTAAGTCTAACCCAGTCAATCTTGATGAGCAACAGGCCCGGTCATAAAATCCCCGTAACTGGTTATCGGTCGATTTTCACATCCCGACAAGTCCCCACCCTTGTCGAGTTTAGTTAAAAACAAGAATCAAGGAATTTCGTGTATTGTCCCTTTCTTCGACTCGGGTGCCAGACTCTGGATCACCTCTATCGATAAGTAGACAACATACACTAGTCCCTATTGATGGAAGGCTTGGATCTATAAAACTTCATTCTATAGTTTACCCAATATGACTTAATATTTTATTTCCAGAGGGGGTTTTCGGTTTTAGGAAGTTTGAGGTAACTCTCCTCGAGATCTCACCGCATTAATTATGCTTTATTATTTATTTAGTGATCTAAATTCTAGCGCGCAAGCCTAAAATAAATCAACAAATAAAAATAAAACATTCACCCTAGCATGCATGCTACCACAGTATGTTTTCGATCGGGAGCCTCCTATGCGGACCACCATCGAGCCAAGGACGATGGTCCTATTGGTCAATCTATTGGGTTTCACAGAGACCTACTCTATTACACATTTTACCATGCATACATGGCCTTTAGTCTTCTTGGGCTCCCACCTTGCTTGTAACGGGCCTCCATCCTAAACTAATAAAACAGTAAAGCCCTATCTATTACAATGGCTCAAAGTGGCCCAAAAACTTAAGGCTCGCAGGCCCAATAAAAACAATAAGATTAAAATAAACCAATCACATCTAACCTAAAGGTCAAGGCTCGGCGCGATCGAAAACCACGTAAACAATTTCACGTTGAGCAAGAAACAAGCAAAAATATAATTTTCTTATTTCTTATATTATTTTAAAACTACCTTTCAAAATAACTTTAGATTCTAGTTTTAAAAATCCCTTTCTAAAACAATCTCTTAATTATCATTTTAAAAACCCCCTTTTAAAATGACCCTTTGATTTTATTTTAAAACCCCTTTTAAAATTAAATCACTATTTTTATTTTAAAACCCCTTTTAAAATATCTCATGGTTCTTACTTTAGTCCACTACTAATTATGAAAAATTAATCCTTCGGATAATAAAACACCTTTTAAACATAATTCAGGTTCTGGAAATTTCAAATTTTGAAAATTACAGTTTGGTCCTTCAATTTTCGAAAATTACTTTTTCACCCCAAAACTTTTGGAAATAACAAATCAGCCCCAAAAATTCCAGAACTTGCAAATTGGCCCAGAAAACATAAATTAATATTTTATTTCCAGAAACTTTTGTTAATCGCAAAACAGCCCCTGAAGTTTTCATAAATTGCAAAACAGCCCCACAACTTACGGAAATTGCAAAACAGACCCCTATCGCTAAGAAAAACAGATTTTCAATTTCAGCCCAAAATTTCCAGAAAAATAAAATTTCAGATTCTTTCCAGATTTTATAAAAATCGCAAATTGCAGTTTTAGTCCTATAAAATTCGTAAATTGCAGATCTGGCCCAAATAAGAATTATGCTTTTTACCCGAACACATAATTAATCATAATCAGCAAGATCCATGCATAGAATGTTGGGATTTTATGGGTATAATTGTCAACTACAACAGTGCGGAATTTAAAATTTTTTTTATTATACACCAAATCCCAGGGTTTCTTATTAGCACATATGAATAAAGGTTGAATTTAATTAAAGCATGCATATACTAAAATTATTGGTAAAAGCCTTTTTACCTCACCACAGGCAAGCTGGTGGTTTCCTCCGGTCTTCGATTGTTCACTAGAGCACCCCAAGTGTTGTGCCTCTAGAGAAAGTCCACACCAGCTGGATTTGAGTGACTTCGCGAAATCCCAAGGCTCAGAACTAGGATTATGGAATTGTCTCGTCAGGAATTGGATGCAGATCTTGGAAGAAGACTTGGAGAAAAATCCTACACAGGGAGGGGCGATTTTTCTGACAGGGTTCGATTATGCAGAGAGGGCGAGAGAGGGGCTGAAATTTTCGGCCCTATGTTTTCTTGTGTTTTTCTTTCTTGCTTAGAATTAGGGTTAGCTTCCTCTTTTCTTAGATTATGTGTATCTAGTATTTATAGATATCTCTATTAGAAGACTCCTTCTCCTAATAGATATCTAAATCTTGAAAGAATATCTTCTTATCAAGAAACAAGATATACATAATCTTATCACTTTAGGAAACAAGATATCTTTCAATCTCTTTCCTAGTTACACAAGATAACACAAACTCTTTCATCCCTATCATAACCAAACATGATTAACATTAATTCAAGACTAAATAATCAAGCAAAAAATCGGCCATCTTATTAAAATAAAATCGGCCCATATGCTCTTTAATTAATCCTAAATTAATTTGATCATTGTTCCCAAAATCGGCCCATGCAAGATTAATTAATCCCAGATTAATTTATCTTTACAATAATTGGCCCATATACTTAAATTAATTAATCAAAGATCAATTAACTTACATATGGATCGGCCCATGTGTTTTAATAAATTAATCTACTATTAATTAATTAATCCTTTCCAATTAATACTTTAATTGAGGATTTAATCAATCAGAAATTCCAATTGATTCATTAATTAGTTACTCCTAATTAATGATTCTCCATTTTGAATTAACACTTTAATTCTTGATTAATTAACTAGTTACTTCTAATTAATTATTCTTCTTCATGAATTAAATGAGAAGGTAAAAGCTATTTTACCTCACCACAGGCAAGGTGGTGGTTTTCCTCCGGTCTTCAATTGTTCACTAGAGCACCCCAAGTGTTGTGCCTCTAGAGAAAGTCCACACCAGATGGATTTGAGTGACTTCGCGAAATCCCCAGGCTCAGAACTAGGATTAAGGAATTGTCTCGTCAGGAATTGGATTCAGATCCGGGAAGAAAACTTGGAGAAAAATCCTACACAGGGAGGGGCGATTTTCCTTGACAGGGTTCGGTTATGCAAGGGGCGAGAAGGGGGCTGAAATTTTCGGCCTCTCTTGTTTTCTTGTGTTTTGATTTTCTTTCTTGCTTAGAATAAATCTTTTAGGTTTTTCAACTCTCTCTTTGAAAAGATTATGTGTATCTAGTATTTATAGATATCTAATTAGAAGACACCTTCTCCTAATAGGTATCTAATCTTGAAAGGATCTCTCCTTATCAAGAAACAAGATACACAAGATCCTTTTCATCTTAGGAAACAAGATTTGTCACAATCTCTTTCCTAGTTACACAAGATAACACAATCTCTCCTAATCCTTATCATAATCAAACATGATCATTTATCAATTCAAGACTTATTTCCCAAGCAAAAAATCGGCCACCTCATTTAAATGAAATCGGCCCATATGCTTTTTAATTAATCCCAAATTAATTTGATCATTGTTCCCAAAATCGGCCCATGCAAGATTAATTAATCCCAGACTAATTTATCTTTACAATAATTGGCCCATATGCTTAAATTAATTAATCAAAGATCAATTAACTTTCATATGGATCGGCCCATGTGTTTTAATTAATTAATCCACTATTAATTAATTAATCCTTTTCCAATTAACACTTTAATTGAGGATTTAATCAATCAGAAATTCCAATTGATTCATTAATTAGTTACTCCTAATTAATGATTCTCCATTTTGAATTAATACTTTAATTCTTGATTAATTAATTAGTTACTTCTAATTAATTATTCTTCTTCATGAATTAATACTTTAATTCATATATATTGATTTAATTCCTTAAATCAATTGATTCCTTTCAGACTGTCACTGTCCAACTGTATTATGTGTGACCCTCTAGGTTCACCATCAATTGGCAGCAGGCCCACGACTTTCGTGATTTAATTAGTGAGCAATTAATATGTAATTAATTGCTCCGATCAATTAACCACTTTAATTGACCACTCCAGAATTAATTTCCTTATTAATTCAGGAGTACCCACACCTCATGGTCGATGTCTAGCCACAAGCCCATGAGGCCCAACTTCAGGTGAATTGATTTCGTGAACCTTCACCTCTTATAAATGCCAGTACATATGGTCATTCTATCAACTAATTTCCCGATTGAGACCTAGGGTGTGTGAATTGGTCGGCACCTCTAATTATCTCAATGCTGTACTTTCTAATTCAGGATAATAATTCCAGTGTGACTGCTAAATTTGGAAACCCCTTTCCAAATCCATCACCGACTACGGCCGTAGATTCCTCGGTTTTATTATCTAAGAACGTACTGGAAATTCTCTCATGTTATCAAGATGAGTCGATAGATCCTTTATTAGTACTAACTATCCGCGTACACGTTCATACGTACCCAAAGTAGTCGCACAATGACCAAGCTATGTGATCGGCTCCTAAATCAAAGTACGTATTCCCGTGTACCGAATCCGCCCTAGTACCTCAAGTCAAAGGACTAAATCGTACACTATTATAAGTCTTGAGAGACATCCCATTACCAATATGCTTAACGCACTTCCACGATGGGTCTCTCTGTTCGGGTCGTTCGATGCGTTCGATCCCCTGTCGAACCACCTAGTCATATGCACTAGCATTCAATGCCTTGTTCATGAAACGACAACAAATTCACTTCATGTGAATCATGCATAATCCTACAAGTCTTGACGATTCATTTGATACCCCGTCTCGATATGAATCTATGACTTGGAACATTTTTGAGATCACGACCTTTGAGACTGTTTCATGATTAATCGCACCCAATACTGAAGTGAATAATCCCGTAGTCATGAGTGATCTCAGGGTTTCAACCAATCGCTTAGATAAGTTCGCGAGAGATGAAGGTGGCCATTGTTTAATTCACGTACTACGAATAAACGGGCGTATTATCTTATAAATCATAAGATTGCTTCTAAAGGAAGTTCCTTAACAAGCTTATATTTGTTGGCTTGCTGGGCACTATCCTATCAGGAGTGGCCGCTGGCGATCAAGGAGTTCCAGATAACGACCAGGTTGTGTGAAGTGGGGAGCGACCAATTTGGCCTTAAGAAATAACTTTGATAATAATTAACATAACTTTATTTGTAATTTTACTTTTTTATCCTCTTGTAAATAAGACGATTCGTATTCTGACAGCTATGTCTTTTCGGCTTCGCTATTGATAATAATTTAGACAAGTCATTAACTTCGTTGTAATTATTATGCTTATGTCTTTTCGAATTCCTGCGGCAGTTGATAGGTCAGTTTCTGTGTTTCGCGCCCGTTCTTGGGGTCTGTCGCGTCTTTTCACTTAGTATAAATACATAGGGTAAAAATACTACTCGCTATTTACCGCTTTTACTTACTTCCGATAGAATATTCTCTAAAAGGAGGTCGATAAGCTTTCTCGATAGTTTAAAATTCTTTTTTAATTTCCGGACATGAGCAATCTTTTGGGCAACACTTCGAAGCGTTCTTTCCGTGAGGGTAGTCGAAACTCAAGACCGAAAAAGTCCCTTACTGAGGGACCTTCGATAGATCCTTCTCGTTCCCAGTCAACCACTAGGTCGGAAACTCAAACTCCCGTTATCCCTTCTGAACCTTTGCCTGTCGTTAGTTCGACTTTTACTCAGCAGGATTTCCTCATTTCTGGTGAGGTGGAAAGGAGGCCCTCCCTCGGTCGGGTGGCCTTCGGAGATATGTCCAATATGGAACAAACTTTTAATATACCCGTTTCTTCAAGTGTTTCTTCTTTTGAGCATGGCCTACATGAGCATGTTCCAGATAACTTCGTTCCTTCCACTGCTTCTGCTGTCCTAGTTATTGGCGGAAGCCAAGGGAATGCTGCCGCAGGGGCAGTTAGCGGAGATTTCTTTTTGAATCCATCCATGAGACAGTCTGTTCCTCAGGATTTTTTTGACTTCTTATTTAATGATACCACTGTTGTGACCACCTCTTTTGAAACCGGCGGGCCTTCTGGAGGTCAGCCAGGCTCTATGTCCGGTCGGCGGACTGTTATCTCTGCTTCGGGCAAGGAGACCTCGGTGAGTCCTAGCAAGAGAGAATCCCCTCGTATGTTAGACGACCGTTGTATTCTTGAGCAAGTTAGGGATATAATGGAGTCAGTGACTCCTCGGCCTGAACGTATTCCCCTCGATAGTGAACTGCCCAGCTCTCTCGAGCCCGACGCTTTGTCCTGGAATTTGGGTCTGAGCACTATCTTGCCTGGTGAGTTGAGGAAGCACGAGGGTACTCCCAATGTTCGCCTTGTTCAATCGCTCGTCAAAATGTGCGAGCAGGTAATTATATTTCTGACTGTATTTCTTGCTATTATTTTGATTGCTCTGTTACGTATGACCTTTTTCTTTTTAGGCCAAGTATTTTGCGCTGCAGCTGGGTGTGCAAAACGATAATTTGTGGCTCAGTAAGGAGAGCCATAAGCAACGCATGGACTCGGAGGTCGCGGAGGTCGAAGGACAAACCCTCCGACTCAGGCTTCTTAATGATGATCTTGAGAAATTGCGGGAAGAGAAGTCTGTTCTTGAGAAGGAGAAAAGTGACTTGGTCCAGGCTGACGCCCTTGCAGAGGAGTCTCATCGGCAGGCATATGAACAAGGTTATGAAGCCGGTTATCTAAAACGTCAGGAGGAGTTAATGGCGTTTGTGGGTAATGCGACTCCTCGGAGGGGTGCTTCTGCTAGTCGGCCTAGCGATGGCAACCCACCTCAGTGACTGTTCTGATCTAGCTGCTATAGTGGAATGCTTTTCCCTTTTTTTTTTTTTTTTTTTTAGACAATGCAGGCCCCGATCTTTATGTGGTTGTCGAGGCTGAATATTTTTGTATGTAGAAGAAAATTAACAACAATGACGATCTGATTTGATATATGAGGTAGTGACGACCTCGCATGCTGGAATATGAGATTTTACACTTCTAAACGAGCTAATACTTGTCATATTGGTGCAAACTTATACGTCTGCGTCGAAGATCCCTGTTCTTTATCAAGCGATTAGCATTTTTAAGTGTGCAAGCTCTTTTCAGTCTGGAGCTCTTTAGAGCCTCCTTTTTTTTTTCGTGTTGATCGCTTCGATCTTGGTTCTTCTTTACTATCGAATAGCCTTTTCGACTATAGAGGAGCCGTTCCAACTTACTCGCATTTAAAGGTGGAAGTCAAACGATCGCGGTTCTTTTTCTCTTAGATCTTCATCTAACCGTAGGATTAATTGTATCTATGCCTATAAATAGGTACGCAGTTTCCATATTTCACTCATAATTCCCAAAAAGGATGGAGATATCAGTTTTTTTTAGTTTCACTTTGCCCACTGATCCCATAATATTCAAAAAGTCACATTATCGTGATCCATCGTTCCAAGAAATCTTAGTCAAAATCTGCCTTATACTGACAGGTCCCATTGATGCCCTACCTTGTACTGACGGGTCCCATGTGGCCTCAGCCTTTGTCTTCACAGGTTTGAGGTCCGGGTTTCTGTTTGCACATGGAGGGTTCATATTTACCAGGCACCGCCGCTTCTCGATGTTACCTCCGGATTGATAGACCGCCGGGGTGTGCTGGTAAATTTTTACTTTTGCGACGGTCCTCGAGAGATGCTGCTTTAGAGTAAAAATCAACCCCATTATACAAGCAGTATCTCTTTTGGGCGAGTGATTTTTTGTCGGACCTCAGGCCGACAATGGTCATTTCGTCTGGAAGAACATTTGATCTTCAGAGCCTGGCCATCGAACCAAAGAAGTTGACCATCCTGAGCCGCATACTTCTTAGGTGGTTGAACAGAGCCGTCAAGGCACTAGGGAGGAGATTGATGTTTCCGTGGACATTGTCGTGAAGACCGCTGATCTATAGAATAGGATTATTTTATCTAAACAGTTGTGATGATACGTAGATTGTATAAAGTTCTCTGTACTCTGATCAAAACTTCATACGTAATTTGAGACTTGTTCTCAGAACTTCAGATGAATAATACTTCAATATTATTAGGTTCATTTTTCTTGCTGTTGATTTCTCCCAACCTGTTCTTATTTATCATCAATATCAGGGAGCGATTGTAGAGCTGATTGGCTTGTAGTTAATCGTGAAAAACTTAGGTTTTTTTACCAAATCTTTCGGCTTGTAACCCATTTTTTTTGTTATTGTGAAGACCTTTTTTTGTTATCGTTACTGTGGAGGTCGAGGAGCGTTTATCGAGCGGATCGGTTTATACTCAACTCGTTTTAAGACTTAGGTTTTTTTACCAAATCTTTTGGCTTGTAACTTATTTTTATCGTTACTGTGGAGGTCAAGGAGCGTTTATCAAGCGGATCGATTTATACTCAACTCGTTTTAAGACTTAGGTTTTTTACCAAAGTTTTTGGTTTTAACCTTTTTTGTTGTCGAGGAGCGTTTATCGAGCGAGTCGATTTATACTCAACTCATTTTGGAGGTCGAGGAGTGTTTATCGAACGGATCGATTTATACTCAACTAGTTTTGAGCCTTAGGTTTTTTACCAAAGTTTTTGGTTTTAACCTTTTTTTGTTGTCGAGGAGCATTTAACGAGCGGATCGATTTATACTCAACTCGTTTTGGAGGTCGAGGAGTGTTTATCGAACGGATCGATTTATACTCAACTCGTTTTGAGCCTTAGGTTTTTTACCAAAGTTTTTGGTTTTAACCTTTTTTGTTGTCGAGGAGTGTTTATCGAGCGGATCGATTTATACTCAACTCGTTTTGGAGGTCGAGGAGTATTTATCGAGCTGATCGATTATACACAACTCGTTGTGGAGGTCGAGGAGTGTTTATTGAGCGAATCAATTTATACTCAACTCGTTTTGGAGGTCGAGGAGTGTTTATTGAGCGAATCAATTTTACTCAACTCGATTAAGTCTTTGGCGCTAACTCATGTGTATCCTTGATTCGTAATTATTGATAAAAGTGTTGAGAAAGAATCTCAGGCCAAGGCCTTTATTACAATGGATAATACGAGAAATAAAACAATCAAAATTTAAAAAAAAATTAACAAGGATGATTTGTAGGATTTATTTTCCATAGTATCTCCTTAGGTTGACTGCATTCCAAGTTCGTGGTAGGGGCGTTCCGTCCAAGTGTGCAATTTTGTATGAACCTTTCTTTCCTACATCAATGATAATGTATGGTCCATCCCAATTCTGTTGTAATTTTCCTACATGCTTGGACACCTCTACTTTTTTCAGCACCAAGTCCTCCATTTTGAAGGTTCGTATGCGTACCTTTTGGTTGTAGGCCTTCTCCATGTTTGATTTAGTGACCTGCAGTCGTACAGCTGCTTTTTCTCTTAAGGCTTCTGCCAGGTCGACATCATTCTCTCTTGCTTTTTCGTTTTCCTTGTCATCATACATTTCAATTCTCGTTGTTGGAATTAGTGTTTCGATCGGAATTACAGCTTCCGAGCCATATACTTGACTGAATGGGGTCTCCCCAGTTGAAGTTCTGACTGTCGTTCGATTAGCCCAAAGTACTCCTGGGAGTTCATCTAACCATCTTCCTTTGGCTGCCCTTAGTCTTTTTTCCAAAGATTTTATTATTTCTCGGTTCGCTACTTCAGTTTGTCTATTCGCTCTTGGATGCCCAACTGAAGTGAAGTTTTGCTGGATTCCTATCTTGGTCCACCATTCCATTACTTGTTTACCTGCGAATTGCGTTCCGTTATCAGAGATCAGGATCCTCGGGATGCCAAATCGACATACTATGAATTTTCATAGGAAGTTGATCACTTGGAACTGAGTTATTTGAGCAAGGGCAACGCATTCTATCCATTTACTGAAATATTCGACAGCGACTAAAATATATGCTTTCTTAGACCTAGCTACTGGGAAAGGTCCCACGATGTCCATTCCCCATTGATCAAATGGCCAGCATACTGGTATAGGGTGCATGTTTTCAGCCGGTTGGTGACTTATATTTGCATGAACTTGGCAATGATGACATTTTTGAACATATTGTATGGCATCATTGTTAATGGTAGGCCAATAATAGCCTGTTCTAAGACATTTTAAGGCTAAGGCCCTTGCTCCACTGTGATTTTCTGCTTCTCCTTCATGTACCTCTCGAAGGACATCGTTGGTTTGAGATTCGGAGACGCATTTTAGAAGAATTCCTGACACTATCTTCGGTAAAGTTTTTCTTCTAACAACGTGTATTTTGGAGCTCGATATTTTATTTTTCGGGCATCGTTGGGATTAAGCGGTAATTTTTCTTCTCGAAGATAGTCTATCATCGGAGTCATCCAGTTTCTTTCAGGTTCTTCGATTCCCATAATCTCAGCGACTGATGTCTCGTCGATATCAATTGCCGGTGTATTGGTAATTAACCAGTTGATTACTCTTTCTGTTTTACCGTCATGAGACCCTGTAAATCTAGAAAGTTGATCGGCCCATTTATTTTCCGATCGTGGAATGTTCTGTATCTCAAAATTTTTGAATTTCTCAGCCAATTCCTTTACTTTGGCGAGGTATTTGACCATGTTAAATTTCTTTGCCTCGTATAGGCCTTCTATCTGTCTTTGTACTAACTCTGAGTCGGTTAGTACTTTGAGACTCTTTATGTTGGCCTTAACCGTCATTTCCATTCCTGCGATTAGCGCTTCATATACTGCTTCGTTGTTTGTTACTACGAAGTCCAATGTTATTGCATAATTAATATCCTCCTTATCTGGTCCCGTAAAGTTGATTCCGTCACCTCCTCCTTCTCTGCATGAAGCACCATCGACATGATGCATCAGCCAGGTTTGATTTTCTACGATCAAGATATCATTGTCATGGCTGGTTGATTCATTATGTTCAATTGTCTGGGTCGGAGTTTCTAATAGGAAATCGGCTAGGACTTGGGCCTTAATCGCAATTCTTGGTCTGTATTCGATTTCGAACTGAACGAGCTCGATCGCCCACTTGATCAATCTTCCAGAGGCTTCTGGCTTCGCTAAGACCTGTCTCAGTGGTTGGTTGGTTAACACCACAATTTTGTAGGTTAAAAAGTAAGGTCGGAGCTTGCGTGCCGCCACTACTAAGGCCAAAGCGAATTTTTCAATTTCCAAGTAGTTCTTTTCCGCCCCTTGTAGTAGTTTACTTGAGTAATAAACAGGCTTATGCTCCATGCCTTCTACTTTTACTAAAACCGAACTAATGGCCACATCGGAAATTGATATGTAAATGTATAATGGTTCTCCCTCAGTTGGTTTGGCCAATAGTGGGGAGGTCGTCAGGTATTCCTTTAGCCGGTCAAAGGCCTGGTCGCATTCTTCCGTCCAAACAAAATTTTTTCCTTTTTGTAGAGTTTGAAAGAAAGGTAAACTTCTGTCGGCCGACTTGGGAGGTTTCATTTCGGTTATGGCTCGAATCTTTTCTGGATTGGCCTCAATTCCTCGTTGACGTACCAAATACCCTAGAAATTTTCCCGATTTTTCTCCGAAAGTGAATTTTGCGGGATTTAGCTTCATTCGGTATTTCCTCAATATTCGGAAGCATCGATCGAGATGCTTTACGTGATCAGCTTCATTCATGCTTTTGACCAGCATATCATCTACGTACACTTCCATTATTTCTCCGATCAGCTCCTTGAACATCAGGTTTACTAACCTCTGGTAAGTGGCCCAAATGTTTCTTAGGCCAAATGGCATGACTATGAAGTAGTAGACAACTTGTTCTGTTATGAAAGCAGTTTTCTCTTGGTCTTGCTCATTCATGTATATTTGATAAAAACCCTGAAAGGCATCCATCATGCTGAAGATTGCGAATCCAGCCGTTGAGTCGACTAATAGGTCGATTCTCGGTAGGGGATATGGATCGCGCGGACATAGTTTGTTAAGGTCGGTGAAGTCATTGCACATTCTCCACTTGTTATCCTTTTTATCCCCTTTTGCTACTAATACAACATTACATAGCCATTCCGAGAAGTGTATTTCTCGAATTTGTTTAGCCTTGAGTAGCCTTTCTACTTCTGCTTTGATTATCTTGTCTTTTATCAGCCCATGATTCCTCTTATTCTGCCTAGCAGGTTTTGCCATTGGGTCGATTTTTAGCGAATGGGTGATTACTCTGGGATCAATCCCCTCGATGTCGTTCGCACTCCAGGCGAATATATCTATATTTTCTCTGAGAAAGTTTACTAACATTACTTCCCCTTCCTTACTGAGTTCAGTTCCAATTCTAGTTGTTTTGTGGGATCCCCTTGTACCAGCAGGACATCTTTGTGCTCCGGTGGTTTTAAACTTAAATCTACCGGTTCCTTTCCCTTTTTATCTACTCGGTCTGTGTTGGGGATTTCAACTTCTATTCTATCAACTTCGTCCTCGAGCTTTCTTTTAGCTGGGGTAAACGATCTGGAACGGTTCCCCAATGTTAAGGAGGTGTTGTAACAGTCCCATGCCATACAATGATCGTTTATTATCTCTTCGATTCCCGTGTCAGTCGGAAATTTTATCTTCTGATGGTAAGTTGAAACAACCGCTCGGAATAGGTTGAGGGCAGGTCGCCCTAGGATGGCGTTGTAGGCAAAGGGAGTTTCTACTACCAAGAATTTGATTAACTTCACCGTAAGACGTGGTTTCTTACCGAGTGAGACACTTAAAGTTATTGTGCCACAGGGGACAATTTCGGAACCTCCAAATCCTACTAAAGGCGTAGCTACATTTTGGAATGTTATTTCTCCCAAGTTCATCTGAGCTAGGACCTCTTTAGAGATGATGTTCGCTGAGCTTCCATTTTCGATTAGGATTCTTTTGACGTTGTAGTTCGCTATTTCCAGCGATACCACCATCGGGAAATCAGGGTTGTCCTCTTTTGTGTCCCAAACAAAGTTCTTTGGTACCACGCTCTCATTAAAACTGATCAGCTGGTCCTTTGGTGGTTTGCTTTCTAGCGTCCACACTTGTTTTGGGTACCTCATGTTTCCAAGTATGGACCTGGCGGTCCTGCGGCGAGCATTGCGACTGTCCCCGCCGGCTGGTCCTCCTGAGATCGTATGAATGGTGCCGTTAATCTGACCATCGTTCAACTCTTGTGGGGGACCATCATTAGGGGACCTTCTTCGGGAGCTTCCTCTTTGGTTATTATTCCGAGGACTCCGACTTCTACCCCTCTTGCGGTTGTTCCGTTCTAAATAGTCATCTAACTTTCCTTGTTCGATCAGTTTTTCAATTTCTTTTCTAAGGTGGAAACAATCTTCAGTGCGATACCCATGTGCCCGGTGATACCTACAGTATAAATCATAGTTTCGTGCACCTGGCCTTGGTTGAACGATTCTCTTTGCTGCCGGGATCCAATTGTTCCTCTCAAGTACTACCAAGATTTCTTCTATTGGAACGGTCAGCCTGGGGTATTCTACTTGGTTAATTCTGCTCCTGTTCGCCGGTTCGGCCGATCTAGGTCTTTGATAGACATTAGGTCGTCTGTCTTGATCGTTTCGATTATATTCTAATCGCTGGAAGACATTGCCCCTTCTGATGGACCGATCATAATCCATGGATTTTTGGTGCAGGAACTCTATCTTGCCGCTTGGAGCCGGAGGCGGGAGCTTTATTTTTATTCTTGTCTTTAAAAGAGTTCATCTCCTCTTGGGTCATGTATTTCGATGCTAAGGTCATAATATCAGCAAACGTTCTTGGTTGCTTTCTACTTAGGGCATTCCCGAATTGCCTATTTTTGGTGAGATCGAAGAGAATGGAGATTATGTAATCGATATTTGAGAAATCGATTTTAAGCAACTCTACGTTAAACCTTGCCAACCAGGAACGGAGGGTTTCTCCGTCTTGTTGATGGATGGTCCCTAGGTAGCTCATTGGCAATTTCTGTCTTTTCTGGCTGGCGAACTGCTGAGTTAGCTTATTGCATAATTCCCTAAAGCTGAATATGGAATTGGTGGGTTGTTTTGCAAACCAGTCCAAAGCTAGTCCCTCGAATGTGGTGACCATCAGCTTTGCAGTAATTCTGCCGAGTGAGCATATAAGTTCATTATGTTCGTGAAGCTGAATATATAGTCATCTGGATCGATGGTTCCATCATATCTGGGTAGTCGTCCCGGAACCTGTCCCGACGATTGTGCTTCTTTTATTTCCTTGCAGAAGGGGGAGCACGCTGCTAGACTCTCTTGGATCTCCGTGCTTCTGGCCCATGGATTTTGAACAGTCCGTAGACGTTGTTCCAGACGTTCCTGTACCATCTTCTCAATTTCTCTTTCCGAGAATCGCAAGGTTCGTGGTCGATTAGGAATTGCGTCGTCATCTTCGATGGGAATTATGGTGTGTTCCTTTGATCTGGGGCGAACTGGTTGCGGCCTCGTCCGATCCGTTTATCTTCGGATATGTTCATCGGATGGTTTCGAATTGCTCTTTTGCGGACTGTGCAACGATCGTTGCTCGCTTGCAGGCTGTCCGCTTGTTGCGAGATCTGATCGACCTACCTCGGTGTCCTTTGAATAGGATTTGCCCTAGTCGCTCTAGGGTTTCTAGGAACCTGCTCGGGTACTAGCAATTCCCCTGGGCAGAGTGAATTAAAGAGCATAGCGATCTGTCGCAGCTTTTCCCGAGTGTCTGATAGGGGAACAGGGATTGCAGGAGCCACATGGTCTTCTGGTACCGCACTGGCGGGGATCCCTTGTTGTCCTTGGGGGTTTTGGATATTTATCCCTTGTGGTTCCTCCTAATTCGGCAGCTGCTCGTTCTCATGCTGATTGTCATTTATTATAGGGACGTTATTGTTAGTATCGTCCGGTTGATCCTCAGATGTGTTACGAGGGTTCGTCGTGTTACTCCTTGCTCCGTTACGGGCGCTCTTCCTTGGGCGAGCCATATGTCGATCGAATAATTAACCTAGCCCCTCGGTGGGCGCCAACTGATTTAACCGTTTTCCGTTGGGTTAGATTAAATCAATAAAGATATGTTTTAGAGGTCAAATTGAGTGTAGATTATAGGGCTTTGTTACTTTATTCCGGATGGATCAATCTCAAGGAAGCAATTACGTAAAGAACAATAAGTAAGCAAGACGATGAATATGTAAATAGTATAGCAAAAGATTTTCTATTAATTATGTTATTAGATTGCCAAAGTATGTAGGCGTAAGCTTCTGATTGTATATTGTACGTAATACAATGTTTAACTAGGTATTTATATGACATTAACCCTAGTTTTACAAGGAAACATAATCCTAATAGGACTAGGCATAGCAATCCTTATGGAACTCGGACATTGCTCTTGGTCGCCGAGGATTGATAATGCAGATCGGACCTGGCAGCTCTTTAATGAATTAGACTCCTGGTCAGTCCGAGCGTATAAGGACTAGTCATTCCGATTATTATAAGGGATGCGAAATAGCCCCCATCAGGTAGACACCCTGAAATCTTGCCGATTAGTCCCACCTTACTAGCACCACAGTACGAATTCCGAGGACCATATCCTGGCCATGAGCCGAAGCTCTGATACCATCTGTGACGGCCAGGCTCCGCGGGTCCGTCGAATAACGGTCGAAATTTTTTTTTTTTTCATAAAGAGTTAAAATATCGAAACCTTTTAAAAGAAACGATAAATTAAAATCGAGAATTAACGGTTCTAAGCGGAAGCGGTTTAAAACGAAATAAGAACAATTTTGATTACTAAGTTTAAAGAAAAAGTAATTAAAACAAGTTTTAACGGATGACATGACATGGTGAAACAACTTGTGGGACCCAAAAGAAATACAAGAAGATTAAGATTAATATTTGATAAAATTTAAAACCATTTTCGATAGATATTCCCATTTTACAAAATTAGCTAAAATACCAAAATATTTAGCAAGATATAATAAAAATCAACTTAGATAATATAGGAGATTTAAAACATCAATTCAAACGAAAATCTTAAAATCAAATAAAAGTTTAAACAAAAGTTCAACTACTCTCTGGAATTAGGGTGGGACCGCAACCGTGATGACCTAACCGCAATATGAACTATCGTTTACCAAAAACACCTGTAGCTGAAAAGATTGAAACATGGAATGCATAAGTTGATCGTCCAACTTAGTGTGGCTATAGTGCACATGTACGTTGATGCAACATAATATACATGAGCATTTACAATAGTACAGTAATGAACATATGCTATAACAATTTATGCACGTTAAACAGTAACCAACATTTGTTGATGTCGTCCTCCTCTTACCCTCCAATCCACAGTTAGGAAAACCACCACCGAACACTCCAAGTAAGGTGCGACCTTACATAACAGTGCGCATTGACGTCAAATGCCAGGAGTTTGACATTCACTCCCCAAGTGTAACCTCCACACTTGGCTCGTGAAGCGGGTCTACGGTGGATCGAGGTAACCCTCTGGCCCTTACCTTCCGGGTTAACCACGATTCCGCACACCAAAAATAGGGGCCCACACAGTAACAGTAAAGAGTACAGTAACAGTAACAGTTCAGTAACAGGGATCAGTAATCAATACAATAACAACAATTGAAACAGTTCAGTTCACTGTATCAAGGACATATTAGTAGTCATGCTATAAGTAGTCATGCGACCTACTAGCTATTCAGATATACGCACGAGTAACACACAGCACTCACCTGAGGAGCTTATTACAGCGACCAAAATTCCACAGTGAAGTGTATCCGAAACCTGAGCAAATACGTATACGGCTAATAAATTATCTTATAATCTTACTCAAATATAATTAAAGAAAATCCTATCACAAGGATTTCCTAAATTAACATCTTAGACAAGAACTTAAACTTTCGACATCAAATCATTTAAGTGTATTCATTTTTTTAAACTTTAAGATTTGAGAAAATTCAAAATATTTAACAAGTTAATAATTAAACACCCTTTTCTTTTGAAAACATTCAAAGTATACCCAAAAAGTTTCGAAAACATTACAACATTCACTTTCTTGCAAAAATAATTCAAGACCCAATATCACAAGAACGTTTAAAAATATTTAAGCAAAAATTCACTATAAAACCAAAATTTATAATCACAAGTTTTAATAACTTTTCATCATATAACCTCATTTAACTCTATCAAATTTTAATTATCAAGTCATATATTTTTACTATATCAAGTTTCCACTTTCATTACTACACCATCCTTATAACTAAAATCGAGTTAATCGAGATACATGCGCGCATAACATAGTACGAACTCAAACTCATGCTCAAACTAAATTCTAAAGCAAAAAATTTACCACAATGTAAATAATACACAATAATATTTAGGCTCAAGAAACTATCTAACGAACTCAAATCGAGAAATGAAGACCGAAAATGGAATACCCATTCCGAGATGAAATCGCTGACTGGAGCAGCCCTCGTTGACCAGCCGTTGACCACCATTGACTGGCACCGAAAAATGAGTCGAACCCACCATTCCGCTCTCCTCTAAGCCTAGAACACCGTGGTGAAGCTCGATTGTCGATGAAATGATCGAAAAAGGGACATGCAAGGAAACCCACTTAAAACCGCCACTTCCTCTACTAATTTCCGCCGGAAAATACATTCTATTCCTTCAATTACCACCACCATTGTGTTCCTCTCGTTGAGTAGATCAATTTTGACTACTCATTTACTTGATTTGGTTAAGAAATGAAGAAGTTGCAAACAAAATAAGGAAGGAGAGTTTTGTGTGTGTAAATGTAGGGGAAGAAGTGAACGAGGAAAATGGGTTGACTTTAATTCATATTTAATGGGTGTTTTGCATTTAACACCCTCAAAAAATGGGTAGTACATTTTAGTTCTCATAGTCTCGGGACGATACATCAATTCCTCTTTTTATTTTATTCTTGCATTTAAATCCTCAAAATAACACAAGAGTGAGTATTTATAATTCATAATTTGCACAACAATAATAGTTCAAGTGAATATTAATTTAAATCACTTCAAATTTAAAAATATGTTCACTCGTTGAATTTTTTAAAAACATAGATATGAATTTTAATTTCAATTATTAAATCTACATAATTAAAATTATCAATTTCAAGTAAATTAAAATTATAGGAAAGAAAATTCATAAATGAATTTTTCGGGGTTTTACAGATAATGTGTAAAATGTTAATTTGAGTTAATTATCTGATTTATAAATAAATTTGGTTACAAGTTTCTATAATTTATAAATTTTTATACTAAAATTTCAACAAAATGATGTAGCTTAAATGGTAAGAAAGTTATGTTTCATGTATGAGCTTAGGTGTTCAAATCTCACCTTTTACAAAAAAATTTAGCTTATTTTTATCATTAAAAAAATTTAAAAAATTGAAAAAAAAGAAAAATAAATAAATTCAGAATCGGGTTGAACCGGGCCAAAACGGTTCACCGGTCCAGTCTGATTTTTTAGTCCGGCGGTTTTAGAGGATAGACCGGATCGGACCAATCTCCGGTTCGCGATCGAACCGGTCTGACCGTCCGGTCCGGTCCGGTCCGGTCTTAATAACATTGATTCATGGTGCTTGGTTAGGAAGAATTGAAGTTACAAATTTTCTTAAAATATTTTTCTACCAAATTTTTTTTATGAGAAAATTTTAAATAAATTTCATGTCTAATTATATTTTATTAATATACTTTACAATTTAAATAAGGGCATTTTTGTCTTCAGAAAAAAAAAACTTAAATTATTCACACTTTTAAAATTAGTATAGATATAGATTTATGGTGTTTCTAATTAGTATTCAAATATTGTACATAGGAAGTATTTTTATAAAAGATGGACAAATATTGTACATAGGAAGTATGTTATTACATTAGATACTCCAAATGATGTATTTGATATTTGGTTTAATAGTATCATTCTGAATACAAATTATTTTTGAAATTTTATCAGGTTGATAGGCCCACCTGTTCTGAAAAATAAACAAATATTGTACATATGAAGTATTTTGTTTACATTAGTTACTTCAAATGATGTATTTGATATTTGGTCTAGTAGTACCCCTCTAAATACAAATTAAATGTATTTTAAAAACAAATAACGATTTTTAGTTATCAAAAAAATATAATCTAATTTAATTATAATTACTAGTTCCATTTATATGTACAGAAAATTATAAAAAAAAAAAAAAAAAAAAGTATATGTATAGAAGTTTTCATTTGTTAGTATAAATACAATCAATTGGATAAGTATTTCTTCCACTTTTTTTTTCTTTTTTAGGAAAAGGCTTAATTCCACTTTGCACCCTACAAATAGGAGTGTTTTTAACTTTGCACCCTATAATTTTTTTATCCCACTTTTCACCCTACAAACCACAATTTTACTCAGATTACACCATCGAGTAATTTCAGGTCATTTTAGTCGCTGGAGTAAGGATAAATTCGTCCAATCACATTAATAACCATCCCAATTTCAGGCCATTTTAGTCGTTGGTTATTTTTCCCTCTTTTTTTATTGATTTATTTTGAAATTTTGAAATTTTGCAACATAATTTTATGTATGTGTCATGAAATTCACGTGTTACTTTTTCTTGCATTTTCTTTTTATAATTAATCTAGAAGTTCTTGCATTTTCTTTTTCTAATTAATCTAGAAGTTCTTTGATGGGGGGTATTTTATACCACATATAACACTCGGAGCAACTAGAAGATACTTGATCGGCTCGACTAGGAAGCTTACCTACTAATAGCCACTCGACCCGACCAGAGATATCTATTCTCATCGATCAGACTAAAATCCGAGTTCAAGAAGGATTGATACTCCGAGTCCTAGTAGGATTATGTTTCCTTTTATAGCTAGGTTTAATATCTTGTAAATAGCTAGATCAACATTGTATTACACACATGAATAGGGCTTACGCCTACATACTTTGTACAGAGCATTGTAATATCTTTACACTAATAAGATAAGCTTTTGCTCTCCATTAATTCTACGCTATTATCATTGTCCGTACTTTATTTTTCTTGTATTGCACCATCCTGAGTAACTTAATCTGTCCTCAAATCTAATCCGATAATATGATTGAACCTAACGAAAAACGGTTAAATCAGTTGGCACCCACCGTGGGGCAAGGTTAATTACTCGATCGAATAAGGTCAATCCAAAGAAAGATACACGAACTACAGGGAGATCCTTCTTCCCATCATGCACGAGTTGATCCCGAGCTCTAATCTCCTAATAGAGAAGTCAAGGGCTTAATTTAGCCCAATGTTATGATTGGAGATTATACATCCCTTTAAGAATCAATTTATGAGATTGGAAGGATTAATTTTCGATTTTAATCGATTGGAAAGTTGGAATTGAATTTTGGAGTTTACCCACGTGGAAATCCCTGTTCGTCGAATAGATTTGATTGATGAATTTGGGAGTTTAATTTTTGGGCTTCACTTCGGGCTTATGCGATCTTGAACTACGTTTGTCAATTAATTCTACTGGTTGCTTGATTCTGCCTTTATTTCCAGTGATTCAATTTGTAAGAATTACTTCATGCTGCCTGCCTGGGTTGAGATCAGGGAATCTCACAAATTATTTGAGATTAATCTGTCTGCTTCGTATTTGCTTTAATTTGAGTTGGTTGATTATAGTGGAGTTCTCATGAATTAATTGAATTGAGATTAAAGAGTAAAATCTATTGATATAACTCTGTCATTGAAATCCGACAAGGACTTTTGTTCGTCCTAATAGTCGAAGTTAACAAGAGCAAAATTTATTGATAAAACTTTGTGATCGAAATCAAGCGAGAACTTTTGTTCGTCCTGAGGATCGAGCTCGAAATTAATAAGAGTAAAATCTGTTGATATAACTCTGTGATCGAAATCAAGAAAGAACTTTTGTTCGTCCTGAGAATAGAAATTAAAGAGTTGAGTAAAATCGATTCGCTCGATAACTACTCATCGATCTCCATAACAACGATTAAATAGGTTTAAGCCAATAATTGGTAAACAACCTAAGTCAAAAAGAATTGAGTAAAATTGAACTATTCGATAAACGCTCTTCTATCTCCAGAAAACGACTTACTGGTTAAAACCAATAATTGGTAAACAACCTAAGTCAAAAATAATCGAGTAAAATCGACCTATTCGATAAACACTCTTCTATCTCCAGAAAACGACTTACTGGTTAAAACCAATAATTGGTAAACAACCTAAGTCAAAAAGAATTGAGTAAAATCGACCTATTCGATAAACACTCTTCTATCTCCAGAAAATGACTTACTGGTTAAAACCAATAATTGGTAAACAACCTAAGTCAAAAAGAATTGAGTAAAATCGACTTACTGGTTAAAACCAATAATTGGTAAACAACCTAAGTAAAAAAGAATCGAGTAAAATCGACCTATTCGATAAACACTCTTCTATCTCCAAAAAATGACTTAGTGGTTAAAACCAATAATTGGTAAACAACCTAAGTCAAAAAGAATTGAGTAAAATCGACCTATTCGAAAAAAACACTCTTCTATCTCCAGAAAATGACTTACTGGTTAAAACCAATAATTGGTAAACAACCTAAGTCAAAAAGAATTGAGTAAAATCGACCTATTCGATAAACGCTCTTCTATCTCCAGAAAACGACTTATTGGTTAAAACCAATAATTGGTAAACAACCTAAGTCAAAAAGAATTGAGCAAAATCGACATATTCGATAAACGCTCTTCTATCTCCAGAAAATGACTTACTGGTTAAAATCAATAATTGGTAAACAACCTAAGTCAAAAATAATCGAGTAAAATCGACCTATTCGATAAACGCTCTTCTATCTCCAGAAAATGACTTACTGGTTAAAACCAAAAACTGGTAAACAACCTAAGTCAAAAAGAATTGAGTAAAATCGACCTATTCGATAAACGCTCTTCTATCTCCAGAAAACGACTTACTGGTTAAAACCAATAATTGGTAAACAACCTAAGTCAAAAAGATTTGAGTAAAATCGACCTATTGAGTAAAATCGACCTATTCGATAAACGCTCTTCTATCTCCAGAAAATGACTTACTGGTCAAAACCAATAATTGGTAAACAACCTAAGTCAAAAAGAATTGAGTAAAATCGACCTATTCGATAAACGCTCTTCTATCTCCAGAAAACGACTTATTGGTTAAAACCAATAACTAGGTAAACAACCTAAGTAAAAAAAAAAAAGAATTGAGTAAAATCGACCTATTCAATAAACACTCTTCTATCTCCGGAAAACGACTTACTGGTTAAAACCAATAATTGGTAAACAACCTAAGTCAAAAAGAATTGAGTAAAATCGACCTATTCGATAAACACTCTTCTATCTCCAGAAAACGACTTACTGGTTAAAACTAATAATTGGTAAACAACCTAAGTCAAAAAGAATTGAGTAAAATCGACCTATTCGATAAACGCTCTTCTATCTCCAGAAAACGACTTATTGGTTAAAACCATTAATTTGGTATAAACTCTGAAATCGAAAATAAAGAGTAAAACCATTAATTTGGTATAAACTCTGAAATCGAAAATAAAGAGTAAAACCATTAATTTGGTATAAACTCTTAAATCGAAAATATGAGTAAAATCATTAATTTGGTATAAACTCTTAAATCGAAAATATGAGTAAAACCATTAATTTGGTATAAACTCTTATATATAAAAAATGAGTAAAACCATTAATTTGGTTTAAACTCTGAAATCGAAAATATGAGTAAAACCATTAATTTGGTATAAACTCTTATATATATAAAATGAATAAAACACCCAAGGTGGTTGGGCCAAGTGGTAGTGACTTGCGACCCCCAGAGGCGAGACTCAAGTTCGAATCCTACTGGAGACACCACACTGGGGAGGACCTATACCCTTTGCACTCTTCGGTCCGAGCTGTAAATACACAGTCTAGTAGATAAAAAAAAATGAGTAAAACCATTAATTTGGTTTAAACTCTTAAATCTAAAATACGAGTAAAACCATTAATTTGGTATAAACTCTTATATATAAAAAAAAATGAGTAAAACCATTAATTTGGTATAAACTCTGAAATCGAAAATATGAGTAAAACCATTAATTTGGTATAAACTCCTGATCGAAAAATATTGAGTAAAACCATTAATTTGGTAAAACTTTCCCAAGAACATATTAAGCATGAACCATCGATTGATAAAACTTGATCAACGATCTATGATGGATAAAGGAACAAAACCATTGAGTTGATAAAATTTCTATTTTTATGAGCATAAACCACCAATCGGTAAAGCTCGATCTACAATCTTCGATCTACGATCTACGATGTACAAAAGGTTAAAACCGAATATTGGTTTACCATGCAAATACAAAATTAAAAGCTTAGACCTGGTTTAAAAGGATCAAAAAATTACTCTATGGGATTTTTAACTGCTCCGATCTCCTTGTTGATTATGGTTATGGAGAATTGCAAATTCAACCATTGAAGAATTATGCTATACTCAAAGATCCATACGACACAATACCCATACATCGACAAACCCTAATATCACGATGGATATGTACTCTTTTTCCCTTGGTCGGTTTTTATCCCAATGGGTTTTTCCATGCAAGGTTTTTAACGAGGCATGTTCGATATACATCAGAAGCCATGCGAAAGCATAATTTTACTTCTCCGAGCTACATATACACTTCCGCTTGAGAGGCGGGTTTCGTACTGACGGCTGCTATTTCGTATTTAGCCTGGTCGGATTCTCTGACCTGATCAATATCGATCTGGAGCATTTCAATCTCGATCTGGAGCGTCTCAATCTTGATCAATCCTCATCATTATCGATCGATTCAAGCTGAAGTACACAACAACGCTTTATGCGACGCCAATGCTGATCGATAAAGCTGGATCTAGGATCTATAATCTACGATCTCTAATGGGATAAAACCCTTAAGCTGGTATTCCAATTTTATGAGCATAAACTGTCGATCAGAAAACCTTTTAACTAGGTTTATTACCAAATTATCTCAACCAAGACTGAAAGATGTTGCTACGACTCTTGGCTAGGAAAAGGCTTGAAAAATAAAGCCGCTTGAGTAAAATAATTCATTTGGTATAAACTCAGTGCTCGAAAATGTACAATAGTATGGGTAATATCTGTTGATATAATTCTTTGCTCGATAAGGATTTAATATAAAAAGGGCATATTGGGCCCCTCAAACTTTGAAGAAGTGGTTTTCTAGTTCAAAAGCATCTGATTTTATTAAGCGTCTCTCATAGATATATACTCTTTTTCCCTTGCTCGGTTTTATCCCACAGGGTTTTTCCGAGCTAGGTTTTTAATGAGGTATATCCGACGCATCCCAATTTTGAGGACGATCAGCACCTCCGCTCAGTTTACTTCTATGAGCTTCAACTACACTTGCACTCGAGAAGTGGGGGAGTACTGATGGGGGCTGTTTTACACCCCTTATAATACTCGGATCGACTCGAAGACATCAGATCGGTTCGACCATACAAGCTCATTTCGGGATCATCTATCGACCCGATCAGAGACGATTCTCCTTTCACGACTATTCATATTTTCGCCAAATAATAGGGAACGACTGCCTCCTCAAAAAGGAACAACGGTACAGTTCTGAAACGACAAAACGACTGTCTATGAAAGTAGCACTCTTTTCCTTGCTTAGGATTTTTTTTCCACAGGGTTTTTTCCGAGTAAGGTTTTTAATGAGGCACAATTCATAGAAAAGTCAGTCGGATAAAGCCATCTACTTCTACGAGCTTCTATTGCATATATGCTCGAAGAAGTGAGGGAGTACTGATGGAGGCTATTTTATACCCCATATAACACTCGGAGCAACTAGAAGATACTTAGCTTACCTGCTAATAGCCACTCGACCCGACCAGAGATATCTATTCTCATCGATCAGACTAAAATCCGAGTTCAAGAAGGATTGATACTCCGAGTCCTAGTAGGATTATGTTTCCTTTTATAGCTAGGGTTAATATCTTATAAATAGCTAGATCAACATTGTATTACACACATGAATAGGGCTTACGCCTACATACTTTGTACAGAGCATTGTAATATCTTTACTCTAATAAGATAAACTTTTGCTCTCCATTAATTCTACGCTATTATCATTGTTCATACTTTATTTTTCTTCTATTGCACCATCCTGAGTAACTTAATCTGCCCTCAAATCTAATCCGATAATATTGATTGAACCTAACGAAAAACGGTTAAATCATTCTTCATATATGTATTTTATTTTCTTGTATTTGAAATGTTCTGCATATCACATGTTACTTTTTCTTGTGTGAAATGTTTTATTCATGTTGTAATAAAATAATAATAATATCTATTTTACTTTTATTAATTATTTTTCTAAGGGAAAAAAATTACGAAAAATAAATTGGGGTGTTTATTAATGTGACTGGATGAATCTGCCCTTACTCCGGCAACTAAAATGGCCTGAAATTAACTGAGGGTGCAATTTGAAGCAATATTGTGGTTTATAGGGTATAAAGTGGAATAATTTTTTTTATAGGATGCAAAGTGGAAAATGCTCCTATTTGTGGGGTGCAAAATGAAATTAAGCCTTTAGGAAAATTATTTCTTCCTGTTGGCGTGATAAAGTATAGGATTCGTTTTTCGTGTTACGCCATCTTTTGCTTTTTCCAACCGGCACATCCATAATCCATTCCATCTTTCTTTAATTCCTCTGCAAAAAAATTAGTTCTCTCCACATTACCACACACAGAGATCTCCAATATTAATTCATTATTAAATAAAAAATAAAATGATGCACATGACTCTGTACTGGGGCAAAGAAGTAACTCTCCTACTAAATTCATGGAAGACCGAGTCATGGCCGAGTTACGGACTCGCTTTACTCCTCTGCTTCTTCGTCGCCGTATTTTTCCAACGCCTAGAAGCCCTACGCCTCAAATTTTCCATCCCGCAATCCTCAACAACTCCATATTCTCAGTCGATGAATTCCCCCCTTCTGATTAACCGAAAACCCGGCCCGAATCGGACGATTTGGATCGCATCGGCTTTGTTGTTCGGAGTCAATTCGGCGATTGGGTACTTAATTATGCTGGTAATTATGTCATACAACGGCGGCGTATTTTTCGCGGTGATATTGGGATTGGTTGTTGGTTATTATCTGTTTAGGAGCGGGGATTTTGGTGACGGTGCGGATGATTTTGTTGCTGTTGATACTAGTAGTCTTACTTGCGCTTGTTCTTGATTGATTTCAAGAAATAGGTTACTTTTTTTTTTCTTCTTTTATTATATATATAAATTCATTTACGCCCTTTGCTTTTGTTTACAAGATTGTTTTGGATTACAATATTTGTAATTGTAATACTAGCGGAAAGGTGAAACCCAAAGGTAATGAATGACGAAGAAGTTCTTTTTTTTTTTTTAAATTTATTTATGAGCTTTAATGATTTTTAGTGAAAGAAAATTAAATTAATGTGTTGAAATAGGAGTTCTATACTCTCTCCACTTTTCGTATTTGCTAATCTGTCATTGATATGTGCTTCGTACCTATGACGTCTTTTTATGGATGCAGGGCCGGCCCAAGGGTTTTAGGGGGCCTAGGCGAAATAAAAAATCGAGGCCCTTATATAATTTTTTTCTTGTTCTTTTAGACGTAAAAGTGTTTATTAAATTTTCATATTCTAATTCTTCTATCATAAATCTTCTTCTATAGACAAGTCACTTAATATTTTTTGTGTCATAATAAATTCCCTCATCGATTAAATAAGGAAAAACTAAGTAAGCAACATAAAGAAAATCTAGATGTAAATTTGAAATAGACAAAAATAGTATAAACCCACTATTATATGCTTATAAATACCTTTGTAGCAAAAATTTTCCCAATTCAGCAATTCCCAATTAAAGGTGTTCAAAACTGATTTTAGTTTGAAAAAAAATTACTATTTCAATTTTAGGACAGAAAACCAAAATAATAAGAAAGAGAGGAAGAAAATGAGAAAAATATTAGAGAAATAGTGTTGAAGAAGATCACGAATCTAAGAGGCATATATATATTTATAGAATTAATAAATTGGTAATTTTTTCTTTTGGGCAGTAAGTATTAAGGGTCTTTTTAAAATAAAATTTCATGGAACATAAGTGTATATGAGATACCTCATTTCAACCACTAAAAAAAGTCAACATCAAATCTAAACCACAATTTTTGGTCAAAATGTTCAATGATGATGTGGCATTGGACATTTATAAAAAATAAACATATGTTAAATTACATACTAACCCTTTAATTAATGTGTTTAAATAAATTTCTCTAATTAATTTCATATTTCTTTTCCGAAAAAAAAATAAGAAAATTGAGAAAATTGCATTTTTCATACCAAAATTTTGCCTACTTTATACATTGAGGGGCACATGTATATTCTTGGAAAATATACATATGCCCCTCTAAAATAAAAACTTTACCTTCTCATTTCTCTGTTGTAATTTGTGAACAACTTAATTATTAGTACACAAACACAATGTTCTCTCTTTACAAAAATAAAATATGTTTCTACTTCACTTCGGATTTTTGGTTCTTTCACATGAGCGAAGTATTTGGACTTGCAAGAAGTGTTGTAACTAACTTTGAAAATTCATGTAAGGGGCATATGTATATTTTTCGTCGAACAAAAATTAAATAAAATTATTTGAGGCAGTAAAGTGCTTATTTTGTACATATGTGTGATAAAGTGCCACAATATGTAACTTTGGGGGAATAAGATTTTTTTCAAATCTTTAAAGTGGATTTCAGTAATCAAGCGGAAGTTTTTGTCAATGTTTATAAAAAGAAAAACAGGGAGGTGATTGAAAATTTTTAAAGTTACCAGGGGCTATTGGTAATCTTTTAAGTTAAGCGGATGTTTTTTCATCATTTGATGGGGTAAAATTGATAATTCGACTTGAGAGAGGTATTTTTTGCTACTAAAAAAATACATGGATATTTTACTAATAAAAATAATACATATTTTTTAGTTAGACAAAACATAAGGGGTGTTGTTGAATTTCACTCATTAAAAAAGGGTAAATTTGTCTTTAAGAAAATAAATTATTTTAACTTAAATTTTAAGAGGACACGTGTCACCAAGATAATGTTGTCTCATGTGTTCCCAATCCCTCAAAATCTTATTTTAGACAGACCCAAGTATTAATGGAAAAGAAACGGCTCTGCTCTAGATGCTATATTCTAATTTCTTCTTTTTTTTTTATTATGTTGGAGAAGTTGGACCATTAACAATTAATATAGCAGGCTGGGGGAAGGGGCCCTAAGAGATTGGGGGCCCTAGGCAAAAACCAGAGTTGCCTATGGGCTGGGCCGGCACTGTATGAATGCATTGCATTTTTCAAACATGCATAGATTTGGTTCGGTTATACACATTTCCGTCCATAATTCAGCTCCGTTGAAGCGCGTTCGGTTATACATATTGTTGGTGTCTAACAATCTGTGCACGTATATGTTTCACAAAACATAGAACATAATCAATAATATTCTAACAAATAAATTCATGCATTATTAAAGCATATAATTCATACTTACCTGGTTAGGATTAATTTGTAGAACACTTTAATCAATACATAAAAATATGAAATAAGACTAAGGCTTGCCGAAACAAATTTCCTTAAGAAAAATATTTCCGGGGTTGCTACGGTGCATACAGTTTGATTCCCGGTAGTCTCCCAAGATACAACAGTCTGTTGTTCATTATTTGCACAAGTAATGAACCCACGGCGAACTTGAACAAACAGAATTTTCGAACTAAATTTTGACGAAAGCAAGAGAAAGAGAGAATAGTACTTTTCCTTTTAGTTACTATATATATTGATTCAGAATTTGTCAGATTATGTCTCATATTTATAGAGACAAAAGTGCCACTTGGAAAGAACACAATGTTTCGATTCAAAAGATACCTCTTCGCGGGGAGTCTAGAATGAGACCCTCCGTAACTGGACTCATGTGCTGCCATCCCTTAGAATTGCACCATGTGGCAGCGGTAACTAGAGATTATTTTTTCTAATTATTTTCGATTTTACAAATGTCCAGAATACCCTTTTAATTTTTTTTAAGGAAAATTTAAATTATCACATAAACACGAAATGTCTTTTATATCCTTTTTAATTATCTTAATTAAAAAAACTATTTCAATTAGGTTTGGAACCCAGGTCTCCAAGTTGAGCATATTAACTACCCAAACAATGTTCAAAGTCATATTTTGTGATTAAAATTGACAAATAAATGTACAAATAACATACAATGAGATTTACTTCCACAATTGATTAAATCCATAAAAAATTCTCTAAATCAGATTTTGACAAATATTTAGGCATGTGCTACATTATGATTTCAATCTATTTATTCAAACTGTTTAAAAAATATTATATAATAAAATATTGACATTAAATATATGAATATTCTTATGAAAATGATATTTGAAACTGAAATTTTGAATTGAACCTTAATGTACATTGGTTAAAATATTTTGCCAAATATGTACATTATAGAGGGACCTTTATGGAAACATTCAAAAATGTTAGTCTCAAGTAGACTTTTTATGTAAATGAACTAATGTTATATGAAATTATTATACAAGATTTTTTAAAAATTTAATATATAAAATGTCTTATAAACATTGATATTTGAAACTGATATTTTTTTAATAGGACCCCCGTACACTTTCAAAAAGTTTTGGGGTCAAATGTGTTTATTTCAAAAATTGAGGGACATTTGTTAAATATTAAAAAAATTTAATCTCTTGTAATATTTTTATGTAAATGGGCAAAATTTATATGAAATTATTGTACAAGATTTTTTGAAGTGTGTATTTTCTAGCCGGGACGTTATTAATGGTATTAGAGCTTAGTCTCCGAGTCAGGATAGGGTCCTCGGACGGGGGTAGGGATGTTTGTTAAATTTAATAAGTAAATTTTCTTATAATAATTGATATTTCTAACTTATATTTTGCAGTCAGACCTGAACGTAAGCTTTTTAAAAGTATAAGGGTCAAATATATAATTTTCATAAATTGAGGGATCTTTTATAAAAATTTAATCTACAGTAGGATTATGTGAAAATATTTTACAAGAAATCGTGGGTTTTAGATAAACATTAGATATGAATGATTATGAAAGAAAGGGAAATAATTAATTTGGTTAGAATGGTTATGAAATTTGATGTAATTAGTGGTTGGTCAAATTTGTTGTCAACGATTTTCATTCTCTCCGTAGTAAATTTGAAAATGGTGAAAAAGTCAATAATCAAATATGGAGTTGTTGTAAAAATGGTGAGAATTATGAAATAGGAAATATTTAATTAGGTCTGAATGATTATGAAAGAAAATGAAATAATGTTGAAAAAAATTCTAAAAAATGATTTACAAATGATTTAATGTTAAAAAAATTTACAAATGTTAAAAAATGATTTATGTTATTAGGTACGAATAATCATGAAATAAAATGAAATGATGTTGAAATAAACTATAAAGAATGATTTAATGTTATTAGGTTTAAGAGATTATCAAAGAAAATTAGGGTGTTGATCTAAAACAATAATCATTAAAAATAATCGTAGTTATAGAAAATTAGAATTAAAATAATTTTATCTCAATTAATTTAGAAAATAAATTCAATATTCAAGTAATTAGGTGTTGATTAACTTTGTTGATAACGATGGAATAGTACAAAAACAACATTACGTTATGGATGATGTAAAAATGGTGGAGAATAAATAGGAAATAATCAATTAGATTTGAATGATTATGAAAGAGAGGAATAATTAAGTAATTAGGTTTTAAATAGGGGTATAACAGTCTTTATCAATTTTCCACGGATTAATGTTCTAACTAAATTAGCATTAAATTTAATGGGGCCTAAAATGTCTTTTCTTAAGTTATTTTGATTTTTTAGTTTTTTTAAAGAGATTAAATATAAGGGTGAATTAGTAAAATTAAATTTTTTATTAAAGTCAATGGAAGAAAAAAATGGATTGACTAAGTTACCGCATGAACGATTCAGATCAACCCGTGACGATCTAATGGTTGATAGAACAGGCCTCACATGAGGCCGTAACTTAAGAGGTCTCACCCTAGAAAAATTCACCTCTTCGAATCGAATAGACACATCTCTATCTTTTATTTAATTCAAGTACGATATATACACAAAAGAGGCATGAGTTATGATTATTCAGAACATTGAATATAATCTGCTCGTGACAAACCTGTTGGGATATGGCTCGATTTGTCATACAACAAAGTGCGGAATTTAAAATTTTTCGAGTCATCCAATGGTCCCATAAAAGAAGTCTCCATATTATGTATACAAAAGCATGAAACAAAAACACACAATGAATAATACAAGGGGGTTTTTGCGATATACCTCACCACAGGCAAGGTGGTGGAAACCTCCGGCTTCGTTTCTGATTCTGATCTGGTTCACAGGAGTGATCCAAGTGTCTCACCTCCAGGGATAGTCCACATCAATTGGATTCTGGCAACACCTCAAGATCTTAGGCTCAGAACTGGATTCAGGAGATTTGTTATTGCAGGATTGTGTTGAATCTCTTGACAGATCAAGATCTAACACAACGGAACAAGGAGAGGGCGGCGGCGGCACCAAGGCAGCCCACGGCAGCAGGTGGCGGCGGCTCAATGGTGGCGGCGGCGGCTAGGGTTTCTAGCTAAGGGGGGGGGGGGCGGCGCTTACTAGGGCAAAAGGAGGCTAGGGTTTTCTTTTTTTTGAGTGTTACACATTTGAGCTCTAGATGTGCTCTATTTATAAGCTCCTTCTGACCTAGGTCTACAAGACTCCTTATGGGCTTTAATTAATAAAAGCCCATGTCTTGCAATCCTTCATTTAATTAACAACTTTAATTAAATGCCCAGCCCAATTAAATCATTATTTCTTTTATATAATTAATTAGCAACTCAATTATTAATTAAGTTAGCCAATTAATTAATCTCCCACTTGAATTAAATACTCTTAATTCATTTAATTGATTTAATTATCTTTAAATCAATTAATTCCTTTCATGTCCTTTTATAACAGTCACCGTCCAATTGTATTGTGTGTGACCCTCTGGGTTCACCATCAATTGGCAGCAGGCCCACGAATCCTTCGTGATTTAATTTATGAACAATAAATTGCTCCGGTCAATTAAACAACCTTTAATTGACCACTCCTAGAATTAAATCCTCTATTAATTCAGGAGTACCCACACTTCATGGTCGATGTCTAGCCACAAGCCCATGAAGCCCAACTTCAGGTGAATTGATATTTGTGAACCTCGTCTTATATAATTGCCATGTACATACGGTCCTTCTATCGACTAATATTCCCGATCGAGACTTAGGGTGTGTGAATTGATCGGCACCACTAATTTGTCTCGATAACTATACTTTCTAATTCAGGATAATATTCCAGTGTGACTGCTAAATTTGGAAACCCCTTTCCAAATCCGTCACCGACCGTGGCCACGGGTTTCTTGGATATATTATCTAAGAATCGTATAGGAAATTCTCTCACCCATTACAGTGAGTCAATAGATTCCATATCGGTACTAACCACCCACGTACATGTCCATACGCACCCAACCTAGGCATGTTATGACCAAGCTACGTGGCCTATACCTAGATCTAACTACGCACTTTCATGCACCGAATTCGCCCTAGTACCTCAAGTCAAAGGACTAAATCGTACACTATTATATTCCTTGAGAAATATCCCATCACCGATATGCGTCATGCGCTTCCACAATGGGTTTCTCTGTTCGGGTCGTTCGATGCGTTCAATCTTCCATTGAACCACCTACTCGTATGCACTGGACTCAAATTCCTTGCTCATGAAACACTACAAATTCACTCCATGTGAATCATGCATACTCGTACAAGTCTTTGCGATTCCTACGATACCCCGTCTCGTTTCGGAATCTATGACTTGGAATAGTTTTAGGATTACGACCTTTGAGACTGTTTCATGATTGCACTCAGTACTGAAGTGAATCGTCCCATAGTCAAATGTAATCTAAGGGTTTCATCCAATCGCTTAAATGTATTCGCGAGAGATGAAGTTGGCCATTGTTTATCCTTATACACATATAAATAAACATGCGTATTAAGTCATTTATACTAAAGAAAGATAATGATAGTTTCACTACAAGCTAAATATATTGGCTTGCAGGGCACTATTCCATCAATCTCCCACTTGCCCTAAAGCCAATCACAAACGTTTCTAGGACTCATCTTTCTAAAGATGTTCTTCGAACTCATTTCATGATATGGCCTCCTTTGGTGGATCCGCTAAGTTGTCTTCTGAGTCGACGCAATCCATTATGTGCGTTAACTCTACCAATGATTTCTCTAATCAAATGGTACCTTTCTTTCAATTATGTTTAGATTTCTGGTAAGATCTCGAATGCTTTGCTTTGACAATAGCTCCAATGTTATCATAGAAGATAACCATGAGCTTCGCAATGCTAGGCACTACATCCAACCATAGGATGAAGTTTTATATCTAAACACTTTCTTAAGCCGCATTTAATGCTACATTTAATGCTGCAATATATCTTGCTTCAGTGGTTTGAATGGTTACGGTGATTTGCTTGGAACCCTTTCAAATTCACCGTTACCCCATTGATGCAGGATATGTATCCAAAAATGGATATATATAATTCATCCACATCAGACTGAAAATTCGAATCAGTGAATCCTTCGAATTTTAATTCTCCACTACCACCGTAGACCAAGAACAAATCCTTAGTCTTTGTCAAGAGTTTAAGGATATCTTTTACGGTGGTCCAGTACTTCTTCACTGGAGTTTGACTAGCAACTGCTCGCGACACTTGAGCATGTTCTACGTCTGGTCTAGTACATAGTAAAGCATGCCACATGCAACCTTTTATTTGAAACATAAGGTATTTGAGACATCCTCCTTTGTTCTCATTTGATGTAGGGCACATCGATTTTGGAACAAGGGATACGGGTCTCACTGGAAGCAATCCTTTCTTGGATTCTTCATACTGAATATTTCCAGTATTGATTCTATGTACTTAGATTTAGAGAGTGTCAGCATCCTTTTCTGATCTATTCTATAGATACGTATCCCAATACGCAAGATGCTTCTCTTAAATCTTTCATGGAGAATTGCATGGACAATCATGCTTTCGTCTGTGCTAATATTCCGATATCATCCCAGATAACCAGAACATTATCGACATATAAAATATGAGCTTCATCGCGCTCCCACTAATCCTCTTGTACACTCATTGTTCATACTCATTTTGATGAAGTCAAATGTCTCGACTATCTCATCTAAACAAATGTGAATCTAAATGGATTCAGACATTGCTAATGGAGAAAAAGGTTTCATCAAAGTCTGTTCCAGAACATTGTGAATTGCCTTTTTACCACTAGTCGATTCTTAGAGGTCAACACCTCTCCATTCATTCCAAGTTTGAAGATCCATTTATAACTTATAACCAACTTATAGGGATAAATCCCTTAGGTGGATCAATCAAGGTTATACCTTGGTGGAATGGATGGGATCTATTTTGGTTTACATGACTTCGAGCCACGTACCCAAGTCTATGTCTGACATCGCTTCTTGATAGGTCTTTGGATTACTTTCCACATTCTCGTTTTCGTGAATGAGACCAAATCGCTTTGGCTCCTTACGAATTCGATCAGACCTTTGAAGAGTAGGTGTACTAGTAGGTTTAGTAAATTCTGGATTAACTCCCACTGTTTGCGGGGACGGGTCCAAATCTTGGACTTCATCAAGTTCCATGACGTTTCCATTTCCTTTGACGTGTGATTCATCAACAGAGGAACTGGTATCTAGGAGAAACGATTGTTTCTCATTGTCGTGGAACAGGTATCCAATGGATTTCGTTGGATACCCCACAATTATATACAAATTGGATCTACTAGCCAATTTATCTCCTTTCTCGTTTCTACCATCGGCAGGAGATCTCCATACTCAGAAGTAAGAGCATAGAGGTATTTTGCCATACCTTTCTTGGTAAAGCTTTGCAGGCACAAACTTTGAAGGTACTTTGCTTAGTATCTTCGATGCAGTCAGGAGCACTAACCCCTAGAATGCATAAAGAAGCTTTCACAAAACTCAATATGGATCGAACAATGTCTAACAATGTTAGATTCCATCTCTTTAGACACTTCAATAAGTTGAGGCGTCTTAAGAGGAGTTTGTTGTATGAGAATCTCATTCTCATTAAGATAATTGAGGAATCCTTGACAAGTATTTGCTATCTCAACTAGATCGAATGGTCGCAATACTTTGTCTTTGTTGATTCTCTACTTCGCATCGAAATACCTTGAAAGGTTTTTCGGATTTGTATCTCACTAGATTCAATTTTCCACTAACGACCAGGGTCTTTAGTAAGAAGGTACGAAGTATGAATAATCTCCTCTCACAGTAACCTTTAGTGATCCATACTCATGGATTAAATCCAGATTTTATTTGGTTCGCTCTTGATTCCCTGTGACGGGAGATCTGATCATCTCTCCTTTGAGACATGATTCGCAGGTTGGAAGTTCATCCAAGTTCTATTTTTCAAGAAGCTTAGGTGAAACCAACTTTTGAATCCTACTCTTGGAGATGTTTCCAAGTCTAGCGTACCAAAGTTATGGATTATTATCTTTGTATTAATTGAATTTCACACATTAATTCAATAAGATTGAGTCAATGGTTTAATTCAATTAATTTACTTCCTTTCAATTAACTTCTTTAATTGCTTCATTTTTCCTTTCAATTAACTACTTTAATTGAAATGTTGCTTAATTAATTAGATCATCTAATCAATTAAACATATTAGTGCCTTTCTTAGATGCAGTGGGATAATTCGACTTTTAGGCTACTTGCGTTCTTTTGACTACCTTTATGGTCGAATTTAGAAGAGAATAAATTCTTCTTCATTTTACTTTTCTTTGACTTTGCAGTCCATGAAGTGTAAACGATCATGACAGGTTTATCCTATTTGCCTTTAACCAATTCTTTGGTTGATTCATGAAATGTGATCAACTTATCAAATAAGATCAGTTTATTTCAAGAGTCATTTGAATGAGCGGGAGGAGAATTTAAGAAGAAGTTAATGTTAAGATCACTTGCAGGCTTACGTTTAATCGATCCAGTTTTCAACTAGATTGATAAAACAAAGACAGTGATCCTTGACACTAGTTCCTTCAATTATTCTCGAGTTTTGAAACAATTCCTTGGAAGTCTTGAATCATATTGATTCAAAACTACTCCTCAAAACAAGCCTTTTGAGGTGGAGGTTTGTTTCAGAAGATAGGTCCTCAAAACGGGCCTTTTGAGGTGGAAATTCAGACATGCTCCTCATGTTGCTTCCATAGCTCTTTCAATCTTGATGCTTATTTTAGGAAACGATCATTTAAGATTCCCATACTCTATAGGTGATTCGTTTCACTTTTGAGATTCATCTATATATGAGAAACAATCATTAATATTCCCATATTCTACGGGTGATTCGTTTCTTATATTTTGACTTATCTCATAAGCGCATAAGGCATAGGATTGTCATTTAAGAACATCATTCCACTCTTGGAATTCAAGACAATTCTCAAGTTTCTTGCCTAGTCGATATTTTGATCCAGCTATTTTATTGGTCGAGGATAAATAGTAAAATGGATAATTACCGATATCTCAGTATCTAATTTAAAGATAAGACAAACATTCAGTGGACTAGTTAATGAATAATACTTATAATCTACGAAGGTTGGACTTTCTATCGAAGAAGTTCTCCCACTATTTTATCGAAACAATTACCCCTTCAATTGTTCGGGAAATTCTATTTCCTAGTAGGTCTTGACGCCCCAGCGGCAATTAATTGCACCCACGACTCGTGGCCATACAACCAATTCCCCAGGTAGGCATACTTATTGCCAATTGTGTTACTCCACAACCTTCAAGCTATTTTGCCTCGGTTTTCGCACTTATCTAGCACTGCTACATCATAAGTGTTACTAATCGTTAAGTCTAACCCATCAATCATGATGAGCAACGGGCCCGGTCGTGAGTTCTTCGTAACTAGTTATCGGTCGATCCTCACATCCCGACCAGTCCTCACCCTTGTCGTGTTTAGTTAAAAACAGGAGTCAAGGAATTTCGCGTATTGTCCCTTTCTTCGACTCGGGTGCCAGACTCTGGATCACCTCTATCGATAAGTAGACAACATACGCTAGTCCCTATTGATGGAAGGCTTGGATTTATATAAATACTTCATTTTATTTTAATCCAATATGACTTAATATTTAATTCAAGAGGGGGTTTACTGGTGTGAAAGTTATACTAACTCTCCTCGAGATCTCACCGATTCAGTTATGCTTTATCTTTTATTACGATCTAGATTCTAGCGCGCATACACACAAGCAATCATAAATCGACTAATAAATAAAAGACATACAAGCCTAGCATGCATACTACCACAATATGTTTTCGATCGGGAGCCTCCTATGCGGGCCATCATCGAGCCAATGATGTTGGCCCAATTGGTCAATCTAAAGGTTTCTCAAACGGGCCCTATGCTATTACACAATGTACCATGCATTCATGGCCTTCATATCTTCTTGGGCTCCCACCTTGCTTGTAAACGGGCCTCCAACCTAAACTAGGAAAGCAGTAAAACCCTATTCTATTACAAAGGCTCAAAGTGGCCCAAAAACAATAATAGGCTCGCAGGCCCAATGAAAAACAAGCAATAAATTAAACCAATCACATCTACCCTAGGGTCAAGGCTCGTCTCGATCGAAAACCACGTAAACAGTTCACGTAGAGCAAGAAACATGTAAACATCTTTTACTTTCTTCTATCTTAATTTTAAAACATCCTTTTAAAATTACCTTCCTATGATTCTTGCTTTTTAGTCACTACTAATTATGATAAAAAAAAATATCCGGGTAAATAAAAATTAATTTTCTGCTCAATTTCAGATTCTATTTTTCAACTTTTGAAAAATTTCATTTTGACCCCTCAACTTTCGAAAATTGCATTTCGACCCCAAAACCTTTTTTAAAAAGTTACAAAAACACCCCTGGGCATTTTCGGGCAGCAGACCAGAAAATAAAATTTTGAATTTTGAAAATTTTCGATTTTTCAAATTGACCCCTCAAGTTTCGGTAATTGCAAAACAGCCCCTAAGTTTTCAGAAATTGCAAAACGACCCCAAAAACCGTGCGACCAGAATTGCAAGAACAGTCCAGAATTTTCAAATTTCCAGATTTCAAAAATTTCGAATTTTCAGCCCCAAAAACCCTAATTTGCGATTTTTGCCCAAAAAGTCCTGAAGTTTTCAAAAACTATAAAAACGCCACAGATCTTGAAAAGCAGTTTTACCCAATGATAGATCTAGTCATAACAAGCAAGAATCAACTTACAGAACATAATTATCATGCGTTCTCATACATATAATTAAACATATACGGTGAACACAATTATGTTCAGGCTTTTGTATAATAATAATGGAGCTGGCTCTGATACCACTGTTGGGATATGGCTCGATTTGTCATACAACAAAGTGCGGAATTTAAAATTTTTCGAGTCATCCAATGGTCCCATAAAAGAAGTCTCCATATTATGTATACAAAAGCAAGAAACAAAAACACACAATGAATAATACAAGGGGGTTTTTGCGATATACCTCACCACAGGCAAGGTGGTGGAAACCTCCGGCTTCGTTTCTGATTCTGATCTGGTTCACAGGAGTGATCCAAGTGTCTCACCTCCAGGGATAGTCCACACCAATTGGATTCTGGCAACACCTCAAGATCTTAGGCTCAGAACTGGATTCAGGAGATTTGTTATTGCAGGATTGTGTTGAATCTCTTGACAGATCAAGATCTAACACAACGGAACAAGGAGAGGGCGGCGGCGGCACCAAGGCAGCCCACGGCAGCAGGTGGCGGCGGCTCAATGGTGGCGGCGGCGGCTAGGGTTTCTAGCTAAGGGGGGGGGGGGGCGCTTACTAGGGCAAAAAGAGGCTAGGGTTTTCTTTTTTTTGAGTGTTACACATTTGAGCTCTAGATGTGCTCTATTTATAAGCTCCTTCTGACCTAGGTCTACAAGACTCCTTATGGGCTTTAATTAATAAAAGCCCATGTCTTGCAATCCTTCATTTAATTAACAACTTTAATTAAATGCCCAGCCCAATTAAATCATTATTTCTTTTATATAATTAATTAGCAACTCAATTATTAATTAAGTTAGCCAATTAATTAATCTCCCACTTGAATTAAATACTCTTAATTCATTTAATTGATTTAATTATCTTTAAATCAATTAATTCCTTTCATGTCCTTTTATAACAGTCACCGTCCAATTGTATTGTGTGTGACCCTCTGGGTTCACCATCAATTGGCAGCAGGCCCACGAATCCTTCGTGATTTAATTTATGAACAATAAATTGCTCCGGTCAATTAAACAACCTTTAATTGACCACTCCTAGAATTAAATCCTCTATTAATTCAGGAGTACCCACACTTCATGGTCGATGTCTAGCCACAAGCCCATGAAGCCCAACTTCAGGTGAATTGATATTTGTGAACCTCGTCTTATATAATTGCCATGTACATACGGTCCTTCTATCGACTAATATTCCCGATCAAGACTTAGGGTGTGTGAATTGATCGGCACCACTAATTTGTCTCGATAACTATACTTTCTAATTCAGGATAATATTCCAGTGTGACTGCTAAATTTGGAAACCCCTTTCCAAATCCGTCACCGACCGTGGCCACGGGTTTCTTGGATATATTATCTAAGAATCGTATAGGAAATTCTCTCACCCATTACAGTGAGTCAATAGATTCCATATCGGTACTAACCACCCACGTACATGTCCATACGCACCCAACCTAGGCATGTTATGACCAAGCTACGTGGCCTATACCTAGATCTAACTACGCACTTTCATGCACCGAATTCGCCCTAGTACCTCAAGTCAAAGGACTAAATCGTACACTATTATATTCCTTGAGAAATATCCCATCACCGATATGCGTCATGCGCTTCCACAATGGGTTTCTCTGTTCGGGTCGTTCGATGCGTTCAATCTTCCATTGAACCACCTACTCGTATGCACTGGACTCAAATTCCTTGCTCATGAAACACTACAAATTCACTCCATGTGAATCATGCATACTCGTACAAGTCTTTGCGATTCCTACGATACCCCGTCTCGTTTCGGAATCTATGACTTGGAACAGTTTTAGGATTACGACCTTTGAGACTGTTTCATGATTGCACTCAGTACTGAAGTGAATCGTCCCATAGTCAAATGTAATCTAAGGGTTTCATCCAATCGCTTAAATGTATTCGCGAGAGATGAAGTTGGCCATTGTTTATCCTTATACACATATAAATAAACATGCGTATTAAGTCATTTATACTAAAGAAAGATAATGATAGTTTCACTACAAGCTAAATATATTGGCTTGCAGGGCACTATTCCATCAAAACCGTACAAGGTCTTAGGTTCAAATTTGTCATCAGTTACCCCCTTTTTTTTGTTAACTAGAATTGGATCTATTTAAATTAACTCTACTCACTTTTTAAATTCGTCCCTAAATAACAAAATTGATAGTGAACCATTTGCCGGTAATAAATTAACAGAATGACTACTTCTCGCTAAGTTGAATTCTAAAGCACTCTATTTGATAATCTCATCATGATCCAATATATTTAAATAAGAATTTTAATCATGGTTCAAAAATAAGGAAACCATTCATATGCCTAAATTGTTCCACTCAAAGAAATTAGCATTCTCCAGAATTTGCACCGAAATTAAGTCAAAAAGTATTGAAGCCAATTTCAAACTAAGCTCTCTTCAAAGAGAAGATTAGAAATAATTTTACCTTTTATAATGGGGAATGCAAGAAATTTATATATGTATAATATATATATGTTAGGTATCCTTTGGTAACCCATCCTTTCTGTATAGACTATGGTTATATTACATATGCATATATTAATATGGCATGTTTACGCACATATGAAGATATATGAAATTATTGTCTTACAATGCCTTTTATATAAAAAATCATATAAAAAGATCAATACACCAATCACTACACTTAGATTTATTGGATTTGTTGCTAAAATATCGGTATTAAATCCGAAACTCCCGGCAAATGGCCAGTGGCCCAAAGAAACGAAAGAATCGGTTACATTTTTCATATAATCTCCTCTTATAGATAGATTTAAAAATCGATCAGAGTTCTTTTTCTATCACTTTGCCCCTCTTTTTTATTTCTTTTTTTTTTTTTTGAAATCGAGTCAAAAAATTTGAGTTATGTTATAAAGTATGAACTACCCCTTGATTTGATTGTTGCGGCTAAACGGGGAAGACAGCTAACAACTCTCGGGCTATCTGATAGCTACCATTCATTTATCGAAAAGGCCACCAGGGCTAACGAAGTCCCACTGAGCGAAGAAAAGGAATATATATATGTTATATATGATTTTTTATATAAAAGGCATTGTAAGACAATAATTTCATATATCTTCATATGTGCGTAAACATGCCATATTAATATATGCATATGTAATATAACCATAGTCTATACAGAAAGGATGGGTTACCAAAGGATACCTAACATATCAACGCATAGATGCTGCAACACATGCCATGATTTGGGTTATTTCATGTTGTTCTTAAACCTAATTCATGCAGATTTTCCTTTCGAACTAAGATCACACAACTACGTAATTTTGAAACATAAGCTGCACCATTTTTAACGGGACGAACCTCGTGGAAGAAGATTGTTCCACCTATTTGTTGTGAAGCACTCGTGATTTTAGATTGCTGATGAGGGTTATTTTGTATCTCACCAGATCGGGTTCTTCGACCTGAGCAAGATGGATCCAGATCTTGCAATTCGACCAGTCTCCATATTTATCGACCAAGATTAGCAAAAATACATCTCATATATAGCCTCTCACATCGATCCGTCTGGCCGACCTATGCATTCTGAGCAGCTCATGGGCCACACATAGTCTTCTATGGGCCCTAGGGTTCTATCTTGATTACACATGTTACCTATAAATACTAGAATATTTATGGTTAGGAGGACTCTTGGCATACCTCACGCACTCCCACTTTATTAGTTCGGTACTCTATGTCACGGCCTAACATTTTGTTGGACGCAAAATGGCACGCTATAGAGACCCGATTGACGGGAGCGCAGCTCGGGAGCCAAGGACGGGACGTACCTACCTAGTTGAAGAAACTGCGGGACCAAGGAATCAAGGGGAGATCTCAAGTTTACATTAAGAGGTTGTAATCCATCCATGTAATAATATAAGTATTCTTAAAACTCTTGTGTGCTACTTCATCATGTCAACTAACCTCCTTCACAATACCTTTTTCGGGACGAGAGTGAGACTGACTTAGCCAATTCCGACAGAGGGGCGGGAACGATCGTTGGGGGCATTCGTGACTAAGTGCCGCATGGGATGCTTTGGGAAAGTTAAGCCTGTGACATCTAGCTCGATATTCAACACATTTTACTTATTCATAATCTTGCGCCATCCTTAATAGCTTGTCCAAACACTCATGTTTGTAACACGGATCAATATTATTCAATAAAGAGCAATTTAGTCATATCTATATTATGTTATTACTTCATATATTGTTTTTACCAGTCCTTATGAATTACGGTAAAATCATATGGCGCCCACCGAGGGGTCAGGCCAAAAACTAGATCAAATATGGTCAACACAAATAATTAGGCGAGAAAGAGTACCAGAACAACAGGAAAATATCAGTCCTCTCAAGCAGCTTCTATGGTTGGGAATCGAACTGAAGATTCACCTAAAAATAACAGCAACAATTGTACGGAGCTTGGTAGGCCGGAGCAATCGAATCACACCAGAACCCATACTAATCGAGGAGAGGTTGATTGGCAGGGCCCTCCGAGCCAGCAGGTCCCTAATCCAGTTATTCCGCCTACTCCTCGGGTCCAAACCATCCTTGCACCGCTACCCACCAAGAATTAGCAATTCAATCAGCTGGTTCAACTATGAGAGCATTTTGTAATCAGATATTAGAAAAACATATGCAGAATCCAGCACAGCTTGAGATACTCAACCTTCTCAAAGGCCTAATGTGTATAGGAGGACACAACAACAACAACAACAACAACAACCGCAAGTCCAAGGACTAAATAGTACACTATTATAAGTCTTGAGAAATATCTCACTACCGATATGCGTCATGCGTTTCCACAATAGGTTTCTCTATTCGGGTCGTTCGATGCGTTCGATCCCCTGTCGAACCAATTACTCATATGCACTGATATCAAATGTCTATGCTATAAATTCACTCCATGTAAATCATGAATATTCATACAAGTCTTGGCGATTCAATACCCCGTCTCGTTCGGAATTTACGACTTGGAACGTGTTTTAAGATCACGACTGATGTTGTATAAAAATGTTCAGGGCAAAAATGGAATAAGCCCTTCGATCTATAACAACATCACAATAATAAAGTAAGATCTGCATACAGAGAGAAAAATTGTATTGTAATTGTAATAGTGAATTGAGTTCTTCCTGTTCGGAAATAAGGCGACATATTTATAGGTACATACAGGGGTATAATAGTCTTTTTAGGAAAGACGTTACAAGTAATAAATACAAAGACGTTACAGACGTTACGAGAGTTTTAATAAAGACATTACAAATCTCTTATTTATGCAACTTAGTGTAATCTCTTATTTGCCGTCGGGTACAAAATTTGGACACATCATATTGCACCCCAGTTTCGGGAATAATTACGCGAGCGTTTATTGCCGAAACTTGATTCAAATATCTGAGCATTGTAGCTACCTACTCCATACCTCCATATGTGATAAATAAGCATGTAACACTGCCTCGTTAAAACCTTGCAAAGAAAAACCCATTGGGACAAAAACTTGGACGAAGGAAAAAGAGTACAGTGCTTAGACACGCTCCCCTTGTAAACTTGGTGAAGAGTAGGGATGATTCTTTTCTTTAGCTGCTCTTTCTTATATGGAGTAAATATTCTTCTTTGAGATATTTGTTTGTCAAAAGTTGCCTCCCAAAGCCATAATTGCATGTAAAACACAAATTTGTGTGGTCAAATATTATCACTTGAAAGTAAATGTAGTAAAAATAAATATAATTTCAGCCACAAGTGTAACTTGATTCACGATGTTTGTTTATTTGATAGTATTCTATCGTCGCTGCCGTTATTGTCTTTTTCTTCTTGTTTTTTTTTTTGTTGCCGAGAGACGACCGGACTACCCCTTTTGATCGTTGAAGGATGACCAATTGACCCCCTATCATTTTGCGGAGGAATGATCGATTTACCCTTTTTTGATCTCTAGAAATGACCGATTTACCCTCGATCGTTTAGGGATGACCGATTTACCCTTTTTTGATCGTTGAGCAATGGTTGATTTACCCTTTACTTTTTTAGGGATGATCAATTTACCCTTTTTGATCGCGCAGAGACCATCAATTTACCGTTTGTAGTTTTAAAGATTCATTTATTATTAGCTTATGTGTCCATAAATAAATAATATACTAAACTTTTAACTGAAAGACATAAAATATAAATTTTACCTCCTTTGTGTAGTTATTATGCAATCTTGAGATACTTTAGGGTCAACTTTGTAATTCTCACTAATTTTTGAGGTCATTGTGCAATTTATGTCATCTTCTGGGTCAAATGTGCACTTTTGAGAGACTTGCAAAATTAACCAATTGGCTTCCACGAGAATTGCTGGTTTGGGGAGCACACTTGGTAATATGATTTGCCAATCAAGTTTATTTAGATTAGACATTAGAGATTTGCTGAGGAAAATGAATCTATGCAAAGGCTCAAGGATAACATCAGTTGATACTGCATAGAGTTTTATGATCGGTGGCTTTGAGACATATTTATTTTTCAAAAATTTCTCTCGTTAAATGTACAGATCAATCGTTTCCCACAGACGGCGCCAATTATGATGTTGTATAAAAATGTTCAAGGCAAAAAATGGAATAAGCCCTTCGATCTATAACAACATCACAATAATAAAGTAAGATTTGCATACAGAGAGAAAAATTGTATTGTAATTGTAATAGTGAATTGAGTTCTTCCTGTTCGGAAATAGGGCGACCTATTTATAGGTACATACAGGGGTATAATGTCTTTTTAGGAAAGACGTTACAAGTAATAAATACAAAGACGTTACAGACGTTACGAGAGTTTATGATAAAGACGTTACAAATCTCTTAATTATGCAACTTAGTGTAATCTCTTATTTGCCGTCGGGTACAAAATTTGGACACATCAACGACCTTAAAAACTGTTTCATGATTGCATTCATACTGAAGTGAATCGTCCCATGGTCGAATGTGATCTAAGGATTTCAACCAATCGCTTAAATGTATTCGCGAGAGATGAAGTTGGTCATTTGTTTATTCCATACATTTATAAATAAATGTGTGTATTATTCATTAAATCAAAAATTGTTTATTACATAATAGACCTATTACATGCTAAAATGAATTGGCTTGTTGGGCACTATCCTATCAATTAACACTTTAATTCTTTAGTTTTGATTTAACCCTTTAAATCAAATTTTTCTTATTTGATTTGTTGCAGTCCAATTGTATTGTTTGTGACCCTCTAGGTTAACCATCAATTGACCGGGGGCCCACAACTTTCGTGATTTAATTTGTGAGCTTATAAATTTCTCTGATTAATTGAACACTTTTAATTAAACACTCAAGAATTAATCTTCCAATTAATACATGAGACACACACCTCATGGTCGATGTCTAACCACTAGCTCATGAGGCCCAACTTCAGGTGAATTGATCTCAGTGAACCTCATCTCTTATAAGTATCATGTACATACGGTCCCTCTATAGACTAATTTCTGATGGAGACCTAGGGTGTGTGAATTGATCGGCATCTCTAAATATCTCGATTACTATACTTTCTAATTCTGAATAATAATTCCAGTGTGACTGCTAAATTTTGAAACCCCTTTCCAAATATGTCACCGACCGTGGCCACGGGTTTCATGGAATCTATTATCTAAGAACATATAGAAAATTCTCTCAACACACTAGGTTGAGTCGGTAGATCCCATGTTAGTGCTAGTAATTCGTGTACACGATCCTACGTAAAGTAGCCGCACAATGATCAGGCTAAGTGATCGGCTCCTAAACCAATGTATGTACTCACGTGCACCGAATTCGCCCTAGAACCTCAAGTCAAAGGATTACATCGTACACTATTATAAGTCTTGAGAAACATCCCATCGTCGATGTGCATCATGCGCTTCCACAATGGATTTCTCTGCTCGGGTCGTTCGATGTGTTCGATCCCATATTGAACAACCTACTCATATGCACTGACATGAAACGCTACAAATTCACTCCACGTGAATCATGCATACTCGTACAAGTCTTTGCAAAAACCTTCGATACCCAGTCTTGTTCGGAATCTATGACTTGGAATGTGTTTTAAGATCACGACCTTAGAGACTGTTTCATGATTGCACTCATACTGAAGTGAATCGTCCCATAATTTATGGTGATCTAAGGATTTCATTCAATTGTTTAAGTGATTCAAGAGAGATGAAGTTGGTCATTGTTTGATATACATACTATAAACAAACTAACGCATTAATTCATTTATACTAGAGCAAGTTTATGATATTCCTGATACAAGCTAAATATAATGACTTGCAATGCACTATCCTTTCATAGCTCCGTTGCTCGGGAGATATTGGTTGAACACACATCTCCGTGCACGTTGGAAAACATAGAAGAAACCTTCGTTGGATGCTGCAAAGATTGTAAGTTTGAATAGATACCATAAATTCTTGAAGTTAGCCAACTTATTGTGGACCTTCATGAGCACTATGAAGATAGTTAGGTAGCCCATGGCGTCGGAACGGTCTGGCTTGGAGAGATTTGAAAAAAATTTAGGAATTCAAGCACGAAACTATGCAACGGTAACCTAAGCCCATGATCGAACTGTTTGGCATAAAAAACCGAGCATTATTCTTGTGGATCCGCCACACGCTGCTGTTTAGTCGGAAATATAATCGATCAGCCAGTGGGAAGATATATAGTTGTTATATTCGTCGAGAACCTTCCTTTGATCCTCAGTTAAATCATAACCATACTTTGCATCTTCAGCTGGTATCTTCGTTCTCTGTTGACGGGAGCTCCGATTTGGAGTGGGAGGATGGATTCTGACAGTTGTATTATTAAAAACTACTGCCTCAAGCTGTAGAGTCGGTGGTTGCTCGAGAATAGGCTGATCGGCAGCAGGTTCCTCAGCAACTGGATTTCCTTCGGTTGCCTGCTGATCTAGTATTGGCTCTATATCAGTCACAACGTGATCCTTGATCTCTACTTCCTCCTCCTCGAAGTCACTAGGAGGCTTATGACGATTGGGTTTATGTGCTACGGGTCTGGTCGGAGAATCATCTCCAGAGGAGTTAGACCCCGTTCCCGACCCTTAACAAGAATCATTCTGAGATCCTAAAGTAGACGTTTGATCATTTTCCGACCCAGACATATTACTCTCGAGCTCGACGTCAGTCATTTTGATAATGGAAGAATATATTGACAAATTACTAAAGGAGTGAAATTTTTCGAACGAAAAAGATACAAGCCCAGATCGCTAGAAATATGAAAAAGGTAAAAATGAATTCTCCTGGCCCTACTATTTATACAAGAACAAAAGGGGAAATTGCGATGTGAAGCCCTATGGTTCGCGCCTCTTCGTCTCGCCAATAAGATCGAAGGTGAAAACTACTCCTTTGGTCCCTAGACTTTCAGATTTGTACAAAAATGCCCCACAAAGACAACTTAGAACCGTAAGCTTGGACATCATGATGTTTACTAGTTCTTTGACCATTTACTACGCTTATATTCGAAGAATTGGGGGGGGGGGGCATTGATAAGAGATATTTCACATATCCGGAACATCACACAAAAAAGACAATTTCTGAATAGTAAACATATTTCCGAAAGTATAACATGCCTAGGTTGGGTGCGTATGGACATGTACGCGAGTGGTTAGTACCAATATGGAATCTATTGACTCACTGTAATGGGTGAGAGAATTTCCTATACGATTCTTAGATAATATATCCGAGAAACCCGTGGCCACGGTCGGTGACGGATTTGGAAAGGGGTTTCCAAATTTAGCAGTCACACTGGAATATTATCCTGAATTAGAAAGTATAGTTATCGAGACAAATTTAGAGGTGCCGATCAATTCACACACCCTAAGTCTTGATCGGGAATATTAGTCGATAGAAGGACCGTATGTACATGGTAATTATATGAGACGAGGTTCACAAGTATCAATTCACCTGAAGTTGGGCTTCATGGGCTTGTGGCTAGACATCGACCATGAAGTGTAGGTACTCCTGAGTTAATAGAGGATTTGATTCTAGGAGTGGTCAATTAAAGGTTGTTTAATTGACCGGGGCAATTTATTGTTCATAAATTAAATCACGAGGAATTCGTGGGCCTGCTGCCAATTGATGGTGAACCCAGAGGGTCACACACAATACAATTGGACGGTGACTGTTATGGAAGGACATAAAAGGAATTAATTGATTTAAAGGTAATTAAATCAATTAAATGAATTAAAGTAGTTAATTCAAATGGGAGATTAATTAATTGGCTGACTTAATTAATTAAATACTTAAGTTGCTAATTAATTATATAAAAGAAATAATGATTTATTTCGATTGGGCATTTAATTAAGTAATTAATTAAATGAAAAGGCTTGCAAGACATGGGCCTTTAATTAAAAGCCCATAAGGAGTCTTGCAAACCTAGGTCAAAAGGAACTCTTATAAATAGAGTTCTACAAGAGCTCAGAAAAAGAAGAACCTAGCAAAAACCCTAGCCTCTTTCTCTGCACCTAAGCGCCGCCCCTCTCCTGCGCCGCCACCAATAGCCGCCGTCCCTTGCTGGCCGTGAGCTGCTATAGTGCCGCCGCACATCCTCCCTTGTTCCTTCGTGCTGGATCTTGCTCTGCCAAGTAGATCTGCACAGTCCTCCATTGACAAATCTCCTGAATCCAGTTCTGAGCCTAAGATCTTGAGGTGTTGCCAGAATCCAATTGGTGTGGACTAACTTTGGAGGTGAGACGCTTGGATCACTTCTGTGAACCAGATCCAGATCCAGATTCAGAATCAGAACTGAAGGTTGCCACCACCTAGCCTGTGGTGAGGTAAATCGCAAAACTCCCATTGTTTTATTACTTTGTGTGTTTTGTTTCTTGCTTACGTATATGTAATATGGAGAATCTAATATGGGACCTTGGGTGCTTCGAAAAATTTTAAATTCCGCACTGTCGTTGTTCTGACAATCGAGGCATCCCAACCACTATCCCAACAGTGGTATCAGAGCCAACTCCATCATTATTATACGAAAAGCCTGAACATAATGTGTTTTCACCGTATATGTTTAATTATGTATATGTAAACACGTGATAATTATATTCTGTAAATTGATTCTTATTTGTTATGACTGGATCTATGATTGGGTAAAACTGCTTTTTCAGATCTGTGCCGATTTTATAGTTTTTGAAAACTTCAGGACTTTTGTGCAATTGAAATCGCAAATTAGGGTTTTAGGGGCTGAAAATTAAATTTTTTCGAATCTGGAAATTTCAAAATTACTGGACTGTTTTGCAAATCTGGTCGCACATATTTTTGGGGTCGTTTTGTAATTTCCGAAAGTTTGGGGACTATTTTGCAATTACCGAAACTTCAGGGGTCTGTTTGAAAAATTGAAAATTTTCAGAATTCAAAATTTTATTTTCTGGTCTGCTGCCCGAATCTGCTTAGGGGTGTTTTTGTAACTTTTTAAAAGTTTTGGGGTCAAAGTGCAATTTTCGAAAGTTGAGGGGCGAAAATGCAATTTTTAAAAGTTGAAAAACAGAATCTGAATTTGAGCAGAAAATTTATTTTTGTTTATCCGAATATTTATTTTGTCATAATTAGTAGTGACTAAAAGGTAAGAATCATAGGAAATTAGTTTTAAAAGGTTGTTTTAAAATTAAGAAAGGAATAGGTAAAAGTTGTTTACATGTTTCTTGCTCTACGTGAACTGTTTACGTGGTTTTCGATCGAGCCGAGCCTTAACCTTAGGTTAGATGTGATTGGTTTAATTTAATGTTTGGTTTTTAATGGGCCTGCGAGCCTTTTATATTTTTTGGGCCATTTTGAGCCTTTGTAATAGAATAGGGCTTTTACTGTTTTATTAGTTTAGAATGGAGACCCGTTTACAAGCAAGGTGGGAGCTGATAGGATAGTGCCCAGCAAGCCAACAAATATAAGCTTGTTTAGGAACTTCCTTTAGAAGCAATCTTATGATTTATAAGATAATACGTCCGTTTATTCATAGTACGTGAATTAAACAATGGCCAACTTCATCTCTCGCGAACTTATCTAAGCGATTGGTTGAAACCCTGAGATCACTCATGACTACGGGATTATTCACTTCAGTATTGGGTGCGATTAATCATGAAACAGTCTCAAAGGTCGTGATCTCAAAAACGTTCCAAGTCATAGATTCATATCGAGACGGGGTATCGAATGAATCGTCAAGACTTGTAGGATTATGCATGATTCACATGAAGTGAATTTGTTGTCGTTTCATGAACAAGGCATTGAATGCTAGTGCATATGACTAGGTGGTTCGATAGGGGATCGAACGCATCGAACGACCCGAACAGAGAGACCCATCGTGGAAGTGCGTTAAGCATATCGGTAATGGGATGTCTCTCAAGACTTATAATAGTGTACGATTTAGTCCTTTGACTTGAGGTACTAGGGCGGATTCGGTACACGGGAATACGTACTTTGATTTAGGAGCCGATCACATAGCTTGGTCATTGTGCGACTACTTTGGGTACGTATGAACGTGTGCGCGGATAGTTAGTACTAATAAAGGATCTATCGACTCATCTTGATAAGATGAGAGAATTTCCTGTACGTTCTTAGATAATAAATCCGAGGAATCTACGGCCGTAGTCGGTGACGGATTTGGAAAGGGGTTTCCAAATTTAGCAGTCACACTGGAATTATTATCCTGAATTAGAAAGTACATAATTGAGATAATTAGAGGTGCCGACCAATTCACACACCCTAGGTCTCAATCGGGAAATTAGTTGATAGAAGGACCGTATGTACATGGCATTTATAAGAGTTGGAGGTTCACGAATATCAATTCACCTGAAGTTGGGCCTCATGGGCTTGTGGCTAGACATCGACCATGAGGTGTGGGTACTCCTGAATTAATAAGGAAATTAATTCTGGAGTGGTCAATTAAAGTGGTTAATTGATCGGAGCAATTAATTGCTGACTAATTAAATCACGAAAGTCGTGGGCCTGCTGCCAATTGATGGTGAACCTAGAGGGTCACACACAATACAGTTGGACAGTGACAGTCTGAAAGGATTCAATTGATTTAAGGAATTAAATCAATATATGAATTAAAGTATTAATTCATGAAGAAGAATAATTAATTAGAAGTAACTAATTAATTAATCAAGAATTAAAGTGTTAATTCAAAATGGAGAATCATTAATTAGGAGTAACTAATTAATGAATCAATTGGAATTTCTGATTGATTAAATCCTCAATTAAAGTATTAATTGGAAAGGATTAATTAATTAATAGTAGATTAATTAATTAAAACACATGGGCCGATCCATATGTAAGTTAATTGATCTTTGATTAATTAATTTAAGCATATGGGCCAATTATTGTAAAGATAAATTAATCTGGGATTAATTAATCTTGCATGGGCCGATTTTGGGAACAATGATCAAATTAATTTAGGATTAATTAAAGAGCATATGGGCCGATTTTATTTTAATAAGATGGCCGATTTTTTGCTTGATTATTTAGTCTTGAATTAATGTTAATCATGTTTGGTTATGATAGGGATGAAAGAGTTTGTGTTATCTTGTGTAACTAGGAAAGAGATTGAAAGATATCTTGTTTCCTAAAGTGATAAGATTATGTATATCTTGTTTCTTGATAAGAAGATATTCTTTCAAGATTTAGATATCTATTAGGAGAAGGAGTCTTCTAATAGAGATATCTATAAATACTAGATACACATAATCTAAGAAGAGAAGAAGCTAACCCTAATTCTAAGCAAGAAAGAAAAACACAAGAAAACATAGGGCCGAAAATTTCAGCCCCTCTCTCGCCCTCTCTGCATAATCGAACCCTGTCAGAAAAATCGCCCCTCCCTGTGTAGGATTTTTCTCCAAGTCTTCTTCCAGGATCTACATCCAATTCCTGACGAGACAATTCCTTAATCCTAGTTCTGAGCCTGGGGATTTCGCGAAGTCACTCAAATCCAGCTGGTGTGGACTTTCTCTAGAGGCACAACACTTGGGGTGCTCTAGTGAACAATTGAAGACCGGAGGAAAACCACCACCTTGCCTGTGGTGAGGTAAAATAGCTTTTACCATCTTGAATTTATTTTAGTATATGCTTGCTGAAATTAATTTCAACCTTTATTCATATGTGCTAATAAGTGTTCCCTGGGATTTGGTGTAAAAACAAAAAATTTAAATTCCGCACTGTTGTAGTTGACAATTATACCCATAAAATCCCAACAGTGGTATCAGAGCCAGGCTTATTATGCACATATGAAAAAGGCCTGAACACTTCAAATTTCCGTGAATATGTTTATTTGTCGTGTTCTATGCATGGATCTTGCTGATTATGATTAATTATGTGTTCGGGTAAATAGCATAATTCTTATTTGGGCCAGATCTGCAATTTGCGATTATTACAGGACTAAAACTGCAATTTACGATTTTTATAAAATCTGGACAGAATCTGAAATTTTACTTTTCTGAAAATTTTGGGCTGAAATTGAAAATCTGTTTTTCTAGCGATAGGGGTCTGTTTGCAATTTCCATAAGTTGTGGGGCTGTTTTGCAATTTACGAAAACTTCAGGGGCTGTTTTGCGATTAACAAAAGTTTCTGGAAATAAAATATTAATTTCTGTTTTCTGGGCCAATTTGCAAGTTCTGGAATTTTTGGGGCTGATTTATCATTTCCGAAAGTTTTGGGGTCAAAACGTAATTTTCGAAAATTGAGGGACCAAACTGTAATTTTCAAAATTTGAAATTTCCAGAACCTGAATTATGTTTAAAAGGTGTTTTATTATCCGAAGGATTAATTTTTCATAATTAGTAGTGGACTAAAGTAAGAACCATGAGATATTTTAAAAGGGGTTTTAAAATAGAAATTGTGATTTAATTTTAAAAGAGGTTTTAAAATAAAATCAAAGGGTCATTTTAAAAGGGCGTTTTTAAAATGATAGTTAAGAGATTGTTTTATAAAGGGGTTTTTAAAACTAGAATCTAAAGTTATTTTAAAAGGTAGTTTTAAAGTAATATAAGAAATAAGAAAATTATAATTTTGCTTGTTTCTTGCTCAACGTGAAATTGTTTACGTGGTTTTCGATCGCGCCGAGCCTTGACCTTTAGGTTAGATGTGATTGGTTGATTTTAATCTTAATGGTTTTATTGGGCCTGCGAGCCTTAAATTTTTGGGCCACTTTGAGCCATTGTAATAGATAGGGCTTTACTGTTTTATTAGTTTAGGATGGAGGCCCGTTACAAGCAAGGTGGAAGCCCAAGAAGACTAAAGGCCATGTATGCATGGTAAAATGTGTAATAGAGTAGGTCTATGTGAAACCTAATAGATTGACCAATAGGACCATCGTCTTTGGCTCGATGGTGGTCCGCATAGGAGGCTCCCGATCGAAAACATACTGTGGTAGCATGCATGCTAGGTGCGAATGTTTTATTTTTATTTGTTGATTTATTTTAGGCATGCGCGCTAGAATTTAGATCACTAAATAAATAATAAAGCATAATTAATGCGGTGAGATCTCGAGGAGAGTTACCTCAAACTTCCTAAAACCGAAAATCCCCTCTCGAATTAAAATATTAAGTCATATTGGGTAAACTATAAAATGATGTTTTATAGATCCAAGCCTTCCATCAATAGGGACTAGTGTATGTTGTCTACTTATCGATAGAGGTGATCCAGAGTCTGGCACCCGAGTCGAAGAAAGGGACAATACACGAAATTCCTTGATTCTTGTTTTTTAACTAAACTCGACAAGGGTGGGGACTGGTCGGGACGTGAAAATCGACCGATAACCAGTTACGGGGATTTCATGACCGGGCCAGCTGCTCATCAAGATTGACTGGGTTAGACTTAAACGAGTAGTAACATTTATGATGTAGCAGTGCTAGATAAATGCGAAAATCGAGGCAAAATAGCTTGAAGGTTGTGGAGTAACACAATTGGTAAAAGTATACCTACCTAGGGAGTTAATTGTATGGCCGCGAGTCGTGGGTGCAATTAATGTCTGCTGGGACGTCAAGACCTACTAGGAAATAGAATTTCCCGAACAATGCAAGGGGTTATTGTTTCGATAAAATAGTGGGAGAACTTTTTCGATAGAAAGACCAATCTTCGTTAATTATAAGTATTATCTTAAATCTGTTTGCTTATTGTTGTCTATTATTTATATTTAGCCATGCCAATATTCACTGTCAATTGCGAACAAACAATATTGCAAATCTGGGAATCATCACTCCACGAGAAAGGCATGACCGGGTTCAAAAATATTAGTGAATATTGCACTTACCTGATCAAGAGGCTAAATCGAATCGATGAGCTTAGCGCTATATTGACTCTAGATGATAAAATGGTAATCATCACAAATGGCCTGCCTGAATCATTCTCTCATTTTATCGATCATTGTGAAGTTCCACATAAAGGAATTGAGACCAATGATTTGCATAAGTTGTTAGACAAATATGAGAAAGCTCTCGAAAGAGGACAAGGATTGATCGAAGGAAAGAATTGTCCCTTATGTAAGAAAAATGAGGAACTGAGTAACATGACTGATGAGGAATTCCGAAACATACTTGACCAAGGTATAACCTAAGTTATTTCCTTTTTGATGAAGAACATCTTAAGATCTTCTTTTGATGTAAATCATCTAACATTTCTGGTTTCTGTAAAAGTGTTTACAGAGGATGACTGGAACGTGCTGCAAGTGACCAAGTCTGGGTTTCAATTGCACATGAGGGAAACATACTTCAAGGAATGGGTCAAGGAGCATCTGGATTTTTATTATTAGCATATGTTTTTCTTTAATTCTGGATTTAGGCATTAGTTAGAGTTTTGTCTATTTATTTCGAACTTTGTACGAAACTTCTTAGCTTTACCATTATGAATGGAGTTATTTTAATTAAAGCTTTTAATTCGTACATAATTGCTTTACCGTTGTAAATAAAGCAAAGAAATAAGCATTGATAAAACTTAAACAAATATGCTAAATCAAGAAAAGAAAAACAAAATTAGATAATTATCCACATTCGATCATAATTCCTAAAAGAAGGAATCAATGAATTGTTTTCAATCATGGCTCTTGAAAAATAGAAGATTGATGAATTCAAAACATGTGAATCCTGTCTGAATAGGAAATCAATCGATTAAAGGTATTTTGAAATACCAAGTGTTTAATGGATGAAGACCGTTAATACACATGTGGATCATTAAATCATTAGTGCGAGTAATTAATTACTTCATAAAGTATCCTAATAGCATTTAGGATATGAGTACTTTGGAAGGTACAAGTTTTTGGAAATGTTGAAGGGTTCAAAGTGTTTCATATGGGCACTAAGTAAAGTGCAAGTATGAAAATGTTGAAAGGATTCAAAGGATTCCAAAATCGAAGCAATTAAGGGCATTAAAGTATGACCATTCGATTTAATCGAAGTGATTAATACATAAGCCCTAAATTACTCAAATTATCTAAATGAAGAAAAGAATTCTTGAATAGCAAATTAAATCTAATAAAAAGGAATCGAACTGAGAAAGACTAGATTCATTCCTTAAATTAGTATTGCTAAAACTCCTCAATCAATTCTGGGGGTCAACCCCATGACTCTAGAAGGATACTTTGACTAGTAACCTTTTTAATTCAATTCCTACGAAAACCGTACTAACTCAAGTATGGTATATCATCCATGAATGATAAAATTGGATAGTGGATTCAATTGAGAAAATTTGTAGGGTATCCAACGAAATCCATTGGATATTTGTTCCATGATCCTAAAGAACGAAAGCAATCTGTTGCTTAAGGATACCCAATTCTTAGAGGGTGGTTCCCTCGCTAAAAGAAATGGGATTTTATCATGGAACTTGATGAAGTCCTAGACTTGGACACATCCCTACAAATAGTGGGAGTGTATTTTCAAACCTACTGCACCAAAATTTTGTACACCAAATTTCGAAGATTCGATCGAATTCGAAAAGAACTAGTACGTTCACGAATATGATCGATTGGATAGTGATCCAAGAACTTTCGAAACATCTATGTATAACATAGATTTGGGCACATAGCTTAAAACGCCGTGTGGTCTGAGTGGATATCCAATAATCCATTTAGAAACGCTGAACCGTAGAAGCTTCGTATGACCACGAGGCATAACCATTGGATGTAAAAGGTGAATCTATGATTCTGGACCAGTATCCCAAAGCTGGAACATGCAACTAGATGAGACAGTCAAGGCGGTTGGCTTTATCAAAATTGCATGTAAATCTCAATGTACAAAAGAATCAGTGGGAGTTTTTTGCATTGTTCGTAAAATAAACACTAAAGTTGACATAGATGATGTAAGAGTGTTAAACGCAGACGAAAGCGTGTTCGTTCACGAAATTCTTCGTTAAAAGATTTAAGGGATACATCTCACGTATTGGCAGTACGTATCTATTATGATAGATTAGAGAGATGTTTGAAATCCCAAATCTTAGTACATGGACAAAACTGAATAAAATCAGTATGGAAAGTCATAGAGAGGACAGTTTCCATAGAGATATAAAATCTCTCTCAAAGTCAAATGCGCCCTACATTTGATGAGTAAAGAGGATAATATTTCTATACACCTTCCACATAAAAGGTGGCATAGTATATGCAACGTCATGTACGAGACCAGACTAAACAGAAGCTATGAATATCATAAAGCTACTGTATTGTCGAACACCAGTAAGAAGTACTGGGTTACCGAAAAGAGCATTCCTTAAACAACTCTGGGAGTTCTGAGGATATATTGCTGGTCAACGGTAATAATGAAGAATTGGAACTCGAAGGATTTAGTGATTCGAGTTTCCCGTTTGAAGTGAATATAATATTCTGGTTTTATGGGGCAACGATGATTTGAAAGGGGTTCAAAAGGGCAATCGATGCCAGGTAACCATAAAACAGAATGTTTCGCAGTATTGAATACAGCGAAGGAAAGTGTTTGGACGAAAACTTCGTCCAACAAACTGGAAGTAGTACCTAGCATTGCGAGGCCTATAGTTATCTTCAATGATAACTTAAGGCAATTGCTTTAGCAAAGGAATCGAGATCTCACCCATGATCTAAACACAAGTATACCATATGATCTGGAAAATCATAGGTAGAATAAGACGTGGGGGCACGTCAAGAGACAACATAGCAGATCCACTAATTAAGTCATAATCACAAAAGGGTTCGACGGACATCTGGAGTGAGATGGGCCTTAGAAACGTATGTGGTTGGCTTTAGGGCAAGTGGGAGATTGATAGGATAGTGCCCAGCAAGCCAACAAATATAAGCTTGTTTAGGAACTTCCTTTAGAAGCAATCTTATGATTTATAAGATAATACGTCCGTTTATTCATAGTACGTGAATTAAACAATGGCCAACTTCATCTCTCGCGAACTTATCTAAGCGATTGGTTGAAACCCTGAGATCACTCATGACTACGGGATTATTCACTTCAGTATTGGGTGCGATTAATCATGAAACAGTCTCAAAGGTCGTGATCTCAAAAACGTTCCAAGTCATAGATTCATATCGAGACGGGGTATCGAATGAATCGTCAAGACTTGTAGGATTATGCATGATTCACATGAAGTGAATTTGTTGTCGTTTCATGAACAAGGCATTGAATGTTAGTGCATATGACTAGGTGGTTCGATAGGGGATCGAACGCATCGAACGACCCGAACAGAGAGACCCATCGTGGAAGTGCGTTAAGCATATCGGTAATGGGATGTCTCTCAAGACTTATAATAGTGTACGATTTAGTCCTTTGACTTGAGGTACTAGGGAGGATTCGGTACACGGGAATACGTACTTTGATTTAGGAGCCGATCACATAGCTTGGTCATTGTGCGACTACTTTGGGTACGTATGAACGTGTGCGCGGATAGTTAGTACTAATAAAGGATCTATCGACTCATCTTGATAAGATGAGAGAATTTCCTGTACGTTCTTAGATAATAAATCCGAGGAATCTACGGCCGTAGTCGGTGACGGATTTGGAAAGGGGTTTCCAAATTTAGCAGTCACACTGGAATTATTATCCTGAATTAGAAAGTACAGAATTGAGATAATTAGAGGTGCCGACCAATTCACACACCCTAGGTCTCAATCGAGAAATTAGTTGATAGAAGGACCGTATGTACATGGCATTTATAAGAGTTGGAGGTTCACGAATATCAATTCACCTGAAGTTGGGCCTCATGGGCTTGTGGCTAGACATCGACCATGAGGTGTGGGTACTCCTGAATTAATAAGGAAATTAATTCTGGAGTGGTCAATTAAAGTGGTTAATTGATCGGAGCAATTAATTGCTGACTAATTAAATCACGAAAGTCGTGGGCCTGCTGCCAATTGATGGTGAACCTAGAGGGTCACACACAATACAGTTGGACAGTGACAGTCTGAAAGGATTCAATTGATTTAAGGAATTAAATCAATATATGAATTAAAGTATTAATTCATGAAGAAGAATAATTAATTAGAAGTAACTAATTAATTAATCAAGAATTAAAGTGTTAATTCAAAATGGAGAATCATTAATTAGGAGTAACTAATTAATGAATCAATTGGAATTTCTGATTGATTAAATCCTCAATTAAAGTATTAATTGGAAAGGATTAATTAATTAATAGTAGATTAATTAATTAAAACACATGGGCCGATCCATATGTAAGTTAATTGATCTTTGATTAATTAATTTAAGCATATGGGCCAATTATTGTAAAGATAAATTAATCTGGGATTAATTAATCTTGCATGGGCCGATTTTGGGAACAATGATCAAATTAATTTAGGATTAATTAAAGAGCATATGGGCCGATTTTATTTTAATAAGATGGCCGATTTTTTGCTTGATTATTTAGTCTTGAATTAATGTTAATCATGTTTGGTTATGATAGGGATGAAAGAGTTTGTGTTATCTTGTGTAACTAGGAAAGAGATTGAAAGATATCTTGTTTCCTAAAGTGATAAGATTATGTATATCTTGTTTCTTGATAAGAAGATATTCTTTCAAGATTTAGATATCTATTAGGAGAAGGAGTCTTCTAATAGAGATATCTATAAATACTAGATACACATAATCTAAGAAGAGAAGAAGCTAACCCTAATTCTAAGCAAGAAAGAAAAACACAAGAAAACATAGGGCCGAAAATTTCAGCCCCTCTCTCGCCCTCTCTGCAAAATCGAACCCTGTCAGAAAAATCGCCCCTCCCTGTGTAGGATTTTTCTCCAAGTCTTCTTCCAGGATCTGCATCCAATTCCTGACGAGACAATTCCTTAATCCTAGTTCTGAGCCTGGGGATTTCGCGAAGTCACTCAAATCCAGCTGGTGTGGACTTTCTCTAGAGGCACAACACTTGGGGTGCTCTAGTGAACAATTGAAGACCGGAGGAAAACCACCACCTTGCCTGTGGTGAGGTAAAATAGCTTTTACCATCTTGAATTTATTTTAGTATATGCTTGCTGAAATTAATTTCAACCTTTATTCATATGTGCTAATAAGTGTTCCCTGGGATTTGGTGTAAAAACAAAAAATTTAAATTCCGCACTGTTGTAGTTGACAATTATACCCATAAAATCCCAACAGTGGTATCAGAGCCAGGCTTATTATGCACATATGAAAAAGGCCTGAACACTTCAAATTTTCGTGAATATGTTTATTTGTCGTGTTCTATGCATGGATCTTGCTGATTATGATTAATTATGTGTTCGGGTAAATAGCATAATTCTTATTTGGGCCAGATCTGCAATTTGCGATTATTACAGGACTAAAACTGCAATTTACGATTTTTATAAAATCTGGACAGAATCTGAAATTTTACTTTTCTGAAAATTTTGGGCTGAAATTGAAAATCTGTTTTTCTAGCGATAGGGGTCTGTTTGCAATTTCCATAAGTTGTGGGGCTGTTTTGCAATTTACGAAAACTTCAGGGGCTGTTTTGCGATTAACAAAAGTTTCTGGAAATAAAATATTAATTTCTGTTTTCTGGGCCAATTTGCAAGTTCTGGAATTTTTGGGGCTGATTTATCATTTCCGAAAGTTTTGGGGTCAAAACGTAATTTTCGAAAATTGAGGGACCAAACTGTAATTTTCAAGATTTGAAATTTCCAGAACCTGAATTATGTTTAAAAGGTGTTTTATTATCCGAAGGATTAATTTTTCATAATTAGTAGTGGACTAAAGTAAGAACCATGAGATATTTTAAAAGGGGTTTTAAAATAGAAATTGTGATTTAATTTTAAAAGAGGTTTTAAAATAAAATCAAAGGGTCATTTTAAAAGGGCGTTTTTAAAATGATAGTTAAGAGATTGTTTTATAAAGGGGTTTTTAAAACTAGAATCTAAAGTTATTTTAAAAGGTAGTTTTAAAGTAATATAAGAAATAAGAAAATTATAATTTTGCTTGTTTCTTGCTCAACGTGAAATTGTTTACGTGGTTTTCGATCGCGCCGAGCCTTGACCTTTAGGTTAGATGTGATTGGTTGATTTTAATCTTAATGGTTTTATTGGGCCTGCGAGCCTTAAATTTTTGGGCCACTTTGAGCCATTGTAATAGATAGGGCTTTACTGTTTTATTAGTTTAGGATGGAGGCCCGTTACAAGCAAGGTGGAAGCCCAAGAAGACTAAAGGCCATGTATGCATGGTAAAATGTGTAATAGAGTAGGTCTATGTGAAACCTAATAGATTGACCAATAGGACCATCGTCTTTGGCTCGATGGTGGTCCGCATAGGAGGCTCCCGATCGAAAACATACTGTGGTAGCATGCATGCTAGGTGTGAATGTTTTATTTTTATTTGTTGATTTATTTTAGGCATGCGCGCTAGAATTTAGATCACTAAATAAATAATAAAGCATAATTAATGCGGTGAGATCTCGAGGAGAGTTACCTCAAACTTCCTAAAACCGAAAATCCCCTCTCGAATTAAAATATTAAGTCATATTGGGTAAACTATAAAATGATGTTTTATAGATCCAAGCCTTCCATCAATAGGGACTAGTGTATGTTGTCTACTTATCGATAGAGGTGATCCAGAGTCTGGCACCCGAGTCGAAGAAAGGGACAATACACGAAATTCCTTGATTCTTGTTTTTTAACTAAACTCGACAAGGGTGGGGACTGGTCGGGACGTGAAAATCGACCGATAACCAGTTACGGGGATTTCATGACCGGGCCAGCTGCTCATCAAGATTGACTGGGTTAGACTTAAACGAGTAGTAACATTTATGATGTAGCAGTGCTAGATAAATGCGAAAATCGAGGCAAAATAGCTTGAAGGTTGTGGAGTAACACAATTGGTAAAAGTATACCTACCTAGGGAGTTAATTGTATGGCCGCGAGTCGTGGGTGCAATTAATGTCTGCTGGGACGTCAAGACCTACTAGGAAATAGAATTTCCCGAACAATGCAAGGGGTTATTGTTTCGATAAAATAGTGGGAGAACTTTTTCGATAGAAAGACCAATCTTCGTTAATTATAAGTATTATCTTAAATCTGTTTGCTTATTGTTGTCTATTATTTATATTTAGCCATGCCAATATTCACTGTCAATTGCGAACAAACAATATTGCAAATCTGGGAATCATCACTCCACGAGAAAGGCATGACCGGGTTCAAAAATATTAGTGAATATTGCACTTACCTGATCAAGAGGCTAAATCGAATCGATGAGCTTAGCGCTATATTGACTCTAGATGATAAAATGGTAATCATCACAAATGGCCTGCCTGAATCATTCTCTCATTTTATCGATCATTGTGAAGTTCCACATAAAGGAATTGAGACCAATGATTTGCATAAGTTGTTAGACAAATATGAGAAAGCTCTCGAAAGAGGACAAGGATTGATCGAAGGAAAGAATTGTCCCTTATGTAAGAAAAATGAGGAACTGAGTAACATGACTGATGAGGAATTCCGAAACATACTTGACCAAGGTATAACCTAAGTTATTTCCTTTTTGATGAAGAACATCTTAAGATCTTCTTTTGATGTAAATCATCTAACATTTCTGGTTTCTGTAAAAGTGTTTACAGAGGATGACTGGAACGTGCTGCAAGTGACCAAGTCTGGGTTTCAATTGCACATGAGGGAAACATACTTCAAGGAATGGGTCAAGGAGCATCTGGATTTTTATTATTAGCATATGTTTTTCTTTAATTCTGGATTTAGGCATTAGTTAGAGTTTTGTCTATTTATTTCGAACTTTGTACGAAACTTCTTAGCTTTACCATTATGAATGGAGTTATTTTAATTAAAGCTTTTAATTCGTACATAATTGCTTTACCGTTGTAAATAAAGCAAAGAAATAAGCATTGATAAAACTTAAACAAATATGCTAAATCAAGAAAAGAAAAACAAAATTAGATAATTATCCACATTCGATCATAATTCCTAAAAGAAGGAATCAATGAATTGTTTTCAATCATGGCTCTTGAAAAATAGAAGATTGATGAATTCAAAACATGTGAATCCTGTCTGAATAGGAAATCAATCGATTAAAGGTATTTTGAAATACCAAGTGTTTAATGGATGAAGACCGTTAATACACATGTGGATCATTAAATCATTAGTGCGAGTAATTAATTACTTCATAAAGTATCCTAATAGCATTTAGGATATGAGTACTTTGGAAGGTACAAGTTTTTGGAAATGTTGAAGGGTTCAAAGTGTTTCATATGGGCACTAAGTAAAGTGCAAGTATGAAAATGTTGAAAGGATTCAAAGGATTCCAAAATCGAAGCAATTAAGGGCATTAAAGTATGACCATTCGATTTAATCGAAGTGATTAATACATAAGCCCTAAATTACTCAAATTATCTAAATGAAGAAAAGAATTCTTGAATAGCAAATTAAATCTAATAAAAAGGAATCGAACTGAGAAAGACTAGATTCATTCCTTAAATTAGTATTGCTAAAACTCCTCAATCAATTCTGGGGGTCAACCCCATGACTCTAGAAGGATACTTTGACTAGTAACCTTTTTAATTCAATTCCTACGAAAACCGTACTAACTCAAGTATGGTATATCATCCATGAATGATAAAATTGGATAGTGGATTCAATTGAGAAAATTTGTAGGGTATCCAACGAAATCCATTGGATATTTGTTCCATGATCCTAAAGAACGAAAGCAATCTGTTGCTTAAGGATACCCAATTCTTAGAGGGTGGTTCCCTCGCTAAAAGAAATGGGATTTTATCATGGAACTTGATGAAGTCCTAGACTTGGACACATCCCTACAAATAGTGGGAGTGTATTTTCAAACCTACTGCACCAAAATTTTGTACACCAAATTTCGAAGATTCGATCGAATTCGAAAAGAACTAGTACGTTCACGAATATGATCGATTGGATAGTGATCCAAGAACTTTCGAAACATCTATGTATAACATAGATTTGGGCACATAGCTTAAAACGCCGTGTGGTCTGAGTGGATATCCAATAATCCATTTAGAAACGCTGAACCGTAGAAGCTTCGTATGACCACGAGGCATAACCATTGGATGTAAAAGGTGAATCTATGATTCTGGACCAGTATCCCAAAGCTGGAACATGCAACTAGATGAGACAGTCAAGGCGGTTGGCTTTATCAAAATTGCATGTAAATCTCAATGTACAAAAGAATCAGTGGGAGTTTTTTGCATTGTTCGTAAAATAAACACTAAAGTTGACATAGATGATGTAAGAGTGTTAAACGCAGACGAAAGCGTGTTCGTTCACGAAATTCTTCGTTAAAAGATTTAAGGGATACATCTCACGTATTGGCAGTACGTATCTATTATGATAGATTAGAGAGATGTTTGAAATCCCAAATCTTAGTACATGGACAAAACTGAATAAAATCAGTATGGAAAGTCATAGAGAGGACAGTTTCCATAGAGATATAAAATCTCTCTCAAAGTCAAATGCGCCCTACATTTGATGAGTAAAGAGGATAATATTTCTATACACCTTCCACATAAAAGGTGGCATAGTATATGCAACGTCATGTACGAGACCAGACTAAACAGAAGCTATGAATATCATAAAGCTACTGTATTGTCGAACACCAGTAAGAAGTACTGGGTTACCGAAAAGAGCATTCCTTAAACAACTCTGGGAGTTCTGAGGATATATTGCTGGTCAACGGTAATAATGAAGAATTGGAACTCGAAGGATTTAGTGATTCGAGTTTCCCGTTTGAAGTGAATATAATATTCTGGTTTTATGGGGCAACGATGATTTGAAAGGGGTTCAAAAGGGCAATCGATGCCAGGTAACCATAAAACAGAATGTTTCGCAGTATTGAATACAGCGAAGGAAAGTGTTTGGACGAAAACTTCGTCCAACAAACTGGAAGTAGTACCTAGCATTGCGAGGCCTATAGTTATCTTCAATGATAACTTAAGGCAATTGCTTTAGCAAAGGAATCGAGATCTCACCCATGATCTAAACACAAGTATACCATATGATCTGGAAAATCATAGGTAGAATAAGACGTGGGGGCACGTCAAGAGACAACATAGCAGATCCACTAATTAAGTCATAATCACAAAAGGGTTCGACGGACATCTGGAGTGAGATGGGCCTTAGAAACGTATGTGGTTGGCTTTAGGGCAAGTGGGAGATTGATAGGATAGTGCCCAGCAAGCCAACAAATATAAGCTTGTTTAGGAACTTCCTTTAGAAGCAATCTTATGATTTATAAGATAATACGTCCGTTTATTCATAGTACGTGAATTAAACAATGGCCAACTTCATCTCTCGCGAACTTATCTAAGCGATTGGTTGAAACCCTGAGATCACTCATGACTACGGGATTATTCACTTCAGTATTGGGTGCGATTAATCATGAAACAGTCTCAAAGGTCGTGATCTCAAAAACGTTCCAAGTCATAGATTCATATCGAGACGGGGTATCGAATGAATCGTCAAGACTTGTAGGATTATGCATGATTCACATGAAGTGAATTTGTTGTCGTTTCATGAACAAGGCATTGAATGTTAGTGCATATGACTAGGTGGTTCGATAGGGGATCGAACGCATCGAACGACCCGAACAGAGAGACCCATCGTGGAAGTGCGTTAAGCATATCGGTAATGGGATGTCTCTCAAGACTTATAATAGTGTACGATTTAGTCCTTTGACTTGAGGTACTAGGGAGGATTCGGTACACGGGAATACGTACTTTGATTTAGGAGCCGATCACATAGCTTGGTCATTGTGCGACTACTTTGGGTACGTATGAACGTGTGCGCGGATAGTTAGTACTAATAAAGGATCTATCGACTCATCTTGATAAGATGAGAGAATTTCCTGTACGTTCTTAGATAATAAATCCGAGGAATCTACGGCCGTAGTCGGTGACGGATTTGGAAAGGGGTTTCCAAATTTAGCAGTCACACTGGAATTATTATCCTGAATTAGAAAGTACAGAATTGAGATAATTAGAGGTGCCGACCAATTCACACACCCTAGGTCTCAATCGAGAAATTAGTTGATAGAAGGACCGTATGTACATGGCATTTATAAGAGTTGGAGGTTCACGAATATCAATTCACCTGAAGTTGGGCCTCATGGGCTTGTGGCTAGACATCGACCATGAGGTGTGGGTACTCCTGAATTAATAAGGAAATTAATTCTGGAGTGGTCAATTAAAGTGGTTAATTGATCGGAGCAATTAATTGCTGACTAATTAAATCACGAAAGTCGTGGGCCTGCTGCCAATTGATGGTGAACCTAGAGGGTCACACACAATACAGTTGGACAGTGACAGTCTGAAAGGATTCAATTGATTTAAGGAATTAAATCAATATATGAATTAAAGTATTAATTCATGAAGAAGAATAATTAATTAGAAGTAACTAATTAATTAATCAAGAATTAAAGTGTTAATTCAAAATGGAGAATCATTAATTAGGAGTAACTAATTAATGAATCAATTGGAATTTCTGATTGATTAAATCCTCAATTAAAGTATTAATTGGAAAGGATTAATTAATTAATAGTAGATTAATTAATTAAAACACATGGGCCGATCCATATGTAAGTTAATTGATCTTTGATTAATTAATTTAAGCATATGGGCCAATTATTGTAAAGATAAATTAATCTGGGATTAATTAATCTTGCATGGGCCGATTTTGGGAACAATGATCAAATTAATTTAGGATTAATTAAAGAGCATATGGGCCGATTTTATTTTAATAAGATGGCCGATTTTTTGCTTGATTATTTAGTCTTGAATTAATGTTAATCATGTTTGGTTATGATAGGGATGAAAGAGTTTGTGTTATCTTGTGTAACTAGGAAAGAGATTGAAAGATATCTTGTTTCCTAAAGTGATAAGATTATGTATATCTTGTTTCTTGATAAGAAGATATTCTTTCAAGATTTAGATATCTATTAGGAGAAGGAGTCTTCTAATAGAGATATCTATAAATACTAGATACACATAATCTAAGAAGAGAAGAAGCTAACCCTAATTCTAAGCAAGAAAGAAAAACACAAGAAAACATAGGGCCGAAAATTTCAGCCCCTCTCTCGCCCTCTCTGCATAATCGAACCCTGTCAGAAAAATCGCCCCTCCCTGTGTAGGATTTTTCTCCAAGTCTTCTTCCAGGATCTGCATCCAATTCCTGACGAGACAATTCCTTAATCCTAGTTCTGAGCCTGGGGATTTCGCGAAGTCACTCAAATCCAGCTGGTGTGGACTTTCTCTAGAGGCACAACACTTGGGGTGCTCTAGTGAACAATTGAAGACCGGAGGAAAACCACCACCTTGCCTGTGGTGAGGTAAAATAGCTTTTACCATCTTGAATTTATTTTAGTATATGCTTGCTGAAATTAATTTCAACCTTTATTCATATGTGCTAATAAGTGTTCCCTGGGATTTGGTGTAAAAACAAAAAATTTAAATTCCGCACTGTTGTAGTTGACAATTATACCCATAAAATCCCAACAGTGGTATCAGAGCCAGGCTTATTATGCACATATGAAAAAGGCCTGAACACTTCAAATTTTCGTGAATATGTTTATTTGTCGTGTTCTATGCATGGATCTTGCTGATTATGATTAATTATGTGTTCGGGTAAATAGCATAATTCTTATTTGGGCCAGATCTGCAATTTGCGATTATTACAGGACTAAAACTGCAATTTACGATTTTTATAAAATCTGGACAGAATCTGAAATTTTACTTTTCTGAAAATTTTGGGCTGAAATTGAAAATCTGTTTTTCTAGCGATAGGGGTCTGTTTGCAATTTCCATAAGTTGTGGGGCTGTTTTGCAATTTACGAAAACTTCAGGGGCTGTTTTGCGATTAACAAAAGTTTCTGGAAATAAAATATTAATTTCTGTTTTCTGGGCCAATTTGCAAGTTCTGGAATTTTTGGGGCTGATTTATCATTTCCGAAAGTTTTGGGGTCAAAACGTAATTTTCGAAAATTGAGGGACCAAACTGTAATTTTCAAAATTTGAAATTTCCAGAACCTGAATTATGTTTAAAAGGTGTTTTATTATCCGAAGGATTAATTTTTCATAATTAGTAGTGGACTAAAGTAAGAACCATGAGATATTTTAAAAGGGGTTTTAAAATAGAAATTGTGATTTAATTTTAAAAGAGGTTTTAAAATAAAATCAAAGGGTCATTTTAAAAGGGCGTTTTTAAAATGATAGTTAAGAGATTGTTTTATAAAGGGGTTTTTAAAACTAGAATCTAAAGTTATTTTAAAAGGTAGTTTTAAAGTAATATAAGAAATAAGAAAATTATAATTTTGCTTGTTTCTTGCTCAACGTGAAATTGTTTACGTGGTTTTCGATCGCGCCGAGCCTTGACCTTTAGGTTAGATGTGATTGGTTGATTTTAATCTTAATGGTTTTATTGGGCCTGCGAGCCTTAAATTTTTGGGCCACTTTGAGCCATTGTAATAGATAGGGCTTTACTGTTTTATTAGTTTAGGATGGAGGCCCGTTACAAGCAAGGTGGAAGCCCAAGAAGACTAAAGGCCATGTATGCATGGTAAAATGTGTAATAGAGTAGGTCTATGTGAAACCTAATAGATTGACCAATAGGACCATCGTCTTTGGCTCGATGGTGGTCCGCATAGGAGGCTCCCGATCGAAAACATACTGTGGTAGCATGCATGCTAGGTGTGAATGTTTTATTTTTATTTGTTGATTTATTTTAGGCATGCGCGCTAGAATTTAGATCACTAAATAAATAATAAAGCATAATTAATGCGGTGAGATCTCGAGGAGAGTTACCTCAAACTTCCTAAAACCGAAAATCCCCTCTCGAATTAAAATATTAAGTCATATTGGGTAAACTATAAAATGATGTTTTATAGATCCAAGCCTTCCATCAATAGGGACTAGTGTATGTTGTCTACTTATCGATAGAGGTGATCCAGAGTCTGGCACCCGAGTCGAAGAAAGGGACAATACACGAAATTCCTTGATTCTTGTTTTTTAACTAAACTCGACAAGGGTGGGGACTGGTCGGGACGTGAAAATCGACCGATAACCAGTTACGGGGATTTCATGACCGGGCCAGCTGCTCATCAAGATTGACTGGGTTAGACTTAAACGAGTAGTAACATTTATGATGTAGCAGTGCTAGATAAATGCGAAAATCGAGGCAAAATAGCTTGAAGGTTGTGGAGTAACACAATTGGTAAAAGTATACCTACCTAGGGAGTTAATTGTATGGCCGCGAGTCGTGGGTGCAATTAATGTCTGCTGGGACGTCAAGACCTACTAGGAAATAGAATTTCCCGAACAATGCAAGGGGTTATTGTTTCGATAAAATAGTGGGAGAACTTTTTCGATAGAAAGACCAATCTTCGTTAATTATAAGTATTATCTTAAATCTGTTTGCTTATTGTTGTCTATTATTTATATTTAGCCATGCCAATATTCACTGTCAATTGCGAACAAACAATATTGCAAATCTGGGAATCATCACTCCACGAGAAAGGCATGACCGGGTTCAAAAATATTAGTGAATATTGCACTTACCTGATCAAGAGGCTAAATCGAATCGATGAGCTTAGCGCTATATTGACTCTAGATGATAAAATGGTAATCATCACAAATGGCCTGCCTGAATCATTCTCTCATTTTATCGATCATTGTGAAGTTCCACATAAAGGAATTGAGACCAATGATTTGCATAAGTTGTTAGACAAATATGAGAAAGCTCTCGAAAGAGGACAAGGATTGATCGAAGGAAAGAATTGTCCCTTATGTAAGAAAAATGAGGAACTGAGTAACATGACTGATGAGGAATTCCGAAACATACTTGACCAAGGTATAACCTAAGTTATTTCCTTTTTGATGAAGAACATCTTAAGATCTTCTTTTGATGTAAATCATCTAACATTTCTGGTTTCTGTAAAAGTGTTTACAGAGGATGACTGGAACGTGCTGCAAGTGACCAAGTCTGGGTTTCAATTGCACATGAGGGAAACATACTTCAAGGAATGGGTCAAGGAGCATCTGGATTTTTATTATTAGCATATGTTTTTCTTTAATTCTGGATTTAGGCATTAGTTAGAGTTTTGTCTATTTATTTCGAACTTTGTACGAAACTTCTTAGCTTTACCATTATGAATGGAGTTATTTTAATTAAAGCTTTTAATTCGTACATAATTGCTTTACCGTTGTAAATAAAGCAAAGAAATAAGCATTGATAAAACTTAAACAAATATGCTAAATCAAGAAAAGAAAAACAAAATTAGATAATTATCCACATTCGATCATAATTCCTAAAAGAAGGAATCAATGAATTGTTTTCAATCATGGCTCTTGAAAAATAGAAGATTGATGAATTCAAAACATGTGAATCCTGTCTGAATAGGAAATCAATCGATTAAAGGTATTTTGAAATACCAAGTGTTTAATGGATGAAGACCGTTAATACACATGTGGATCATTAAATCATTAGTGCGAGTAATTAATTACTTCATAAAGTATCCTAATAGCATTTAGGATATGAGTACTTTGGAAGGTACAAGTTTTTGGAAATGTTGAAGGGTTCAAAGTGTTTCATATGGGCACTAAGTAAAGTGCAAGTATGAAAATGTTGAAAGGATTCAAAGGATTCCAAAATCGAAGCAATTAAGGGCATTAAAGTATGACCATTCGATTTAATCGAAGTGATTAATACATAAGCCCTAAATTACTCAAATTATCTAAATGAAGAAAAGAATTCTTGAATAGCAAATTAAATCTAATAAAAAGGAATCGAACTGAGAAAGACTAGATTCATTCCTTAAATTAGTATTGCTAAAACTCCTCAATCAATTCTGGGGGTCAACCCCATGACTCTAGAAGGATACTTTGACTAGTAACCTTTTTAAGTCAATTCCTACGAAAACCGTACTAACTCAAGTATGGTATATCATCCATGAATGATAAAATTGGATAGTGGATTCAATTGAGAAAATTTGTAGGGTATCCAACGAAATCCATTGGATATTTGTTCCATGATCCTAAAGAACGAAAGCAATCTGTTGCTTAAGGATACCCAATTCTTAGAGGGTGGTTCCCTCGCTAAAAGAAATGGGATTTTATCATGGAACTTGATGAAGTCCTAGACTTGGACACATCCCTACAAATAGTGGGAGTGTATTTTCAAACCTACTGCACCAAAATTTTGTACACCAAATTTCGAAGATTCGATCGAATTCGAAAAGAACTAGTACGTTCACGAATATGATCGATTGGATAGTGATCCAAGAACTTTCGAAACATCTATGTATAACATAGATTTGGGCACATAGCTTAAAACGCCGTGTGGTCTGAGTGGATATCCAATAATCCATTTAGAAACGCTGAACCGTAGAAGCTTCGTATGACCACGAGGCATAACCATTGGATGTAAAAGGTGAATCTATGATTCTGGACCAGTATCCCAAAGCTGGAACATGCAACTAGATGAGACAGTCAAGGCGGTTGGCTTTATCAAAATTGCATGTAAATCTCAATGTACAAAAGAATCAGTGGGAGTTTTTTGCATTGTTCGTAAAATAAACACTAAAGTTGACATAGATGATGTAAGAGTGTTAAACGCAGACGAAAGCGTGTTCGTTCACGAAATTCTTCGTTAAAAGATTTAAGGGATACATCTCACGTATTGGCAGTACGTATCTATTATGATAGATTAGAGAGATGTTTGAAATCCCAAATCTTAGTACATGGACAAAACTGAATAAAATCAGTATGGAAAGTCATAGAGAGGACAGTTTCCATAGAGATATAAAATCTCTCTCAAAGTCAAATGCGCCCTACATTTGATGAGTAAAGAGGATAATATTTTTATACACCTTCCACATAAAAGGTGGCATAGTATATGCAACGACATGTACGAGACCAGACTAAACAGAAGCTATGAATATCATAAAGCTACTGTATTGTCGAACACCAGTAAGAAGTACTGGGTTACCGAAAAGAGCATTCCTTAAACAACTCTGGGAGTTCTGAGGATATATTGCTGGTCAACGGTAATAATGAAGAATTGGAACTCGAAGGATTTAGTGATTCGAGTTTCCCGTTTGAAGTGAATATAATATTCTGGTTTTATGGGGCAACGATGATTTGAAAGGGGTTCAAAAGGGCAATCGATGCCAGGTAACCATAAAACAGAATGTTTCGCAGTATTGAATACAGCGAAGGAAAGTGTTTGGACGAAAACTTCGTCCAACAAACTGGAAGTAGTACCTAGCATTGCGAGGCCTATAGTTATCTTCAATGATAACTTAAGGCAATTGCTTTAGCAAAGGAATCGAGATCTCACCCATGATCTAAACACAAGTATACCATATGATCTGGAAAATCATAGGTAGAATAAGACGTGGGGGCACGTCAAGAGACAACATAGCAGATCCACTAATTAAGTCATAATCACAAAAGGGTTCGACGGACATCTGGAGTGAGATGGGCCTTAGAAACGTATGTGGTTGGCTTTAGGGCAAGTGGGAGATTGATAGGATAGTGCCCAGCAAGCCAACAAATATAAGCTTGTTTAGGAACTTCCTTTAGAAGCAATCTTATGATTTATAAGATAATACGTCCGTTTATTCATAGTACGTGAATTAAACAATGGCCAACTTCATCTCTCGCGAACTTATCTAAGCGATTGGTTGAAACCCTGAGATCACTCATGACTACGGGATTATTCACTTCAGTATTGGGTGCGATTAATCATGAAACAGTCTCAAAGGTCGTGATCTCAAAAACGTTCCAAGTCATAGATTCATATCGAGACGGGGTATCGAATGAATCGTCAAGACTTGTAGGATTATGCATGATTCACATGAAGTGAATTTGTTGTCGTTTCATGAACAAGGCATTGAATGTTAGTGCATATGACTAGGTGGTTCGATAGGGGATCGAACGCATCGAACGACCCGAACAGAGAGACCCATCGTGGAAGTGCGTTAAGCATATCGGTAATGGGATGTCTCTCAAGACTTATAATAGTGTACGATTTAGTCCTTTGACTTGAGGTACTAGGGAGGATTCGGTACACGGGAATACGTACTTTGATTTAGGAGCCGATCACATAGCTTGGTCATTGTGCGACTACTTTGGGTACGTATGAACGTGTGCGCGGATAGTTAGTACTAATAAAGGATCTATCGACTCATCTTGATAAGATGAGAGAATTTCCTGTACGTTCTTAGATAATAAATCCGAGGAATCTACGGCCGTAGTCGGTGACGGATTTGGAAAGGGGTTTCCAAATTTAGCAGTCACACTGGAATTATTATCCTGAATTAGAAAGTACAGAATTGAGATAATTAGAGGTGCCGACCAATTCACACACCCTAGGTCTCAATCGAGAAATTAGTTGATAGAAGGACCGTATGTACATGGCATTTATAAGAGTTGGAGGTTCACGAATATCAATTCACCTGAAGTTGGGCCTCATGGGCTTGTGGCTAGACATCGACCATGAGGTGTGGGTACTCCTGAATTAATAAGGAAATTAATTCTGGAGTGGTCAATTAAAGTGGTTAATTGATCGGAGAAATTAATTGCTGACTAATTAAATCACGAAAGTCGTGGGCCTGCTGCCAATTGATGGTGAACCTAGAGGGTCACACACAATACAGTTGGACAGTGACAGTCTGAAAGGATTCAATTGATTTAAGGAATTAAATCAATATATGAATTAAAGTATTAATTCATGAAGAAGAATAATTAATTAGAAGTAACTAATTAATTAATCAAGAATTAAAGTGTTAATTCAAAATGGAGAATCATTAATTAGGAGTAACTAATTAATGAATCAATTGGAATTTCTGATTGATTAAATCCTCAATTAAAGTATTAATTGGAAAGGATTAATTAATTAATAGTAGATTAATTAATTAAAACACATGGGCCGATCCATATGTAAGTTAATTGATCTTTGATTAATTAATTTAAGCATATGGGCCAATTATTGTAAAGATAAATTAATCTGGGATTAATTAATCTTGCATGGGCCGATTTTGGGAACAATGATCAAATTAATTTAGGATTAATTAAAGAGCATATGGGCCGATTTTATTTTAATAAGATGGCCGATTTTTTGCTTGATTATTTAGTCTTGAATTAATGTTAATCATGTTTGGTTATGATAGGGATGAAAGAGTTTGTGTTATCTTGTGTAACTAGGAAAGAGATTGAAAGATATCTTGTTTCCTAAAGTGATAAGATTATGTATATCTTGTTTCTTGATAAGAAGATATTCTTTCAAGATTTAGATATCTATTAGGAGAAGGAGTCTTCTAATAGAGATATCTATAAATACTAGATACACATAATCTAAGAAGAGAAGAAGCTAACCCTAATTCTAAGCAAGAAAGAAAAACACAAGAAAACATAGGGCCGAAAATTTCAGCCCCTCTCTCGCCCTCTCTGCATAATCGAACCCTGTCAGAAAAATCGCCCCTCCCTGTGTAGGATTTTTCTCCAAGTCTTCTTCCAAGATCTGCATCCAATTCCTGACGAGACAATTCCTTAATCCTAGTTCTGAGCCTGGGGATTTCGCGAAGTCACTCAAATCCAGCTGGTGTGGACTTTCTCTAGAGGCACAACACTTGGGGTGCTCTAGTGAACAATTGAAGACCGGAGGAAAACCACCACCTTGCCTGTGGTGAGGTAAAATAGCTTTTACCATCTTGAATTTATTTTAGTATATGCTTGCTGAAATTAATTTCAACCTTTATTCATATGTGCTAATAAGTGTTCCCTGGGATTTGGTGTAAAAACAAAAAATTTAAATTCCGCACTGTTGTAGTTGACAATTATACCCATAAAATCCCAACAGTGGTATCAGAGCCAGGCTTATTATGCACATATGAAAAAGGCCTGAACACTTCAAATTTTCGTGAATATGTTTATTTGTCGTGTTCTATGCATGGATCTTGCTGATTATGATTAATTATGTGTTCGGGTAAATAGCATAATTCTTATTTGGGCCAGATCTGCAATTTGCGATTATTACAGGACTAAAACTGCAATTTACGATTTTTATAAAATCTGGACAGAATCTGAAATTTTACTTTTCTGAAAATTTTGGGCTGAAATTGAAAATCTGTTTTTCTAGCGATAGGGGTCTGTTTGCAATTTCCATAAGTTGTGGGGCTGTTTTGCACATATGATTGGTCGATTGCCCATCCTATGCGATCCATCACGAGCCACATGATGGACCAATTGGTCAGTCTAGGGTGGAAATTAAATGTCCTAACTATTACAATTTTCAAACCCATACATCATAGGCCTTCTTGTAATATCCACCTTGATTGGGCCTCCATGTAATGAATTGGGCCTCCATGTCCTCCAAGGTAATGGGCCTCCATGTAGATCTCCAAGTCTTCATAAGGTCTTCTTGGCTCCAAGCCTAATCTAAGCCTAGCTTATAAAAATAAAGGCCCTATTCTATTACAATTGTTTGCGCAAGCAAGGGCACCAATCAGGCCCATTTAATTACAACCCATAAAATAAATAAACCAAAACTACACAGGGCTTAAGGGCAAAATCGACAAATCCACATATTCACTCAAGAACATGCATAAATTCACATAAGGGCATAAATGTAAATTTACCGGCTCCTTTAATTTTAATTCACAAAAATTATCCAAGTTAATTTAATTTTGAATCATCAATTAATCTCTAAGATTAATTAACTCTTACTTGAGTTCTAAGTAATCTACAACTCTTATCTTGATAAAGTTGGTTAATTAAGATAGTTACAAATCTTCCAAGATTACTATCTTATCAAAAACTCTAAGTTTCCCAATTTTATAAATCTTCAAGATTCTCAAGATAATACTATTTTGAATAGATTAGTTAACTAAGGTAGTGTCCAAATCCACCAAGATTTCTACCTTATCCAAAACTCCAAGTTTCCTAATTTAATAAGATCTCTAAGATCTTTCATCTTGGTAACTTACTAGAAGACATTAATTTTAATTAAATGTCTTATCACAAATGAAACTCTAAGTTTCCTTGTTTAATAAGATCTCTAAGATCTTTAATCTTGGTAATTAATTACAAGACATTAATTTTAATTAAATGTCTTATATTAAATGAAACTCTAAGTTTCCTTGTTTAATTAGATCTCTAAGATCAATCCAAGATTCACCAAGATTCCATAACAACCAAATCTCCAAGATTTTCAGGATGTATCCAAAATTCTGCCACGAAAATTTGAACCACCATGTCATGCCGTAAATCGTAGGCTTCAAATTGACAAGAATCCAACATTTTGCAATCAACAAAATTCAATTGCAATTTAATACATAACATGGCTTCAAATCTTACGTAACACTTTTTCCAAATTAAAACAACATGCATGCTATTACACACATGCCACGAGAACTGTGATTACAAAAGAAAATCAAGAATTTGTGCCGCACACTAAGGTCGACTTTAATTACTTTGTTTTCCTTTTGTTATGTTTTAATTTGTGTTTGATTACTTGATTAATTAAAATCAACAGTTTTAATTAATTCAATCCAAAATAAAAATTAACACGATAAAATTTTTGAATCAAAATTTTATATTAACTCTAAGTTAACAGATCTATGTTCTAAAACATGCAAAGTTAAAGAACTAGCCACATAAATCAAACATATGATTTAAATCACCGAATTTGCAAATTCATATATATACAAAGCCTAGAGTTGGCTCTGATACCACTGTTGGGATTCGGTAAGATAAACAGCCCTAGGCACAGCGGAATATAAAAATTTTAGGACCTCTTAGGGAATCTTGCCAGGATACTCTCTAGTTGTATATATATGAATAAATAAAACGATAGTATAAGTTTGCACGTTATACCTATTTCCTTGCAAATCCAAGTTGGCAGTCAGCAAAACGGACTCTGAAATTCTCCTTAGCAAAATCGACCCAAGCTCTGCAGTAGCGCCCCACGTGTTGCGCCTCTACGGGTTGATACACCACAATTACACGAAAATAATAAATCTTGATCAGCTAGAACACAAGATATATTATGATATAGGATTTAGGAACGATTTAGGAACAAAGTCGAAAACGAAAAATTCTTCCAAAAGGAAGACAGGGTTCGGTCGACTACACAGGGAGAGGGGAGAGAATTTTTGCTCTGCTCAATTTTTGCTTATTGAGTTGTGTGAAAAATAACTACAAGATAGCTACTTATAGTTATCTCCCTAACCTAGTCCTAATATGACTAGGTTTCCTCTCTCCTACATGGGCCATGGCCCTCTTTAATTGGAAGACCAAGTCTTCTAATTAATTCATGACCCAGTTAATTAATTTGACCAGACTTTATTTAATCTCCCAATTAAATAGCCCAATTAATTAACTTAATCTCCCATTTAATTAAATCAGACTCTAAGCCCATTTAATTAAAATCCCTTCTAATTAATTAAATTCAACTTAATTAATTAATCCACAAATTAAATTCCAATATAATTTATGATCCTGATCCAATTTCAATTGGATCCCTCCTTGTTCCAATTGGGTCGACCCAGTCGACCCACCCATAATAATCGACCCAGTCGATTATTCACCCAGTCGACCCAGTCGACTCGGTCGTTCTTATTTCCTCGCTTTCGCTTCATGTGTATTGTGTATGCCCCCGTAGGTTCACCACATAATTGGCCGTGGGTTATAATTAAAATATTATTTAATTATTCGAGTAAGACTTACTCTAAATCAATCGAACACTCCGTCGATTAATCATTCCAAAATTAGCACCCCTGCCAATTTGGGAATTCTCCCACACTCCACGGTCGATGTCCAGCCACAAGCCCATGGAGCCCAATCACTGGTGAATTAATTCAGTGAACCTTTTATCTCATTTACAATTTTCGTATACGCCATAATCTCTCCATCGATCAATATCCCAGTCGAGACTTAAGGGTATGGTCTTTCATCGGTTTCCCTTTTCTTTTGTCTTGACCTTATGCATTCTGATCTCGAAATAATTCTCTTTGACTTAATCTTTATGAGCTACTTACATAAAGCCGTCAGATACCTCGGCCGAGGATTTTACCAGAATTAATTTCTCACAGAAATCCATAGGAGAATTTCCCAACCTATCAAGTCGGGTCAATGGATCCTTTGTTGATGATATGAACCTGCATACGAGTTCCTCTATACCCAACATGAGTCCACAGAGACCTTCTGGTAATCTCCAGTCAGTCGAAAACTCACATCAAAGTATAAACGTTCTCGCACCAGATAAACCCTATCACCTCAAGTATTTAGGGATCGTTCCTCGTATACTATTGTAAATTGGAATAACTTCAACCCCGATATGCGACTACCGCTTCCATGGTGAGTTATTTCCTAATTAGGGTATTCAGTGCGCTTGCCATCCCAGCAAGCCACCCACTTATGTGTATCGACTATCCCAGTCACGCTCGTGGACCCCAGCGTTCTCCAGTTCATCGGAGTATACACAATAGTGAGAGTCTAACCGAATCCAATGATGTCCTATCTCTATTGGATTCTACGACTCTTGAATATATTCTAGATCACGGCCTTGGAGATCAGTCCACGGGTTGTCCCATAGCCATGTGATCTAAGGACTTCTATCCAATCGAATGGTCCTTTCAATTAAATGCAGCCAAAATAGTTGGCTTGCAGGACACTATTCTATCAGAAAGGGACAATACGCGAAATTCCTTGACTCCTGTTTTTAACTAAACACGACAATGGTGAGGACTGGTCGGGATGTGAGGATCGACCGATAACTAGTTACGGAGAACTCACGACCGGGCCCGTTGCTCATCATGATTGATGGGTTAGACTTAACGATTAGTAACACTTATGATGTAGCAGTGCTAGATAAGTGCGAAAATCGAGGCAAAATAGCTTGAAGGTTGTGGAGTGACACAATTGGCAATAAGTATGCCTACCTGGGGAATTGGTTGTATGGCCACGAGTCGTGGGTGCAATTAATTGCCGCTGGGACGTCAAGACCTACTAGGAAATAGAATTTCCCGAACAATTGACGGGGTAATTGCTTCGATAAAATAGTGGGAGAACTTCTACGATAGAGAGTCCAACCTTCGTAGATTATAAGTATTATTCATTAACTAGTCCACTAAATGTTTGTCTTCTCTTTAGATACTGAGATATCTGTAATTATCCATTTAACTATATATCCTCGACTAATAAAATAACTGGATCAAAATATCGACTAGGCAAAACTTGAGAATTGTCTTAAATTCCAGAAGCGGGAATGATGTTCTTAAACGACAAGCCTATGCCTTATGCGCTTACGAGATAAGTCATAATAAAGAAAACGAGTCACCCGTGGAATATGGGAATATTAATGATCGTTTCTAATATAAAGATGAATCTCAAAAGTGAAACGAATCACCTATGAAGTATAGGAATCTTAATGATCGTTTCATCAAATAAGCATCAAGATTGAACGAGCTATGGAAGCAACATGAGGAGCATGTCTGAAGCTTCCACCTCAAAAGGACTGTTTTGAGGACCAGTCTTCTGAAACAAACCTCCACCTCAAAAGGCTTGTTTTGAGGAGTAGTTTTGAATCGATATGATTCGAGACTTCTAGGGAATTGTTTCAAAACTCGAGAATAAATGAAGGAACTAGTGTCAAGGATCACTGTCTTTGTTTTTCCAATCTAGTTGAAAACTGGATCAATTAAACGTAGGCCTGCAAGTGATCTTAACATTAACTTCCTCTTAAATTCTCCTCCCGCTCATTCAAATGACTCTTGAAATACACTGATCTTATTTGATAAGTTGATCACATTTCATGAATCAACCAAAGTACTGGTTAAAGGCAAATAGGATAAACCTGTAATGATCGTCTACACTTCATGGACTGCAAAGTCAAAGAAGAGTAAAATGAAGAAGAATTTATTCTCTTCTAAATTCGACCATAAAGGTAGTCAAAAGAACACAAGTAGCCTAAAAGTCGAATTATCCCGCTGGATCTAAGAAAGGCACTGATATGTTTAATTGATTAGATGATCTAATTAATTAATCAACATTTCAATTAAAGGGTTAATTGAAAAGGAAAAAGGAAGCAATTAAAGACGTTAATTGAAAGGAAGTAAATTAATTGAATTAAACCATTGACTCAATCTTATTGAATTAATGTGCGAAATTCAATTAATACAAAGATAATAATCCATAACTTTGGTACGCTAGACGCATCTCCAAGAGTAGGATTCAAAAGTTGGTTTCACCTAAGCTTCTTGAAAAACAGAACTTGGATGAACTTCCAACCTGCGAATCATGTCTCAAAGGAAATATGACCAGATCTCCCGTCACAGGGAATCCGGAGCGAACCAAACAAAGTCTGGATTTAAATCCATGAATATGGATCACTAAAGGTTACTGTGAGAGGAGATTACTCATACTTCGTACTTTTTGCTAAAGACCTTGGTCGTTAGTGAAAAATGAATCTAGTGAAATGCAAATCCGAAAAACCAAGAAAGGTATTTCAATGCGAAGTAGAGAATCAACAAAGGCATAGTATTATTTGATCTAATTGAGATAGCAAATACTTGTCAAGGATTCCTCAATTATCTTAATGAGAATGAGATTCTCATATAACAAACTCCTCTTAAGACGCCTCAACTTATTGAAGTATCTAAAGAGATGGAATCTAACATTGTTAGGCATTGTTCGATCCATATTGAGATTTGTTAAAGCTTCCTTATGCATTCTAGGGGTTAGTCCTCCTGACTGCATCGAAGATACTGAGCAAAGTACCTTCAAAGTACGTGCCTGCAAAGCTTTACCAAGAAAGGTATGGCAAAATACCTTTATACTCTTACTTCTGAGTATGGAGATCTCCTGCCGATGGTAGAAACAAGAAAGGAGATAAATTGGCTAGTAGATCCAATTTGTATATAATTGTGGGGTATCCAACGAAATCCATTGGATACCTGTTCCACGACAATGAGAAACAATAGTTTCTCCTAGATACCCGTTCCTCTGTTGATGAATTTTTCGTCAAAGGAAATGGAAACGTCATGGAACTTGATGAAGTCCAAGATTTGGACCCGTCCTCGCAAACAGTGGGAGTTAATCCAGAATTTACTGAACTTACTAGTACACCCACTCTTCGAAGGTCTGATCAAATTCGTAAGAAGCCAAAGCGATTTGGTTTCATTCACGAAAACGAGAATGTGGAAAGTAATCCAAAGACCTATCAAGAAGCGATGTCAGACATAGACTGGGGTGCGTGGCTCGAAGTCATGCAAACCAAAATGGATCCCATCCATTCCAACAAGGTAAAAACCTTGATTGATCCACCCGAGGGATTTATCCCTATAAGTTGGTCATAAGTTATAAATGGATCTTCAAACTTGGAATGAATGGAGAGGTGTTGCCTCTAAGAATTGACTAGTGGTAAAAAGGCTATTCACAATGTTCTGGAACAGACTTTGATGAAACCTTTTCTCCATTAGCAATGTCTGAATCCATTTAGATTCACATTTGTTCTGATGAGATAGTCAAGACATTTGACTTCATTAAAACGAATATGAACCATGAGTGTACAAAAGGATTAGTGGGAGCGCGATGAAGCTCATATTTTATATGTCGTTAATGTTCTGGCTATCTGGTATGATATCGGAATGTTAGCACAGACGAAAGCATGGTTGTCCATGCAATTCTCCATGAAAGATTTAGGAGAAGCATCTTGCGTATTGGGATACGTATCTATAGAATTAGATCAGAAAAGATGCTGACACTCTCTAAATCTAAGTACATAGAATCAATACTGGAAATATTCAGTATGAAGAATCCAAGAAAGGATTGCTTCCAGTAAGACACTCTATCCCTTGTTCCAAAATCGATGTGCCCTACATCAAATGAGAATAAAGGAGAATGTCTCAAATACCTTATGTTTCAAACAAAAGGTTGCATGTGGCATGCTTTACTATGTACTAGACCAGACATAGAACATGCTCAAGTGTCGCGAGCAGTTGCTAGTCAAACTCCAGTAAAGAAGTATTGGACCACCGTAAAAGATATCCTTAAGCTCTTGACAAAGACTAAGGATTTGTTCTTGGTCTATGGTGGTAGTGGAGAATTAAAATTTGAAGGATTCACTGATTCGAATTTTCAGTCTGATGTGGATGAATTAAGAACATCCATCTTTGGATACATATCCTGCATCAATGGGGTAACGGTGAATTTGAAAAGGATTCCAAGCAAATCACCGTAACCATCCAAACCACTGAAGCAAGATATATTGCAGCATTAAATGCGGCTTAAGAAAGTGTTTGGATATAAAACTTCATCCTATGGTTGGATGTAGTGCCTAGCATTGCGAAGCTCATGATTATTTTCAATGATAACATTGGAGCTATTGCTAAAGCAAAGCATTCGAGATCTTACCAGAAATCCAAACACAATTGAAAGAAAGGTACCATTTGATTAGAAAAATCATTGGTAGAGTTAACGCGCGTAATGGATCGCGTCGACTCAGAAGACAAGTTAAGCGGATACACTAAAAGAGGCTATATCATGAAATGAGTTCGAAGAACATCTTTAAAAAGATGGGTCCTAGAAACGTTTGTGATTGGCTTTAGGGCAAGTGGGAGATTGATGGAATAGTGCCCTGCAAGCCAATACATTTAGCTTGTACTGGAACTATCATTATCTTCCTTTAGTATAAATGAGTTAGTACGCACGTTTATTTATACGAGTATAAGGATAAACAATGGCCAACTTCATCTCTCGCGAATACATTTAAGCGATTGGTTGAAACCCTTAGATTACATTTGACTATGGGACGATTCACTTCAGTACTGAGTGCAATCATGAAACAGTCTCAAAGGTCGTAATCTTAAAACTGTTCCAAGTCATAGATTCCGAAACGAGACGGGGTATCGTAGGAATCGCCAAGACTTGTACGAGTATGCATGATTCACATGGAGTGAATTTGTAGCGTTTCATGAGCAAGGCATTTGAGGCCAGTGCATATGAGTAGGTGGTTCAATGGAGGATTGAACGCATCGAACGACCCGAACAGAGAAACCCATTGTGGAAGCGCATGTCGCATATCGGTGATGGGATGTTTCTCAAGGATTATAATAGTGTACGATTTAGTCCTTTGACTTGAGGTGCTAGGGCGAATTCGGTGCATGAAAGTGCGTACTTAGATCTAAGTATAGGCCACTTAGCTTGGTCATAACATGCCTAGGTTGGGTGCGTATGGACATGTACGCGAGTGGTTAGTACCAATATGGAATCTATTGACTCACTGTAATGGGTGAGAGAATTTCCTATACGATTCTTAGATAATATATCCGAGAAACCCGTGGCTACGGTCGGTGACGGATTTGGAAAGGGGTTTCCAAATTTAGCAGTCACACTGGAATATTATCCTGAATTAGAAAGTATAGTTATCGAGACAAATTTAGAGGTGCCGATCAATTCACACACCCTAAGTCTTGATCGGGAATATTAGTCGATAGAAGGACCGTATGTACATGGTAATTATATGAGACGAGGTTCACAAGTATCAATTCACCTGAAGTTGGGCTTCATGGGCTTGTGGCTAGACATCGACCATGAAGTGTAGGTACTCCTGAGTTAATAGAGGATTTGATTCTAGGAGTGGTCAATTAAAGGTTGTTTAATTGACCGGAGCAATTTATTGCTCATAAATTAAATCACGAGGAATTCGTGGGCCTGCTGCCAATTGATGGTGAACCCAGATGGTCACACACAATACAATTGGACGGTGACTGTTATGGAAGGACATAAAAGGAATTAATTGATTTAAAGGTAATTAAATCAATTAAATGAATTAAAGTATTTAATTCAAATGGGAGATTAATTAATTGGCTGACTTAATTAATTAAATACTTAAGTTGCTAATTAATTATATAAAAGAAATAATGATTTATTTGGATTGGGCATTTAATTAAGTAATTAATTAAATGAAAAGGCTTGCAAGACATGGGCCTTTAATTAAAAGCCCATAAGGAGTCTTGCAAACCTAGGTCAAAAGGAACTCTTATAAATAGAGTTCTACAAGAGCTCAGAAAGAGAAGAACCTAGCAAAAACCCTAGCCTCTTTCTCTGCACCTAAGCGCCGCCCCTCTCCTGCGCCGCCACCAATAACCGCCGTCCCTTGCTGGCCGTGAGCTGCTATAGTGCCGCCGCACATCCTCCCTTGTTCCTTCGTGCTGGATCTTGCTCTGCCAAGTAGATCTGCACAGTCCTCCATTGACAAATCTCCTGAATCCAGTTCTGAGCCTAAGATCTTGAGGTGTTGCCAGAATCCAATTGGTGTGGACTAACTTTGGAGGTGAGACGCTTGGATCACTTCTGTGAACCAGATCCAGATCCAGATTCAGAATCAGAACTGAAGGTTGCCATCACCTAGCCTGCGGTGAGGTAAATCGCAAAACTCCCTTTGTTTTATTACTTTGTGTGTTTTGTTTCTTGCTTACGTATATGTAATATGGAGAATCTAATATGGGACCTTGGGTGCTTCGAAAAATTTTAAATTCCGCACTGTCGTTGTTCTGACAATCGAGGCATCCCAACCATTATCCCAACACCAATACTATTGAATTACCTATTTTGCCCTTGAATTTTTGCTTGAAAATAAAATAGGGTGCAAAGTGCTATATTTTTCATATTTCGAAGTTGCAAAGTGCTAAATCTAAGTTTCCGGGATGCAAAGTGCATATTTCCCATATTTCGGGGATGCAAAGTGCAAAAAACTCATTTTATTCTATTTGAATTATTACTATTTTAGAAGTAGTAGTTTAAAAAGAAGAAGAACAAGTCATTTTACACGCACTTACACGAAGAGATTTTTCATAAATTAAAACGCAGTGGGGAAAAAAACAAGGGGAATTCTATTGTGACTCTCAACTCAAAGTTGAGTCACAAGAAAAAATCAGTCTCAACCCTTGAAAAATAAAATAAAATTATCTTGTCCATTGAATGTATACAAATATGTATCACCCCTATATTTTGTGTATTACATCCAAAAACTTAATAAACAATACATTGCAAATAGAAAGTTTACATTATTACCCTTTATAAAAATACTCGATAAAAATGTCCTCTCATTTCATTTCCCCCATATTTTCTCCAAACCCTAACCCATACCACCACCACCACCGCCACTACCACTCTCCTCCTCTCTATGTACCTATTCCAACGAGGATGACGACGGTGAAGTGTCGTCTCCCATATGGTCGCACCAGTATGGCGGTGTAAGGTCGTCGCCGTTCTGGTCGCGACCAGAATGAAGGCGGCACACATTGTCGCCTTTCTTGTCGTGGCCAGAGCGACGCAGCCCTTCCCCCAGTTTTGGTCTCTGAACAAAACGGTAAAGCTTCACCGGTCCAGCGGTGAAGCTTCATCCTCTTAATAAATGCATTTTTCCTTTTTTTATTATTATTTTGATTTTTTTAAATAAGAAATGACTTAAAATAATTTAATAATGTACAATTATTGTAGAAAAACATTTCATTATGAGAATAATTTATTTTTGTAAATAAAAATATTCATTTTAATATTATATTTATCGAAAAGAATTATATATTTGAATTTATTATTTTTATTAGCTTTGTATTTGACTTGGTAAAATCTAATATAATTTCAATAAATTTCAACCCGATAGTGTATACTTAAAAGTTTGGTTTTTAACTTTCATGATTTGTTTTAGATTGTCATTAACTACATGTTTTAACCCAACACTATAATCATAAAAATAAAATTAGTAGATTCGCACATGTATATAATAAATAAATAAAAAAGATAATTTGAATTGATAAAAAAATGTTTGATATTCATTTATTTGATATTCATTTATTTGATGTTGTGACTTAATTAATTAAAACAATTATCGATTTTAGCTCAAATATCAAATCTCTATATACCTTGTTTAACTTTACAAATTAGGGTATATTGGACTTTTACAAATATAGAATAAGGGTATACTGGTAATTTTACAAGGTCAAGTGAGTTGTAAATGAATTAATTGGGATTGTAATATTTACATGTGTTCAAATTTAATTGAATTTCAAAAAGGTTGTTGGTGACTCCGTCAGTGAATCACTATAGACCATCCCAAAAAACAATTGCTTGTAACAAAAATGGGATTTTCTATAATGACTCTCCCTCGTACAAGAATCATGAATGACTCAACAGAAGGTTGCCACATGGAGTAGTACGACACCCACTCCTGATCAGGCACACTTGGAATAGCTAAATACCAAAATGCCCTTTTACTTAAAAAAAAAAAAGCAAAAGACACTACAAGAAATCTTATATTTGGAGACGATTTTTGTTGCTACGCTGAACTTTTGGTCCCTAAAAATTACGTTAGGGTACGAAAATCATACATCATCCCCAAAAAAGACTTTCTACGAACTTTTTTTCATCCCCAATTCTCATATCTATTTGAAGACAACTTCCCTCGTCCTTAATTATAATATTTTGGTACAACTTTGAATTTTCGTGCCAAAATGAACCTTTCGGCGCGCTCAAATTTCGTTCCCAAATAAATTAAGTTTTTGGCACGCTGCAACTTTGTCCCAATTGTTCCCAATGGATCAAGACAAATCGAAAGGCCCAATTTCTTATTTTCTTCTGAATTTCGTGCCCAATTGAAATTAAGCGGTGGTAAACTCGTAATATATGGAAAAGCCATGGATTTCGTGCCCAATTGAAATTAGACGGTGGCAAACTTGTAATATTAAAAAAGGACATGTGTGTAGACTCACAATACTCCCACCTGCGCCATTATCAGTACGTTAGCTTTAATCCAAAATTCCTTGAAATTCATAGCTTAAATTCTCGAAAAATTGGCGAGCTTCACATTCAGAAGATTATGAATATGTTTCGCCTCACAATCCTATAGTGTGAACATTTATTTTAGCTGAAATGAGAACCGAATTTCTCTCCAATTGAAAATTGGTAAATCTCAATTCTGTTTGCCCTAATTTCGACGATTTTTTTTTTTTTATGTTTGCACGGATCTTTCATATTTTTCAATGTCTTGTACTAATTAACAATTAATTGAGCTTCTTTAGATGGTAATGCGCTTGGTGAGGGCTTACGTTTTATATTCTCTTTCTAGTGTTATTATGTGGACTAAATCTTTAGAAGTAATTGAATCTGATAATTTTGCATGATCTAACAATGTGGTGAATAATTTTTGTTTGAGTTTTTGAAAAATATATATTAATTTGGAGATTGAGCTGTGAGTTGACCCCATTGTACAGTTATGGTCATGGTGAGGAATGAGCTATGAGTTTTTGAATTGTTCTCAATGTTCAGGTTGTTTAATTTTCAATGGTCATGTACTGGTATGTTCATGGTGGGGAATGAGCTAGAGTTTTGAAGTGTTCACACAAAATTCAATTGTTTAATTTCAATGGAATCCTCAAGTTCTTATAATTAGTATCTTATAAAATCAAGGCTCTCTCTTTTCAAGCCTTACAAAAAATAGAAAAAGGTTTGACAATGCATGGGCCTTCTATTTATTCATATAATATTATTTCAAGATGCCTTTGAGATTGCTATTATCCATTTTATGTTGGTAGTCTTTTATGTCCTTTTTCCTGTTTTCCTTTTTACAACCGAATAAGCCTTGTCAAATCTTCATTAGTAATTCAATTGTGTACATAAGCGTAACTTTCTTGAGTTATCATCCATTTTTGTACATTAATAAGCATGGAAGTTGTTATGCCTCTTCTTGCGTTAGAGTTGTTGAAAAGAGGGCTCAAAGCTCTTCTAAATAGAGCATAACTTTCGATACAAAAATTAGAACACTTGTATTTTCTGATCATACATGTAAAGAAGAGGATAGTTTTCTTAATTATCTTTATTATGCTTTATAATGGAGAATTACCATAAGACAGATTAATTAATTGAAGTCTGAATTCAATTTGGCTGCAATTGAAGTTAATTTTCCTATTATTTTAACTTTAGTTGTTTATGATTTGTAGTTATTTAGAGCTAAATACCTGTCCTCAGTCTTTGTCAAGAGATTGGTGAAGTTTCTACCACTTCCTCATCCAAGGTAGTCCTATTATTTGATTGAAACAGTGTGGATTTATTTTTTCTTGTTTTGATTAAAATGTTTCATATACTTACATATTTCGATTAAATGCAATTATTATCTTTGTTACAAAGATTGCATTATATTTTTTGACATATTGTGACAGCTGTCCAAAATGGTGAAAACATTGCATTCAAAATCAACATCGTTGCCTTTGAGGTCATCCAGGCAATCAAAGGGGAAAGATTTGATCTCAACCCCTCTGGAATCACTTTGTCCATCTCAAGCACAAACAAATGATGAAGGAACCACTTCAAGTGATACTACAAGACAAACTATTTCAGATGATACAAGTAAGTTGACCATATCCTAAACTTTTTGTTTTAATTTCATATCATGGATAAGCTAAGCTTGTAGGATATTTGGATTGTATAATATTAATTTAAGAGGCCATTTATGTTGCATCATATTTCTTTCATCATTTTATTTTACACATTACTGCCATCTAACTTTTGCAGTTGGTACTGTAAGAACACGAGGATCAACTCGAAATATTAATACTAAAGTTCCTTTGTAATTATATGGATTAATATCACTATTTACTTTATTGACTAATAGATGAAGCTGGATATTGTTGGGCTTGATCATGAGAAAAAAATGATGGTGTTAGATTTACTGAAGAACCGAACAAGAAGCCAGCGTTATAGTTTGCACAAGCACTTTCTTAAACACTCAACAACTCTGGAAGCAATTGAAGATCAGCCTGAAATGTTGAGTAAAGAGAACTGGAAGGCTCTTTGTGCTTATTGGTCTGACCCAAAAGTCCAGGTATCAGTTATTAGAGTACACCGAATTATTTTTTTATCGTTTATAATTATCTTAAAGTAATATCAAAGGGTTTAAGTATGAAATCAAACCAATAGAACTTCTAGAATTAGTAAATTGTAAATCAAATTGAAAATCTCTAAGATGCCTTATTAGGTATTTAGATAAGCATAACTCTTTGAGTCTTTGTCTAAACTTGGAAATATTTACTAATTCTGGAAATTCTAACTGAATGTTTGGTTATATATATACTTAAACATTATCCCTGAAAATTGCAGTGGAGAATATAAGCAATAGGATGTTTGATGTTATTTAAAAATGAAATTATCCCTGAAAATCATATATATACTTAAAACATTTGATGTTATTTATGTGGATCCATTATCATAGTGTTTTTCATAACAAGATCTATATCTAACCAGTTATATCTCTTTACTATTGATGCAGGAAAGATGTGAAATTAATAGAAATAATCGGTCAAAGCTTTCTATATTACATAATCAGGGGTCTCGAGCTTTCGTAACTCTTCTTAATGAGCTTGTAAGTGAAAGAATTAGATAAGATGTTGTGTAGTGTTTATATTTGGATGAGTTCTCTTATAGATTATTTGTCTTTTAATTAAGGTTATTCGGTAATTGAAAGTTTAGTTAAGAGTAAAAAACAAGGAGCTGATTTCTTGAAGTGACTTGATCTGCTATAATTTTTGTCCTTCATTCGGAAATGACCATATGTTCTAACTGTTTATTCCATTTTGTAGTTTTATATTTTAGAAAAGTAGTGTTTCTTGCTGGAAAATTGTTAGTGGTGGAGTTAACTAGTACAAACTCAAATCTTCACCTTTTTTTTTTAAGTTTTAAATGACTTTTTTTATGATATGGATATAGGAAGAAAAGGCAGGCAAACAATTGGATAAAATTGAATTCTTTCCTCCAACACATTGCACTGATGGAAAATGGACAACTTCAGAGTGTGAAGTTAGATATGTGAGTAATATAATGATATAAAAACTAATTTTCTATAATTTGTATTCTAGTCATATTTGTAATTTTGAATTTGATCAATTTTGAACAGAAATCTATGCTAAATGTCCAAGCAAAATCGATAGCAGAGGGAAATTCGATGACGCCAAATGAATGCTATGATGAGGTTATGGGTGTGAAATCAGGTTATGATAAGGGATTTGGATATGGACCCAAACCTCCAAGAAAGGCTTCGAGTGCAAACACTAGAAAACTTGAAGAAGCTCTAAAAGATTCTCAAATTGAGAACACCCGGCTTAAAGAGCGCTTGGGGGCAGCAGAAACTCAATTGGATGAGCTTAATGCTCGAATGGCAAACCAAGACAGATTTTACAAATGATACTATCTCAACAAAATATACAACCACCTATCTCTCATTAGTAAGTACTTGAATTATCCTTTCAATTAAATTTCTTTCTATAATTGTATGTTTTTGCTTAGCATACTTTAAGATGCTCTTGATCATGTTTAATCTACGATTTTCCCTTTTAAGTACTCCCACTTTTATAAAATATTAGCTATACCTTGCTTCTTGCTTTTCGATTCTGTACAATATTATTCAAAGGCTTTAACTTAAGTGCAATTAATTCTATTCTATTCATGTGCTTGACAACATTAGTGGCATATTAATACTTAGAGCATCAAGTCATGCATGTCCATATTAATTTGGATTAGTTTTGTAAATTTTCACTGAAAATGTGAGTTTTCTGAATTTTGAGAATTGCTTAACAAGGAATTGATTAGGTCTTAATAATTACTTTTTTTTTCTTTTCTTCTGGTTCCTCTGCTCAAGAGATTCTTTCTATCTGCCTCGGGGTGATTTTTGCATAATATTTGGATCTGCGTTATCTTTGCCTAATGGTCGTTTGTGATACCATTACTTTGTTGAGAATCTCTTGCATGTAGCTTTTAGTTATTTTGTGAATATGAGGTAACCAGTGGAATGTGGTTATAAGTCATTCATATGCCGTTTGAACCATGCATTCTGTCTTGATTACTATGTGTACATTTTGTGTTTTCTAAATTTACTGCAGCAAGCATGCTTTTTGATAAGTGTCAATATAAGACACTGTATGTGTTTAGTTCTGTCCTGTTGGATTCCATTGTGTTTTATTTTCAGAACACGTTATGTTGCATTCGTAATTTTCGAATTCATGTATTTGCAATCTTAGGTTATATGTGTATCGTCATTGTGGATTGTGCTTTTGAGTTCTGTTTTGTTTAAGTTTAATTCTGTTCACGATAATTTGTGATCGATTGTAAGTTCTTCACATTGAATCTTTATATGATTCGATTTATGCACTTTGACACTAATTTTACTAATTTGTTGGCAGGACGAATCTTGACATATGCTGCCATGTAAGTTTTTGTGAGTTAATAAGTGTAATCATCTCGTTAGTTGAAATATACAGTCCGAATCTTGGTCTAATAAATTTGTATATATTTTCAACATTCTTGTAAACTTCAAAATTAAGTTTAATTCTGTTTCGAATCAATTGTACATGAATGAATGTGTATTTGGTTTGTCCAATTCAGTGAATGTTGATCTATTAATCATGTTTTATATATTTTAATTATTGATGCTTGATGGAAATGAAAAGTAATTATAAATTAAATTATTGTAATAATTTAATAATATATTTTGTTACAATAGTAATAGGTGTTGTGCTTTAATGAGATTTGGGTACGAAATGTACAAGGGAGCATTTTTACATATAAATTTCGTGCAGAAAAACTAGTATTTCTGTACAAGTATTAAATTTCGTCCCCCAAGGAAGATTTTGGCTACGAAATTGATGAATTAGCCACGAAAATATATGTGTTTAGGGACGAAATAAACTGTCCACAAAAGTGTAGAATAGGGGACGAAATGCTCAAGTGTCGCAATAACTGTCATAATTGGGGACGATTTGCACAATTTTGTACACAATTACATTTAGCGTCGCGGCTTTGGCGACAACCCTGGCGACGAATTTATTTCGTCTTGCTTGACTATTGGCGACGAAATTTCTATTTTTAGCGACGAAACTTTTCGTAGCTAAAAAGCTAAATTCTTGTAGTGAGACAAAAATACCGCATATGCTTTGTCTAACTCTCAAAAACACCCATGTATTATTTTAACTCCCAAAAAATCTCATGTGTTTGATTTTAAATACCAAACTCGACCCAAGCAGTATATACTTATAATTTTATTTTTGACTTTTGGTGGAATGACAAGATTATCCCTATGTGTTTGTTTTTTTTTTTAAATTTATTTATTTAAGTATATGCTACTTCGATCGAGTGTAAAAAATAAGTATATATGACTTGGGTCGAGTGTAAAAAATAAGTATATATGACTTGGGTCGAGTGTGGTATATAAAATCAAACACATGGGGGTTTTGGGAATTTAATGACACATAGGGGATTTTTTGGGAGTTAAACAAAGCATATGGGTGTTTTTATCTTTCGATGACAGGGGCAAATTTGTCATATCAAAAGCAAAATGTGAACAAATACTTGTAATTTTGGCATTTGAAACACACTCACTTTTTTTAGGGTGTATTTGGCACTTATTTGAAATTATAGGGAATTTTTGGGAGTTAAAATATCACATGAAAATTTTGGGGAGTTGGACAAAGCATAATGGGTGTTTTTTTTCTTTTGCTCTAAAAGAAATGAAATATGAAAACAAAAAACCTGAGATTAATCTCGTACCCCTTTTCCTGGCCGACGAAACCAGCACACCAATTAGCTAGACCATTACATGCAAATAACATAGATCTGATAAGTAATTGGAGATTATTGAAATATCTCTGCTGGAATACTAGTGGAGCTTACAAGTTTCAATATTTGAGTTTTGACTCTTCACATAAAATAGGAGGACCAAAATATTCGAACATAGCACATGTGCTTTCATGAACTTAGGAGGAAGGTGCGAAATAGAATCTTGAATTCAGGATACTTAACATAGATTCTTGTCAAATACAGTTCCGACGGCCTGGGAAATGGGGGGTGAACGGCAGGGGTGGGTGGAGGGCGGAGTGGTGGGTAGGGTTTTTGGGCTTATTTATTTATTTAATACTAAATTTTTATTTAATTTATATTGAAAATCAATATTTTTTTCAATTATGTCTCAAAAAAATTATATTTATATTCGAATTTTATTTAATTTATAATTATAAAATATTAAATATGTAAAAAAAAATTAAATATATTCATAAGATGTTATGCTAATATATATTTGTGAATAATGTAAAGAAAAAAAATGTTCCAACAAGTTTTAATTATAAGTACATCTTACCAATTAAAATTTGATTGATATATTTGCAATATTTTTTATTTAATTTTTTCTGTCAATAATATTACTTCAATTTATTCAATTGCTACTAAAATATTATTGGCGCTCATAAAATTTTATCAATTTTTTTTGGAATAAATTTTATAATCTTATGTGATATTTGATAACGCCGTGAAAACATCGTTATTACGTGCTTTCTTAAGCCCAAAATACTTGCTTTGATCCGAGTTTTGTGTGCCCTTTGCTTGTTTTTGTCTTTTTGCCTAGCTTTAGGATTTTGTGTGTTTTCTTTTATTTTTCGGAGTTTTTGTTATGTTGTTGTTATGTTTGTAAGTTTGAGGATTTTGCAAGGCTAAAGAGAAGTCCAAGAGAATATGATTCAGTGCAATTCCATCAAATCAAGGCTCGGTGGCCTTAGATGCAAGCCTTTGCACAAAAAGAGCTTCAAAGGAAAAAGATGATAGGATAGTGCCCTGCAAGCCAGTTCAATTAGCTTGTAATAGATCTATCTTGTATATAACAATCTTTGATTTTATAATAATACGCATGTTTATTTATATATGTATAAGGATAAACAATGGCCAAACTTCATCTCTCGCGAATACATTTAAGCGATTGGTTGAAACCCTGAGATCACTCATGACTATGGGACTATACACTTCAGTACTGAGTGCACTTATCATGAAACAGTCTCAAAGGTCGTGATCTCGAAAGTGTTCCAAGTCATAGATTCATATCGAGACGGGGTATCGAGTGAATCGTCAAGACTTGTACGATTATGCATGATTCACACGGAGTGAATTTGTTGTAGTTTCATGAACAAGGCATTTGAGACCAGTGCATATGACTAGGTGATTCGATGGAGGATCGAATGCGTCGAACGACCCGAACAGAGAAACCCATTGTGGAAGCGCATGACGCATATCGGTGATGGGATGTTTCTCAAAGGATTATAATAGTGTACGATTTAGTCCTATGACTTGAGGTGCTAGGGCGAATTCGGTGCATGAAAGTGCGTACTTAGATCTAGGTATAGGCCACTTAGCTTGGTCATAAAAATGCCTAGGTTGGGTGCGTATGGACATGTACGCGAGTGGTTAGTACCAAGATGGAATCTGTTGACTCATCGTAATGGATGAGAATATTTCCTATACGATTCTTAGATAATGTTTCCAATGAATCTACGGCCGTAGTCGGTGACGGATTTGGAAAGGGGTTTCCAAATTAGGCAGTCACACTGGAACATTATCCTGAATTAGAAAGTATAGTTATCGAGACAAATTTAGAGGTGCCGATCAATTCACACACCCTAAGTCTTGATCGGGAAATTGGTCGACAGAAGGACCGTATATACATGGTAATTATATGAGGTGAGGTTCACTAAATATCAATTCACCTGATGTTGGGCTTCATGGGCTTGTGGCTAGACATCGACCATGAAGTGTGGGTACTCCTGAATTAGTAGAGGAATTGATTCTAGGAGTGGTCAATTAAAGGTAGTTTAATTGATCGGAACAATTTATTGTTCATAAATTAAATCACGAGGTTTCGTGAGCCTGCTGCCAATTGATGGTGAACCCAGAGGGTCACACACAATACAATTGGACGGTGACTGTTCTGTAGGAATATAAAAGGAATTAATTGATTTAAAAGTAATTAAATCAATTAAGTGAATTAAAGTGTTAATTCAAATGGGAGATAAATTAATTAATTGATTTAATTGATTTAAATGACAATTGATTAATTAAACTAAATATTAATTAAGTAATTAATTAATATAGGCTGGATATTTAATTAAGTAATTAATTAAATTAAGGTGGGCTTGCAAGAGATGGACTCCTAAGCCCATTAGGAATCTTGTAACCCTAGGTCTTGAGGAGTGCTTATAAATAGAGCTCTGACAGAACTCAGAGAACTAACACCTAAGCAAAAACCCTAGTCTTCTCTTGCCCTAAGAAATCCGCCCCACCCTGCGCCGCCCAAGCCCTAGCGCCGCCGCCGTGTGCTGCCGTAACACCGCCGCACCGCCGCCGTGAAAGCCCTAGCGTCGCCGCCGCATATCTTCTCCCTCATTCCTTTTGTGCAGAATTTTGATCTGTCAAATAGATCTGCACAATCCTTCATCAACAAACCTCTTAGATCTAGTTCTGAGCCTAAGACTAAGAGGTGTCATCATAATCCAGTTGGTGTGGACTTTTCTCTGGAGGTGAGACGCTTGGATCACTCCAGTGAACCAGAACCTTAATCAGAGTTCAGAATCAGAGTTGGAGGTTTCCACCACCTTGCCTGTGGTGAGGTAAAAATCGAAAACCCCCTTTGTTAGATTATTTCTGTGCTTTGTTTTGTGTCTTTCGTATATATAACTTGGAGATATTATTATGGGACCTGTGGGTGTGCCTTGAAAAATTTTAATTTCCGCACTTTGTTGTATTGACAATCGAGGCATATCCCAACAGTGGTATCAGAGCCAGGTTCATGATTATTATACGAAAGGCTTGAACATAATATGTGTTTATATTATATGTTTAATTATGTATATTAAAACGCATGATAATTATGTTCTGTCGATTGATTCTTACTTGTTATGACTAGATCTACAATTGGGTAAAAATGTTTTTCAGATCTATAGCGTTTTCATAGTTTTTGAAAACTTCAGGACTTTTTGGGCAAAAATCGCAAATTAGGATTTTAATGGGCTAAAAATTCGAAATTTTAGAATCTGGAAATTTCAAAAATTCTGGACTGTTTTCGCAAACTGGTCGCACGCTTTTTGGGGTCATTTTGTAATTTCCGAAAGTTTAGGGACTGTTTTGCAATTACCGAAACTTCAAGGATCTGTTTGGAAAAATCGAAAATTTTCAGAATTCAAAATTTATTTTCTGGAATGCTGGCCGAAACTGCTTTGGGTGTTTTTGTAACTTTTTAAAAGTTTTGGGGTCAAAGTGCAATTTTCGAAAATTGAGGGGCCGAAAATGCAATTTTCAAAAGTTGAAAAACAGAATCTGATTTTCAGCAGGAAAATTTATTTTGTTTACCCGAAAGTTTATTTTGACATAATTAGTAGTGACTAAAAGTAAAAATCAATGGAAGTTAGTTTTAAAAGGATGTTTTAAAATTAAAGAAAGGAGAAAGTAAAATGTTGTTTACATGTTTCTTGCTCTACGTGAACTGTTTACGTAATTTTCGATCGAGCCGAGCCTTGACCTTAGGGTAGATGTGATTGGTTTAATTTAATGTTTGGTTTTTATTAGGGCCTGCGAGCCTTTTATGTTTTTGGGCCAACTTTGAGCCTTTGTAATAGAATAGGGCTTTAATGCTTTCCTAGTCTAGGATGGAGGCCCGTTACAAGCAAGATGGGAGCCCAAGGAGATATGAAGGCCATGTATGCATGGTGATTAATGTAATAGCATAGGCCTGTTTGAGAACCCTTTAGATTGACCAATAGGACCAACATCATGGCTCGATGATGGTCCACATAGGAGGCTCCCGATCGAAAACATATTGTGGTAGAATGCATGCTAGGCTTGTATGGTTTTTAATTTATTTGTCGATTTATATTTAGCTTGTATGTGATGCGCGCTAGAATCTAGATCGTAATAAAAGAATAAAGCATAACTTACACGGTGAGATCTCGAGGAGAGTTAGTATAACTTTCAAACCAGAAATACCCCTCTCGAAATAAAATATTAAGTCATATTGGGTAAACTATAAAATGAAGTTTTATAGATCCAAGCCTTCCATCAATAGGGACTAGTGTATGTTGTCTACTTATCGATAGAGGTGATCCAGAGTCTGGCACCCGAGTCGAAGAAAGGGACAATACACGAAATTCCTCGATTCTTGTTTTTAACTAAACAAGACAAGGGTGGGAACTTGTCGGGATGTGAAAATCGACTGATAACTAGTTACGGGGATTTCATGACCGGGCCTGTTGCTCATCAAGATTGACTGGGTCAGACTTAAACGAGGAGTAACATCTATGATGTAGCAGTGCTAGATAGGTGCGAAAATCGAGGCAAAATAGCTTGAAGGTTGTGGAGTAACACAATTGGTAAAAGTATACCTACCTGGAGAATTACTTGTATGGCCACGAGTCGTGGGTGCAATTAATTGCTGCTGGGACGTCAAGACCTACTAGGAAATAGAATTTCCCGAGCAATCAAAGGGGTGATTGTTTCGACAAAATAGTGGGAGACCTTTTTCGAAACTAAGTCCAACTTCGATAATTATAAGTATTAGACATAAGATCAGTTAGCTTAATGTTGTCTTCTTTCCTATTGTAGATATTAATTACAATGTCTAAGAATCCATTATCTGTTATCCTCGACGCAAACAAATTGAATGGTTCAAACTTTGTCGACTGGCTGAGAAATCTGAGGATAGTCCTAGACTCCGAACGTCGCAGTTATGTGCTCGACACACCCATGCCTGCTGCACCCGCAGCACGAGCTACTGAGGAACAACGAACCACCCATGCTAAAAGGGTTGATGATGATCTTCAGGTTCGTTGCCTCATGCTAGCTTCGATGTCAAACGAACTGCAGAAACAGCATGCTGCTATGCCGCTTGCTAGAGATATGCTTCTCCATCTCCAGCAGATGTTTGGGGAAAGGTCTCGCGCTGAAAGATTCGCGACCTCTAAAGAGTTGTTTAATCTCAAGATGGCTGAGGGAAGCAGTGTAAAAGATCACTGTCTGCGTTTCATCAACTTGGTTGAAAAACTGGGGCGATTGGACGTGGATTTGCACGCTGATCTTAGCACTGACCTCCTTCTCCATACGCTGCCCCGTTCATTTGACCAGTTCGTGTTGAACTTCAATATGGAGGATAGAAACCTCGCTCTTCACGAACTGACCAATTTATTGGTAACGGCAGAATCGACTCTCAAGAAAGAGAAACCTGTAATGATTGCACACCAATCGAAGGCTGCAAAGCCTAAGAAAGGTAAGAAAAAGAAGAAGGTATTTTCTTCAAAGGCAGTCACCAAGGTGGTCGAGAAAAAGCGCAAAAGCCCAGAAGACGAATGTTTCCACTGCAAGAAAGCAGGGCACTGGAAAAGGAACTGCCCAGACTACCTAAAGATGAAATTGGTAGCCAAAGGTATTTTCTTGGTTGAAGTTAATATTTCTATTAACTGTGCATCGTGGGTGTTAGACACCGCAGCAGGTTCTCATATCTGCAATGATTTGCAGGTGATGGGAGCAGTAAGAACCCTGAAGCCCGGGGATAGAATCCTGCGTTTTGGAAACGGAGCTAGGATCGCCGCCGAGGCTATAGGAGACGTGGAATTAGTCTTAGGGAATTTTACTTTAATTTTAAGGGATTGTCTGTACGTACCAAACATTATTAAAAACATCATTTCTATTCCTATGTTAGACATTGATGGTTTTAATTTTTCCATTCAAAATGGATCTTTTTGCATATTTAAAGGTGATTTAATGTATGCTCGTGGTACTTTGATAGATGGTCTATATTCCCTAGAACCTATAAATTCCAACGTCATGCACATTCAATCTAGAAAAAGGAAATATGATAATCAAACTCCACAACTTTGGCACGCTAGACTTGGACATATTTCCAAGAGTAGGATTCAAAAGTTGGTTTCCTCTAAGGCTCTTGAAATAAAGAACTTAGATGGACTCCCGACTTGCGAATCTTGTCTCAAAGGAAAGATGACCAAATCACCCTTCACCGGGAATCCCGAGCGAACCAAACAGACATTGGATCTTATCCATACTGACTTTTGTGGACCATTGAGTGTCAATGCGAGAGGTGGATTCTCTTACTTCGTAACATTCACCGACGATTTTAGTCGTTATGGATATGTGTATCTTATGACACACAAATCCGAAACCTTTGAGAAATTCAAAGAGTTTCGAATGGAAGTAGAGAACCAACTTGGACATAGTATTAAAGCACTTCGTTCTGATAGAGGTGGTGAGTATTTAAGCCAAGAATTCCTTGATTATCTAAAAGAGAATGGAATTCTCGCACAGCGAACTCCCCCTAGGACACCTCAACTCAATGGAGTGTCTGAGCGGAGGAACCGGACTTTGTTAGACATGGTTCGTTCCATGATGAGCTTTGCTGACCTTCCCTTTTCGTTTTGGGGCTTAGCCCTATTAACTGCTTCGAAGATACTAAACATAGTACCTTCAAAGTCAGTGCCAACAACGCCGCACCAAGTATGGTATGGTAAAGCACCCGTGTATTCGTTCTTACGAGTATGGGGATTTCCTGCGTATGTAAAGAACAAGAAGGGAGATAAGCTAGATAGTAGATCTAGTTTGTGCAAATTTGTGGGTTATCCAAAGGACTCTATTGGATACCTGTTCTTCGATCCTAAAGAACGTAATACGTTCGTATCTAGGAACGCCCACTTCTTGGAAGAGGATTTCCTCACCAACCGAAATGGGACAATCGTAGAACTTGATGAAGTCCAAGAATCGGACCCATCCCCACAAACAGTGGGAGCTGAACCAGAATTAACTGAACCTACTAGTACACCTATGCTTCGAAGGTCTAATCGAATTCGTAAGGAGCCAGAGCGATTTGGTCTCATTCACGAAAACGAGAAAGTTGATGCTGATCCAAGGACCTATCAAGAAGCGATGTCTGACATAGATTCGGGTGCGTGGCTCGAAGCCATGCAATCCGAAATGGATTCCATGCATTCCAACAAGGTTTGGACCTTGGTCGATCCACCTGAGGGAACTATCCCTGTAGGATGTAAATGGATCTTCAAGCGTAAGCTTGGAATGAATGGAGAGGTAATTACTCATAAAGCTCGCTTAGTGGCGAAAGGGTATTCTCAAAGGCCTGGTATAGACTATGAGGAAACCTTCTCTCCCGTGGCGATGTCAAAATCCATTCGGATATTACTTGCTATAGCCGCGTGGCATGACTACGAAATATGGCAAATGGACGTAAAGACCGCCTTTCTCAATGGAGACATTGATAAGGAGATCTTTATGCAACAACCTGAAGGTTTTGCGTCCGAAGGAAGTGAGCACAAACTGTGTAAGCTTCAAAGGTCAATCTATGGCCTCAAACAGGCGTCCCGAACCTGGAACATACGATTTGATGAGACAGTCAAAGCTTTTGGCTTTATCAAAAACGTATATGAACCTTGTGTGTACAAAAGGAATAGTGGGAGCTCAATACAATTCATTGTTTTGTACGTCGATGACATTTTGTTAATCGGAGACGATATCAAGATGTTAGCGCAGACTAAAGCGTGGTTATCCGCGCAGTTCTCTATGAAAGATATGGGAGACGCATCTTACGTATTGGGAATACGTATCTATAGGGATAGATCGAAGAAGATGATAGGACTCTCCCAATCTCAGTACATCAACACGATCTTGAAGAGATTTAGTATGGAAGAATCTAAGAAAGGATTTGTTCCAATGAGACATGGTATCTCTCTTTCTAAGTCTATGTGCCCTACAACCGACGAAGAAAAGACGAGAATGTCTATCATACCTTATGCCTCTGCTATAGGGAGTATAATGTATGCAATGTTGTGTACTCGACCAGACGTAGCACACGCTCTAAGTGTAACGAGCCGCTATCAGTCAAATCCAGGCGAGAAGCACTGGACTGCCGTAAAAGCAATCCTAAAGTACCTGCGAAGGACTAAGGATATGTTTTTGGTCTACGGTGGTAGTGGAGAACTGAAACTTGAAGGATTCACTGATTCGAGTTTCCAGTCTGACGTGGATGATTTCAAATCCAACTCTGGATACATATTCCGCCTCAATGGAGGAGCGGTCAGTTGGAAAAGCTGTAAACAGTCTACCACTGCCGACTCAACCACAGAAGCAGAATATATCGCAGCATCAGATGCAGCAAAAGAAAGTGTATGGATGAGAAACTTCGTCCAGGAATTGGATGTTGTTCCTAGCATTGCTGAACCTGTAGTCGTCTTTTGTGACAACAACGGGGCAATAGCTCAAGCAAAGGAGCCGAGATCACACCATCAATCCAAACACGTACTGAGGAAGTACCACGTGATCAGAGAGATCATTGGTAGAGGAGATATGCATATGGAGTATGTCAAATCAGAAGACAACATAGCTGACCCACTAACTAAGCCACTTTCGCAAAAGGTATTCGAGGGACATCTAGATAAGATGGGTCTAAGAAACGTTTGTGAATGGCTTTAGGGCAAGTGGGAGATTGATAGGATAGTGCCCTGCAAGCCAGTTCAATTAGCTTGTAATAGATCTACCTTGTATATAACAATCTTTGATTTTATAATAATACGCATGTTTATTTATATATGTATAAGGATAAACAATGGCCAAACTTCATCTCTCGCGAATACATTTAAGCGATTGGTTGAAACCCTGAGATCACTCATGACTATGGGACTATACACTTCAGTACTGAGTGCACTTATCATGAAACAGTCTCAAAGGTCGTGATCTCGAAAATGTCCCAAGTCATAGATTCATATCGAGACGGGGTATCGAGTGAATCGTCAAGACTTGTACGATTATGCATGATTCACACGGAGTGAATTTGTTGTAGTTTCATGAACAAGGCATTTGAGACCAGTGCATATGACTAGGTGATTCGATGGAGGATCGAATGCATCGAACGACCCGAACAGAGAAACCCATTGTGGAAGCGCATGACGCATATCGGTGATGGGATGTTTCTCAAAGGATTATAATAGTGTACGATTTAGTCCTATGACTTGAGGTGCTAGGGCGAATTCGGTGCATGAAAGTGCGTACTTAGATCTAGGTATAGGCCACTTAGCTTGGTCATAAAAATGCCTAGGTTGGGTGCGTATGGACATGTACGCGAGTGGTTAGTACCAAGATGGAATCTGTTGACTCATCGTAATGGATGAGAATATTTCCTATACGATTCTTAGATAATGTTTCCAATGAATCTACGGCCGTAGTCGGTGACGGATTTGGAAAGGGGTTTCCAAATTAGGCAGTCACACTGGAACATTATCCTGAATTAGAAAGTATAGTTATCGAGACAAATTTAGAGGTGCCGATCAATTCACACACCCTAAGTCTTGATCGGGAAATTGGTCGACAGAAGGACCGTATGTACATGGTAATTATATGAGGTGAGGTTCACTAAATATCAATTCACCTGATGTTGGGCTTCATGGGCTTGTGGCTAGACATCAACCATGAAGTGTGGGTACTCCTGAATTAGTAGAGGAATTGATTCTAGGAGTGGTCAATTAAAGGTAGTTTAATTGATCGGAACAATTTATTGTTCATAAATTAAATCACGAGGTTTCGTGAGCCTGCTGCCAATTGATGGTGAACCTAGAGGGTCACACACAATACAATTGGACGGTGACTGTTCTGTAGGAATATAAAAGGAATTAATTGATTTAAAAGTAATTAAATCAATTAAGTGAATTAAAGTGTTAATTCAAATGGGAGATAAATTAATTAATTGATTTAATTGATTTAAATGACAATTGATTAATTAAACTAAATATTAATTAAGTAATTAATTAATATGGGCTGGATATTTAATTAAGTAATTAATTAAGTTAAGGTGGGCTTGCAAGAGATGGACTCCTAAGCCCATTAGGAATCTTGTAACCCTAGGTCTTGAGGAGTGCTTATAAATAGAGCTCTGACAGAACTCAGAGAACTAACACCTAAGCAAAAACCCTAGTCTTCTCTTGCCCTAAGAAATCCGCCCCACCCTGCGCCGCCCAAGCCCTAGCGCCGCCGCCGTGTGCTGCCGTAACACCGCCGCACCGCCGCCGTGAAAGCCCTAGCGTCGCCGCCGCATATCTTCTCCCTCATTCCTTTTGTGCAGAATTTTGATCTGTCAAATAGATCTGCACAATCCTTCATCAACAAACCTCTTAGATCTAGTTCTGAGCCTAAGACTAAGAGGTGTCATCATAATCCAGTTGGTGTGGACTTTTCTCTGGAGGTGAGACGCTTGGATCACTCCAGTGAACCAGAACCTTAATCAGAGTTCAGAATCAGAGTTGGAGGTTTCCACCACCTTGCCTGTGGTGAGGTAAAAATCGAAAACCCCCTTTGTTAGATTATTTCTGTGCTTTGTTTTGTGTCTTTCGTATATATAACTTGGAGATATTATTATGGGACCTGTGGGTGTGCCTTGAAAAATTTTAATTTCCGCACTTTGTTGTATTGACAATCGAGGCATATCCCAACAAAAGAACTCGAAGCAAATTGTACCAGAATGTAGATAGTTGCAAACTAAAACATGCACAACTATACCATGGATGATTCAAATGAATTGAATATTTAGTATGTTATAAATGAAGGAGTTAGCTACGCTACAGACTTTACGGATCCACAATCGGAGTTCGGAATCAAAAGATACGCTGCTCGGAAGGAATTGTGGCAGATCGCATCTCACCGCGGCGAGAATCCACCTCACCGCGGGGAGACCCCTGTGACGGCCCGGCTCCGCGGGTCCGTCGGATGACGGTCGAAATTTTTATTTTTTTTTTGAAAAAGTGTTAAAAAGAGCGAAGCTTTTTTTTTTTTAGAAAAAAGAAACAATAAATTAAAGGTCTGAAAGCGGAAGCGGTTTAAATAAAATAAGAACAATTTAAATTACTAAGGTTTTTTTTTTATTTTTTTTTTCGGACAAATAAAATCAATTTTCATAGTAGAGTTTTAAAGCGAAAGCATTTAATTACAATATATCAAAATATTTTCTCATACTCAACCGAGAGTGATAAATAAGTAATTTATGAAAATCTTGTCTCTTTTGCAAAAATATAAATCATCTTTAACGATTCAAATATTCTGAGCAAGATTTTAACAAAATCGAAAAAGAGCATAAATCGACCACAAAATATTACTACTCTCCCGAATACTAGGGTGGGACCGCAACCGTGATGACATAATCGCAACTCGATTATTATTTCCAGAACACCTGAAACTGAAAAGAGTGAAACATAGAACGCATAAGTTGATCGTCCAACTTAGTGAGGCTATGTGCGAATTGCATGGTGATGTGTGAATGCAACATATTATATAACATAAGCATGTTATCAAGCAAATAAACATATATTCAAGACGGAAGAAACACGGAATTCACATAACCAACAATTGCTGATGCCGTCCTCCACGTACCCTCCATCCTCAGTCTGATGTCCATCCAAACTCACCAAGTAAGGAGCGACCTTACTATCTGAAATGCATTGAAATGTCTTTGCCGGAGTTCGTCCTTACGCCTCAAGTGTTCCTCCCCACTTGGGTTGTAAGGCCAGGTCTACGGGTAACCGTGACAATCCTGCCGGCCCTTGCTGACCAAGTTGCCATCGGGTCCATATACCAAACAAATAGGGCCCACATAAAATCGAAAACAAACGGAAACACATAATCGAAGACAAACGGAAACATAACATATCAAACATAAACATATTATCAACATTTAACAACTTATAAGATGCAATTTTAGGTGTCATGATAGTTTAGTAAAATGTATTTGCAACTAATAGATTCAGATGTAGCTGAATTGGATTATCATGTTGATATACTTAGGATTTCATGCGAGTAATGTCGACATAACAAGTCCAATCTATACGTGACAACATGCAATAAAAATTAGAATATAACAAATGCTTAAACTCGACCTACTAGCATATTAGACTGACACACAAATGAACACACATCGCTCACCTTTGTCGCTTAGTATAGCGACTAAAACTCCACAAATTAAGCGTATTCGAAGCCTGAGCAAGTACGTATACGACTTAGAATGTATCTAACAACCTTACTAAAACGTAACTAATGAAAATTCTACATAAGGATATCCTAAACTAACACATCGCACAAAAGTACTTAGAACTTACGACATCAACTTCAATTAAGAGAAATTATTTTCAAAACTCGAAATACTAATTTCATAAAACTGTGCCAAATTAGCAAATGTTTCCTTTATTTTTCAGATTTACAAAACAGCCCCTAAACTTTTATAAACATCCATTTTTCCAAAACAAATTGCAACAAACTTTAAATTAAAAGATTTTTAACTAAACCCATATCGAAAATCAAATAAAAATATTAAGTATCTTGTTACTTCAAAAATCAAATCTTTAAAAATCCCACAAGTTTAAAACTTTTCAAAAATGCCCTCATAATTTTGAAAAACTTAATCAAATCAACTTTCTTGAAAAATAATTCAAGATCCAAATCTAAGCAGTATTTAAAAATAATCAAGCAAAATTTTCACTATAAAACTGAGATTAAAAATAAGTTTTAATAACTTCACCAACTAACAATGAGAAATAAAATTTCTTTTATCATAAATTTTCTTCGGTAAAATTTACAATTTTCAATCTTAAAACAAAAGTGAACAAAGCACTAAATCAATTTAATTAATCAAAAGTTTATTAAAGTAACTATGTAAAAACAGCGACAAAACAACACCTTTACCCCCTTATTTTCAGATTTACAAAAAAAACCCCAATTTTTTCAAAAACTCCTATTTTTGCAAAATATCGAAACAAACCAAGCTAAGTGGCCTATACCTAGATCTAAGTACGCACTTTCATGCACCGAATTCGCCCTAGCACCTCAAGTCAAAGGACTAAATCGTACACTATTATAATCCTTGAGAAACATCCCATCACCGATATGCGACATGCGCTTCCACAATGGGTTTCTCTGTTCGGGTCGTTCGATGCGTTCAATCCTCCATTGAACCACATACTCATATGCACTGGCCTCAAATGCCTTGCTCATGAAACGCTACAAATTCACTCCATGTGAATCATGCATACTTGTACAAGTCTTGGCGATTCCTACGATACCCCATCTCGTTTCGGAATCTATGACTTGGAACAGTTTTAAGATTACGACCTTTGAGACTGTTTCATGATTGCAATCAGTACTGAAGTGAATCGTCCCATAGTCAAATGTAATCTAAGGGTTTCAACCAATCGCTTAAATGTATTCGCGAGAGATGAAGTTGGCCATTGTTTATCCTTATACTCGTATAAATAAACGTGCGTACTAACTCATTTATACTAAAGAAAGATAATGATAGTTCCAGTACAAGCTAAATGTATTGGCTTGCAGGGCACTATTCCATCAATTGGCACTTTGCACCCTCAAAACTTGAAAATTTCGCACTTTGTACCTCTAAAATAGAATTAGCACTTAACACCCTCTAATTAAGAACAAATAAGCAACTTCCACCCCCGAAACACAATAAATGGGCAATTTGCACCCCAAAATATAAAATTAACACTTAACACCCTCAAATTAAAAAAACTCAAACCCCTAATTTTTTTCGTCAAAGTTGACTATTGGAGTGAAAAAAATCTAGCAAAATAGGTAATTCATTTTTTTCCTTAAATTATGCAAAATACAATTATAAATATTCGAATACTCATTTCTCTCTCCATCTTTCTTTTCAACAATAAAACCATAATATAACTAAATAAAGTACAAGTAAACTTCTCGAAGATTCTCAAAGACTCATTGTCTACTTCAAAATATCAAAGACCCATAAATTATTACCTATTTTGCCTTAAATTTTTTTCACCCTAATGGTCATCTTTGCCGGAAAAAACGAGGGGTTTGAATTTTTTATTTTTTTTTCTAATTTGAGGGTGTTAAGTGTTAATTTTGTGTTTTGGGGTGTAAAGTGTTCATTTACTGTGTTTCGGGGGTGCAAGTTGTTGATTTGTTCTTAATTAGGGAGTGTTAAGTGCTAATTTTATTTTGGGGGTGCAAAGTGCCAAAGATTTACAATAGAATTACCTATTTTGCCCTTGAGTTTTTGCTTGAAAATAATAGAGGGTGCAAAGTGCTGCATTTTTCATATTTCGAGGGTGCAAAGTGCTAAATCTAAGTTTCGGGGGTGCAAAGTGCCTATTTCCCATGTTTCGAGGGTACAAAGTTCAAAAAACCCGAATAAAACTGGTTTTTGAGTGAAGGGCTAATGTTGATGAAGAAGAGACCTGATGTAATTATTGGCGATGACCGGTAGGTGAAAATTTACACCGACACCGTTGTTAAGTATGAACAAAGAAAGTATTTTCTATATTTAAGAAAATTAATTACAAAGCTCCTCAATTAGTGTGTTGATTTGTAATATTTGTGACATAATTTTATCAATATTTGTTTTTATAAATATTTGTTTTTAATTTTATGACATAATTTCTTATTAAAAGTTTTTATAAAATATTTGTTTCCAACTATATATTTTTAGGACAAAGAGTATCAATATTTGAAAGACAAATCGACATCCTATGCAAATTTTATTTTGGATATTAGACTTGTATACGTAATTATATTTTAAAATTTATTAGTTTCTTAATTTGTTGTATTTTTAACTTATATTTTTTATATATTTAATTAATTAAATATCATCATATTATATTTATATGAGCTTACTAATTAGTATCATATTACCATCATGATATAAATCAGATAAATATTATATGGTTTAATTTAAATATATTCTAAGTTTTGTATATTTTTAATTAATTGTAGGATAATTTTTAAATTTTATGCATATTGTATATACTTTAAAATTAAATATAACTATTATCATTATAATGTCATCCGGTCCGATCAGTGATCCTATTAAATCATTGAATAATCGACTCACTGGTTCATTGTCTGATCCAATTCTAAAAGCAGTAATTAATACCAGATGGGTCCTATCTCTCAAAATCCTAAATTGTTAAATTTCAAAATAGGAAAAAAAAAATGAAAAAATTCAACAACTTTGGCCGTAAATACGCAGATCGCAAAATATCTGCGAAAATATATACACAGTGTTCTGTCTCTACACATTTGAGTCGAGATCCATGTCTTCTTGTGTACTCGCAGTTCCTGTGTTAATTCTAACAATATTTCTATCATCACATTTCGTGGTTTCAATTTCGTCTCCGTTTGCCATTGGATCTCGTTCAATTCTACGATCAATCGACGAAAATCATAAAGCGGGGATTCAAGATTATGTTGTCGAATTAAACGCCACGAATTTCGGTTCAGTATTGAAAGAAACCCCCGCTACTTACGCTGTGGTTGAGTTCTTCGCTAACTGGTCAGTTCACTCCCTGTTTCTATTAATTTGATAATTACTTTCTTTTGTTGTTCGATTAAACTGGAATGTGTGCTGTTTTTAAGTAACTTTTCCTTTTTTTTGTTTGTGTGATTTAAATTGAGGACTTATTTAGTTGGAATTGGTTTCAGATATCAAGGAAGTGTTGAGATAGAAAGAACTTGATTTGACCTTTTTTCTGTGTTTACACATATATCTGCCCTTGTTATGTAAATATATTAACAGTCAAATTTATTGTGGCCACAACTATATAATTAAAGCTTGTGCTTTGCTACAATTTCCTAACTTCTCTGGTTTTATATAGGTGGAATTGGTTTTCAGATATCATGAGAATGAAAGAAAAAGCTTGAGTTTGACCTTGTGATTGTCAATATGCTAGGTGTTTATATAGGTGTCCAGAACAGTCAAAGTTATTGTAGATGCAATCATGTCATTGAATTTTGTGGTTTGTTACAATTTTCCTAATACCTCTCATTGTTTTTGCAGGTGTCCTGCTTGTAGAAATTACAAGGTGTGTTGAGATTGAATAAATATTGTTATGTTTTTTATCTACTAACTGTATTTCTCACAAGGAAACTTGCAATTGGCAGCCACAATATGAAAAGGTTGCAAAACTTTTTAACGGACCAGATGCCATCCATCCAGGGATTATATTCATGACAAGGGTAGATTGTGCTTTGAAGGTACTTTTCTATGCTTCCTTATTTCTTCATGGAAAAGAGATGCTATTTAGGGAAATTTTTTATGCAAACAAATGGTCTCGCTTTTCAGTGTTGTGTGTGGTTATGTAACAGATACTTTTTGCCATTATCAATAAATTTTTATATGTTAATAAACAAAAGACTCGTGAAGTATTCATCTCCAAGCAATCAGTAGAATGCTAAGGAATACTTAAGAACCAGACAAGTATTTCTTTTTTCCTTTTCTTTATTAGTTTCATCTTTGATGAAGATTCTTACCAGAAGCAGAAAAATTAAAATATAATGATGTGTAGTGATATGGGCCATGATCCTCATGGATTAAGTCATTGTATTAATTGGAATTAGAGTTTGGTAAATATTTCGTTTTTGGCCATAGAACACTATAACCATAGAATATACTGTTCATGGATTATATTTAGTCCAAATTTTATATTTCCAAGGATCTTTTAGTTAGTTTTCAAGTTTCAAAACCCACAGAGGACTGGAGTTTAAACCAACTGGACAAGTTCTCAGGCTAGTTCTAATCATATAACTGTGTAGAACAATAAACTGTTCAATTATGCCATAACTTTTCGACTCGTGATTGTGTAACGGTCTTAAATCCATTTATGCCACACTCCTTTGCCGCTATGATTCTCAAATTTCTATCTCTGGTGAGTTGAGTCTTCTCGGAGATAGAAGAAGAATATGACATCTTGCTTAGCTATGTTGTGAAGAAACCAAAGAAATCATGAAAATCAGTACAATCACATAAAGAAAAATGATTTCAACAAGTGCAGTATTCATCGATCAACCTTTTCCAACTTTTGGCTGTCAACCTTGCTTGTATTTTCCCAAATGGCTTCAACAAAGCATTGGCGATACATTCCCCTGGCCTATAATGAGATTAATAGATTAGATTACTATTCTATAACGACTTGAGGAAGTCGTAGCGAGTGAATAATTTTCTTTTAATAGCTGGAGAGGGTTTAGATCCTATCTTGTAAAATTGAATTATCCACATTTAATCAGCTCTTGTACATAAAAGGTATATATTACACAATTATGATGAGGCTCAAACTGTTGAACTGGCACAGTCTATTTACTAAGTGATGAGCAGTCTTGGATATAATGCTACTTTCTGGTGATATCTCACCTTCCTGTCTGAAAGTTACAGAGTACAATAGAAATTCAATGTCCTATTTAGAGAAAGGAAAAATTTCATCTTTGGTTGGGCCAAATATTTACTTTGACAAATTGAAAAGAATTAATTGTGGACATATGCAAAACTGGTGATGAATAGTATTATGATGAATGTATATACATATCCAATGGACTTTTTCAGATGTTAAATTAATTCTAATATAATGTGTTAGATTATCAATCTATTTGCAGTGTTTTGAGATTCTACCTAAGTGGCCTATTAATACTTGTATATTGAGGGCAGTCTTGATGCAATAGTTACAGCTGCTCATTGTGACCTCGGGGTCAGTGGTTGGAGTTTTGGAAATAAACTCTTTAATTTATGGGTAAGGTTGCGTACTTAGTATTACCATCCTTGACCTGAATTGAGAGAGCCTCGTGAGCTTATAGTAGGTTGAGTCCTTACTTCCTCCTTATCCTGGATGCTCTTATAATTTAGAGATTGGGGCGAAAGGGTGATAGATAAAACTTGGGAAATACTGCCTTAAGTGAGGCTTCCACAGATTTATGAGGACAAGTCAGTCCACCTACATCCTATCTCACTACTTATGTGTTAATTTGTTTCAAGGATATATGTACTTCATCTAGGCAGAGGCACTAACTATAACTATGGCTACTGAACCTTTCAAGAATAATGCAAAAATTACATGTATTATCAGTTACATTGCATATTAGGAAACACAAATGTAAACCTGCACTGGTAAAGAAATTCGGGCTTCATCCATAAGTATGTGTAGGGTCTTCATGACGTATGGTCATACTTTGAGGGCTATTTTGCATCTGTAGCTATTAGCTGCATTAAATGTTTACTGAACAAATTAATCTAAAGGAAAATCCTTGCCTATTTGTAATTAAAGTTTCTTGATCAATTCAATAAAACTTAAGTTGACCAAATTAGCTTTCTTTATTTTTTTTTTTCCCAGTTCGTTGTAGTGTTTAGTATGTGTCATACAAACATAATTCTCCTTTTCTTATTTTTACAGTGTTTTTCCTTATTACTAATCACCCCATCCCCGCCATGAGGTCACTTTTTTAACATCTCATAAGCTTACTTTTTTCTAAATGACAAATGCCTTAGGATTTTATTTACCCTGGCTAAAACTATCAAATGTAAAACCAAAACTCAAACCTCAAAGATATCCTTTACGGTTGTAACTGAAGATTTCTATTTCTCTTATAAATAATGGATAGTAGCACCAGGCCTTGACTATGTAAAACCAAAATCTCCATAAGCTTCTTCTAAATAAGATGAGCAATGGTGTAGAATATTCATTTCTATTGAGGTTATATTTAAGGTTGGAGCTCTGGAATTTTCATTTGCTTTGACTATACCGTGATGGACAAGACAGCAATATTGATATTGTAAATCTTCACATGTGATCTTCTCAACAGATTCTTAATTTTCTAAATATATCTTAAAGTGAGCCATGGCCAATAACATCTTTGGAGAAAAGATTCTCAATTGATCACCTCCTTATCTTTTGGAAACAACTTGCAGCATGACCAATCCAGCTTGATTACTGGGATTGTTTGATTTTTAATTTGTTTTATGATTCTTGCAACATGTGCTGATTGTTTCCTTTATTTCATTATAATGTACCCGAGTTTCTGAATTTTATTAATTCTGTGTTTGATTATAGCAATTTACTTAATTTGGGCAGCCTTTGTTCTTGATTTTATCCCTCTTTACTTGCTTGGCAGCACAGGTAAACACTGATCTTTGTAATAAGTTCTCTGTTTCGTACTATCCTATGCTTCTGTGGGGTCCACCCTCTAAGTTTGTGTCGGGGAGCTGGGACCCAAAGCAAGAAAAGAGTGAAATACGTTCTATAGATGATGGACGGACAGCTGATCGATTGTTAAGTTGGATTAACAAGCAAATTAGCAGGTATCAAATATAAATCTTAATGCTAGCAGCTATTTTAAAGTGGAAGTTGCCCCTTGGGTTCATATATTTGTGACCTATGTAACTATGTTCGAATTTGTGAATCATAGCGTGCATGTATATTTGGACCATCATTGACTTTAATTTTATTTCTGGTTTTAATATTGATTTTTTTTTATGTTACTCTTATGTCCACAGCTCATACAGCTTGGATGATCAAAAGTACGAGAACGATCATCTTCAGACAAATGCTTCAGATCCTGGACAGGTCCTTTAAAGAGCATGTTCTGAATGTTTAACTAAAAATGCAATAAGAAATTTCTCCTTATGATGTCCCATTCTGACTTGTCCTTATATGTTTTTGGAGAAAGATTGCTCGTGCTATATATGATGTAGAGGAGGCAACATCTACTGCTTTTGACATAATCTTAGAGCACAAGGTTATATATGATCATCATATTTTTATTTTCGGCCTGACTTTTACTTTAATTCAACATTTACTGATTAAAATAAATTCTGTATAGATGATCAAATCAGAAAATCGAGCATCACTTGTAAAATTCTTTCAGCTTCTAGTCGTCCATCACCCATCTAGAAGGTCAGCATTCGCTCTTTCTTTTTACCCCTGATTGTTGATTGATTGAGGGCTTCTTTCTTAATATAGAATTGGATGTCGTCTGTTAGGTGCCGCAAGGGAACTGCAGAAATACTTGTAGATTTTGACGATATTTCTGAAAACAAGAAGGAAGCTGGGATTGTTGGGGAGAAAGGCACATTTAAGAATTATCATATTTGTGGAAAAGATGTTCCTCGTGGATATTGGGTATGTATATTAGTTATTCAACTGCATTCCATATTATCTGACTTTGCTTACATAATATAGTTTACTATATTACTATTACTTCCAGTCTTCCACATCTATTAAATTAATGGCGCATAGTGCAAAGGCTTCTCGGGGCTATAGCGCAGCACACACTTTTTGGACTTGAAGCCTCCGAACGATATGTCTGTTTAACATTGCTGTTTAAAGTCATGGCGCTAGAGCGCAAGGGTTGCGCCTCGCCACGAAGCACACTATAGTTCGCCCTATTGAGGCTATCAACTACTATTCTTGTGATGATGGTCTGTCAAATTGAGCAGAATTTGGAGTTTTGAGTTTTCAGATTTTTCTCCAAGTCCCTGAAACTCACCCTTTCTTAGAGAAGTATATGGCATCACACGTATTAAGTATCCAACTCATCTAAGTTAGAAGAGATATCAAATATTTTATTACTCAACACGTCTCTTCACGTGGAGGTGGTATACCTATTACTTAATACCACACGTGGAACCATTATTTTAGATATGGGTGGCGGGGGAGATTCAAATACAGGACCTCTTCTTGGTCCGGTTTTGATACCTATTGGGTTTCCAACATGTTTCCTTGAATTCCAACATTTGAAAGCACGTCTAATACATATTTTAGCATTTTCAAATTCCCCAAAACCTACAATAGCCCACATTCCTCAAATTTACAATGTTAAACCTTGAAATTAAAGGTGATCTAAACAGAACCTTGAGTTCTTGAACACACTAAAATATATCCCCGAAGACAAAAGAAAAAGAAAGAAGAGTGGAAAAACCCCGATATCCTATCTCTACAGCAATACAACCATCATTGGGGTATTCACTCAAATGCATATTTCTTTATTAGTTAAAATAGGTGATGAGGACATCAACTCTAGCAAAATTAAAGTTTATCATAGAAAGAGGTTCAAGAGGAAGAATTCAAATTCATCCCTTTCCTTATGGATGGAATAAAATTCAAGTTAAATTGATCATTCAAGAAGTCAAGTTCAGATTTCAATAATTCTTGGAATTACTAACCAAGACTAGTCAATCAGTTGATCATCCTTGGAGTTTACAGAGAGTCTATTCATTTAGGATATATGTATTAAGATTTATTCTAGATACATGTATTCATGCATTTGGATTAAATATCCTAGGGAAATGTGAGAGTCTATTATAAATGCACTTAGAAGTCCGCATAATCTATTAATCATGGAAGGTTTATTTTTACCTATAAATAGGGATGTAATTGCCATTATGCAATATATCTATGAAGTTTATGAATAAAATCTGCTTTAGAAACATTGTTTCTTCTTCCTGTGAAAGGAACTTAATGGTGCGAAGCCTTGGGTGTGAAGCCCCTGGAGTGATTCCAGTTTCTTTATTTGTTTTCTAAAATTAATTTCCTTATCCCTTCTTTCTGCCCCTAATTCAAATCTCTACATAAACCAAGCCTAACCTAGAGGAGTCCGCACAAACAAAAGAACTGCTTAGTTGCTGAATTCTTCAAGGAAGTACTGCGGGTATTAAATATTTTTCTAATTTTTACATGCATATTTTCCTAATATAATTCTTTTATGTACATGGGTGCAAGTAGTTTTCTTAAAGATTTCATGGTTTGATTAGTTTTACTATTAATCTTGGCAAATAAGTCTTATGCTGCATCAATAGGTGTCTTTTTCAATTTTAGGAAAATTATGGATTGTCACTCGTTTTTGACTTCTGCAAATGTGGTCTATGTGGCACCTCATGTTATAGTTTATTTCTACTATAAAATTCACAGAACAATTTGAAATAAACAACTTCCAAATCTATCTCTATTACAGTACACGGTCTCTTAAAATGCCACAAGACTGCAAATCTGGTTTTTGTTAAAGCATTTCACATCTCCTGTTAAACATAGAGTCTTCAACTCCTTTGGTCACAATTAAAATGTGCCGCTGAGATATTTTGCTTTCCCAATATTCTGCAATCAAGGTGTCGGTTCATGAAATCAACTCCTGTGGCCAATCCAATAAACTAACATGGCCAGCTCAGTAGATTGTCCTAGAAAACTCTCAGATTTAAGGTAAATAGGTGTCACTTGAATAGTTTAGTGGAGCTGACTTTTTATGATTTACTATCCCAATCTAAACCAACAAACATAAATAGAAATATGTAGATACTTAATTTTCTTCAGTGTACCTGTCATTAGTATTATTATAATTGTGTTCATTGTTTATGTCATTATATCATCTTGGAGTTTAATATGTGATTACATATCAACCCAGTATTGCTATTTAAATTCATATAACTACAAAATTCTCTTATATAGGTAACATAAAAATCTTGCCATCTTGGTGTCCATTTTTTTAGTGTAGAATTTTCTATGGACAAGGTTTGATCTAAATAGAACTTTATTAAGTGAAATAGTCATATCTTGTGACGGATATAGTACTCTCATTTTCGATCTAAGCTTGATCACAAATAACTATCAAATATCCAGATTCCAGAATCTAGATTAGCTAGAGCTTTTTCTTTTTCTTTTTCCTCTAATTTGAGCTGGAGCTTGAACCTATAATTTTTTTTAGCATTTGAATTGGTTCAGTTCGTGGAGCTCCATTTGGTGCATTGTTCCAACTTTTTTGATGTTGTTTTTTTTTATTTTATATTTTATTTATTTGGATGCTGGATAGGAGAGGTGTTTAAAGCATCATATATATGGCAGATAAATGTCACTTTGAATTGTGTCTGAAGGAAGAGATTAGAATTACTTTTAGGGATAGCCTCCTTGTACATTGCATGTCTAAGCACAAATCAACCGAGATTCCTATAAAGTGCATCATGAATATGAGGTTTTAACTGCTCAATGTGGTTCCGTATTGGACCTAAGTTGTTCTAACTGCATGTTTTTCGCACCCTTTATTAGTTTACTCATTGACTCACATTTTTAGAGGAATTTATCATCATGCACCAGTTTTAAATGAAAACACCTAAAATTGCTGGAGTAGGAAACTAAGGAACAAAGAATCAGCAGCAAGCAAATAACTCTTGACCTATGCATCTTGACTATGCAAAATTCAGAGAGTCCTAAAAGGGACCTTACTCATAATTCACCTCTGGAGTAGGTTTTCCAACTTTTGTTGGCGGCTATCTTAAAAATTGCATTCCATTGAAATCTTAAACCAGGAAATAAAATACATAGTTAACCATATAGAGTTTACAACTTGATCACTGCTGCAATTATATGCTAATTTGAGAGCAATGTGGCTGCATTTTTGCTAAACACTCTCCCTCAAAATGGTAAGTAGATTTTAGCCATTCTCGACTTGCTTCTTAAATATTCAAAGTGAGCCATTGCAATTCTGTCGTGAAGATATCAGCTTATTGTTAAATGAGTTGTTACGGAAGGAGTAGTCATCTTTTATTTAGCTCTCTAACGAAGTGCATGTATACTTCTACATGCTTGGGGTGCTCATGTTCACAAAACACTTTTATAAGAGATGTGGATTCTAGTTTAAGTTCCTTAAACAACTTATGCACCCATATAATATCCCATATTCCCAGACCCATAGCGTTTTGCACTGACCTGGCACTTTGCTTTTGCCTCCTCCAAATGACCAAATTGCCTCCTATAAAAGAATATTATTGTTTCAACAGTCTCCTATATGTGATTAACCACCTCGGTACGGTTTCTCCCTTTTTATTAAGATTTTTGTGTCGACCAGCATTGGATGGTAGTCTTTCTAACTGAGGAGACTTCAGTAAAAATAGTTTTAAAATCAACATCCTCTAGATCGATCTTCTTCATTAATCACAGTATGCAAACTTTCCTCTAAGGAACAAAGTGGCTTTTTTCCGGGAATCCTTCCACTTACTTCATCAAAATTTGGATTTAGCCCAAGAAGAAATTCAATTACACAATCCTCTTTAGCCCAATTTGACAAACTTTCCTCTAAGGAACAAAGTGGCTTTTTTCCGGGAATCCTTCCACTAACTTCATCAAAATTTGGATTTAGCCCAAGAAGAAATTCAATTACACAATCCTCTTCTAAAATCTCAGCAATTTGATTAGCGACTTTAGTATTCTTAATTTCAAATTGTTGGTGAAGATATAGCTCCTGTCATATGTAGAAATATGAGATAAAACTCATTGATTTTTCATATATACTGAAAAGAATTTACATCGATATATATACAAGAATAAGAACAGTACATAAGGAAACTAAATCACTCTAATCTAGTAAATGATACAAATCTCAGCAAATCCTTAAGAATCTGGTGAGAATAACTGATATTCACACTCCCCCTCAAGCTAGGTTGTAGATGTTGAGTAAACCTAGCTTGGAAGTAAAGTCTTCAAATGTCTTCCATGGTAGGGCTTTAGTTAGGATGTCTGCTGTTTGTTGGCTGGTTGGGACATACAAAAGTGATATGGTGTTGTTTTCGATCTTTGTTTGATAAAGTGTCGATCGATTTCAACATGTTTTGTTCTATCATGGTCAACCGGGTTCTTAGTCATTTTGATTGCTGACTGATTATCAGAAAACAACTTCATGGAATCTGATAAAGGAATTCCTAGCTCATGAAGTATTCTTTTTAACCATATTCCCTCACAAAGGCAATTTGCAATGGCTCTGAGTTCTGCTTCTGCGCTGCTGCGCGAGACTACTGATTGTTTTTTACTTCGCTAAGTAACTAAGTTACCCCCAACGTACGTACAGTAACCTGTGGTTGATCGCTTGTCAGCAGATCCTGCCCCAATCCGCATCAGTAAATATTTTTACTTCCTTGTTTGTTGTTTTCTGAAAGAACAATCCTTGACCTGATGTCATCTTCAAGTATCTCATAATCCTGTATACCGCGTCCATGTGATTTTCTGTTGGATTTTTCATGAATTGGCTCACCAAATTTACAGCGAAGCTGATATCTGGTCGGGTATGGGATAGATATATGAGCTTTCCAACTAATCTTTGGTATCTCCTTTGTCTACGGGTGCAGTACTATCTTTACTACCTAACTTAGTAGTAGAGTCCATAGGAGTGTCTGCTGGTTTACATCCAAGCATTCCTGTTTCTTTCAAAAGATCTAGTACATACTTTCGTTGAGAAACTGAAATACCTTTCTTAGACCGAGCTACTTCCATTCCTAGGAAGTACTTTAGATTGCCCAAGTCTTTTATCTCGAACTCTTGAACTAGGAATTGTTTGAGCTGTATAATCCCCTCTTCATGATCTCCAGTCAGAATAATATCGTCTACATACACTATGAGTATCGCTTTCTTTCCCGAGGATGAATGTTTGACAAACATAGTATGGTCTGTTTGACATTGTTCATACCAAACTTCTTTACAGCCTTTGTAAACCTGTCAAACCATGCTCTCGGTGATTGTTTGAGTCCGTACAAAGATTTCTTGAGCTTGCAAACTTTGTTTTGGTTTGTTTGAGTTTCAAAACCTGGAGGGATCTCCATGTACACTTCCTCTTCCAGATCACCATTAAGGAACGCGTTCTTGACATCTAGCTGATAGAGTGGCCAATCAAGGTTAGAAGCAAGTGAGAGCAATACCCGAACAGTATTCAGTTTAGCTACCGGTGCAAACGTTTCTTGGTAATCAATCCCATAAGATTGTGTAAACCCTTTGGCCACCAACCGAGCCTTAAATCTGTTGATACTCCCATCTGAATTAAGTTTGATGGTGAAAATCCACTTGCAACCAACATGACGTTTTCCTGTTGGTAACTCGGATATCTCCCAAGTCCCATTCTTTTCTAGAGCTCGAATTTCTTCTCATACAGCCTCCTTCCATTCCGGTATACTCAAAGCCTCATGAATTGATCTTGGAACCTGTGTTCTGTCAAGATTACTCACAAAGGCACGGTGATTCTGAGACAACCTCCCATATGAGATGAAATTATAAATGGGATGATTAGTGCAAGTTTGAGTGCCTTTTCTCAAGGCAATAGGCTTATCAAGATCTTCATCAGGCAAATTATTGGAAACATAATCTTGATTAGTATTACTTGGTGAATTTTCCGATTCCAGACTCTGGTTGGACTCATGATGGTGATCGGTTGGCTGCAATTCTTAATCTTCTGTAGTTTTGTTCCGCCTAGTATAAACACGCAACTCACTAGCGTCTGTAGGATGTTTTGGAGTGGGACGCTGGGGAGTGTTTGGATTAGAATCAATATCACAACTTAGGTTAGGTTCTTAAGGAGTTTGGCAAGATTGAGGCATATTGCAATCAGAATTTGGACTAGGATCTTGAGGTGTTTGGAATGATGTTGTAGGATGAATATAGGTTGTGTCTAATAAGTTAGTGTTCCAAAGCTGATATTCTTGAGTGAAGTTCTCCCCCTGGATGTCAGTTTTGGAATTGAAAGGTTGATGCTCAAAGAATGTGACATCCATGGAATTGTAGAATTTTCTAGTGCTTGGGTGATAACATTTATATCCTTTCTGATTTGAGGAGTACCCTACAAAAATACATTTGAGAGCCTTAGGGTCAAGTTTACTACGATCTCGGCTATGGATATGAACGAACACTGAACACCCAAATATATTGAAAGGAAGGGTGGATAGAACATGGGTAGTAGGGAATGATTGAAGAAATGTCTGGTAGGGTGTTTGAAATTTCAAAACTCGAGAGGGCATCCTGTTTATTAAGTAGCTGTTAAGATTGCCTCTCCCCACAAAAAATTTGGAACATGAGTGGTGAACATGAGAGAACGGGCAACTTCTAAAATATGTCGGTTTTTTCTTTCTGCCACGCCATTTTGTTGAGGTGTATTGACACATGAACTTTGGTGAATAATGCCTTGACTTTTAAGGTAGTTTCCCAGAAGTGTCTCAAAATACTCTTTTCCATTGTCAGTTTTCAACACTTGTATTTTGGTTTGAAATTGAGTTTGAATCATAGTGTTGAAATTTCTAAATATTTGACTGACTTCAGATTTTTCTTTCATTAGAAATAGCCATGTAAGCCTCGTGTGGTCATCTACGAAAGACACGAACCATCTAGAACCAGTAATATTTTTATTCTTGAAGGCCCCCACACATCACTGTGTATCATAGAAAAAGGATATGATGCTTTGTATGGTTTAATGTGGTAAGACTCACGCACATGCTTAGAGAATTGACACACCTCACACTGAAATATATTAAATTTTTTATTCATAAACAAGGATGGAAATAATTTTTGAAGATATAAGAAATTGGGATGACCTAGACGATAGTGCCATAACATGACTGGCACTGCACTATTAATGCTGAAATCATTTTTGGGCTGTGAGTTTGTCTTCTAGAAGGTTCATCACTCTTGAGAAGATAAAGGCCTGAGCACATCCTAGCCTCCCAATCATCCTCCCCGAGTCCAAAACCTGAAATTCACATAAATCCGAGAAGAATTTAGTAACACAGTTAAGTTCTCATGATAGTTTGCTCACAGACAAAAGATTACAATCCAAATTTGGAACATGAAGAACTGAATTTAAAGTCAGGTCCTTTGAAATAATAACAGAACCTGTTCCAACCACTTCAGAAAGAGATCCATCTGCTATTTTTACACGAGGACCTTCTCGACAAGGACTGTAACTTTGAAAAAGAGATGCATCACTTGTCATATGATCGGATGCACCACCAGAGTCTACAATCCATGTACCCTTGTTTTTTGAATTAACAGTGAGGCCACTCATGTAGTTACCTTTATGTGCCAAGGAGACTGTACCGATGTGTATATTAGTGAGACCCAAAGTAACTTCGGATGGAGTAGAGACTGATTCCATGTCTTTTTCGGTGGACATGGTGATTTCAGAGAATAGGCTCTGGTACCATGTAGAAATATGAGATAAAACTCATTGATTTTTCATATATACTGAAAAGAATTTACATCGATATATATACAAGAATAAGAACAGTACATAAAGAAACTAAATCACTCTAATCTAGTAAATGATACAAATCTCAGCAAATCCCTAAGAATCTGGTGAGAATAACTGATTTCCACATCATAATACCATAACACCATAAAGAGTAGTAAGTACTCTGTCATGGATGAGTCTTCCTTCTTTTGTGAAATTTTCTAAACTTCCATGGGTCCCTCCTTTCCTTGAGTAGCCTTGATTCAGATTGTCCTATATTCCTTTTGCAGTAGAAAGGAGGAGAAATGGTTTACTAATTCCTGGAGTCATGGAAATTGTTAAACATGCCATGAGGACTCATAAGAAGGATCAGATTCTTCAAGTTCTTTAATGGTCCCTCGAAGGTAACTCATTATTCCTATGATTTTAAAAGGAAAAGCAATTGGAACCTCTCAATGGAATTTTCTAGATTGAGCTTCTCTGGGGTAATTTGGAGAGTTGGTTTAGGAAAGAAGAACGTGAGAAGATATTCAATATTTAGTCGGAGTGAACAGTCCGTCTCTGGTACTATATTAGCAGAATTGAAAAGAAGAAAGACATACATTGTATGTTTCATTACTAAAGAGAATAGGATGCTACACAGTAAGCTATACTAAATGACACCAAAAATGATACAATGAATCCCTGGAAATCTTACCAAGCTAAATAAGGAAATAAACATAGTTAATGTACAGAGGTTACAACTTGATCAATGCTACTGTATGCTAATTAATGAGCAATACAGATGTACTGGAATTCTAACATCATCTTCTCATGAACACCAAGCTGCTGCAGGTTTAAGAGTTTTCATTTGCACACTTGTTGTTCTAGTTAAAGAATCTTGATAATGTTAATTCACTGCAGTATTGGGTAAATCCTTATAATTATTTTATTTATAGATTAATCAACTCCTGATAATCTTTCAATGATATTTCTATGTAGATGTTTTGTCGTGGCAGCAAGAATGATACTAGAGGTTTTAGGTAAGGCATATTTATTATTAATTGGTCAAGTATATATATTATTTTCCAAGTTTGTTGGTCACGTGTTTTTTGAGTTTGATTGCTTGGAATTAGATGTATGCATAACTTGGTTCATGAAAGTTGCATAAGCGCTGATGTACTTGAGCCTGCAAACCCATGTTGTGTACTCAACAGAGTCTTTTGGCCAATGTGTTAATTAATTTGTTCTATACCATCATCTGGTTCATTGTACATTGCCAGATAAAAGCCTGATAAAACATTTAAGCTGCAATACATCAACCACTGGACTCTTGTTTCTAAGTTATAATTTCTGCAGGTTTCATCTGTAAAACTATAATAGAGATATCATTCTTAAAATAACTTAAACTAATTTCCTTAATGGTCAACAGCTATCTTCTTTCTGAAACAATGAGTAAATTTGTTTATGCCCTTGAAACTGAAAAGTGAGAGGCAAAAATGAGAGGTAGGTAATAATGCCAAAGGACGAAGCACTTTTCCGGACAGCGCAGTTGAATGTTTTTTTTGCCAATCTTTACCCTCAGTAAAACATATACGAAAAATCCTATCCATTTTTCCTCAGCAAATGATTTTAGCCTGGACTCAATGACCCGCTTCATCAACCATTTTTTCTTTTTTAATTCATTTTAGTTTCTGTTATTATTTAAATCATGAAACTTACGCAACAAAAATCTTCTTAAACAGTTAAACTAATACTTGTGCTTCTTTTTGCAGTTGTGGATTGTGGGTTCTATTGCACTCACTCTCTGTAAGAGTTGAAGATGGAGAAAGCCACATGGCATTTACCACTATTTGTGATTTTATTCATAATTTCTTTATTTGTGAGGAGTGCCGGCACCATTTTCAAGAAATGTGTTCCAAGTGAGTTTTACTCGAGCTTACCTTACAATATGGTCATATCAAATCATCTAATATGAATATTAACTTGCAGTGTTTCCAAACCATTCAAGAAATCTCGTGATTTTGTCCTTTGGTTGTGGAATGCACACAATAAAGTTAACGAAAGACTGATGAAAGTAGAGGAATCTGCTGGAACTGTTGATCCTAAGTTCCCAAAAATCATATGGCCTTCACGACAGCATTGTCCTTCTTGTTATGCGAGCCAAAGCCGAAAAGATAATGATAACAGCCAGATCAACTGGGATAGCAATGAGGTTTATAAGTTTTTGATTGGCCATTATGGAAAGACACTTGTGTCCCTATACAAGGATAAGGAACTTCTTGTGGAAAGGCAGGCTGCTGGATTGGTAGGTGATGATTTGGCAGCTTCAACACATGCAGTTGTGGTTCCTGTAGGGGCTGCGTTGGCAATTGCTGTTGCAAGCTGTGCATTTGGAGCACTCGCCTGCTACTGGCGTCAACAACAAAAGAGTCGGAAGTATAAATATCTACACTCTTTAAAAAACATATGACTATATAAAAGATTAATAGGCTCATTAGTTGTTATTTAACAAAGAAATTTTAAGAAACACGGAAAGTGAAAAATTGAGAGGATATAGATGTTTGTACTTCAGGGAGTTTGGTGTTCTCATTTATTTTTCTTACACAAATATTTCAGGCCAAGGAGAAGCTGGAACTGATATTGTTTAACAAAATTTAGACATGAACATCGATTAGAGTTTACGGACAAGTGAGTTCAGGCGTTGAGTATCGGAAACAAGACAAACCTTATCCCAGAATAGTCTACCCGGTATAATTCCCGTAACTTTCTTCTCAAATTTCTCTTCATGATTTGGAGTGTACAGATATTTATAGATTTTGGCAGAATTTGTTTGTGATATTCATAGATTTTGCCTTGTTGGGACTTCCTTTTTCTTCTCCCCTGTGTACTTTTATGTGTAAGGTGATTTGTACCCTTTTTACACAGTGAAATATAAAAATTAAATGTTGGGAATTGGTACATCATGCTTAGGCTTGTCTGTTATCTTATAAATAAGTAAATCTTTACAAAACTTTTTTTTATTGTTTAGGCTTATAAGAGTTTCATCTAATAGCTGTGACACAATGATTTCAGCTGAGTCTGCCCTCGACTTGAATTTTCCTTTCTATATGATGATCAGGATTGATGGACTTGGAGCTTATTTCATATTCATGATAACAAATCTAAAACATTTGTTTTGATCACTTTGATTTTAGATGGATTTCAAATCCTTTAATGGCTATTTTCGGATTTTTGGCATTTTGCACCCTGGAATTATAGGGTTTTGGCACTTTGCATCTTGGAAATATAATTTATTTGGCACTTTGCACCCTAGTGTGTGTTTTAGTGAGAAAATTCATTGATAGAAGGGTAAAATAGTTATTTTGTTATTTTCAATTTTTTTTTTCACTTTACACCTTGGCAATATAAATTTTGCACCCTTAAAATATAGAATGTTGACATTTTGGACCCTAAAATTATGAAATATTAGCATTTTCACCCATTTAAATTTTTTGGCACTCTGCACCCTAAAAATATAATTTGTATGACATTTTGCATCCTAATGATTTTTCTTAAAAAAAAAGACTCATGAATGTCAGCGATGTAGAGATAAAATGGTCATATCTATGCACAACAAAAATATACTTGTTATTCTAAATTTATTTTACTTTATAATAACTTATTTAACATTTTTTCTCTGTAAAATTTAGATTAAAAAAAGACATTGTCTTCATTTTATTTTTAAGTATCCTCAATATTATTTACTTTATATCTAAAATACATGTTTATGTATCTAACTCATTATTATATTGCATGTTATTTACATAATTTAGATTATCATATTAAGTTGGGGTCGAAAATGCCAGAAATTATATTTTTTGGGTCGAAATGCCAGAATTTTATATTGCAGAGTGCATAGTGTCAATTTAGGGTTTAAAGTGCCAACAATATTCGAAAATAACTATTATACTCTTTAATCAATTATTTTTTTCTTCTAAACACACACTAGGGTGCAAAGTGTCAATTAAATTGTATTTTCAGGATACAAAGTGCCAAAACTTTTAAGTTAAGATGCAAAGTGCCAAAATCCTATAATTCCACGGTGCAAAGTGCCAATATTCCGCTATTTTCTATTGTACTTTAAACCTTATCGATGAATTTAACATTCGCCCAATACTAGAGACATTTGAAGTATTTCCCTCACATTCAAATCCATCAATCCAACTGAATCATATACTCTTCAACTGGGTTACAAACTTTCTGGTGCTTGTAGTTAAAGATGTGATTGGTTGTTCTCTTATAAGTGTATTTTAATTTAGTGAATACCTTGTTTTTATTTTATTTTTTATACTGAATGAAACTGTAATTATATCATTATATCAACAAATTTATTTAGTCATTAGCAAAGTAGAATGAATGCTTAATTAACAAATACAAAGAATTTTCAACTAGCAACATTAGTATTAAATTAAGAAATTGACCACACTTTGGTTAAATTCATATCATATGGTTTAGTTTTGCTAACAGATCAGATTAAGAATCCTTGGCATTTTTTGTTTTTACCCTAGGGATTAGGCCTGCAGCTCGGGGATCCGCTCGTGCAAGCTGGGCAAAGGTTGAAACTTCTCGGTTATCCTGGGGCATCATGTAATCTTCTTGTTAGGCATATTTTGAAGCAATCGACCAGGCCCGTTGGTGGGCGCTAATTGATTTGACCGTAAATCGTTAGACCACAAAAAACAATAAATAAGAACCCATAAGACCAAGTAAATGGAGTAAACAATGATTTATATTAATAATATCGATCTAGAATAGCACAAATGAGGGTCTGATCCAAAGCTATAGGATGCCGTACACAAGTAAGTAATACAAGAAGAGCCTATTGATCTAGCTTGTCTGAACAACAGTGTGTAAAAAGGCCTCCTACATTAAATGTCCTTGGTATTTATAGCTTAAACTGGATGTAAATAAACCATCTACATAGCAATATTTCATGGCCTAGGCCCCAAGGCCTGGTGCGGCCCATGTCTCTTATCAGAAACTAATAGATTGGACTTGTCGGGATCGGACTTGACCTGTCTAGATTGGACTTGGTTCAAGATCGTGAGGGATAGTGTCGATCATGTAGCATATGGAATATTCCTCAACAGATTCATATTTATTACGGTTATTGATTCTTTATGACCTCTTAATAAAAGACCAAGAGATTACGATGTCATGAATTGCATCTAGAAGAGTAGTTTCATTAATCAGAAACTAATAGATTACAATGTCATGAATTGCACTCGGAAAAGTGAATTCTAAACTATATTTCTAGATGTCAATCTTGATAATGAATGAGCTGTCAAATTACTCTGAAAATATGACAAAGCTTTTAAAGACTCTAGGGACAATAATGGATTTTTTGCACTTTGCACAAATAGCTTTAAAAGACTAGGGATAATGAATGGTTTTTTGTACCTTGCATCTCTGAAATATGGAATAGACACTTTGCACTTCTAAAACACATAATTAACACTTTGCACGCCAGAAAAAGGAACAATTCAACAATTTGCACCTTCTCTTATTTTTCGGCAGAGTTGATCATCGGAGTAAAATATACCTGGATAAAAATAGGTAGTTTATTTGGATCTTTGGTTATTTGCATTCCATAAACACGAGAAATTGACACTTTGCACCCCAGTAACAGAATTAACACTTAGCACCCTCGAATTAAGAACAACTCAGCAACTTGCACCCCCGAAATATGATAAATGAACACTTTGCACCCCCAAAACATAAAATTAGCACTTAGCACCCTCAAATTAAGGAAAATTCAACAACTAGCACCCCACATTTTTCGACAGAGTTGACTATCGGGGTCAAAAAACCTACGGGCGAAATAGGTAATTTATTTTCTTTCTTCCTTAAATTTGCGAAATACGATTATGTATACTAGAATACTCATGTTTAGTCTAAAGTTCTTATTTATAACTTTCACGAGAAACACGTTGCAATTGACCAAGTGATCTTTCATAAAACTTTATTAAAAAACTGTCATATTGACGAGGTATATTTCACATGTACTATTCTAGGAAATGCCCCTGTTCGACATTCAGTAATTTCGAGTAGCAAGACATGTTTTCCGACTAGGAGAGCTCAATAGCTCGGAGGCACGCCCGAGCAGGACTTCTCACCGGGATCGAGACATGTTTCCATGTGGAAGGTCTGGCACACCAGTACACCTATAAATACCAAGTGCATTTATGAAATTAGACACGCTTTTCGAGGTGCTCATAGCTCAGTCCCACAACTCATCTTGCATGCCATCCAAGGCACGTCTAGCTCAGATTCTCAGCTCGGTCCCCTCGGATTTTAGAATAGGCTATTGTACAAAACTTCTTTGTTGCACGACATCTTGTAACACTTAAATAGACCCTTGTAACTCATACTTTCAGATCGAAATATAAACACATCGAATTTAACCCCTTCAATAACTATTGTATTTACCTTACTTTTCAAATCAGGCAAATCACATATTAATATATTATTTCCTTCAATTAATTCATAGTTTCAAAGATGTTACTTTGATTGGGATAGTGAACAAATGCAAACAAAATAAACAAGTAACTCATCAGTCAAAGACAAAGACATAAGTGCTAATCCTCTTTAACTAATTTCTATATACAAAGTGGTATATAAGTTATACAAATGATTCTTCAGAGCTTCAGAGGTGCATAACTTAATATCACCTCAAAATCTATACTATATTTTTCATTTTTTCCTTCTTTTTTCTTTACAATTCAAATGTACACTTTTCTTTAACACAACGTCTAAGTAAACCATATTTGTTCATTGTATGAAATAAAACTAGTCCTTCACATTCTCTTAGCGCACGGCAATAACACGCGACTGATGCAGAGTAAATAAACCATCTTCTTCATCATATGGGGAGAAGGATAAACTAGCCTGGTAATAACCAATCAAAGAAGACTTCAATGAGTTTATGTTTCTCGAACTGAAAATAAGGTATATGTTTGAAACTTTATATTTGCCTTGAAACTTTCTCTTTTTCTTAATTTAGGAACTTTTTTCATAATTTTTCCTAGTTTTTCCGGAAAGTTTCCTATATTTAATTCAGCCGACCGAAACATACATAAAATACAAAACTTTGATCCATGATCATAACAACATAAGCGATAATATCATATTCATTGTTTAAGTAAATGCTCGTTTTACCCTTATTTATGAAGTGTGAATATGTAATTAATGTAAACATGAACTCGTATATGTATGATGTAAAAATTTATAAACATCGAAATCTCAAATGGTGTTCTTGTAATTTTAGCTAACCTCAAAGGTGTGTAGGTAATTACCCTAAACAATGAGCGAAAAATTTACCTGGGGGTTTCTTCTCCGTAGAATGGAACTCACTGCTTTCAGTATTATGCAACTCGGAATAATTATCCCAACAATTCTTAGCATCAACAACTGCCATAAAGACCGATATATATTTGAGTGAAGAATATTTTTGCAGATTTTAAACACTAAGGGTGGATTTTGAAATCCCTTGTCAAATCCATCATGCTATTTGGATACAAAATTAAATCAACTCATTTGAAATCCTGGATTTTAGTCCAATGGATTTTAGCCCAATTTTAAGTAGATTTGAAATTCCTCCTACTAGTCATTTGAAATCCACTTAAAACAAAGTCCACATTGTATACTTTTAAAAATTGCAATTTGATCCCAGATTTTCAAAAAATCTAGAGTTACAATTCAGTCCAAAATTTTTAAAAATTCAAATTTGCAATTTGACTACTATTTTCAGAAATTCGAATTGCACTTTTGGTCGCTCAATTTTCGGAAATTACAATTTTGACCCCAGATTTTCGAAGAACCCAAAATTACAATTCAGTCCAGAATTTTCATAAATTAGAAATTTTAATTCGGATCCTGATTTTCAGGAGTTGAATTTGCACTTTTGGTCCCTCAATTTTCAAAAATTATAATTTTATCTTTTATCCCAAATCAATTTATGCGATTTTATCCCAATATCAACAACAAGAATTAACTCATAGAGCAAATTATAAGGCACGATTGGGAATTTCAAATAACAAAAATGATATATACCAAACAATGGATTTGAAATCTTTTATAAAAAAATTTATCCAATCAAGAGATTGCAAATGAATGGACTTCAAATCATTGGAATTTCAAATCCATTCATTTGAAATCCCTCTTCATTTTAAATCCATCCATCCAAATGGGAAAATCTTTTATTGTATTGTGAAATTGGATGTTACCATGATGAGTGGAAAAGAATAGTTTCCTCCATGACTCGCAATGATCGGAAGAGTGTGCCGTAAAATTAAGAGAATCATAAACTGCAACAACAAAAAATGAAACATATAAAAATCCATTGAATGAAACATTTATCAAGTTGAAACATAATATTTTGAGTGAAAGCAATAATACCCCTTATATTTTGTCTAATTGGCAAAAAAAAACCATATGCTAATTTAATAACATAATTCCCTCCTAAGATAAAATGACAATTAATATATCCTACAAAAAGATGCAAAAAAACACCCCTATTCAATATCCCTGTTAACTTTAGAAAATGGCAATTCCCCCTATCACTTGAAAAATTGAAAATAACCTCCCTACGATTTATGAAAGAATTTCAATTGCAGTTTTTTGCAAATAAAAAAGTAACAGAGGGGTTTTTTGCTAATTAAACAAAGCATAGGGGATACTTTTTGGATTTCACTCTAATATTTATGAAAAAAAAAATTTAAGGCCATGTAAATAAACCTCTCTTTTGAAACATTAGAAACACATGAGAGAGATAGAGAGAGTTACTATAATGGCAACTACACGGCAGTAAACAATGCTTCGTGATGTAGAAACTACTTGGTACTCGTCATTGTTTGGATTTAGGAAGTTGTGATCAGTTGAAACCATTGCAATAATGCGAGGATTGTTTAGATCACTTCTTGAAATTTGCCAATTTCCCCTGATAAGAACCAATTGATTTAATAACAACACGAATCTTAAACATGGATGCATAAATTCCTTCTAAACAAGAGAGCTTTACCTTAAGTTCATAGGGAGCCCCCCCAAACGAAATATAGGAGGTGGTGCTGTATATCCGGGCATGAATTGCTACGATATCAACATACATACATTTTAGTCAGTCGATATGCAAAATAGATGAAAAGTTTTATGGACTTTAAATGTAATAATTAATGAGAGTTTGGGACTTGAAAAACCAAATGTAACATATATATATATTTGTGGGAAATCGCAAAATGAAAAATAGCAGCTAACCTGATGGCATATTTCGCACACAATGTCACCTTTCTCATTGCACCACCTCTGTATGCATTTGCGGTGAGCATACTACAAGTACAACAAATAGGATCATAAGACAGTTGCAAATTCAGCTAATGCCAATTTACCCTATGCCTGAAAAAAAGCATTTTACCCCAGTAAATATTTTAAAGGAAATCGGATAGTGTAACTCACTCGCCGAAATTGAGAGTGAACATGAAAAGTGGTTTTGTAATATAGGGGGGGGGGGGAGGTAAAGTGCAACATTAATCATAACACACTAACACATGGGCGGACGTAAAGTGTCACATCTATCATAACACAAGGGGTAACGTGACCCATTTATATTGACAGGAGGATAAAGTGTCACATATAAGAGGGGTAGTTTTGTCAATTCATATTTTTTAAAAGTTTATAAATGTCAGGGAAGCAGTGTGAATCTTTTGTAAGATTATAAGGGGGTAAAGTGCTCTTTTTAAAATCACTGGGTGATAAATTGAATATCACGTGGGAGGTAATTTCCATTAACTCGTTGCAAATTACGTCTTCAATAATTGGAACATGAAAAACAACAAGAATGCTATAAGTGAGAATATTGCGCTTCTCAAATGTTCCAATGATTCAAGTAACATAACTCTACTTAATTATCAACTAAAATCGCTAATCTTGAGTCTAGATCTCGAAACTGAATAGAGTTAAATAAAACAGAGTAATTATTCTTCTGTTTGTTGTTCTATCTAATCTCTTCACCTAACTACAAAATAAGTAGAAAAACTAACAATAACATTATTCTCATGAAACATGAAAAACAATAAGAAGAATGCTATCGGCAAGAATTAATTCGTAAAGTATATACGAAGAAAATCATGTTCCAATGTTTCAAGTAACATAACTCTACTTATCCAACAACTAAATTTCCTAGTCTTGTATATAGGCACTTGGCTTTACATAGAAGAAAATAAAACAAGAGTTATCATTCTTGTGTTTGTTTTTCTATCTCATCTCTTTTCTAACAAAATAAGTTGAAAAAATAATAATAATTACTATAACTTTAGTCTCATGAGACAACAATTTTAACGAAACCAACCTTTAAGCTTCCACGGCAAGAACAAGGAGTCTCCATACGGGAATCAAAATCTTCATCCTGACATATCCTGCACTCTACAATTTTCCTTGGCGATAAACTACCTTCAGCATCGGAATCGATCATTGCCTCATCAAATGTCTCTGCTTGTTTTAACGAGTTTCTACTTTGAATGGTAGCTTCCAGAGTCGACTCAGTCAGTAATCGATCAACCAGCAACACAAAGTGATCCCCCATCCTTTATCGATTTTTTTTATTGGAATTGGACCTGAGAGTATATTTATAATTAGACCAATATACTTTTACAATATATCCAACAGAAATAAATAAACCTAGCTTCATATATTGAAAACTCGTTCATGTTTATTTTTCTTTTACATTAGGATCCAGAGTTTGTGTTATAAGACTACCAAATTGTGATAAAATAACTAAATGAGTTAAAAATTTGACAAGCTGGTGAATAGAAACAACTTTGGGAACAAAATGAGTTCAAAAACCCAAACAATTTCAATTCAAATTAGGGGGAGCAGTTGAATACTATCGAAAAAGAACAAACAAAAGGTAGAATATAATACTAAAGTCTAAAACAGGGAGAAAGAGAAAGAATTAGACTTAATAAAAAAGTTCAAAAAGTGAGTTTGCTTTACCTTAAGAAAAATTGATAGCCTTTCTTAAAGATAAAACATATTTAAAGAATTCTGAAATCCTCAAAAATATATACGAAAACGAAAAACCCATTTAACATGATTTCAACAAATTCAAGAATCACACAAATAAGGGATACCCAACAAACCCAGATGGAAAAATATAAGACACTTTTAACCCATTACAATATATATATATAAAAGGTACATGCATAAGAGAACAGGCTTGAAATACTTGAAAACACATTTAAAAGAGGGAAATTGACCATACCCAGATTGAAAAGATGGCATTTATCTCAACAATATGTTATTGAATGTAAAGAAAGAAACATTACATACAAAGTTATGGGAATTTAAGACTTAGAAAGCAAAAGACATAGGGGGGAAATTAAATTAAAAGAGACTTACAAGAAGGGGATCGATTATCTTAAAGTTGAGAATCTTTCTTTCCTTGTCAAGAGCAAGAGATTGAGTGTTCGTATTGTGTCAGCAATGTTAATTCAATTTTTTGTTCAAATGCAATAATATTGTGTACATATATATCCAAACAGAAAATAGGCTTTTTCAAAGTTCAAAAAACAAACAAACGAAGAAAGAGTCTTATAATAAATGGAATAGAAATAGAGCCTTTCAAGCATAGCCCCACCATTATATAGTACTACTATTTGTAGTGAGATTTTTAATAGGGAAAATACCAATAATGGTATTTCTTATTATTAATTTTTTATATAGTGATCTCTTTTGTGTTTTTTCTATCTTGTTAGTTTTCACTATGAATAATTTGTTTGTTTCACTTTGATCATTTTCAGGTGGTTCAAGGTAAATTAAAATATCAAAATAGTTTTATGAGGCACTAAATTGATAAAATAAATAAATTATAAGGGACTAAATTGATACAAAATAATATTTTGAGGGATTAAAGTGTAACACTATAAGTAAAAGATCCCTTGTAAATGACTAAAGTGAAATAAATAATTTATATTAGAGACTAACATGGGAAAAAAAATATAAAATGACCACTTTGTAAAAAGTTAATGATAATGAGAACCATTAGTATGTTTATCCTTTTTAAAATATATATGAAGCATTATTTTATTTACAGTTTTCCAAATTATTTGGGGAAAGAGCACTTCACACCCAAATTGCATATTTTGGTACTTTAGCATATGAAGTACAAATAAGCACTCTACCCCTAAAATATTAAATTCAGTTGAGCATTCTCACTCGAAACAATTTTAAGCTAATTTTGCTCGACGAAAAAAGCATATATGAACATCACATGTATTTTCTAATACTAATTTTACCAGTAAAACAAAATCAGTCACTTGTTGTGAACCAAAATCAATATACGAGATGCATATCTGCATTTTCCGGTGAATGAAAATGACTTAAAATCGTTTGATGAGTGAAATTGCTACTTATTTAAATTTTATATTTCAGAGGACAAAGTTCTTATTTTGTACTTGGTGGTAAACTGTCAAAACATGTAACTTGGGGAGGGGGAGGGGGAGGGGGTGTTGAAGCGCATTTTTCCCAAAATTATTAAGGGAGCGATGAATATATGATTGTGGAGATTCTAACGGCAAAGAGACGATTTCTCTTCTTTTTCAGTTATTTAAGTAAAAAGTTATGAGATTATTTATACTTTAAACTTAGTTAATTACGATGAGTTTTAGACTACAAGTATTCATTTTATGTGGTTTGATATCTAATGAACTTCATAGATTATTTATTAGTTTGTGTAATTAATGAGATGTTGACTTTATTAATTAATATTTCTGCCAAACTCACATCAGTAGTAATTTAGAAGTTGACAAACGAATTTTGAAACAAAGTTTCACTTTTAGGACTCAAAGTTGATTTTTGAAGCTTCGGTCGTGGTACATAAAGTTGAAAATACATAAATTGTAATTTAGTTCTTGATAAAAGAAAACGTTATCCGTTTTGAAATAAACATATATCTAATTACAATTAAGTTCAATTTTTGCACATATATTTGATAGGATAGTGTCCTGCAAGTCAACACAATAGCTTGTAATAGGACCATTATTTTATCTTGAACGAATCTTTGATTTATCAATTAATACGCATTGTTTATTTATTTCGTGTATAATATAAACTAATGGCCAACTTCATCTTTCGCGAACTTATTTAAGCGATTGGTTGAAACCCTGAGATCACTCATGACTATGGGACGATTCACTTCAGTACTGAGTGCAATCATGAAACAGTCTTTAAGGTCGTGATCTCGAAAATGTTCCAAGTCATAGATTCCTGTCGAGACGGGGTATCGAAGGAATCGTCAAGACTTGTAGGATTATGCATGATTCACATGGGGTGAATTTGTAGAGTTTCATGAACAAGACATTTTGATGTCAGTGCATATGACTAGATGGTTCGATAGAGGATCGAACGCATCGAACAACCCGAACAGAGAAACCCTTGTGGAAGTGCGTAAAGCATATCGGTGATGGGATGTTTCTCAAGGACATATAACAGTGTCTGATTTAGTCCTTAGACTTGAGGTGCTAGGGCGAATTCGGTATACGGGTGTACGTGCTTTGATTTAGGAGCCGGTCACGTAGCCTGACCATTGTGCGCCTACATTGGGTACGTATAGTCGTATGCGCGGATGGTTAGCATCAATATAGGATCTACCGACTCATCATAATGAATGAGAGAATTTCTTGTACATTCTTAGATAATACATTCCGAGAAATCCATGGCCATGGTCAGTGACGGATTTGGAAAGGGGTTTCCAAATTTAGCAGTCACACTGAAAGTATTATCCAGAATTAGAAAGTAAAGAATCGAGATGATTAGAGGTGCCGAACAATTCACACACCCTAGGTCTCTTTAAATGGTAAAATCAAAATAAAAGAATTAATAGGGTTAATTCTAGGAGAGAGAAGATTAATTAGAATTATCTAATTAATTAAATTGTTAATTAAAGGTTTAATTAAAGTGTTAAATCTTTAATTAGATTTATTGAGTTATTTAATTAAAGTATTAATTAAATGAATGAGCCATTTAACTAAAGTGTTAATTAAATGAGTGGACTATTTAATTAAAGTGTTAATTAAATCGATGCAAGAAATGAGTCAGTTTAATTAGTGGCCCATTAGCTAAAGAGAGATAGGATTTTGTGTTATATATAAATAGAGAGTCTTAGAGACTCAAACAATAAGCAACCAAGAGAAAGCAAGAAGCAAAACACAAAACCCTAACCCTACTCTTCCTAGTCGCCGCTGTCCAAGTTCAGCCGCACCGCCGCCGTGCATTGAGTGGATCGGCCGCCCCTCTTCTCTCTCTTCCTTCTCCTTCTACATCTAGAGTTGGATCTTGATCCAACTCTTGAACCTGACGTGTTTCTATCCTAGTTCTAAGCATGAGGGTCGAAGCAGTCACATATCTACTTGGAGTGGACTTTTCTCTAGAGGCACAACACTTGGGGTGCTCTAGTGATCCGAAAGAAGACCGGAGAAACCACCACCTTGCCTGTGGTGAGGTAAATCGCAATTTACCACCCTTTTAATTTAGTAATTATTTGCTAAATTGTATTCAACCTTATTTGTATGTGCTAATAAGTAAATCCTGGGAATTGGTGTATTAAAAATTTAAAATTCCGCAACGTTGTTTTGACAATCATACCCATAAAATCCCAATAGTGGTATCGGAACCAAACTTATTATGCACATATGAAAAGGCCTGAACGCATCAAAATATATGGATATATGTGTTTGTTGTGTTTTGATTTTTTATTCTTGCTTGTTATGATAAATTAAATGTTCGGATCTATGCACTTTTCGGTTTTGGGCCAAAAATGTAATTTCCGAAAATTTGAGGGCTTATTTGCAAATTGCGATTTTTATAAAATCTGGACAGAAAATATAATTTTGTTTTTCTGCAATTCTGGACCAAATTGTAATTTCTGGAATTTTTCAAAAATCTGGACCATTTTGTAATTTACGAAAGGTTAGGGGGTGTTTTTGCTATTTGCGTAAATCTGGGGTCTGTTTTGCAATAAACAAAAGTTTCTGGAAATTTTGGTAATTTTCTGCTTTCTGGTCCAATTTGCATATTCTGGAAAATTTGGGGCTAATTTATAATTTCCAAAAGTTGAGGGGTCAAAATGTAATTTTCAAAAATTCAGGGGCCGAACCGCAACTTTTTAAAGTTGAAAAACAGAAACTGTTTTGTGCACTAAAAGAGTTTAGTAAATCCGGAAAGTTAATTTTATCATAATTAGTAGGGACTAAAAAGTGAGAATCAAAGGGTTGTTTTAAAAGGGGTTTTAAAATGATGTTTGAGATTGTTTTAAAAGGGGTTTTGAAACTAGAATCTTTAGGTATTTTAAAAGGTTGTTTTAAAATAGGATAAGAAATAAGAAAATGAATTTTGCTTGTTTCTTGCTCTATGTGAACTGTTTACGTGGTTTTCGATCGCGTCGAGCCTTGACCCTTAGGGTAGATGTGATTGGTTGTTTTAATTTTGTTGGTTTTATTGGGCCTGCGAGCCTTAAGTTTTTTGGGCCACTATGAGCCTTTGTAATAGATAGGGCTCTACCGTTTTATTAGTTTAGGATGGAGGCCCGTTACAAGCAAGGTGGGAGCCCAAGAAGACTAAAGGTCATGTATGCATGGTAAAATGTGTAATAGACTAGGTCTCTTTGAAACCCAATTAGATTGACCAATAGGACCATCGTCTTTGGCTTGATGGTGGTCCGCATAGGAGGCTCCCGATCGAAAACATACTATGGTAGCATGCATGCTAGGTTTCTATGTTTTTATTTACGTATTTATATTATGGTGATGCGCGCTAGTTATATTTAGATCGTAAATAAAAGATAATGCATAACTGAAACGGTGAGATCTCGAGGAGAGTTACCTCAAACTCTTAAACCCGAAAACCCCCTCTTGAAATAATATTAAGTCATATTGGGTACATTAAAATGATGTTTTAAGATCCAAGCCTTCCATCAATAGGAACTAGTGTAGGTTGTCTACTTATCGTTGAAGGTGATCCAGAGTCTGGCACCCGAGGCGAAGAAAGGGACAATACACAAAATTCCTTGATTCTTGTTTTTAACTAAACTTGACAAGGGTGAGGATTGGTCGAGATATGAATATCGATCATAACCAAGTTAAGGAGATTTCATGACCGGGGCCGTTGCTCATCAAGATTGATGGGTTAGACTTAACGAGTAGTACCACTCATGATGTAGCAGTGCTAGATGGGTGCGAAAATCGAGGCAAAATAGCATGAAGGTTGTGGAGTAACACAATTGGTAAAAGTATACCTACCAGGGGAATTAATTATATGGCCGCGAGTCGTGGGTGCAATTAATGTCTACTGGGACGTCAAGACCTACTAGGATTAGATTTCCCGAACAATGGAAGGGGTAATTGTTTCGAGAAAATAGTGGGAGAACTTTTTCGATAACAAGTTCAATAGTCGTTAATTATAAGTATTAATATAGACCAACTAAACGTTATCATTTAGTTTGTAGATCTACTCTGCAAAATGTCTAAGAATCCATTAGCTATCATCTTTGACACTAACAAACTGAACGGATCAAATTTCGTCGACTTGCTTAGAAATCTGAGGATAGTCCTCGACTCCGAACGACGAAGCTACATTCTCAATGCACCCATGCCTGGTGGACTTCCGGAAGGGGTTTCAGAAGAGGAACGAGCTACCCATCAGAAATGAGTCGATGATGATATTCAGGTTCGTTGCCTCATGCTGGCATCTATGACCAATGAGCTGCAGAAACAACATGCATGGATGTTGCATGCTGCTGACATAATTCTTCATCTCCGAGAGCTATTTGGAGAAAAGTCTAGGACCGAAAGGTTCAAGACTACAAAAGAGTTATTCAATCTGAGAATGGCTGAGGGTTCACGAGTGAAGGATCACTGTTTACGTTTCATCAATCTGGTTGAAAAACTGGAGAACTTGGACGTAGACTTGCACGCTGACCTTCGCAATGACCTCCTCCTCCATACTCTACCGCGCTCATTTGATCAGTTCGTGTTGAACTACAACATGGAAGATAGAGAACTTGCTCTACACGAACTGACCAATTTATTGGTCACGGCAGAATCAACCCTGAAAAGGGAAAAGTCTGTCATGATTGCTGAGCAACCCAAGGCTGCAAAACCAAAGAAAGGCAAGAAAAAGAAGAAGAAAGTAATCTCTTCTAAAACAACCAAGAAGGTTGTCGAGAAAAAGAGAAAGAGCCCAGAAGACGAATGTTTTCACTGCAAGAAAGCAGGGCACTGGAAAAGGAACTGCCCAGACTACCTGAAAACGGTGGTCAAAGGTATTTTCTTTATTGAAGTTAATATTTCTATTAGCTATGCATCATGGGTGTTAGACACCGCAGCCGGTTCTCATATCTGCAATGATTTGCAGGTGATGGGAGCAGTAAGGCCTCTTAAACCTGGGGATAGAATCCTACGCTTGGGAAACGGAGCTAGGGTTGCGGCAGAGGCCATAAGAGACGTTGAATTAGTTCTAGGAAATTTTTCTTTGGTTTTGAAAGACTGTTTGTACGTACCGACTATCATCAAAAACATTATTTCTATTCCTTTGTTGGATAATGATGGTTTTTGTTTTTCCATTTCAAATGGAAGTTTTAGCATATTAAAAGGTGGTTTTACTTATGCCTGTGGTACTTTGATAGATGGTCTTTATTCCTTAGAACCTGCTAATTCTAATGTTATGCACATTCAATCAAAGACAAGAAAACAAGATGACAATAGTCCATAACTTTGGCACGCTAGGCTTTGACATATTTCCAAGAGTAGAGTTCAAAGGTTGGTTTCCTCTAGGGCTCTTGAAATACAGAACCTAGATGATCTCCCAACTTGTGAATCCTGTCTCAAGGGAAAAATGACCAAAACGCCTTTCACTGGGAAACCAGAGCGAACCAAACAAACCTTGGATTTAATCCATACTGATGTTTGTGGGCCACTGAGTGTCAGTGCAAGAGGAGGATTCTCATACTTCATAACTTTCACAGACGACTACAGTCATTTTGGGTATGTATACCTAATAAAGTATAAGTCCGAAGCTTTTGATAAATTCAAAGAGTTTCGAATGGAAGTTGAGAATCAACTTGGACATAGTATCAAGGCACTTCGGTCGGATCGAGGTGGTGAATACTTAAGTCAAGAATTCCTCGATATTCTCTCGTAGCGAACTCCCCCTAGAACACCGCAGTTGAATGGTGTGTCTGAGAGAAGGAACAAAACTTTGTTAGACATGGTTCGTTCCATGATGAGTTTCGCTGACCTGCCATCTTAACTGCTTCGAAGATACTTAATATAGTACCTTCAAAGTCTGTGCCGACGACGCCATACCAAGAGTGGTTTGGTAAAGCACCCGTATACTCATATTTACGAGTATGGGGATCTTCTGCTTATGTAAGAAACAAGAAAGGAGATAAACTAGATAGTAGATATAGTTTGTGCAAATTTGTGGGGTATCCAAAGGAATCCATTGGATACCTGTTCTACGACCTTACAGAACGAAAGACGTTCGTGTCTAGGAATGCCCACTTCTTAGAGGATGACTTCCTCACTAAAAGAAGTGGGATATCCATAGAACTTGATGAAGTCCAGGAAGTGGACCCATCCCCACAAACAGTGGGAATTGATCCTGAACCCGTTGAACCATCTAGTACACCAGTACTTCGTAGGTCCGATCGAGTTCTTAGAGAGCCTGAAAGGTATGGCTTTATCCACGAGAACGATCAATTGGACAGTGATCCAAGGACATACAAAGAAGCTATGTCAGACATAGACTCGGGTGCGTGGCAGGAAGCCATGCAATCCGAAATGGATTCCATGCATTCCAACGAGGTATGGACCTTGGTTGATCCACCTGAGGGAACGATCCCTGTAGGCTGTAAGTGGATCTTCAAGCGCAAGCTTGGAATGAATGGAGAGGTATTGACTCATAAGGCTCGCCTTGTGGCAAAATGTTATTCTCAAAGGCCTGATATAGACTATGAGGAAACCTTCTCCCCAGTGGCGATGTCAAAATCCATTCGGATACTATTAGCCATAGCCGCGTGGTATGACTACAAGATATGGCAAATGGATGTAACGATCGCCTTTCTCAATGGAAACATTGATAAGGAAATCTATATGCAGCAGCCAAAAGGCTTTACATCTAAAGGAAGTGAGCATAAAGTTTGCAAACTTCAAAGATCAATCTATGGCCTAAAACAGGCGTCCCGAACCTGGAACAAATGTTTTGATGAGACAGTCAAGGGGTATGGCTTCATCAAGAACGTATATGAGTCATGTGTGTACAAGAAGTTCGATGGGAGTTCGGTACAATTTATTGTGTATATGTCGATGACATTCTATTGATCGGAGACGATAACAGAACGTTAACGCAGACAAAAGTGTGGTTGTCCACGCAATTCTCCATGAAAGATATGGGAGACGCATCTTACGTACTAGGCATACATATCTATAGAGATAGATCGAAGAAGATGTTGGGACTCTCCCAATTTCAGTACATTAACACTATACTGAAGAGATTCAGTATGAAAGAATCCAAGAAAGGATTGCTTCCAATGAGACATGGAATCTATCTTTCCGACTCAATGTGCCCTACGACTGATGAAGAAAGAAAGAGAATGTCTCTCATACCTTATCCTCTGCCATTGGCAGCATAATGTATGCAATGTTATGTACTAGACCTGACGTAGCACACGCTCTCAGTGTAACGAGCCGCTACCAGTCAAATCCAGGGGAGGAACACTGGACCGCCGTAAAGGCTATCCTCAAGTACCTGAGAAAGACTAAGGATATGTTCTTGGTCTACAGCGGTAGTGGAGAATTGAAGCTCGAAGGATTCACTGATTCGAGTTTCCAGTCTGACGTGGATGATTATAAGTCCAATTCTGGATATATATTTTGCCTCAACGGTGCAGTGGTGAGTTGGAAGAGCTCCAAACAGTCGACCACTGCAGACTCAACCATTGAAGCAGAATATATCGCCGCATCAGATGTAGCAAAGAAAAGTGTTTGGATGAGAAACTTCATCCAAGAGCTGGATGTGGTACCTAGCATTGCAGAACCCATAGTAGTCTACTGTGACAACAATGGGGCAATCGCTCAAGCAAAGGAACCGAGATCACACCACCAGTCCAAACACGTGATGAGGAAATACCATGTGATCAGGGAGATCATTGGTAGAGGAGACATTCAAATGGAGCGTGTCGACTCAAAGGATAACATAGCTGATCCACTGACCAAGCCATTATCGCAAAAGGTGTTCGAAGAGCATCTTGGAAAGATGGGTCTTAGAAACGTTTGTGATTGGCTTTAGGGCAAGTGGGAGATTGATAGGATAGTGCCCTGCAAACCAACACAATAGCTTGTAATAGGACCATTATTTTATCTTGAACGAATCTTTGATTTATCAATTAATACGCATTGTTTATTTATTTCGTGTATAATATAAACTAATGGCCAACTTCATCTTTCGCGAACTCATTTAAGTGATTGGTTGAAACCCTGAGATCACTCATGACTATGGGACGATTCACTTCGGTACTGAGTGCAATCATGAAACAGTCTCTAAGGTCGAGATCTCGAAAATATTCCAAGTCATAGATTCCTGTCGAGACGGGGTATCGAAGGAATCGTCAAGACTTGTAGGATTATGCATGATTCACATGGAGTGAATTTGTAGAGTTTCATGAACAAGACATTTTGATGTCAGTGCATATGACTAGATGGTTCGATAGAGGATCGAACGCATCGAATGACCCGAACAGAGAAACCCATTGTGGAAGTGCGTAAAACATATCGATGATGGGATGTTTCTCAAGGACTTATAACAGTGTACGATTTAGTCCTTAGACTTGAGGTGCTAGGGCGAATTCAGTATACGGGTGTACGTGCTTTGATTTCTTTTTAGAAAGATGTCTTCTTTTCTTATGGTGATAAACATTATCTGTTACTGAATTAGACTTATAATTCTTTCATTTCTTCGAAGAGGTTGGAATATCCATACCAAATTGATTACAAAATTGTCCTAATTGACTTTTTTCATTTAAGTTTTTTCTTTTAATCTGTTGATTTAGTTTTATCTCATTACATAAAGCTAATCATTCTTGGATACAAGTACCAATTAATTTACCATAAGTATAATCTTCATAGGGTATATTAATCCTATCTTTTCTAAGATTTTTCCTAACTCTTTCCGCAAATAAGTTAGGCAATCCATCAATAAATTTTGATTTCCAGTGAGAGTTATTACACTCTCGCAATTCCATCACTCTACTTAAAAAAGTATCCTTATACCATCTAAAATCTGTAAGAGTTTTACATCTTAGATTTTGTAACATAGTCCTTATATTTTCACTATTATCTGAAATTCTTCGAGTAAAGTGTTCTAAAATTGTAACAACGAGTGTATAAACAGCATTCTCAACATTTTGACCATCTTCTTGTTTTAAAGTTCTGTAAATATCTATTTTACTTCTTTCTGTTAAATAATTATCCCACCAGCCTTTTAATTGACCAGTAAATCCAGCAACTATCATCTTATCAACAGTACTATCACTGTTATTATTACTTTTACAAATAGTGCTATACATAAGCATCCTATGGGCTAACGTGTAAATTTGTTTTTCAGTATAACCATCTAGATTCCATTCATAAATATTTTTCCCATTATAACTGTTATTAACAGTATATTCTTGTTCTTCGTGTAAAGTATCCATAGGTGATGGTCTCCTATAGTAGTATAATCTTTGAGTAGGCCTATCAGCAAATTTTTCAAGTAGTTATCTCTACTAATACCTTCAGAAAACTCATAATTTAAAGTATTTAATTTTAATCCTTTAAATTTTTCTTCTAGAAATTTTTCTAATTCTTTATGCGATTTTAATTTAAAATCTCTTATTTCAGGTGGTGGCTGAAGATGAGAAGTAGAAACGATCCCATTTATAGGCTTTTCTTCCAAATCTATCATTGGTCTTATGTTTTTTATTACCGAGAAGATTTCTTCTACTCTGTTATGTAATTCTTTAATTTGTATTCTGTTGTAATATACTATTTAAATTACTAGTTGTTATTTGCAAAACATCATTTTCTAATAATTTAGAAAAAGCTGTAAAATTTATTGTTTTATGGTCATTACCAACAGTAAAAGAACTTTGGGGAGGAAAAACACTCCTTAAAACATCTCCATTAGATTATTTATAAGTTCTTTCTAAAACTGAAATATGATTTTCTAGATATGTTATAACAAACCAATGAACAATATGGATAATTTTATTTTGTAAAGAGGTGAATTTATAAAATTCATTCTGAAAGTAAGTTTGGTCTTCTTTTGAAATATTCTTGAAAAACCATTCTCTAAAAAGTTTCCATTTTGGAAGATTAAATTCTGTTTTAATTATCTGTCTTGCCTGAGAACCAGGACTGAAATCAATTTTTGGTGTACAATCCATTAAATATCAAAATCTGCTTCTGAGGGAGTAATATCTGCCTCTCCTATGTTTCGGACAGATGCTTCCGTATTATTCTCATTTTCTTCAGTATTCTTATAAATACCTTTTCCTATATTATCTTTGTTGAGAAGAATTTTTTCAACTTTATTATAATCAGAATTTTCCCTTATTTCAGATGTAGAATTCCTAGAAGGAAATCTTTCATAATCGTAAGAGGTTGAAGTCCTAGTGGGTATTACTAAATCATCAAAAGGTGATATAAAAGATCTAACCGATGAAGATCTAGAAATATTATTCCTATTTTTATGTTCTATCATCTTTATAGAGATATCCCCTGTTTGGGATTGAAATATAGTAGAAAAATCGTTACATATTTGAGGTTTAGGTTCAACAGCATTTGTTATTTTCCAAGTATCCGGGAAGGGAATTTCATCCCACTTAATTGTTCTTCTAGTGGTTATATTTGATTTACCAAGATTGGTCTCAATTATCACAGTTTCATTCATTATCTTATCCATTATCCTACAATTTGGATTTAAAGTATAAAGAGGTTTAAAATAAACTCTATAACAAACACACATAATTTCTGTTCCATGCTCATAGTCATAACCATGAGTTTTAACATTTAAAGTTAAAGCATCTAACAAATTAACATCAGTTAAGGATAACTGTAAATTAGGATAGACATTAAAATAAATTGGTCCATGTGTTAGACTAGATTGTATTAATCCCATCAATGATTTTTTTCAATTTAGATTCCTACCATCACGTAGTGCTGCAATAAAACTTTCTGGTAATCCTACCAAAGTTAATGGCTTAAAAGCAATTTGAACTAATCCTATGTGGATAAATTTATGAGTATATTTATAAGGTAAAATATCATTTTCATTTAATAACCTAATGGTTAATTCATCATTATCAAGAGATATAGATTCTTCTGTAGTCTTAACAATCTGTTTAAGTCCAATTCTTTCAAAAGTACCCATTTTATAAATGGTTCTTGGTTCAATTATGGGAATAGTCCACTTATTAAGTAAATCGAGATTATGAGGAATATCATATTCCTGATTCAAACTATTTTTAATATTTTCATTTTTACGGAAAATATTCATTTCCACAATATTTTAATCATGTGTTAACCTACATAATCACTATATATCTTCTACCTCCATGGCTCTGATACTATTATGGACCCATGTACACTCATAATATAAGGCTTAGGAGATATATTATCCAAGAAGGAATAATATATCTCCTAAGCCTTATATTATGAGTGTACCTGGGTCCAGAATGGTATCAGAGCCATGGAGAAATATTAAAATATTTCCACAATATTTTAATCATGTGTTAACCTATATAATCACTATATATATATATATATATATATATCTTCTACCTCCATGGCTCTGATACCATTCTGGACCCAGGTACACTCATAATATAAGGCTTAGTATTAAAGTGGAATGTTATTACAAGAATATAAATCCGTCAAATAATAATCTTAATAAACTCATGTTCAATATCAAAAAGCCCAAGAAAACGCCTTCGCACGGCAAAGAGGGGGCAAGGATATTTACTAATGAATCCATAAGATTATTCTTGCCCGAAATATGTTCTTAACCATAATCCTAATTTCTTATATTACTCATGACCCATGTTCAAAATAATACTTAAACACATGGGGTTTCTGATACATAGCTATATATGGTTCAACACATGATTAAAGAGTATTTAGCCTATCATTAGGCTAAATATAACACACAAATATAAATATTAAAAACAAAAAAGTAAAGAAAGGTACCTCAGATGGAACTTCAAACCAAGCTCTTATTTATTTCTTCAAATATATTACAAAGTTTTTACAAAACAGAAATATAAAAAACTGTATTACAGAGAGAATAGTAGTAGTAGGAGTAGCTAGTATTGGAAGCTGATAATAGAAGTGGATGCTCTTCAGGGCTGATAATCTCAGCTATTTATAGGCGGAATTCTCCGGATTTGAAATTGGTCTTCAATTTGGTTTTTTACTGTTATTTTGCTCGCCCGTGAATTTTGAGGGAAAAGTATTACTTTTCACTATTCATGAACAATGACTTTTTTACTATTCATCAATAGTTTTTTCTCTTTTGTCCTGTTCTGCCGACACTTTTGCCAGCAGTATTCTTCATTTTTCTCCTCTGATTTTATTAAAAATGTCTTCCAGATCATCTGCATTGAATGGGTCATCATCCTCATACGGATCTTGTGCTTCTCCTGCTAACTCGAAATTTGAGGCGGACGCCATAGACGTATCAGACTTAGAATCATCATTCAAAAATTCTTTAAAATTCTTCTGCATATCCTTTTTCATTTCATCCATGTAGGTTTTAATAATATCTGCTTTAGATAATCCTTGTTTTTTCATTTTTAGTTTTCCTGATATAACTTGGAAAGGACTTGGAATTTCCTCCTTAGATTTATTCTTATATGTCAATAATTTTTCCTGAATTGATTCTTCAGTATCTGCTCCGAACAATTTTCCAGAAGATGGGTCTACCTTGTTCATCTTTTCCCAAAATTTTGAGAAAGAAACCCTATATAGGCATGGTGTATTGTGTTCTGTATAACTTACAACTGGAATCCATTTGGAAATCCAAGGAATAGAGAATTCAATAAAAAAGTGCATAGAAGCTATAAGCCATCTGCCTTTTGCGTAGTTATCAACTGAGAAATCTGAAGGGATAAATCTATCCATTCCGAATACAAATTTTTCCATCTTTCAGGAAGGATTTTGTAAGAAGGACCGTGGTATGACCACCAATTAACGAACCAATTTGGTATAGGAGATTTATATACTTCTCCACAAATTTTTATAAACCAAGTGTGTTTTTTCTTACTATTTTGCTAATATAATACCTTGTCGAAGGCTGAGATATAATCCCAATAATTGAATTTGATAGAAATATTTTTCTCGGAAAAGATATAATCTTTCTCTTTAAATGTGGATAATCCCCACTCCTGACATGAAAAAATCTTTTTCACAATGATCTTACTAAAAGTATAACTTTTTTGATCATTTGAAGCGAAGTGAGTAATTTCACAGCTTATAGTTGCTTTAAGCAAGTTTTCATAAAAAATTCTCTGCTTATATGATGTAGCAGTAAATTGAGTATTATCAATGTATCGGTTCATAAGAAACCATGAATCATCTTGCCATTTTAAATCGAAATATTCCAGGTGAAGTATCACTTCTTTTTTATGGTTTTCAACATAATTTATGCTGTCATCATAATCATTATCCTGCAAAATATTTTCAAAAGTTTGGGAATTACCCTTTGAAGCTGTGGATGATTCACCCACTTCGGAAATATTTTCCGCAACTAATTTTTTCCCATGAATATGAGAGATTATATTCCCTCTTCCACCTCGACCTCTATAATTTTGAGGCCTTCCTCTAAATGGATAGTCACGAGGTATCATAACCTGCATTATTTATAAAAATTATTAAATCTCAACAATTTGTGTTGATACCAGATAATATTATTATCATATTCTTCTTTATCCACAGTAGGATCACGGAATAAATGAGGATGTTTATCAATAAAGACAATACATTCCTTGCAAAATTCAATCTTGTTTCTTAGATAAGAAACAAACCTTTTATTTTTAATTTTTTCAGACTTACTCATATTAGGATCATTCATTTATAAAATCCTTGAATTCTCAGCAATTTATGCTGACAGTACTGTATCATATGTTCATAAAACTATATATACTGTAGTTTATTTTCTTCTTTCACACTACGGTCATTCTTTGCAGTAATTCTGCTTTCCTCATATCTTTCTATCACATCCTTGATGCGTCTTATTGTTATTTTATTAATTCTGGAATTACTCTTATTAAGAGTATTAACACAAGGATGTCCTTGGCAAATAAGTCCTTCCCTAAGATGAATAGGTTCCCCACTATCATCATCTGATGTAACTGATGTCCAATTAGGATAGTCTTCCTCTGTTGTGTCTGACATCATACTTCCTGTAAGTATTCACGCGTTAAGAAATAATCATCTGACATCATACTTCCTGTAAGTATTCACGCGTTAAGAAATCAGGAAGATGATTATCTTCTCCCTTTTTATAGTGTATTTCAAAATCAAAAGGGGCTAAATGAGCCTGCCATCTTGCAAACATTTGTTTAGAAACATCATGTTTAAAGTCTTTATCAAACATGTACTTAGCAGATTTACAATCAGTAAATATTTTAAACTTTTGATTATAAAGATCATCTTGGAATTTCAAAACACATTTAAGAATAGCAAGAATTTCTTTAGCAATTGTAGCATAATTTTTCTGGCTATTATTCCATTTTCCTGAATGAAATCTTACTAAAAATATTTGTTTTGTATTAGGGCAAATTTGTTTTAAAACTCCTCCAAATCCTATATCAGAGGCATCTGTTTCAATTATTTTTTCCCAAGTGGGATTTGCTAGTATAAGACAAGGAAGTGATTTCACTTTGCTTTTTATTAACCTTACCGCATTAGTATGCGTATCATTCCAAGGTGTGGGTGACTTTTTAAGTCTATCATATAAAATAGCTGCGTCAGTAGCTAAGTCTTTATAATAAGACGAGATATAATTTAAACTTCCAAGAAATCTTTGGAGTTGAGTTTTATCTGTTATAACATCAGGAAATTTAGAAGCAAATTCTATACTTCTATTAATAGGAATTATTTTTCCCTTTTCGATATTGTGACCAAGAAATCTAATATTAGTTTGAAAAATAGACATCTTTGGTTTAGAAATGACAAAACCATGTTGAATAACAACTTTTTTAAATATTTCTAAATGTTTAAAATGATTTTCAATAGTTTTTGAAAATACTAAAATATCGTCAATATACACAATTATAAAATTACTGTAATGTATAAAAATATCATTCATAATTTTCTGAAATTCAGAAGGGGCATTTTTCAAACCAAATGGCATAACTTTCCATTCATAATGTCCAAAAGGAACATTAAAAGCAGTTTTATATTGGTCCTTTTCACTTATTTGAATTTGCCAGTATCCTGATTTTAAATCAAATTTAGAGAATATAATTGCATCATACAACCTATCCAAAAGATCTTTCTTATTAGGTATGGGATGCCTAATCCATTTTAGGACTTTATTCAAAGGTTTATAATTTATTACTAATCTAGGGGCTCCTCTCTCCTGCTCACTATGTTTATTAACATAGAAGGCTGTACAAGACCAAGGTGAATTAGATGGCTTTATTAAACCCTTTTGTAATAGAGATTCAATTTCTTTTTTACATAATTCTAAATATTCAGAATTCATTTGACAAGGTCTAGCCTTAGTAGGAATTTTCCTTTCATCAAAACCTTTTTCATAAGGAAGCTCAACGATATGTCTTTTTCGTTCCCAAAAAGCATTAGGATGATCATTACAAATTTCTAAAGATAATTTATTATAAATTAATTTTATTTTTTCTTGTAAAGTATGACTTTGGAGTTTCTCTTCAAGAGTGAGAATACTAACTTCTTGTTTTAAATAATATAAATGAGAAACCTTATGATCTAATAAATCTTTTAATTCATGTAATAGTTTAGGAAACGGCCTGGTAATAAATTTAAAAGTTATTTCTTTCCCTTCAAAAGTTCCTGTAATTCCTGAGTTATCAACTCTGGTTAACGGATAAATCTGATCAATAAAAGGTGTACCAAGAATAACTTGATTAGTAATGTTTTTAACAAGTAAAAAACTTGTAGGAATGCAAACCTTATCTTTGCAAATATACGCCAAAGGAATTTTAAATTTTATATCTAATTTTTCTCCTCCAGCATGACTAAGAGAATTTGTAGTTTTATGAAAATACCTCGTAGGAATTATTCCTTCTTGTATAACATTCATGTCTGCTCCGCTATCAACAAGAGCTATAATTTCTTTTCTAAAATGATTATCTATAAGTAACGTGATTTTTATAAACCATTTTTGCGAAATCACCATATTAAGGTTAGACAAGAAATTTTCTTGGATAATATTTTCATCAAACTCATTATGTCCTATTCCACATGAGTACTTATTTGCTTGACCATTTCTAGTCGAGTAATTCTTTCTTCTAACTGTTGATTCGTATTCTTTAAATTTGAAATTTCTATTTTTAAATTATTTATTTCTTTATTTAAATCATTAACAGAAGTAGGTATTTCAATATTCTGTCTTTCTTTTAAAAGTTGATAAACTTTATTCATAGTATAAGGTTCTGAAGAACTTATAGGTATAGGTGTTTGAATTCTATCAGAATCTTTGCTACTTGAAGGAATATCTTGTACTTGCATCTGATCTATTAATTTTAATCTTAATTCTGGATCCTTAATTTGTTTTAGGAATTCTAACATATTTCCTGAGGTTAAAACATTTAAATGCATATTTTTAAATTGAGACAGGATTTTATAATAATCCTCTTTTTCTCCATGTATCTCACAATTGCCTCCTTGAGCACAAGAATCACAACAATAGCTAGAATCTTGAGAAGCTATCTCTTCTTCTTCTAACATATCAATCTCTTCTGAAGAATTATTACTAGAATTATTATCACTATCTTGAGATTCTTCAGGTTCTGAGTCATAATTTATAAGTAATTTTTCTAGATTTTCTTTCATTGATTCATCAATTTTTAATTCATTAATCTTTTTCTTCATCTTACACCTATTAGCATAATGGCCTATTCTACCACACTTATAGCAAACAATCTTCTTTTTATTAGAAGTTCTTTCTTCTTTCTTTTTATTCTTTTGCTCTGATTTCTTTTTAGAAAGATGTCTTCTTTTCTTATGGTGATAAACATTATCTGTTCCTGAATTAGACTTATAATTCTTTCCTTTCTTCGAAGAGGTTGGAATATCCATACCAAATTGATTACAAAATTGTCCTAATTGACTTTTTTCATTTAAGTTTTGTCTTTTAATCTGTTGATTTAGTTTTATCTCATTACATAAAGCTAATCCTTCTTGGATACAAGTACCAATTAATTTACCATAAGTATAATCTTCATAGGGTATATTAATCCTATCTTTTCTAAGATTTTTCCTAACTCTTTCCGCAAATAAGTTAGGCAATCCATCAATAAATTTTGATTTCCAATGAGAGTTATTACACTCTGGCAATTCCATCACTCTACTTAAAAAAGTATCCTTATACCATCTAAAATCTGTAAAAGTTTTACATCTTAGATTTTGTAACATAGTCCTTATATTTTCACTATTATCTGAAATTCTTCCAGTAAAGTGTTCTAAAATTGTAACAATGAGTTTATAAACAACATTATCAACATTTTGACCATCTTCTTGTTTTACAGTTCTGTAAATATCTATTTTACTTATTTCTGTTAAATAATTATCCCACCAGCCTTTTAATTGACCAGTAAATCCAGCAACTATCATCTTAGCAACAGTACTATCACTGTTATTATTACTTTTACAAATAGTGCTATACATAAGCATCCTATGGGCTAAGGTATAAATTTGTTTTTCAGTATAACCATCTAGATTCCATTCATAAATATTTTTCCCATTATAACTGTTATTAACAGTATATTCTTGTTCTTCGTGTAAAGTATCTATAGGTGAATGTCTCCTATAGTAGTATAATCTTTGAGTAGGCCTATCAGCAAATTTTTCAATTTTATTTAATTCATCATTTATTTTTTCTTTGTAGTTATCTCTACTAATACCTTTAGAAAACTCATAATTTAAAGTATTTAATTTTAATCCTTTAAATTTTTCTTCTAGAAATTTTTCTAATTCTTTATGCGATTTTAATTTAAAATCTGTTATTTTAGGTGGTGGCTGAAGATGAGAAGTAGAAACGATCCCATTTATAGGCTTTTCTTCCAAATCTATCATTGGTCTTATGTTTTTTATTACCGAGAAGATTTCTTCTACTCTGTTATGTAATTCTTTAATTTGATCTCCTAGAATATTCAAATAAAGATTTGTATAATTATTCTGTTGTAATATACTATTTATATTACTAGTTGTTATTTGCAAAGCATCATTTTCTAATAATTTCGAAAAAGCTGTAAAATTTATTGTTTTATGGTCATTACCAACAGTAAAAGTACTTTGGGGAGGAAAAACACTCCTTAAAACATCTCCATTAGATAATTTATAAGTTCTTTCTAAAACTGAAATATGATTTTCTAGATATGTTATAACAAACCAAGGAACAAAATGGATATTTTTATTTTGTAAAGAGGTGAATTTATAAAATTCATTCTAAAAATAAGTTTGGCCTTCTTTTGAAATATTCTTGAAAAACCATTCTCTAAAAAGTTTCCATTTTGGAAGATTAAATTCTGTTTTAATTATCGGTCTTGCCTGAGAACCAGGACTGAATTCAATTTTTGGTGTACAATCCATTAATTATCAAAATCTGCTTCTGAGGGAGTAATATCTGCCTCTCCTATGTTTCGGACAGATGCTTCCGTATTATTCTCATTTTCTTCAGTATTCTTATAAATACCTTTTCCTATATTATCTTTGTTGAGTAGAATTTTTTCAACTTTATTATAATCAGAATTTTCCCTTATTTGAGATGTAGAATTCCTAGAAGGAAATCTTTCATAATCGTAAGAGGTTGAAGTCCTAGTGGGTATTACTAAATCATCAAAATGTGATATAAAAGATCTAACCGATGAAGATCTAGAAATATTATTCCTATTTTTATGTTCTATCATCTTTATAGAGATATCCCTTGTTTGGGATTGAAATATAGTAGAAAAATCGTCACATATTTGAGGTTTAGGTTTAACAACATTTGTTATTTTCCAAGTATCCGGGAAGGGAATTTCATCCCACTTAATTGTTCTTCTAGTGGTTATATTTGATTTACCAAGATTGGTCTCAATTATCACAGTTTCATTCATTTTCTTATCCATTATCCTACAATTTGGATTTAAAGTTTAAGGAGGTTTAAAATAAACTCTATAACAAACACACATAATTTTTGTTCCATGCTCATAGTGATAACCATGAGTTTTAACATTTAAATTTAAAGCATCTAACAAATTAACATCAGTTAAGGATAACTGTAAATTAGGATAGACATTAAAATAAACTGGTCCATGTGCAAGACTAGATTGTATTATTCCCATCAATGATTTTTTCCAATTTAGATTCCTACCATCACGTAGTGCTGCAATAAAACTTTCTGGTAATCCTACCAAAGTTATTGGCTTAAAAGCAATTTGAACTAATCCTATGTGGATAAATTATTGAGTATATTTTTAAGGTAAAATATCATTTTTATTTAATAACCTAATGGTTAATTCATCATTATCAAGAGATATAGATTCTTCTGTAGTCTTAACAATCTGTTTAAGTCCAATTCTTTCAAAAGTACCCATTTTATAAATGGTTCTTGGTTCAATTCTGGGAATAGTCCACTTATTAAGTAAATCGAGATTCTGAGGAATATCATATTCCTGATTCAAACTATTTTTAATATTTTCATTTTTACGGAAAATATTAATTTCCACAATATTTTAATCATGTGTTAACTTATACAGCATTTGTTATTTTCCAAGTATCCGGGAAGGGAATTTCATCCCACTTAATTGTTCTTCTAGTGGTTATATTTGATTTGCCAAGATTGGTCTCAATTATCACAGTTTCATTCATTTTCTTATCCATTATCCTAATAATAATAATAGGGAAAATTGTTTTTTTTGGTATCATAGGATAGGCTAACTTACACTTTTGGTATCATTGGATATGAAAATGGAAATTTGGTGTTGGTCCCAAGTGGTCAGATGAGGTCTAGAGGGGGCGGGGGGGTGAATAGACCTCTGAAACTTTTTAACAAATTTTAAGCTTCAAAACTGTTGTTCAAACTTAAATAGACTAAGCTGTTACCGAACAGTAATTTTACAAGACTGATCGCAAACAAATCTTTGAACAGCTTTGTTGACCACTAATCTGATAATCACTTAGCTGATTTTTGCTAAAATCTGTTTTAATATCAGAATACTTGCAGCGGATTCATAAAGTGTTTTTCACAAGTAAACTTAGTAGTTTGAAAAATTTAATCCCCAGTTTTATAAAAACTCCTTTAAATCTTTTTCAAACCGTTAATCAAGTGTTTTAATGCAGATCTGAAAATGTGCAAGTAAAAGCAATGTAAAAACACAAGAATTTTTATAGTGGTTATACAGATTTAAATATCCTTTAGTCCACTCTTCCAAGTCACACAGATCTTGGGTTATACTAAGAACACAAAGTAATTAGTACACTCTGCTTGCGTCGAACAACAAATGAAACGACCACAAGTGCGCAATAGGAAATCACAAAGAAACTCCTATTCTACAGAGTCTTATCACTCACAAAGATGGATAAGAACTCCTCACAACTTTTCTCTCTTACAGATTCACTCAAAAAATGTTTTCTCGAACTTCAACGGCTTTTGTCAACAAATGACTTTCAGCAGACGAGTGAGCTGTTCTTGAGCTTTTGAGACTTAGAAAATATTTTGCTTCGAATTCAATCTCTCAGAAGTTGTATATGTTTCTTTCTTCGTCTCTTCAGCTATTTATAGTCACTCTTTGAATTTTGTCCGTTGAAGAGAGACAAAATTCAAGTCTCTTGATTTCTGGTCCTTAATTTCCGCCAACGGCTCTCTGCACAGTGACAGTACTGCTAACTGTACTTTCTGTCAGGCAGCATTAAATGTACCAAGCTGATACGAGGTCTTTCTTCAATCTGATTTATTAACATTGTCTTTAATAACCTTGTACTTCAGCATTTATTACTTCCAGGGGGCATTTATTACAGTTGGGCAGACTTCTTGATCCTTTCCACTTGGCTGATCGAAAGTGCAAGTCTGATGATGTACAGAGCTGATCCCAAACTTGAACAAATCTGATTTGAGTCGGCTGATCTTCATCAGTCTGATTTCTTTCCTTCAGCAGATCAGTAGTCTTCTGGACCTTGAATGTTTGACCCGTCTGATAGTCTTCTTAATTGGTCAAAATTCTTCTAAGGGATATCAGCTAAGTTAACTTTTACTTAGCAGATTTGAAGTTTTGGAAATCATCAAAACCCCCCTTTATTAATTGTCTTCAGTGCTTTTCATCTTCATCCTTATCCAACTATTTCCCCTTTTTGATGATGACAAAACTTCAGCTTGGTACCTGTTTACCTATACTAAAGTTTTGATCCTCAAAATTTTCTGAGATAGAAAAAGTATGTTGGAACCAGAACTTGAACTTTTATTTATGATTTTGAGTTCATTACAAGTACAAGTCTGATCAGATAAGATGTCTGATAGAAAATAAAGATAACTGATTACAAAAGATTTGTCTATACTAACTATCAGCCTCTTCATCATCTCCTTCAAGCATTTCTTCATACTCATAAGAAGATTCTTCATCATCTTCTTCTTCTTCATCTTCATCAGCCTCCTCATCCAAAAGCAGATTGGACTTAGCAGCTTCCATTTTTGCTTTGATCTCTTCTTCTTTTGCTATTTCGTCTATCTTCCTTTTGATCCTCTCTTCATCCTTGAATTTGGTAAAGGGCTCTGATTTTTCTCCATCAGAATCCTTTGATGCAGCTGTTTCCTTAGCTTTATCCTTGGCTTATTCAGCAGCTTAATCTTTGCCTTCAACATTTTCAGCAGCTTTAGTCTCTTCAGCAACTTCAGGCTTTTCAGGTTCCGTGGCAGCAGTTTCCTCCACTTTTTCCTCTTCCTTATTCTCTTCCCCCTTTTTGTCATCATCAGAAATGGTGACACTGGCAGGTCTGATAGGAGGGTTGAGTGCAGCAGACTGAATTTTCATAGCAGCACATAGAGCCTTCAAGTTCTGATTGACTACATCGTGACTGGCAGTAAGATGATTGAGAGTGGTGCTGATGGTGTCAGTCTGATCATTAAAACAATCAATGTTAAGTTGCATAGTTGTAAGCTCTTCACGTATAACAGTTCCAGCTTGATTAACTTCCTGCAACAAACCAAGATTGACTGCTTTTTCTTCTTCACTGACTCTGATGAAAGAAGCAGTGAGATCAACTATGTTGTTTTCAGCTCTCTTTAAAGCAGTATGAAGATGGTTGACATCAGCCTTCACATCTTCAATGTTTCTATTCATTTCTACAACACTTTGAGTCATCTGCCTGGTATGATCCTCAGGCAGAGGAAAGTTGTCAATTGCATTCCTGATCGTCCTTGCAGTAAGTAGTTGCATGCTCTCAAGTTGTAATCTGTTGGATTCTGCCAATTCTTGCTGCAACTTCTTCAACTGCGTGCTGTTTCTCTCTTCCATTTCCTTCATAGAGTTTTCCATTAACAGTTGGAAGTCTTCCATCAGTGATGAATGCATATCAGCTGATGAAGCAGAATGAGGCGCAACTTGATCATCTTCACTCTCCTGGTGGACAGGAGCATCCTTCAGGTCAGTTTCCTGATCAGCTTCGGACTCCTTAGCTTTCCACTCAAGTACTAAGGGTTCTTCAGCAGCTTTGGGCTGATCAGTAACGTCTTCAAAGATCTTACTTATGATTTTGCCGTCATCAGTAAAGGTTGTTGTTTGACGGATTTGTCTTACAACAGGCCATGGCATTGGAGCAGATGGCTTTACCTTAGGCAATTCATAGTAATCTCTTACTTCTTTGCCAAATGTGATATGTTGAATGCTTGGCAGCGAGGGCAGCTCACTTGATGAACCTTGCTGATATCTTGACTTAACAGCCCATCTCTTCAAGGCAGTCATAACAGCAATCTGAATTGCCCTTTCAACAGCATCATCAAATTTTCTTTTCTTTGCAGGCAAAGTATTCTCAATTATTTTGGCCTCCCCTGTTGCAAACTCCTTTGCATATTGATGCATAGCATCCCTTACATAATCAGGATCCAAAGCCTGTTAAATGGAGTCAGTCTTCAGCCAATTTAGAACCCACCTTTCTTCATCAGCTCACTCCTTCCAACTCTGAAGCTCTTCAATAGACTTGTTCAGTCTATAGTCCCTCCACTTTATGTATCTAGGCTTCTCATGGGTGAACAGAGTCTTCATCATCAGTTTTTGATCATAGTAAGCTACGGCCTTTTCAAACCTGTTGAAGATAGATTTATCAGAATTAATAATGTCAAATGATTTTCTAACTTCGAACTTGGCCTTTGGCTTGACTTCGCCAGCAGGCATCTTTGGCTTAGCTTCTTTTGAATCTCCAATCTTAATCCCTCCTCCATGAACAGGTCCATGAGCATCTGTCTTGCTCAATTCAATGACCATAGCAAGTTCAGCATCTTCAGCAGCCTTCCTTTCTTCTGCAGACATTTTTCTCCTTTCTTCATCCTTTGCTGCCTGAATCTTGCTAAGTTCAAGGACTCTTTTCTCTTCTTGCTCGTCCCTTTTTCTTTGCTCAGCCTCCTCCCTCTTTTTCTTATCTGCAGTTGAAATCTTCTTTCTTTAGATAAGTACTTTTCTTTTTCCTTTATCAGCTGGGGCAGGAGCGGGACCAGCAGATGCAAGAGGAGCAGCTGCTATGGGATTTATGATCATCACTTCTTGATCATCTTGAGGTTTAGCAGCCTCAGCTGTTGGTTTAACTTGAGCAATTTGTTGCGCATCAGTCTGTTCAGCAACAGATGCTTCTTCAGTTCCAACAGGCCTCTCCGCTGATTGAGGGCTTTCTCTCACCAAATCAATTAAATCAGTGGGTGAGTCAATGAAAGTCATTTTCTTTCTCTCAGTCCTTCTTGCCCTTCCTTGAACAGGCATAGAAGCTCCTGTGTCCCGAATTTGACTTCTTGTCCTGTGAGCAACATTCTCGTCAGGACGCTCCGCAGATGGCGTTCTTGAAGAGGAAGCAGGAGAGATATTCTTTATTTCCTCTGTAGTCTGATTGATTATTGCATCAGCTACCTCCTTTGCTTCAGACTGATCTGTTCTGGCTTCAACAGCTGGCAGGGCTGTTTGAACATAAGTCTTTGCTTTCTTCTTTTGAGTCACTTCCTTGGGCTCATCAGCTTTCTTCTTATCAGCAAGCTGAGCTGTTTTTACCAGTTTTCTTTGCCTCTTGGCAGGAACCTCTTCCTTAGGATCCTCCAAGTCTTCATCAGCTTCGACTTCATCAGACTTTCTTTTCAAAATAGGCACATAATTTGCCATTGCTTTAGCAGTATGGATTTCCTTTCCATTCATCAGTCCACAACCCATGCTGTGAAGCATATAGCTTAAAGTAATCCTGTGATTTGTCTGAGGCATGGCCTTTTTTCCCTTTCTTCTCATGGAAGTTAGCCAGTATGTACCAGACTACAACTGACCAGTTTACTTCCAGCGAATAGTAGATTGCCACCATGATGCTATATCTCTTCATTGTAACAGCATCCAAGGAAAAGGTGCAATTTTCAATCAGCTTTGCAACCATATCAGCCATACGCTGATATTCATCCTTCAATTGCCTCTTTTTGATGTTGCCAGTCAACATTTCTCCTTCTTTGGCACAGATTGCCCAGAAGTCTTGGTGCTTTTCCTCAGCAATGGTGGTGACGTCATGTCGACCACTGTTAGGCAGGCCAAAGGTCTCATGGAGTAAAGCAGGGGTTATGACCACAAATTTACCCCCAACAGTAGCTGTGATCTCCCTTTTTGTAAAATCAACAGTAGCTGTATTGTAATACTCCAGAACTTGATCTTTCCAGATCAAGCCTTCGTGCAACTCCATGAAATTCACCAGTGAAGCAGCCTTGAATTTCTCCAGCAATTGTTTCATCAACTCCGTACCAGACTGATAGTATGCATCATAAACCAGATACATACCCTCAGCTTTAGCTTCAACTCCAGAACTCATCTTGAATCTGTTGAAGTTAGTGAAATAACAGAATTGCAGAAAGTAGAGTGCAAGGAATTTTCTCAAAAATGCTCTAAGTATATTTGGGTGCGTAAAGAACGACAAGTCTGATCAGATCTGGATTTATAGAGTTAGGGTATTTCGGTTTCCGTGATACCATCTAACCGTTAGATCCGTTTCTTGTCAGTCCTGATCGTGCGGTATCAGTTATGCCATTTAAAATTCAAAAAGCATTAAATGAGAGGCGGGAATGCGAACCGCCTTACTGTACTTATAAAAGCGTGTTTTAAATAAAACGTTTTTTTTAATACACTTAGCTTTTATACAGTTGATCAGACAGGTAATTAAAACACTTATCTGATAGGACTACCGTCCTGATGACAAAGCTGTTATCAGTGAAAGCCAATAACTGATAACCTTCCTCGGCTGTTTGTCAATCCTGCTAGATAATTAATCTTCAGTCTTCAAGACTTTAATCTTCTGATGAAAACATAACTTCAACTAACTGTCATCAACGAATTTCATCTTTTAATCAGAAGTACCGCTAGTCTTACACGTTCCCCCTGACTTTAAGAATTCATAAGTTAACTAGTCTGTTGAGAGTTAATCCTTGAAGATAAAATGATGAGTAAGCTGTTGAACTCCAGTCTTCTGATGAGTTCCCCCTCAGCTTATGCATCCAATTTTAGTAGACCTAGTTCAACTCTTAGAGTTGAAAACCTTGTCTCACTTAGAGGTTTTGTGAAGATGTCAGCTATCTGATTTTCAGTAAACACATATTCTATCATGACATTTCCTTTCTCCACATGATCTCTAATGAAATGATGTTTGATCTCAATATGCTTAGTCCTTGAATGACTTGTAGTATTCTGAGTAAGGCTGATTGCACTTGTATTGTCACAGTAGATAGGGATTCCACTGATTTTTATGTTGTAATCTTCTAGTTGATGCTTCAACCATAATATTTGTGCACAGCAAGCTCCAACAGCTATTTATTCAGCTTCAGCAGTTGATATGGACACTGAAGTCTGTTTCTTACTCATCCAAGAGATCAGATGACTACCTAAGAACTGACAGGCACCTGTTGTGCTTTTTCTGTCTATCTTGCAGCCAGCAAGGTCAGAATCTGAATATCCAATAAGTTCAAATCCAGATTCCCTAGGATACCACAATCCCAAATCTTCAGTACCTTTAAGATATTTGAGTATCCTTTTGGCAGCTAGGAGATGAGATTCCTTAGGATTTGATTGATACCTCGCACAAACCCCAACAGAGTACATAATATCAGGTCTGCTACTGTTAAGTATAACAGTGACCCAATAATTCCTCTGTACTTGGTTATGTCCACTGATTTGCCATCTTCATCTTTATCCAAACGAAGACTAGTAGACATTGGAATACTAGCAGTAGAGCTAGTTTCCATACCAAATTTCTTGAACAGATCATTTGTGTATTTTGCTTGGCTGATGAATATTCCATCAGGCAACTGTCTTACTTGCAGGCCAAGAAAATAATTAAGTTCTCCCATCATGCTCATTTCAAACTTGTTCTGCATCAACTTTGAGAACTTATCACACATCTGTTGATTTGTTGAACCAAAAATGATGTCGTCCACATATATTTGCACAAGCAAAATATGTTCTTCCCATTCAATAGTGAACAGGGTCTTGTCTACCTTACCTTTACGAAATCCTTTAATTAAAAGAAAATCAGATAGGGTATCATACCATGCTCTTGGGGCCTGTTTCAGTCCATAGAGGGCTTTCTTCAGACGATACACCTTGTCTTCTTCTTGATAGGCTTCAAATCCAGGTGGTTGTTCAACATAGACTTCTTTTTGCAATTCTCCATTGAGAAAATATGATTTCACATCCATCTGATAGACTGTGAAATTCTTATGAGCAGCATAGGCAAGAAAGAGTCTGATTGCCTCTAATCTTGCTACTGGTGCAAAAGTTTCATCAAAGTCAATACATTCTTCTTGACAATAGCCTTTGGCAACTAATCTTGCTTTATTTCTGGTGACAACACCATCTTCATTCAATTTGTTCCTGAATACCCATTTAGTGCCAATAACTCTTTGATGACTTGGTCTAGGAACTAAGTAGCAGACTTCATTCATTTCAAATTGATTTAGCTCTTCTTGCATAGCTTCTATCCAGTTTGAGTCATTTAGAGCTTCTTCAATTTGTTTGGGCTCAATTTGAGATAGGAAGCTGACAAACATTGCTTCACTTGCAGCAGCTCTCCTCGTCTTTACTCTATCCAAATGATCACCAATCACCAGCTCTAGTGGGTGATTCTTGAGCCATCTAAGATCAGGTTGCAAATCATAATGTTGTCCTCTGTTGTGATCTTGCAACACTACTGTTGGAGTTCCAGTAGTAGTATGTTGAACATCACTTGTCTGTTGAACATTCTCTGGTCTGTCAGCTGTTTGCAACTCTTTTGTTAGACAATCAGCATTGTGATTTTGAACAGCACTTGAGTTACCAGCTGAGTTGAGATCAGGTAGTATGATGGGAACATATTCTTCATTCTTTTCAACACTCAGTTTCTGAAAATCAGTAGACAGATTCTGATCAGTACTTCGATTCTTTTCAGAAGATTGACTCGGTTCATCAAATACTACATGAATGGATTCTTCTACAAGTAAAGTTCTGTTGTTAAAGACTCTATAAGCTTTACTAACAGTAGAGTATCCTACAAATACTGCTTCATCAGCCTTCTCTGCAAAAGCAGTAAGGTGATTTTTTTCCATTATTTAAAACAAAGCATTTACAATCAAAAATTCTAAAATAATGAATGTTTGGCTTCCTGTTGTTCCAAACTTCATATGGAGTCTTGTTTTGGTGCTTGTTGATCATGCATCTGTTTTGGGTAAAGCATGCTGTATTTGTTGCTTCTGCCCAAAATCTTTGAGGCAGCTTAGCTTGAGCTATCATTGTCCTGGTAGCTTCCTTTAGAGTTCTGTTTCTCCTTTCAGCAACTCCGTTCTGTTGAGGGGTTCTGGCAGTAGAGTACTCATGATTGATTCCTCTGGCATTACAATACTCTTCAACAGTAGAGTTTGTAAATTCTGTCCTTCTATCTGATCTGATCTTTAGTATTTTCATACTCTTCTTATTCTGAATCTTTTCCATCAGATTTGTAAGATGCTCCTTGGTCTCACTTTTCTTCTTCATGAAAATCACCCAAGTGTATCTTGAATAATCATCCACAACAGCTAGGCAGTATTTTTTTTCCACCATTGCTGATTGGAGCAATGGGTCCAAATAAGTCCATATGTAGCAGCTCCAATATTCTTCCAGAAGATTGATGCTTCTTGCTTTTGAATGATGACTTGATTTTTTACCCTTCTGACATGCGTCACAAAGCTTATCTTTGCTCATGACTGTCTTTGGAATTCCTTCTACCAGATCATTCTTGATAAGTTTGTTGATGGTCTTGAAATTCACATGGTTCATTCTTTTGTGCCACAACCAACTAACTTCACTTGGTGTTGATACCACCAAACAAACACTTGAATTCTTGTCAACAGAATTCCAATCCACTGTGTAGACATTCCCTTGTCGTCTTCCAGATAAAATAACCTTCTTTGTTCCAATCTGTTCAACGTAGCACTTATCTGTTGAGAAGATGACTGAATATCCTTTGTCACAAAATTGACTTAGGCTCAGCAAATTGTATTTGAGGCCTTTAACATAAGAGACGTCAGATATCTCAATGTTGCCTTTGATCAGCTTTCCACTAGCTACAATCTTGCCTTCCTTGCTGTCTCCAAACGTCACATTTGGACCATCCACATCAACAGCATCAGTCAGCTCATGTATGTTTCCACACATGTGT